>JAVBHV010000046.1:6127500-7473615 GCA_033992175.1 Spiraea crenata
CACTTCATTGGGTCTTCCTCGTACTTACATCCTCTTCAAAAGGCAAATTTCTCTTTCTGAAAAGAAATTATGTGCTCCAAAAGTGTAGAGTTTAGATTAAAGTATGAGCTTTTTTCCTTACAAAGCTTGACAATATGTACGAGGCTGCATGATGTTTTTCTGCAGTGTTAAGTCTCTTTCTAACCATCTTTTCTAAAGCTACTTGATGATAAATGAAGTGTATGCTTGCAAAGGGCAGAAGAAAACTGACTCGAACACTGTAGCGTATACTTCGATTCTATCCACATTCATTCAGGTTACTACCCCCAATAATCAAATCCTTACAGATTTGCCATGCTGTGAGTGTGTGAACATTGAAGACTGGATACAAAATGTGAGAATGTATTCACTATTCACTAACTCTGTTAGTACTCTTCTCATTATGGAAAGTCGGCCGATGAATAAGGCAGTTATAATACAAATAAACATAACTTATATAGATAGCTTGAACACAATGTATACATACACAGTGCCTTACTGTAGACAAACAAATCATCTATCCAAAGACAACCGGATCTTAGCTAATATAGAAACTATTCGACTTCCTAAAACTGTGCTCCACTGTGTACACTGACTGCCTGATGTTACACCGTCCTTGGGGACTTGAATCTTCTGCATCTACCTGAATTTTTTGTATTCCAAAGAGTTCATAAGTCGGAGAATATGGTGGATGTAACCAACTGTTGTGCGAATGCCACTCTCTGCCTTCTCTCTTCAATATCCTTTTCACAAACTTCATCTACTGGAGTTGATTTGGCGCTGCACAGACAAATTGCATCAGCAACAGCATCAAAAGAATAGGTATTCTCATAAAGAAAGTAGTTTTTGCACAAGCCGCACCAGGATGTATTATTCAAGATTATCGCATATATGCCAAAAGATTAGATATTGAAATCACTAGACTGCTGATTCATGCCAGTTAGGACTCAACCCAAGCGAGCAAATGAAAGGCAACGCAACAGTAATAAAGGGAATGAAGTACTATGGTTCATTCACATTTCTGGTTCAATCTAAGGAGAATTGAAAAAAAAAGGTTAATTGAAATGACAAACATCGAGGTACAATGAAGTCAATAAAACAATATGAAGTTTAAGAGCAACCATTTAGTTTCCATCTTATTGAAGCGGAGTTTAGTATATTCAATGAAGTCAATAAAACAACATGAAGTTTAAGCGCAACCATTTAGTATCCATCTTGTTGAAGCGGAGTCATATCACGTAAACTGTGTTCTCCTGTCATCTGTCATATCACTATGCAAATATTGGCTAGGAAAACTGCAGGAACTGCATCACTACTGCAGGGAACTGGCGAACTGGCTTGATAGCAATTATTCGTTTGTTCAGGAAAAGAAGAAGTTGGTTCAAATAGAAGATAGCATAACATTTCAAAGTCTAGATCCCAGGTATCGTAAAAGAACTAGCCCATAATTTTGGATGATTTTGCAACTTTTCCAAAAGATGCAGTTCAGGGATCAACCATCTATTTAGAATAATAGAAGAAAACACGAGTAAAAGTTCCCATAGGAACAGTAGAAGAAAACCTAAATGGTATTCATTGCTTATTAGAACCAGAGAAGAGGTCACACGAAATAAGAGGCTACAAGAAAAAAGAGATGCAATTATATTTTGGAAAACTTCGGCCTAACAGAAATTGATAATTTAAGGGATTCTCAAAATCACAATATCTCCACGGATTTTCAAGTCTAGAGCAGTAGATGCAGATGCAATCTAAACCTTGCTTAAATACCACAAGAATATTACGTAAGGAAATGTCTATAAACTACAGCGCTTTTCTTTTTCGGTAAGCATATAAACTGCAAATATTTGATGTGATAGGACATAGAGTTAGGAGATACAATGTTTCACGATAACTCTCTACCTCATTGGTGTTATTATATCTCTGATCCATAATACACTCTGCATATAAAAATCCCTCCTTTATCTCGCACTTGCAACCCTAACATGTTATAATGTCATAAAAGAACGAAAGGATCGTACCTTTTCAGTCCAGAAGTGATAGGGGAATCAACATCGGAAGAAACATCTTCGGGAATACTTGTAGTGTCGGAAAAAGATAAATTACAGATAAATGGTGAGAGGAGAGGATCAGGAGCAGATTCCTGTGCATATGCCCTTCCACTTTTCAGCAGTTGCTTCCCCAGCATTGCTGAACTACCAGTCCACGAACCCGACTTCTGAGATTTTCTCCTGTTCTGAAAATTACAAATAACTACTTTCAGGTTCCGACGTTGTCAACAAACCTGATACCTAAACTGACTATATTAAAACTCCATAATCCAATATGGACAAAAGTACCTTGAAGGAGCTTGCATGGTGCACCATAAAATGTCCAATTACATCTTTCCCTAGATTCGCAGCACACAAAGGACAAACCTGGAGTAGCAAGATAAAACCGCCCATCAGGCGCAGTTCTGACTGAAACATCATAAATGACATTAATTTACATTTTCCTATTGCATCTTCCCTTATTCACACTTTCAATAAATCTCGAAGGCTAACCTAGGATGAATGATGCAATGTACTTTACCCAGTGAAATCAGTTTCAAGAAGCATCATTCTCGGAAGTCAATATATCAGTGCTCTTCAGTACATAGCTCATCAATGACTGAAGAATCCAACTTTGACCATACTAAATCACCTTTAAACAAAGGGAGATAAAAAGTAGCAGGTACAGAAACACATACTGCATTTTTGAAGTCAAAGCAGTGTTCTTCCTCCAAGTGGTTGCAGAGCATTGGAACTTCAATATCCACATAACAGAACGGGCAAGTGAAACAAGATTTTGCATCTTCATCTCCTTCAGAATCTTCCGAAGCCAAATGATTATCTGTTTAATATCATATATAGAAGATTGACCGATGCATTAGATAAGTGCACTGTGTTTTGAAGGGAGAAGAAAGGCTCCAATGCTACCGTTACAAGACAATAACTTCGATATAGAAAAAGACAAAATGGACTGGGCAAAACAAGATCAAAACGTTCAAGAATGATTTCAGCATACACTTTAAGGGGACATAGAAAATCTCAACTAACATAAGCACAAAGGAATAAAAACAACTCATACGAATGCACGCGTACACACACAGAGACCTGCGCACAGACACTTGGATGAATACATTACAGACACGTGGATGAATACATTAGAATAATCGACCCTAAATTACCTCCAGCATGGAGCTTTTACTCTAGCTAGAAGAAACCACTAATGTGAACACATCGACTGAGCCTCGCACTTATTGGTTAATATAGAAAATCATTAAGACTCTTCCCAGAGAAGAGAATGTGCAGGCCTAACCAGATACGAATGCACATAGGTTGCAAAGGGCTTAACCAGTCTCAAGACTTTCAACAAACATCTGAAAAGCAGATTTTCCTTACTTCTCGATATGCCTTTCAACCAATCTAACCTTAAATTTCTCACCTCTATTCAAAATAGTTCTGTAAGCTGGTTCTTCAGCATCCTCTCCACCTTCACCACCAACAACACTAGAACTAGAAGCATCGCTCTCAGAATTCTCCTCCCACCCTTCTGTTTCCTTCAACAACAGCCCTCTCAGAGTCTCCAAGTCCTCCAGTTGACGCTCATATTCTGGGAATTTTAACTTTAAACTACGATCTTCCTCCTCTTCATCCTCATCCTCTTCACTTTCGTGGTCCTCTTCTTCATCGTCTTCAGTAAAATTTGTCATGCTAATAGACCCCCTTAATCTTTTTATCCGGAGTTTTTTTACCCTCCAATCAAATCAAGCTTTCTCGTTTCTCCACCCTGATTAATCAAAGGAGCTTAATGATTTTTCTATCTGGACTTCAGGGGCAGCCCTAATGCTCTGCAGGGCCTAATATAATCACTAGAATCTTCCAAAGGAAATACAATGGGCAACCCTAAAATCTCTTCTGTACTATTTGCAGATTTGGAAAGCTTTTATTAGCCTATCTACAAACTTAATAAGATTACCTAATCTAGCAACATATGCGATATCAAAATCTCAGATTTTCCGGACTCTCTTTAAATATTCAAAAAAAGATGACATTTTTTGCGATTTTGTCTCACTTTAATCCCATATGATTCATGAAAAGCAAAAACTGCTACCCATGTGAAAACTCAAGCAAAGTGAGTTGAATTAAAACATGGGTTTGACAAAGCAATCAGAACAAGAACAATGTGCATCTAGAAAATAAACCAAAACTCAAAAACTTGACCTTAAATTCAACCAAGTTTTGAACTTTCCCAAAATACAACACAGTAAAAAGGCAGAAACTTTGCACACAATTCATCTTTTTTGCTACTTTAACTTGTAGAAAGGGAAACCAAACAAATCAAAAACAGAAATGTTCAAGGAAAAAAACACTTGAAGGAAATCAAAGTTACCATAGTGAAGGCGAGCAGCGTGTGCAGCAGAGAGGCTCTTGGCCGCGTGAACCCGGGAAGCCCACGAGTCAACGTCCATGGTGGGGTCAAGTCAAATCTCCGGCGACCCAAGTGAGCTTTTTCCGGCGGGAAGCGGCGGAGACCGGCCGTACGACAAATGGGTTTTTAGGATCAAAGGCAAAGTTCGGAGCTTTGATGAGATTGGTGGTAAATGGTGGGGTGATGTTTTGCTTGCTCACTCACCATGAATATATTGCTACTGACACTGAAAACTCTTCCTGACACACAAAAGCTGGTTGATGGATAGCTGACACGTGGACTTTTGATTTACATTTTTTTTCACTTAATTATATGATTACTTTTCATTCTTTGGGATCTTTTTGGTGCATGGCCGGTTAATTGCAGTACAACTTGTCAATTGTCATCTTTGTGAAAGTGCAAAAGAGTGTACTATATTTTAGTTTGTAGTTTTTAATAAATTATATAAGTTGTTTTCCACTGCAGATTGACATGCATTCAACTGAGTTTTGAACAAGATATTTAAAAGAATGGTGTATGCATCGTTTATGTATTGATATCATTACATAACATTCATAAACTTGATGTGCAATGCAACTTCCCCGGTTTGTAAACATAGACCGAAACAGTTGGACCATCATTTAGTATAATTAAAAGTTGATCACGTTGCTTAATGACAACAAAAGTAGAAAGAGAAGAATTTGGTTTATATGACATTGTGTGTGAAACATCCTTTCTTCACATCACATGGAAACCTTTTGGGTGTTTTGAAAAGAAGCTAAAGATGTTGACGGGGTGCTTCATCTGACTGTGAATGACGTGTGGTTATTTGGTAAGATTCGACTTCGGGTAAATTCTAGATGAAAAGACTGAAGAATAAGCAAAGAAAGAAGTTGACTGTTGATAATGACAAATCCAACGTGGGATTAGCTTCTTTTAATTCGACCAAGAAAACAAATCAATTATTAACATCTTTACTTTGATTGTGAACATTAATTCGACACCATAGAACTTATCTGATAATGTTTCACCTGAAATTCAAATTCGTGTATTAACAAAAATAGAAATTAAGTGACTAGATTTGCTTGTAAAGATGAATGCAAAAGTTGTTGATTGTTGAAAATAGATAAAGATTAAAGTGTTCCGGTTTTACCTTAAGATTATTGTGGTGACTCAAATTTATGCACACGTACAACCTTGAAAATAGCAAATTTTCAACTTGTTGGAACTCGTGTTCTCACAAAAACAGAAACTAATAAAGCGATTAATCTTGTCTTGCAAAGATTAGTGCAATGGGGAAACATATGTAGTGAAGTACTTGGGGAAGAGACAACCTAACCGAGTCATAAGAAAGGAGGCATACGCAAACAAGTTGGAGACAAAAGGTGCTTTTGGTGAGGAGGATGGTGCTAAAATGAGTGAAAGATGCATGGACTTTGGACTAGGGCGGTGCATTACACCTAGATAAAAGGTCAAAACAACTAGTGCTGAAAAGATTGTGGTGGGACATTTCTCTCCTTTAAAGTTTTATAGGAAGGTAGCTCGATACCAATGCTTTGTTCTAATTTCTAAAGACTGAAACCTAACGATGGGGTTTTCCTTTTTAAATAGATCGTGTTAGTGACTAGTGTGATGATCAATGGGTTGTTTTGCTTGGGATGAAAGGAACTTTCCAAAAATTAAAAAAGAGGGGAAAATGGAATATAAGAATCTAGCGCTATTTAGTTTCTTACTTGTAATGAGGCATTTCAAACTATAAAAAATGGCAACACTAAAAACTCATTATGATCATATTAAGAATTTTTGATGAGTTAATCAAATTGTAACTTGTCTGCGAGGAATAATGAAATGATTTCTTACACATAAAAGTGGAGGACTTTCCAAAAACAAAAGAATTCGCGGATCCCAAGGTTGTGCTGTGGGTGATTGGGCCTTATTGGAAAACCATTTCAACGAGTCCAATAAGGATGTTTGGGACAAAAGAATGAGCGGATCCCAAGGCTGAGTTGCGGGTGATTGGGCTACATAAGAGCCTTAATTGGAAAACCATTTCAACTAGTCCAAAAAGGATGTTTGGGCTAAAATTTCATATATTCTATGATCAAATGTTGGCAAGGACTCAACCCAAAAATTTGAGAAATTATGAAGAGGTCCAAGTGCTTGATAAAAAGGATGGAAAGTAAAAGTAGAGCAAGAAATCTTTAGAGTCAACATTAATGGGGGTGTATGAACAAGAACTTAGGGACAAGTAGACAATCATAAGGAGAAGTCACTCGCTTTTTGTCAATAATGTCTGGTGAGCTTTCATAAAGATAGATTTTCTAGATTTTCTACTTAGACCAATAAAGGATAGATATGTTGATTGTCCCTTTAATGTTCTGCCTCAGTGTTTTTCAAAGGTTTAGCACAAAGGAAGGGAAGCTGACAATGGCCAAGTTAAAGTCATTCTAACTATTTACCTTTCATATTTTGGTCGGTTGGAGGAAAAGTGAAAGGTTTGATATTGGTGGGGAAATAATGTAATTGCATTTCTGCTACATTGCATGTCATGAAATGGTTGGTGCTATCCTGCTTGATATTTCCTTGTACATAGGGGACCCAAAGCCAAATTTGCACTTTAGCTACTGATCATTCACCATCATTTGGTAATGAAGTAAAGAAAGATGAATGACTATAGTACTCAAAAGGGTTAATTATGTTTTAAGCAAATCTGATATATTAGTATAAGACATAGTCAACCACCTATGTATACTTTGCATGATTAGAGAAAAGAACAGATGTACTTATTGCAGGGATATGCACTAATGTTTGATTAGTTATGACACACCCCGCCCCAAAATTTGGGGTCCGGGAGGTGCGGCCATCACCCTGACGAGGTGACGAACCCTTGACCAACAGAAACAGAAAAACAAACAACGAAAAGACGAAAAAAAAGACAAGTTGGGTCGAAGCCCAATAAATAAAAACAACTACAATGTACCAGAGCATCTAACAGCAGAATATTAAAGTTATACAACAGTAGCCCGAAGGCGGAATAATACAACAGACAACGTACACAACTCTGACAAACCGCAGACAACAAAGAGATTCCTACTCTTTGTAGACAGAACATAGCTATCATGAGTTTTGCCTCTCGTCACAGTGGTGCTCAGCAATATTAGGTCCTGAGGGGGAGCAAAAACAAAGGTGAGTGGATAGGGAAAATAAATGTCAGTGTAAAACACAGTTTTAAACATTTATCAATAATATAATAATAATAACCCCAATAGTTCAAAGCCAGTAGTATAAGCCTATACTACAATGAACATGCATCAAAAGTGCAGTAAAAAATCACAGGCCAGCCAACATGTATAGTAGCTAACTTCATCGCCGCCGCGCCAGCACCGGCACCGCAGTATCGTCGCCGAAATCTGGAAAAATTCTGGTGACTGTTCCGGCTGATTCCCAAAACTTCAATCTTGCTCAAAACTCAACCAAATTCAACGATTTTTATATCAAAACGAATCTACGGAAAACAAGGAATTCAATGGTACCAATTTCAGAGCTCACCTTCGTCGGAGTTGGCGGGAAAAAGACTCGAAAGGTTCGGGTTCCCGTTCGTCTCGTCTGAGCTGTTTTGCGCAGTTTCCGATGGCGAGCTTGGGTGTTCTGAGATCGTGGTGTTGCAAGGGTGATGATTTCGGCCTTCGTTTCTCCTATCCGTGGTCGCCGGCAAGTCAACGACGATGAAGGGCGGTGGCGTGTGGGTGCGGCTTTGGGTTTCCTCTTTGGGAAACTCGGACCGGTTTTGGGTTTAAAAACCCAAAATTAGAAGTCCCCAATCATATGCTGACACTATAGCAACGCCCAATCAGGGCTTGCCACATGTCAAAATCCACTACACCTCATTTTAATTTTTTGTCCGTAACCTGTTTATTACAACTCAGATTCCAATTCCGTCTTCGCGGACACGTTCGTATTGTCGAGCTCTATGCATAGAGTATAATATTGGCTAGGGGATTTTCGTACTATTCCAAGTCAACCATTTGACCCGTAAGGGTATTTTGGTCATTATACTGTTTTTCGGAAATTTTTCGAAGCAGGTCTAACAAGCTAGCATTGAATTTGTATATAATTGGTACAAATTATACAAAACGATCAACAGTTGGTCAAAGCTATCAAAGAGATTGAGATTGTGGTTCATCAGCTTCCATAGCAGCAGGCCCAGATGCAGGACTAGTATGGTCATCAGTCATAAGATTCAAAACTAAAGAGATGGAACTAACTTAATTAGCTCCATTCCTTCAAGATGTTCTTTGAATGATATTTGTATTGTGCCAATTAACAGAACGATGACAAAAAGGAGATTAATATGGCATAATATTTGGTATATTTGTAATCTCAAATCCAACTCTGATTAATACAGGAATTCTTTCATGTTCTAACTAACTGCATACTAGTTAGTTCACTACAATACTAATCAAGTCTTACAAAGAGAATATAGCAATACATAAGCAACATAATATCAAATCTGCTGCATATATATACCTGAACTAATTAAAAAACCAAGAAGATATAGAAAGCAGAACTGAATTGCAGAACAAAACAGATATGGTATCGGACCAGGAGAGCTTCATTCCCCCGAGAAATGGATCGATGCTATCGACCTACATCAATGTTCTTGGCACTATTGGAGGATTTACATCATCAGAGACCTCAAATTTCTTCATATTTCTCTCCCAAAGAAAATTTGTCTCTTCAAATTCACAGAGAGGCGTAAATGGCATGATGAATGCGACCAATTCAGAAGCAACCAACAAGGTGACAAACATGAGCGAAGAAAAGAGCTAGAGACAGATGCTAAAGCGCAAATTAACTGAATTGAATATCTGATACATATATGTATTTATAAGGTTGGTAGGAAATGAAATGAACTTTATTTGCAGAGGAAAACAGACAGGTGAAATATTGTGGTGCACGCATACTGTGGACTGTGCACTGTGGAGGCCTAATCTTATATTCCCGCATGCACTAGGTTTGAATTCTCTTTAATCAACAGTTCTTTGGGGCACGTTTCCACAACAAAAAGATACAAAAAAGACCACACCACAGTTGTGTAGTGGAGACTGGAGCTAAATTGGGTTGCAATTTTTCAAGGGAAAGCAATATATGGTGCCCTAAAAAGTGGGGCTGGACTGTGGAGCTAAATTGGGTTGCAATTTTTCAAGGGAAAGCAATATATGGTGCCCTAAAAAGTGGGGCTCCTTGTGAAGCCAACCCTCCGCATTAGGACTCAATTTCTTGGCTCTTCTATCTCTTTTCTCTTTTGGTCGGTTCATGTCACAAAAGGACTTATAATTTTCCTTCTGTGCTGCTTTTCATATGCTGTTGATTTCTGTGAGTGCTGAACGGAGGTTACTTTGAATCCTTTGAAATCAAATCACAAATTGAACAGCTCATGATGTACAGCAACATGAGCAAATCGTCATTATGGACACATTTATGGTATGCAACAATCCAATAATCGAATACATCAAGACTAATTTATACACCTCATAAGAGAAGAGTAACATTTCCGGTTCTAACAATACAAGTACAAAAATAAAAATAGGAGATCAAATGACATTACTTTTTACTGGTAAAAAGTAGTTCAGTTGGTTAGTATTACTTCCATTTTTTCTTGACAATTGCATCCCACCTAAAAGGGCTTAACATAGGAAAAGAAGAGTATCAATTTCTGCATCTTTACCAAACATGGCTAATCTCTTTCAAGTTTCAATCACCCTATTGAAATGGAATATAAAGGACCACCCTTTGTCATGTTGCGTAACAACTCTACCCAATTCCTTCCACAGTTATCTCCAGTTAACTTCAAAGGACCCACAAGTCTTTATCTCCTATAAGAAACCGACACTTGTCGTGAAACTTTGCAGAAGTACCTCGCACGCCCGTTGAGAAAAGGCCGGGTACCCGGTTCACTTTTATAACCAACCCAACTTTGCGTGAAAGACCATCAAGTTGGGGCCCAGGAGACCGTTTTCGACGGAAGGAGATCCTCCGTACTGAATTTGGTATCATAAAGTTAGATAAGTTAATAGTTTTTGCATTTGATGGATTTTTCGTAAAGGTGATTTTTCTTAGATAATGAATAAAATGAACGATTTCAATCCTAACACGCATTAGTAGAGACCTGAGAAAAGAAGATGGGACATGGGGAAGATGCCAAGTTCGGGACGGGTTATCAGAGAGACCCTCGTGTATGAGGCAATTTTTCAGTTTACTGTTGTTTGTGACGCATGTAGATTTCACTTTTTTGCGTTGCATGCTAACAATATACGGTAATTGAGGCATTGAATATTCGGCTTTACTTTTCTATTAGACTATCAGATAGTTCAATAGAAATTTTTATTAGATTGTCAACATATGGTGATAGCTGTCGAGCAAGTGTTTCGAGCAAGCGCAGACAAACTTTGATATTCAAAATTTATATCGGACACAAACAACAGTCAGACGAACGACTGAACCACATTGCAACAATTTTATAATAGTAACTCAAAGCGAAAATTGGAAGCACAGACACTAACAAGTCCTTTTGTTTTCGTGTGTTCTTTTTGCAGGCTTCCCAACTTCGCCCTCCACCTCCAGTTGCGCCGCTCTTCTGCTCCCTGGTTGCTGGTGCCGTTCGCTGCCGACAGGATGTTTCTTGGGTGCTCCGGATCCGTCTCAGGTGGCTACCGGTAGGCCCTTCGGCTTGGGCTTCGTGCGTCGCCGCCTATGCCGCTCTCCTAGTCAGGACGGGCTGTTGGTGCTCCGGCCCGTTTTTGGTGAGTTGGTTCCGGCAAAGGCGTGTTGCTGACGTCGTTTCAGCCTTCCCCGACCCGTATCAATTGGATTGGGTATGCTCCGATCTTGGTTGTTGGTTGGGCTTGGGCCAATCGGTGCTTGGTGTTGGCTGGATTGGTGGACTTTTGCTGCTTGGCCGGTTTTGGTTTGGAAGGAATTGTAGGAAAACAGGATCTCTCTAGTGTCGTTAGACTGGTGGTTATGATATGGTGGTGCAGGGAGAATCGGCACAACAAGGATAGGAAGGAACTGTATGTATTATCTTGTTGTCTGCCGCTGTGTATATAGTACAGAAGGCAACTTCTTGCCAGAAGTTGCAACTGTTGATGGCAGTTACATCCTTTCCAGTAAATCACAACCATTCATCAATAGTTGTGTCCTTGGTTAAGTATGTATTGTTATACCAATGTTATGGTATAACTCCACACACTCACACACATATCATAAGCCTATATCATGTAGATCATATTTTCTAACATCTCCCACTTGATCTAGATGATATGTAATCCTTTAAGGCCACAGTATAGATCTCTTATTAGAGCATCATAACCTAGACTACTCTGGATCTTTCTACTGCAATAAGATAATGGTACATATCATTCGTGCACACATTTTCTACCATTAATCCTTATTCACATTCTACTATAATTGTAAAATGGCATCATTACCCAATACTAGGAAAATTATCCGCACCTAGTATTAATGACGACTTTACACACTATGCACCACGATGTTATATAAATTTATTCTTGATGTCTTTTCTCCGGATTTTCATGCAAGAAGATTTATTATAACTCGGTTACCTTGCTAGTGTCCTCTATCTTTGTCCGACCAATAATTAATCAGATAGAGTCGCATCAAATTGCCTATTTCAAGCATCCTCGAAATGTTGCAATGATGCCCATTCCATGTTCCGACTACCACATCTAGATGCTTTTTAATCCCATTGTAGCCACATGCACTCTGAATTTTTCCAGACTCAATCCCTTGGTCAGAGGATCTGCCACCATCCTTTCGGAAGGTAGGTAATGAATTTTTACAATACCCTTTTCCACTATATCAAGTATATAGTGATATTGAATATCGATGTGTTTTCCTCTGGAGCTATTTGCTCCACTCTTGATAAAGTAGATAGCTGACTTGCTATCACACATCATTTTGACAGGCTGACTTGGTATACCTATATTCAAGCTATCAATAAACCGTTTAGCCCATACTGCAGAACTTACCGCTGTGCTACACGCTATATATTCTGCTTCCATTGTTGATTTTGCAACGCATCCTTGTTTCTTGCTTAACCAAGAAACTGCCGTTCCACCAAAGAGAATAGTGTTTCCACTAGTTGACTTTCTGTCGTCCTTATCACCTCCATGGCTTGCATCGCAGTAGCAAACTAATTCTAGATCATTTGATCCAAAACAAAGTTTTAAATCTTGAGTGCCTTTGAGATACCGAATTATTCTTTTGGCTGCTTGCCAATGTCCTCTTCCTGGATTAGATTGATATCTGCTTACCATCCCAACTGCATGACATATGTCAGGCCTAGTGCTAGTCATGGCATACATCAAACTGCCCACTGCTTGAGCATACGGAACCTTTTGCATATAATCTATGTCTTCCTGTGTCACTGGACACATCTGTTTCGTAAGCTTTGTGTCTTTACATTCTGGTGTAGTAACAGGATTGCAATCTTGCATACTAAATCTCTTGAAGATTTTCTCCAGATAATTTTGTTGATCTAAACACAATGTTCTAGCATTTCTGTCTCTTGTGATTTTAATTCCAAGAACATAAGATGCTTCACCCATGTCTTTCATTTCAAATTTGGATCCTAGATATGATTTTGTTTTCTCAATCATATCCATTGAATTTCCTGCAAGCAAAATGTCATCTACATATATAGACAGTATGCAGAATTTTTCTTTGCACTTCCAAGTGTACACACAATGATCTAGTATACTCATCTCGTAGCCCATTTCCACAATGGCTTGGTGGAACTTTATATACCATTGTCTTGATGATTGTTTAAGACCATATAGTGACTTCTTTAGCTTATAGACTTTATTTTCATGACCTTTGACATGAAATCCCTCCGGTTGGACCATATAAATGTCTTCTTCCAAATCTCCATTAAGAAATGCAGTTTTGACATCTAGTTGGTGAAGTTCTAAATCCATTCTAGCAACAATTGCCATTAGGATTCGAATGGATGTAAATTTTGCAACCGGAGAATATGTATCAACGAAGTCTATTCCAGGTTTTTGGGTATATCCCTTAGCCACTAATCGAGCCTTAAATCTGTCTAAAGTACCATCCGACTTAAACTTTTTCCGAAGCACCCATTTGCATCCAATGGGTTTTCTATCATTAGGTAGGTCAACCAAATCTCAGACTTTATTTGTCTCAATAGAATCTATTTCCTCTTCCATGGCTTTTTGCCAATGACGAGATTCAAAACTATCCATGGCTTCTTTATAATTCCGTGGATCAGAATCTCCCACTGTTTGATCGACCTCTTCGAGATTGAAAACATGATAATCTCTCAATCTCACAGATGGTTCTCGTTTTCTTTTGCTCCCACTGATTTGACCATTTCTCCCACTATCATGATCTTCCATATCAATGTCATGAGTATCAATATGTTCATGTTCATGATCATTGTCATTTTCATGATCACTCACAATTGTTTCTCCCACTTGATCATGATCATTGGCAATGACAAGATTATCGGTGTCATTTTCCATTTCCAAGGGTTCTAATTCTTGGACTGGATTGACTAAATCAGTGGTTTCAATGAAAGTAGCGTCTCTACTTTCTACCAGACCTTTTTCAGAATGATAAAACCGATATCCTATACTATTTTCAGGATATCCAATGAACTTGCATTCCAAAGTCTTGGATTTTAGCTTATCTCTATGTTGCTTTGGAATGAGAACATGCGCCTTGCAACCCCAAACTCTTAAGTTTGATAAGTCTGGTGAACGGCCATTCCATATCTCATATGGTGTCAATGGTTTAGCCTTTGTCTGAACTCTGTTCAAAATATATGCCGCTGTTGATAATGCTTCTCCCCAAAAAAGAAGTGGTAAATCCGCATATGACATTATAGATCTAGTCATGTCCATGAGAGTTCGATTACGTCTTTCTGCAATGTCATTTTGCTGCGGTGTATAAGGCATAGTGTAAGTATGTCTTATACCATGTTCTTTGCAGAAATTATCAAAGGCTTCAAATTCACCTCCTCTATCACTATTAAGGGTCTTTATGGATCTGCCTAATTTATTTTCCACTTCCGCCTTAAACTCTTTGAATTTTTCAAAGGCTTCTGATTTATGTTTCAGGAAATAGACATATCCATATCGGGAATAATCGTCAATAAAAGTAATAAAGTATTCCATTCCTCTATGAGTCTTTGTCCTCATAGGTCCACATAAATCTGAATGAACTACTTCAAGTAAATCAGATGAAGTCCAATGTTTAGAAAAGGATTTCCTAGACATTTTCCCTTTAATACATGATTCACATATATCAAAGTCATCGGAATTCACTTGAGGTAATATTCCTTTTTTACTCATTCGAACCAATTTGTTCTTATTTATGTGACCTAATCTTAGGTGCCAAAGATATGACAAATTACTTGAAGTAGAGACATGGACATACTCGGAATTAATACTTTTATTGATAGAAACTGTGTACATATTGTCAACTCTTATTCCCTTTACATAAATACGACCCTCTTTCCCAATAGTGACGGCACCATTTTTGAATCTTGTCTCAAAACCCTTCTTCTCGAGAACGGAAACCGAGATAAGATTTCTCCTAATATTTGGTGCATACAGAACATCTTGAAGAACGATGATTGTATCTCCACAAGTAATCTTGCAATTTCCTTCACCTAGAACATCGATATATGTGTTGTTGCCCATGTAGAGACGATGTTCTCCTAGTGCTTTCTCCTTGAGGTTAATGAAAAATGACTTGTCCTTTGCAACATGTCTTGTGGCACCAGAGTCAATGCACCAATGTCCTTCACTTTCTGTGAGAAGTGCTTCGGAGACAGTTAAGATCAGCTCCTTTGGCTTCTTGTAATTGTTGGTATTGCCCTTCTTGTTGTCGGTGTTGTTGTTGTTCTTCCTCCTTTTGGGACAATTTACTCTAATGTGACCAACTTCACCACATTCATAGCATGCGCTTCTTTTTCCTTTGAACTTGTTCTTCTTTCTTTCACTATTTTGAGGGAAGAATCGGCGCCTTTTATTTTGATGTGGTTTGCTATTATGAGAATCTTCGGCTAGTAGGAGTTTGCTTTCGGTCTCTTCCTTTTTCCTTCGGTTCTTGCGCACTTCTTCAATAGCCAGCATCACAGGTAAATTACTCATAGTTAATTCTGCTTGACCATATGTCATAGAAGTAACTACATTTTCCCATGATTTGGGGAAGCTATTGAGAAGTACATTTACTTGCATCTTCTCGGAAACAGGATGGCCCACATTTGACAAATCTTTTGCCATTAACTCCATCTTATTTATGTGATCAACCATAGAATCATTTTCGGACATCTTGGTTCCATTGAATTTCTCAAGCAATAATTGAATATATGTTTGAGATTTAGGACCATATTTTGCCTCAAGTACGTCCATGATTTCTTTGGCAGTCTCATACTCTTCATAGAGAGGTATTAAATTATCCTCCATATGGTTGAGAATAGTTGCTTTAGCCAATTCATTATCTTCTTCCCATTTAGTAAACGCTCGAGAAGGTCCGAGAGGTCTCTCATCCCTTATTGTATGCAACGTTTTCTCATGGGTGAGAAGATATGTAATTCTTCTCTTCCATATGCGATAATTCACATTGTTCAACCTCTCTACTTTAGGACTCTCAAATTTAGACTTGCTAGCACTAGCCATAATCCTCAAGATAAAATACAAATACTAATAATATGTGTTTATGTATTACAAACCACAATAAACTACTACAACTACTACAAATTAAAATACTTCTCTAATGCAAGCTACCAAAGTACTTTTCTAATATAACTACTACTAATAATAAGTTCTAAAAACAGACCAACTTATTTAAATATGAACTAGTAGTAAGTAGAAAAATAAACTCACGGATGTGGATGGTTCGAAGAACTTGCTTCGAGTCGATATGAATTCGTCCTAACTTGTGTGTTGCGGGCTGATTGTCTGTGAGTAAGTTGAAAATTTTGGCCCAAACTTGGTGGCTGAACAGATTGAGTTGATGTACTCACGGATGATGTAAGAAAACCAAGATGGGCTTGATGATAACTTTCATTAATCAATTGTGGTCCAAATTGATTTGAGTCAAGTAAAGGCCTCCAACTCACGGTAGAGTTATATGCACTACTCCCCACTTGATCTCTTTCTTCCTGGTAGAAAGCACGACCAAACTCTCTTTCTTCCTGACAACGCCTGAACTCTTCTGGGTTCTGAAAATTTGACAGCGCAAAGTTTCCACGAGCCAACGGCAGCGGAAGAACGGAGGACGCCGAAATTGGGTTGTATACACGGCGTGGGTTATCAAACCTTGCAGTCACAGGACTCGAATTCAATGGAAAGAAGTCGTCACGCACAGAGGACGCAAGACCAAACGCCGGTGAAGAGAGACAACGACAAGTTGATCGGCCGTAACCGTTTGTCGTCGGCGAGCAAGAACAATTTGAATTTCCAGAAAAACCAACGAAATTTCTTTCGAAATTTGTGGATGGCCTGTGATTTCTTTCCGCTCGAGATGATAGATTGATTTCTCTTGCAGATCTTATTTGTGTTGGGTCCGGTGGTGGAGCAGAGATTCGGCGTCTGTGAATTCCAACAGAGGAAACTTGATTGTTGGAAATGGGTGCTCTTCCACAGCCCGGAGGGAAATCACGCACAGCGGAGACGAATCGCCGGGGTGGATAACGCAACCAAGGAGGCAAGTGCACCCTTGAATTAGAACGAGAAGATCTCGGACCACGAGGACCACGGTAATGGCGATTTGGTAAGAATCCACCACTGTTCGGGTGGAGTCTGGTAATAGGGTTTCTTCTTGGCATAATCAATCAGAAACCTGGCTCTGATACCAATGTAGGAAAACAGGATCTCTCTAGTGTCGTTAGACTGGTGGTTATGATATGGTGGTGCAGGGAGAATCGGCACAACAAGGATAGGAAGGAACTGTATGTATTATCTTGTTGTCTGCCGTTGTGTATATAGTACAGAAGGCAACTTCTTGCCAGAAGTTGCAACTGTTGATGGCAGTTACATCCTTTCCAGTAAATCACAACCATTCATCAATAGTTGTGTCATTGGTTAAGTATGTATTGTTATACCAATGTTATGGTATAACTCCACACACTCACACACATATCATAAGCCTATATCATGTAGATCATATTTTCTAACAGGAATAAGGAGTGCAGGTGGCTTAGTTGAATAGGTGTTTTCATTACAGGTGTTTCTCAGTAGGTGTTACTGTTGTAGTAGTGGTTAATTGGTTAAGTTATTTCTTTTTCAGTTGTACTGATGCATTCTCTAACGAGTTGGCTTGTTTTATGCTGCCTAGTTGGAGTGAAATTATTGGTCTTGTAGGAGTCTGTGGCATTCCTTGGTAGGTTGATGTCTCGTTTGTACTCCTTGTTTGGCTTGCCAAACGATTTATAATATATTTCCATTATTAAAAAAAAAAAACAAGGGCATTAAGTAGACGATTGAAATTGACGCCATACACGGGCTCATAAGGAAACATGGGTTCCGTCCGTTTGTGAGAACTGAAAAGCCCATCAAACTAATTTGGGATCATCAACTTTCAACCCAACTATTATTCGGGTTGACCCGGAAATAGGCATAAACCCTGGAAAACCCGTAATTTGCTACCAACGACGCTGGTGTAGTCGAAAGAAGGAAAGTTCATCAGCCATGAATCGAGCAAAGGCAGCGCTACTCACCACCCTTCGACTCGCCAACTCGCCCGTTTCGACTCGGATTTACACCACAACTCGACCGATTTGTTCTCAGGTGACTCAGTTCTCCCACCTCACTCATTTTCTTTCAAATCAATGTTATTGTCCCCATTTCCTCGCTACCCATCAAAAGCTGCCGTTTTCCTCGACCCCCAGCTCGGTTCTGCAACTCGTCCTGGCCAACGAGTGGTCCACTGAGTTGGAGAACGAGTTATCCGAGTCGCACCCATCGCTGACCCACGATGTGGTAATCTATGTTTTGAAGAAATTGGATAAGGACCCGAAAAAGGCTTGGGATTTTTTCAATTGGGTTTGTGAGAAAAAGGGGTTTGCGCCGAGCTCTTCGGTGTATAGCTTGATGCTTAGGGTTTTAGTGCACAAGGATTCAATGAAAGAGTTTTGGATTACTGTTAGGAAAATGAAAGAGCAAGGGTTTTACATTGATGTGCAAACTTATTTGGCAATTATAGAGCAGTTGAAAAGTGGGAAAATGGATAGTGATGTTGTGGCTTTCAAGCATTTTTATGATAGAATGGTTGAAGATAATGCGAAAGACGATGTTGTGAAGAAGGTGGTTGATGTTGTTTTGGGGGCAGATTGGAGTGATGGGGTAGAGAAAGAATTGGGGGAGCTAAAAATTGTGTTATCAGATAATTTTGTGGTAAGGGTACTGAAGGAACTTAAGTTTTTCCCATCAAAAGTATTGAGTTTTTTCGGTTGGGCCGGTCAGTGTTCGGGTTTTGAACACAATACTATTACATACAATGCACTTGCAAGGGTTCTTGCACAGGAAGATTCGATCGGGGAGTTTTGGAGTGTGATTGAGGAAATGAAGGGCGCAGGTCATGAGCTGGATTTGGATGCTTATATAAAGATTTCGAGGCAGTTTCAGAAGAGCAAGATGATGGAGGATGCCGTGAAGTTATATGAGCATATGATGGATGGCCCTTACAAGCTTTCTGCCCAGGATTGCAGCTTGCTTTTGCGGACCATCTCATCATGTGATAAACCTGATTTAGATATGGTGCTTAGAGTTGCAAAGAAATTTGAATCTACCGGGAATAAACTCTCTAAGGCTGTCTATGATGGGATTCATAGGTCTTTGACAAGTGCCGGAAATTTTGATGAAGCAGAAAAGACTATGAATGTTATGAGAAATGCCGGGTACAAGCCTGACAATATTACATACAGCCAAGTCGTTTTTGGACTTTGTAAGGCCAAGAGACTTGAAGATGCATCTGAAGTGCTAGATGAGATGGAAGCAGATGGATGTGTTCCTGATATCAAGACTTGGACCATTTTGATCCAAGGGCAATGTGCTGCTAATGAAGTTGACGCGGCACTGCTTTGCCTTGCAAAGATGATGGAAAAGGGTTGTGATGCCGATGCTGATCTACTTGATGTCTTGATAAATGGGTTCCTTCAGCAGAAGAAGATAGATGGCGCACACAAACTGCTTGTTGAAATGGTGGAAAATACTCGTTTAAGACCTTGGCAGGCGACATACAAAAAGCTCATTGAAAACCTTCTAGAGATTAGAAAACTGGGAGAAGCTTTCGCACTTCTCCATTTGATGAAAAAACAGAACTACCCGCCGTATCCAGAACCTTTTATTCAATATATATCAAAGTTTGGTTCTGTGGAGGATGCTGCAGAGTTTTTTAAGGCGCTGACTGTGAAGGAGTATCCATCGAAGCCAGCTTACGTCCATGTCTTTAAGTCATTCTTCAAGGAAGGTAGGTACTCTGAGGCAAAAGATCTGCTTTATAAGTGCCCTCATCATATTCGAAAACATGGCGAAATTTGCAAACTTTTTGGTTCTATGGTTGGCAAGCGGACTACTATTGCTTGACTTGTATTCAATTACTTTGGTGAACCGCATGAATTTGAAATGTTAGTTTATTCATTTATTTCACCAAGAGAAATTCAGATTTGCTACAGTAAGGTCTTATTAAAAGCAATAACACTATTGGCACCAAGATGTTGACTAAATTTTTTATACCAACACATGTGGCACTTGACATGTCAATCCTTATAATATGCCATCTCATAATTTTAATTAAAGTAGAATTACTTAATTTGAATTTCCATTAATGTAACCGTAATCCTAGATGAAATTCCCTAAGAAAAACCCAATTTAGCAAAACCCAGAAAAAGGTGAACTGGCCAACACTTTGAGATTTTTTTTCCTTCTGTATATGTCCATTCCTTTTGTACTTTTCCTGCAAATATAAACAAAGATCTTGTCCCGGTAGCAATTCATCCATTTCATCATCATGTCGCTTATGCAAAGAAATAAAGGCTAATCACCGGCACCGTCGAAGAACCTTTGCGCATGCCCGATGAATGATGTAGAGTGGAAACCGCCGTTGTCAAAATCGTGGCGACGATCTCGATATACTACGGTGGCACCATTTCTGTAAAACTTTAATTTAAAACTAACTCATAAACTCATCAACTAATGAAACTTGATTGCTGGTCCTTCGAGTTGAAGAGTGATGTTTAGAAGAGTTGAAGAGTTGATTCAATCTGCTACCACTTCTAGTTTGAAGACTCCATTGCCGGTCCTTTAAATTGGGTATTGATTGGGTCTCTTCCTCTAGTAAATTCCTAAATTGCTTTTATCCCTTGAATTGAACATAAACCATGGCAGACTTTTGGAGGAAGGGAGGTCATTGAGGAATCTGGGATGAATTCATCATATATGGAAAATAAAATTAAATAATTTTACTAATTAAAATTATGAGATGGCATGTTACAAAGATTGACATGTCAAGTGCCACATGTGTTGGTATAAAAAATTTGGTTAACATCTTGGTACCAATAGTGTTATTGTATTAAAAGGGACCGTTTATCTTCATCTCAACAGTTGAGAATAAAAATAAGGCACTTACTTCAAATTGTGATTCTCTACTATACAACCATCTTTTTCCAGCGAGTTTCTCCTAAACGCAACCCCCTCAATTCTCAACCATTTCAATAGATTAAATAGTGCAAATTCATCTACGCGACGCAAGGAATGGATTGGGACCAAAAATAAAGGTTAATTCTGTCAGAAAAAGGCCGGAATCCAGCCCTAAAAGTCGGCCCATTGTTATCGTCGTCGTCAGCGCCGTTTCCGACGTAATTGGCTATCAGGTTCGGTCCGGAATGACGAGGGGAAGCATTTGATGGGGTTGTTTTCTCCGTTCACCGACCGGGTACCGTTCCATAGCAGCTCTCCAAAGAAAATAGCACAAAAACGACCCCTCAATTTTGGAACACCTTTTCTTTTTTCTTTGGTTAATAAATTTTGAAAAACCTGTTTGGTGTTCTGGTTATTGAAAAAAATGGGTTTGTCTGACCCCTCGATTTGGCCAATTGAAGGTAAAATGCACTGATATTAGCAATAGAAAAATTCAAGTTTTGCATGCTTACCTTTTAAAAAATAATTATGATGTGTTGATTTCTTGCTTTTTTATTTTCATGTTTTGATATCTTTGTGGGTCACTGCGTGAATTAGAAGATGCTCACCTACAACTAGGGAAGGATTAGCCCCAAAATACAAGACTTGGGTGGTGACGATGACAAGTCCGTAAACCGAATCAGTGAGTTGCCAGAAGAGGTTGTTGTGAGTATATTGTAGACTTGGGCTCGGTACAGATCCGCTGGGATCATGCCCAAATCAGAAACCCGAACCAAATGGATCGAGAGGACAAAATTGAGAATGAAACCTGGACCGATCTTGGCAGGTACTTAATTGCTCGGGAACTCGATATCTCGGGTTGGGTAGGTTTAGTATCAAGAATAAACCTTGGGAGAAAAGGGTTGGGTGGTCTTCGGAGAATTGAGGAGCAGACCTTGGCGGAGATGGTGGGGGAGTGGGTGCGGTCGTCAGGGATGATGACGTAATTGGATAAAATGACCACGTTGTTATGGATTTCTTCGGAGATAGAGGAGAAAGATATAAGATGGATCCAAGCACAACAGCAACAAGACAGAGGAGAAAGAAAGAATATGGACGAAAGACAGAGGAATGGTGTTCGTTGTTGGCGACGGAGGAAAGACAGAGAAAGAAGATGGTGCGGTCAGCTGGGGGGAGGGGGCGGGGTAGGAAAAGAAAAGGCTTAGGGTTTTGGGCTTGGGATAAGAAAATAAAAAGGTTAGGTTTTTAGTTGGCTTGGGGTTTTGGACTTGGGAAGTTTGGGTTTGGGTGTATAAATGTAGGATATATTTGGGTTTGTGGGTTTTGGGTTTAGGTGTATAAATTTTTTTAAAAACAATAATTTATTAGGTTTGTTCTGGTCTGGGTATTCATGGATTTTGGGTTTCAAGACCCAAACCCAACCTAATTTAGATTGGTTTAGTCCAATTCAGGACCTATTTGACTAAAATTTGGTCAACTACCCGTTTGACCAGGTACCTATCAGGTCGGTCAATCTGGGTCTTTGAGAAATCGGGTCAGTATGCCCCTCCTAGTATATAGTCTCTCTTGCCGCTAAAAGAAGCAGCAACTACTAGTATCCTCTCTAGGCGATGGCAGTAGTTATGGATGTCCATTATTACTCAACTTTTTCTCTGAATTGAATGCTTGTAACCCTATGACCTACTTCTATAAACTCGATCCAAATGTATAAGAGCAAAGAAGACTCAGATACGTTGATTGGGTGAATCGTATGGTGGAAGAGCATATAGGCTCGGTCATCGAAGCATAGAACAATTCAAGGTCTGCTTCGATATGGATTCTTGTTTCGCAAGCTCCATCGACAAATGGATTCATTTTGCAATGAATAAGGGAGTTTAGATACTCGAGCTGGATTTATATAAAGAACATGGCTCTACTGATATTAATTTACCCACTTATGACAATTTTATGACCTTAATCACCCCACTTATGATCGTTGGATGACCCATAATTTATAATATGACTATCTAATTTATTAATTTACTCGATTATGATCGTCGTATGATCTCAATTTACCTCACAAACGATAGTCATATTGACCCTTATTTACCCACTTATTGATTTACCTTTTACTCGGGTGAACTGTCTTACTTATCATCAAGGTGATTGTTTGCATACAATTTTATCCAATTCAATCATGCCCCGTCCAAATATGGAGCCCACAGAAGGACAGTCAGCATCCAACTCAGCAAAAAAATAATAATTTGAAAAACAAAAATTAATTAAAAAAATTTAAAAGGGGAGTTTCGTGCGACTTTGCAAACAGATTTAGAAAAATAGAAACAAGCAAGCAAGATAGGGAGATTGCCAATGTTGGGGGGCGGCATCGATTGAAGCAAAGGTTATGACAAAACCAGCTTTTGTCACAAGATTGTGAGAGAACCAAATTTGTCTCAAAGTTGGGACAAAACTAATTTTGTCACAAAGTTATGACAATAGCAAATTCTGTCACAAGATTCTAACAAGCTAACTCTTGTCACAAGATTCTGATACAAACTTGTGGCAAACTAATTTTATCACAAGGTTGTGACAAACCAAATTTATCACAAGGTTGTGACAAACCAA
Organism: Spiraea crenata; assembly: GCA_033992175.1. Lineage (NCBI taxonomy): Eukaryota > Viridiplantae > Streptophyta > Magnoliopsida > Rosales > Rosaceae > Spiraea > Spiraea crenata. The sequence continues at coordinate 6,151,242 of JAVBHV010000046.1, forward strand.
GTTTGTCACAAAGTTGTGGCAAACCAAGTTTGTCACAAAGTTGTGGCAAAAGTAATTTTGTCATAAGGTTGTGACAAATCAAATTTTATCACAAGGTTGTGACAAAACAAAATTTGTCACAAAATTGTGATAAACTTGTGACAAAATTGGATTTATTACAATCTTGTCACAAATTTAGTAAATAATTATCTCTGTTACTTAAAGGGATGTGAATTACTTTAATGTAATAAATCCAAGGGGGAGTTTCGTGCGACTTTGTAATAATTATCTCTGTTAATTAGGTGAATTACTTTAGCAGTTGAGAATAGTGAAATTTAATGTAAAACCGAAATTGTCCTTAAATGTAAAGCACAATGTAAATGGCAGTTGGTGAAAAAATGGGAGCAAAACTATCAAAGAGATCAATTAAGAAAAAACCACGCATGCGCCTTCTTTCTTCACCTCGAACGCTTCCACCTCCCACACAGCAAACGCAAAATTCAATCTGCCGTGTTGCGGAGAGGGAAGAGCTTCCGCCGCCAAGGCATCCTGTGCGCCGCCATCAACGACGATTTGACAAATAAGCAGCATGAGCTTTCGGTAAGTTCTTGAATTGTTATAAAGAACATAGCCAAATTTAAGAGACGCCTTAGTGTTGACGAAGGATCCAAATTCCTAATGATGTTGAGAACTTGGGGTTTAATTTCAAATTAGGTGGTACTATAAGATTGGAACTTGGGGTTCCGGAATGGAAAAAGTGGTTTCAATTTCAATCTGTAATTATCAAGTTCTTTCATTGTGAGCAGACTTTGAGTACTGGTGGTACTATTTTCAGCCCTTTATGGTTGTTGCTATATATTGAGTTTTCGTCTCAAGCTTATGGATGATGTGTATTGCTAATATATTAGATTTGATAGTGTAATATCAAAACAATATCAAAATTAAAATTGACAACTTCAATTTCACTGTGTGGGTACTTCAATGTTTTATTCTAAAATTCAAACATGCCTTTTCTTGGCCTTATTTATTAATTCTTCCCTTGGTGTTTCAGATGCGGAATGGAGCAGCTTTACTGCAATTTCATCTTCTATATGGTTATACCTCTATATTCCTATGTTATTATTTTTAAATTTCTATCTCTATTTATCATCTGCAAATTTTAATGCTGTGAGAATTAGACTCATGCTATTTTGATAGAAGGGTATGAGATTGGAACTTGGGGTTCTGGAATGGAAAAAGTGGTTCAGTTTCAATCTGTAATTGTCAAGTATTGTGTGGTGCAGCCATTAACAGACTTTGGGCACTGGTGGTGTTTGTGCGCAGTTGAAAAATTAAGCAAACCCAAGGTATTGTTTTCAGCCCTTTATTGTTGTTCTCATATCTCTCTCAATTTAGCAGGTTTTGTAATTGACGAACACTTAATCCATGGGTTTAATATTGATGTTGGTCTCTTTATAATATTCATGTCGAATTTTGGGATGTTCTACAAGGTGTAATACAAGTGTTTTATAAGGTGTTCTACAATGTGTACTACAAGTTTTGTACACAGTGTATTACAAATGTTCTACAATGTGTAATACAAATGTTTTATTAGGTGTTCTACGACTGTTTCACACAGTGTTCTACAAGTGTTCAACACAATGCTCTGCAAGATGTATTAAAAGTTTTCAACACAGTGTACTACAAGTGTTCTACATTGTGTTCTACAAGGTATAGTACATGTGTTCAACACAGTATTCTATACAGTGTTATACAATGTATAATATAAGTGTTTAACACAATATTCTACAAAGTATTCAACATATTGTTCTACAAGATGTACAACACGGTATTCAATATGGTGTTTAACAACGTGTTCAATATGGTGTTCAACATGATGTTCAACAAGGTGTTGAATATGGTATTTTACAAGTGTTCAACAAGGTGTTGAACATAGTGTTTAACACAGTATTTTACAAGGTGTACAACAAGTGTTCAACACGGTGTTCTATAAGGTGTTCAACACGGTATTCAACATAGTATTTAATAATGTATTCAACAAGGTGTTCAACATAGTGTTCGACAAAGTGTTCAACACGATGTTTTTTTAGGAGTTCAACAAAGTGTTCAACAAGATATTCGATAAGGTGTTCAACATGGTATTCAACATCGTGTTTAACAAGGTGTTCAAAAAGGAGTTTAACATGGTGTTTAACATGATATTCAACATGGTGTTCAACAATGTGTTCAATAAGGTATTTAACATGGTGTTCAAAAAAGTATTGAAATGATGTTCAACAAGTGTTGAACATAATGTTATGTTCAACATGGTGTTCAATATTGTGTGTAAAATGGTATTCAACACAATGTTCTTAAAGGTGTTCTACACGGTATTCAACATGGTGTTCAACAACATGTTCTACATGGTGTTCAACAAAGTGTTCAACATGATGTTCTTTAAGGAGTTCAACAAAGTGTTCAACAAGATGTTCAATAAGGTGTTCAGCATGATATTCAACATGACGTTTAATAAGGTGTTCAAAAAGAAGTTCAACAAGGTGTTCAACATGATATTCAACATGGTGTTCAACAATGTGTTCAACAAGGTATTCAACAAAGTGTTTAAATGGTGTTTAACAAAGTGTTCAACATGGTGTTCTACATGGTGTTCAACAAGGTGTTCAATATAGTGTGTAACATGGTGTTCAATACAGTGTTCTTCAAGGTGTTTGACACGGTATTCAATAAGGTGTTCAACAACGTGTTCAACATGATGTTCAACACGGTGTTATTCAGGATGTTCAACACGGTGTTATTCAAGGTGTTTAATAAAGTGTTTAACATGGTATTCGACAAACTGTTCAACACGGTGTTATTCAAGGTGTTCAACAAGATATTCAACATGGTATTCAGCATTCTGTTCAACATGGCATTCAATAAGGTGTTCAACATGATGTTTAATATGGTTTTGAACATTGTGTTTTATAAGTGTTCAACAAAATGTTCAACATACAAGATATTCAACATGATGTTCTTCAAGTATTTTACACGGTATTAACAAGGTGTTCAACAAAGTGTTCAATAAGGTGTTCAACAAGATGTTCAACAAAGTGTTCAACAAGGTGTTCAACAATATGTTCAACAAGGTGTTCAACATGTTGTTAAACAAAGTGTTCAGCATACAATGTGTTCAATAAAGTGTTCAATATGGTATTAATCATGATGTTTTTCATGTGTGCAATAAGGTGTTTAACATGTTATTCAACAAAGTGTTCAATAAGGTGTTCAACATAGTGTTTAACATGTTATTTAACAAGATGCTCAATGTATTGTTCAACACGGTGTTCTTTATGGTGTTCAACAACGTGTTCAACATGGATTCCAACAAAGTGTTTATCATGTTTTTCGAGAAAGTGTTCAACACTGTGTTCTTCGTGGCGTTCAACAAAGTGTTTATCATGGTGTTCGAGAAAGTGTTCAACATGCTGTTCTTCAAGATGTTCAACAAAATGTTCAATATGGTGTTCAACATAGCGTTCAACAATCAACAAAGTGTTCAACAAGGTGTTGAACATAGTGTTCTACAAGTGTTTAACAAGGTGTTTAACATAGTGTTTAACAAGGTATTCAACATAGTGTTTAACCTGGTGTTCAACAAAGTGTTTAATAAGGTGTTCAACAAAATGTTCAACATATAAGGTGTTCAACATGGTGTTCAACATACAAGGTGTTTAACACTGTGTTCAACATATAAGGTGTTCAACACGGTGTACAACATGGTGTTTAACATATAAGGTGTTCAACACGGTGTTTTTCAAATGTTCTACACGGTGTTCAATAAGGTGTTCAACACAGTGTTTTACATGGTGTTCAACATAGTGTTCAACAATGTGTTTAACTCGGTGTTCAACAAGGTGTTTAACATGGTGTTCAACACGGTGTTCTTTAAGTTGTTCAACAAAGTGTTTAATAAGATGTTCAGCATGGTGTTCAACATAATGTTCAACATAGTGTTTAACAAGTTGTTCAAGAGTGTGGTAGAGGCAAATGGAAAATGGAAAAGATACGTCGAGCAAACGCGAGACGAATAGCAAGAGCATTGAAATGTGGCACGCAACACCTGTGATGAGAAAAAAGCCTCTCGCACACACGTAAGCGTGTGCGGTGAGGCTAGTGTACATCAAAGAGTAAATTGGTAAATTTAGTTTTCCTCGACACATGATGAAATGAAAAAAAAGTTACCAATATTTTAAAAAGCAAATTAGATTTTAGCCCTTGAAAACTAAGCATTTTAGTAAAAATCCTGCTACTTTTAACAAAAGCCCAAAATTTAATATTTTGTATAACATTTCCATAATTATTAATTCACAAAATCTGTTAAGACTTGGTTAGTTTTACGCACCTACCATTTTTGCCATTTTCCAGTTATAAATGCTCTCTGTTTATGGCTTTAATGAATTTTTAATTTAATATGAAAGAGTTGACTTTTATCCTTTACTCATACATTTATCCTTCTTGGTTTCATTAGTTTCTGCAACCAACGTACTCCATGAATTTCCTCTTCAATAGGTGTATAGTCATTCATTTTTAATTTACCTTTCCTTCTCTACTTCTAAAAGAAAACAGCTACATGCAAATTTCTTACTAGATAATTAGGCAAGAAAAAAATTTCAATTCCCAAATTACCTATTAAACAGGTTTGAAGAAAAAGTCTTTTGATTCAACCTATTAATGAGGTATGGAAAATAATTCGATGGAATATGATGAGGCATGATATAATTTGAAACCAACCTATTGATCAGGTATCTTCCTAGCATGAAAATAATACTTTGAAATAACTTGGTCATCAGAAATCTTCCCCCCACCACCACCCCCCTCTATCTTTCCCATGCCACCCCCGTTTTTCTCTTCTCCACTGCCACAAATTACCTAGCAAATAGGTAACAGGACTTGACATAAACAAAGAATCCAAAAGAATACGAATTAAGGCCTATACCTATTGAATAGATATGAATAACCTACCTATCCAATAGAATCAACATACAATATTCCTTAAAGCAACAAATGAAGCTGATTTTGAAAAACATTCCTCATGGCACTGTACCACCCACCCACCCCAAACGGATCAAGGGGTTATATACCCATAAATTGTTGCTTGATTATTTTGAATTTGAATTGGAAGCTTTAATATGAGGGCAGTGTAGGTAATCTGTACTAATATATGTATGTTTTATATTATAGAAAATATTTAAATATATTTTGTATTTATAAAAGGGCTGAACATAAAAATTATTTTAAGTAATGGGTTAAAATCGAAAAGCCCCTATTTTAAATAATACCCAAGTTTAAGATTTTCCACGTATATACTAGATGACCCACATAAATTGAATCATGAACAATTTCAACATGCAAAGAAACTTAAAGATAGCAACAAACAATCCAATGAAACAACCAAAAAATGTTTATAAAAGGCCCACAATCCAAATATAATTACAACAAAGACAACAATAAAAAAAGGCTAATCCAAACACAGAGTTGCGCATGTCACATAATCGAAAGAAGAATTTTAGAAAATTAATAAATATAAAGAGAATGATCAATGCAACAAATGGATTACACATACATCAAAATCAAATTACACATGCAATGATTTACTATACATTGGAATCCTTCAAAAAGAAGAGAATTCATAATGAGTTAAAGAAGTGGAACAACAAAAGAAAAAATAAATCAAATTCCATATACATCCAAAGCTATGAAGTTTGAAGCTTTAGGTTCTACTGTAAGATCCGCTATCGAGTGATCCATGAAAAATCTAGGCGAGACAGAATTGCTACACACATAAACCATCATAATGAATTTCTCTGGACATTTTTAAAAGATTTCAATTAAACATGCTAAACTCATAGTGTGAACAAGATTGTGGAGTCTAAGTTTTGATTTATGTAATTGATGTACACAACCACTTAACCATGGTTATATACTTCCACTGATGTATATACTTTTTTTATAATTGGAGTGATGTTTTGTATTTATTGTTGATGTTTAAGGAAAGCCATTGGTTTGTACTTATTGTAATTAGAATAGCGGCATTAGGTTGACATATCCATGCAAGGTTTCAGAAACCAAATTTGAAAACTCTAAACAAAGCTTGAGATGAGTTATACGATAAATTTTCCTACAAATTAAACAACAGATGAAAAGCCCTAGAAAGACACTCAAACTAATCATGTTTTAATTATATTTTCCATGTTCTAATCACTGCATTATAAACTCTCGATTTGTGCCATCAATCTTAATGTTTAATCAAGAAATCGTAATGCTATTTAGGCCTTTAATATCAAGTTCTTTTTTCCTTATTCTCCCTTTCAATTTCTCTACACAACTGAATACGGATAAATGTTACCATTTTTTTTTTCTCATGTTTTTCTTCCTAAAATTGAATCCAGCATACTAATAGACTCCCTTGATAACTTTAATTAGTAGTAGAATCCCTCTATTTTAATGTCGATTTAAGGTTCGGTTACTCTCACATTATGATTTCAGTTTAAACAATTTTTGCCAAACACACAACATCGCGTGGGCACTTTTTTTTAGTATGTATCGAAGTTTGGTTCTGTTGACGATGCTGCACAGTTTTTGAAGGTGCTGAATCTGAAGGAATGCTCATGGGAGCCAGTTGAGTACTATATCCAAGTCTTCGAGGAAGGTAGATACTCTGAGGCCAAAGATCTGCTTTGTAAATGTCCTCGTCATATTCGAAATCATGACCGAATTTGCCAACTCGTTGGTTCGACTTATGGCAAGCGCCTCTGTTGAGTAACTTTTATGGTGAAAGAATTGAAATTTGTAGTCTACTTGTTTTTTAGAGAAATATGAATTTATCATAACTTTGTCGTTTTCTTCAATTGAAGGCCATTTTGAAGATGTATACTATATAGACTAGGTTAATTAATCCCAACACTGCACATGTCTACACTTATTAATCGAACGAGTTTCCTGTCTCTGTCGATGCATATAGCCTGAAATTGCTTATCTTGTGGGGAACTCAAGATTGAAATGAACTCATAATTCTTGAAATCTGATAACTCTCATCTGACTCTGTGTTAACTATAACCATCAGAACAAAGGGAAGCTGCTAATACTTTAAAATGAATTGATTTGAAGTCATCTGTTCCAGTAAGCCTAAAACTAAATTCTTCACAAGATGTGAAAACTAGTCATTTCAGTCAGGCAACTCAGAACGCTCCCTCCTAGCTGTGTCTATCATTGTACACAAGAACTTGCTAGGGTCACAACCGTAAGGATTTGCAAGAGCTGCATGCCCTAGGAACGGAAGCTTTCTTAAAGATCGTCCACTCAATCCCTAAGGAAAGTACATAAACAAAATCAGCTATCAAAAAAATAAATTAAGGCCTAAGGCATTGAAGAATCAGAACCTCACCTCACATGCTTCTGCAGTTTCAAGCAATTGCTGACACAGATATAGTGTCTGGGTATCTTGAACGTGAGGCACATTCAATTTCTCTTTCAAGCTACCATAGTTTGGAAGCACAATGTTTTCACAATCCTAAAATTTACAACGTTCATTAGGCATCGGTTCAACTTGAAACTTCCCCACATTTGCACTTAATGGAGAATGTAAACATAATAAAGCTTTAACAGTATCTACACATGGTAAGACAGATATGCACCTCAAAACTTGACAAAATTCCTGTTCGTATAAGTTCCTGCAAGCAGGACCTTAGGATTTCATATCGCGCTTGCAGAGTTGGGGGACCGACATATGCTTTTATATCAGCTCGATCAACAAATGCAATATCTGCAACTCAAGAAATGGTAAATCCATAAATACTAAGAGGGTTGAGGTTTCTTCCCCCAATCTACAAAGAAAACATACTCACTTGGGAAGGAGCAAGGGGGCTCCGGAAAAACAAAAAGTAAAGATGAGGATATCACATAGGTTGAAAGCTAGTGAATGTGAGCATCTGTATCTATAGCTCACTAATATAAACCATGGTCAAAAAATAAAAACTAAAGTATAAGCCATGCATATCGTTCATATAGCTTCTCAGAACCACAGTGAACTGGGGACCGATGATAGGTATAATAGCAGATAGCAAAACCGAAATAGGCTGGACTGTCTTATACAGGGAAGAAAACCATTAAATTTTGCAAACTACAACTCAGCTTTTGAAGTTAAAGATCAAGAATGGCAAGCAAACCCAGAGAATTTCATTGACCATGCTGGGAACTTGGTTGTACGCTTACCAATAGCAGTGGTTATGTTGGATGTTGTCAGAATTATCACATTTGGTGCTGATTTCAATTTGTCCAGCTGAGTTAGCAGTGCATTCACTACCTGGCATGTCATGTTTTAGGTGCTAGTTGAATTGATAATTAAGGTGGTGTGAACCACATCCAAATGATACTCTAAAGGTTTACACTCTGTTCAATCAAAAAGCTTGAAGGTAGCCCAGAATATGAAAGGGAGAGCATGGTACCCGGATGGAATCTGAAGGTTCAGAACCAGATAAAGCAGATTTTCTAGCAGCAGCAAGGCTTTCAACTTCATCTGCAACATCATCACATATCCATTATTATAAACCAGATGGAGATTATACGACCATAAAACCAAAAATCAAAGTAAAACATATCTCACCGATCAAAACGAATACCAGGTTGTTTTCCTCTTCTACCATCTCTTGAATTTTTTGGAAAAGCTTCGCAACCTAGGATTGAGAAATACTTTAATAAAATCAATGAATTGTGTGTAGAAAATCCAGCTTTTGTTTACAAAGAGCAGAAGCATCAATTCCAGGCATTATAGCATCAACTACGTACCAACTTGCCACTCTCAGAGAACCATTTACTGAATAAAGAGTGCGCATTTACTTCAACCAATTGGCTTTGTGGGAATCTGTAAAGTAAAAAACAATGAGACTGGAAATTTACACACACATCCATTTTAGTAATATATATCCGGCTACATCAACAAACCTGGCATTAAATTGAATAGATAGTTTTTGAGCCAGTGCTTTACATAAAGATGTTTTTCCAGTGCCCGGAGGTCCATGTAAAAGAACAATCCTGCAAAGGGGAAAAAGCAATTTTTTAGTTGCTAAAGAGCAAGTCCGTGCTAACAACCATAACTACCATCATGTGCATGCTTCGATGATATCAGCAGACAATTCCTTACCGATTCCATGACACAAGAAAAGGATTGACACCCTTTTCGGTAAAAAGCAATGCACTAGCTGCATATCGTAGCAACCTTTGCTTGAGACCAGATTCATAAATTAAGCTGAAAAGGTAGACAAGCATGCCACATTATCAGTTGGCTAGAAGCTACTAACGGGAAAACGCTAAAGAAAGTGCAAACTAACCTTTCCCACATGCCATCAAATTCCTTTGCAGGAAGAATCCATTCATTGAAGGTAGAAGGCTGCCCATCGCCACTTACATCCTCACAGGCTCCCTCTTCACTAAGCTGACAAAGTAAATATGAGCAAAAGATCAAAAGGCTAGCAAAATAAAACTGATACATCTACTGCCTAAGTTATGGAATGGACACTGAAATTCACCTGAAAAACATGCACAACAGGTTGTACTTGCCAGAACAAAAGGATCTCATGGTTCTGCACCCACTCATCTACAAAAACAAAACATTTCACCTATCAGAAACGGGTAATATCTGAACACCGCATCCTCCATTTTATCAAATTAAAAACTTCAAGTGTTAAAAAGTTGCAATATTTCCTGACCATCAAGTTCCAAAATTGTTCTGTTTCACCAGAGTGACTATATCCATAGAAAAAGAAACATACCCATGTCACAAATGCAGATTCTTTGCACATTTTCTGTTAGGAAATGATCATCAAGCGGCACCGGAACTGGTCCATCAGTATAGCTTAAACTCCTCTTTTCCAGCATGCTAAGCATTTGGTGAAAACGAAATCCATATCATATCAATCCCGAATTCCCAAGCACTCAATCATCAATAAATTTCAATCTTTTTCGAATCCATTAAGCTCAACAGAAATTAAAACAAACATCCAAAGACCCAATTAAGATACAACTCAAAATCATAACTTAAAATCCCAAATTAAACAAAATTAAACAGCAAACCTCTCAACGGCGCGCCGTATATCGTCAAACAGAGCTGTGCTCGAGGGCATTAGGCAAACTTCAACTGAAACCCACAATCAATTTCAATTAAAGAACGCAAATTTACTGCTAAATCATCAATACAACCTCAAATTGGAGCAAACTGAATCTCAAGAACTGAAAACGACAGCGAAATGAAGGTGCAAACGGCGTCGCACGGACCTGAAACGAGGACTTTGTCCTGGGCAACAATCGGAGCCGGAGCTGAGTGCACGGAGGCGACGCCGTTTTGGTTGGAGATCTCAGCGTCTTGGGGGTTTTGAACGGAGATCTCCATGGGACTTGAAGCACTCATTTTGGGTAGGTTGGGAGATGAGCCAAACCCTAGAGCCGAAGAGAAATCTCCAAATGTGTTCTTCAAATGGGCGGGAAAATTTGAAGGAATTTATTTATGGGTTGATAACTCCAAACAAGTGTCAGTTAATCGAAAACATGTATTCATTTTGTTACTACAGTAACATCTGGTTTGTATGGTGTGGAACTTCATCCAATACGCATCAATTTTAGTTTGAAAAACAAGCTAGTTGATATATAGTGAAACGCTTTAAAAGTATTTATCGATTAATCACATATATATTTCTGTACATTAGAGCATTATTATTAATAATTTTTTATTGTGTATTAATGTTAGTTTGATAAGCTCACCGTGTGATTTCCGGTCAAAGTATACGTCAACGACTCCAAGCAAATGTCGATTAATCAGAAATATAATACGTTCTAGTTTGATTAGTGTAAATTGAGTAATGTACACACGGAGCATAACATGAAAAAGTGCAGTGTTTGCTCCCTCTCTTTTGTAACATCAGGAATATGGGGCCTTTGTCCCAGCCCACTTTGAACGCCCTCTCATTTTATTTTCCATTTGTATGGTGTTTAGCTCACATGCACATGAAAAGACAAAAGGTTCTCAAGTCACAGAAGGATATGATTTGGTTGCCAAATTATCTTTCTTCTTGATGGTTGCACAATGTGAGGCTCCAAGTTGCCCAAGATAACAAACATTGGCCCATACAAGAAGGCTTTTGTTATAGCAAAAGAAACTATGAAGATAAAGTCACAGCTTGAAGATGACAAACAGCTTGAAATCCTCAAGGCTGTGGCACAAGCTTGGTACAGCCACTCCGGCAGCTCTGGTGCTACGTCCGAATTTGATGCTCGCCGGAGAAATTTCAAAGGCAGATTGCCTTCTCGGTTCAAGCTTGAAGCAATGAGAAAGTCATCATCAAATGATGATCACCAGAGTGGTAATGCAAAATGGGATTTTGGGCAGTCACTTTGGGATGCTTATGAGCTTGTATCCGTATCGAAAAGGTTGGAGACAGGGTTGGTGATTAATGATAACCCTATTACTGAGATGGATGGTCCGGCGAGCCGAGTCCTTAGAAGGCGTAGGGAGAGCAAGCACAGCCTAAGAAGTTTGTTAGGTAAAGTGTCTTCAAGGAGATTTACTGAGGCTGATATTCCACCTGATGAGGACGCGTAATTCGTATACTTCCTTTGAGTTTTTGCAGCATTTTTTATCTGGTTAGTGTGAATTGCAGCTTAATCTTACAACTAGACTTGCATTGAGGTGCATTGCTCACATAACTTTTGACAATGGGAGTACAGTAAAAGGAGAAAAGTCTGAATTAGTTTTGTTGTAGATCAAAATCTTGTAGGAGATTTGGAGATTTCCACCAATCTAGAGAAGTAACTACTGCACACGGTAACTTTGGCAAGAGAATTTTGGGTTGCCAATTTATCAACAGTGCTAAATAAGTAATCTTCTTTGCTTTTCCAAAATGTGTTATTCTTTCTTGCTTTGTTATGATCTCATCTTTGTGTTTTACATGTAGCTGTAGCGAATTGCATCCCCTATTAGTTAGTTTTGTGTTTGGATGCTACTGACACTCTGCTGGGATCTGCAGACTGAAAAATTTCCACAACCATGTGTTCAGTATATTTGTACCATCTTTTACCATTTCCGAGGCCTCTACCAAATCTTCTGGGAGGAATGAAATATCGAAAAAGAGAACAGCTTTAGTTTAGATTCTGTGTAGATGCATAGTCCTAGATGATCTTGAAACTGATGTGTTATTCCCAATATACAGAAAATATGCTTATGAGAGAATGAAATCACTGTGCAAAGAGCTTTTGAGACACTGAAATTCTACAGATGGCATAAGGCATGATCAAGTTAGCAGGATTCGATCGATATAGATATTTTTCGCCCGCCCACATCACCGTCCTTTTATCAATTGATAATCCAAATTGGCTGAATTCAACTACTTTAGGTTGGAGCTCGTGCCTTATGTACCAAAGACTTGTAGCTTATATTCTGTCAATGGCAATTCCCAAAGTTAATTACAATACTTTCAGAAAACCAAAACTGGAAATCGAAAATGTTACCAAATGAGCCTACGGAAACACCATAGTAATCTAGTGAAAAGAAATAGGCTTTAGGTTGGATCAAGGAGCTTGCTTTGAGCCAAATGCACCATGTTCTTGGTGGATGATGAGTTCCTTCAAGAAGAGGTCAACAGTGGAAGAATTAAGACAGCAATTTTTGCCTTCAAATTGATAAGATTAGCTGTGAGAACAGAGTGCTCATAGCAGTAAGTGCTTGTAACAAGTCTTAACAGTCAACCCCTGGATTATGGCACAGAGCATTCAACAATTGATTCACAGGCTCCATGCAATTAACAGAAACCATTAAATGAAAAAAGTTTGATGTCCTTCACAGGCTCCCTGCAGTTAAAAGAAAACCATTGATAAAAACAAGTTCTGTGTGTCCTTCATGTTATTGCAAGCTTTCTCCAATCTACTCATTCCAAAACTCGTGAGTTACATTTCAAAGCTTATTACCAATAGGTTCATGTCATTATACACGTGTTTACCGAGTTAGATCCTAATGCTGTGATGCAGCAATCCTGTAACGTACCGTTTTGGATTGATTCTAACAAGACCTAACAATTGACAATATCAAACGTTGAGTTGATTAGGCATGGATGAATCAAGCTAGTTAGTTTTTTTTGTATCTATGGCCTATCATATCAAACACTTCTGCAGAAGTGAAAGCAAATGGGAAACAATCTATGAACACCAACAGCAATAGAAGTAGAATTAAATAATAATAATAATAATAATAATAATAATAGTTACTTTTTTATTCCACAAGGGAAATGCGTTTAACTTTAACATGACAATAGCACCCTATTAATGAACAAGGGACAGGAACTTTTATTTAGGCAAGTACTTCTGTATGTAGTACACTAGTTATGAGTAACTTCTGCCCTGACAATCATCCACGACCAAGCATAATCCCACGCCTTAGCGTGTTTTGAATGTCCTCCACTTGCACAGCTCGAATCCCTTGTGCTTCTCCTGGATGTAGCCATCGGCTTCAGCATTCACTTTCTCCTCAAATTCTACACAATTTCCGTTCATGTCACACTGCGTGACTCTTTCTGTCACCTCAACAGTCTTGTGCACTTCAGGGGTGTTCTGCTGCTTGTGTTGGTTTTCATAGTAACCGCCATAGTCATCGCGGATGAGCTGCTTTTGCTGTTGATCATACTGGCCATAGTCTTCTCTTAGATTGGCATTGGCCTGGTTGTTGAAGTTGAAGAAAGGCTGCCTCTGCCCGTGGGAATAGTGAGGAACATCGGTGAGGACACTAGGGGCTCTTGCCATCCTTTGAACATGAGAGTAGTAGTCGGACCCGTTTTGTTGCTTGGCAGGGTACTCATAGCTTCTTCTCATTGTTCTGCAATCACAAGTTGAAAGCAGTGAGCGAAGCTTCAATTTATACACAGATCATGTTTTGCGTTTATTCTGAAATGATAAGTGGTGCATCTAATTCCCCCATTTGTGTCTATTCAAGCATACGAATCTAATAGCGGTGGGAAAGTATGTGAGCCAGAAATTGGATTCTCTTCAAAACTCACTTCTCAAAAGGCACAAAAATCTCACCCCTTTCTTGAATCTCAGGTGGGCTATTAGCCTATATATGTCATATAACTACTTGACCTTCAACGACTTGGTAACAGGTTGAAAATGAACACACATTAGATCTTGTTAGGATCATGAACAAGTTCAACATGGAAATTGGATCCAGAACAGGGAAAAAACCCATATAGGTCAGGTAAGAAAATCCTTAAAAAAAGAAATTAAGTAAAAAAATTAAATTTTTTAGTTATACATCTCTTAAAGAATAACCTTCTTGTAGTAATAAAACTTATATGGTCCCAACATTATGATTATACAGAGGTTTTACTATATGTCACAAGATTGTAACGATCCAAATTTTATCATAAGGTTGTGACAAACTAAATTTTGTCACAAGGTTGTGTCAAACTAAATTTTGTCACAAGGTTGTGACAAATCTATATTTATCACATGTTCTAAATGATACTACATTAGACTCTTAATATCTAAAAGATATTACAACTTATTTAGACATTTAAACAGTCCAAAATGACACATGGCCGAATTCAACTGGTCCAAGGGAGTTAGCTAGAAATAAATGGCGTCAACATCATTGATTCCCCATTTCTGCCCAGCCTCTCTCTCTCTCTCTCTCTCTCTCTCTCTCTCTCTCTCTCTCTCTCTCTCTCTCTCTCTCTCTCTCTCTCTCTCTCATAACCTCAGACTCACTATAGAAAGAGAATGGGGCAGCGACATCTTCGGCGTTTCCAGCGAGATTATTTGATTTCGGTCACGGACCGGACAAACTAACCCCCAAAACGTCTTCCCCTCGTCCTTTTGGACATAAGCCGACCAATCTTGACCTCTAATTCACAGCGGATCGGCACTGGTGAGCTCGTTTACAATCGGCCAAAACTCCCGGTTATTTTTCGATTGAATCTGGCCAAGGTAAGGTTTGGGACTAGTTTAGAAAGCTTTGTTGGGTTGTTTAGATGAAGATTGATGTAAGAATAGTAAGGATTGGCCACGTCTTGATGCAGATCGGAGAAGAAGATACCGCGACTTTCCGACGCATTTTCCGGCCAACTCCGGCAGAGTCTGAGCAAAGTAAAAGTAGATTCGGAATCCTTGTTTCTTGGGCTTCAATTTCGACTATATAATCATTGTTTTTGGAGTTGATTTGTGAAAGTTGACCTTGGGAGATAGAGACAATCAATCTCTCGTCTCTGCAGAGACACATGACTCTCAGTCTATGCCGATTTCTAGTTATTTTGCTTAGTACTTTCAAATTTGGTGTCTCTGCAGAGACACTTGGTTGTCTCTGCTGAGACACTTGATTGTCTCTAGAGAGACACTTGCAGAGACACATGTCTGTCTCTACAAAGACGTGACTGTCTCTACAGAAATATATGACTAT
Organism: Spiraea crenata; assembly: GCA_033992175.1. Taxonomy (NCBI): domain Eukaryota; kingdom Viridiplantae; phylum Streptophyta; class Magnoliopsida; order Rosales; family Rosaceae; genus Spiraea; species Spiraea crenata. The sequence continues at coordinate 6,166,690 of JAVBHV010000046.1, forward strand.
CTCTGCTGAGACACATTAGTGTCTCTCTTGTCTCTGCAGAGACACATGACAATCTCTGTCTATGCCAATTTCTAGTTATTTTGCTTAGTGTACTTTCGAATTTGGTGTATCTACAGAGACACTTGGCTATGACTGTATCTGTAGAGACACATGATTGTTTCTATAGAGACACTTTATTGTCTCTTCATGCAAAACTTATGAAATTTTTTTTGCGAAAAATATATTCAATATGGCTCTTAAAATGTAGATCTCACTTCTACAAATTCATTGGTGCAAATGAATTTCCGTTACGACTTCTATACTAAAAGTTATGATTAATTTAGAGAAATAAAAAAATTGAAAAAAAATGATAAATAGGAGAGAGAGAGAGAGAGAGAGAGAGAGAGAGAGAGAGAGAACTCCCGTTAATGACGTTAGTCACTTTTGCTGAGTTGACATCAATTTTGAGTTAATTTTGGACTATATAGATATATTTTTTTTTTTTTAGATATTTAGGGTCTTATTTTGGACCTCTAAGATACCGACCCAAATTAAAGTTGTCACAAATTTGTGGCAAACTAATTTTGTCACAAAGTTTTGACAAACTAAATTTATTACAAAATTGTGACAAAAGTAATTTTATCACAAGTTTATGACAAATCAAATTTTGTCACAAGTTTGTGATATATCAAATTTGGTCATAAGTTTGTAACAAATCAAAATTTGTCACAAGGTTGTGACAAACCGAAATTTGTCACAAGGTTTTTTGTCACAAATTTGTGACAAACTTGTGACAAAATTGGATTCATTACAATCTTGTCACAAATTCAATAAATAGTTATGTACATCAAAGAATAAATTAGTTTTCCTGGAACTATGAAATGAAATTTTTTTAAAATAATGTAAATACAAAAAGGTTACTCATATTTTAAATAATATCCAAGTTTAAGATTTCCCACATATATACTAGCTAACCCACATAAATTGAATCATGAAGAAGTTCAACATGCAAAGAAACTTAAAGTTAACAACAAACAATCAAATGAAACAGCTAAAAAATGTTTTTAAGAGGCCCACAATCGAAATCATATCATAACAAAAATAACGATTAAAAAGGCTAATCAAAACACAGAGTTGTGCATGCCACATAATCGAAAGAAGAATTTCAGAAAATTAATCAAAGTAAAGAGAACGATCAAAGCAACAAATTGATTACACATACATCAAAATCAAATTATACATTCAATGTTTCACTATACATTGGAATCCTTCAAGAAAATGAGAATTCATAATGAGTTAAAGAAGTGGAACAACAAAAGAAAATTACATATATCAATATCAAATTACACATACATCTAAAGCGATGAACTTTGAACCTTTAGGTTCTATTATAAGAGCTGCATTTCCTTTTTGTATCGAGTGATCAATGAAAAATCTAGGCGACGAATTGCTACTCATAAACCATCATAATGAGTTCCTCTTGACATTTTTAAAAGATTACAATTAAACATGCTAAACCCATGATGTGAGCAACACTGTGGAGTCTAAGTGTTGATTTTTGTAATTAATGTACACAACCACTTAACCGTGGTTATATATGCACCCATGCTAGAGATGTCCTCTTAACCGATCCACTGATGTATATATACTTCCTCTGCAATTGGGGTGATGTTTTGTGTTTATTGTTGATGTCTAAGGAAAGCCATTGGTTTGAATTTATTGTAATTAGAATATCGATATTAGGTTGACATATCCAGGTGAGCTTTTAGAAATCAAATTTGAAAACTCTAAATAACGATAAATTTTTCTACAAATTAAACAACAGATGAAAAGTCAAGAAAGACACTCAAACCAATCATGTTTTAAGTATATTTTCCATGTGCCAATCACTACATAATAAACTCTTCATTTGCGCCATCAATCTTTTAATCAAGAAATCCTAATTCTATCTAGGCCTTTAATAGCAAATTCTTTTTTCTTTATTTTCTCTTTCAGTTTCTCTACATAATGAACATGGACAAATGTTACGGTGTTATTTTTCTCCCTAAAATTGAACTCAACATACTAATAGACTCCCTTGATGATTTTAATTAATAGTACCATCCCTCTATAGATTTTAATGTTTGATTTGAGGTTCGATTACTCTCCTATTATGATTTCTGGTTAAACAATTTTTGTCGAACTCACAGCATCACGTGGGCACTTTTTTTTATTATGTATCAAAGTTTGGTTCTGTTGACGACGCTGCACAGTTTTTGAAGGTGCTGAATCTGAAGGAATGTTCATGGGAGGCAGTTGAGTACTACGTCCAAGTCTTTGAGGAAGGTAGATACTCTGAGGCCAAAGATCTGCTTTGTAAATGCCCTCGTCATAGTCGAAATCATGACCGAATTTGCCAACTCGTTGGTTCTACTTATGGCAAGCAGCTCTGTTGAGTAACTTTTATGCTGAATGAAATGAAATAACGGTGCAAAGAGCTTTTAAGACAATGAAATTCTACAGATGGCATAAGGCATGATCAAGTTAGCAGGATTTGATCGAGGTAGATATTTTTCGCCCCCCACATCACCGTCCTTTTATCAACTGAACACTATGCCAAAAAAGGCCTTAAACGACGGTTAAAAACCGTCGATAAGAGGTGTTAAAAACTGTCGCATGGACGACTGCCGTCTAAAGTAAGACTATAATCGACTATTTTTAACCGTCGTCTAAAACAGGTTTAGACGACTGTTTTTAATGAAAAACCGTCGACTATACTATTATAAACCGTCGTTTATTCCAGTTTAGATGACGGTTTCTAAACAAAAACCGTCGACTATGCTGATCCATTTCCTTATAAAACCATCGCCTATGACTACTTTAGACGACGGTTTCTAACCTAAAACCGTCAACTAATGTGATCAGAGCTTTTTTGGAATGTGCCTAAATGTGCCGATTCTTATGCCAAAAACAGACATTTTTACCCTGTCATAACTATTATGATAGATAAATGCAGAAGAAGGTAATTTGAAACCAAGGAAACCAATACATTGCTGCAAAATCTGTTCAACATGCTTGAAATTCAAAAAATTCCATCTTCAGCTTGAATGTTGTGCATCTACTAAACAACTTCAGCATGTACAATTAGCTAGCTATCTAGACATGGAAACCAAAAACCAGATCTCTTGATCACATTGGTACCAAAAAATGACCTAAAATCTAAAATGGAGGTTGCATCTTACTCCACAAGCCCTCTGCAGCTTTTTGACCTGCAATGTCACAAGCACAAAACTTTATAATATATATAAGATTTACCACAAGCCTTTATTATATACGATCCAGCTGCGATTACTCTAGAAGCTGCAAATTCTATGTTTTCCCAATTGTTGGAATCAAAAGACAGTTACAAATGTCCCAACTTAAACTATCTTGCATAAACCCCAACTTTCCCAATTTGCAATTTATTCTAGAAGTCCCATCCGTTGATGCAAATGCACAGCTATGTCCTGCAAAGCAAACCTACAGTAAGTTCTAGAAACGCATGTCTTTCAAACTCATTAACACTACTGCAATTCCAACAACTACAAAAAGAAAGTAAATCAACATACAAAAACAGATAACACATACCAATTAGCATAAAGCATGCAATTCATGAATCTCAAACTATTGCCTAATGCAATGAACCAACAAACTGAGGAAAATGAGTAACATGTCGGCTCACCACCAACTTGAAGTTAAAAAGAAAACCATGCTACATCTTTATTGCAAAGAATCTCTTTAATTAGCTTATGTTTGCACAGTTGCATGCCCAACATACCTAAGCTCAGTCGGAATAAATCTAGGTACTAGCTCACAATTAATAAATCAGATCTTCTTACCAAAATTCCCTATTTTATGTTATTAATGAATGGATAAACAAAAACCCAATTTGAGACTAGGAGCATTAACAGAAATACATCATGATGCAGTACTTGACAGTACCTGAGTGTGAACGGACTGAAGATAACGTAGGAGACCAGTATCAATATGCTTCCGGTACCTGAAGACAAGAGATGCAGAGTGAATGAATGAAAGCTTTTATCAGATTCGTTGACACTTTGTACAAGGCCATCTTGCAGCCAAGAAAGCGAGGAATAAGAACCTGTCCGACATAAGAAGGTCCAATCTTACAGGCTGACAAACAAATAGGTAAGGTGCATGAATCTAGTGGTAGACCAACCATTTATCTACAAAAAGACCATCTATTGATGACAAGTATAACATTCTCGCATCCATAAGACATAAATAGGAACCACTTGAAACTTGTGTACTAATTTGAAGAGGTCTAGTTTTATCCATGGAGAAACCATTTAAACTAGCTAGAGTAACTGTAAAAAGTACCTTATAAGGTCCATTTGCTGTGCGAAATTGTATTCCGGGAATAAAGTGTAACCAGATAACTACACATCAGTAGAGGAAGAACAAAAACGCTAATTAATCATAACCAACTAACAGTTCTCAAGCAAAAACTCTCAATTATAGTAAACCACCCTAACAATAAATTACACCAAAGCCTACGATCATATATACCTGTCCTTTCATAGGTTCATGGTAATTCCAAAAAACATAAGTCTATCACGTCCAGTCCCCCTTTTTCGCTTTCTCAATAATTTCCTGCCACACCTGCATTGTGCAGCAACAAGCACGACCCCATCTTGTCATTATAATTCATCCTCTCTAATACCCTTTGCTCAAAGTGTCGAACATATTACAATGACACAGATAATAGATTTTCAGAATTCACCTCTGGAGTGGTTCGAGGATAGTGGATAGAACCAGACTGCAAAATCCTTCGCTTCCCATCAATAACGAGCGTTCTGTGGTCATATGTGACAGTAGCAGAAAGCACAATTTGAGTGAAATGACCTTCAAAAACTAGGAGCACCAAAACAAGAACTAAAGCCACCAAATTCTTGCTTCTAAAACCCCCAATTCGAATGAACACCCTAAACTCATAACCAAAATTTAAAACACAAGCCTCAATACGATTTAGAAACTCCAACTTAAATCCCAAATTTAAAGCCATAAACACGAATTGAAACCCCCAATTTGAATTTGAAGCCCAATTTTCATTCAAAACCCTAATCGATTTACTGAATTGACACCCAAACAAGTAATTACCTCAGACAGGGTCGACTAGCTTCCCGCTGGATGAGTTGGGCGGCGAACGCTTGAAATCCATTTCAGTCGCGCCTCCGTCTCCTTCACCCACGTCCTCGGCGAACGCTATTCGGTGGAAATTCGCTGAAGCTCAGCTGCGAGTCTTGCAATTCAATGTCGCAGAAGAAGAGCTTGCCGTGGGAAGGAGACTACGGGTCATTGTTCTCGATGAAGGAGGAGGCGACAAGGGCGAACTCGGTGCGGAGCACCGACTTGGTATAGGTAGAAATTCAAAGAGAAGATTAATTTGAAAAAACAGTGAAGGTGTTTAGGGTTTGGGCATTTCATTGACGAACGAATTTGGGGAAATTTTCAACTAGGGTTACTGAATCGAGCAAAAATAGAGAGATGTAGAACTGAAGGGGAACTCAATTGCAGAGATTGAAGAAAAGAAGAGTGGAAAAGTTGCAGATGTCGGGCGATGGAAGGAGAAGAAAGGGACGAAAGAGAATTAGAGTCATGAAATAGATCTGCGTTAAGAGAGAGAGCGTGAAAAAAGATACTACAGTGTCCTCCGTGTTTTTGTATTAACGACGGTTTCCCAAAAAAGCGTCGTCTATTACATTGCCCTTTTCTTCATCCAGCTATTAGACGATGGTTTTTAAGTTAAAACCATCGTTACTACCGATATCAAAAACCCAACGACAGTTTTTGTAAAAACCGTCGTCCGGCAAGTGTCGTCTATGACCTTTTTGGGCTTAGTGGAAAAAAAAAAAAAAAAAACAACACAAAAAAAAAAAAAAGCTTTCTCCCATCTACTCATTCCTAAACTCAAAGAGTTACATTTTGAAAACTCATGAGTTACATTTCAAAGCTTATTACCAATAGGTTCATGTCATTACACGTGTTTACAGAGTTGGATCCTAATTCTGTGATGCAGCAATCCTGTGACGTACCCTTTTGGATTGATCTCAACAAGACCAAACAGCGTAGGCATGGAAGAATCAAGATAGTTTTTTTTTTTTTGTATCTATTGTTTATCATATCAAACACTTCTGTAGAAGTGAAAGCAAATGGGAAGCAATCTATGAACACCAACAGCAATAGAAGTAGAAAAAATAATAATAATAATAATAACTTATTTATTTCATAAACGAAATGCGTTTAACATGACAACAGCACCCTATTTATTTATGAACAAGAGATAGGAACTTTTATTTATAGACAAGTACTTCTGTACGTAGTACACTTGTTATAAGTAACTTCTGCCCTGACAGTCATCCACGACCAAGCATAATCCCACGCCTTAGCGTTCTTTGAACGTCCTCCACTTGGACAACTCGAATCCCTTGTGCTTCTCCTGGATGTAGGCATCGGCTTCTGCAGTCACTTTCTCCTCAAATTCTACACAATTTCCTTTCCTGTCGCACTGCAGGACTCTTTCTGTCACCTCAACGGTCTTGTGCTCTTCAGGGGTGTTCTGCTGCTTGTGTTGGTTTTCATAGTAACCGCTATAGTCATCGCGGATGAGCTGCTTTTGCTGGTGATCATACTGGCCATAGTCTTCTCTTAGATTGGCACTGGCGTGGTTGTTGAAGTCGACGAAAGGCTGCCTGTGCCCGTGGGAATAGTGAGGAACCTCGGTGAGGACACTAGGGGTTCTTGCCATCCTATGAACATGAGAGTAGTAGTCGGACCCGTTTTGTTGCTCGGCAGGGTACTCGTAGCTTCTCCTCATTGTTCTGCAATCACAAGTTGAAAGCAGTTAGAGAAGCTTCAATTTATACACAGATCATGTTTTGCATTTTACTCTGAAATGATAAGTGTGCATCTAATTCTCCCATTTGTGTCAATTCAAGCATACGAATCTAATAGCGGGGGGAAAGTATGTGAGCCAGAAATTGGATTCTCTTCAAAACTCACTTCTCAAAAGGCACAAAAATCTCACCCCTTTCTTGAATCTCACCTCTTTTGTCTATTCAAGCATACGAATCTAATGGCGGTGGAAAGTATGAGAGCCAGAAATTGGATTATCTAAGAACTCACATCTCAAAAGGCGAAAAAATCTCACCCCTTTTTTGAATGGGCTATATACCTTCGACGATTTGGTGACAGGTTGAACAAGAACACATTAGATCTTTTTCCATTAGAATCTTCCAAGTGTGCAATTTTTTTGACGATATTGGCTCTATCAATTCGGGTTTGAATGTGCGGTCCAAATTCAGTCTAGTAACCCAAAATGTCAAGTGGCTGTCCATTCAATATGTCTAAATGATCACAATGTATTCACTTTTTCTTTACACCGACGTATAATTTTTCTGCAGACCGTACATTCAGTCTTTATCAATATAAGAAATTATGTCAATACGTACATACAAATTATTAGACAAAATGATATCGACACATTACAAATTGCATTATCAACAATGATATATTAATAACGTATCGAAAGTTGGGTAAATTGCTCTTCCAATAAGAAATAAACAGTGTGACACCCACACTATACAGAAACCCCAACATTGAACAAAATGGCATTGACATCCTTCCCTATCTCTCCCGCCAAACCCATAACGGTCATAACTACCATCCCCCAATTCCCACACAATCCTAAAACCCTAATCCTTCACCAATGCAAGACCACCAGAGACCTCAACCAAGTCCATGCGCACCTCATCAAAACCCGCCTTCTCCTCAACCCCACGTTCGCCGAAAACCTCCTCGAATCCGCCGCCATTCTTCTCCCCAACGCCGTGGATTATGCGCTCTCCATTTTCCACAGTTTGGACGAACCCGATTCGTCGGCCTACAACATCATGATCAGGAGCTTAACATACAAGCAAACCCCTCTTGAGGCCATACTTTTGTTCAAGAAGATGCAGGAAAACGGAGTTGAGCCCGATGAGTTCACGTTTTCTAGCACATTGAAAGCTTGTTCAAAGCTAAGAGCTTTGGGGGAAGGCCAACAGATTCATGGCCGCATTGTGAAATGTGGGTTTAAGGCAAATGGGTTTGTTGAGAACACTTTGATTCATATGTATGCTGCTTCTGGTGAACTCGATGTTGCCCGCCAGGTGTTCGATGGAATGCCTGAGAGAGCCCGTATGGCATGGAATTCGCTGCTAGCGGGTTACATGAAGAATGAGTGCTGGGGCGAGGTGGTGAAGCTATTTAATGAAATGCTGAAATTGGGTGTTGAGTTTGACGAGGTTACTTTGATTAGTGTTTTGACGGCGTGTGGGAGATTGGCCAATTTGGAACTTGGAGAGTGGATTGGCGAGTATATAGAGGAAAACAGACTAAAGGGTAACATTGCTTTGGTCACTTCTCTGGTTGATATGTATGCAAAATGTGGTCTGGTAGATACTGCAAGACGATTGTTTGATGAAATGGATCGAAAAGATGTGGTTGCGTGGAGTGCCATGATTTCGGGTTATAGCCAAGCAAATAGATGCAAGGAGGCGCTTGATCTGTTTCATGACATGCAGAAAGCAAATGTGGATCCAAATGAGGTTACAATGGTTAGTGTGCTTTATTCCTGTGCCATCCTTGGAGCTTTCAAAACTGGGAAATGGGTTGAGTCTTACATAAACAAGAAGAAATTGAAGCTCACTGTTACCCTTGGAACTGCCTTGATAGATTTCTATGGAAAATGTGGGTGCATAGATAGTTCGATTGAAGTCTTAAATAGAATGCCTTCTAAAAACGTTTTCTCATGGACAGCACTGATTCGAGGTCTTGCTAGCAATGGGCAGGGAAAGAAGGCTATTGAATACTTTCAATTGATGCAGAAGAAGAATATCAAGCCAAATGATGTGACTTTCCTTGCTGTTCTTTCTGCTTGTAGTCATGCAGGCCTGGTTAATGAGGGCCGAAGCCTTTTTGTTAGCATGAGCAAAGATTTTGGAATTGAACCGAGGATTGAGCACTATGGTTCTATGGTTGATATCTTGGGTCGAGCTGGGTTGATTGAAGAGGCATATCAGTTCATCACCAACATGCCTGTTCGACCCAATGCTGTGGTTTGGAGGACATTACTGGCTTCATGCAGAGCACAGAAGAATGTTCAAATTGGTGAAGAATCTTTGAAACAGATAATCAGATTGGAGACCCCTCACAGCGGGGACTACATTCTGCTATCAAATATATATGCATCAGCAGGTAGGTCCGAGGATGCTCTTCGGGTGAGAAATCAAATAAGAGAATTAGGAATAGAGAAGGCCCCAGGCTGCAGCCTGATTGAGTTAGATGGGGTGATTCATGAGTTCTTTGCTGAAGACAATGCATGTCCACACTCGGAGGAAGTGTACAATGCAACTCACGACATGATGGAACGGATTAAGGCTGCCGGTTATGTGCCCAACACAGCTGATGCAAGACTAGATGCAGAGGAAGATGATAAGGAAGCTTCAGTATCCCACCACAGTGAGAAGTTGGCCATTGCGTTTGGTCTTATTCGAACACTTCCTGGAACTACACTTCGAATATCAAAGAACCTTAGAGTTTGTACGGATTGCCACGATGCAACAAAGATGATATCGAAGGTGTTCAACAGAGAAATCATTGTTAGGGACTGGAACAGATTCCATCATTTCAAAGAAGGGTCATGTTCTTGTAATGACTTTTGGTGAAAGCCACTCTTGTGTTTGACTTGTAATCTATAGGCTTTTCTAGTCCATTATTTTGTGCTTGAGATGTAGTCATGCATTTACAGAGATGATTAAAGATATTTCTGAATTATAACAAAGGTTCCAATTGGTTTCCTTCGATTCATGCTATTGATTTAAGTCAATTCTTGGCATACACGGAGTCCTAACTAGTCATCTCTATCATATGCCTTGTCTTTCATATACTCCAGCATACAAAAGAACCCCAGCTCCTAAACTATTAGCTACTAGATGTTAAAATTCTCGAATCGGAGGTAAGATCCTTACATGTTTGGTAGATCCAGTGGCACATTCGACAGATACAAAGTGGTGAATTCATCTGATAATGAACTTGATGAAGATTGACATTGATGAGCTTAAACATTTACCGTGTTGACAGAATGTACTTAATTGGACTAAGACTCTATCGTTTACGAGCATCGCTCTGAACATTATTGACCCGCAGGACAGAGGCTGTAGATCTTCTCCTCAGCGATTCAGAACTCAATAACATTGGTTAAAGCAGAAGAAAAACCCTTTTGGTTTGTTTTCCATTTCTCCTTTGGGTGTTTCTCCTGAGCCATCACCTGCTGCCATCAAGGCGCTAGTACCAGGAGACTCCGGTGGCAAGACAGTGTTCTCGGTGAAAATCCGAGATGGAATTGCAGGTTGAGGAGGGGATATGGTGTAAAGATAATCAAGTAGCATTTGGATTATTTGGCTGAAATTAGGTCGAGCATTTGGGTCCTCCTGCCAGCAAGAAGTTAGGATTGTATTCAATTCCTCCGGGAGGTTCTCAGCAGTAGGCCTCACATTCTGAAATATAAAGTATCCCTCCCATCATCAGTAAACTTTAGCAGTACTACAAGCACTTTGGGAAACAGCTCATGTAGTCAATTGTTAAGATCTGAATAAGCGAATAACCATATAGAATGGGAATATATGCTTACTTTAAAAGCAGCAGCATATGCTGCCTGGAGATTCGACATGCCTTCAAAAGGCAACTTGTTGTATAAGAGTTCCCACAAAACGATTGCGAAGCTATACGCATCCACTTTATGGTTGTAATGCTTTCCCTCTCCCTGCCTTAATGTAACAGTACTGTACAACTGTCCACAAATAGGAAATAGCAACTCAAACAAGCAGGTACTTTAATGTGTGACAATTCAACAGAGAGGGGGGAGGAAGGAGAGTTGTACCTCGGGAGCCATCCAACGATATGTTCCAGTTTCTGCAGTCATCATCTCTGTTAATGACTCTTCTCTTGCTAACCCAAAATCTGCTAATTTAACTGTTTTTTGGTCTGCAGTCAAGAGCAAATTCTCTGCACCCAAATACAAAATCTAAATAAGCAAATGAGAATAACTTTTTCCAATCGAAGCATAAAATGCAAACTTTGGAGACGTAAGAGATCATTCACCCGCCAGCATCAATCAATTAACTCTTGCCCTAGCGGTAGAACTAATATATGGTTCCATGAAGAGCCATCTTACCAAAGGTAGCATGAGGTCTATTTGTTACCTAGATGTATGACTGTCAACTCTTTACTATAGGATATAGTACATTTCAGAATCCCAATGCCAACGTAATAGTTACTGGTAAGGATGAAATCGGTCATTTAAATGCAAACAAGGACAAGATATGTCAAAAATTCAATACCAAAAGAAAGTTTGGTGATTAAGCAGTTATGGCAGACAGAAGTCAGAAGATATTTGGTTACTTAATCCACAGAACATAAATATGACAATCCAGAGTCATCAAAGTTGGTCAGTCATTATTAAAGAGAAAATAGGAGAAGAAGAAAAATCTGAAATATGTGATCTAACTTTGCTACAGTTTGAGAACCTTAACCTTCCCAAACCACAGAAACCTAACAAATTATAGAGCGGTTTAATTAGTGAGACGAAAATTTACCAGGTTTCAAATCACGGTGTATGATCCCATGACCGTGCAAGCACTCCATTGCACGAGCAATATCTAACGCAAAACCAACAGCAACGCGTATGTCCAAACACCTTGGCCGCATGTTCAGGCAATATTTACGCAATGTACCTCCCAATAAAAGCTCGGTAACTATCACCATTACTGGCTCCTTGCAGGCACCAATAAACTGATGAGAGGCAAGGTAGTTTTTATGTAATTGTCAGATGTCGACACACAACAATTTGTTTAACACAACATAATCCAACCATTTTCACCGGCCACCACAAGAATTACAAACTAGAACTTAAGAAACCGCCCAAAAGACAAAGAATTTTCGAATTAAATCCAACCAACCTTCACTAAATTTTTATGCTGTACTCTAGACAACATTGCAACCTCTCTGGCAAACCGTCCTTCTCTCTTGATGATCTCCTCCGGTGCCTCTCCTTTATGAACAACTTTAATCGCAACAGTCTGGTTTTTGTATCTGAATGGAATCCAAGAGGCCAAAACCTAAACGAGTGAGATAACTGCTGCAGCACACCAAGACGCAAAATTGAACTATAATTACTTGCAATCTAATTGCTTAAGTAACTCATTGTTTCCACTCAAACCAAATTCATCAGCAACTATTGAACTAGAATTTATTGAAAACCTATCCATTTCCAGGATCCCACCAACATTTGAATCTAATAAATTAAGTTCAAATGCTTCGAAAACCCCCAAATATAGCTTCTAGTTCACAAGGCATAATTGCTAAAGAGAGTCAACCTAAAGAAAGATGAGCCAAAAACTTGCAAATCTAAACAATGCTCCCCTCAGTCGAAAGGGAACTACAATTCATGGTAATGGCATTGCCCACAAATCAAAGACAGAAAGTGTTTCTACTAATGCAGACCAAACAATTGAAGTGCGAAATTTGAAACTTAAATAAAGCCATTGAACTTACTTTCCCTCGTACACTTTGGCATGAGCACCCTCTCCAATTCTTGGCCCAACAAACAGATGCTTGGGATCAATCACCCATTTGGCATCCAATCTGAACTCATTAGCTTCAGCTGAGTAAAACCTACTCCCAGATACAGATTCCATTTTTCTATACAAGCATACAATTCAGCATCCAAAGATAAGCAACAACCATCAACCACACCGAAACAAAATCATCAGATACCAGAATCCAAAAGCTGAAACTTTGAAAAGCTCATTGACTGGATAAGCTGACATGAAACTGAGTAAATAGACAAAGGCATGGTTTTTAGCAGAAAATTGCAGCTGCTGAAAACACATCTCAAGAATATGAAGAAGGCTCAGAGCTCAAAACTCACAGGAGATTAACTTACATGTCCTTAGAGAAGGCAAAAGTATGGAACCCCACATGTTCTACCAGAAGAGAGATTGTGACAGCAAACCCCAAAAAACAAAAGCTCAATGCCCAAAGAGATTTTCTCCAAAAAAAAAATTTATGGGAAAAAGGGAAAGAAAGATCCCTCTGAAAGACAAGAAGAAAACACAGGCAAAGGGAACCCAACAACAAGCAAAAGCTTCCTCTACTTTGCAAAACTAGAGCAATATGGTTAAAATTCCATGGCCCATCAGTGAGATTAATTAAATGAGTTTTGATGGGTTTTTGAGTTTAATTAATCTCTGCTGGCCATACAAGTCTGCAGTCTTGATCTGCAGAAGGAATCATGGAAAGAGGATTTGTGTGTGTGTGTGTGTGTGTGTGATGTGTGCAAGAAAGAGAAGGAAGAGAGTTGAATATAATAGTTAAGTCTGTGGAGCCATAAACTAATCAAGAGCACATGCAGACTGATCTTGTCAACATGATGGGGATAAACTAGTAAAGCATAGAAGAGCCTGGATGGACCTTCTAGTTCCTTACCTTTCTCTACTTGTCTACTTCAACAAAAGCTAGACATTGACTCCCGCAAACAAGATCTGGGAACTTTGATTTTGACAGTAAACACATTGCACGAGTGCGCTTATACAGTACACTTCACTCGAGGTTCTCTGTTGGATTCTTCCGTGCACACCTCAAGTCTCGTTTTGCTACCACATTGCATAAACGTTCATGTACTGAAGGCATTGAATTGATATTCGGTGTTTCACTAATTCTTAGTCTGTATGGTATCAAAATTGCACCTGAAATTCTGTATTGGATGAGTCACTTGCATTTAACTATTTCTTATATAGAACATAAAACAAAGGCAACTTGCAATGAAGAAGCCGCATCACATAGAAGAAAAAATTGGCAACTGATGTGAGGAGTGGGGGCAGATAAAATAAAAGAAGCAATCGGTGGGGAAAGAGCGAAGAGACATGTTTGCTAAAGAAAGCAATCTTCAGCAGCAGCAAAAAGCTTGTCCTTTTTGCAACATTTGACTGTATAAAAAAGGATAAGCCGACTTCCAACCGTTCAAATTGCCGTGGAAGAATGGTAACTCCACCTTATTTCCAAGGACACGAGATGTGTCATTGACCCTTTAATTACCTAACTGGAAACTGATGTTGGTTCGATACAAGCGCTATCCTAATCCATAGGGACATGGATCCAAACTCACCGATGTTCAATGCACGACTAGTCTAACTGATAAGTACGGGAATTCAAACTCGAGAATAGAGAAAGGGAGCACTTGCTTGTGTGACCGGAAAACTAGACAATAAAGAAAGGAGGAGAAACATCCGCAAATACAGTAATAAATAGAGGAGGAGCCAAATGATTCAAATATTAAAAAATCCATAACTTAGATAGCAGCACAGTACCAATTCTAAATACATAATTACATACTACGCAAAAGATACCAAAGGGTCCTCCCATCCCAAGCAACCAAGCATCACAAAGCATTCGCAAATGCCGGTCCATTATTTCCGAATAACATAAACTATAGTAATAACAAGGTTTATTTATATCAGTTGTCTTCCATCTAATGCTTCTCCCCACTGATGAGATCCATAACAACACGCTTGATGCTCCCATTGTTCTTCTCAAGCAACTTCTTGTTCATTTCGGTGTCACAGAAACCCTACATGTATGTAAATCATTATTGGCTCGGTAATTTGAAATTATAGGACAAACTTATGAGACGGAATGTCTAATATTGAACTGTGAGATTGGCTTGTATAACTTACCATTTCCTGCAGCTCTTCAAGGATAGGATCCCAGTCAGCGACATCACAGAGGTCATCAACTGACTGCTCCAGGTTGTACTCATTCCTACGCAGAATCTCCTTGTTCAAATGGACCTGTTTAAACCCCATATCTTCGAGCTCCTTAAGTAGGGTACATTCCACAGCATTTTTTGAACTGGTCCCTTCAGATGACGCTGGTGCATAAACAGCAGGTTGTGATTTGGGGGAGGGCAGGGGTGATTCATAGACATCAATAGTCGGATATGACACAGTTGAAGACTGCCGCGGCTCAGTAGGGGCCGAAGCAACGTGGCCAACCAGCAAGCTATCATTTATAGGGAAGTGGAGTTCCTGATCATTTTCAGGCTGCGCATTGGGCACGAGCTTCACTGGCTCCTTGATTGAACTAGAGCTGCAAGGCTGCAGATAGTTGCTCCCAGGAGCTGGTTGGTTAACATCTATATTCTCCGGGCAAGAAACATCCGGAGGCAGATTCAAGTTCAAACCTTGAAAGCTCTCAAAGAATGAATCTTTCAAAGAAACATCGACCTGCACAGAAGCAAGAACAAAAGTAGATATTTCTAATTAATGCACCTCACACATAAAATCATTCCAGGAAGCATCCCCGCCTGAACAGATAGTAGTGCTAATCATGAAAAGAAAACAGTCGTATATACAAATGAGGAAAATACCTGGATAAGAACCCAAACCCGTTGCCCAAATTTTTGGCCAGATGGAGATGCCATCCTCCAATATGAGATGTATCGGCCAGGTGACTCGGGTGCAATAAAATCAACAGCGATGTCAAGCTCATTCTCAGCAGCCACGCCATGAGAAGGAATCTGAAAAAATAAAGACATTCAAAAATACAAATAAAAGAACTACAATGAAACTGAACAAAAATCACGCCTAAAACCCAAGAAATAAGGGAACACATAAGCATTACTCGAACAATTCCAGAAAAATGGAAAGAGTTAAGCTACCTCTATCTCAACAGAATCCGATTTGCTAAATCTGTCTCCCCCAATCCACATGAGTTGTGTCCCTAGAGGCCACACCAAACCACCAGTGTTGCGCATCCGCCATATTTTAGTAAACTGAGTAAAAGGGGCTATTAAAGTACCATCAACCACGTTGACATCCAATACGAAACGGCTGTCAAGCTTAGGGCGCCCTGGCTTCATACCACAACCTCTCAAGACTTTCGGCAATGCTGGTGGACCAACCCATGGAGGCTGTCAGGCAAGATTAAAAAAAAAGGTCAAGTTCATACAAAAATAAAAATTGTACAAAAACGGAGAAGCTAAAATCTGAGGGGTCTAGGCACCTGCTCATATAACCCTTTGAAAGGCCTTGGATGGCGATACGTCAGAGGGTGGTCAAATCTAATGTAATCAGTTGGATTACCCATACCCGAGTAGCAGATCCGACACAGGTCATAATCTTCCTTCCTGCAGAAGGAAACCAGACTATAAATATAACATCAACCATGAGTAAAACTGTTCAGCTACCAGGCTAATATAAGAGAGTGTCATCCTTACACTAAGGACTTGAAACGAGGTCCAACTATTGGATGGCAACCGCAGCCATCACATCGGACACCTGTATGAAACATGCCACCCATTGCTTCAGAGTGATTCCTTTTGAATGGAATACGCCGATATGAACCAGCAGCAGCTGAGTCGTTTCCAATAGCAGTCCCCAAAAATGGACATTCATTCAGACGGTTATTCATCATATCATGAAGTTGACTTGCAGGGACAGCAGAACTTGTGGACGCACTAGAACCAGGAGATTTCAGGTTCAGAAGTTTCTTTTGAATGTTAAGAAAAGCCTCCTTCCTCCCATTATCACCACCAGTCTCAAGACGTGAACCCCTTGGTGCAGAAGTTATGGGAGCGGGACCAGATGGAATAGAATCAGTAGGAATTGAATTGAGATCAACAGTCTCATGGCGAGGTGGAACAGACATGTCCTCACTCTTAGTCACATTAACAGCATTCAGCGCCTGACTTTTTTCTGGCTTGCCATCATCCTTCATGCCATTCGAACTAGCAGCAGCTGCTGGAGCCACAGGGTCCTTCGAGGCACCGCTCTGTGAGCTTGAATCTCCACCAAAATGATCTTGGGAATGTTGATTCATGTAAGACAGCCCCATCTTTGAGAAAATGTCAACAAGATCAGCAAGCACTGGACTAGATGATGCAGCCTTTGTACCCAAATCAAGAGGTAACTTAGAAACAAATTCACGGAGTGGCTCTGGCAAGGCATTCAAAACTTCCGAAGCCCCAGTGTTAAGATTCGGAATAGGAGATGGGCCTTGTGGAGATCTTAGTGGGGTAGAAGTTCCACTTGATTTGGCATTTGTCTTATCAGCTTTGTCATTGGCTACATGTACATCAATCCTCAAGAACTTCAGCTGTTGCCTCACAGCATCACGCAAGTCATCATCATCAACAAGAGTCACCGTATCTCCATCTTCATCAACATACGTCATACTAAAATCCGCACCAGAAGGGAAATTGAACAGACTGAAGATTTTAGCACGCAATCCAGCCATGTCAAGATCCAACTGATCATTTCCATCAACCACAGCATTGAAGCGCCTTAGTGTATCCTCATATTTAACCTTCAGAATCACCAGCAACATATTAGTACATTCCAAAAGTAACCAAATACACATAGGACTGTAAGGTGTCTGCATCAAGCTTCAAATTTATGAGCTACAGTAGCAAACAGATACCAATGCAACATCAAGATAGTATGTAAGAACACGAAACATCACTCAAAAAGTTTACATACTGCAAGTTAAACACACAAAAATTTAACCTTCTCAACAGAACTGCCAATTTTGTACAATGATGCCATCATCTTATGTCAAAAAAGACTAAATACTCAGCTACTACCGTCCTCAACTCAAAAATCAAAATTGACCATAGGTTTAGAAAACCCAAATACATATTCGAAATTCAACGACCTATAATCAAACCAATCAACGTATGCTAGATTAACGATTTTCACCGCCGAGCGAATCGAAGGCCGCCCAGTTAACACTCCGATCACTAAAAAGGTACAATCTTTCGCACGAATCAATAAATATCAAAACTTTATCCAACAATTCCTTCAATCTCTATCCCAATTCCATCCCCAGCTCAATTCTAGGTCAATTTCCCAAATTCATCCACAATTTCCATGATTTCACACCAACCAAACAGAGCACGATTAAACCCATCAAAAATTTCAATTGGATTATGAAAGTTGATAAAAATCGCACCTTGATCACCATAGTAAACGCCATGGCTCCAGAAGCGAGCAGATAGCGATCAGAATTAAGCGACCCAGTGAGCTCAACCCGCAAACTAAAAGCTAAACCCTAACCCTAACTGTTTGTTTAGATTATCTCGGAAGCGTACCCGTCAGCCGCTATTACCGCCTCTATCTCTCCCGTCGACTCTGTAAAAACTGATTGAAATTGAAATATGATACGATTTGTTTTTGTATTTATATCTCGCTTTGGCTTAGCGAATAAGGAATTGTATTGACTTTTTTGTTCGGTTTTTAGTTGGTGAATTATTAAGGCGCGGAAATGTGGTCTGGTGGCTGCGGTACCGTGGTAAAGATATGGAACCTCATACGTGGACATGTGATACCCGGTTGTTTTGCCTTTGTTGCCACGTGTTGGTTAATGGTGTGCCTTTTTCTTATCGGGAATTCTAGATTCCGTGTGATTCTATTGTTGTGCCAACGCTGATCATAGCTTCTATGATAAGCATGGGGGAATTGTTAAATAAAATAATAAAAATAAAATTAGATGGAGTTGTTGTAGAGAGAAAGAGAGAGATGTCAGAATATTAGACTTGAATGTCTGTTTACCCCTTGTATAGTCATTGTATTTATAGTGGAGGATTCCAGGGCTAGGAAAGCCAATGGGCCTCATTAATACACAGAGTCCTACAGGAATCCCACTTCTAGGTTTACACAGTCATACTTAAACATAGTTTACAACACTCCCCCTTGAATGTGTAGAACATAAGAAGTAGTCGCATCAGATCTTCGGAGGAAGATGTAGGCAGTCGATGAAGTCATTGTGGTAGGCACTCGGGGATACGTATGTCCAAAAGGGATCCATTCAGGGATATGCTAACACCAAAACCTTGCTAAGGAAAACCCAGTGGGAAAAAGCCAAAGCGAAGGGAAAAAGGTGAGCATGCGCATGTCGACACTTAAGCGGTAGAGGTATGACCAACCCAACGCGGGTGCCTCGTTAAAAACCTTGCCACGCAACAAAACCCGAGTGGGAAAAAGTTAACCTGTGCTAAGGGAAAAAGAGTACATTAAGGTCAAGTGAGTACACTTTCGTATACTCCCCCTGAAGTCGACAATGCTCCCCCTGAAGACTACATACGTGTCAAATCTGACAATCGACGCAATCCGATTCCATGAAAGAGCTTCTGGAAAGTAGCCTTCAGCAGAGACTTGGTGAACAAATCTCCGAGGTTGTCTTGCGATCGGATTTGCTTGACTTCAATCTTCCGATGCTCTTGTTGCTGATGTGAGAAGAAAAACTTCGGCGCGATGTGCTTGGTGTTGTCTCCTTTGATGTATCATTTCTTAATTTGGTCGATACATGTGGAATTGTCTTCATAGATAGTTGTCGAAACATCACAAACGAACGACAATCCGCTAGTCTCCGAATATGCTCAATAACCGCTCGCAGCCAAACACACTTACGTGTGGCTTCATGAAGGGCGATGAGTTCGGCATGATTCGAAGAAGTAGCAACTAAAGTCTGCTTCGTAGACCTCCAAGATATCGCGGTATTCCCAATGGTAAAGACATAACCAGTTCGGGAACGTGCCTTGTGAGGCCTGGATAAGTAACCTGCTCAGCAAATCTAACAAGGCAAGCATCACTCAGATGATCAAGGGGAGATGATCCATCCAGGAAATCATAGGGATAGAATAAGCCCATATCCGTCGTACCCTTAAGGTAGCGGAAAGTGTCTTTAACACCATTCCAATGGCGGCATGTTGGCGCGCAGCTACATCGAGCTAACAAATTCACAGTAAACGAGATGTCCGGCCTAGTGCATTGAGCTAAGTACAATAAAGCGTCGATTGCACTTAGATATGGAACTTCTAGTTCCAATAGCTCTTCATCATCCTCTTTAGCATCTAGCGTTTGGACGACCATGGGTGTACTCGAAGGCTTCGCTTTATCCTCACTAAAGCGTCGCAACACCTTGTGGGTGTAGTTGGACTGATAAACCAGAATACCATCAGTGAGTGCTAAGCTCAAGGCCGAGATATAATCGAGTTTTCCCTAGGTTCTTCATCTCAAATTCCGATTTCAAGTGCGAGGCAGTAATCTCAAGCTCTTCTGAGTACCAATGAGATTCATGTCATCGACATAGACTGCAACTATCGCAAATCGGAATGTGCTTTCTAGATAAACACGCAAGGGCATAGATCGTTATTCACATATCCCTTCCTGATCAAATATTCACTTAGACGGTTATACCACATCCGTCCAGATTGATTCAATTCGTAAAGTGAACGCCTCAATCGAATCAAGAGGGTGTTCCGTGGTTTAGAACTATTTGACTCAGTCAGATGAAGTCTTTCTAGGACTCTCATCTATATCTCTGTATCAAGATCCCATAGAGATAAACTGTAACCACATTCATAAGCTGCATATTCAGTTCTTGGGAAACTCCAAACTAACAAGGTAGCGGAACATTATTACGTCCATTACGAGAGAATACGTCTCATCGTAATCAATGCCAGGGCTAATGAGAGAAGCCTTGCGCCACGAGATGTGCATTATATCGCACTCTTTCATTCTTCTCATTACACTTCCTCACGAATGCCCACATGTAACCTACAGGGTTCACATTGGGAGGTATGGACACTACTGGTCCCAACACCTTTCACTTTGGTAAGGAATCTACTTCGACCTGCATTGTTGCTTTCCATTTTGACCAATCAGTTCTACGTCGACATTCATCAACGGAACACGGTTCGATATTGTCGCATTTTGTTGTATCAGTGGCCACTGCATATGCGAATGTATCATCGATGATTATCTCATTTCGATTCCACAACTCATCCAAAACTAGTATAATGGACCGAGATCTCCTTGATTCTCGGGAGTAGGATCTGGGTCTCCCCTGGGACGTCTCCCAGGACACATCCATAATCCTCATCAATTTCATGAGTTGGATCGGTTGAGATAGCGATAGGATTCGGTTGTGCCATACTTCTCCTCTTCTAGGGAGTGAATCCTTCAACCGATTGATCTGTCTCTTGCCTCTGGCCGACACAGATGATTGGCTAGCCGCCGAGGTATGCTGTCTTTCTAGACGGCACGTCCATCATGGACGTTCATATTTACAGGCATGTTTGCAGCAGGTATATACCGTCACTTTAGTTAGATTACAAGGGCGTCTGGCATGTATGCGCAACACTCTGAAGATCTAAAATACATCGCACTTGCTTATCATACTGTGCGGTATGGGGATTAGGATGAGCAGAGTGGGCATAGACCACGTCAATTCGCGTCGTTCATTTGGAACATTGACGTTCTTATCTCCCCCTAACGGCGGGAATACTGTCTCATCAAAGTGACGATTCGCAAATATGCGAGAAAGAGATCGCCTGTAAATGGCTTGTAAAAGCACATAATAGAGGGGGATTCATAACGGCAGAGATTCCCAGCCTCTGTTGAGGACCCAATTCGGTAAATTGCGGCGGCGCAATGGGCACATAAGCTACACACCCAAGAATGCGTAAATACGAAATTGCAGATTCGTACCCAGTAACTAGCTGTAACGCCAAAAAGTGTTGGGTGGAGGTGGGCCTCAAGCGGACCAATATGGCTACATGCAGAATTGCATAGCCCCACGCAGAAACAGGAAGCTTGGTGCTCATCACCAAGGTCCTTGCGATCAACCAAGGACGCTTTATGAACGCTTCTGCGAGACTTGTGGGAACATAGGGGGTCATGATGTTCAACCACAATCACAAGGGACGTGCAATAATCATCGAAAATCTTCGATATAAACTCTTCGGCGTTATCCAGTCCTCTAGACTCCAATGGATAACCGGGGTGGTGAGCCCTCAATATGGGCCAGGAGTTTAGCAAAGTAGCATTTCAGGTGGACTATAGACATGTGACCAGCGAGTCGGTGCATCAACCAAAACCATAAAATCTTTAAATGGTCCGCGGATTGGTTGGATTTGTCCACAAACTTCCCCTAAAATCCGCTGAAGAAAAGAAGGATAACATTAAGTATCTTTGCATGGGAAGGTAGAGTATACCTCGTTCCCAACGAGCATGCTTGGCAAAGTGTATTTAAAGACACGAGGTCTTACACGGGGATGCCCATCGAGGATATGGCGCATCACATCTTGACCGGGATGTCCCAAACGGTCATGCCAAAGCAAATAAGTGTTCGAGTTGGCTAGCTTCAAGCTAGCTACATGGTGCGACCTAGCTTCATGCTAGCGACGCAATGCGCCTCAATCGAGCGAATGATTGTGTAACACAACTCATGCGAAAGGCGTGCCATCTTCTCCAATATACGCTCATGGCCGTATACGTAGGAGGTAATGCAAAGATATTCCTTACCATTTTCTTTAGCGGTTACATCATGGTAATTGTTCAATCGTTTATCCTTATAGCTCAATAATGTTCTTTCGGAACAGGGTGAGTATAAGGCCTTTGTAGGTCTACATGGAGGTATGAAGTTAGATGTATATCTCCAGGCAGGGAGAGTATCATGCGCAATCGCGCTGTAGCCAACATCTAATGTCCCACTAGACATACCTCAACATGAATTAATTGAATCGGTCACATGATTGAGGAAACTTCTAGTTCCAATTGATTCAATTAATTGATATTCGAGAACAATATACAAGTACTAAAACAAGCACCAAATACTGAACTAAATCCGAATGAGAGAGCAAAATCTCAGTTTGCTACATAATCATCGGCCAACAAGGCCGTTCCATGTCTCTCTTGGTTGCATATCGGAGTTGTATTCATAATCAACATTAGTAGGGACGCTATGAGTGCGCAACTAATGGATGTACCACTACCATGATGGCATATGATTGGCTATTTTGTGATTGGGAAGGATGAACATTTCCCAAATCTTGAAGTTTGGTGCCAAAGAATCGCGGTTTGAGCTACCAGAAAACGCTTATGCTTGCTCTAGGCAAGGGAGCGGTTCGAGCTAATGGGACGCGAGCGTTGTGCTTTTAAGGGAACAACAAAGCACTAATCAGATCCAGGGACTTATGAACTTTCACTCGCTATATTGCTGCTTCATGAGCACATTCGGAGTATAGAAAGTCGAGAAGATCTACTATAGGAGATCATTCTAGGTCAAGTCAGCTTGACATCAAATGAGGGATCAGATTCTACAAACTTCAAACTTATGTTTACTCACAGACTTCGAGTCTTGAAACATAAGTTTTGCCAATCATGTCTTGCTTTAGGCAAGTAGATCAAGAGATCATGCTTCTCGTGATCTTAACAAGAGACGAGCGTCAGTTTTTTCATAAACAAAACAATACAATCCTGCATCGACGGCGCCAATGGGGGAAACCATTTGGTGGGCGCGGTCTCAAAGGTCTTAGCTGAGAGCTCAAGGTCCTTACTACCAGGAATCCGGCGAGATTAAAATCTCTGCGACGGAAGATTTCTCTCGGATTTAGGCATGGAAACTTCAAGTTTCACCATGTGTGGTGAGTTTTAGGAAACATCATGTTTCTATGCTCGAAACTTCAATTCGAGACTTTTGTATGAACTTACAGTTCAATAGTATTTGCGTACTCAAGCGCATTGCCAAAGTGCGCGAGTCTAACGCAAAAGTCATGCGATTTGGTCCTTCAAATCCGCATGCGTTGTGTGGAGCCATTTGGTTTCAAATTGGAATGAAATCCAATTGAAAGGAATGAGGGGAAATACATCCTCAAGGCCCAATTTATTATTGTTGGGAAACAATAATCTAGCCCAAAAACAAGGGCCCAAAATAGCCCACACATAGCTGGCCCAAAATTAATTGGGAAAATCCATTTAGGGTTCTTGGGGAATTCCGGCCCAATTGGCCCAAGTGGTACTAGCGCATGCGCGCGTTCGGTTTGGGCTTCCGAACGATTGCGCAGCCCATGGGTACTGTTCGGTGAGGGGCTCCGATCATGTGTGCAAATGGCCCAAACCGAGGCACAAAATTGCACGGCCAACCCATATTTGGCCCAATGTGCGATGCCTTTGGCGTTCGGGGAAGACATCCGAACGGCTGAAAGGCTGTCTGCGCGCGTGTTCGGGGAAGACATCCGAACAGCTTGAAGGGCCTTTGCACGCGTGTTCGGGGAAGACATCCGAACAGCTTGGGAAGCCTTGTTCGCGTGCGTTCAGGAAGACATCAGAACAACGGGGAGCCCTGCGAGCGTTTCGGCTGGCAACGCGCGCGGCGCTACGGGCCCCTACGCCTCCGGCTTACCGGCTCATATGGAGTCCCCGCAGGACCCCTGGGTTTTGTTTCAATTCGAGCCGCGGCTTGCGCGGCTGATGTCGCTCGGCTCCTCACAGGAACCTTGAAGCTCACGTACAGCTTGGTGGAGTCCGCAGGACCCCGTTTTTGCTCCCTCAGGAACAATGTTTCTTTGGTGGAGTCCCAGCGAGGACCCGTTTACGAGCCGTGACTATTGTACACGGCTGGTTTTTTCACTTTTCTTGGCTCCCATCGAAACGATTTTGTGGAGTCCGCCGCTTAGGTTTTTTCACTTTTTCTTGGCTCCCAGCAGGACCCCTGTATACGAGCCGTGACTATTGTACACGGCTGGTTTTGTTTTTTTTTTTTTTTCACTTTTTTTTGTTTTTGGGAAACAAAATCTGGCCCAAATTTGCTTGATCTTCTCGGCCCAAGTTTGGGGAAACCAAAATCAGCCCAATTTAGATATTGGCCCAAATCTGCCAAAGGGAAGCCCAGGGCACGTTCGGCCAGCCCCTCCGAACGAACTTAAAGGGCCCAAAACCTGCCCAGTTTGTATGTTCGGGTGATGCCTCCGAACAAACCAAGGACAAAGCTGCCCAACCGTCTCTCTGTTCGGTTGCAATTTCTGAACAACCGCGAAGGTGGTGCGGCAGTGGGCAGTCGGCGCGTCAGTCGTCGTGAGGGCGAGCGGCAGTGGGCGCGAGCGGCAGGGGCGCGAGGGCGAGCGGTGGGCTCGATGGCGGTGCGGCGGTGGTGCCCAGATCTCGCGGTTCGGCGAGAATTTCGCGTTTCGGGCTCCAATGTCGGCGACGGTGGCTCCACGAGATCGGGGCTCTTCGGCAGTGCTGCAGTGGGCTGCAGCGGCGCGACGGCAAGAGCAGACGACGTGAATCGTCGTCGTTGTCGTTTGGAGAAGACGACGGGAAACGTCGTCGTCTTTTGGGCGCTGGGTAGCTGCACGGCGGCTCGGCTTCCAGCGGCTTGGCGCGGAAAAAGGATCTCTTTTGTTTTGAGCGGCTGGGAGGCTGGCTGGCTTGGCTGGCGGTTCCGGAAAAGAAAAAAAAAAATTTTTTTTTCAGAAAACTTCAGCTGATTAAAGCATGCTATAACGGTGTTGTAGAGAGAAAGAGAGAGATGTAGAATATGGGGATCATCTCTGAATGTCTATTTACCCCCTGTATAGTGCCTGTATTTATAGTGGAGGATTCAGGGGTTAGGAAAGCCTAATAGGCCTGCCATTAATACAGAGTCCTCACAGGAATCCCACTTCTAGGTTTACACAGTCATACTTAAACACAGTTTACAACAGGAGTTGAGATATTGTACAACTTTTTCCCCAAGTAATGTACCAAAAAATGTGTGTGGATAGGACCAAGGCTGTTCCCATTTTTGGTAAATCACAATTCATGCTCTGTGATTTGAGTCAAATTTCAAAATAATATTCAAATTTTATTTTTCTTGCAATTTAGTTTCTTATGGTTTCAATAACTTTCCTTCTTGCTCTTCCGTTAGCAATCTGTCGTGTGCTTCGTTAAGAGCCAAGTGGAAAAGAAAAACCCAAAATTTAGCCAAAAATAGAGGCTTGGGAAAAATCGAGACAAAGCCCGAACCTTGGGAAAAATCGAGGCTTTGTGTTGATTATAAATTAATCGTGAATTGCATAAACCCCAATTTAGGGTTGATTCAGAGAATAGTAGCAGTGCTCCCCCGAGGCCCGTCGTTGCCCACCGACGAAACGCTGCGTTTGCGCATCGTAATTGTTAGATTCTTCGCCGTTTCCAGGACCCTTCGTACAAGCCGAAGCCGTATTTCTGATCCGATGACCAGGAGCCTCGGTAGGTGTCGCCATCGGATCTGTTCAAGGTGCCGGTGGTTGTGGATGAGTGTGGAAGGAGGTGAACGAAAAGGATGGAAGAAGCTCTTATGGTGTTTAAGCAAATTTTTGGTTTTTCTTTTCCACTTGGCTCTTAACGGAGAACATGACTGATTGCTAACGGAAGAGCAAGAATAAAAGTTATTGCAACTAAAGGGATTTATATTGCAAAAAAAAAAATATTTAGATATAATTTTGAAACTTGACTCAAACTACATAGTACTAAACTGTGATTTACCCTCTCTTTTTTTAACATTGGAACTGAACTTATTAAATTAGATAACAATCGGAACATATTATATCTTTTATTTCAGAAAAGGTAGTTTCATTTCATTATGACATGGATAGATTCGCAAGCGGCAAGTCCATGGATGGACAGCTCATAAAATGAAAGAGTATTAGGCTGAGAACACGAGAACAAATTGAAAAGCAATTAGGTAGGATGAAACAGCATATACCATGAAATTAATGTACTTTATTTTTTAGATGTGAACCTTGGCCCATATCAGACTCAAAATTGCTGAACAAGCCAAAGGAACTTCTTTGAGCACAACCCACACCAAACAACATTGCTATAATGTGGCATGGTTCTGTCTTGGGTTTTGTATACTATGGGGGTTTCATGACCAAAAAACTGCATTACCCCTAATATAAGAACCACATAACAGATGAGAAATCTGCACAATTTGATCAAACCACCCCTTTCGAAAAGACAGAGGGTGGTTAATTCTAATGTAATCAGTCACGCTGCCCTTTCAAAAACGCATATTCTTGTTTTGTCTTGAAAGAGACGCAGAACTTGTGGTAGCGTCTGTAGTCCCAATATGAGCACTACTCTTCACCTGATTTCTTTTGGAGGTTGAAAGTTTACCTCCGTTTTTGTCATCGTTCATCAACACATCAATCCTGAAGGACTTCAGGTTCTGCCTCAATGCATCACGCAGATCATTGTCGTCAACAAGAGTTACTACATCACGGTCCTCATCGATATAGACTAGAGTAATCTCAGCACCATGCGGTAGGTGCAAAAGCCTGCAAATCTTCTGCTGCAATAAACCCATGTCAAGATCAATAAGTTCACCATTTTTATCAACGCGAGCACGAAATTGCCTCACTTTATCTCCGATTTTAACCTGCGGACACAAATGGGGAGATATTTGAAACATATAAAACCAACTGAAAAAAAATACAGAACGCAATTCTAAATCTAAAGTGAAGCAGAAGCAAACACACTCAAGACAAGAGTACTCAACAAAATTTTAAACCTGAAATCCAATTAAAAAGAAGATAATCAAAGCTTAATTCCCCAGTCCACCATTTTAGCTATAACCAGAATCATGTTTGCTGTGAACGAGTGAGCAGTCCCACCTCCAAAAATGACCAATATGTTTACTCTCCTTCCATCCCTTAGCTGAGTTCTATGTCAAATTTCACAAATTCCCTTCTCTTCTCTCTGACTTTTCTCAGAAACCAAACAGATCATAGCAAAATCCAACAAACAACATCAAAGTCTTACCTTAGTTGTTCCGAAATACCTCACGTTGATCACCATGGTAGCCGCCATAGATCCATCAACAGAGAGTTACTGATAATAAAGAAGCATTTAGAGAAGGATGAAATCGAAGAAATTGAATAGGAGACTATAAAGTTCTGAGTCTTTGAGTCCTGATTTTATTATTGCAGAATTTCTACCATACACATACAATGGGCGGCAAAAGAAATATTATTAAATGATACAAAAGATAGAAAAGTATTCTTCATTGATTTGACGGCAAAAAGGAATAGATGAGATTTACAATTGTGTCATCTATCTAGAAGTTAGAACAACGTTGTAATGAACAATAGTAGGAAAGAAAGGCAAATTTCTTTGCACCTGTTCTGTTTTGAACTACGTTGCTAATCTGCTATCTTCCAAAAAGAATCTATGATCTATGATGTGAATGTGAATGTGAATGATATTGCTGTTTACTAGGAATGACGTATGTGTCAAAGGGAAGTGTCTTGTCTTGGCGTCAAGAGAATCTCCCTCTCTACGAACTCAAATATTTCCCTGAGTCGATGCGCAAACTTCTCTATAATGTTGTGTGTGATCCTTTCTTGAAACTTTGTGCTCTTGAGCCAGGTGACCTTGAGATGGACATTGCATTTGCATGCATGATGAGCCAAGGCAGACTTCTCAATCTGGTACCTGAACTGAACCTGCAGGGAAAAGAACCTCAGTTTTAAAATTTATAAGAGAAGATAGGTAACATCATAGCTAGCTGTTCTGAATTTCAAGTCACGTACACGAAAATGGTCCTCAAATGGAACACCGTGCAGGGTCATAACTTCATCGACAATCCAACCGTCACCATTTGCAATGGGAGACATTTCTTGTCTGCATGTCACCTCTCCTCCGAAGATTGAAACCTGGCGGTTGAACCTGTACGACAGATGCCGTTCAAAGACATCCCGCTTTTTTGTAGGTTCCCATGCCGTAGCTGCATAGTTAAGACAGCCTGACTTTTCCATAATTTTGTGCTCCAACTTCCCACCATTAAACATTTCCATCAGAGATTTTGTCTGCATCATTGTACAGGTTCTCAGTACTAGCAAAGAGATTTAATGGGTGTATCTAAGTTTATAATGACCTAAGATCAGTTAGTAGTTTTCTGATATTAGCTCAACTTATATTAATTTAACAAATCGGTATGTGGTTTGATATGATCAGCAGTCTTAATTGACCAAAAGAGTATTATTCTGTGAAGTTTAATTCTTCTTGGAAACAAAGCTCAAAGCTGAACTCACATTAATAGGTAGTTCGGCAGTATAAATTTTCAACATCTTTGCATCCTCGAGATTGAGTATGGATTCAGTGTCTTCAAGCAATATGGACTTCCCTTCTTGATCATCATGTTCTTCAGCAATCTGTGCTCTCTGATCAAGACTCAGTGCTCTCGTTCTCCACAAGCCCATTATGGTCCTGACAGGAAAACGTAATCAGTCATCAAAATCCTTCTGTACGTGCAAATACTTTGGCCAAAAGGAGATAATCTTTCTCTTAAAACATTTTTATTTGACTTTATAGTTTCCAAACACCACTACCTGATTGCTGCATTGAATGACACAAATGATTGGAAATGAAATCTCAGCCTGCCTTCCTCATCTTGACACTTTGCACCGTGCCTTGCATCAAGACCTCGATCCTTTTTAAGAATTATGACCAATATAGGACTACCCACAGATGAAAACGATGCGGGAAGCTCTTGGATATCTTCAATATCTTCCCAAAGAAAGAAAAACTTTGT
Organism: Spiraea crenata; assembly: GCA_033992175.1. Lineage (NCBI taxonomy): Eukaryota > Viridiplantae > Streptophyta > Magnoliopsida > Rosales > Rosaceae > Spiraea > Spiraea crenata. The sequence goes on from JAVBHV010000046.1 coordinate 6,196,144, forward strand.
CTTGTGTCCAAACAAGTTTGTGTAAAACCCAACTATCCTTGCAGATACATAGAGTCGGCCCTGCACCAAAATGTCATTATAAGACAGAGAAAATGAAACGCACATATGTACAGGGTCACAGAGTCACAGACAACACATGCACGTGGAATGGGAGGTCAAAAAGTTTCAAATATCATTCGTTGAGAGTCGAGAACTATGAATGTTAATAGTATTTTCTTTTGATTAGTAGAATAACATCATAGAACCCTAAGGTGGCACCTGTAAAGGCATTTTCCTCTTCAATGAGCATGTAAAATTACTGATAAGAAATTCTTCTGGCGGCAACCCAAACAATTTCTGAAATGTCGAATTCCTATGAGGAGATCGTAGATTCATCTGTCAAAAACCAAGGAGTTTGATCAACATTACAGTAGAAACTAGGCCAAATTGTGTAGGTTCAACGGAAACTTTAAACCTGCTGAAGGCAATACAAATATATGAATGGAACACTAACAAGATAGTTCTCAACTATCATGTAGAAACTGATATGATGGGTGGAAACTAAGAAAACAAAGGAAAGAAGAAATCAATACAAAGTCCTCACCTTCTTTCCAACTTCCTTTTCCATTTTGTTCATATACTCTTTAATTGTTTCAACTCCCTTGTTATTGTCCAAAAAGATTCGTAAATGCAACTTTGACTGAGAAAACTGAGCAAGCTTTCCCTCGAGGGAGACCGACATGTCTGCTAGTTCAGTAGCTGAGTGTTTCAAAAAGTTGATCTTAGCATGCCCAAGTGACATAGCTTGGTCAAAAGGTCCATCGAAATCAAAAACTTCAACGTCTAGAACTGATGGAGGTTCTTCCATAGCATCAAACTCAAGTATCTCTGCACCATTTTACGAACAGTCATAAGTGAAGTATGGGTGAAAAGAAACCGACAAAAGAAGAAGATTTCCTTACCATTCCACTGAGGATCACTAGTTTGAAGCTTGACAGAGCTTGTCCTTGTTTTACCATTGCAGGTGAAAACCACATAGGGATCACAGAACCCCGATGAATCCAAGGATATTAAGCTGTTCCCGTCAATTAGAGCAACAGTAAGAACCCATCCATCTCCTTGGGCTTTGACTCCATTATCACTTCCTGTTTGAATAAGGGCGACATGAATAAATTCTGGGACAGTCTTGAAGATGTAATATCAATTCTGAGGGCGCATCGGACCCGAATAGAATAGTTATTTTTCATGTCATGCAACATAATGTGCTTACCTTTTTGCAGTCTAGCTTCTACAAAGTGTAAAGCCATGTTATAGATGCGCTCCACTTGAAGGACTAGAATTGCACATGTGATCAGCTCTCCGAAACTGTCTGGCAAATCAAGTCCATTGAATTCCAAGCCTTGTAGTGGACTGGTCTCACAAAGTAGAATATGAACCAGTAAATACAGAACCATAAAAGCAGTGGTAACTAGAGTGAGATTCCAGAAGTATTCTTTTGCCAATTCCCAATCTGATTGATGTTCTGCCTGCATACTCGCCAGGATGTGATCCTTGTCAGACAACTCTGTGGAATCCAGTGTTTTAAAACTCTGAGCCAGCAAGCTGGAAAGCTGATCAAAACTCTCCTCAAGTCCCTGTCGAACGCCTCTTTCAATCATGCCTTTCATCAATGTGTTATGGATAAAGTTAATGCCCCAGGATACCACGAGACGAGATGACTCTTCCCCTGAAGGTAGCTCTGGTCCAGCCATTATCTTGTAAAGCAACTCAACCTTGAAAGAATTTCCATATGGAGCATCAGGTGTACTCACACTGGCCAATAAGGCAAAATTCTTTCCATCTGCTGCGACGTATGTTTGATCCTCTGTGGCTTTAAGAGCTTTAACTAGCTTTGACGCAGCTTTTTTGTAGGTAACAACTCGTGTTAACCATGGCATCTCTCCGGATTTAAATGTCCAAGGCCCCTCCTCTAAGTCTGTTGTCCCCTGAAGTTCTGCTAGATCCCTTATAAACTGGGACTTTGGGACGAAAAGAGCTGCATTAAGACCATTTGCTGAGACGGCGTACGCCTGATCGATAAGAATGCCTCCCTGCAGGTTCTCTGGCATTTTCTGATCCCCTAGTCTGGAATGCATCATTACAAGAGACTCTTCAAAGCTACAACTAGTATCTTGCTCCTCCACACAATCTTCATAGTCAGATATCGAACTAGCCAACTCTGAAGAATCATCTGTTTTTGAAGCTTCGTCGTTCTTATGCAAAAGCTTGTCCACACGTTTTGCAATAGCCTTCATCAGCTGTTTGCCTCCTAGTATCTTATCAGATGGAGATTTGGAACTAAAGACACCGAGAGAAGCCATAAATGAACTGTCCAATTCTGTAGGTTCCTCAACGCTTATATCAGAATGGTCTCTTTCATGCAGAGAAAGAGTGAGAAGAATTTTCCCTGCATAAGCAGGCAATGCTTCTACAAAGTCAGTAGAAAGATCCCGCTGATGCTTAAAATGCTAAAAAAACAAAAATGTACCACACGAATGGCTGAGAAAACAAATGCTTTTGACAAACTAGAGCTAAGAGTAAAAATAAAACATTACCAGTCAATACAAACAAAGATCCTGTTTTACCAGAACCCACTAAAAGCTATAGAAGACAACAGCCACTATAAGAGTCAAGCTTGCGCTATTTTGATTGGATTTCTAATGCACCTGCATAATCATAGCATACTGTGCTTAAATTTTCTGATCCCATTATCCGCTGAAGCAACTGAAACGGTAATTTGCAAGTCTATGTTTATTTAAGAGGAAAGGGAATGGGCGGAATGAGCGATTCTTTCCTTTCTCTACGTCTATTTAATCACTTAGGAATCAAAATTTAGTGGACCCTACTCAAGTTGAAGGAAAAACCTACTCCAAGTTAAAGGAAAAAAAACCCTTTCCTTTCTCTACGTCTATTTAATCACTTAGGAATCAAAATTTAGTGGACCCTACTCAAGTTGAAGGAAAAAAAACCCCGAGCAGTGGGAATCGGATACCCAACCGCTTCTCATACCCGATTACCTAAAAAACTAAGGGAAAGAGATTCAAACTCTGCATTCCTTTGCAGAGTTTTAATCATGAGACGCTAATCTACAACCAAAGCCAACAAAAACAGAGTCTTCAAAACTTTTATTGAAAGAAGACAATACAAAATTCAAGACTTTTATTGAAAGAAGACAATACAAAGCAGACATGAAAACACTGACCACAATCTTGACTGACAAACTTCCCATTTTTGGGACTTTCAAGAGAATACCAAGTTGGCGGCAAGGTACAATTTTCCTCAGCAGCAACGGTCCACACCGGAATTCGAACCCGACCCATTAGACCATCACCACCATCGAACAAGCCGGAGTCTTCATCATGGTCAAACACAGACACCACAAGCTCGTCATTAGTGTCATGGACTCTGAAAACAAACTCCTCATTCCAAACCGGGTCGGCGGTGTGTCTCAAAACCCGGGTTTTCGACTTGCGCTTTCGAAGCTGGAGCTTCACATAGGGGGCCTCCTTGGCGGGCAAGTTTTGAGCCTCCATTACGTATACGTAGAGCCTCATGGTTGTAGCTAGAGACTCTACGGGGGACTTTTGTCGAACAGTTGGTGGGCTTAAAAAGAGTGATGGCTTAGTGGTGGTGGTGGAGGTGGAGGGCGTGGTGATGTTTAACAATAGGAAAGTGTGAGTAAGAGGCTACTCGAAAACGTGGAGGCAAAAGCAATGGACACGAGGGAGGTGAGATGAAAATATGGTATTTCGTGAGTCGGTTTTTCGGTGGACTCGTTTTTTGGTTTGCGTTGGAAGAAAGGAAGGTCAATATTATCATCATGGGGCTCATTTACTTCTCTTCAAAACGGTTTTGCCTTATTAAACTTGAATCTATTCTCATCATCGAATTGTTGAAATATCATTGATAATGAATCGTACTATAATTAGAATTATATAATCAAAACTGAACACGACTATGATCAACAATAAAAACCCTTTTTGATAATTTGTTTAGAGATGTGACTTTGTATCCGTCTTGCTGTTTGATTTTCCCTTAGTGCTGTTTTTGGGGCTTTTGAGATTGGGGGATTAAATTCTGGGATTTACCAACTAAAGAGAAAGCGGGAGAGAATAAGATAGGACAGATGTTGAGACCACTTTCTAGTGTTCATGGCCTTTTGAGGAATCAATTGCTTTGTTATAATTAAGTTTTGTATTGGTTCATGGCACTGTCAACATGTGTAGATTTTGGTCACTAGAAAGGATAAACAAGACAAGCATGCGAGGATGAATCATAACTTTCAAATGAGATTTTAGGCTTATATTTGCAAGCAAGATATAACCTTCCTAGTGACCTTATGCAATCAAGCTTTTCTTTATCATTATCTACAAGTTAGAGATACCATTCGTTTGCCACCACCAATCAACTAGAAAATTCAAAAAGGCACAAACCTAACCTAACAAGTTAAAGTTAGTTTGGGTTAGCTTTAACCGTTCTGTATACACTTCGTACAAACTCAAATTTTTTTTTTATTGAAAATAAAATATTTATAATTTACAATAATATAATATGAGTATATATCTCATTTATAATAAGTTTAAATAGCTTATAATATTGAAAATATCATCTATCTTGTTACAATTGTGGGACAAACTTAAAATTTTTAAAATTAAAATATCGACATCACTGAAAATATATCTTATTTTCTATCAAAATAGAAGAAAAAACTGCAATTAGACCCATTGGTTATAACTTACTTATATGCTACGTCAAAAGAACCAAAGTAGCGTGGGCTCCACTAGATATTAGCCGAGGATCGGGATATACACGGCGACGCGCACTTCATTCGGCAAACCGACCCAGACGAGTCGACCCGGTCTCTCTCCACTGGCCACTGAAGCTTTTCTGTACGGACGAAAGAGATAAGAGATCAATGTTGCAGTTTCCAGGATTCATGAAACAGTACCCATGGTCAACGAGTACCATTCCGACGTCGTTTTTGCTGCCGACCCAGTGGCCCCAGCCCCACAGCGAGGAGCTCCTCCTCGCCATGGAGGAGTCCGATTTCGAAGAAAAGGTTCCAACTTTCAGATTTTTTTTTCACCGTTCCCATTTTTATTTGTAAATTTGTTTATGAAATTAGCCCAATTTGAAAGCGAAATGAGCCAATTTTAGCTGAAAATCTTGGTAGAAAGTAACCTAATTTAAGAGTTTGGGGTATTTCTGAAATTGTAACTGGAGTAGGAATTTGTGTTTGATTTTAGAGATGGAGATGATCCTTTGGTGTTTTTTGTGGGCAATTGTCTGTAGGGTAAGATATTGCTTGTAAAAATTGTTTGGAGTTTTGTTTGGTTACTTGCCTGCTAGAAGCTTGGTAGCTCTTCTGATGCTCAATTTATGTTGTGCAATATTCACTTAGTTGAAGTTACGACAAGTTGTACTGGACTCAAACTTTGATTGCTAAGTGAATCTCGTCATACGATTCGATTCGTGGTGGATACAGCTAGAAGCATGCACACTTGCACTCACTCGAAAGGGGTTAACGTTCTAGGCTGTTCAAATTTAAATTCTTGGATATATATGTTGGTATGGTAACAAGGACCTCATGGTTTTAGGATCTGGTAATGGCAATTGTGCTTAGTTTTACATATGCGCTGATCATGGGTTACGCGAAGGTCTGCTCATAGGAACTCATATTTGGGTTGTTTTTCGTCATGAGGTGTTGTTGCTATGAAAAGGGAAACCAAGGGAAGGGCACAATATGCTTTCGTCAGTTTTAGTTTCTCCAAGTTCAGGTTCGGTTGCTTGAGAGAGAGCATCTGTAGAAGGTTTCTTTTCTCTATTTTGAAGCGTACTCTATAGGATGATGAGTCATGAGTTAGGCATCTCCCCCGGTTTCCAATAGAAATTTTTTTTTTTGTCCTTCATCTACCAGATATATTCATAGGTAGCTTTATTTCTTTGTGATAGAGGTGGTGTCTCGACAGTCATATGGAGGTAATTGTAAATCAAGGTATTGATTCATCGTTACCACATTTTGAAGAATGATTCTGGTTAAATCTCAAGATAACTAAGGCTTGCATTTAGCCGGAGGAAGGCGCGTCTCATGGAGACCACTTAGTTCTAGTTGTAAGAATAGGATGTGTGAACCCAGATAATGTCCTTAAGTTGCTGGGTTTGTTGCAGTTTGTTTGCATATGACTGTCTGTTTGTAGGCACCTCGAAATTACAAGTAGGGATTATACTGTACTGTGTTTCAGCAGTTGCTTTGATTCTCTTACTGAAGTTTCTTTGCTGTTAGCATTCATATGACTTATTATTCTTTGCAGTGTAGTGAAATCAGAAAGACCAGTAGCAGCGTGCTTGTGATAGGGAAATCCACTGTGGATAACGATAAAGACGACTATGAGCCTGATCCCGACGACGATGACATCGACGCTGCAGAGGACTCCGAGGGTGAAGAGTTTGAGCAGGAAACTGGTTGAAACTTCCGCTTTTGTTTGGCGGGTCATATAAACCACTGCGCACGATGTGGCATTACGGTTTCAACGGCTCTTCTGCGTAGTTATCTTAATCAAACTTGTTGACATATGACACTTTTCTATGGATAGAGCTTGTGCCTTTTGTTGTTATTCCCTTCTGTTAGAGATATGTACAAAAAGATGTGGGCTTAATATTTCTTACTGTAACTTGCAATGGATTAGATGGATAAGCAACTACTCCATTGCCGACTCCCTTGTGGGGGAGGGTTGGAGGACCTTCTGTGGAAAAAGACTCAGCATGGGACTTTGTCTTCCGCCACTCAAATATCACCACGGAGGCATAAGTTTTGACTCAAGCAAACCTTTCTCCTTTTTTACGGCATTCTGGAATAGACTCCAGACCCGTTGCTTTCCTATTGCTCAACTAATTGTATTTGTACCCCAAATCTCCAAAATCAAAATAACTGTTTCGAGAAAGAAAAAAAAATAATTCAAGAATCCAACTGTCAAACTTTATATTATTCCAGTTTATAGACTGTTGCTAATTAATATAATCTTAATTTGATTTAGTAAGTGTTTCTCGTTAATATTAACAGTACTTTAACTTGTCTCGGAAGCATCTGATAATTCCCATATTTTCTTTTTTTAAAGTCTTTCCTCATGGACCAGCTAGCCACCCACCAAGTGGACAACCCTCGAGGCAAGTTATGAGAAAGATATTCGTTTTGCTTCACAAGTAGCCTACCCGGCACCAACTCGGAAGGTTCAAATAAGATAATTAACCATTTAATTCATTTTTTAAACGGATTTATTAACGAGTCTTAATTCCTTAATTTCAGACCAAGCTGGCCTTCCTTTTGGACTTTTTCAGTCTTATGCCAGAAGTTTCAAAAGTTCAATGCTCATGCGTTTTCAGAATATTCCTCACAACCCCACGCAGCCGAAACGGCATCTGATTCCTCTACCAAACGCGAACCACCTGCACACACGTAAGAAAATCAAACCATAATTAGTACATAATCAAAAGATTGATACGGACCAACAAAAATAAAAAATGACACAGGTGTAACGGAAACAAACGGTCCGGGTCAACGAAGAACCGACTTCCGTTAGAATATTTTGTCCGCTAACGAGCGGTGACACAGCAGTAAAAGCAATGCTACGTGGCACGCGTAGAGGACATAACTATACAATCGACAGCGTTGAATTCACGGCGCCAAACGGAATCCGAACGATAAAAGTTGTACCAGAATTCACGGCGCCACAACAAACTCAAGCACTGTATTTTTGGCAGTACACCACCTCGAAAATAATGAAAAAATAAAAGGAAAAAAAGAAGAAAAAAGATGAAATTCATCGTTTCATAGCCACTCACAAAATTTCACCCTTATATCTATTTTTTATATTTTTAAAAAGATTTTTTGATTAATTTTTTCGTCATCGTCTGTGATCTGTGTGAAGCCTCTCGAATTTTCGGCAGCCCGAATCTCAACGCCAGTACTCATTGCACTGAGGAACGACGGGCCGTTGATGTGGACGATACTGCGGATGGAGACACGACATGTCGTTGGGATTCTTCTGAACATAGCACGGATGATTGCAGAATCGCGGCGAGCCACCTCTCGGAAAAACGACGGGTCGTCCAACCGGCGGCGAAACGAACCGTTTCGGAGGCGAATCGGAGTACGACGACAGGAACGACTTCGAAGGGGACGAATCGCCGCCGCAGCCGCAGCTCGTGGCCGTGGACATCGGCGGCGAGACTTGCTTCAGCGATTTCGGCGGCGAGAGAATCGCTCTGATCTTGAGCGGACGCGACGAAGACCGGGAGGCGCGGTCGTACTCTTCGATCAGATTCGCTAAATCCTCGTCGGACTTGACGGAGATCAAGGTCTCCAAGTCGCCGTCCGGCAATGGACACCGTAGATCAACGGAGTAGCCACAGAACTCCGATAGCTTCACCATTAGTTCTGTAAAAATCGAATCGAATCGAATCAAAAAAAATCAGGACCAAAATTGAACGGAAAAATGTAAGTAAAACGGAACTGGAGTAAATTGAGATGAAATTGAAGAGAAATTGAAGAGCACGAACCGGAGAAGGAAATGGAAGGATGGACGGCGAGGACGCGGGTGAGGCCGCCGACGTAGCGGAGCTTGCCGTCGGAGTGGCGGGGGAGGATTTTCCCGCCATAGCTACAGAGGAGTTTTAAAGTTTCGGCTTTTTGGTCCATTTGGATTTGGATTTTGACTGTTTGGGTTTACTCGGAAAGCGGAGAAAGGGTTTTTGAAGGGGAGGAGAGGAGAGGTGGCTGCTTAAGGGTGCAAACCTCAAGGAGTGGTTTTGGGGACTATTTATAGGTGGGGAGGGAGGGAGGAGGAGTCCGGGGTGACGTCGGATTAGAGCCCCACACGCAAAGGAAAGAATGTGAGTAATCAATCCTGGGACCATGGGTTGCTTCCTTTTCAGATGCCAATAGTCATTAGGGTTAATTAAACAAATTAGTTAACCTCCTTTTTCCTCTAGATAAGTTTAGGGAATAGGAGGCTACTAATTTGTTTTAAGTGGCGTAGTAACCTCCTTTTTTCGGGTGCATTGTTTACCTTTTTATTCCTATTATAATGAGGGTAAAACGTAAAAACAAAATTCAACTTAAAAGTGTAAGTGGAAGTGGAAGTGGCACCTATAGCCCCACTAACAATCGAAAATGAGTTTATAGAATTATTCGCAATTTTCATACAAAATTTTGTATGATTGACATTTTCAAATAGTAAAAGCTAACTCATATTTCTTGGGGAATAGTATCGCGACTAAACTAAATTGGAATTCTCTCGCATCAGAATATGAATGTGCCATGAGATGACGAGTGAGTCACGTGTGCGAGGTATTCATTCTAATAATGATGAGAATGAGTCATGCTGCACCTTTTTTTCATGCTGCACCTATTCTTACTTCTCTTCACTCTATTTTAAATCTTTTAGTTATAATTCACGTGAATAAATTATATCATGTGAGCATTCTACAATATTTACTCCATTAAGTCCGGGTAAATTTGATTAATGGATTGTTGACCATTAATTCCTTTCCAATTGGATTGATGCATTGAGGACCGTTTCCCCCCATTCCCCCAATTATTATCCGAATATTCTTTATCATTGTTGGGGAGCCTGCAGCCTGAAGGCTGAAATACTAAAACCAATTATGTGGGCCCCGCTAACCCATTTAGGTGGCACGGGAAAATAAAATACTTTATTTCGCTTATTTTTTTATAATAAAAGTGAAGGTATTCATACAACCGAATTGATTCAGGAGTCACTCCGAAAGTCCAATCATGAATAGAGTTTTTTTTTTTGTGATCACAGGATCATGAATAGAGGTAGCTTTAGTTCACCTGCCTAAACACCTGTTGTTTAATTAGGCAGTTGGGGTTCTAATCTTTTCTACTGATAGGACTTCCACTAAATATGATTTGAAATTCTTATTTGTCTAAATTCACTCTTGATGTTGACTTGGGGTTTATTATTCATGTTTTTGTTTTTGTTTTTGTTTTATGAACCACCAAAAGAGTACCCATATAGGAAAAAGTAGACGATACGGTTGTGAGAAAACCTAGCCGCCGGCCCCTTGCTTTGACTTGGGGCCGGCCCCTTGCTTTAACTTGGGGTCGGCGCAGCCCCTTTTAGATCTCTTTCTTGCCGCCTATTTCTTCTTATGAGAGCCCAATTTTTCTCTCCTTTGTGAGAGCCGGCCACCCCGCCCCCCCCCCCCCCCCCCCCCCCACCGTGGGAGTTTTGTCTTCTCTTCCATGAGAGCATTGACATCGTTCCCGACCTTGCGTTTGGGAGGTTTATTTTCCTAGATTTTTGCCCACTTTTCCTCTCCTTTGTGAGAGCCCCTCTCCCCACCGTGGGAGTTTTATCCTCTCTCCCATGAAAGCCTCAGCATTGTTCATGACCTTGTGTTTGGAAGGTTTATTTTCCTGGATTTCTATGTTTTTTATTTTGTTATGTTAGTTGTTTTGGTTGGGATGTTAAGAGGTATCTCATCAGATTCGTTCCACCATCGTCAACGCTTCACTTGCCACCGCTCACCGATCTAATCTGGGTCCGCTTTATTGTGGTGCATACATCCTCTGTCAGATCTGTTATCAGTTGCTTTGTGGTCACCGGCATCGTCGCTGCATCCGCTTGATTCTGATTGAGAGCTGCTACGTACACTAAAAAATTTTCTCTGGACACTCTCAATTTTTTTTTAAGATGTAATTACCTTCATACCCATATATTAAACTACATGTAAGGACATAACTTTTTTGTCACCCATATAAACAACCATCAAAATTTAGAAAAAAGAAATATGTTTTTAAACCCTAACAAGACGTTGCGTTCAACTTGGATGGCAGCCAAAGAGTTGAGATTCAGGTAGATTTGGGGCTGAAGTTCTTTGTGAAGAAAATCGGGGTAAGTGTCCTGGCAAATATTAATGGGAAATGGATTAGGTTCCTTATGGTTTCAAGAGATAATGGTTTTTTGATACTTGCAGTGGTTAATATTGTGAAAATTTCACTCCAAACAAGAAAGATAAACATAAAATGTGGACAGAAGTGTGGACTGCTGGGTATTCCAAATTTGGTGGGGCAGTTCCAACTAGGCTAGCAGAAGAATTGGCATTTGCAGTTTGCAAGGGATCCATACAAAATCGCGGTTCTTATGTTAAATATTACATGGTTCGTCCATTATCCCTGCTGTATTTCCAGGATTAGTGCTTTAATCTTTTCTTTTTTGTCAACACCAGGATTAGTGCTTAATCAACAAGAGTAATTTTTTTAATTTCTGCTATTTTTTTCTCCATTGGTGAGTCCAATATCACATGGGAGCGAACTTTGGATGAACTTTTGGAGGTCCATTCACTGGCACCAACTTTGAAAGAACTTTGGATGAACTCTGAACAAATTTTTTTAATTTTGCTGTTTTTTCTCCATTGTTAAGTGTATCCCATCAAGTTTCTTCGACAAAACCCCAACCTGGCCTGGGCGCAGCTACTTTACAGAAGACCTAATCACCTTGATGACTCAAGCTTTGTTATATTAATCAAATTTAATTTTGAGTGTTTTAAGAAAATTAATTAGTATTTAAGAATAGAATAAACTAATGAAAGGGTATACATGGAAAATTTTTATCAAATTTTGGTGTCCAAAAAAGTTTCATAAATTGAGATGAGTGTATAGAGAAATATGATTGTCCAGATAAAACTTTTGAGTATACATATCAACCCTCTTCCAATTTGACTGTTCCAATCTAGTTTGGTTCTTCAGCAACTCCACTCATTTTGGGTTTGGATCTGTTTGGAGTTGTTTTGTTGTTGGGCTTTTTTGGGTTGGAATTGTTAACTTGAATGTAATTGTCTATGTAGGAGTATGGAGCCCGATGTTTGTGGTTGTTCTTTGTACTCTTTGTCGAATGCTATGTTTGTTTCTCAGGAATATAAGGCACTCTTTTTCCTTGCACATTGCAAGGTTTTAAACGAGACCCCAAAGTGAATTTGTATGTGTATGTACTCCTTATTTGGTTTTTTGGCCAAACCTTTATCAATAAAATTACTATTCTTTTGATAAAAACAAAAAGTACCCATATGAATGGAATCGTATGCGTGATTAAAAGTTATTTCAATTCCTAGGAATCAAAATTCGATAGGTATTTTAGGTAGACTTTTATGTACGACGATCGTCTGCTAGGAGTTATCACTTTATTCAATTGTAAATGATTCATGTTTGAGATGTTTCGATGATGAAGATTTTAAGTCCTTTTTGGAAATCTTAATCGAATAATTTCTTTTTTCCAAGTGGAGACCAATCCTTTCAAATCACAATGTCATCCACGGCTAGAAATAAATCTTCGTCTAACTGGGAAGCCACATGTCTTAAGGTTATACCCTCTAATTTCAAGGCTCAACCCCACAAAATTGATTTTCCATCACTCCGAGAAATTGATTATGTTGGACACATATTGATTTTAATTTTAATGTTACATTTCGGTATGGAAATCCACATTTGCCACTTTGATTTAATTCATTTGCTTCCAGATATTTAATTAATTTGGCCTCTAGAATAATCATGAAAGTGGCTTTGTTCCAACAAACTATGATGTAATGTTTACTTACTATGTAAGTAGGGGAATAGAATGAATGAGAATATTTTATTTCCTCGGTTACCCTAGGTTTACTTATCTACCTATGAAACAATATTTAGTGGACCATACTCCAATTTAGGGATAAAGACACCCAAAGAAATGAGAATCGAATACTAAAGGAGACCTGTGTATCTGATTCTCATTTTTAATTCATGTTTCCAATTATTTTTTATAAGTAAACATATAAGTGTATGTCCATATGCATGACCTGGAGTAATCCTACATTTAAAAGAAACTTAACTAATAGATATCAACATCTGAAAAAATACTTTTCATATATGTATTACATCCTTTATTGCACTTGAGTTTGAATATATCATCCTCTAATGCAACATTCAATTCTAGAATTGGCGTACTCCACGAAAGGTCCCATATTTGGAAACAGATGTCTTCATTTGGATTGGCCTTTTCCAAAATTACATACATAGAGATTCAGGTGAATTGTCTTTTGGCTGTATAATTATTGGAGTTTTCAATCTTTAACTTTCTTAACTACAAACTGAAAGAGATAATTTCTGTTCAAATATCAAACGTCATACCAAACCGTTGTCTATTTCTGTATCAAAAGTTAAGGTGAACAAATGGATAAGGGGAAGCATCCACACTCCTCTTTGCATTCTCACTACATGGGAATGCAATCGTCATTGGAGGCTTGAAGGAAAGTTATTTACAATACTAGCAGTACCAACTCTTATTTCAAACTTCTTATCATTTTCATTTTCATTGATGTAACATGTTAGGCTGAGATTCAAATTTTGACCAAAACCTAAATAAATGAAACTTGATCACATCATTTATTAGAATACAATGTATAGATACAATTTCGGAGTGCGTGATATCTCTACTATTATAAAACAAACATAAAAATTTGGCAGTTACTATGTAGAAAGACAAAACACCACAGCAAAATAAAAAATTACTATAAAACCAAGTCATTCTTACCTTTAATAAAATAATACACTCGAGGCAATTCAGTTACACAGAAAAAAAACTTCAAAATCAATGGACAAAAACTCCCTAAGCAAAAACCAATTATAACTTGTATCAAGAAATGTTAACACTTGCCTAAAACTATACGGTTGAGGAGGAAGGGGTCCAATAACTCTTAAAATCACACTCCTGCACTCAATGTCGTTAACTACTAAATTGATACAAGCTTGATGATAAAGCCCACAATATATCAAATAAATGTTATCCTTTTAACAACTGCATATATGTAACTTTATTGCTTAGAATGCATATATGTAACTTCATTGCTTAGAATGAGTAGTTTTCTTTGCACCCAAGGTTTCATGTTTATACAAAGAGAATTTTTATCCACACCCATCATTTATCTTCCTACACCCAATAGTACATTTTTGTCCATGAAACTTTCAAAATTACCCACAAATTACAAAGAATATTTTATAAGAACATAATAGATTTCCTTTTAAACCGAACATTGTTTTTGTGAACTAAAACATTGAAAGGCAAACAACCACTCTGCTGACAGAAAGCTCTCGCTACCCTCCATGTATTTGTCTTGTGTTTAGTTAAAAAAATGGTAAAAAGTTGTTGGGTGTAAGAAGTAAAACATTACTAGGTTCTTATGAAATCTTTTATTTGAGAGTAATTTAGGAAGTTTTTATTACAAAAATGTATATTAGGTGGGAAAAAAAAAATGATGAGTGTGGATATAATCTCCCTTATACAAATTGAACAAAGTATTATGCATCTACATTACTGAATTAGGTCGATAGAATATTCTGCCCTCTGCTCTGTCAGCGCTATCACAGAAGCATGAATTAGGCCAAAAGCACGACTACACGTTGCCCATTTACGTTACAGAGATGACATGTAGGGACATAAATTTGGTAACAAGAATGAAAGCTAGGATGGGCATCACCATAATTTCCATCATTTCAGTTACACACCACCACCATGTTATATCTTCTTCAATTCTTGCCGAATAGCCAATGGATTTGATTTACTCATTTGATTCGTATATTTTGGGTCGGGTTTTCTTGGGATGTTAATTTGTAGTTTTGCATTTAATAGTACCAAAATAAAGGACCTTGCCCGACATAATGGCGTATAGGGCGGTCGTAAACTCATTTATATATTGTACCCATGGACACGGGGCAGGTAAGTAGCGGCTGAGATGACACGTCGGGGACACGTGGAAGCAATAGGCAGCGGCCTGAAACTCGGGGGCCCAAGATAAGATCATCCACTGGATTATTCTGGTGGCTGAAATTAAATTAGAGGCCAAAGGGCAGGTAAGGGATTCTTAGTGGATGGTGAAGGAGGTGGAGAAGATGGTCCACGTGAATGGCCCATGACTCGTGCAACGGGACATAAAAAACCTCAACATCGTACAGGGTGTTTCTAGTTCATATATAGATTAATATCGTCGAATTCGAATTTGAAACTTATTTAAACTTACTTAAAATAGTGCTTCCAGCTTGCAAAGCCATGTTTGATCATGGTTAACACTTGAAATGAGTCTTTTTCCCAAATTAGCTCTCGATTTTCCAAAAAAATAGTAATTTTATTGATAAGGGTTTGGATAAAAAATAAAACGAGTACATACATATACAAATTCGCCTCGGGCCTCGTTAAAAACCTTGCAATGTGCAAGGAAAAGAGTGCCCTATACTCCTGAGAAACAAACATAGCATCCAACAAAGAGTACAAAAAAGAACTACAAACATCGGGTTTCATACTCCTACACGGACAATTATATTCAAGTTAACAATTCCAACCCAAAAAGGCCCAACAACAAAACAACACCAAACAGGTTCAAACCCAAAATGAGTGGAGTTGTTGCAGAACCAAACTAGACTGGAACAATCAAATCGAAATAAAGCAGATGCAACGACGATGCCAGTGACCACAAAGCAACTGATAACAGATCTGACGGAGGATGCATGCACCACAATAAACCGGACCCAGATTGGATCGGTGAGCGGCGGCAAGTGAAGCGTTAGCGATGGTGGAACGAATTTGATGAGATACATCTCAACATCCCAACCAAAACACCTAACAGAACAAAATAAAAAACATAAAAATCCAAGAAAATAAACCTCCCAAACACAAGGTTAGGAAAGATGGAAGAGAGGACAAAACTCCCACAGTGGGAAGAGGGGCTCTCACAAAGGAGAGGAAAAGTGGGCAGAAATCTATGAAAATAAACCTTCCAAACGCAAGGTCGGGAACGATGCCAAGGCTCTCATGGAAGAGAGGACAAAACTCCCACGGTGGAGGGAGGGGCTCTCACAAAGGAAAGGAAAATTGAGCTCTCACAAGAAGAGAGGGGCGGCGGGAAAGAGATCTAAAAGGAGCAACGGGGAATGAGATTTGGAGGCCGGCCGACCCCAAGCCAAAGCAAGGGGCCGGCTGCTAATTAGCTCTCGATTTTCCAAATCTAGTAGATAGATATTGTTTTGTTCACGTAGTATTATTTCGAAGTATTGTAAGAGCATTTTCAATAAATTCTTCGAATTTAAATTGAATTCCAATTTATAGAACCACATAAGCAAAAAACACTCAATTCCACTTCACAATTCTACTATTCAAATTGAAAATTTTGTAAACTACTTCTCAAACTTGAAACTTTGTAAGCTCATTCTTCAGATATTTTTTAATGATTCTCTCATCCTTTATTGCTTTTTTTATATTTATAAATCAGAGTTTTAAGAGTTTCTTAGAGAATAAGGGCGCGTTTGGTTACATTTTCAGGCCCCCGTTTTCATTCTCGCGCTGCAGAAATGGCCAAAAATGTGTTTGGCGGGCAGTCGAGTGAAAACGTTCGCGGAAATGATGGAAATGGTGGAAATGCATACAGTACTCGTTTTTGCAGCTTTACACGGAAAATGCCGAAAACATCTATTTTACGTTTTCATTCAACCCAACACCATCAACCCAAAACTCAGCCAAACAGAAAGTGAGAATTTGAAGAATTCGCACAGAAACAAAATCGATGTTGCAGCTTTACACAGAACCCATCAACACCGCCGATGCCCAACACCATCGCCGACGCCCAACACCATTTCCACCATTTCCGCCGAACTCGAAGATGGACGACGACGAGAACCCAATCGAAGAAGATGCGACGAGAAAGGAGACCTTAAAAGATCGAGGACAAAACTCAAAAGTCAAATGATTTTTTGTGTAAAAAATTGAAAAGTTTGCAACTTGGATTTGGGTGACACACCCCCAACCCCCTTTGCGAAAACGGACGACGACGAGAACCCAATCGAAGAAGATGCGACGAGAAAGGCAAGTGCCCAACACCAGCCACGGACGACGAGAACCTAACACCCACGAACCCATCGGTGCGAGAAGAACGACGGTGACAAGAAGAACGACGGCGACGACGATGACGACTTCCTCGACGAACCCGAATGACAAGCTTCCTCGACAAACCCGAATCAATTGTGGATCTGGATTTGGGTTTTGCAAAACCCAGAAAAAAATTGTTGTGTATTCGGACCTGATTTGGGTTTGCAGAGATAGATTCAAAGAGAAGAGAGTGTTTTAATTTAATTCTACCAAACACGTTTTTAAATTTCCAAAATACCAAATTTACTATTTGCATTTTTCTTTTTGGGTGCAAACTATGAAAATGCCATGCAAAAACGTTACCAAAGGGGCCTTAAATTTTTCCCTTTATAAATTTCAGCTTATACTTCTCAAAAAAAAAATTTCAGCTTATAAAGTGCCGTATAAGTTCATAAAAATAATTTTATACACATATATTTATGAAATCGGTTGAAGATGCTCTAAGCCTACATTCTTTGGTATTTCCAACTTTCTCTCATCCAAACATACTATTAAACGGGTCCGTGTGGAAACAGCGAACATGTTTGAAGAGGTCCGGGAGGCGACTCCCATACACACCAAACCAGGTCCTCTTGAATTTTATCCGGGCCCTTATGCTTAGCACTGGACCCGTAATTGTTGATCCAAAGGACAGGTAAGAAAGCAGGCCCAATTCTACATTTCGCATTCATTCATGTCTCGAAGTCCTAGTGGTTCCATGATCTGGAAGCAGCTGGTGGAATTGGACCAAACCAACAATCCCATTGACCAGTTGAGTTGACATTCAAAAGCCTTGAATTGACTTATTTGTATGGCTACCCAAAGTCCACCATAGGAACGCCTTACAAGACCTTTCATATTCCCTCCATTGCAAACGAGTCGTAACTGAGTTAAACACATTTTACTTTCCATGTTCACTGTTCCATGTTTGGGGAGTGGGGACGCCTTATCTTCTACAAGACCTATTTCATATTCCCTCTCATTGAGTTATAGTATAGTCGGTTCAATGAGTTATACTACAGTTATAATATAGTCGGTTAAAAACATTTACTCATACATTCGAGTGATGGTTTATGAACATTTTGCCTCTTCCACTATCACATTTGTGGTCTGTCTCACACCTAAAAAACCCGGGAAATATTTACCGCCACGCTTGAAACCAGAGTTAGGATTCTTTCTTCTTCTTCTTCGCAAATTTATAAACCGTTTTTAATGAATGACTAGCAACACCAACATGTCCCCAATAATGATTAAACCCGACATAACCACCTTTTAAAATACACCTCCCTTCTATTTTAAGCCAACCACCATTTTCAATCCCGGCGGAGTTCACCGGAATCTGCACGGATGAGCTCCTCCGCGATCCTCCCCCTCCTCCTCCTCCTCCTCCGCCTCCTATTCTTATCCCCAACTTCCGGCCTCGACTTCCTCTACAACTCCTTCTCCAACATCACCAACGCCACCGACCTCACCCTCATCGAAGACGCCCGCCTCGACTCCGCCGTCGTCCGCCTCACAAACGACACCGTCCAGTTCTCCGTCGGCCGCCTCTTCCATCCCAAAAAAATCCCCATCAAACCCGCCTCCACCAACTCCACCGCCGCCTCCTTCTCCACCTCCTTCGTCTTCTCCGTCCTCCCGGACATCGCCTCCAGTCCCGGCTTCGGCCTCTGCTTCGTCCTCTCCAACTCCACCTCTCCCCCCGACGCCCTCGCCTCCCAATACTTCGGCCTCTTCACCAACGCCACCGTCCCCTTCGTCGCCCCTCTCCTCGCCGTCGAGTTCGACACCGGCCAGAACCCGGAGTTCAACGACCCTGACGGAAACCACATCGGAATCGACCTCAACAACATCGAGTCCGCCTTCACCTTCCCCGCCGGCTACTTCAACTCCACCGGCGGCTTCGTCCCGGTCGCCATGCGCTCCGGCCAGAACGTCCGGGCCTGGATCGATTTCGACGGCCCAAATCTCCAATTCAACGTCACCGTCGCCCCGGCCAACATGACCCGACCGTCTCGCCCCACCTTCACGCACCGAGATCCGAAAATCGCCGACTATTTATCGCCGGAGATGTTCGTGGGCTTCTCGGCGTCCAAAACCCAGTGGATCGAGGCCCAGAGGGTCTTAGCTTGGAGCTTCAGCGACACCGGAGCCGCCGCTAGAGAAATCAACACCACGAATTTACCAATTTTCCGGCTCAACTCCTCGTCTTCTTCTTCCTTATCGACCGGCGCAATCGCCGGAATTTCAATCGGCGCCGTCGCTCTCGTCCTGATTTCGATTTCCGGGTTTTACTTGTATTGGCGGAAGAAGAAGATGGAAAGCGAGGAGGACGAGATTGAAGATTGGGAGCTCGAGTATTGGCCGCACAGGTTCTCGATCGACGAGCTGAGCGCCGCCACAAGCGGTTTCTCCAACGACGAGCTGCTCGGCGCCGGGGGGTTTGGAAAAGTTTACCACGGGACGTTATCTAACGGCGCGGAGATCGCCGTTAAGTGCGTGAATCACGACTCGAAGCAAGGGTTGAGGGAGTTCATGGCGGAGATCGAAAGCATGGGTCGGCTTCAGCATAAGAACTTAGTGCAAATGAGGGGTTGGTGTAGAAAAGGGAATGAGTTGATGCTGGTTTATGACTACATGCCGAACGGGAGTTTAAATCGGTGGATTTTTGACCGGCCGAAGACGGTTTTACGGTGGGAGCAGCGCCGCCGTGTGCTGGCGGACGTGGCGGAGGGGTTGAACTATCTCCACCACGGGTGGGACCAGATGGTGGTGCATAGGGATATAAAGTCGAGTAATATATTGTTGGATTCGGAGATGAGAGGGCGGCTTGGGGATTTTGGGTTGGCTAAGTTGTACGGTCATGGGGAGGTTCCGAATACGACACGTGTTGTTGGGACGTTGGGGTACTTGGCGCCGGAGTTGGCGACGGTGGCGGCGCCCACGGCGGCGAGTGACGTGTATAGTTTTGGAGTGGTGGTGTTGGAGGTGGCGTGCGGGCGGAAGCCGATTGAGATGGACGCGGCAGAGGATGAGGTGTTGTTGATTGATTGGGTGAGGGAGTTGTATGCCAGGGGGCGGGTGGGGGAGGCGGCGGACCGGAGGTTGGAGGGTGAGTATGAGGAGGAGGAGATGGAGGTGGCGTTGAAGCTTGGGTTGGCTTGTTGCCATCCTGACCCTCAAAAAAGGCCTAGCATGAAAGAGATTGTGGCGGTTTTGGTCGGGGAGGCGGCGGCTTCCGCCACTCCCGGTGCATTGTTGTCGGAATTGGCACGCGGGGATAGTAGTGTTGGTGGCGGAGGCAGCAGCGGCAGCGAGGAAGTATCCGGGGAAGTATCCGGGGAAGTAGCACCGCTCCAACGCCGGCAGCCTTCAATGTGAATATTGCTTATTTTGTTTGTGACTTGTGAAAGTATGTATACTCATTTACATTAATATTTTTTTTGAATGGATTGAACTTTCTGAGAGCAATGCAATACGATTCAGACCAGATCAAATGAAAATAAGTTCGAAAGGCTACTAAAAAAAATGGTACAAACTTAATGATGATTATGCTATAATTAGCTTGACAAATAGAATTTTTAATGTTTGCACTTTGGTTTATTTGCTAGAAGCTACCATGATTTCATTCCACAAAAGTAAACTATGTGCAATGGAAGATCAACTCACAAAAAGCAAAAGTCCTTGGCACACCAATAATCAAACTTCATCATATTTATAATAAAAAGGAGACATTATATATGTAACGTGTACGTGCACGGATTAAGCCAGATTTACTGTCTACACTCAACAGTTACTGTATACTCTTGATGTTTATGGTTATCTGCTTTCTGCTTTCTGCTTTCTGCTTTTGATGATTTAAAGAGTGAAATTGAGTGAGTGAAAGCTGAAATGAGCTTTCTGCTTCTTGAAGTATCCACTTTTGTGCTGGCAAATTGATGCCACTGATTCTTTCATGGTCTCAGGTCCACACACCAGCACTCCAACATCAGTTGATCCACCTGTCTCCTCTGGAAACTTTGCAAAGATATCTGCTCATAAATAAAACTCATCACATGTTAGAACACACGGGTGATATTGGGGCAGGGGAATTTGGATTTGGATAGGGGTGGACTTTAGATTAAAGGGAAAAGGGTACCTTCAAAGTTAGGCCTGCCTCCAAAGTGGACTTCATGTTCCTCAAGAGCATCACTTGCTTCTGCTGAACTTTTTTCAAAGGCTTGGCCTTTGTGGAGGATGGGAGGAATCTGTTTCCTTAGCCTTCTCCATCTTATAACAAGTGCAGTAAAGACGATGGAAATTAGTGCTACAAAGAAAGAGGACATGATAAGCAGATCTGCAATCGAAGATGGAGTCTTTTCTTTGGTGGATTTGGAGACGTTTTTCGGGGAGGGAACAAAAACGTGGTTGAAAATGATCAGAAAGATGAGAAACACCATAGAGGCAATTCCAGCTATAGCGGTCATCCAAAGTGAACTTTCGAGTCCATTGATTGTATAGTTCAAGAACTTTGTACCAAAGTGAACTGTTTTTACTTGTGAGAACTCGTAGAGTAGTTCTCTTACGGTTGCACCAGATCGTTGTTCTTCTTGGGTTACAAATACTTTAATCTTCAGATCGCATTTTTCAGCTGGTTGGTTGAAGATTAGAGGTGAGATTGAGTTCAAAAGACAAATGTCTAGTGACTTCTTGACAACATATATGAGTTGCATTCTTGGTAGGGGTTTGTTTCTACCGCTGTTTCGGGACGAAGCAAGTTCTTCTAAGATGCTCAGAAATGGGGTTATTCCAATTCCTCCAGCAACAAGAAGTAGACTCTCATTTCTGCACAAGATTTCACGTTTCGTGAACAAATATTGAGATGTATCACAGAGAGTTGAAAGTTTGTATGCACCTTAGAAAGTCCATAGAGACAGGTCCATAGGGGCCTTCTACTGCAATAGGTATGTACTTCAACTGATCACCATCCGACTCCTGCCTGGTTTGGATCATATGGGAGAGAGAATTTGTCCATGATCCTTCTGGTTTAACTATAACAGACATCGTGTTTTCATCAATGCTAGAGCTGGAAGTAATGCTGAATGAGTGCCACTGGAATTTGGATATACTTGGTACCTTCACAAATATAAAACTTGTTGGGGTATACTTGAGCCCTGAAAAGTTAGTGGCAAGTCACGTTTCATTGAGTGCTACTTTCAAGGGAAAGTAAGAGTTTCTGGTTATTGAACAAAGACTAGAACATTACCTGGATCTTTCGGTAGAGTAAGCTCTATGGCTTTGGATGGGTAGATTAGTGCAGAAAGAATGCATGTCTCCGGTCTAGATTGGATGATCCGAATCAGCTTGTCAAGGCCAAACAAAAAGACTCCAGGGAAAATCGTGTAAAAGTGTCGGTCTCCAGCATGAAACAAAAAGAATACTAGGAAAACCATGTAGAGATGGTGTGTGTAGTAAAATATCTCGAACTTTTTTCTTCTGATTTGAGGAAGTGATGTGATCCAAATTACTAATCCTGCAACTAGACAGATCTCCCCAGCCAGGTATATCCGCCCGGTGTTCTGCCATTTCCATATCTGTGCTTCAATGAAATGCACCAAACAGATCAGTATTACATTTTGACAGAAAAAAACCAAATTTGACAGAAAAAGGAACTAGGGTTTACCTCATCTTGAATGTAGTGGCTGACACCCCAGATGAACAAAGTGCTTGCACCATGGAAAGTGGCAAAAAATATCATTGCAGTGCCAAGCCATATATGATATCTGACTGAAGCTTCAAACTGGATGCCTAGCAACCGAAATAAGGCGAGCCCTCTTAGTATAGGGAAGAGAAGAAAAGCTAGGCAGACTTCTGCTAACAAACCAAACCGAGTTGCCACCTTTAGGTACTTGAGTTGCCATCTGATCAGACACAGTTGAAGCATCAAATATGATGAAATTCTTGTTTTCTAATTGCTCTAGATTGACAGTTTCCATTTGCGTACTCACGAATTTAGTGCTTGTGATTTGGCCGGCTTCAAGTTCTTGAAATCTTTTGAGATGTGGGCATAAAAACTCCAAGCTAAGAAGAGGATGAAGAGGAACACTGTAACAAGTTCTACAGTGGACAAAATACCAACAATACCGTTGACCACCACCGGATCTGAGAAACCAGCAATCAACCCCCTCTTTTTTCTGTTAATCCAAGTAAGCACACAATCAAATTGTTAAACTAGCATCTTTAAGTGATGATAATTTAATGGGAGAACAACATTTACTACCTTCTTATTTGCTCCCTTGGCTTCAAACTCAAGTAAACAGATCCAATCATAGCCAAAGCAATAGGAGGAAATGTAAAAACAGCAAAATTAAGACCTGCAAAACAAGTAGGGCTTTAGCAGAAAGCAAAACTTATTGATTCAAATGGAATCTCAATTGCTATGGGATGGTAGTTTGGTTGACTGAGCCCATTTATCCCTCCCCCCTAGGTCCCAAGTTCGATTCCCCCTACAAACAATTTTGCTTACCATAATATCCAAACAGTGTGGCCCTTGCTCTGTCTTCAGCAGCCTTCCATTGCCTTGTCCATAGCTGTGTTGGTTTCAGAAGCCAAAGAGCAATCCAAGCAGCAAATATTAAAGTCATGAGAATCTTAAGAGCAACCAAAAGAGAGGAATTTGCCATGCTGTTTTGAATCCACCAAGTGCTGAAAGGACTTGTATATAAAAGATCAGAATTCCAAAAAGCTTGACACCACTAGGAGCTTTAAAAGCACCCCACCACTTCCCTAGGGATGCCTGTCAACTGACATTAGCCATAGGTGCTTAGATTCGGCTATCCTATGCCATATAGGACCATGTCTGCAATATCAGCTGCACGATATGAATGGTACATGCATTATGCTTAATTATTGTCAAATTTTCTCCATTGTTCTAGGTGGATGAACCTTTCAAATTTGACTCTCGATGTATTATATGATGTTACCAATCTATTCATGTTATATGACACACATACATTCATTCACATTACATGGTAGGTGTGAGAAATATCAACTTTGTCGTTCATTCCTATCATGATCACGTGATGGTATCACCGTTAGACCTAATATTTCGGGGTGTAAGAAAATGGCTTTTTGACATTTTCTATGTCATGCATATGACATTAAAGGTGAATTTTTGTTGTTAGTTAATTGGAACTAGCTTTTGGTATTCTGTTATGACCATTTGCTCTTTGAAAACGGTCCCCTTGCATTATCTATTGGAATTCTGGTCCAGCGAGTTAGCTTCCTATCTTATGTTCTCTCTGTTTTACTCTTGGTTGAGAGATTCGGTTTCATTTTTCTGAGGCCAATTGCCATGCCATAGTCATGGAATGGAAAGTTAAAGTTTTTGCATTGAGTGAAAACATGTCAACTAGCCAACTAGTCACTAAAAGTCACCAAACTCCGAATCTCCAAAAGACTAGAAGAGGATGTTCTTGGATGATGCACTTTCTACGGTAATGGAGGAAAGGGGAATTGAAGTCACGACCTCGTGTGTTGGGACAAATGCTCTTCACCAACTGAGTTACAAATCTCTTGCTCTTTCATGAGGCAAAACGTACTTTCTTATTCTGCACATCACTATCAAAATCCAATTTTCTAATTAATTTGGCACATCATTTTCATATTAAACCCGCTAGTTCTTCTATCAGTCTACACCTCTGTGGTCATTATCTAATTCCCCCACTACACAATATGGATCCTGGTACATGATACAGAAAGCATGTATAGTGACCATGATTAGTGCAAGCTTATCAAACAGTGCACAAAGGAAATCATGGTATTTGTCCAAAAGAAAATGATGACATATATCATATCACAGAGCATATCCACTGCACGTTCATATCAATTTAAGGCCTGTCAAAGTGGACGTTAATACATGTCAATGAGAACCTAATCAAATGATTTAAGATGAAACTCATATGATCATATCTATTCCAATCTGAACGTCTCCAGCTACAATTATCTTAAGGAGTTTTAGCCATAACGAGTAAAGAATTTTTCCTAATAAGTAAACGTGAACCTTATGACATGCGAAAACTGACGCTAATACATGCCACTGAGAGTCCCAATGAATCTATTCAAGATCAATCTTACTTACTGGGTACGTCTAAGAAGTTTGGAGCGTTATGTCAGTCTATTTGATCCTACTTGAATAATTTCACCAGCTGCAATGTTCCTCGAAAGCTTTAGCTTCGCGTTCATAACGGAGACAAGATTGTTCATAGGTGACCGGATTCTTAAGAGAAAGCATCCCAGCTCTGCTAGATAGCACCACTCTCTTTAAGCTGTCACTTAACCACTTGAAGCACAACAGATCAGAGACTGCTTTGTTCGCTCCGAGTACTTCATGTTTTTCTTGTGTCAAAAAGGCCCCTTTCGCTTGCCTTATCTATAGCTACAAGCCCAGGAAAATGTAAAATATTTTTACTCTATTTATACAGATGGTCTAGTTAGGATATCCCAATGTACACTTGTTTAAATCCTTCACAAAACAAAATTCTATTTGTTTCCGCAGCTGTTGTTGTCTGGTGTGTCTCCTAAACCCATAAATCATATTTTGTTTTCTGGGGTTATTAGTTAACTTCTAGCCCCCAGGTTCTGATTAATCAAGGACTGGTATGAGTTAAATGAATGTGCCAACCCTTTCTGGCATCTTAAGACTATGAAAGGTTTAAAGAATTATATAAATGTTTAAAGTTG
Organism: Spiraea crenata; assembly: GCA_033992175.1. NCBI lineage: Eukaryota > Viridiplantae > Streptophyta > Magnoliopsida > Rosales > Rosaceae > Spiraea > Spiraea crenata. The sequence continues at coordinate 6,221,832 of JAVBHV010000046.1, forward strand.
CAGTCGCATTGCTGCCAATGGTTACCGTATTGGTCCCTTCAACAGGGATATATGCTGTTAATTGCCAGGATTGGGGTGAGCATGAGCAGTTGTTCTCTCCTAGTTGAGTAACAAACTTTTTGATCCGAAATAGATTGCATTGCGTACGGTTATCTCTAATTGACTACCGATGTATGAATCGTGCTTATTGATCACATTGTTAGCACATTATGGATGTATGACTCACTTATGCAACTTGGTTCCATCTCTGCAAATCCAATTTCTTAGATCTTTGTAGTTGAACCTATGATTAAATTGGAACCATTTGGACTGTTTAGGCCAAGATAAATTAATATAATGCTGTGACAGTTGTATGAGAATTCTTTTGCACGTTCATACAAGCAAAAGAGTGTAGAATAGACATCAGTTGAAATTGTGGAAAAGGTGCATATACCAAATGTTTGTGAAAAGTCATGTGTTAAGACAAAGCGTCGACAAAACATAGGCATTGAAATATCGGCAGCAATTTCCTACTACTTTGGCGCTTTGAATGGAAAGGAATATCCTGGCCTGCTTTTTGCTTGATTGTGTTGTTCTAGTGAAAATCATTCTAAAAATCCTCATGTTTTGCCTAACTTATTTTAAACATGATCCGTACAGCTATACAATGCACCCTTTTCCCCACATAATGCAGAGGTCAATCCGAAAAGCCACACGAAACTAGTCTCTATGGAGGAGAAGAAAACCAAAGAAATTTGAACTTCTTTTGCACCACAAGGCACCTTGACAAAAGAGAATCTCTCCACCATTCTTTTCTGTGTTGATGGCTTCGAGAGAAACAACTCTTTCACTATAAAAACTCCCAAGTGACTCACCTGCACTCTCGTTATTTTCGCTTACCCATCATTTCTCATTGTCACTTTTTCTTCCACTACAGCTTCTGATTCTCTGCACCTGTTATGGAAGACGGTGATTATGTTCCGAGGGAAGCCAGGGATTTCTATAGTACCTTTGGCAGGTCACAAGCGTTGTCACCTGAGATTGTGGCAGTAGAAGAGGATAAGCTGGATAGCAGGGGCAGTAGTGGCAGCCCTGGCAAAGATATCATCGTCAACAATGTTTATGTTGCTGTTGGTAAAGATGATACAGATGTTCTGAAATGGACTATTAATAATGCAGTTTCTCCTGGTACTCGAGTTTTTCTTGTCCATGTCTCCCCCCCAATCACCCACATCCCTACACCTGGTAATCCCCATATACCTGTTAATGTTTTTGATTATACTAAGGACAAAGCTTGCCTACTCTAAATATTTTTGGCATTTTGATCAGATGGTTCTAATACCAAGTTCTTTTTATGCTTTTGAGGCAATGATTGCTTTAGAATCTGCAAAGTTTCTAATCAAGTTTCCTTTTTTCCTGTTGTGGAATGTTTGTAGTTGGAAGAATAGAAAGGAACCAATTAAATGAAGATCAAGTAAGCTTATACCTTAGTAGTGAAAGTAACAAGAGGAAGAACCTGTTGCAGAATTATGTGAACTTGTGCAATGATGCTAAGGTGTTGCTTTTCGTACTCTTCCCAATAGATATCATATGTTTCCGAGTGGAGGTGATGAATGAAAACTTCTGCCTTCTCTTCCACTGCAGGTAACAGTGGAGACAATGCTCCTGGAGAGAAGTGACACAGCACAAGGAGTTCTTGATCTTATTCCTGTTCTTAGCATTACTCACCTTGTAATAGGAACCAAAAGATCATCTCATTCAAGGTTCATCGTGCCTATTTCTTGTCCTTGTTACATAAACTATTTGTACCACAATTATGGACCACGAAGATTGTTAATCACATAAATGTTGCATTGAAACCAGAGAATTTGTCATTTCATTTATGGGTTTAACTGTGTTGTTCAGGCGAGCGAGAAAAAAGTTATCAATGGGAGAGTTTGTGAGGAACAGTGCACCAGCCTTTTGTGAGGTAACCATTGTTCATGAAGGCAAGAAGGTGGAGGCCAATCAGGAAGCAAAGTGTCCGACAACACCAGACTTTCAAAAAAGCTTCTTAGCATGCTTTCCAGGCAAGTTCAATAGATATCCCTATGCATCCACAAATTCTTTTAAAGCAGTGAGTATCTGCAGAAGCTATACAAATTATTTTTCCTCTCACCCTCCATTGTTTCTGATAGACAGTGCGCTGGAAGACGAAGATTTCTTAAGCTGCATAAGCAAAAACGGTTATAGGGGTGAATCATATTCAGGTATGCATCGTGGAATTTGGGAAGGCAACATGCTCAAATTTGTGACCATGACGAAATGAAGAGACGAGGAAAAACTGGCAGATGAAGATGCACTACTAGCCGTGTTAGTTAACAATAATTGTAAATTCAGATTTGGTTATTGGATGAAGAATGGGAGTTAAGAATATGCAGAAGATTGGATTGAAAATGGAAGGAACGCAAGGGAATCTGTCAAGTTTATGCTATACAATTTCAAGTCCCGACTACTCAATACGGACACTGGACATTGGACATTGGACATTGGTAAACAATTCAAACAAGGAAGTATTGTATGTTATTCTAACGATTATGTGGTGATATGGAGGCTGTAGTAAGAAAAACTAATTCACATCTTCTGTGTATGTTGATACTAATCGTTAGAACGTTGTTTGTATCCTCTTAGTTTCTGATACAAATTTCCCTTCAGTTTAGCACATATTAAGCCTCTTCACATATTAAGCCTCTTCAGTTTAGCACATATTAAGCCTCTTAGTTTCTGATGCAGCGGTTTAGGATAGATCATGCAAATCAGAAGTCAATCATTGTCTCAGATCTTCAAAGGTGCAAAGGATGCTTTCCGAATTTGAAAGACCTATGACCAAACTCATCAGATTCAATTAGATCAGCCAAATTAGTGATCAAATGTTGAAAATAAGAGTATTTTCTAGAAAGAAACAATTAGATCAGAGATGCTATCAGTCTCCTAATCAAAAAGTTAGCTATTGATGATGAGTTCTTCCCTCAAAGCTGATTTTCTTTGATCTTTATTTCATAGTAAAGATTGTAGAGGAATTTACATGTAAAAACAGTAGAGACATTCAAACTAAGGCAGAAACAAAAAAAATTGAAACAAGAATACTCCACATGATTTCATACTGGACCCCAAGAACTTTATCCATTGTCCATTGCTCTGCCGACCATAGCAACATCCTAGATGTTGTCAATACCTTGCCTCACATGCTCACTGACCAGCGTAGTTTATACGAAGAATCAGCGGGAACATAAGGCTGGCTGTGTTCTGTCCTTGATCATCACATTCAGCTGACATCCTACTTCCTTTAGAGAATTAGCCCACTTCGCCAAAGTTTCTTGGACCACTATCGGCATCCCCTCCAATCCAAACATATATGGCTAGTCTTGATGAATTGATGCTGGCCGATACATTGTTTCCAAACCCGCCCATTCCCAATCAACATTAGCAATCAAGAATCGCCTGCTCACAACCCTTCACAACCACAATACGTTCATATAATCACATTAACGGTGTGTTGTGATCAAAACATGCCAAACACATTTAAAGGTAACACAGAAGACAAGTTGTTTCACACAACTTTCAATCTCTACCCCCAAAAGACAAACACATGAAAATAAGCCAAATATTGAGATCCTACGTCATTGATAGTATATAAGTTGTGGTCTAGTATGTGCGCCCGACTACAAGATCACATTTGCATCACTCTAATGGTAATCGGATTAGTAGTCCAATTACTAACCTAACGATCCTCAACTTTTCAAAGACCTAAAATGTATTTAAATCAAAAGTATCGGTAGCTCCCACTTAGTCAAACATGTATGCATTATGCATAAATTATGCTAAGAGATCGACCATCCTCCTTTATATAGTTGGATACTTATAGGTTTGCCCTCTGCCGGTCCATCCAGTAGAAGATAAAAATCGAATTGGCCTTTTGAAGCATATTGATGGGCCACATAAAAACGTTGTTTTCTCTCACAGCCATTAGATTAAAATTCAATGGCTCTAAATCAAAGTCCGGTTTTTGAAGCATATTGATGGGCCACATAAAAACGTTGTTTTCTCTCACAGCCATTAGATCAAAATTCAATGGCTCTAAATCAAAGTCCGGTTTTAAGGATCGGTTTAAGGTCTTATAGAGAGAAACTTTGTGGATAACTTTATCCAATTTATCTTGGTTTAGTCAAACAAAAATCTGATTTTTCAACTTGGTAAGCAACAATGTTTGCAAGTTGCCCGCTTAAATGAACGGTATTCGAACCACCACGTGTACAACAAAGGTGAAACGCGCGTAGTAGGGAAAGGCGATAGTATAATTTAATTTCCCTCCGTTAAAACTGAAAACAAATATCATAGCAACCACGCAACTCAAATCGAATCGAATTTCAATTTCTCTCGTGTTTCAGGTATTGTTTGGTTTCCTGCAAACCCTAGCAGATCGCGAAAAGCCCTAGACCTCTGCGATTTCCATCATTGATGTACGCCTACGACAACCGATACGCCGACGTCAACTCCTACCGTGAGCGCCGAAGGTACTGCTCGAACTCGGATTCCATTTTGATTCAGATCCCTAATTATGCTTTTGCGCCAATCTGATTGAATTTATCTTTGTAAAAGTTTCGTAATTTATGTTTGGTTGATTTCAATTCGCTGTAAAGCTTGGTTATTTATGATTCGGATATGGAATTTCGTTTGTGCAGTGACCTAATGGGTCCAGCGCCTACGGTGGCACCACCGGGGGGTCCCAGCTATGGCCGTGACGGTGGGGCAGCTCCGTATGGTGGTCCACCGCCTCCGGTCGGTCCGTATTCAGGAAGAGTGGCTGGGCCGGTACCGGGTGGAGGGGGAGATTTTAATGGGTACCCGCCGTTCCAACCACCTTCTGGTCGGTTCGATATCGGCCGGGGTGGTGGTAATGGGAGCTTTGGTGGAAGAGCCTCCAATGGTCATTTTGGAGGAAGGGGAGGTGGGAGATTTGGTGGTGGTGGTGGCAGTAGGGGTTTCGATGGAGGCCGTGGCGGCAGTAGGAGCTCTGGTTTTAGCCGCGGTGGAGGTTCGGGTTTTGGAGGGAGAGGAGGAGGTAGACATGGTGGGTCGTCAAAAGGAGACTTGGATAATATTATGCTCCCTAAGCAAGATTTTGGGAACTTGGTCCCTTTTGAGAAGAATTTCTATGTTGAGAGCCCTTCGGTGATGGCAATGTCAGAGCATGATGTTAGGGAGTATCGAGCGAGGAGAGAGATTACTGTTGAAGGGAATGATGTCCCAAAGCCGATCCGGATGTTTGAGGATGCAAATTTTCCTGGTATTTGTTTTCTGTTGAAAGCTGTTGGATATGTGTTGTTGCTAGTGTAGGGTTTTCCGCTTTTGCTAGTAGCTTATTTTTGGTGTAATTTGATTTGTTAGGTTACTGCCTTGATGCGATTGCGAAATTGGGTTTTGTTGAACCAACACCAATTCAGGCTCAAGGATGGCCAATGGCTCTGAAAGGTAGAGATTTAATTGGTATTGCTGAGACTGGTTCTGGTAAGACTTTGTCATATCTGCTGCCAGCACTGGTACATATTAGCGCACAGCCTCGTCTAGGTGAGCATTTGGTAAACCTTCCTGTTAAACTGCGACTCTTTGTTTTCCACAAATTGGCTCTGAATTTGGTCATTCTTTTGTCATAAACATCAAGTGCCGGGTGAAGGTCCTATTGTGTTGGTATTAGCACCTACTCGAGAATTGGCAGTTCAAATTCAAGAAGAAGCTATAAAATTTGGTCTACGTTCTAATATTAGGAGTACTTGCGTTTATGGTGGTGCTCCAAAAGGACCTCAAATTCGGGATCTTAAGAGAGGTACCAATTTACTTATGTCCTGTGGTTAGTTCATTAATGGGGACTGCATACCATCAAGGCCTAATTTCTATCATGTGGTAGGGGTTGAGATTGTTATAGCTACGCCTGGGCGACTGATAGATATGTTGGAAGCCCAGCACACCAATTTGCGAAGAGTGACATACCTAGTTTTGGATGAAGCTGATAGGATGTTGGACATGGGGTTCGAGCCTCAGATAAGGAAAATTGTATCCCAAGTATGTTACTTATGGATCTTTTCTACAGCTTTGTTAATCTTCTTTTTGTAGCCAGACTAACAAGAATCTTTATTGGATGCTAGACAAACCTCATGTACTTGGGCATATGACTTTTGTTAATTCTTTAAGAACTGCATTTTGATCAAGTTAATTGTCTTGCAGACTCGACCAGATCGCCAGACATTGTATTGGAGTGCCACTTGGCCAAGGGAGGTTGAAACTTTAGCAAGGCAGTTTTTACGTAACCCATATAAGGTTTCTTTCAGGATTTCACCAGATCAATATGATATTCAGCTTTTTTGTTAATTGAAGTATGATACCTGATATCAAATATTAAATTTTCAGGTAATCATTGGTTCAGCAAGTCTAAAAGCAAACCAATCTATAAACCAAGTTGTTGAAGTTGTGACAGATTTGGAGAAATATAACAGGTCTTTTCTTCTGTGCTTAATATCTTCGCTGAGGGTTAAGGTAGATGTTTTTGCGTCCTTGTTAAATGATTCAAATTGTTTTGTTCACAGGCTGATCAAACTGCTCAAAGAAACGATTGCTGGGAGCCGCATTCTGATATTTGTGGAAACAAAAAAGGGATGCGACCAAGTTACAAAGCAATTGAGGATGGATGGATGGCCAGCTCTATCCATTCACGGTGATAAAAACCAGAGTGAAAGGGACTGGGTCTTGGCTGAGTTTAAAAGTGGCAGGAATCCTATAATGACTGCCACTGATGTGGCTGCACGTGGTCTTGGTAGGATTACTGTGTGCTAGGAGTCTTAGGTGTCGTATAAATTTAGGTGTTTGAATTTCAAAGATGGCGAGTTGGCCGGCTGCTGTCCAGTTCCTGAGAATATAATTTGTGGTTTGGGTGCGAAGGCAGGTGCCATCATACGTCATGATTGGGACTGTTTTTCTTTTCGATCTTTCTTTAAGCATCATGCTTTCTACTTCACCAGGGCTTATAAGTTGGACTGAGGGGCAATATTTGGTTTCTATACTAATAGAATGCCCCCTATGATAACTCTTTGAGAACTACCTTTGGGAGCTCATGTTACATGGACACGAGGAGCAAGGTTTCATTGGTATTGACTTGGGTAACTTCTTGGGTGGTATACCAGCCAGTATATTCTATTGGTCAGGAAAGTTGGTAATTGTGGGGCAATCAATAAGCTGTATGGCATTTCTACAAGGATATTTCTAATTACTTGTACTAAACGTTCCTGAAATGGCTTGGCTCCTCATTTCAAGTGTCTAAGTAACATGATTGAAGTTATGATCGCCCATCCACGGTTATGGAGCTGGTTATCCTCGCAGCCCGGTTGACTCATTCATGCTTGTTCATTTGATTCGATATGGGAAGTGGTGGTGGTGAAGCTGCTCCTTATCCCTGCTAGGTTAAGGTGGGCACATTTAGATGATGAATGTGTTTCTTTAATTTGGTCTTCAGATCTCAGCGGTGCAGGGATAAGGTGTTATGCAGTTTTCTCCATGTTGTGTTCAATGCATATTGTTAGACCTGACATCTGTTTTCTCTGGTTGTAGATGTGAAGGACATAAAATGTGTGATCAACTATGATTTTCCATCAAGCCTCGAGGATTATGTGCACAGGATTGGACGAACTGGGCGGGCAGGAGCTACAGGAACTGCTTTAACTTTTTTCACACAAGGAAATGCAAAATTTGCTAGGGAACTAATCAAAATCCTTCAGGAAGCAGGTCAGGTTGTGAGCCCCGCATTGGCTGCGTTAGCCCGGTCAAGTGGTTCTAGTTTTGGAGGTATAGCTTTGTTTCCCGTTAGATACTATGGCATATGTATGTCTATCGTATTGGGCTGGTGAATAATTTTGGTTTCTTTGATTCAAGCAGGTTCTGGGGGGAACTTTCGCAATAGAGGTCGAGGAGGATTTGGCAACCGGACCTCGGGCTCAAATAATGTACCTATTGGTTACAAGAGACCTTGGTAGTTTGTGTTATGTCGCAGCTCTTCTGCTTATGTTATGCATCTTCTTTAGTTTGAAACGAGGAAGAAAATAGTGTATTGGAAACATACTATTTAACACACTTGTAATAACATGATTCATTTTGATATATTCGTGATGCGTTGGAACACCAATTAGTTCGTTTGCAAATTGGAATTGGACCAGACACATGATATTTTTCAAGGGTGTGTATATTCAACCATACAAATCTGCATGTGGACTCAAGAGCCTGGACCAGCAAAAGCGTACTAGTCTCTTTTCAACCATAGCTAGTTCCTGCTGCTGAGGACTCTGGTCTCCCAAAGTGCTTATCTATAAGCAGTGTTTTCCTCACAGTACTTTTTGGCTTTTTATATAAGTGGAAAAATTATTTTTGAAAGAATGAGATTGAGACAACTCAAACTCTAATGGTGGTAGGGTCAATTTTGTGTACTTATGAGCTGGACAGCTTTTCATATATTGCTGTAGTGTTGTAGGGTGTGGTGTGGACAGCATGGAGAAGTTGAATAAAATGACAAGATACATGAAAGGTTCCTGCCCCTTTGGATCGTTGCTTGATAAGCCAATAAGTTCTTTGGAGTCATTATATAGGTAGAAGAAATTACAATTACATATCAAATCTACATCAAAATGTGACATAGCTTCTTGGTTATCACATCATGAAAAGAAGCACATGAGCATCTTTATAAGTGGAAATAATACACTCTTTGGGAAAAGTGATAAAGACCCAATTCCACTACATCATTGAATTTTCATTTTCTTTGTCTTATGACAATTGCAATCACCACCAATAGAGAAATGATTAGATCATTCAACTATGGGTGCATGGATGATGTCTTATGTTGCTTTTAAATTCAACACCGAAATAATGAAACTCAATGCATCAATCATTCGCACGGTACTTACATGCCGAATTCACGGCACTTTCTCTACAGTCCGTCAGGTGGAGTAGTTCACCTACTTGTTTTTTTGTTTAAAAACATCATGTGCCTTGCACATGTTTTTCCAAATTACTCTTAAAAAACCCTGACGGACCGGTCCCGCTTGGCAGACTGTAGAATTTTCCCCGAATTCACATGATCAACAGAGTTCTAACTCATGGGGTAAAGACAAGTAAGTTAAGGGTAAGTTTATTTATCTAAATCCAAATTCTTCATGACCAATAAAGGCCACATATTCTTTAATTGGTGGTTCAAATAATAGAACTGAAAATCTGCAAATCTCTTGAGATTTTGAGTGGTGAGTCCACTTGTTGCATGCCTGTCACTAAAACAACTTTGGCTGAAAAGTTAAAAGCAATAATTTAACATAAGATATAAAATTAACAAATTAATCGCAGCAATTAGTTTTTTTTTTTTTTTTTGCCAAGAATCGCAGCAATTAGTTAATTATTTGACTAATTAATATATATTTTTATGCTATGGGTTGTGTGGATCGTGGAGGTAGGTGTGGAGAGCGCAGAGCTGAGTCAGGTGAGCATATTTGGTAACAATTGTGGATGCCTAGTAGGCACCACCTACACCACGGAATATTGAATATTCGGTATACGGCCAAAAATAAAAGTTGATATTGAAAGATTAATGATGGCTTGGGAATTAAGAAGGAGTAAACGTCATTATGAAGCAATTGATTTGTTTATTAGACAAGTAAACAGACTAGTATTAGTAAATGAAACTAAATGTTTATTAGATACGTTTGACATTCTTTTCACTTTCACTTTCATGCCTCCCAGGTGCTCATTTTAAACTCGCAACACATGAACATAAATCATCTATCCACCCACAAAAGAGGACAGCAATTTCGCAAATTTGGATAGATACTTATTCAAGAATAAGTTTATTATCTATCATAAAATCTTGCATGTAACATGTAACATATTCTCTAATTAGTTGGTGAAACTAATCAGATGATGCTAGAAATATGAAAAATGTTTGTTATACTTGTTGCATACAAGTTTTTCTCGTCACTAAACGATATTGGCCGAAGAAGAAAACTTTGAGGACATAATAAAAAGAGGGAAGGTGAGGACCAGTCCCATCTTTCTAGGTCCCCCAAGATCATATACATCTAGTTGTCCTTCACACTTTGTACCCTCACACTGTGTGCAGCCTAAAAGGGAAGCACTTGTACAAAACAAGAAATATACTGGCTACTGAGCTTCCATATCCCCACCATTCATTACAAAATTATCTCATCCACACCCATGACACTACTTGAATGAACAAACTAATGTGGAATTTGATTGGTTTTATTCATGTTTTGAATTGGTTCAGTTAAGGAGTTGAATTTGATTTCATTTTTCTCTTAGTACGTTTGTATATCGATATAACAACAAATCGTTCATAAAATTTGTCACAAGATATTATTATTAGTTTACATTATCCAGTTGAGATGCATGGGGAGCAAAACAAGTGTAAAATCAAGTTCCTAGAAGGCTAAATTGCCACCCAGGTACACTGTGCACATGAGGCACGTGCAAAGGATAAGCCTTGAGTTTGGGTTGTGCTGGCCGTAACAGATTTTAAATTCATGTAATTTTGACCTCTCGGATTTTGGTTAATCAATTGACCCCTGTTAATGGGACCAACATTTAGATGTCTCAAATTCGTGTAGTGAAGAACTGAAACACATAAGCAACCATACATGCATACAAGTTTTTCATAAGTGCATAAAGAGGTCATGTTGTGGTTCAAGGTGAAACGTTACAAACAGGCACAATGTAGTTATATCAAAGGATTAAAATTTCAGTTTCGATGGAAATTTCGATAGCCAAAATTATGAAAATTTCGATGGAAATTTCGGTATATTTCGATATATTTCGGTAAATTTCGGTATATTTCGATAGTTTCCGACCTCCAAAATTATGGAAATTTCGATATTTCGATGGAAATTTTGTTCCTTGGTTATATCATAATGCATAACCACATATAATGTAGTGTAGAGTAGAATCAAAATCTATCATAAAAATCATCTCTAGAAGACGACAACGCACTATTTTATAAATGTTTTTTGTCAGATACTATTATATGGTTGTTTTGTTTGTACCAAGAGCTATTCCCGACAAAGAAATTGAAGTTACTTACTTGTCATGTACTCCATTCAAATCCACAGGATTCTTCAATGTTTCCCTCATTTCAATAGTTTGTTTTTGAGAGTTTGGATGAGGTAACCACATTGGTAAGTGCCAACAAAAACCATCCAAAAATATGTGATTTTAAAAGTGGGGGGAGGTAAACATATTGGTACTCTAGCAAAATTGGTGAAAGGGGGGTCACATTGGAAATATTCCGAAAGGAGAGGCCCTCATACCAAAAGATTCTAATCTTTTTGGCCTTATCATGGTAAATATCAAAATGTATTTGTTGGCCCTTAATCGATATCCAATGGTCTACTAACAGCAGATCCTCCTATCATGCCACAACCCACTTATCTTATTGGTCCCTTTGATAAGTCATGAGCCCCTTCCTCTCTTCCTTTGATAAAACATACAAAAAGCTAAAAATTCCTCGGTAGCCGACTTCACTCACTCACTCTTATCCATCAAAAGTAAAGAAAAGGAAATTTGAGTAATTAGAAAACAATACATTTGAGTTAGTTAAGATCATTATCCTTTATTTAAGATTTTAAATTTAACTGTTTTGTACTCTAAAAATTAGCTATATCAAATTCGAATTAGCATGTCTTCACAGTATACTACTCGTACATATTTTATAGCTCATAATCCAAGCAATATTCAAGTTGTCATCCATCGTAAAATGATGCATGTATCGATTCCATCATGATATATCGCTAATTATGTCTCTTATATTTGTGATGACGAAAAAATGTGGTTTACTATTGGTATAGCTATTGTTAACTTTATTTAATTATAATTGTGTAAATTGACGGAAAAATACTATATAGATTCTATGTATTCGATAAGTTCAATCCTGAAATTTGTTATAAATTAAACACTATTCAAGAGGATGTAATACATTATGATCAATTACCTATTTACAAATCTTTCGTCGATTATGGTTATACCGGGTTAAAGTAAAACACTGTTTCACGATTTCTACACGTGGAGGCTTCCTATATAAACGACCCTTCCTCTACCTTCCTCTCTCTCCTCCATCAGCTGCCTCTGTTTCTCCTTTGCCTCGGATCACTCCTCACTCTTTCGCTCTCTTCAAATTCGTGGTCAAACCGTCGCATTTAAAGCCCTAAATTTTCGCCGGAACCTTAATAATCCAATATAAAAACCGACTCGCATTCACTCCACACTCGATCAAAACCCACACTTTTCCCCGGAGAGCTTCCGCGGCGGCGCTTGGCTGAGACAGGGCGGCGTCGAGCATTCCGGCCACCGTTAGCGACCTGTGCTGTATGTCAGCAGATTGCAGAGAGACCTACTCTGGTGTAATTGGCGAGCTCGCGAACCCCTTGCAATGGCCCCAGCTCCGAAAAAAACGACGCCTTCTTTGCCGCCGTCTTGCTGCTTCGGCTCCGATTCGGCCGCCGTCCCACGCCAGGCTGCGGCGGCGGCTTCGAACGCCGTCGTTTCGGCCGCCGTGGTTCAAGATTGGACCGGCGGCGCTGGGTCCGATGATCGGCGCGACGATCAGCGCCCCAAGAAGATCGCCATGGCGACCTTGATTCCAGAACCTTCCGCCAATGCTTCGACTACAGGTCTCTATTTAAATATATTTTAGTCGAAAATGTTGATTCTTTTGGTGATTGGTTAACTTGTATTGATGATGATATTTCAAAGTTTTGAAATTTTCTTGAATCGTTTGGTTGATTTTTGGTTTATATTGTAATGTCGTTTCTTATTTAATCTTTTTGTGCATTTTGGTTTGAGAGAGTTTTCTGATATGTCGTTTTTCTGGTATTCTTACTGTCAAGTTTGTCTTGGAGCTAGCTAAGAATAGTGAAAATGAAACTGAAAGATTGAGAGCAGATTAGTATGAAACATTTTGTTTCTTTCTAAATTTGAATAAATGGTAGTGCTTTACGATGAAAAGTTTGGAACTTGCTTCAAGATTGATTGATAGTTTCAGACCATAAGAAAATGGTGGCAATTTTTTCGGTAAAATTTTTGGAAGATCCTTTCTTTTCTAGAATTTAATCGCGGGCTAAGTTTTACTTTCTGGAATGAAAATGAATAGGCATAGCTATGAAGAAATTTTAATTCAAAGCTGAAGGCAGTTACTTGTTTTCGTTAAATTTTCTCCGGAAGAAATAATTTTTATGCTGCCTGGTGATTTTTTGGTTTGTTTTAAGTGCTTTGGGATACTGAAGTTTTCGTATTTGGTTGGTCAACTGATATAATGTAGGCATCCCAATCATGCTCAGGCCTCAATCAAGGCATCCATTGGAGCCTTTGTCTGCTGCTGAAATTTCTGTGGCAGTGGCAACTGTTAGGGCAGCTGGCGCAACACCTGAGGTTGCTAATTTCCCGGTTATCTAGTTTTTTTCTATGAGAAGAATAGTATCTTGGTTTTGATAGTTGACTAAATAACAAGTTTTTCATTCCAGGTTAGAGATAGTATGCGTTTTGTTGAGGTGGTTCTACTAGAACCAGATAAACATGTCGTTGCATTAGCAGATGCGTACTTCTTCCCTCCTTTCCAACCATCATTACTTCCTAGAACCAAAGGTGGACCTATAATCCCAAGCAAGCTTCCGCCAAGGCGAGCTAGACTTGTAGTTTACAACAAAAAGACAAATGAGACAAGCACATGGACTGTTGAGCTATCAGAAGTACATGCAGCTACTCGAGGTGGGCATCACAGAGGAAAAGTAATATCATCTCAAGTTATTCCAGATGTTCAGCCTCCCATGGTATGCTTCTTTGCGTTTCTGTGTGCTTTTGAACTTGCTGTATTCTTTATTTTTGAAGTTCTCATATTGTTATTTGGAACTTAAGGATGCTGTGGAGTATGCTGAATGTGAAGCTGTTGTGAAAGACTTTCCTCCATTTATAGACGCTATGAAGAAGAGGGGTATTGAAGACATGGACCTCGTTATGGTTGATGCCTGGTATGTGCCTTACATTTAGTGCTCCAGTACAGGTTTAAGCCTGCAGGTTAATTGGCAACCTTGTAGTTATATTATGGTTTGCATATGTGCTGCAGGTGTGTTGGTTATCATAGTAAGGCTGATGCTCCTAGCCAAAGACTTGCTAAACCACTAATATTCTGTAGAACTGAGAGTGACTGCCCAATGGAAAATGGTTATGCACGCCCAGTTGAGGGCATTAATGTACTTGTTGATATGCAAAACATGGTGGTCATTGAGTTTGAAGACCGTAAGCTTGTTCCCCTACCTCCTGCTGACCCATTGAGGAACTATACCCCCGGTGAATCAAGAGGTGGTGTTGATCGAAGTGATGTGAAACCTTTACAAATTGTTCAACCTGAAGGTCCAAGCTTTCGTGTTAATGGGCACTTTGTGGAGTGGCAGAAGGTAAACTTTGACTTGGGTTTTTAACTCTTTTTGTTTTTACTAAGTTCAGAATGTGAACTAAACATTCTGGTTGGCAGTGGAATTTTCGTATTGGGTTCACTCCCAGGGAGGGACTGGTCATATATTCTGTGGCATATGTTGATGGCAGTAGAGGAAGAAGGCCTGTAGCTCATAGGTTGAGTTTTGTGGAGATGGTCGTGCCATATGGAGATCCAAATGATCCACATTACAGAAAAAATGCTTTTGATGCTGGGGAAGACGGCCTTGGTAAAAACGCCCATGCTCTAAAGAAGGTATAATTTTTGGCGATATCTTTCATTTTCTGTTATTTAATTTTGAATGAGGGAATGATATTGAACTACCATTACAGGGGTGTGATTGCTTGGGCTATATCAAATACTTTGATGCACATTTTACAAATTTCACTGGAGGTGTTGAAACTATTGAAAATTGTGTATGTTTGCACGAAGAAGATCATGGAATTCTTTGGAAGCATCAGGACTGGAGAACAGGCTTAGCAGAAGTGCGTAGGTCAAGACGGCTAACAGTATCGTTTATATGTACTGTGGCAAATTATGAGTATGGATTCTTTTGGCACTTTTATCAGGCAAGTTTGACGCCATATTATTTGTTCTAATAGTGCCTTTTCCTTCCTATAATTATTTACAATTCTTTGTTATTGACAGAGAACATTATGGTTTAGGAGAGTGAAATTTTGAATTAGCTGCTGCTATATAATGTGAAGTGCTGATATCATACTGCTTGCAGGATGGGAAGATTGAAGCTGAAGTTAAACTTACAGGAATACTCAGCCTTGGAGCACTGCAGCCTGGAGAAGTTAGAAAATATGGTACTGTGATTGCACCAGGGTTATACGCACCAGTTCATCAACACTTTTTTGTTGCTCGTATGGATATGGCTGTTGATTGCAAACCTGGGGAAACTTACAATCAGGTATTGTACTTAAAATCTTTGAATTAGACTTGAGAGTTCATGAAAACGCGTTACTAAAACATACAACTCTGATTTGAAGAGCAACACATGGATGTTTGAGGACCACACCCGCAATCATTAGATCACTGTCTAGAAGATAGATGTTAACTTGTGTTTTAGTTTAAAGCTTGTTATATTAACGATAATATGGCAACTGTGAAACCCTCCTCCAGACCTGAAAGTCTAAGATCAGATTCATCTGAAGTATGAAGATATGACCGTCTTTTCTTTTGGCTGCTCAGTCTCTGTAACTATAGAAAAATTCACTCATTTAGGAATGTAGAATTAATAAGAACTTCTTTACCCATTTTGGTTCCTCACTGTAACACTCTCTTGCAGTCTGTAACAGCAGAATTTTATCTAAGATTGTTGGAAACTTAAATCCAGTTAAAAGGGTGAAAAATTGCGGTTTATTACTTCCTAATTAGATGGCCTCCGAGTACTTATTGTTGTATGTAGTAATAATTAAGTTTGTGATGTGATAGTTTCTGAGAGAAACACTACGATTTTCTACTGAAGAAGTAATAAGAACCAGTTTTGTCCCTGATTACTTATTGTAGGTTGTGGAGCTGAATGTTAAGGTTGAGGACCCTGGGGAGAATAATGTCCATAGCAATGCATTCTACGCTGAAGAGACACTTCTCAGAACTGAATTGCAGGCAATGCGTGACTGCAATCCTTTGACTGCCCGCCATTGGATTGTAAGGCATCCTTATCATGATTTGGCAGCTGGTCCTACTCTCCTCGTCTAAGATACAAATATGTTGTGTAATTGTTGTGTCCAATCATGCTAATTTGATTAAAATTTGTTCATTGTCCAGGTAAGGAACACAAGAAATGTTAACAGGACTGGACAGTTAACAGGCTACAAGCTCGTACCTGGTTCAAACTGTTTGCCATTAGCTGGATCTGAGGCCAAGTTTTTGCGAAGAGCTGCTTTCTTGAAACACAATCTTTGGGTTACACCATATTCTCGTGATGAGATGTTTCCTGGAGGAGAGTTTCCAAATCAAAATCCTCGTGTTGGTGAAGGATTGGCCACATGGGTTAAGAAGAATCGATCTCTGGAGGAAACTGATATTGTTCTTTGGTTGGTTCTCCTCTCTCTTAGATTTGTTGTGCCCATGATTATACTTTTCCTTGTTAGAGAGCTTTAAACATAAAACTGCTTCAGCTGGTAGATTGCTAATAAGTAACTGTGATTATTACAGGTATGTGTTTGGAATAACACATGTACCAAGGTTAGAAGACTGGCCAGTCATGCCAGTGGAGCGCATCGGGTTTATGCTCATGGTATTCGCCAGACTAGTCTTGTTATGCATCTAATTTCATTCTGTTGTCCGATGTCTGATGCTGCTTTTTTTGTTGATGTTTGTTGGTGCAGCCTCATGGATTCTTCAACTGCTCTCCAGCAGTGGATGTTCCACCAAGTTCATGCGAATTGGAGGCCAAAGAAAACGATGTCAAAGACAATGGAGTAACTAAGCCAATTCAGAATGGGTTGATAGCAGCAAAACTTTGAGAAGTATTATACTTGATCGATCACTTCAAGTCACTTGGTCTTTAGGGAAGAAGTTACATCCACGCCGATTGGTCTTTTTGAAAATAAACGTGTAGATAGCACATCCTCTCTCTTTTTTTTTTGTTCGCGTTTGCTTGAAAGTCGAGCAAAATGAGTTAAACAGAGCTGCTTGGCTTTAGGTCTTGGTGGTTTTTTGTTGATTACTAAATCTAAACACTATTGGAAACTCACTTCATTGTTTACTTTCTTTGATGAATGAAAACTACGATCTAAAACAGTGTTTTGTATTCCGTTGCATATGATGATGATGGTAGCCCATAGGTTGAGTTTTGTGGAAATGGTGGTGTCATATGGAGGTCCAAATGATCCCCATTACAGAAATAATGCTTTTAATGCTCGAGAACATGACCTTGGTAGAAATGCACATTCTCTAAAGAAGACATACGATTTCATATCATCATGTGCATTCATTCTCTCTGCAGCGATACTAATCCATCTTGAGCTAGACAATGAAGTGCATTTTTTCGTTTTTCACATGATCAGTTAATTTAGCAGTATTATCGAATAATTCCATTCTTAATTTTAAAAGATGTTCATAGATTCACAACCCACCTCATCTGTATCGTTGTACCAAATGGATCACCAAGGAACACATTTTTTTATTTTTTATTTTTGCCAATTTCACGTCCCCGACAACCACGTCAACATATAGTCCACCAAACAATTTTTTTTAAAAAGAAAAAACTAAAATAGAATCCTGGATATCACAAATCACAACCGTCCATTCCTGCGTGTCGCTTACTCCATTATTCTTTCCTGAAAAATTCCATCCGCAGCCGGCGCAGATTCCGATAGACGACCCAACGAAGACTGTAACTTCCTTCTTCACTCCCTAGATTTTCTCTGTCCCGCTTTCGCCGCCGCAAATCTCTCCACCTTCCCCAACCACCCATGGCGGCTGTTGTGGCGAACCCCGAAAGTGACGAAAAGACCCTCCAGGAAGAGCTCTCCCTCCCGATCCTCCTCGCCGATCGCGTCATCAAGTCGGCCCACGAAGCCGAGTCCTCAAAACCCGAGTGCGCCGACCTCGCAAAGCAAGTCGACCGCCTCTCCCAGATGCTCCGATCTGCCGTCCGCATCGCCGCCGCCACCCCATCCCTCTACGAGCGCCCCGTCCGCCGCATCGCCGCCGACGTGTCGAAAAACCTCGACCGCGCCCTAACCCTAGTCCGCAAGTGCAAGCACAGCGGCGTCCTCCGCCAGGTCTTCTCCATCACCACCACCGCCGACTTCCGAAAAGTCTCGGCCTTTCTCGAGTCTTCCATCGGCGACATGAAGTGGTTGCTTTCGGTCTTCGAATCCGACGGCTCGAACCTCTCCTTACCGCCGATTGCGAGCAACGACCCCATTCTGAGCTGGGTTTGGTCCTACATCGCCACGATCCAAATGGGTCAACTCAGAGACCGAGTCGACGCGGCCAACTCGCTGGTCTCCCTAGCTCGGGACAACGACCGGAACAAGAAGATAATCGTCGACGAAGACGGAGTCACGCCGCTGCTGAAGCTCTTGAAAGAAGGGTCGTCGCCGGAGGCCCAAATCGCGGCGGCGAATGCGCTGTTCAACATCGCTACGGACCTGGAAAGGGTCCGAATTGTGATGGATTTGATGGGGATTTCGGTTGTGGTTTCGGTTCTGGGCGATTCTCCGATGAGGGTTCAGGCGGCGGTGGTGAGGTTGGTGTCGAAAATGGCGGAGCTGGACCCGGTGGCCCAGGAGGAGTTGGGCCGAGAGAATGTGACGAGGCCTTTGGTGTCGTTGCTGGCAATGGACACGGTTTTGGATGATCCGAAAGTTCAGGCGGGTAAGACTATTAATAGCATTGATAAGCTTGTTCAGATTAATAAGGAGTTAGCTGGAAAGGGTTCGAATCCGAATAGTCGTTCGTCTTCGTTTTCGAATCATTATCACTCTGATGGGAGTAGTAGAGGTGGGCATTATAGGAAAGATAAGGATAGGGATGGTGAGTCGCCTGAAGTGAAGCTTGAGGTTAAGGTTGGTTGTGCTGAGGCATTGTGGAAGTTGTGTAGAGAGTGCTTGTTGAATAGTCGAAAAGTTACAGAGACGAAAGGGTTGATTTGTTTGGCTAAGATTATTGAGAAGGAATCCGGGGAGTTGCAGCTGAATTGCTTGATGACTGTGATGGAAATAGCAGCTGTGGCGGAGTTCAATCCAGAGCTTAGGAGGGCGGCATTTAAGCCTAACTCTCCGGCTGCTAAGGCGGTTTTGGATCAGCTTTTGAGAGTGATTCAGGAAGAGAGTAGTAATATTGAGTTGCAAATTCCGGCCATTAAAGCAATTGGATCGTTGGCAAGAACATTTCCGGCTCGGGAAACCCGAATAGTTGGTCCACTGGTTGCGCGGCTTGGGAGTGCGGATGTGGATGTGGCAACTGAGGCTGCCATTGCATTAGGGAAGTTTGTGTCTCTGGAGAATTTCAACTGCGTGGAGCATTCGAAGACAATTATTGAGTTTGATGGCGTTCCTTCTTTAATGAGATTGTTGCGGATAACTGATCGAACCAATGAACGGGGTCATATCAACTGCTTAGTACTACTATGTTACCTAGCAGTGCATGTTGGAAACAACAAGGCTCTTGAACAAGCACGGGCTTTGAATACGCTTGAGGGAGCTCGTTCTGTTGTAGCTCAACATCCTGACTTGAGGGAGTTGTTTGCTAAAGCCATACACAACCTCACCCTTTATCAAGCTGGAGCTCATCCCCACCGGCAAGCCTACATACCTTAACATCGCACAGTTGTAGTCATGTGAGTTTATCCTGTGTTTATAACATAGAGGAACAAATTTATTTGTTGCCAACTAAATTATGTGGTGCAAAAAATAGTTTTTTGTAACATAGATTGATCACCATAGAACTATGTAAGTTATTGTCCTTGACTAGATGAGTGGATGTATCTGCAATCCGTTGCACATAATTTGGATGTACCATATTGTATTAATAAAGCATGAGAATTTTGTTTATTTCCGTCTTCAAGCCCTTGGAAAATAATTTTCTTTCGAACACCTTTTTTATATATTTGCTTCTCTATATGAGCAATTATAATTCACATTTAGCACTATAGGAATGCCCCTTGCAATAACACTGATTTTTTAGCAGATTTTCAGTAGTTCGTGAAGTACTAGTTTACCACTTGGTAGGAGGCATTCCTGGTATGTGCAATTCTGTTGCCTAGTATGTGCTCTCTGATGGTTTGGCATCATCGAAAGTGAAATGACTCATTCAAGTACTTATATACTTTAGCTCATAATCTTGAATCTCTTAGTTTCACATCGGTCAAATTTCTCTACTCTGTCGTGTTTTCTCTCTGGTGCATGCTGAATACTGGTCAGTGTTATATGGCATGCAATGTCGACTGTGTCCAAGGCTTGAAGCTTATTGTGATAAAAGAAGTTTACAATATTTCTTGTTGATGAAGAAATTACTTGAAGAGTTCAGCTTCCAAGCACGTCAACTATGCTCTTGATTGCAGTCACTGTCCGGGCATCGTTTTACTTGGCTGGCTGGTAATATTGCCCTGCCACCAGAGAATTGCTGATTATATTTGGTTGGGTGGTGCAAACTGCAAGCACAAACATCCCCAGTAACACCTCAATGTGGAGCTTCGACTTCGACTTTAAAGAATTAAAGGATGGTTTCTTGAACTGGAAGAATAGTGGATACTGGTTTTGAAGGGTTGGAGACAACAGCAGAAAACAAATCAAGAGTCTGCCTACTTCATGTGCTGCTCTGCTCCCCGACGTGCAGTGTTCGTCAATGGTTTATTTATAGATAGTGTATCTGCAAGTGATCGCATAGGCTCGAATATGTCATGATGGAGTCGATGATCTTACAGGCTGTGTACTTAGTTTTATACTATATTGTTGATCTTTACTTACAATTTTCTTGGATTTGTAGTTCCCCAATACGTGCTATAACTATACCGGGTAGAGTGAGCTTTGTTGGTTTAGCCATTTGGTTGCTTTCTGAGATCCATAACCTATTAGTCTTCGATAACAGAAAGGTGAACGAGTACACAACGATATGCCGCAGATGAGTTAACCCCTATTGCCCATGACAGGGTGTCTACCCTTGCACCAACGTTTGAATTTCCCTCACTATAGATTAGGGTATTTTAGAATATCGTTTTGTCACAAGCAGTGTCGTTTACAATCCCAATACGAATGTTTAATCAAGGATGAACTTCGAAGTCGAAGTTGTTTAGAACTGTATTCTCAATGGCGCCTCGTTTTACTGGACTCACCTCAGCAAAAAGGCCAGCAGCCAGCCCTCTTGGCAGCAGTTCAATTAATAATAACCAAAAGGGAAATTGTAGTTTGCAGTTCCAGTCTTCTACCAACCTCATCTTAAGTCTAAACTAAGCCATGAAACAAAAAAAATTATAAATTGAGAACGACAGATTTTCTAATTTCTAACCCACCTGGTATGCAAGAGCAGACAATGATTAAACATGTCATCGTTTCAAACCATGAAAGAGGCAACCAACAGAGACATGAAACCACTCTCTCCGACTCTTCGGATTGCAGATTAATTATCTTTGATGAGAAGCTAAATATCATGAGTGGTGAAGCTTTGCACTTAAGCAACCTAAAAACTTTATGTTCTTTAAGTCTCTTGCTTAGCCCTCCTGTCATGTTTTCAAGTCATGATTAATACTCAGACAAAATTGCAGATTATGTGCAGTCTCCAACAGCGTGCCTAAACGATTTTCCAAGTAACGAAATGTCAATAATTACTTGGGTTCAGATTCATAATCTTCAACAGAATTTGCCACTGTCATTTTTAGAGTTAGATAAGTAGTAACCTCATTGAAAAGTACTACTGTGGATCAGTTTAATTTGGTTTTGGGCTGGTAGCCTTTTATTTTCATCAGTAATACTCAGATTTCTATTATGTGCTTTCATTATCAGACCAAGACTTCTTTGATACAAGTGGTACTGAGAAGGAGTGAGATTCGAACAAAGGGCTTTGAGTGCAAGGCTGTATGCTCTTTACCATTTAATCAACAAGCCACTTTGCAATTTTATGTTGCATGCGCAGCAATGTCTACATATTGAGCTACATTTCAGATTCTCTAAAGATTTGGTATACCAAATTCATAGACTGGTCTGCAGAAATCTCAAGTAGCTACTAGCTAGGCATCATAATTTGTACCAAAACAGGCCAATCAAGTAAGGAAAGCCTCAAAAAGCTTGACTGGTGAATGTATACTCCCTGCTTTTATTCTTGCTCTGCAGAGAAATCAAACTACCTGAACATGCAACATGTTCCATGTGGTATTGACTCAAAAAGCGTGATCAAAGACCAGCCACCTTGTCGGTGCCGCCAGGATATTTGGTCTGTCGGAAGAAGCTCATTGCCGAAAAGCACGCCAAAGTTTCCAAAAACCCTTTTATTGACCAGAAGACAGCATACACAAAAAGTCCTTCAAATCTTTGAACTTTACCCTTTTCATCTTTACATGGAGAAAAAGTACACTTGGGGAGACCAACCTTTCTTTTGATTAATGGATTCTGAATTCCTATTTAACCAACAAGGGATTGTAGCTCAAATAGTTAAGAGCAGTTAAATTAGATCTGAAGTCTCTTGTTGAATAAAAAACAAGAGAGACTGCAATTTTCGCTCCTTATGCCATAATAAATTTCTTTTCTTAGGTCGAATTGATTTGATTTTGGATTGTTGATCAGTGACGTAAGTATTCGTTAATGCTTAGATGTTGAGATGAGGAGTGTGGAACAAGCAACCTAGAGCAATTGAGCTAGCTGTTTCCTTGATTTACAACACAGCCAAAAAAAGAAAAAAAGTTTATTAATGATAAGTTGATAACTGATGTTTAGTTTGCATCAAATTTAATAACTGTCACTACAGTGAGGTTGATTTTTCTCAATGTTTGAAATTTTGGGCAGGACCATGGTGGCATAGTCATATGTAATTTATTGTTCACCAATTCCTCTCAATTGGGTTTCATTTTCCATACAAACATCTCACCTTTCTGCAAAGCGAAAACAAAAATGACCTCAATAAATCTTTGGATAATCAAATAGATAGCGTTGCAGATGGTCCGTAGACGCATCGGAAGGTAATCACCAAGGTGTTGCAAACTTGAAGGAGCTCGATCGATTATCTACATTTCGATGAACATTGTTTGTGACACCAAGGCTACAGATATATGATTTGAGTACTTCCTTGTAATGGTATGGATCTATGGATAAGAATTTTACGGTTAAGGTATCTTTTGTACCACAAAAATGATAGGAAAGGTCTTGAGTCCTACATTGTTTTGACAACTCCTTTGGCATATGCCTCCACGCAACATCGCAAAGTCACAATTTCCCATGCATGGGCTCCATACATATGCACGAATGTTGAATTCGTCGTCGGCGCGCTGACTACAGCCTTCCTAAAGCTCTAAACCTTTTCCAAAGCATCCTCTAGCACCATACATGCCGAATTCAATCAAAAGAGCGCTCGATACTGTTAGTTAGTACACTCAGTTTGTCATTTCGCAACTGAAAATACGAGCAAAAGGAGTGCAGAATGACAAACTGAGCTTGTGATTAGCATTGCGTGCGTGAATCAATAACATTGCTCTTGGAACAATTTTAGACCCCATATACGATGCTGTGGATGTGTCTCTCCAATAATGTAAAGGCCAGACAATTCTGGTCTTTTGGATGGACGCGACTGAAATCGTGAAGGCTCTGGAGCCCGCACATATTTGCTAGAAAATCAACACATATGACATTTATATATATGTATTATGTATATATATAGGACCCCCTAATCTTCTTAAAACTCTGCCAGCGTTTCATGAAATATCACAATCTCAATCCAACCCCACACAGGGCCATACCTGTATGTAATTAATTATCATATACACCACACTTGATTAATTTGCATATGCAAGTAGGTATGTATGTGTGTATGTATGTATAGGTTCGATGTATATGTTTTTTTTTCGGTCGATGGTTCGATGTATATGTTGATTATATAGATTAGCATCGATCGATGATGAGCTTTCGTTTGGTCATGGGGTTAATTATGCAATGAGGACTAATTGGTGGGACAACAGTTTTTGGCTTCTCTAAAAAGCACTTTAGGAAGAAAACAGACATGAAAACAACAATGTTATGATGATAATTAGCTAACCAACAAGGAAAGATTAGGACCACAAAAGAACTAATTACACTCATGACATTATTATTATTTCAACTTTTTTCTGAAGAAAACAGAATACAGAATATGCTGCAAATTACAACTTGGTCAATCAGGAAAAAAGTGAAAAACAAAAAGAAAATCTTCAATATCTCAAACCCCTTTTTGCATCAGTAGGAATTCCCCTGTTACTATCAACATCTATGTGTATTTGTTTAAAAGAAAACCCTCGAGAAAAACCAAAAGAATGAAATTTGGAATTTACAAGTTCAAATATGCTGGAAGACATCAAAATTTGCACCTGTTAGATCTTCTGATAGCGACGTTAACGGATAGCTACTGAAATCTACCGAGTTTTGAGCATGATGAACAACCTGCTGTCCCTGTTGTTGCCACGAATTTGGCTTGATGATCAACTCCTCTGATTTTATGCCATTGACATGATGATATTGGAACAAGGAGTCTAACTTGTTGTCTGCATCCCATGAAAATGCTGCATTTTCGACTCCGCTGTTGTTGTTGTAGCTGTTGCTTGAACTTTCCTTCACCTCATTCATGAAAAAGGAGCTGAGCCTCGAAGCAGAATTGTCCGAAAAATCTGTCCCCGACATGCTTCCATGGTCCGAATTCGCTAAACTTGGCATTGAAGAGAACCCGAAATTGGAGCTTGTGTCATAAGTAGTACTATTCTGAGCCTGATTGTAGGAAGATCTAATGTTGTGGTATTGATTGGTAACAAGATCAGAATTGTAACCCGATGGATCAACACCGGTTTGGAATTCAAAATAAGATAGAGAATCAAAGGCTCTTGAAGATTGAGTTAGAACGCCACTGCCATCAAAGTAACTCGAATCGTTGACAAGAAATGTTGGCCCTTGAGAAGGCATGTTTGGAAGTCCTTGATGCTCTGGCATTGGCAAACAATCTTTCAATTCGGAACAATCGATCATCTTCTTCTCTTTCAATTCTTCTTCAGTCAATGGCTTGTGGGTAGTTGGGTCAATCCCTTGCTTCATTAGCTTCTTCTTCAAACATGAATTCCAAAAGTTCTTTATCTCATTGTCTGTTCTTCCCGGCAACTGTGCTGCTATTTGCGCCCACCTGATAAAAACCATCAATTCAATTGCCAAAAACAATCAGAACCCATTTCTGCTTTCATGCCAAAGTTGATAAATTCGATTGCTTTATTGAATTACCTGTTTCCAAGAACTTCATGGAGACTAAGAATGAGATCCTCCTCCTGTTGTGAGAACATTCCTCTCTTCAAATCAGGCCTCAAATAGTTTATCCATCTCAACCTGCAACTCTTTCCGCACCTCTGCAAACCTGAAGAAACAAACAAGAAAAAGAAAAACCAAACGTTTGATGTTATGCTTCAATTTCAAAGCCCGAATTTTGATAATGCAAAGTTGAACTAGTACTAGTAGCTCTGCAATTTTAGTACCAGCAAGTTTTGGAACAGAGCTCCAGCAGCCAACACCAAACCTAGTGATGTAATTGAAGAGCTTCTCATCTTCCTCAGGTGACCAAAGACCTTTCCTCAACTTCTGCTTCAAACAACACGAATGTCGCCCCATTTTTCGGGTTCTGAAAAACAGACGGGACAATGATATGTACCTCTGCTTCCTCTGTTTGCTGATCACAGCAAACACAAGAACATGGGGCGGAGGATATATATGTGTGTTTGCTAAGAGTGGGAAAATTAAGAGTAAACTCTTCGATGATTATAACGAAAAGCGGGATTAAATCATACTTAGAGTTCAAGTTATGGGTGAGAGAAGAGAGAATGGTTGAAGCAATCAAGTGGGATTTACGCAAATCTGGTGCTGCTGCTTTTGCATTGGACTGGATTGGTTTTTAAGATATCTCTATCTCTAGAAATTGTGAGGAGAAAAGAAATAAAGGCAGTATAAATGAGAACAGCTCTGTTAACTTGTACTTTATATGTCTTTTCTCAGTGGAAAATACAGTTATTTGTTCAGGGTTCATAAAAATGAGTAATGGGGATGGGAATTTTGGGGAAATTTTAAATGACAAAGCTGGGTTAATTATTGTGTTTATTCAAACCTCATAAACTCAAAAGGGACTGTTCTTCAATTTTCTGTTTGCTTGCACAAATGGAAGACCTTTGGAACCTTAATTGAGCATGTGGAATTAAATTTTTCTTTGTTAGAAGTATGTTTAGTAAACTAATAACCATCCAAAACATTGCAATTATTTAATTAGTCTCACCTACTAGATGTATGATTATGAGCCATTTTAATCAAAGGCCTATTTGGCAGACTATATGTATCTAGTTGTGCGCGATTTCTTACATACATTTGTGTCAGTTTGTATTCGTAGTAGTTATGAAGGATATTAATATATTGCACATCTTTGATGTTCATTCCTTGTGAAATTACATTTGCCAGAACAAGTACTTGTGCAATTTGGAATTTCTCTTTTCAATTGTTGCTTAATTTGGGACCTATATATTGATCAATTTGCATATATTAATAGTGTTTCATCCATGCCTTGACAGCTACTATACACAGTACACTGCGTTTGAGGACAGCAGAAAATTTATACATGAAAATAAATAATCTTATCGAACTACCACCATGCAGCATTACTCGAAAATTATTCAAAATTATATATGACTTGGGTAATTGTATGAATATTTACAGGATAGAGTCAGCCGACAGTATCAGAGCATCAAATGTGGGCTCCATGGAAGTTTTGTACATTTGACTAAAAAAAGAAGAAAATTATTACTTAAGTCGGAGGAGAAAAATCTTGACGGCAGCTATGTATTTTACAACCTGAAAATAAATTTAGTGATATTTTTTTTAGAGTAATAATTCATAATTCTATCATATGAGATGAAATTTAAATATTCTCCTATAAGAATAAAAAGACATGTAGTACAAACAATTACACTGACTCCTCCTTTCCCTTTTTTTTTTTCACTCGTAGCCTCTCTTATTATTCCTTTTGCATTTTTTCTTCAAGTTACCTCTAAAAACTTTTATAAAATTATTTTAATCATAACTCTTTCATACGAAGTTCAATTGATGTGAGGTCAGTTGCATTAGACTCGTATCGATCTCCATTCTTTTATTAATACTAACATCGCAATTTGAAAAATAGTACATAAGGAAAACAAGATATCAACATTTTCAATTTTTCCTACAAAATCAACCTATTCCGGCATAAATTCAGCCACCCCAAGGTCAAGTAAGGTGTTAATCTACTTGTTTCTTCAAGATCTACAATGCCCACAACTTATTTTCAGTTTTGATTGAGTTTTTGTAAAACCCTTTGAACCACCATTGAACCTTAATACTGCTGCCACAACTGTTTCTGTATTGGTATGAATTGTTTTTATATTAGTACTAGATTTTTTGTGCGATTGATTTTTAAGAAGGGGGTCCTCACGCAATGGCTCTGTTTGTGCGCGTGAATTTATTTTGTTGTCAGAGATAATCTCTAGTTTTTTTATCTTTGGAGGTGAACATTCAAAATGATAATCTTTTATTTTTAGAGGTTATTGTACTTGTATTTTTTTGAAGTTGAAAGAAATTACATGTTCGAATTCTGCTTCATCATCAGACACCCATAAAGATTCCCTAGGAAACTACGTGACAAACATAAAGAGAAAACACGAAGGAACAGACAACTTTCCTTTTTCCTTTTTCCCTTTCTTCTTCTATTCTATATGTTTTCTCCTCCCTTTTGGAATGCCGCAATTAGCAGCTAATTTTCAAACCGAACATGGATTAATGCAACAACCTACGTACCTGAAATAGTTGAGATTATTTAATCACCTTAATCTGTCCAGTTCCTTTTTTTTGGCCAAGACCTTAATCTGTCCAGTTCTTTATTGATTATTAAAGAGCTACTTCTACTGGAATGCCGCAATTAGCAACTAATTTATAAACCGAACATGGATTAATGCAACAACCTACATACCTGAAATGGTTGAAATTAGTTTAATCACCCTAATCTATCAAGTTCTTTATTGATTATTAAAGAGTTACTTTTACTTTTACTTTGGACTAACGTTTTTTGTGTTACACATGTACGTGCTACACATTTATGTGCCATGTTGTAAAACCATAGGACTAATTAATAAAGATGGAATCCACTGTCAAACGTAACCTTTGCCTTTATTACGCTTACCACTTACGAATCATATGAGATATCAGTCATTTTTGTAAGTATATCTTTTGAAATGTTAAAAATGTACTACATAATATGGTTCATTAATTTGGTCCGGATTATCTTGTTATTTTTTTTTAGTTGATATGATCGAATTCTTGCAATTTACTTAGTCGATTTTTTGTTTCTCTTTTTAGAGCGATAATGGTATACACTGTACGCCAAGAAATGCACGTATAATGGTATTTTTCAATCAAGGACAAAAAATTAATTTCACAATTCCCTTTCATGAATTTCAGACTATGAATTGAAAAATAAGTTCTCATCGGTCCCTATCATATATAAAGTGAGAAATATATTGACATTTTTGGGGATAAAAGTATCAATGAATTTGCACAATCAAAGTTTTGATAATTTAGATCAAGCACAATAGACAAAAATGCCCCACGAAGTACTCCTCTCCTCTCCTCTCTCTTGCTATTTATATAGTGTCATAAGTTGAAAGAAAAGATTTGCCCCCGCAATACGAGCAACCAACTTAGCTTAAAGAAATGAACAATCCAAAAATCTCGATCATGGATTAACATAACTAACGCCTCTGGTCAACTAATGGTCGGGGCTGATCCTCTGTATGACTGCCACGTAGCCTTACACCATCAATTACCATCTGAGTGAACCACAGTGAATTTAAGCTGAAACTTGAATGAAATCTCAATGATTGGAGGGCTCCGATGGACGTTTCCATGACCGACATTTTACACGTACGACAATATAAATACCATAAAGTCTTGGAAAATACGCAGCCAGCGCGACACGCCCAAATACGACCAAAATGTACACTTATCGTCCTACCAACTTCTTGTCGTTTTTTCAGCCTTCTCCCAAGTCATTATACCCATTCTGAAAGAAGAAGAAAAAACCCAAGTAATTAGACCATAATAGGTGTTACAATCCATGATAGGACTTGTTAACGTTATTTAACGGCAAGTTTTAATGGAAATTTTTATTATAATAACACTTTAAAAAAAATTATTATGTACTCTTTTTAAGTACTTTAGTATAAGAAATAAAGAAGAAGTAGAGTGTCGAATGATTATTTTAGAGTACTAATAACATCATTCAATTTGAGATTTCTACACACTACAAATAAAAAAATGAACATATTTTTTCTCATATTTGGCATACTGATAGATTATACTACTTGTGTTGTAGTATTGTACTACTTCACTATTTCTCGATCATTCTACAATACTACAGAGTACAGTACTTGTCTCTGATCAATGTTTCTTTTATTAATCTTTGTAAACAATCAAGATTAAGAGCACGTTCCTATAATGTAATTAAGAACTTAAAAGAAAGTATAATTAGAAAATTGCTCCTTTTAGAGTACTAAACAAACATTAAAATACTTGTGCATGGAGCTTGAGCAAATTGTTAAGTTTCTCTAAAACAATAATGAAGGGGGAGATGATATTTTCTGGCCATGAAGATCTTGAATAACACGTGGAAAAATAACTTGTTGGGATTTGAAAGCAAACATCATATCATCTCCACTTCAATTTGTTTAAGCACAGCCAATTACATAATTGATGTTGTTAAACTCTGAACTGGCTAGCTGTTTAGAAATAGAAGGCTTAATTATTGTTGACTTAAATCAAATGAAAGCTTAACACAAACAAATACAATGTAAGTCAATTATAGTAGGACCTCTATAAAATTATAGCATCGGGACCATCTTGATTGTATTATCTTCATAGAGGTTATTCCATTATATAGTTATTACTATAATTTTTTTTTTTTTTTTGCACTTAACACATATGATTTCCCATTTTCATCCTATATGAATTTGCATATGTTCTCTTTTCTATAATGATTTGCTTTATCAATTATCTCTTTACTCGCAAGCTCAAAGAAACGGCAAAACTTTGAATTTTTTTAAGTTATTTTAAATTTAAGCTTTAAGATTACATATTTTTAGTCTTATCAATGGGCAAATACTCCGTTATGGAGGTAAATTTCTAAAGACAGCACTTGAAAATGTTATAAGTTATTAGAGTATGGAGGTTATTCCAATATCATAATTGCCCCAAGTCGGAACTAAAACTTTTTGATAACTTTGGGGAAGTTATTCCATTATAGAGTATTTGTTTTAGAGAGGTTCTAGTTTAGATGATTTGTGTAACTATAATCTATGGTGAAAAGCGGTCACCTTATAAAGTCAAGTATTAGTCACTTAACTTCGCTAATCTGATTTTCATTATTAAGACTCGTTGAGGACCCCATGGAGTCATCTCCATTGAAGAAGGGTCGTTTTGAGGAGCTGGACACTTTTGTGGATGTCCCTGTACAGGTTGTTGTTGATCCTACCAAGAAGAAACCGAGTAGGAAGGTTGAAATTGTTAACAACAAGAAGAAGAAGGTGCCTATCCCGCCAGTGAAGGCATTTTTCTCTTCAAAAGGTTTCGGATCCCCCCCGGGCGGATTCCCACTCATATCTAGGAGGAATTAAGTGGTGACACAACTCATCTCTCAAGCCATTGAAACCGCAGTTAAATCATGAGTGGTCCGTTTCAATCCGAAGGTAGAGGGACAAACATGTGGAGCTTACTAGCCCATTCATTAAGCTAATAAACCAACATTAATCAGATTTATGGATTATATATGTGAAGGGCCCTCTTAATACTCAACTTGCCAAAATTAGCCAAATTGACTTGGTATTATAATGATATTATCAAGATAGTTTAGCTAAGCAACTAATTATATAATATGATGACCCCATTTCTAACTTGTAGTAAATCACATACCTAGTTTTCAACCCTTATAAGCTGTAAAATTCAAACGTTCACTGTTAATTCAAACGTTCACTCAAAAGCTCGAGTCCAAATATTCAGTTTACAATCACCATTCAATAATAGATTGTACATGGCAAGACTTTCGTTTTCGGTAAGTTTGTGTATGAGTAGTAGATGTCTTGTGAAATCATGTACATACATTGGCCAAGAAAGAGAAGAAAATGACTTGTGAGTGTATAACACAAACAAGTGATGTGTTTATTGAGTCCGTACAGTGTGATGTCTATTTCTAGTGAAAGACAACTTATATATAATTATATGATAAGATCTAACCCTATCAAAGACTATACATACTGTGCTCATGGACAAAAATCTGTGTATGTATACAAACACACTACATACAGTTGTATTAAAGACTGAACGTGTTAATATGTGCACTAATATTATATCAATATTATAATCTGGTATTCATTAAAATCAGAATATCTTAACATTGAACATCAATGCAAGCGTGTAAATGGTCACGTCTTGGCTGTATATATAGAAGTCTTAGTATATGATACCGTCAGCTGGATATACTTATTTCCGACATGATAGCTATCTCCTGCGGTTGCGCATCTCTCCCTCTATCCCCCATCTCCTGGCGGCTGGCTGACTCTGGTACTGGTGGTCCAATATTGTTGCTTCTTGTACCATCTTGATCTTGGCAAGCCTCGTGTGGCCACGTCACCACAATATGTCCCGGCATCCTCCCCTTTATTTATATCGTTCCCTCTAATACATACAAGTATATTTTTGGTGATGCATTTCGCCTTGTGAAAGTAAAATGGGTTGGAGACAATGATCCGGGGTGAAAAGTACTTGTGAAAACAACGGAAAGAAGATCAACGCATGATTTTGATGTACAATCTGTATATCTATTGGTACGTCAAGGAATAGGGACAATACATAACAATCAACTTAATGACAATTAAAAACAATAACCCTACGATGCAAGTTAGTTTGCTAAGACTGACTGGATTACGATTGACATAATTAAGATGGTCCCTAGCTCTAGGAGGTTTTTCAACACCTAATTTGAGCTTTCACATTGATTACATTCTAAATGATTATTCAAAACAGGTTTCTAAATTTTTATTTTGAAATTTTTGAAAACGGAAATGGTTATCAAACGGGTCTTCAAATGCCATGATCTATCCTTAAAACAAGGACCACAAGACTCATTGGGACGCATATGGGAGTTTTTCTATATATGTAGTTGAGCTTCATGGAAACGATATCGAATAGTATATATTTTGGTCGAAAGTAGAAAGGGAGAGAAAGGGGGATGTCCTTTTCAAAGAGTCTCAATCGGGCAACAAGAAAGCAAAGCTTCCTTTTCAAGAGATGATGATGATCACAAAATGATAGTGAAAGTAAAGCCATGGAAACCTTGCCATTTCTTTCCCTTCATCCTTCCACCAAATCATTAGCTATACCTTTGCCCTCCCTCTCAAACTTTTTTCTTGTCCCCCTATAAAAAAAATATGAAACAGATGGATGTATTTTTGGTCGTCAAGGAAGTACTTCTATCAATCTTTCTCCCGTGGATGGCTATAGTTTGGAAATCCTTCTGTAAAGACTTAGAAAGCTCTTTTAAATTTAAAAAATAAGCACCTCCCATTTGTGTTTTTGTCCATCTGAATGTGCTTTTGATTTTGTAAAGAACAAATAACCTATGACTCGCTTCATTCATATTCAAAAGCACGTTTGAACCCTCTGGAAAGCATTTCAAACGAAGTCTTAGAGTTTATGTTTGAGACAATGTTTTTAAATGTTGAAAATAGTTGAAGTTACAGATTCTAAGTTCAAATTTCTCTTTCTTACATAGCAGAAAAAACGCATTCACATAAATAAAAACAACTTATAGTGTTCCACTATCTATGTAGACAAAAGACATGGTTTGATGAAGAACCCATTGGATTGCATTTCAAAGAAAAAGAACCCATATTGAATTAGTATTATCCAAACAAACACTTGACCATATATTGTTTTGAAATGAATTATATATTAATGACCCTCTTGCATTTGTAATGTATAGCTCTTAATTATGAACAATTGGTAAGAAACTTAGGGAGGTAGCTAGTGAGACATTCATATTATGGTTCTTTCCTCTTTGAGCAAGGTTGGTTTAGGGCATGTTTACTTAAGAGAAAAAGAATAAACGAAATGAGAATGATTTTCATTCCTTTCCGATTCCGATTCCCGATTCCCGATTCTCATTCATAATTCATGTTTTCGATTTCTTCTTGAAAGTAAACATGCCCTTAGTGGAATATTGTGTCTAATCACATAATTGGATAGCTAGTTAACTTTAATCAGGGATTAATAATGTACGTCAACGTCTCTATTAATGAGG
This sequence comes from Spiraea crenata, assembly GCA_033992175.1. Lineage (NCBI taxonomy): Eukaryota > Viridiplantae > Streptophyta > Magnoliopsida > Rosales > Rosaceae > Spiraea > Spiraea crenata. The sequence continues at coordinate 6,255,409 of JAVBHV010000046.1, forward strand.
TGGATAGTTTAAGATTCCTGTGGCCCCTTTGAGTCCCAACCCATGCACCCAAGCCCACTAGAAATCAAGTCAAAGTTGCAATTAGAGTGCCTTGAGAAGAAAAACCCCTCCTATTGTCTAATCACAAAGCTAAGCCGATAACCCTTTGATTAACAATTTCATGTCCCCAATTGATAACCAAAAATTTGATTTGATACCAATACACATACTTATGCCCAACTCCTTCCACAAGCGTCTCCTCAAACTAAATTTAGCTCGAACAACTTGAAAGGGGAGCATTAGTTTTTATTGGTTTCATGATATTTTTCTTTTCATAGAAAATAATAACCAAAGTGCTTGCCATAATTAGTGAAGTAATGTCAATGCACGCCGACACAGCTTGCGTAGAACTTCGCTAGTGGTGATCAATTACGCTTTGATTACTGTCTGCAAAAACCCTAACAATATCTGCGGTGCTATATATATATACAAAGATTACACAGTAATTTTTCATAAAGTGGTAGTTAATTGACATATTAGACTTAAACTTCCTTTTGTCGGATCAATTTGAAACATAAAAAGTGTATAGTGCTTTCATTAACTTACTATATATTCCCACCTCATGTTAACGTTTATATGACCCACTGTCAACGCAAATATGAATTATTTATCGATTCTCTCTTCTAAATCGAATCACAAACTACCAAGTATAAATGTCACATGTTATACACGGTGTAGTCACGTATCTTGTCACCATGGCCACTCTGAGCAATTCAAAGCTAACGTAAGACTTCTTTGACAGTCTACTGTGATTATACTGTATATAATCAAACTCTATAGTAATTTGTACAATTACTTCAAAATCATGACGTGTTTGCCAACTTAAAAGATCCATTGGGACCTCCTCGATCGAATTTTTTTTTCTGGTTAATTCGCTTGTGACAGATTAATTTGGCGTCTTGCATCATATTCATTGATCCCTAATTACAGTACGGATGGATGACCCACATTTGCTTTATCATTTGCTGTCACGAGTTGACACGTTCTCTTGATTGATCAAACATACAAGTGCAAGACATTTCTACTCTCTTTTTTGCTTTTGGCTTTCGCTTAAAGTTCCGCTGATGCTGAGCTAAACTGTTTTCTCAATTCGGACTGTAAGCTGCAGGTCGCCTGTATGAAGTCGAAATCGTTCATAATACCCTGTTGAGTGCATTCATGGGTATGAATTAGTACAAAATTGGCCCAAACAACTTGCAAGAATTGCCTAAGAAATGCAAGGGGGCTGCTATGTACATCTAGTTTTCTTCTTTGGACACTCTAAATTTTTTATAACATGTAATTACATTTATATCCTTATGTGAACTTACATTTAAGGGTTTAATTTCTTATACACTCATATAGGTTTAGAAAAAAAATAAAAATTCTGTCATTCCATCTTGCATCCTACCCTATGTTTCTAAATCCTAAATCTCATACAATCTCCTATTTTTGATGAAATACACAATGGAAGAAGATGAATTCGAAGAAGAAAAGATAAGAATTTTCATTCATTATATTGAAGTTTTGTTGCGGAAATTGGCCCCTTCAATTTGGCGACACGTCGGCCACAGAAAGAACTAGCTGTCGTGTTATGTTGTTCTGAAAATAAATCACTCAATGTTTATGCCTCCTATGCTTCAAAACAAATATGGTGAACTTCTTTGAATATAGATTTTAGTTTTTGGTGAATCCTGAAGGTATGATGGGGGTAGGGAAAGATGATTTTAGCAAATTCTAATTTTGGGTGTCCAAAGAAAAGTTTAAGGGTGCTTAAGAAAATTTGTTCAATAAACAAAATGAAGGGTATAAGTGAAAAATTTTAATCAAATTTTAATCAAATTTTGGTATTCAAAGTAGTTTTAAAAAAATAAGATGAGTGTCCAAAGAAGAAAACCGGGTGTACATAGCAGCCCTCATGTAATAGTATTGGGCCTAACACTAGTCATGTAAAGAAGTTATACTAAGCAAGCGATAACAGGGCCCAAGTTGGATAGGGGAAGAGACTAATACAATATTTTTTTTAAAAAGGCCTAAAACAATGCCAAAAAGTAAAGATTCTTTGTTCAGTATAAATAAGGGAATAGCGAAAATGAGTGATTAGAGGATTGTGATTGAAAGTGGAACGTGTATAAAACCCCAACCCACGACTTCTCTCTCCTTTGTTAGACGACGAATGAACTCAAAAATCTCTCTTTACTTGTTTTTAAGTTCAATTTGACAGAGGAGAGAGGAACCATATTTTGGGTTGTCGACATATGATATACTCTTCACTTTGAATCACAGTCATTGAATTCCTCATTTTTACAGTGCATTTGTATTTAACGATGAGTTTTTATTTTAAACCTTATTTTAATCCCTTATCATACTCATTTTCAACGATTACTATGTTAACACGCACGATTTTTGAAAAAGGTCTTCTATGACTCACACCACAAAGTTGCGCATATGAGACATCTACTTGAGGGAGAGTACTGGCGTGAGTAATTGTTTCGGGTATAATTAGGAGTTTTACTTTACTTACCTTAAGTACAATACTTTCTTTTAGGAATTCTTTTAGTTGATTTTTGTGTCTCACTACTGTACGCAGTTGATTATTGAGTATTTATCTGTACATTCCGAGTTTGATTTGTTGAACTTCCATATTTCCCAATCTATATTAAATCGGGCCTGAAGGAAAGGTCCAACCCTTTGGGCTCTTCTCTACCCGTCTCTTCTTCTTCTTCTTCTTCTTTGCCCACTATTTCCGAACAAGAACGACTCGCCGTAATCGCAATAGACTGAGAGCGAGCAAGAATGGCGATGGATACCGAAGGCGGGGCGTCGCTGCCGTCAGGCCCCGACGGGAAGAAGCGGCGCGTGAGCTACTTCTACGAGCCCACCGTCGGCGACTACTACTACGGCCAAGGCCACCCGATGAAGCCCCACCGCATTCGCATGGCCCACAACCTCGTCGTCCACTACGGCCTCCACCGCCGCATGGAGATCAGCCGCCCCTTCCCCGCCGGCCCCGCCGACATCCGCCGCTTCCACTCCGACGACTACGTCGACTTCCTCGCCTCCGTCAGCCCCGAGACCCTCGCCGACTCCGCCCACGCCCGCCACCTCAAGCGCTTCAACGTTGGCGAGGACTGCCCCGTCTTCGACGGCCTCTTCGGCTTCTGCCAGGCCTCCGCCGGCGGCTCCATCGGCGCCGCCGTCAAGCTCAACCGTCAGGATGCCGACATCGCTCTCAACTGGGCCGGTGGGCTCCACCACGCCAAGAAGTCCGAGGCCTCTGGGTTCTGCTACGTCAACGACATCGTGCTCGGCATTCTTGAGCTGCTCAAAGTTCACAGGGTAAAGATCAATCACCATAATTTTCTAATTAGATTGTTTATTGATTGAAATTTGGAACTAAGAAAAAAAATTGGATTCTAATTTCATTGAGCTAGGGATTGAGGTGTTCATGTTTCCGATGATTTTTTTTAATTATTGAGCTGAAGATTTTGGTTTGTCGGTGGCAGTGATCTATGTCATGTGATTGTTAGCTATGGTACATTTAGTCGATTTTCGGTTTTTGAGAGCTATAGTTGGTAACAAGTAATCTTGGGGGTTAGGACTGTTTGGGTGATGCTTAGTTTACCAACATGGATGATTTTTAGTTGTCCATGCAATTTGATTGGTGCTATGCTACATGTAGTGATTTTCAGTTTTTGAGAAGCATAGTTGGTAACAAGTAATCTGGGGGGTTAGGAATGTTCATTGGAGAAAACTTTGGATGGTACAATATTTGCTTGTGACAGTATCCATTTTTACTTCTGATCAAACATTTGGTCTTGGTGTGATGGCTTGTTGTATTATCTACATCATCGTGAATTTTGGTTGTTTGATAAATGGCTTATATGATCTGGTCATTGTCACTGCACAGCGTGTGCTTTATGTGGATATCGATGTGCACCATGGAGATGGAGTTGAGGAGGCATTCTACACCACCGACAGGGTCATGACTGTCTCTTTCCATAAATTTGGGGATTTCTTTCCTGGGACCGGGCACATCAAGGATGTTGGGGTGGGAAGCGGGAAGAATTATGCCCTAAACGTCCCACTGAATGATGGACTGGATGATGAGAGCTTTCGTGGTCTGTTTCGGCCCATCATACAGAAAGTTATGGAGATGTATCAGCCAGATGCTGTTGTACTTCAGTGTGGAGCAGATTCCTTATCTGGTGATAGGTTGGGGTGCTTCAACTTGTCTGTCAAAGGGCATGCAGACTGCCTTCGGTTCATCAGATCTTTTAATGTTCCTCTCATGGTGTTGGGTGGTGGAGGTTATACAATCCGGAATGTGGCCCGTTGCTGGTGTTATGAGGTTTGTATCTCAACCTTTGGTCTCCGTTTTGGCAAACACCTTAATATCTTATATTTGTATTTCCTGTTTTTAGTTGTTTTGCGATAACTCTTATGTGATGTAATTCCTTAACGATTGTACCTATTTCTCTGTAACAGACAGCAGTGGCACTTGATGTGGAGCCTGAGAATAAGTTACCTTACAATGAATACTATGAGTATTTTGGGCCAGATTACACTCTTCATATCGCCCCGTCCAACATGGAGAACCTCAACTCACCCAAAGATATGGAGAAGATAAGGTGTGTTTGCTTCTTGATTACTTAGGATAGTTGGTTCTAGTGCATTGAATTGTATTGCAGTTTCCTTTAGGCTACATAACCATATGCATAAGTTTAGTATTATTTTGGTAAAAATAAGTGGTTCTGAACTTTAGAGAAGTCATACATACATATACAGGAAATAGCTCACAGTTAATATGCTTAAAAAAAGAAGTGGATCTGAATTCTTTTCCAGTTTGGTGGTCGTTACTGATTTTTACATGTAATCTCAGTTATATCTTTTGAAAAATTGGGTTTTTTTTTTGTCCCCATAGGTGCCTCTATGTGAACCTTTAGACTTTATCTGCCCCAAGCCTAGCTTGTACTTTCCAGAAATATAAGGACCTTCATAAAATTAGCTTGACTCATTGGATTTTGGATTTTTGAGTTGAGAGAGCTGTATGGTTTGCACATTCTGTGATTTAGAACTCACTATCTTTCACAGTTAATATGCTTATAAAAAGAAGTGGATCTGAATTCTTTTCCAGTTTGGTGGTCGTTACTGATTTTTACATGTAATCTCAGTTATATCTTTTGAAAAATTGAGTTTTTTTTTTTGTCCCCATTGGTGCCTCTATATGAACCTTTAGACTTTATCTGCCCCAAGCCTAGCTTGTACTTTCCAGAAATATAAGGACCTTCATAGAATTAGCTTGACTCATTGGATTTTGGATTTTTGAGTTGAGAGAGCTTTATGTTGTTTGTATATGGTTTGCACATTCTGTGATTTGGAACTGACTCTTTCACATTTTCACTTTTGTTAAACGATCCTTTGAAGTATGTTCTCCTTGATTTTGCAACTTTTTGCATGAGGAGATGTTATGCTGGACTATTATATCTAATTGGAAGTGGCATCATGCTTTGGTTACTATCCCAGGAACACGCTACTGGAGCAGCTCACAACAATACCTCATACACCTAGTGTTCCTTTTCAGACAACACCACCAACAACAAAAGTTCCAGAGGAGGTTCGTACTAGTGCCAAGTTAATATTTTCTGGGATATAATGTTACATCATTGTTCTTGTCTATTATAACTAAATGATTGGTTTGAATGGATGCAGCCGGAAGAACATATGGACAAAAGACCAAAGCGTCGCATTTGGGATGGTGAGGATTATGATTCCGATCCAGAGGATGATAAGCTTTGGAGTAGATTCTCCAGCCCTGCTGGTCAGCATGCAGTTAAAACTGAGATGCGGTAAGGCTTTCTATATGTTAATTCATAGATTTTGGTTCTTTTCCCTTCCAAAGTAAACACTGTTTTCTTTGTTGGTTGAGTTCTATATCAGCATGTGCCGAGTCACTCGGAAGATATTGAGCATTGTAAGCATTGCTCGTCATCTAATGTCAAGTGTTGTGTTGTGGATGTAGTGATGATGCCGATGAGATGGACGAAGACAATGGAAATGCTCATCCACCGTGTTGTTGACACCCGTGTAGTTCTGTAGCTTCTAGTTGTAATTTCTGTGTATCACCGAGACATGAGATGGTGTTTACTGAAGGAGAGAGAGCTTGGTTTGCAGCCTTTGTAGAAAGGGCATCTTGTTAATTATTGATATATTGTTAGAGTAGAGCAGGGACGGAGCCACGTCCAGCCCAGGGAACGGACGTGACCCCCCTGAATTTCCAAAGGTCTATAATTTTTTACTACATATTATAATGAATTTGCAAATTTACCCCCCAAAAGTAACCCCCAAAATAACCCCAAAAATTCTTACCCTCAAAATTAGTTCAACCAATTCTTTTGCAGCTTTTGACAAAGAAAGGTTAGTTCGCCTTGCCCAATTTTATCCAGATGATTTTTCTCAACATGAAAGATTCTTACTTGAAGACCAACTTGAGAATTATATTTGGGATATGACATCTAATAGTGATTTTGCAAATTTGAATGCGATCAGTGATCTTGCACAAAAGATGTTGAGAAAAAGGAAAGATAAGATTTATCCATTGGTCTACTTGCTTTTGACATTAGCATTGATCCTACATGTTGCAATGGCAAGTGTAGAGCGAGTTTTTTCAGCTATGAATATTGTGAAGAATCGATTACGCAATCGAATGGGTGACATATGGATAAACGATTGTTTGGTTACATATATAGAAAAAGATATTTTAATAGCCTAGATGAGGAGGTTATTATGCAACGATTTCAGAAGATGAAAAAACGTCGAGGAATTCTATCTAAATGTAAAAAAAATGTAGGTGTATGAGACACTATGATATGATCTTTAATATTTTGATTATTAGTATAAATATTAAGATATTTTGGTTACTTTGGTGCATATTGTGAGTTCAAATTTTTTTCACTTTGTAAAAGATGACCCCCAGAAATATAATCCTGGCTACGTCACTGGAGTAGAGGGACGGATCATGTTGGTGAAGTCACTGATGCCAGTGTGATCTCACTCCCTTTGTTTCGAATTACAGTCTGTAATACCGAATTCATGTCCATAGCAGGCAAATCTCAATATTTACGATGTGCAGAGAAAACCCTCGCAGTTTCAAAGGTTTATAATTGTTTTACCGTCTTCCAAGTTATTGTTCTGTAGAATCTCAAAATGCCCACAGTTACTTTCCTTTCTCTCTACAGAATCTCCAGAGATTAGATACTTTGCTTTTCTATAGCAAATCCCTTACCCGCCCTTTTCCTTCATTTTTTTTGCTTCTCTCTCTCTCTCTCTCTCTCTCTCTCCAATGTCTTCACTTCTGCAAAACCCCCATCAAATTCGACCGTTGATTCCCTATCCAATTGAAAAACCCCCCAACTCTCTGTACCCCACATCACCAACCCTCCATTTCTCGCCCAAACCACCGCCAAAACCCCTCCACCACTGCCCGCCGCCGCCGCAATCGCAACCCCACCACCACCCCAAGACCCAAGAAGACGGCATCCCCGCCGAGGACGTCGAAATCCTCGCCAAATTCAAGACCCGCCACAACTACATCCGTGTCCTCCAAGTCTCCCGGCGAGCCGACCACCCCTTCGCCGGCTCCAGACTCCTCCTCCTCGACAACCCCGGCAACATCCACAGCATCTCCTTCGTCTTCAAGGCCCTCACCAACACCTATTTCGATGTTTTCGCCACACTGCCGCCGATAATACCTCCCGGGCCGGTGGCAATCCTCGGGTTCGGAGCCGGATCCGCCGCCCGCACACTTCTAGAGCTGTACCCGAATGTGGTGGTTCATGGGTGGGAGCTCGACCCGTCTGTGATTGCTGTAGGAAGAGAGTATTTCGGACTTTCGAAGCTCGAAAGATCGTACCCGGATAGGCTTATAATCCATGTTGGAGATGCATTCAAAGCCAGCACAAGAGACGGGTTTTCGGGGATTTTGGTGGACTTGTTTAGCCAGGGCAGTTTGGTTCCGGAGCTCCAAGACCCGGCCACTTGGGAGATGCTCACCAAGTGTTTGAAAAAAGGCGGCAGAGTGATGGTGAACGTGGGAGGTAAGTGTGTGGAGGCTGAGGACGCAATGAGAGATGGGAGAGTGGTTATGGAAGAGACTTTGAAGGCAATGCAGGTGGTTTTCGGGGACAAGCTTTTCGTGTTGAGCCTTGGGAATCGACAGGAAGATAGCTCCCTTGCGCTTACAGGTGATTTGCCCGCTGATCTTGAGGCTTGGAAGAAGACGATGCACCCTTCTTTAGGTGGTTATGTCGATATGTGGAGGCCATTCAGCAGTTAAATTGGTATGCTTTACTTCTTTTGTTTGAATGATTGGCGTTATGGTCCTTTTCTGAAGTATTCAATTGTCATAATGTGCTTGGTGCTTGCTGAAGAACCCTTAATTTTAAGCCAAATTCTCAGGTGGTTTCCTTTCTCTGGCGTTTTGGTTGTGTGATTACCGTGTTAAAGCGGTTGACTTTGAATCATAGATAGAACCAGCTGGTGGATTCTATCTTAAAATCAGCATCCTCTGGCTTTTATTCAGCATGCTTTCTATTAATTGTTCTAATGATAGTTGCAAAACTGAGGTCTGAAGACAATAACGAATGCATATGTCCTGATTATTATAGAACACCAGCCTTAATATTATCTCCTTCTGTGAATCTGTTTATGCATTTGGCAATCTTCCACGGTTCATAGTTATAACTCGCACGGTAAATTCATTTCATTATGTGGTAAATAGTGCCCGTTCTTTCCATGAAGACAATGGAAGTAGTATGTGAATGATTATCTTAGGTAGAGACTCTACACATGCTTTCAGGGATCTCAGTATGTGAATAATTATAATATGTTTTTTAAGGCAGTCTAGTCTAGATTGAGACTCTTTATATGGTTTCAGGGTCTCAGTATCTAAGGACCATGAAAAAGAAATCATCCAGAAACTAAGGCTTTCGTGTACAAGTTCTTGTTTCCTTCTCTAATTCCAAGATGAGATGTTTCCAGGAAAAGTTGGTTCTAGCTGTTTTAGCAGTTTATCTTCTTCTGGGTGTTTTTCCTGCAACTTCTACGTCCACTCCCTCATGGAATGTGGTGAGATCTGTGCTAGTTACAGTGAACTTCGTCAGCCGGACTAAGATTGGAGAATGAGATCTGCAGACACATTGCATAGTGCATTTGCATATTTTGTAGAGAAATCATGACGTTTTACTTTTCCCCTTTAATATATCAAAATTTTTAGAGGATTAAACTTTCTGGTGTTATCATATTTTCCTGATGTGGCTTCTTATGGCTGAAGGTGATGATAAGATTTTGCCGCATGTTGACTGTGGTGATCGTTTGATGAACATGATTGGAAGAAGAGGAGGAAGCTTTGGGTGTCAAATTGAGGCAGTTGGCAAGAAAATAGTGCCCATCCGCAGACTAAGAGAACCGAAAAGGTCGCCACCTTCCCCACCAAGAATAAACCGAAAGGACATGGTTCTTCTCCACCTCCTCCTCGTAAATGATGGCCCTGCATGTTGATTTGTTGTGTGAATGTTGATCATTCTATTCATTCCCTAAGGAAATGAGCGTTTCAACTAGTTGCCTGCGCTTGCTAGCCTATTTGCCTTTCGGGCTCTTTCTTCAGTCAAAACTGTCGAAGTGTGCAAATGTGTCTGAAGTTCTTATGTAACAAATATTAAAATCATTTAATATCATCTTCATTTTTTCTGGAATGAGAGAACTGAATCATTACTTGAAAATCTTTATTTTAATTGAACTTATACTTGGGACTGAGGCAAGAGCAAACAGTTCTAAGATCCAACATGTTAATAGTGCATCTTTGCTCTGTTCAAAGGGAAAGACCATGTCATGAAAATGGGGGCCCTTCCTTGAAGCAAGGGGAGGTCAACTCCATGATTAGCTTCTAAACATAAGCAAAGCACAAACAACCCATCTTCTACCAAATCCTCATTTTATGCCAATATATGAAGTCTGGGACCCAACACAGGGAAGCTTCCAGCAAGAACAGCCACCTGCAGCGTCTTGGCTTTAGCGCGGGGAATACCAAGGGCTGCTTTTGTCCTTTTAGCTTTGCCAGCTGCGTATCTTATTATTATATTATAAGCTTCCAACCTAACTTTTTTGTTTATTCAACTCTCAGTTCCTAAATTTGATTCAACTTGTGCTTACTATATAAGTCAACTTGCACTGTCACTGTATGGTGGCCTTCCTTGAAAGCAAGGGCACTAGAAGTCAAACCCCATGAAACAAAACAAAATATAACGTTCCTTCTACCAAATCCTCATATAATAAACAAAGACAGTAATTGTATAATGTATTTCAAAGACAATCTAGCTGAAGTAGACACTATAAGTCTTTGATTTCCGGTTTTCAATATCCTAGGTTCATTGCCAAGAATTCATAAGACTTCTGCAAGTTCTTGTTCAAAGATGAGCAGCTTTCGGGCAAAGTTTGTGTTAGCTCTTCTAGCAGTGTATCTTCTGTTTGGTGTTTCTCCTGCAACTTCTTCGTCTGTACTTCCTCATGGTAAGACTTTCTGTCCTATGGTAACACCTGTTTTTCACATATCGACATATGTTGCACAGAAATCGTGAAGTTGTCGTTACTTTTTTGGAGCTAGAATGTATCAAAGTAGTTTTCAAGGATCACACTTTCTTGCTGTTAACGATTTGTTCTTGCATTAGATTCTCTGATAGCTGAAGATGGTGAGAAGATCAGTTTATCCATAGTGGACTGTGGAGATGGCTTGAGGAAGATAACTGGAAGAAAAGGAGGTAGCTTTGGATGTCAAAATGACATTGTTAGCAAGAGAAAAGTGCCAGTTCGGATACTGAGAATAAGCCTAACATCAGCGCCGCCTTCACCCATCAAAAGTTTACCAAAATCACAGGGTGGCTATGCACCTCCTCCACTTAGTATATGATGTGGCCATCTATCTTTGTTTATGTAGTCTATGTATGGACGTTTACCATTCCTTAACGAAGTTAGAGTTTTCATCTGTTACCTCATTTGCAATTCCATTGGACTTTCAGATCTTTCTGTATACGATTGTAGAGTCACTGTATGTAAATGTGTCTGAACGAACAAGTACATAAATCCATTTGTTCCTGCAAGTGTTATCAGCATTGATTTTGTTGGAAACGGAGGCTAACACTGGTGCAATACCACTTCACAATTTTACTTGTAGCAATTTACACATTCTCACACAAGAAACAAAATAAGTGTTGAAACACATAACTTACTTGTAGATAGTCAATGTTAGGATAAGATATGAAGAAGGATTGCACTTGGTTAATTTAGCACCGCAGAAACTTCCACACTTGGCGGCTGTTAGTGTAGTTGAAGTCAATGTTATTGAAAACTAGACCAAGAAGTATGTAATGTAAGTTCTTCCTCAACCCAACCATACAAAAGTGATCTATATAATTCTTACTTCCCTTCGCCTTCATCTGATCAGTCTATACATCATTTTTTAGGAGGTATAACTTTCGAAGTTTGTGTTTCTGCTTCTGATAATGAATGGTTTTGGAGCAAAGTCAGTGGCAGTTGCAGCACTGGTGTGTCTTTTTATCCAAGCAACCTGTGCACTGCTTCCAATTGGTAAGCCCCAATTTTCAATATTGTTAGTAGCCTCGGCAATTAATCTCTTGCTTGATGTGATTTTCTCTTACATGAGTGAAGGTCATCACAGGAGTCTAGTATGGCATGTTGACTGTAGAGATGGCTTGATCAAGAAAAGTGGAAGGAAGAAAGATAGCTTTGGATGCCAAAGTGATATTTACACCAAGGAAAAGGTGCTCGTCCAGCGCAGGCGCAGCCTAAGACGATTACCACCGAAAAGGCCGCATTCACCTGTTAGAAATGTAAGACCGCACTATAGGCCCATAATACGAAATTCGCCTCCGCCACCACCCAAATGATGCTTATTCACCTGATCACGCAATGTTACATGGAGCATATTTTAGAACAAATTCAGAGAAAATTTGTCTCGTGTGTTCCAGGAAACGGGCAAATTGATTTTTTTCTAGCAAAGTTAGTTTTAGCTTTTGTGGCAGTAAATCTTCTTGTTAGTGTTTATTCCAGGCCTCTTGGTACTAATATGTTTCCTGTCATCAGATGTATATCTGCGGAGTGACTTCATTTGTAAGCAGAGATACAATGTTTTGGCTCTTACTACTTTGGGTTGAATGTATCAAACTTTTCGTAGATGTTTACCTAGGGGACTCAAAATTGCAAGGTCTGAAGTCAAGCTTTTGAAAATAAGGAATGGCAAAACTGAATAAAACTTGGTTCCCCGTGCCTTCATCTCCACATCCAGAAAGTAGGTGGACACAGGCTATAGAATGAGAGTTTCTTAGGTATTCTTTCTGCTCCCATGGTGAATGTTTCCCAGAAAAGTTCCGGCGGTTACAGAACTAGCTTTGCTGCTCCTAAGTCATTTTGCATTAACATGTGCAATACTTGCTAATGGTTATTGTAATTAATAAATAGCTTTCAGTTTGTGCGAGTCTGATGGGATGTGAAGCTACAAGTTAGTTTCATCTCGAGGTAGGAGGACAATTTTGCGGTTGTAATCGAAAATGTAATGTGAGTAGCAATGATCGAGAGTTTATTAGGGCAAGTGTAAATGCTCTTGCTCTGCCTCTGTTTAGGGTGTCTGGGTTCTTTCTTCCACCAGACCCTATTATTGATGTCCATTTTCTGAATTTGAAGATTTTCTTGGCAAATATTTTGTTCTTCCATAGCTTAGCAATATCTCAGTGGGATCATATGGGAACCAAGGTAGTTTTCGACCAAGGGTACCACGAAACGGAAGGAGAAAAATGCTTCATTCAGAAAATTCTATTTTTTGGTCTGTAATCAACAAACCGTCAAATTATCTTTTAGTCTCCGCAAAAAAAGCTCTTGCAGCGGCTAGCGACGACTTCATGATTTTTGTTGTCGAAATTTAGTCCAAAATGTGTAGAACATTCAAAATCAAAACCGCTAGCACAAGAATTAGCAAACATCTTCATTAGCAAATTTCTTAAGAAACGGAAACAGAATTAACTCCAATTGAAGAAAAACAAAACAACGATACCGAGTGGTCTATAAGCCAGTAATTTAATCTCACTTAAAGCCTGCCATAGTGGTTACTACAGAACTTTGCCATTCATCAATTTCATCACAGGGAATGTAACTTTGTCGCTTCATTTGCTGGTTTTATTCGATTTGGGTTCTTATATACAAGCCACTTGAATCAAGTTATTGGAGGAAAATTTGTAATTGTTGAGTATTGTGACTGTAATAGAAGATGTAACGTGGCTAGCGATAATCTGAGTGTTTTGGGCAAGTAGCATTGTAAATGCCTCCTTGCTCTTTAGCGACTCATCTGTCCCAAATTCATCTGTCCCCACCGTGTCCTCCTCTCATAATTTGATGACTGTCCTAACTTTTATGATTAAAAATTTGCCAAGAAAGAGCCATTGATTTTCTTAATCTCAGTAATCACATTCATCATCCATGGGAATTTGAAGACACTTCCACTGGAAACCACTGGCACTTCTGGCCATATATTATACACCGCGGTCCAATTTGTTCTTGCATTAGATTCTTTGATAGCTGGAGATGGTGAGAGATCAGTTTATCCATAGTGGACTGTGGAGATGGCTTGAGGAAGATAACTGGAAGAAAAGGAGGTAGCTTTGGATGTCAAAATGACGTTGTTAGCAAGAGAAAAGTGCCAGTTCGGTGCCTGAGAGCATTTCCACCCTTGAGGCAAGGGCAAGAGGCAAGAGGAAAATGTTGCCCTTGCAAAAATTTGGGTTTCCACTTTTGCAAAAGTTGCCTTTTCCTGTACAGATTGAGAGGGCAAGAGTTAGGGCAAAAGGCAAGTTTCTGCCTCTTGGCTTGACTCTTGCCCTTTACTTTGCCCGGACACGTGGCAGAATTCTAGCTTTCCTTTTTTGATCCAACGGCTGCGATTATTCAAGACAAAAATTTGAAATTTTTCCCTATAAATACCCAATCCAATTTTTACACCAAATTTATTCAGAATACTAAATTTATTCAACCTATCTTTTTTGCATAAAAATTTTTTTAAAATGAATTTATGAATAGTCAACGGCTGCGATTATTCAAGACAAAAATTTAAAAATTTTCCCTATAAATACCCAATCCAATTTTTACACCAAATTTATTCAAACACCAAATTTATTTAGAATACCAAATTTATTCAACCTATCTTTTTTGCATAAAAAAATTTTAAAAATGAATTTATGAATAGTAATCGCCCTTGCCCTTGACTTTTGCGGGTGGAACCAAAAATAAAAGTTGATTACTATTATGGTGAGCCAACTGTGAATAGTGCTTGACTTTTGGGTATATTCCTTGCCCTTTGCCTCTTGCCCTGAGGCAAAGGGTGGAAATGCTCTGAGGATAAGCCTAACATCAGCGCCGCCTTCACCCATCAAAAGTCTACTAAAATCACAGGGTGGCTATGCACCTCCTGCACTTAGTATATGATGTGGCCATCTATGTTTATTATGCAGTCATGTATGGATGTTTCCAATTGCTTAACTAAGTTAGTGTTTCGCCCTCTTGCCTCATTTACAATTCCATTGGACTTTCAGGTCTTTCTGTACAAGACTGTCGTGGAGTCAGAGCATGTAAATGTGTCTGAACAAGTACATAATACCATCTGTTTCTGCAAGTGTTAGCAGCATTGATCTTGTTTGAAACAGAGGCTAACACAGGTTCAACCGCTTCACTATCTAACTTGTATCAATTCAGCGCCACAGAAATTTCGACATTTGGCTTTTATACAAGTCAAGTAAACCATTCCTCTACAAAAGTGAGGACAAGGATCCTCTATTCCATCATTTTTGTTCCATTCTTGTTCCACTTTTCTTTTGTTGGCATCTCTGATAATTCGTGTTATGATCCAAACCGTTCACTTTTTTTATTTTCTTAATGAAGATCATCCTTGCAAAAAATCATTCAAATCCGTAATTGTTTAGGCTATATATTGACCCGGTTATATTTTACAAAGTCGGTTCGGCTATGTTTCATTGTTTGATAACCTAATAATCACAGATTTCAATGATTTTTTGCAAGGATGATCTTTACTAGATAATAAAAAACGTGAACGGTTTGGATTGTAAGACGGATTATCGGAGATGCCAAAAAAAGAAAAGTGAAACAAAAATGAAACAAAAATGGTGGAATAGAGGATCCTTGTCCCAAAAGTGATGTAAGCCAAGTTTTTCCTCGACCCAAAACATACGAATGCGATCTATAAATCTTACTTTCCCTTGCCTTCATCTGATCACAGAGTTTACAGCATCTTCAAGTTGCGCGTTTGTGCTTCTGACAATGAATGGTCTTCGAGCAAAGTTGATGGCGATTGCCGCACTGGTGTTTCTTCTTTTCCAGGCAACCTGTGTACTGATTCCAATTGGTAAGCCGCAGTTTTCAATATAGTATAATCTGGAGCAATCTGTATCACACGAGTGTAATATTTTGGTTATCCATCTGTATGAAATTGATCGTTCCGACTAAGATCCGAGAATGAGAAAATTGCATAGTGCATTTGCAGATTTTGTAGTGAAATAACGTTTTACTTTTCCGCTGTAATATATCAAATTTTGGAGGATTAAACTTTCCGGTATGAACATTCTTGCCTGATGTGATTTCTTGGGACTGAAGGTGACGATAAGATATTTTCGCATGTTGACTGTGGAGGTCGTTTGATGACGATACTTGGAAGAAGAGGAGGAAGCTTTGGGTGTCAAAGTAAGGTCGTTAGCAAGAAAACAGTGCATGTCCGTAGCCTAAGAGAACATAGATGGTTGCCCTCGCCGCCACCGCCGCCCAGCAGGAGTAAACCGCAAAGTCATATTATTTATTCTCCGCCACCAACCAAATGAGGTGCATTCACCTGATCATCCAACGTTACATGGAACATATTTCAGAACTAATTCAGAGAAAATTTAGTATCTGCTGGCTCCCTGTCTTGTGTGCACCCAGTAAATGTTTAAATTGAGTTTTTCTCGCAGATTTGTTTTAGCTCTTGTGGCAGTAAATCTTCTTGATATTGTGTTTCCAGGCATCTCTGTACTATTATGTTTCCTGTTATCAAATATATATCTGCACAGTTACTTACTACTTTGGGTTGAATATATCAAACTTTTCGCAGATGCTGAGGGCAGGGAATAGAACCTAGGGGACTCAAAATTGCAAGGTCATGCTTTTTAAAATAAGGAATAAATCTTGGTTCTCCTTGCCTTAATCTCCACATCCAGAAAGTAGGTGAACAAAGGCAACCGGATAAGATTTTCAAAGGTATTCTTTAAGCTCTGATGGTGAATGTCTCCTAGAAAAGTTCCAGCGGTTACAGAACTAGCTTTGCTTCTCCTATGCCATTGTGCAATAACATGTGCAATACTTGCTAATGGTAATTGATAGTAGCTTTCAGTTTGTGCGAGTCTGATGGGATGTGATCAAGCTACAAGTTAGTTTTTGCGGTTGTAATCGAAAATGTAATGTGAGTAGCAATGATTGAGAGTATGGGGCAAGTGTAGATGCTCTTGCTCTGCCTCTGTTTAGAGTCTATGGGTTCTTCCACCAGACCCTATTATTGATGTCCATTTTTTCTGAATTTGAAGATTTTCTTGGCAAATATTTTTTTCTTCCATAGCTTAGCAATTTTTCAGTGGCATCATATGGGAACGAAGATAGTTTTCTACCAAGGATACCACGAAACGGAAGGAGAAAAATGCTTCAGTCAGAAAATTCTACTAGTTTTTTTTGGTCTGTAATCAACAAACCATCAAATTATCTTGTTAGTCTCTGCATAAACGCTCTTGCAGCGGCTAGCAATGATTTCATAATTTTTCTTGCCGAAATTTTAGTCTAAAATGTGCAGAACATTCAAAATCAAAGCCGCTAGCACAAGAATCATATACAAAGCAGAGTTGATAAAAAGAAAACATCTTCATTAGAAAATTTCTTAACAAACAAAAACAGAATTAACTCCAATTGAACAAGAACAAATCAATGATGCCAAGTGGTCTATAAGCCAGTAATTTAATCTCACTTAAAGCCTGCCATAGTGGTTACTACAAACCTTTGCCATTCATCAATTTCATCACAGGGAATGTAACTGTTGCTTCATTTGCTGGTTTTATTCGATTTGGATTCTTACATGCAAGCTACTTGAATCAAGGTATAGGAGGAAAATTTGTAATTGTTGAGTATTGTGATTGTAATAGAAGATGTAAAGTGGCTAGCGATAAATCTGAGTGTTTCAGGCAAGTAGCATTGTAAATGCCTCCTTGCTCTTCCTCTGTTAAGAGCGACTCCGGATCATCTGTCCCAAATTCATAATTTGCCAAGAAAGAGCCACATATATTCTTAATCTCAGTTACTAATCACATTCATCATCCATTGGAATTTGAAGACACTTCCAGTGGAAACCACTTGCAGCGTCTTGCCATATATTATATAGGGAAATTGTCTAAAATGGCCCAAGAGGCCAAATTTTATTCTAAAATGGCCCAACGGACAGCAGGCAACTCAACAGTAGGTAAAATACTATTACACTTTGCAATTGAATCCCTTGGTATATAGTGCGGCTATAGTGCGACCATAGTGCCTCATAGTCTTTCGAGTACAAATTGAATCTCTAGGTATATAGTGCGGTCATAGTCCCTCATAGTCTCTCATAGTCTTTCGAGTACATATTAGTTATAATTCATCAACGCATTCATAGTCCCTCACAGTGCGCCCATAGTCCCTCGCAGTTCCTCATAGTCTCTCATAGTCTCTTATAGTATGCCCATAGTTACTCTCTAACTGTGCAACTTCGCTCTATTCTTCTGGCAACTTCAAACCATTCTATCGGCCATAGTGCCCAACTTCACGCCATACCTGTCCCACATCATCAAAGCAACACCAATCCCAAATTCACAATCAATCTTCGAATTCCCAAACTTCATCACAATTTACTCAACTTTCAATCTAAAAACATCCAAATTCCTTCTCACCGGACTCATTGAAAACCCAGAAAAAAGAAGATGAAAACCCACTAAAGAAACCCAACTTTGGGGGGATCTTTGCATTGCATTCAAGAAGCAACACCCAACATTGAAATTGGGGTGTACAATCGGAAACCGAAAAAAAAAGAGTTTGAAAACGTTTTTGGTAAAAAACATATCAAAATGTTTTCTTCCCCGCACCCTTGGAATTTGGGAACAGTGAGTCCTCGGATGTTGGGAAGACATATTGCAATCGACAGATGGCCGGAAAACTTCTGAGCGCTGCTGAATTTTCGTTTGGTCACGCGGCGTCCACGCTGTCTTTGGCTCACGATATCAAGGAGCAAGCGATCGCCATCGATCTATGGCCGGAAAAGAAGAAGCGAGGAAAACCTGGCCAATTTCTCACCAAAATAGAGAAAAAAGCCCTTTTGTTCTCCCCCGCTTGGGATTTGCGGAGAAACTCGTGCGCTCACCAAAGCACCAACGCCAAATTTGGATGATTTACGGCGACCAAATCCTCGAGCCTACCGCTCAGACGATCGGAGTATTCGCCGATATCTTCCGCAGAGAAACTCGGTTGGAAATCATCGCAGAAATCGAAAACCCCATTTCGTTTCTCATCGAGATTTTTATGACCCGTCAACGGTGTCGTCTTGAGCGAAGAGACGACGGCATGGACCTTAAGCCGTCGCTCGACCATCCCTAGTCCGATCGCCTCCATCGCCGAATCTTGAAGATCCACGACGACGAATGGTCGTCGAGCCAAGCGGTGGCCGGAGTGCTCCGGCTCTGAATTCGGGTTGGGTTGTTGATCGGCTTGGGCGGCGGGTTGGTGAGGCTGTCGATGACAACTTTGCGTTCGGCGGCGATGACCGCTTTGCATTCGGAGACGAGATGCAGAAGAGGGAGCTTGGCGTTGTTTGATGTTGGAGACCGATGACCAGCAAAAAAAACCAAAACTAGGGGTTGAATTGTGAAAGGGCTTCTTGTGCAATTAGGGAACAATTTTGACATTTTAGAAAGGATTTAGCTGCCCTAAACATTTTGGAACACAATTTGGCCACTTGGGCCATTTTAGACAATTTCCCTATTATATACCGTGGTCTACATCTGATCTGATTTTGTCAAAGTTGTACTCTCAATACAGTGCCCTTCCTTGAAAGCAAAGGGACTAAACACACGAGATCAAAGTCAACTCCACAATCTCTGTGCAAAACTGTAGACAACCTTATTTTCTACCAAATCCTCATAAAACAAAACAAACTCATTGACTATAACTTCTCTAAAAGGCGCGTTAGTTTAAGTAGAGACTACCAAGTCCTCTGCTTTCAGGGTTTTCGGAATTCTAGGATCTTGAGAAGACATTAACCACTCTGTACAAAGTTCCTGTTCCTGATTTACATGATGAGCACTTTTTCAGTGAAGCTGGTTTTAGCTGTTTTTGCAGTAAATCTTTTTGTTGGTGTGTTTCCTGGAGTTTCTTCATCAGTACTTCCTCATGGTAACATGGTTTTCCTGTGATCACATCTGTAGTTGCATATTCACTTCCATTCCGTGAATTTACATATGTGTATTCAATGATCGAACTTTCTTGCAATTGACATTTCTTTCTACTTTCTTGCTGTGTTTTTCTTATGGCTGAACCAAAGATGGTGAGAAGAGTTTATCCAATGTAGACTGTGGAGATGGCTTGAGGATGATAATTGGAAGAAAAGAAGGAAGATTTAGATGCCAAAGTGATATTGCCAACAAGAAAACTGTTCTTTTCCGCACCCTGAGGGTAATCCTTCCATCCCCTCCCCCTTCTCCCACTAAAAATTTACGAAAATCGCAGAATGACCATGCAGCTCCACCACATAATGCATGATGTGGCTGCCTGTGTTTATATTTACTGTATGGATGTTGATCATTCCTTTGGAGAGTTGGAGCTTCAGCTTGATCATTTTCTCATTTGTAATTTCATTATTTTCTTTGTGCTCTTCTACAAGCTACTACAGTGAGAGTATGCAATGTGTAATCAATTAATCTCTGCAGTTTTAAACAAGAAACCTGAACTTGGATCGAACTCCCTGTGCAACATAGTATTTTATCACCATATATATAATTTTTCTAATAATGACTTTCTTTATTGCCGGTAAGTGACATGATCCAACACAATAGTAGTTTTCTGTGGAAAACTAAACATGGTCCAACACAAAGAGTGGTGAACTGCCAAAAGCAGTAGAATCCCACATGAAGAGCACCATAAACATAAGAAATCTTGACTGGGAAGTTTCAACTAAAGAGCAACATAAGTTTCCAAATGCACACTTCAAACTGTTAGACTTTCAGCTTAATGGCGGCTGCAAGTTTCAACTCAAAGCACTTATGGAATTTAAAGAGTTCAAGTCCAAGGTTGAAGTCCACCTTGATATTGAACAGAGTTACCTCTACAAATATAAAATTGAAGTAGTCTATTACGAGGATGAGTTACACGCTAATTCGCGTTTTCTGTAATCAGTCTTCCTATGTAATTTTGGTTCATCGTTTTATGACAGAAGCTGCAAAATTCTTTTGTTATGTGTAGCCAGAAAGGTGCTCTTCTTGATGCATGTGATATACAGAATAAACAATGAAGATAATATGAAACTTCCACAATTTCTTTTAGGGTCATAAGTTGCCTAATTTAAAGTAAATCCATTTGCTGACCGGTAGAGAATGGAAGCTATGGGGCTCAAAAGTCCAACGTTTGAATTCAAGCTTTTGGAAATATGCATGGAAGAAAGCTATAATCCTTCTTGCCTTTCAACTCCACGTTAAGGCAATATCGATAGATTTCGAAGCTACGATGATGAATGCTTCTCAGGCAAAGTTTGTGGCAATTGCAGCAGTTGCTTTGCTTCTTATGGGTGATTTCCAAGCAACTTGTCAGGGTAGTTCACAAAAGTTTTCACTTTCTGCGAGTTTGAACAGATTTGTACATTTTAGCTAGCTTCATTGAAATCTATCATCTTGGGAACTAATTTGTTGCTGGCTGCGATTTTCTTGTATTGCTGAAGGTCGTGAGAAGAGCATATAGATAGGGCATGGTGACTGTGGTGAGATCTTGTGAAAAAAAATAGACCCGCTCAGGCGCAGCTTAAGGCCAATTAATAATTCCAAGCCACCTTCACACACCAAAAATTTACAGCAGCACCCTAATCAACCTCCGGTACCATGAACTGCTCCAAATTCTCGGGATCATGAAGTGACATTGCATGAACTATCTTAACTGATAGAGAAAATACTCTACGAAATTGGATCGCACTCTTGTTACTTGTTACTTTGTTCAAGTGTTCTGTATATATCTGCTTACTCTGCAGATACTTGTTGCCACATTTGCTTTTATTGAAATCTTTGTCCTGGATTTATACTTACTGAAATTCTTCTGCAACCTCAACACCATTTAAATTCTATAATTCTTGCTCCCCCTTGCCCTTGTCTCACTTGTTTACTCGTCGAGGAGATATGATTTTAGAACTTAAGTTACTGGTCTGGTCCTGTTTCAATTCTATTGACAAAGCTGTTTTTCAGCAAAAGTTGATATCCCGGAAATTGCAGAAGTACTAGTACTTTTGCTTCTTATGGATAAACTTTTAGCAACTTGTGCATCAATTGGACAACCGAACTCCACAATAGACTAAACAGTAGTTTCAAGATGCAAAATTCCAAAAGCGCTAGAATCCACACTCTATGCCAGCCCACAAGGGGTTGCTTTTTGTCATCTGAGTCAACATTGTACTGTTATTTTGAAAGATAGGGGAGCAAACGCGTGAAGAACTAGTCAAATACATATTTTCTCAAGAAAACAAACCGACAGCCTAATTTCCGACAAATCCTCATTAAACAAAAGATAAACACTAAATAACATTCCGTTCCAAAGAAAGTTTAGCTCAACTAGTGGAGACTATAAGTCCTGCTTTCGGATTTTATGATTGCACAGTCTTGAGAAAACATTCACTCTATAGTCTGGGCAGCACAAGTTCTTGTTTCTGATTTACATGATGAGCAGCTTTTCGGCCAAGCTGGTTTTAGCTGTGTTAGCAGTTAATCTTCTCGTTGGTGTTTTTCCTGCAGTTTCTTCATCACTACTTCCTCATGGTAATAGCAATATCATCTTCCTGTGATCAGATCTGTATCTGTATCTGTACATTGACTCCTGTTATGCATTTACATTTAATGTTGTGAGGAAATCATGAAGATTTTACTTACATTTTCAGCTGGAATACATCAAAGCTTTCGAGGATCAAACTTTCTTGCTGATATTAACGTTTACTTTCTACTTACGTGCTGTCAATTCTTATGGCTGAAGGTGGTGAGAAGAGTAATTTATACAATGCTAAATGCGGAGATGGCTTGAGGAAGATAATTGGAAGAAAAGCAAGTAGCTTCGGATGTCAAAGTGACATTGTCAGCAAGAAAACAGTGCCCATCCGCAGCCTGAGAGTAAACTTTGTATCCCGGCCACCTTCACCCGTGAAAAATTTGCACAAATCCCAGGGCGGTCGTGCAGCTCCGCCACTTATTGCATGATATACCTTACTGTTTATGTTGTGCATGGGGAGGTTGAGCATTCCTTTTGGAATTCTAGTAGTAATTCAATTTGTTGATTTACTCATTTTCGGTTTCATTTGTCATTGTAGTATTTCTTCAAGCTGCTACACCCATAGTATGCACATATCTAATCGACTCCCTCTCCGCAGTTTTCCATGGTTTTTTCTAATAGCAGAGTTTCAGACTAACTTTAGATGCAGAGCTAAGACGACACTAGCAATTTCTTACTGGTGAAAACTAATGTCAACCAAAACTTAGCTATATATGCATAGCTAAGATGATACTAGCAATTTCTTACTGGTGAAAACTAATGTCGAGCAAAACTACATTGTTTCTTAGCGGTAAGAAACAGTGTCAAACAAAAGTATAAAAAAAAGTTTCTGAATCAACTCAATATATAAAGGTGAATGCCAAAAGCAGTGAATCCCACAAACGCAAGAGAGCTCCGTAAAGAATGAAATGATGAAATTTATGGTTTTAAAAACAGTGAAGTCTATGGTTGAATTACTCTTTCGATATTGCAAGCAGACAATATGCTCGATAATATCGATAGAGAAATGGTAACGGGACTTCCACGCTCAACCAAAGATAGTTTCAAACTCCCACAGTTGTCTTTTAAGATAATTTCATGTTGCAAAGTCCACTCTGAAAGTGAGGGTAGAGAACGAAAACTATGCGACTAAAGAAAAGTCTTTCTTCGAAGCTAAACGTTTAAATGATCTTGCTAACTAGATCTCTATATATCTTGCTTCTCCTTCATCACTCAATGCACTTGAAGGTGATAAGTACTGATCTTGTTTCTAGTTTCGAATTTCAATCATGAAGTTGGTGGTAATTGCAGCACTACTAGTCTTGTTGCTTCTTATGGGGGATTTCAGAGCAGATTGCGTAGTACATCCTCATGGTAATTGATAAATAAAATCTGCATGTTGCTATACTTACCTTAACTTGATCATCTGGTGATTAATACTTATTGCTTGCTGTGATTTTCTTATATTGGCTAGCTGAAGGTGGTGATGAGAAGAGTGGTTTATCCTATGTTGACTGCAGAGATGGCTGAAGGAAGATAGTTGGAAGAAAAAAAGGGGACTTTCGAAGTGAGATTTTTAGCAACAAAATAGTCCCCGTCCGGCGCAGCCTAAGACTCACCGCGAATTGGAGACCTCCCCCATCTAGAAATGGAGCCCCGGGACAGCATGGGCCCTGAAAGTTTTAAGTTAGCCATCTCTGGCTATGGCTACAGTTTTTTTTTTGTCTCAGTTTGCTTATAAGCAGAGAATTCTGTTAGCCTTATATGTTGTTGTCTTCCTATTACTCTATCCTCAAATTCTGTTAGCCTAGATGTTTAAGATGGCGGCATTAGTATCGTATATGTACGAACATTAATTTATTCTATTCGCGTAGAAAACCTGTAATAAACAAGATGATTTATGTACAATGTAGTATGGGGATTTGATGTGTTCAAGTGAGTTGGTTTTGGTGGTGAATAACAAACTTCCACAAGATTTGATTTCTAAAACACACAATAATATAAAAGATCAGCCTTCCACATGTGTCTTTTAAGATAATTTTATTTTGCAGAAAAAACTCAATGTGAAAGCGCACTTACTGAGGCTGGTCAATTAAAGCAGAAAGCAATGGGAGTGAAAGAAGTCTTAAGGTTGACCAATTCAACCTTTTGAAACTCTGGCAACAAGTAATCTATAAATCTAGCTTCCGTTTGCCGTCAAGTCTAAGGTGTTGTTTCAGCTTCGTATGATGAATTCTTTTCCTGCAAAGTTGATGATAATTGCAGCAATGGTGTCGCTTCTTCTGGCGGAGTCTGATTTAATTTCTTGTATGGCTCAAGGTGGTGAGAAGAGCACCTTTCCGCATGTAGAATGCAGAGATGACTTGAGAAAGATAGTAGGAAAAGAAGAAAGTAGCTTTGTATCATGTGAAACTGAGATGCTGAGCAAGAAAATGTTGCCTGCCCGGCGCACCCTAAGACCACTCACCGGTCCCAAGCCACCTTCCCCCACCAGAAACGGCCGATGGAGCCAAATTAAACCACCACCACCAGTCAATATATGATCCGTACGTAGTCTCCGGATCCTTAATAATGTTTCATGTATACCATATGTACTAATGTTACATGTTACAGTTTATCTTAAACAGAGTTGTTTTGTCATTTGTATGCATTGATGTAGTCTAGTTGGGAGGATACATATTGGTTTTGGTGGATGATATCTGATGTAAAGAACAAATGTTTGACATTCAAAACACTCAATCCAAAATAGGATCAAACTTTCCACAGTTGTCTTTTAGGATAATTCTATATGTTGCAGCAAAATTCAATGTGAACACACTTATTGTGGGGCACAATGAAAGCTATGGGACTGAAAAAAATCTAAAACGTTGAATTTCAACCTTTTGAAAATCTAGCAACAAAGTGTATAAATCAACATTGAGGTGATAGGTTTTTGCAAGTTGTTTTCTCTTCAAGATGATGAAAGGTTCTCCTGCAAAGTTGGTGATGATTGTAGCACTACTGTTTTTGCTTCTGGTGTGCAATTTTCGAGCAACTTCTGCATTATCTTCGTGTGATGAGATCGGTATGTATAATTAGCTTATTAGTTACATTGACATGATCGTTGATCTGGTAATTAATTTCTGCCTTTCTGTGATTTTCTTGTATGGTTCAAGGCGTTGAATGGAGAGATGGCTTCAGAAAGACAGTTGGAAGAGAAGAAGGCAGCTTTGGATGTCAAAGTGAGATGATTGGCAAGGAAGTAATGCCTTTCCGCCGCAACCTAAGACCATTAACCAGGCCCAAGCCACCTTCCCCCACCAGAGGTGGGCGAAGGTACCCTTTTATTCCACCATTCCGGCGCCGGTCACCTCCCCCACCACATCTCAACTGAAAAAAAAAAAAAGAAACATGTTACATTGGACCATGTTCTTGTACCTGGTATACCAAGTTTTCGATATGTATTAAGCTAAAGAGGGCAACAAAATGTGCAAGTATTTCATATTTCAGAAAACTCATATCTATGATGAATTTGATGAAATGATGACTAGCTCTGTATCAAAATGTGATTTCTACAGGTGTATTTAGTGTGATTGAAGACTAGTTAGTAGCATCAAAATTTCAATGTGAATCACTTAATTGAGGGAAGAGAATGAAAGCTAAGTGACTAAAAAGGACTTTTAAGGTTGACAAATCAAAACCTTTTGAAAATATGAACCAGATAACATGTAAAACTTCTCTTCAAGCCAAGTAAGCATTGCTTCCCCATGCCTTAATCTCAGTCTGTTTTACAGTTAACAGCAAACATTGTGGTTAGAACCAGTTCTGACTAGGCAGTAAAGTTCCAATCTTTCCGTCAAATTTTCAGAACCCATTTCTCAAATTGATGTTTTCAATCTTATTCGCAAGTTAAATGTCAGTTCAGTTCACTTTGCTTCACTCGGACCTCTCCAAAGTTTACCAATCTTTATCAAGAACCAAACTTTTGCACGCTTTGATTACCAAGGCCCATCTTTCAGAGGACCCTTTTTACGCAACTCGAATCGTGAGGTTCTACGCTGTCAATGGCGACCTTCGCTCTGCACGCAAACTGTTCGACAAAAGTCCCCAACCAAGTGTCCACCTTTGGAACTCCATTATTCGAGCTCACGCTCGAGCCCACGACTTTGATGGTGCATTTTCTCTGTTTGCAAAGATGTTGAGGAGTGAGATCAGGCCTGATAACTTCACTTTTGCTTGTGTTACACGTGCCTGCTCTGACAGTTTTGATCTGGATGGACTAAAGGTTGTGCATTGTGGAGTTACGGTTTCGGGGTTAGGATTGGACTCCATTTGTGGTAGTGCTCTTGTTACTGCTTATTCGAAACTCGGCCTTGTTGATGATGCTAGTAGGGTGTTTTATGGGATGCTGGAGCCGGATTTGGTTTCGTGGAATTCTATGATTTCGGGTTATGGAAACTGTGGATTTTGGGATAAAGGGTTGGAGATGTTTGGTAGGATGAGAAGAATGGAGGTGGTGCCGGATGGATATACATTGGTTGGGTTGCTTTCGGGTTTATCGGATTCCAGCTTGATGAGTGTTGGCCAAGTAATACATGGTCTTTGTTTGAAATGTAGCCTGGACTCTAATTCTCATGTAAGCAGTGTACTTGTGAGCATGTATTCAAGATGCATGTGTATGAACTCTGCGCACAAAGTTTTTAGTGGTTTATTCCAGCCAGATTTAGTTACATGGTCTGCTTTAATTACAGGGTATTCTCAGTCCGGAGAGTATGAGAAGGCATTGTTCTTTTTCAAGAATTTGCACATGGAAGGTAAGAAGGCGGACTCCATTTTGATTGCAAGTGCGTTGGCTGCTGCTGCTCAGATAGCAAATGTAAGACCTGGCTGTGAGATACATGCTTATGCTCTTCGACATGGACTTCAATCGGATATCATGATTTCATCCGCTCTCATAGCCATGTATACAAAATGCGGTTTCTTGGGCATGGGGACATGTGTTTTTGGGATCATGCCAGAAAAGAATATTGTGTCATACAATTCTTTGATATTGGGCCTTGGTTTGCATGGACTTGCCTCTGAGGCCTTTGGAATGTTTGATGAGATACTGAGGAACGGATTGAAACCTGATGCATCCACGTTTTCTGCTCTCCTTTGTGCTTGCTGCCATGCTGGTCTTGTCAAAGATGGCAGGGAAATTTTTAGAAGAATGAAGGATGAGTTTTGCTTTCAACCTAGAACGGAACATTATGTTCATATGGTGAAACTTCTTGGGATGGAGGGAGGTTTGGAAGAGGCTTACAACCTAGTATCATCCTTGCCAGAACCAGTGGATTCGGGCATCTGGGGATCCCTTCTGTCATGTTGTGATGTCTATGGAAATTCTGAGCTGGCAGAAATTGCAGCCCAGAGGCTCTTTGAAAGCAATTCTGAGAAAAGTTCTTACAGAGTCATGCTTTCTAACATATATGCTGGCGACGGGAGGTGGGATGATGCAACACAGTTGAGGGATGCCATAACAGAAAGAAAACTAAGGAAGATGCCTGGCCTTAGCTGGATCAAAGGTAGTGAGTTATTCTTTAATCAATGTCTTACTTGAAAAGTTATGTGGGCTAGGAACAGAAGAACTTTTAATTAGTGATTTAAATTCTTGGATTATGTTTGCTTATTTTAGCAGTCTGTAATGAACTCTAAGAAATTGAAGGAATATAATCAGTGGACTCTGATTATAACTCGTAATCACAGTCCACTGATTAGGGGTCTGTCAGTACTTATAAACAAATTAGTTAGCTGCATCAATCAGCTTCCTTAAAGTCCATCTAACTGATAATTGCAAGCGACAGAAGGGTATTGCATAATCATTCTATAATATGAACTCCTTTCATAGCAAAGCTGTGTTGTTTTACATACATATGTCATGTATCTACATCATACTGCTTACATACGACTGAGCTGCATCGTGATGCAGAGTCACAGCCACTCGGTACAGGTTTATTCATATATGCATAAACTAACAAACAAATCAGCCAACGAGATCAATCTGGTTAGGCAACATTTATTGGCATGACGATTGCAAGGGAAGAGGTTAAAATTGTTTATTATATGTCTTCTTGTAGACCGAAATATGTGAATAGAACGCTTTATTTTTAAGGCTTGTAACTCATTTCTTCACCCGCTTTGGTTCTCTCCTCGCGCAGCTTTAACAAATTCTTGTACCATAAAGTTGGTCATATAGCTTACCCTCGGAATGTTGCTAATTTTGTAGTTTTCCTCTCCACCATCAGGTTCCAACCGTTTTGCATGATCGTCCATCAAGGGCTGTAAATCCAACTGCTTCAGTTTGAGAAACTGCAAACCTTCAGGTAGCATCCTCAGACTCAAACAATTGCTCATGTGTAGGTATTCTAAGCTAGGTAGTACTCCCTCTTCAAGTTCTGTCCACTCCTCAAGAACACGAGAAGCAATGGTGAGATCCTCGAGCTTGGGAAACCCACCAGCGCTGCAGAACTCTTTCCCTATTTGTTTATTATCGAAAGCATTCCAGAGGGACAGAATTTTCAAGTTGGGTAGCAGTTGAAGTACCAACCAGGGGTTCCCGGTGATAGAAGAGTTTCCTAGCCTTAAATTTGTAAGCATCTCCAAGGATCCAAACCAAGTAGGTAGGTTTCCTAGGATGCCTTCCAGGCGAAGTTTTTGAAGAAGTGGTGGGGGAGAGAATGCATCCAGGAGGACAAGTTTCCCCTCCCGATAGCCGCACTTTGCTTCTAGAGACAAGGAAACAAGGCCCGTCATCTTCATAATAGAGGCAAATAGCTCACTGATGTTGTCTTCGGTCACATCCATCACTCCGAGCCTTCTGAGTTGTACCATGCTGCCTAATTCTTCTGCAATTCCACCATCGACATGTATACCTGTAAGGGTCAGAAGATCATTCAAGCTTCCTATTCCTCGTGGTAGCTTCATCCCATGAAACTCTTGGAACATGCTCTTATACATCTTGAGGTGCCTCAACCTTTCAAGATTGAGAATTTCAGCTGGCAAGGCTGTTAAATGCCCACACCATCTGATATCAAAAGTCTGTAAGGCCGTCAATTTTCCAAGCGCCTCTGGAAGCTCTTCTATATTAGTGTGGTTCAACCCAAGATACAGGAGGTTTATCAGGTCTCCCACTTCAGCTGGCAACCTTTTGATTTTGGTGCCTTCGAGGTCTAGCACTCTCAAAGAATTTCCATTGAACTGTAACCAAGTACCTTCATGTTGGGAAAGATTTTGCCTGAGCAGGAAAAAAGAAGTAGGGTGAAGGTTCTTCAAGCGGGATAAGTGTTCTGTTATGTCTGAACAGATCAAAACCCGAAAGGCTTCAAAGGTTCCTTCCTCCATTTGGCGAGCACAGATTTCCCGAACAGGAGAAGGGACCTGAAATCGGGTGCCATGACGATGGTGGTTCTTCTTGAGTTGGAGCATACCCCGGCTGATCAATTCATAGATGTTTTCTTCGGCTACATCCTCCATGATCTTCCCTGCTTTTTCCTGTACCAGTCCTTGGGCTAGAAGTAACCGAATAAGTTTCCCTTTCGGAATCCCGTAGTCCCCAGGGAGAATGGAACAATACATCAAGCAGTTTTGAAGATGAACAGGTAATTCTCCGTAACATAATTGCAATTCTGTAGATGAAGAAGAAGCTGATCCTTCACCTTCCTCGACAGAACTTTTGTGTTCTTCCGTCTCTCCTCCAGTGGTATTTGAACTAGCCATTGAGTTCGCACCAAAACTTTTTCATAAATTGAAAACAGAATAATAGCAATATATACTAGTTAGACTTTTGTCTTGTACATTCAACATCTTCAGAAGTGCCAAGGAGAGCAAAACAAGGTGACGGAGAACACTAGGCAAATGCAGCCAAATTGTTTAGTCAAGAGCCTACCAATGCTATTTGATGTGACTTTGTGATTGGAACAGATGAATACGATGTGATACAGCTTTGCATGAAATTTGGCAAGCAGCCTGCTTTCTTGCTATAACAAACAAAATCCTCCGCATCTTCCATACAACTAGAAATCAAATGAAATGATAATCTATGCAGCCGGCTCATACATTGTGGACAAGGGTGAAGGTGGTGATAGCCCAAGAGAGGTGTGTATCTAGGACCCAATTTACTCTTGGTTGGTTTCTGTTAGGTGCTTATGGAAACTGAGGAAGATGACGAGGCTTAGCTGGGTTTATAGGTAGTCAATTTTGTACTATCAAAATCTTCTTTGTTCCAATAATAATTGAAATGATTTCCAATCTTGGATTTTTTTTTTAGCTTGTTTTGCCTTCTGGTTTTGTTACCAGCTCTGTATTTACACGTTAACACAGATAACTAACTCGTAAATTGTAACCAGTATGTAGTTAACTCTGATAAATTGAGTGGATATTCAGTCTTGTAATTCTTTAAAATGGAGATACTCTTAAAAGCTATATGTTAACGTTGTAATAGATTTTAAGCTGATGTTTTAATGAGCTTGAAATTAAAAAACTTAACTAGTGATTGCGCACCTTTCTTTTCTTACATATGTAAGCCTGAACATCTTATCTATAGCGTACTGTTTATGACTTGAGTTGCAACCAGATGCATGCTCACAATTAGTCAGGTAGTCGTCTAATGAATGATTTTTCTTCTAACCGCATCGATCTGGTTTCTTCAGCATTTATATCATTGATGTTCCAAAGGAAAAAGGTTAACGTTTGCATATGAAATAGAAAACATGAAGTCCTTCCATGACTTGATATACAAAGAAATTTGTTGACAAACTCATGTTACTGGAAAACCAGTAACTTTATTTTTTTCACCCCGATTGGCTGCTCCCTCCCTCGGCTTTAGCAAATTCTTTAATCCCAAATTTGGTCAACACTTGTCTCGGTTGAGAGAGATCATTCTCAACCAAGAACAAAGAAGTCGGTTGAACTTGAAGATTGTTCAACCGAGACAAGTGTTCTTTGATATCTGAAGAAATCAAAGCCCCAAAGGCTTAAAATTTGCCTTCCTCCATTTGGCTAGCACAGAATTCTCGCACACGAGAGGGGACCTCAAATCAAGTCCCAATGCTAGGACGCCGCTTCTTGAGTTGAAGCAAACCCAGGCTGAGCAACTCATATAGATTTTCCGCTGCCACATCTTCTGTAATCCGCCCTGCTTTCTCTTGTACCAGTCCTTGGGCCACAAGTAACCGAATAAGTTTCCCTTTCAGAATCCCATACCTCTGAGGGAGGATGGAACAATGCATTAAGCAGTTTTAAAGATAATCAGGTAAATCTCCATAGCATGAGTCCAATGCTGTAGTTGAAGGAGAAGCTGATGTTGCACCGACTTTGTTCTGTTCGGAATTTTTGTTTTCTGCCATCTCTGCTTCACTGGTATCTGAACTAGTCATATGGTTTTGTACAAACTGTTTTCCTCATATTCATATTGAGAAAGGTAGGTATATATACATACTGTTTAGAATGTGTCAAAGAGAGCAATCAAGGTGACGGATTTCACAAGGAAAAAGTATCCAAATTAGTTTGATCAAGAGTCTAAAAATGCTATTTGATGTTTACTTTGTGATTGTAATAGATGTGTACAATGTAATAGTTGATGAGGTTTGTATGGCATTTGGCAAGCATTTTGTTTTTCTTGCTTTACATAAGAACAAATCCTACACATTTTGGATATGAAACCAAGGAATATGAGAATTTATGCAGCCGATCGATTCAAGTACATTTAGGACAAGGACAGATTATTAGGAAAGGGATGTATGTAGTACTCAAGTTTAACATTAACACTAGAATTGAAGCATCACATTCATAACCATTGACGTGCTGTACTTTTTCGATACAGATTATGTTGCATGCGTAAAATTCAGACACATACATCAAATGCATGAGTAAATATTCTTTACTATTTGAGCTGTAAACTTTTAGCTCACAACCTGATATTGGATTCGACTTTATGGGCCGGTAAGCTAAGATCCAGTAAGTAGTTCTTACTGAAGCCCAAAACTTGCAGACTCCAAAACTAGCCTGACCTTTATGTTCACATGACATGCACCGATTGCAAAGTTCTCTCGACTCTTTCACAGAAGTAAAAGTTAAAACTGTAAAAGAAAACGACCGTATTTTATAAAAATGAATCTTTTGTCATGCTTATAGACTGAGGGTCATGGCCTGCAGCTAGTCTACATTTTTTTTTTACTAAAAACAGTTTCTGAAAAGGCCTGCCTGGTTACTAGGGACTCGTGGTCCTTGTGAGTATTTTGCATAGAAATCAGTGATCATTCCAATAGCCAGGGGTAAACAACCAACATTCTCACCCTACGAAACTTTTGCGAGGGTTTGCTTCATGTGCTCTTTGAAAGTACTCTTTTATTTCATATATTGCCAACTTTTTTTTTTTTGTTAAGATACTCTTTCATTTCATATATTGCCGACTTTTTTTTTTTTTGGTAGAAATATCTTACATTGAGATTTTCTCATGTCAGAACACATTTCATAATCAATGGAATCACTTTCTATCACATCGATGCTCTTTTATTTCTTCCGATTCGTTGCTATTCTATTATGAAATTCAACACCTTCACATAATCAAAGATGATATAACGTGATTTTCATTAATTAGTAGTCTTCTAAAGCTTAAACAATGACGAACTTAAGCCTTTATAGGAGTTCCGTGCATGCACCTATACCAAAAAAAAAAAAAAAATTTAACTAAAATTAGGCTTTAGTTTGAAAGTAAACACATTCTTCTATCATTGTGAACTGAATGCAATTATGCAAACCCTACTAGTTATTTTTTGTTTTGAGTGATTGCTAATTTGCTGCTTTCTTCATTTTGACCCATCATTTTTCACCCCCCCCAAAAATTTTGACCCAATCAAGTTGTTGATGATTTCCAGAAATCTCGATCGATCGTTCCCAATTCAAAACTCAAAAAGGGAATTGGTTCATGGACCAAAATAGTGTCTTTCTGCTATATATATCATGCAATAGTATTTAATATAAGTCAAAGAATGATAGAAGAGTAATAATTGGCTGTCTAATGATTAGGGTTCCATAAACTAAAAATAAAAACGTCCAAGTTAGGTATCACACCTCCTCCGTTGGCCCCATCCCCCACATGGTTTGTGTTTGTGTTCAGAGAAATCCGGCAGGCTTTCAAAAGCGGGTGGTAGTCAGTATCCATTTGTAAAGAAGATACATCGAGCGAAATTAAATTGACTAAGAGCATTTATACATGCACTCAGAGAATTAATATCGGAGAAATGGAATGGTTTGAAAATGGAATGGCCGGGAGTGATTCGGAACTATAACTAAGAAAAGGACAGTCCAAAAAAAAACATTTCACTTTCAAGGCCCCCCCTCCCTTTGGAGAAGATACAACCCCTCTCTACATGTAGGCTTTCTTTATAGCATGCCCCCCTTTTTCTGGTAATTTCAGATTAGACCAACTAAAAGTCCTGCAGTCGGTTCCCTGCATATAGTTTCCTTTCCACCGTTGGTTAATTTCTTGTGAGAATTAATTCCTAGATGCATGTTTTTACCCTACATCTATCTATGTTTTTACCTACCAGGGAGATCTCGAGGAAGCACTATATAGGGCTCATGAAAGTCAGCTTGAATATTTCTTCTTTTAGTAGTTATAGGCATGATGCATAAAATGGTATTCTCTAATCATGAAAGCACACAAAAAAGTTTCATTTGAAAGAAGGGACCGTTATACAAATGCAACTTTATTTTAAACCATTACTAAGATGGAGAATGGTATATGTATTAATTCAATTGACTTGTCGTATACTCATTTCATATGCTCAAAGCAGTACTAGTTGACGTGTCGTAAATCCATTTCATATGCTCCGAGTAGTACTGGTTTTTGTTGAACCAGCTAGAAATTAATTAGATTGGGTTAATTTGTTGTTGTTGTTGTAGTACGTACTGGTCACAATCATGTCGATGGTCACGTCCGATGTCACCAAAATGTGGATCGATCCATCTGGTGAAAGGAACCTTTAGCTAGCTAGTTGCAAACGTTGGACCAGGTAAATCATTAAGGTATACATATATAGTGAGTGATCACATGCATGTTCGTGGGCTAGTCCATTTGTACCTGCACATCAAAATGCCCTCTCTCGACATCTACCTAGTAATTAGTCCACGGGGCTTATTGGCAAGTAATTAAGGTAGAGAAGGAGATAATATATATATATATATATATATATATATAGGTATATTTTTTTTATTTTAAAAAAATTGTAGAGATATATAGTGAATTTTTATTAACACTCATCATTTCTCTCCCCCAATCCAACTCTACATTTTTGTTACTGAAACTTCCAAAAGTGCATAAATTGTAGAGAAAATTTCATAAAAACCTAACAGATTTATTTTCAAACTCAAATATTGTTTTGGTGATCTTAAAAATTAAAATAAAATTGAAAAGTAAACAAAACTTCACCGACGGAAAGCTCTTGCCACTAGCCTTGTCACCCTCCCTGCATCTTTCTTGGTTTCGGTGAAAATCCATTAAGAAAGTATATATCTAACCATGAAATATTATCTTCATTATAGGGTAATTCAGAAAGTTTTTACGACAAAAATATAATGCTGAGTGGGGAAAAAAAAATAATGTGTGTGAATATAAACTCTTATATATATATGCAACGCTATAATAGGTTTATTCCTTTGGAAATTTTTGATAAATAGCTTCTTTGTGGTTGAAGTAATGATTTTTAGCCTTTTTTTAAAAAAAATTTGTCTTATTGTGGTACAAACTTAGTACAGAGAGACTAAGTTGCCCTCATATTATTCTTCCTTATTAGGCCTCCCTGCTTCTTCCAACAGCCCACCACCACCTCCTCCGCCCTCCGCATACCCAACTTCTAAAACCTCCTTCCGCCGCAGCAGTAAAAATCATCACTCAATTCAATCGAACTAAACACAAAAATCAAATTACCAATCAAATAACAGAGATTTGATCAATTCCTTTGTCTATTTTGGTATGCCAACATTGATTATATTGTTGAATCAATAAGTTGGAGCCGTCACCAATCAATTTTGATTGTCAACACCCAAGGCATAAATATGAAACCAATGAAGAAAGTCACCGATCGGTAGAGGTGGGTTTCTAGAGGGCGGAGGTGGTGGAGGTGATGGGTGGAAGCAATAGTGAGAGCTAAGGAAGAAAGATATGAGGGCAATTTAGTCTATTCACACTAAGTTTAATTTAGAGTTGACTAAAAGAAGGGAAATGTTATTCCCACTCCACTTTTTACTAATGCCACTCCACTTCTTCTTTGTTTTTTACACATAGATGGAGTGTCATTAGTAAAAAGTGGGGGCTAAAAGTCATTTTTAAGCCACAGAGGCTATTTACAAAAAGTTCCCTATTCCTTTCTTCTTTTTGTTTTGGTTATTGTAAAGCCATATATGATCGGGTTCGATTCTTGATATCGAAGAGAATGATTATCAATTTTTAGAATTCATAGAGAATGTTAATGTTCCAACACTGAAACACTTATGGAAATGCCCTTTTATCACACCATTTGGGTCTCACTTTGCCCTTCATATGTACTTTAAAATGACATACTTTGCTCTTCTATCACTTAAGTCGGTGTCTCCTAATACCCTTTTCTAGATGTTTTAATAAATATGGGAGCTCACATTTAATATTTTTAACGGGAAAAATTAACTTAAGGGCAGAGAGCAAAACGAGTCAATTTAAATTGCATAGATCAAAGTGAGATCCAAAGGGAGTCGCAGTTGAGTTGATTGTATCTATATGTAATATGTTTTGGACACAAAAGGAGGTGGCTATGAGATGACTAGGGATGGGATTGAGGGAGATGCGGTGTGGTATGTATATTGATCAAGTGGCCAAAATATAATTACTTGCAGGGGGAATGGCCTGTTGCTTACAAAAACCATTTTGTCGGGCTCCATTATTGTACTCTACTGTACGTGTTTGTCTCATGTTCACATTAAAAAAGTCACACTAATTTTTAAGTGGGAGATTATATCCATATTCATCATTTTTTTCCCCTTATCCAACACTATATTGGTGTGGATGAAATTTTCTATATAATTTATAAGTAATTTTAAAAATTTCAAAAACAAAAATATAGTATTGGATAAAAATGATCGGTGTGAATAAAAATTCTCCTTTTAATTTGATCTCCAAGACATTGGAGGGGAGGGAAGCGAGACAAGGGTCACATATCTCCTTGAAATTAGTTTATTGTTATTATTATAAGGTGCAAGGTCATAGTCATTCTTTTTCTTCATATCATGCAGTAGTAGTTGCAGTAGCAGTGATCTCCCTTTGACCAAAAAAAGAAGTAGTAGTGAACGCCCCATTTATTACGTACTGTCTTTTGCCTTGTTCATTATCTTTCTCTCCTTTACTCTCTATACCCCCCTCTCTCTCTCTCTCTCTCTCTCTCTCTCTCTCTCTCTCTCTCTCTCTCCCCCAACCCATCCACTAAATACTCTACTACTATCTTTCCCTAGCTATAATATTAGCTTCCTCATCATCACTTCTCCTCCCCCATTACCTCAACTTTTCAGCCCATCTACTCCCTTCTTCTCTCCCCTCCACTTAGGGTTTTATCAATTGTCTGAGATGCTGACCTCCAATTGGACAAGGCAAAGAAGCAGCTAGAGCTCTTTAATTACTTACAAGAGCTCTCCTTCCTTCCACAGGCGAAAAGCAAAAAAAAAAAGAAGAAGAAAAAGGTATAATTTTCTCCTTTTTTTCATAGCTTTCATCGGATCGATCCCTGACAGGTAAATCAACATGCATGTCATATATAGCTTAATTCATTCTCCTATGTTAAATTATTCTATATTTCTTCTATCAATTCCTCTCTGGTTTCTTTTGGATCTTTTTAATCACAACTAGATCCCTTAGCTTTTAGAGCTTTGAATTAGACCCTAATTCCATGGGTTTAATTACACCTGGTGACTTGAAAAGCTGGAATATTCATGCTGAGATGAGCTTATGCACACAAATTTGCTATAATTCATGCATTGATCAGTTGTTCAAGCAGTTAGGAAAAGACACAATTGGAAACCGAAATTCAGGAACATTGGTCGAGGAAGCAGCTAGCACATGTAATTAGAAATAACATTGGAAAAGAAAAGAGGAGATGAGAGCCAAGACAATCCTTAATTAATAAGCAAGAATTTCCAGATCCAAGAGACCTAGCTAACATATATGTATACTACTCATATGTCTTAATTTGTGTGTAAGAGGGTGGATGCCATGTGAAAAGTTTCCAAGTTAAGTGTGTTCCTAAGTTTTATGTGTATATGAATATATGTATCTGTATGCGTGCACGCGCGTCTCTGTTTATTTAAATCTTTCGAAACTCATCAAAATCATCAATTCATGCCTCCAACAATTGTGAAGTATATATACAGGAAACAATTAGTCAGAGATTCCTAAGAAAAACAAGTATAATTTCTAGAAAATGTTGTTTTTCTATGCTAAACTTTGTCTTAATGAACAAACTGTTCCAAAGAAAAAGAAAGAAATCATTTGTTTAGAGAGTTATAGCTGAATCTGTTGTGCAGTGAATTGCGAAAATGGCATCATCCTCCAGCGTGTCCTACAACTCGCCGTGCGCAGCCTGCAAGTTCCTCCGCCGGAAATGTATGCCGGGGTGCATCTTCGCCCCGTACTTCCCGCCCGAGGAGCCGCAGAAATTCGCCAACGTCCACAAGATCTTCGGCGCCAGCAACGTCACCAAGCTCCTGAACGAGCTCCTGCCTCATCAGCGCGAGGATGCCGTCAACTCCCTCGCATATGAGGCAGAGGCTCGCGTCAGGGACCCCGTCTACGGCTGCGTTGGAGCCATTTCCTTCCTCCAGAGACAAGTCCAGCGGCTCCAGAAGGAGCTCGACTCCGCCAATGCCGACCTCATCCGCTTTGCCTGCAATGAGATCTCCACCGCCTCGGTATTGCCTCCTCCTCCGCCGAGTGCGCTGCCTAATATGGTGACTCATCAGCGGAGAAGGGCTGTGGATCATCCGAATCAGTTGTACAGTAGTAGTAGTAGTAGTACTAGTACTACTCCCGGCGGAGTCGGCTTTTCGATGCCTTATCAGCTGCCGTGGAATGAAGGCGGCGGCGGAGGAGGAGGAGGAGGAGGAGACGGGGGAATGTGACCTGAGATTTCGGATTCCAGACCGTATATAAATCTAGCAAGCTCTCATCGGAATAATTGAGAAAGGTAAATAAGAACTCAATTTAGCTAGCTAGGGTTTGGTTTCTGACCATGCACTCACTCTCTCTCTCTCTCTGGCTCTCTATTGGTGGTGTTTGTGTTATTTATAGATATATGTTTATACAGTGAAGTTGTGTAGAGTTGTGAGCAAATTAAGAGTGGCTCTGGTGGCTATGGCTAATTGGCTATAGCCTCACGTGTACTAGTACTGCTCAATCTACACATATATATATCTATATATAAGTTGTAGCCGTAGCTGTAGCTATATATGTATAGCCAGATGGCTTTAGTTATAATGTCATTCTTTCCAATAAGTGTAATTAATTTGGTGGGTTCAGTGCTACCTATATACCTAAATTACTTTATAATACGGACTTATACAAATAGTTAGGAAGCTTGAATTGCCGGAATCTGCAATTACGAGACATAGAGAGAGAATCGAGTGATGCATATCTGATCAATTGACTCTCTCTGTTACACGCAATTGCATGGATGGATTTCGTGATTGCATTGGGTGACCAGCAAGCATATATGTATCATGCATTCTGATCAACGGGTTCTTTGCGTCACACAGTTGCAGACTGACTGTTGTAATTGAGAAAAATAAAGTGAAGGCATATATGCCAAGCGGGGTTGACATTCTTTATCCTTATATGCCTAAACATTGCAGAATAAACCATGTATATATTTATATGCAAACATTGTTAGATGGGTTCACCAATTAATATATATTATATATTTGATACAGATTAAAGATGATTCTTGTATGAAATATATAGGCCGGGCCGGGGCTTATAGTCCTCTTTTCACCCTAGCAAGCTATATATTCTCACCATAAATTCTTCTTTCTGATAGCTGCTCCTTTAGTTGCATGTTGTTGGTTGATGAGGACCACTTTACATATTCAATTTTTCATTTACTTGGTGCCTCCCTCCTTCGTGGCCGCTGGTTTGCACTCTTATATGAATATAAAATTTAACCTCTAGAAAAATGATCTAAAATAAATATGTTTACATTGGTAGAGCATTTTGGACTCGTTTGAATTCAAGTGTTGATCATATGCACTTGATAGTGTGAGTCTTTCTTTTCAAGTTGGACTTGTTGTTTCCTGTGATCAACATCTTTCAACACACAGTACAGAACTATCCCCTTATTTTCAACATTGGTTTCTGTGTATATAGTATAGTTGGGGGGATATATCTGAAACAGCCACAGTGTCTCCCTCATTGGATCCGATATATACATAAATCTCTGTAGTTCATTATTTGCCCCCAAAAACTTACCATAGATAAACAGTACTGAAAGGAAATGCATTAATGTCCTGTATATGTGACCAAGTACTGTTTATGTATCTGTAGTGACGAATATTGCTTATGCATAACAGAAAAACTTATCAGACAAGTTGTTACGACAGCATTTACTTACATACCTGATATATATATATATGTTGAACTAAGAAACGAAATTAGGGTTGGTGCTTCCTTTATATATTATGTGACCAAGGTGACTTTGATTTGAATTTCCTTATTGGCAACAAACTTTGATGAATACGATTCAACAACACGCATACCATCTTTTCTCTCTCTCTCTCTCTCTCTCTCTCTCTCTCAACGCATTTTTTGTCAGAATCACACAAAGATATATGGGGTGTATTTTCCTTGAAAAGTTAAATTCAAAATAAATAAAGTGCCTGCGTAATCATGTTTTTAGCAACGAAATTTTGCAGATATATGAACACTCATGGAAATGAAAAAAAGTTAAACCATATTTTCTCTCTCATGCAAACACACACAAATGTACACGAGAACAAACAGATGCACAGGGAGTTGTGTGGTGGTTTGAAATCTGAAAGAATCGTATGTGGATTTGGGTCACCAGTCGTGGTGTCTGCTGAGAATCATGAATCTATGTCTCTTGTCCTCCAAACTACAGTATCTACCCTCCTCGTGATCATCAAAAGTCCAAACACCTTTTTCTCCCTGTAGCTTGGCTCTCAAAAATCCTAATCGAAATTATTTATTTTACTTGTTATTTTACAAAAATTATTTTGTTGTTTATCTTTTTAAAATATATAAACAGCCTATTTGATGTCTAATTATATCGTTTATATGTTTCATAAAATTAAATAAGCCAGCAATAATAATATCAATAAGTAGAAAAGTCGAAAAAGATTTAAGAAGTAACTTGGGACTGCTTAAGCCATAGCAGCTCAAACGCAATCTATACCAAATATTAAGAGTATCATCTACTTTACTATGTGATACAGATGTCGACTGTATTGGCTTGGGGCCCTTTTGCTGTGGGGGAGCATAGTATGGCTTTCTGCATTGGTTGCCTTTTTTGTTTATAGTGTTTTGGGTTGCAATAATTATGAGTTGAGATTCAGAATCCGTCCATCAACCCCATCAATCTTCTTCTTCTCTGCCAAGACGTGCAAAAGAAGCAAAGCTGGTTAAATGTTATGGCATCAGATGTTGGTTTACTATTTACAAAAAGGACAAGCAAGGAAGACAACAGGTCGTGGGGGTCCCTATTTCCTATATGCCCCCACCACAAATTCTTTATGTTCCCACCATTCAATTTGTGAGGTTTCATCTGAAGTTGGAAAAGTCTCTTTGTCATAAGACAATCTTGTGAGATATGACATATTCACTTATTATATGTATATTTTTGTGGTCATTTGGGGTTTATCCGAGTGTATAGGGAAGATCACCAATTGAAATTATGCAAGAATTCACACATCTCTCTCTACAACAAGCTCGAAAACACCATTTTCCGTTCAAATGACCAAATACAGTTCTCTCCCGGAACTAAGTGTGGTGTTAGCTGTCATTTTTGAGGAGCTCATCTTAATCACCTCATCTTAGTTTGGATTGTGAAAAGGAGTGGCACATGTCAATCATCTAACATAGAACATTGTACTTAGTCATATGATTAACATGATGGAAAACAGGGGGCACAAAATGAACAATGTACTTAGTCATATACCTGCATGCTTTCCCTTTCTTTTCCTTTTCTAGCAATCGTTCGACCTTTTATGTGCAAGCAAACTTGTTGAATCATCACCTACTCATAAATTCTCCACTAATTCAAATTATTCCATGCTTATGTGTTCAGAATGCTTTTGAAAGTAGCCCACCATGTCTAACTGGGGGATGCAGAAATTAGTTTTCAAATTACAAAGGAAAAAAATAAAAAAATAAAGAAAATCAAACAATTATAAGGTAATGATAAACAGATTTAGCGCTGCGAGTGCTTCATCAAATGAATCTAACAAAATAAATAAATAAATAAAATTTGTGTGTATTCGGCTAGCAACCACTGAATAACGTATTGCATCAATGAATTAGTTAATAAAAAATACATGCTGAAAAGTGGTTTCAGATTGCCAATGATGGTTTTGATCAAAATGCGATTATAACAAACAAACAAAAGATTATGGGGGTTAAAGAATTACACTTTCTTTTACATATATTCTCTTATGCCTTTCAACAATCATCATTTATATATCAACTAAGTCAAAATTTTATATACATATCATATGTACACAAGAATCTGAGCTATATATCTTCATAAAGATCTTTAATCTTTAATATCAAGAATATAAGTATATATTTCGTTGTTCTAAAGTGTATATAAATAATAACTTATTGAGTAGTGGTGACCCCTAAATTATGATTCATGATTTTATATTGTTCGAGGGGGATTTGGAATAACGATCTAATTAACCATACGTTGGTACGAGCACAAAGTATTCTTCTCGAACATGTAATTTTCACAAGAGAGTTGATCATACTCTATATCTATGAAGTATCGAAACTCCGACTACCTAGTGTTTTGCGTTTCAAAAACATTTGAACTGAAACACAACCGAAACATCTCTGAAATAAGTTTTAAAGAGAAACGTCACGAAAACAGCATGAAACTTCACGTAGGGGCAGTGTTTGACAAGTTTTTTGGGTTATTAATTTAGCTCATACCTTCACATTCACATTCACATCACATTTGAACTTGAACTTGTAGTTTTTCAGTTAGATTTCAATTTTTATTATTGTATAAAATTTTCGAATACTGATTTTTTATAAATATAGTTGGTTTTTCGATAACGTTTCGTATTAGATTGTTTTGAAATTTGAGGGATCAACGTTTTGTATCTATAATATCAATTCGCCGTTCTTGTTTCTGTTCCCGTTTCTGTGTTTTATAGTACTATAGTATTTTTATCATATAGTATCGATTCACTATTCTCGTTTTCATTTCTTTTATCGATTCACTATTCTCGTTTGACTTTTTGGTTCATTTCTTGTACCCACCCACAACCACGCCCAAACCTCATATACTAAAACCTAGTCAAAAACCTCCTTATAACATACAATCAAATCACTAAATAAAACAATATATCCATAAAAAACTAAAAAAATAAAACAAAAAAAATACAAACTCACAAAAAAAAAAAAAAACATAAATTATTTAAATAATAAATATTATTATATTTCTTATACTTCCCATTATTAATACTTCCACTATATACAATTATATATTTAAAAATAATTTTTTTAAAAAACCCCTATTAATTAAAAAAAAAACATAATACATTTATAAAAATCAAAAAACAATCAAACATTTTAAATTTTTAATTATCATTCTAAAAAAATAAAAAAATTTTTTAAAAAATTTTCATAATTATTTTTAATAATATAATATATTTTAATTCTATAACATTTCTAAAAAATTTAATTTTTTTATATATTATTTATTTCTTTTTTCTAAATTTTATATTCATATTCATTAATATACACAATCATCAATATATATATACTCATATAAATTTACTAACATTAAAATCATACTCTTAATATATAATACTTTACATTCTTATATTTATATCTTCATTTCTATTATTTTAATATTTTTTCTTTTTTCATTTCATTTATTTTTTATTTTTCAATCATTCTTTATTATTATTATAAATACCTATAAATTATCTTACTTATTTATCTATCCATTTTCTTTCATTAAAATTTTAATTCCATTTCTCTTTCAATGCTTCATAGTACTATAATATATATTGTGGTTCTCTTCATCGATTACCAAATGTGTTTATAGAGGCCCAATCAATAGCTTCTCCACAAGTTGTTCTATTGCCAAAAGCAGCCCACTGCCACCATTGGGCCAATGCCTTAACATTTGCTTTAGAAAGAAGGGAAGAGTGCATTTTGATGTCAATGCTTCATAGTGCAATCAATTCTGGCATTCTATCTCGGAAGTTAACGGAGAACTTACTATACCATTTTGATGTCAAATGTGAGGTTTTAGCGGTAAAAAACTGCAATAAGTAAAAAGTAATGTCACGCTAGATGTCGAAAAATAATGCCATTCTGTTTAACATGGTCGTTTGATCCAGAAAATAATAGTGTATCAATGAGTAATGTTTAGAGGTGGAATTTTCGAACTGAAAACCAACCGAACCATATCAATTGGTACACTTAGATTTGGTACAGATTCGGTACAATTACTATTCGGTACGGTACATCACCGTACCAAAGTTTTTGGTATGGTTTATGGTATGGAGTATGCAATACCATGGTATATCAAAATACCGAAAATATATATACAATGTACCATTTTTATAATACTAAAACCTAATTACTCTCTCCTAGATTCAACCTCTTGGATTGGTGGAAATGTAGTCAATCCAAATACCCAATTCTTTCCAAGCTTGCCAAGGATATCTTTGTCATCCCATCTTCAACCGTGGCAAGTGAGAGTGCATTTTCTCTAGGCAAGAGAGTGGTTGATCATTTTAGTGTTTCATTGAGTCCTAAAATGGTGGAAGCTTTAGTGTGCACTAGTAATTGGCTTAGGGCGTTGTATCAAGAGCCAACGGAAGATGAGCTTGCATTGTACAAGGAATGCGAGGATTTGGAAAGAAGTAAGTATTTAAATTTAAACGAATTGTTTTGATCCTAATTCATATTTCATAGTCTAATCTATGCAAACAATAGGGCTTTCTTCAAGTCAACCGAGTTCAAGTCATCCCGAAAATTCAAGTCAAATCGGAAGTTCAAGTGCATCCTAAGACCTCTTGAGTTGTTTTTTTTTTTTTAAAAAAAAAAAAATTTGAGATTGAGTTGCATTTGAAGTTGAACTATGTACTTTATTATTTGGATATTTGATTGTAAAATTATTATGCACTTTTAATATTTTAGTAAGTTGAACTTAAATAAAATTCTTGTCTAGAAATTAGGTTTGTACCAATACCAAACTATACCATACCAAAAT
The DNA here is from genome assembly GCA_033992175.1 of Spiraea crenata. NCBI lineage: Eukaryota > Viridiplantae > Streptophyta > Magnoliopsida > Rosales > Rosaceae > Spiraea > Spiraea crenata. The sequence continues at coordinate 6,300,087 of JAVBHV010000046.1, forward strand.
TTCGGTATACCAAAGAATTTTTGGTATGGTAATGATATGAATTTTTTAAGTATGTCTATATATAATTGGTACATGATTTGTCATGTTTGGTACGGTATACCTACCGAATCAACCTCTAGTAATGTTGACGTTTTCTGTAAAATCAAAAATCTATGTATTGGTTAAATGGGTTATCAGTGACTTCCTAATGGCCTTACTGTTGTTGAAGAAAGCCAATAGCTTTATATCTTTGGATTTTAACTTTGGATAAATCCTTACAAATTTCCCACCCAGCTAGACTTGCACTGAACCACGCAAATTCCAACAAAAATGCACACTGCCATTTGCACCAAAACCCCATTATCCAATTCGTTCACAAAATTAAGACACACAAACCAACAAAGGATTGATGACACCAACTTCAAAACTCTAGCTCCATCTCAACATGCAAACCTTCACTCCCCAAGAATCCAACATGTGTCCCTGCACCTCCACGTGTCCCTTCAACACTTCTCTTTAAACCCCTCTGTCCCTCTTCATTTCATCCCCCACCGATTCAACTCAAACCCAAGCAAACAAATCAATCCCACAGACCCTATCAACCACCGCAATCACCGCCGTCATCAATGGCCGATCAGCAGCAGCACCGTCCGCAGCAGTACCAGCAAACCCAAGATATACAACACTATCAAGGTGGCTACCAACAAAGTGATCAGCAGCACCAAAGCCCATCTGATGTTGTGAAAAGCTTCCTTCCTAAAAATGGGCCTTCGACCTCTCAAGTTTTGGCAACCATCACTATGGTCCCACTTGGGGGCACTTTGCTCTTCCTTGCCGGGCTGACGCTGGCGGGAACGATTCTTGGGCTTGCACTTTCCACTCCGCTTTTCATTATTTTCAGCCCGATTCTAGTCCCGGCCGCTCTGGCTATAGGCCTGTCTGTGGCCGGGATCCTGACTTCGGGGGCTTTTGGGATCACCGCCCTCTCCTCTTTCTCCTGGCTGGCCCATTACCTGAGCCGGTCTCGGGTCCCGGAGCAGATGGGCCAGAAGGTGGCGGATACCACTGAGTTTTTGGGCCAGAAGGTAGCAGATACGACGTCCCAGTTGGGCCACAAGGTGCAAGAGATCACGAGCAGCTTAGGACAGAAGGGGCTGGACACAACGGGCCAGGTGGCCCAGAAGACTAAAGAAGTGGGCCAGAATATCCAGAGCAAGGCCCAAGAAAGCCAAGAGAGCGACCGGACCCAGGAAACCGGTAGGACCCAAGAAGGCGGTAGAACCCGGACCCGTGAAGTCAAGACATGAAGATGAAGTGGTCATGGACATATGTATAATGGCTTAGTTGGGTGTGTTTCTATCTTTTTGGCTTTTCTCTCCTGCACTTTCTGCTTGGTAATGTTGTCTTATGTTGTTGTGTATGTAAACGTTTTGACCCAAAAAAAAGTTGTGACTTTGAGAGTCCAGGTTGGTTCTTTGCATTTGTATGTTGTAATAAATCGGTTTTCAATTCTTCAGCTCTCTTGAGTCTTCAACTTGTTGAAATTCGCAGTTTGTAGTGTTAAGAGCGTTTACTCTTGCATTGCGCAAGTGGTTAGAGATGAAGAAGAAAGTTGATATAAAATTAGAGAGAAAAAGGATCAACATAAGATCCTCCAACAAAATTCCATATAGGACTTGGCCAGTTTTAAGCTTTGAGACGGATTGAACAAAGCACATAGAATACTTGACCTTCAATCTTCAACATTTTCTAATGGTTTCTACCACTTGCAGATTTGACATTAGTCTTTGTTTGTATGATCTGTGAACATAAGCTGCATGTCCATATGGAACAGACACCGGGAACATTGCCAATCACACAAATGCACCAAACCAAACAGACAAACATGTGAATCCAAAACCACAAACAACTGAAACCCATCATATTTCCAATCCTAAAGATCCTAGCTTCCTCATCGGAAATGGCTTCTTTGAACCGAAAGTTCAATATTTTCTCAATTATCCTCACTGTTCTTTCTCATGTAGTTGCTCAAAGTGTTGGCAGACAGTCAACCCATCTGTACCCTTTTGCTTGCTCTGCCTCTGGTCAAATCCAGACCTGCAATTCCTACTTGTACCACGTAAACAAAGGCCATGAAATTGAAGAAGTAGCCAAGTTTTACTCTGTGAATTCATCAAGCATCAAGAAAATTGTTCATGACAACCAGCACTCAAGTGACTATCTTGTCCCTGTGCCATGCACTTGTAAAGACATCAACGGCACCCGAGTTTATCTATATGATACGAGTTACCAGGTTAAAGAAGGTCAATCCACTGATAGTATGATTAGTGAGTTTTACAGTGGGCAGGCAGTGAGGATTAAGTCAGAGGAGGAGGCATCTGGTGTGGGGAACAAGACCATATTTCACCTTGTTTGTGGGTGTGTAGAGAAAAAATCACAGGAGGTTGTCACATACACAGTTCAAGATCATGATACTTTATCAGGAATTGAACAACTTTTATCTGCATATGAGGTTGAAATTCAGAATCTGAATCCAAACTTCACTCAAACCCCAAATTTTATAGATGTTGGTTGGGTTTTATTTGTGCCAATGGAGCTCAATGGACTTCAACCCACAAAGAAAGGTAGTTACTTCATTCTGCTGAGAAGTTTAAGACTCCTAACTATTTCGCTTTTGCTTTTCGAAAACTGAAAATGAAACGGTGATGATATGGGTCCTTAGTTTCCACTATTAGATCATCCATGCACAAGCTAATCACAATTTCTGATTAAAACCAGGAAAGAGGCTCAGTTTTGCTGCAATTGTAGGCATAGCTTCAGCTGGTTGTTTTCTTTTGGTGGCCACATTGGCCATATCCTTTGTCATAAGATACAGAAAGGGCAAGAAGAGAGGCGATCCTCAATTTGTTATAAACCCAATTGCGAAGAAAGGTTTGTCACTCAAGCAACAGTTTTCCAAAAAGCAAATGGAAGGTCAGTCAAAATTTGAACTCAAAAGTCAAATCTTAAACTACTTTAATGGGGTTATATCAGTTCCTAGAGCATCTGATATTAGCATAAGAAATGTGATAGAATATTTCTGCTTGCTGCAGAAAATTTTGAGAACGAAAGACCAATTATATATTGTATGGAAGAAATTGAGCAGGCTACTGGTAACTTTGATGAAACCAGGAAGATTGGGGAGGGCGGATACGGTGGCGTCTACTTTGGTGTATTAGGAGAATTGGTATGAGTTTTCTCTCAATGAGTTAACCAAAAAAATGTTTGCAGTTAGTTAAGAAACTGAGGTCCAGTATCATGGATGCTTACTTTGAAAAATCAGGAAGTTGCTATTAAGAAGATGAGGTCTAGCAGAACAAAGGAGTTTTTTGCTGAGCTCAAGGTTTTAGGCAAGATACATCATAATAATGTGGTAAGGAGAAAAAGTTTCTGCCATTTATGAAAGAAATAGTATAGACAGATGGAATTTAACGAGTTGTAATATTGCTAGGTGGAGCTTCTGGGATATGCTAGTGGAGGTGACAATCTATGTTTGGTATATGAGTTTGTTCAAAATGGATCCCTCAATGACCATCTTCACGATCCATTGCTGAAAGGTACCTAATCGCTCTACGGATGCGCATTCCCGTTTATTTCGGACATTCAGGACACTGGGATCGATTAGCCAATTCGATGTTTTGTTGAGGTTTGCAGGAAACCAACCTCTTTCATGGATAGCTAGAGCACAAATAGCACTGGATACCGCAAGGGGAATCGAGTACATTCATGATCATACGAAAACACGCTATGTTCACCGTGATATCAAAACCAGTAACATTCTACTTGATCAAGGACTCAGAGCAAAGGTACAAACATTAACAATGCTTTACATATTAGGATAACTGTTTTACATTCTACTATCATATACGTCCATTAGTGATGATGACTGTTTACACACAGGTAGCAGATTTCGGCTTAGCAAGATTAGTAGAACGGCAGAGTGAAGAAGATATTGTAGCAACACGCGTCGTTGGAACACCTGGCTACATTCCTCCTGAGTAAGTACTAATTTCTTAAGTACTTGTCAAGGAGCAAAAAATACATTTAAGCCACAGGAGTTACAATATAATCTAGTTGTGGCTTTTGATTATTTTTTCTTCAAGAACTGTGCGTGAGCTACAAATGACGTCAAAAACGGATGTCTATGCATTCGGAGTGGTTGTAGCAGAGCTAATTACTGGTCAGCGAGCAATTGTTCGTGACAACAGAGAACCTAGAAGAATGAAGTCACTCACCTCAGTTGTAAGACAGCTTCTTAACTGAATTAAAATCCATGCTCCTAGTGACTCAACAAACTTTTGGTCTATTGTGAAAGCTGATAACAATGTTGATCTTCTATGCAGCTATATGCAATGTTCCAAGAAAAAGACCCAGAAGCTGCTTTGGAAGCTCAAATAGATGCTAACATGAAAGGAAGTTACCCTATGGAAGAAGTTTTCAAGGTCTGTGCAACTAACATTTAACTAATGTAGCATTCTGTGTTGCTGTATATAAATGCACTTAATAATCTATTCGTGCACTTGGCAGATGGCCGTACTAGCAAGGCGATGTTCGAGTGACGATCCAGTAAATCGACCGGAGATGCGAGACATTGTGCAAACACTCTGCCAAATATTGATGTCCTCGATAGAATGGGAAGCATCACTTGGAGGGAAAAGCGAGGTCTTCAGTGGGTTGCTCATGAGTGGAAGATAAAAACTCGTAAGACAAAACAAACAGATACTTGGTCTCTCTAGCCAGTGACTAAAGAAGAGTGTCAACAAATCATTCATGTCCAAAGCATCCCAAAATTTCGAATTAACGTTTAACTATTATCATGATTTTAGGCCAAACAAGAAATGCGAATGCAACCGAGCATAGTAGGGTTCGATTATCTATAATGTAATCGCATAAAAAAACTTAATTGATAGGATTGCTTCAACCGTATACAAAATTTTCGGATTTTAACAAATTTTGAATTGTCGATAAGTTTCTATAATAATAATTTGTTAATATCGGTGTCTGTACGATATGGATATAATGCCACCACCATAGCGGCATAGTATCAATGTAATGTCGAATCGATAACTAGTCCATCCAGTGCCGAGAAAAAACTATCTACGATTCTAAAAAGAGTCGGGGAAATCTAAACCTAAGCCCACTAAAAAAGCCCACAAAATGCAAAATTGGGCAAGAGAAAACCACTTTGATTGAGCCCAAAGAAATCTGGAAAATGAACACGGTGATGACTACTGGCAACCCATGATTTGGCAACACACTCGCAAATCCAACCAGGCAAATCAAAGCAAATTCTCCTTCAACAATCCATCCAATTTCATCGTCAACACCAGCTCAAAAAAATCATTCAGGATATTAAAATGTCAAAGCAATCGGAAGCTTTGAATTTTCACTGAATCGGATCCAACATCTCCGATCTTCAATCCGATGGCCGGCGCCGCCTCGGCGCTCTTTCTGCTCGACATCAAAGGCCGAGTTCTGATTTGGCGCGACTACCGCGGCGACGTCTCCGCTGCTCAGGCCGAGCGGTTCTTCACCAAGTTCATCGAAAAAGAGGTCATCTTTCTCATTTTCTCTGGTTTTTATCAAGTTGGTATTGATTTTTCGATAGAATTAATTATGTTTACTGGGAACTTTTGAATTTTTTTTTTCTTTCTTTAGGCCGATTTGCAGTCTCAAGATCCAGTGGTGTACGACAATGGAGTCAGCTACATGTTCATACAACACAACAATATTTACTTGATGATCGCCTCAAGGCAGAACTGCAATGCTGCTAGTTTGCTGCTCTTTCTTCACCGGACTGTCGATGTATGTACTCTTCGAATTCGTGCTAGTTTTTCGCTTGTTTTTCGGTATCAATGTCGTTGGCATTTGTCATTTGTTGTAGAGATTTTCGAATGTTTTCGTTATGTCTGGTTATGTGTTCAGGTGTTTAAGCATTATTTTCAAGAGCTAGAAGAGGAGTCACTGAGAGACAACTTTGTTGTAGTGGTAATTAACTTGTGAGGTTCTTTTTAGGTGAATTAGAAAGAGAAATTTGATGTTTGTGTGCTGAGAATGTTGTGTCTGTTGACAGTACGAGTTGCTAGATGAGATCATGGACTTTGGTTTCCCACAATTCACCGAAGCCAAGATTCTCAGTGAGTTTATCAAGACTGATGCTTACAGGATGGAGGTGACACAACGTCCTCCTATGGCCGTTACAAATGCAGTGTCTTGGCGTAGCGAAGGGTTACGATACAAGAAGAATGAAGTAGGTTGATCCTCTTTTCGTGTTTATCAATTGATTAGCTAAACTATGTGTGTAGCATCATTGAGTTTTGTTCAATTTCTGTCAGGTCTTTTTGGATGTGGTGGAAAGTGTCAATATACTCGTCAACAGCAATGGACAAATTATACGGTCCGATGTTGTTGGGGCCCTGAAGATGAGAACATATTTGAGGTGCTAACTTCTTATCTTCTTTAGTATCAGACTTTAATAAAGCAAGTGCATTTGCTACAAAGCCAAATTATCCGCCAAAATCAAAATGGTTTGGACCAACCCTATGGTTGGTGATTAGGATTTTGAAATGCAACTTATAAGTTGACACTGATCGCCCCACCTACCGCCTGATTGTGCAAGTTTTAGTGTTGTGAAAGAGAATATCCTAAATTTTTTACATATCATAGGATTTCACCATTGGTTGTTTTATTGACAAAAGCAATCTTATTCATGTCTAGAGGCTGACCGCACACACTTTAATAATTTGTTGTAGTGGTATGCCTGAGTGCAAGCTTGGACTAAATGATCGAGTGCTGCTGGAGGCGCAAGGTCGAACAACAAAAGGAAAAGCCATCGATCTGGATGATATTAAGTTCCATCAGTATGTTAGCCTCTTTCGCTAATTCATACATCTGCTGCTTCGTAGATTTTTTCCTTCCTCATTATGATTGACTGCTATTACTCTTATAAGCCACACTACAATTCTAATGTTACTGCTGCTTCATATAGTTATAATAACCTCACTGATTTCTTTATTTCCTCCTTATCCTGTTAGGTGTGTACGTTTGGCTCGATTCGAAAATGACCGAACTATATCCTTCGTACCCCCTGATGGAGCTTTTGATCTGATGACATACAGACTCAGTACTCAGGTTCATTTCATGCACCTTTATAGTAATAGTTACCCATGTGCCCCATGCTAATATACTGATAATTATTTTGTAACTTTGGGCAGCGTAAGTTAATCAATTGGTGGAGTTCCACCTTGATTGACAATCGTGTTTTGCATTTTCCCTTAAACATTGAGCAGAAAAAGACCATTTATCTTTTCAATGATTTCAGGTAAAGCCTCTTATCTGGGTGGAAGCACAAGTTGAAAAGCATTCTAGAAGTCGTATTGAATTCACAGTTAAAGCAAGGAGCCAGTATAAGGAGCGCAGGTAAACACGTAGATACATTTTCTGCTGTGTAAAATCTCTCTTCAAGGATTTCTCTTCAAGGATTTCTATAGATAACAACAGTTACTTGTTCTCTCTGGGTTGCATCCTCCCTCTAGTTTTCTGTTGAATCCATTGAAAAAAAAAAGAAGCAATTTAGGCTCTAATGTGCAACTTTTCATTGATAAGTTCCATTGTCAAAATTTCTTAGCACGGCTACAAATGTTGAAATTGAATTGCCTGTGCCGGCCGATGCTACTAATCCTAATGTACGAACATCAATGGGATCTGCTGCATATGCTCCTGAGACTGATGCTTTGGTCTGGAAAATAAAATCTTTTCCTGGAAATAAGGTAAGACTTGTTCTAAAGCTCGGTATGCTTCTCCTGCCAGAAAAGCATGTTATTGATTGCAAAGACATTCCGAATATGAGTTTTACCTTATTTGTGTATTGAATTGCACAGGAGTACATGTTAAGGGCAGAGTTCAAGCTTCCTAGTGTAACTGCTGAAGAAGCAGCTCTTGAAAGAAAAGCTCCTATTCGTGTAAAATTTGAGATACCGTATTTTACTGTCTCCGGGATTCAGGTATGTTATGAATAATATCATTGTTTTTTCAATTCGGCTCATGCTTTGATTTGATTGGTTCTGACGAATGAAATATCTTTTATTTCGATTTTGTAGGTCCGCTACCTGAAGATCATTGAAAAAAGTGGATACCAGGCTCTTCCATGGGTGAGATACATAACAACGGCTGGCGAATATGAACTGAGACTAATATAAAGCCGACTTTATATGTGTTGCTGCTTCCAGTCACGTAAATAGAACACATTCATGCGCATGCAGAGAATTTTTCTTCAATACCACAACCAGTAAACTGCTTCTCCGGAATACCTTACAAAGATGCAGGCCATCGATCTTTCTTCGTGGTAGAGCAATGGCTGCAAAACATGTTTATCAACCAATTTTTGTGTTTATTACAACAGCATTTTTTGTGTTTTGTTGCTTACTTTTTGTCGTAATCACAGCAGGAAACTTTATCAGATCGAAATTACTTTTGGAGGATAGTAGGTTACACAGGTAATGGTGAATACCGATGTGAGCCTCAGTGCCTTTCTTGTTATTATGCTTGAATTATACATGAGAAGTCCTTTCTAATTATTAATAAAAAACTTTTGTTTACATATGTGTCGTACTGTCGTGCTCTTCGATCTCGTTTTCTGAGTGGCCACTAGCCTACTAAAAACAGGTCTAGCAGTTGACAAGTAGAGAAAATAGAGGCTATTGTGCTTCAAACTTCAGAAGTAAATTAGTAAATGTAATTCACAAACCGAATTGACAGAATTCTAATAGTCAGATTGTACAAATATCTAGCTCCATACTTTGCGCATCACAACAGTAACACTAACAGAACTCCCAAGGTACAAAACACAAGAGTCGCACAGGTTCAAACCCATTGAAAAACTCTATGTAAGGCATCAGCACTCCAAAACATGAAAAGGACTCTGCAATGCGCCTGCAAAAAAGAAGATCGAAAAGGATTAAGCCAATTTCCAAAGGAAGAAGGGAATAAATAATCAAAAACAAAAGGTGCAACTTTGGTGAATAAAAAAGATGACAGCTACAAGTTTATGTGCGTAGTAGAAATAGAGACAATCTTACAACACGATCAGCAAGCATATGTAAATATTCTCAAATGAATTGAGACATAAATGTTGGGAACAGAAAACTTGAGCTAAACCAAGCAAGAACCCTCTACTTCATTGAGGTTAACAAGAATTTGCAACCACCCAAAGGTTTAGGAATATAACTAATAAAACACCAAGTTGTCAATGACTGCTATAACCAAAAACATGGTGCAGGAGCCTTGAAGTTAAAAAGAAGTGAAGCTGTATTGCTACACAATACATCAAAGAATTGCTCCCAGCCTAATACACTTAAAAGCACTGTCGCCTCAGCATATAGATGGTATCTATATAACCTTATGTAGCGAAATGTGAAAGAACGGCAATATACAGCTGCAAAAGCCCAATACCAGAAGCAAAACTAGAAATTAGAGATGCTAGAAAGGAATCATTACATCACAGACAGAATTCATACGGTTGCTTGGAGAAGGCTTGAGATACACTACCCAAATGGAAGACTAAAATAAGAGTACAACCCACTAACAATCCAGTACATAACTCATAGCCCAACCTAAACCTAAAACATGAAATTATTGGTCCATCAAAAAACTCAGATAGAAAAATTTAGTCACTGGACTAAACAAATCAAATGTTAGATGTCGACAAGTTAACAACCCCTTCGATATCAATACCGTTCTCGTAAATGTATGCTCCCACTCTCAGGTCTCACAATTCTAATATAAACAAAAAACGACAATGTCTACAAGTTTCACTACAAAAATGTTCGAAACAAGGTAAAGTTGGTTGTTTGTACAATGAGCAATCAGAAATTCCATTCAAACATAGATATTGCAAGTTGAAACACATCATAGAGTATGAACCATCGCAATCGAAACTACAATTGGCAAGCAAATGAGAAATCCAAAGTAATAAAAAGCATACCAAATCACTGCTGCTGCTGATTTTGTTGCTGGTTCTGAGAGTTTGGTGGCATTCCAGGACGAGGAGGTGCAAACACAGGAACTCCCCCACCAGGCATTCCGGGATGAGGAGGCGGCGGTGGGCCTTGCATTCCGGGCCGCGGCGGCGGTGGCGGGCCTCTCATCATCTGCCCAGGAGGCGGAGGGCCCATCGGCCTCTGCCCGTACATCTGCGGCGGCGGAGGTCCAGGGAACTGCTGAGGTGGAGGTGGGCCACCGGGCCTTGGAAACTGCGGCGGCGGGCCTCGGGGCATCTGACCCGGCTGCCCCTGACCCGGATACCCAGCCATCTGACCCGGTGGGCGAATCACCGGAGCTCCAGAGTACGGCATCGGCGGAGCCGAAAGATTCGGAACCGGCGGGCGCGAGATCTGCGGCTGCATCATGCCAGGAGCGGGCCCACCGACGCCGCGAACGGGGCCGGAGAGACCGGGCTGGGCCTGGGCGAGAGGTGCGGTGGGGATTCCACGGCCCGCTGCGCGGCCCAGGCCCGGCCCGGCGAGAGCGGCGGCGGAGGCGGCCTTGGCGCGGGACTCTTCTTGAGGCGGCGGGCCCTCGACGGTCATGGAGACGACCTCCTCGCCGCGGAGGAGGACGAGGCCGAGCGTGCGGCGGTCGTCGCGGTCCTCGTTGACTTTCTTGCCCTTGAGCGGCGGGAGCTTGCGGAACTCCTCGCAGTCGCCGAGGACGAGGTTCATGTGGCGGTCGAAGGCCATGAACTTCCCGACGAGCTGGCGGCCGTCCTGGATCGTCACGCGCATCCGGTAGTTGATGAACTGAAGCATCTTGGAGCTCTTCGACATCGACATTGCTGCGGCGGAGGTGGCCTCTCTGCCGTCGTCGTTTCGGGGGGTTTTTGGAGTCGATTGGAAACCCTAGGGTTTTGGAATTTTGGGATCTATTTGAAAGATTTGGGCACTTGAAAGAGACTGACGGCAGTGGAGTTCTGCAGCTGGCTATTTAGCCCGCTGGGCCGCGGGAAATATTTGGGCTTGTTGAGCTTATTGGGTTCTCAGTCGGATCGAGGAAAATGGGTGAACTTATGTAGTTACATCCAAAACTATATAACTAGTTTGTAGTTACACAAAGCTTGCTACTAAAAGAAAAAAATTTACACATGCTTGGTTCCAGCATTGAGTTCTCTACAATTGTTATAACTGTCGGAACTGTATTTGGATGAGCATTGCATTGCATGAGGCAAGCAAATTTTACTTTGACTACTTTGGCATGTATTTTTTTTTTTTTTTTTTTGTAATAAAATGCCACACTTCTGTATGTAAAAAAGTTTATAATTTTGTGCATAAATAGAGTTGTATGCAAAAATGCATGGCACAATCGAGCCTATAGTCTTGGTAATCTCTAATCAATAAAATCTACAGTACATAAAAAGCTTTTAATTTTTTCCAATACATAAACTATTCCACTTCAATAAGTACAAAATTCATAGTTTCTTTCATGTTCAACAAAAAAAGATAGTCATATCCCAACTCAATACAACTTCAGCTCTTTCCATCTCTCATTTCAAATAAGAAGTTTCAATCTTTTGAATTTGAAATTAATGAACAATTTGTCAAATCGTGAAATGACATAGACATTAATTACATAGGTTCTAAGTCATGAATATCTTGTTTTACATTCACGTGAAACTTGTGAACTATCGATTTTCTCGTAAAATGGATAAAAAGCTAAATACAAATCAATTGTATCGCTCGAATCCTATATAAATAATTCTCTAAAGTCTTCTATTTCAATACATAAAATAATCGATTGTATCGCTCAAACTTCTATAAATAAACAACTAAAGCGTTCTTCTTTTTCAATACACACAAAACAATTGTACTTCACATACTTACATAGTGTTCAAGTTTCTTTCTTTCGTGGTTACGATCAATCCAGGCATTGACTTCCAATTCATAATTTTCAGTTGTAGGAAAGGCAAAACAAAAGGAGAGCAGCAAAATACTTTTGCAATCTATAGCATCTAAGGAGCTTTAATGTGTGCCTTTGTTTAATGTGTCTTTGCATGCAAGGTAAAGATATTTCTTCCCTTTTTAGCATATTGGACGGATTGAATATCTTAATTAGATCCATTTGTCAGCAATTTTGTTTTGTACTGCAATATGCAAACTCAACTTCTTGTGACATTGACAAACTACTTTGTTTAGATCTTGTTCCAAATGAAATAAAATTATGGTTCAAGAACATATTCTTAGTCTTGTCATCGCACTTCCGGAAAATGAAAAATACTTTGGAACAATTCTGGCATGAAAATTAAAGTCTAGATTGTTGTTCAGCTCCTTGTTGAAGGTGCTCTTAACCTCTCATCGATTTGGTCATCATGCTTTTATCAATGTTAGATTTGCTGCCCAAGTTTCTTAATATTCCTTTATTGAACACGTCTTAAGATGGGTTAATGAATTGTAATTTCTTCATCAATTATGTCTCTCAACTTTAACCTCAAATAAGTTTGAGAAAGAAAATAGTACCACAAATATTAAATCATGAGAAATGGCATGAAAAGTAATAGATATGTCAGCAGCCGTTTCACTTTGCTTTCCCGAATATAACAGTCACATGTGCGGTCTTTCTGAGTATTGTGAAACCGATGAACATTTTGTTCCTAAGGCTTATAATCCATCTTTGTGGCTTTATGTGAACTGTAAATAAGTTTGTCCTACGTAAGTATGTTGAGCAGTTGCATGTAAAATTGTTCAACGATTATTACTGAGTTCTATATGACTACATGTGAAATTGGTGAGCACTTCTCTTAAGTCATTTCCCTTTGCTGTTGATTTATGCAACTATTGCACATTCAGTCTTTTGTAGCTCCACATGATACTAGTGAACAATATGTATATGCGTGTGTTGTTTCTGCAATTTCACGTGAAACTGTTTGATGTTTAGTTGAAAAGGTTGATTTCACTTTTGTTCTATTGGTTACTTTTTCGTTTGCAATATATGTGGTTTCGCGTGAAATCGGTAAGTATTTTGCCTTGAGCAGTTTGATTCATGTAACAGTTACTTTTGTGTCCCGATGGTTTCACTTGATAAATTTGTCTTCACTTACGTTCTTCCGTTAATTTCACGTGAAAATGTTTAACAATTTGTCTGTAGTCGAACAAACTTTCACACCCCCATCAATTGTATCGCCCGGATTTTCTATAAATACCTCATGATCTTTCTTTCCACACATACACTGTTCATGTTTTCTTTCTTTGGCCCTGATTACCAGTTTTGAACTCAGTTTTCAAGTCTTGGAGAGATGTGGAGAAAGAGGAGTGAAATACCCAGAGAAAGGAAAAATCAAGAGACCGCCACAATTATTCAAAAATTCTTACTTTTCTGAAAATGGGTGGCATGGGAGAAATTGGAGCAGAGGAATGCTCTGTTAGAGCAGAGAGCATCATAGGGAGCTACGACTTCCCCCTCCTATATAAGGTATACTTGGTTCCCAGTTAGTTTCTCTGCAAATTTCTTTAAACTGTGAGATGGAGCGGAATGGATCAATTCGGACTATCCTAAATGTCATTGAAAAATCATATCATTTCAATAGATGAATACAGATTGTATTGTTGTCCATTACTACTCTACATATGAACGATTATATGACACCCCCAATCTCTCTCTTTCCCTCTGCAGCAGGTCTCACTCCTGAAGATTTAACACAAGGTGGAAGAGGAAAATGAATCGGCTGTGTCATGTGCGGATCATGGACAATCGCTTCAAAAACAAATTGAAGTTATGGTCCCGATCCAACATGCTCACGCGGACATACTTTGGACCGACTCCAAAGTGCCTTCCTCCTCGTGTTAGTATCTTGTGTCCTCTTAGGAAACTTTCGCAATCCTCCACGCCTTCATCTTCACATTTCAGCCACGCGAATGCTGCAAACGAGGTAAAAACTAGCATCATGCTAGCTGCTTCAAAAAAATTACTTATGAATTAACCATTTGGTTATCTTTTACTTACCAGGTTGAGGCTGAGAGACATGGTTAAGGAAGTGGCAGAACCCTGATGTGAAGTCAGGCAGGCTAAACATTCTGCCTTTGTTCACAGCAGCTCTAAGTAGCTGCCACCTCTCTGCCATGAGGTGGTGGGTGGTCTTAAAGAAGGATTCACCAGAATCCGAGTTGCCACTCTCTTCCAATCCATCGGTCAACACCTCTAAGATCTTGGCAGCTCGGAGCTGGGAATCCCTGGACACGCCAATGGTGTTGAGCTCAACGAATTTAATCATCTTTTTAGCTACTTCTGGATCTTTCACAAGAGCCCACCTGGTGGAACACGTAACAAAAAAAAAAAAAAAATACAATTGGACCGAGTTCTCAGGAAAGCGTAAGAAACCAACACAGGACTATTGTGTTTGCAACTGATGTATGAACAGGTAATATCCGGTCTTAAGCTTACCCAATGCGTGTGCCAGCATGGCCAGTAGCTTTGGAGACGGTGAAGAGAGTCAGATCGTGGTCCGATGGTGAGGAGATGGGAGTATATTGGGGCCAGTAGTAGGCCAAGTCGTGAACCAATATACCTCCAGTTTGATTCACCATGGAATGTCGGACAAATCCATCAGGGTTGTTGGGGGAGGTTACAAGCTCTATGTACGGCCCCTCCTTATTGAAGATCCGGGCATCACCAGTCCACTTGTACAAGCCTGATTTCAGGCAGTCCGTCATTGAGGGGTAAGACTGCAAAGAGATTATCAAGCACCATTGTAAATCACTATATCTTAGACACGTTTACATGTAGTCATGTGATGAACTATTGTTCTAGCTTCCTAGAAAAATGAAGCTCAAACATCTCATTGCAATTCATCGTGAAGGCAACCATGTAACATCTGATTGAAAAGTACACAATATCTGAGTTTTCTTTTAATCAAAGTTAGATAAGCAACTTCACTTGATCTCTCCAGTTGGACACATGCATGAACACATTTGAGTACAAATGAAGAGTACTCGGGACAGGGGAACAGAAAATAGAGTGAAAATTAAGGAAGGGGGACAAGGATAAAGATAATTGAGATTCCAAAATTAAGTTCCAGATTCATAGCAGGCAAGTTAAATGACATTATTCTATGATTTTACCCCTGTTCTTCTGGGAAAAAAAGACTTTTTTACTAAAAAGAAATTGTTCCCAGAAACGTGTAATAGTACGAATATTTGCTTCTCAAAAGCCAAAAAGAAAAAGGAAGTGTGAGAAAAGTGATGTTCTTTACTATGCACGAAAAGCCAGGCTATTGAGAAAGATGATTCCAGTGCTTGCGCCCAAAATTGATCTGCATGATGATCTAATCTTTCCTCATCCTCTATTTTAACTCAATAAGACAAGATGACGCCACCAAATTCACACCAACATTTGACTTAAACTAACCAATTTTCTAATTGAAGTGGCCACCATTGGCAAAAGCATGTCTACCATCCAAAGTGATGGTACAAAAATATAGAATCAGGAAAATAAACCATTCACGGCTGCATTTGACTTTGCTAGGACTGGCTACCAAGTAACAAGTACATTAGTGACCCTCTTATAATAATCAAACTCTAGAAGTTGAAAGCACTAAACATGATTAAACTAAACAAATAGAACCAAACACATAATGTCAAAACTCACTGAGTAGAATGGGGCGGCAGACACCACGCTTATCGGCTCAGATCCATCTCTCGGAGCTAGTGCGTAGAGGGCAGCTAGAAACAGCTGGGATGAACCTGTCCCGACCACAATTTGGCGACCATTGGTGACAGCATTGCCTACCACATCGTGTAGTCTCACAACCTGCGTCGCAAACTCCGGCTCCAAAAACCAGCAGGGGTTTTTGACATCAGAAAAATAGCTCATTGAATGCCACCCTGGGATCACAACTGTGGTTCTTCCACCCATCTGCTGCCAGTAACTTTCATACATTGTTGGGTCACCACTGCATTTACCCAACACAAAAGTAAAAAAGTAACATATCAATTTCACGGTACAAAGCAGGTAAAGTGAGATTCTTGGAAACTATAGAAATCTTTATCTTCAATTCACTTTTCTCAAATCAAAATGATGAAAAGCAATTAGGTCATACAGTGGAGAAAAACTTGAGTGTACTAGGAGGCATCTCACTTTCTTGATCTAACTTAGACTCAATACGTCACGAAATGAGAGTCATAATGTAAGTTCCACAACAAAGCCCAGTTAAAACAACAAAAGGATTAAATGTGTCACAACAATGAGATTCTAAAATTGCATGGAGCCATTGAGGTAGGTATGGGAAGGCCACAAATTGAAAGGTTTTGGCGGGTCCCCTCCATCAAGAAATCAATGATTAGATCGATTCATATCAAACATCAGATCAGTGTCACAAAGTGGGAGATCCTGGGGCTAAAAGGAAGGAAGGCCATCAAAAGCTTAAAATTTTCACAGCTTGCCAGGGCGGCCAAAAAGTTTAAAGATCTCAGACAACCCACGGCGCACTTTAGTCTTTTAACATGCCCCGAAGGCCAAAAAATGGGCTTTACATGACACAACACATCGTGCATCAAGGATGGTTACCAAAAAAAACATTGCACATAGGGGACCTCCAACTTTAGCAGCTTTGCTATATGCTGTAAATTTTCTTAGCAGTATTTTGAGAGGTGCGCAATGATGTTTTCTTGGGTCAAATGCCAATTACCACCATCTATGGTGCATGTTAGAAGCAACTACACAAGAGTTGCCCAACTCAGAATGCACCATGGAAAATCTCAAATAAAATACTTGTTGTCACGAATGCAATGTCATTCTCCTTCTTATCATTTACTTTTTATCAAGAATGCAATGTCATTCTTCTTACTTCTTATCACGAATGCAGTGGCATTCTCTTTATATCTAGCGTGACAAGAAAACCCTTTTCCTCATGGACCATGGAAACCAGAAAACAGTAAAGTAAACAACTTAAGCTGAAAAATAACAAGACATTTTTTAGTTGAGCGCTTTTCCGAACATCGATGACGTCAAGTGCGGTATTGATTATATTTTGACCCTGCCTTTTAGATTTGAGATGCCATCATCTTGCCTGACACCTCACCCATGCTCCAATTCCGCAGATCACAAAAGACGACTTTACCCCTAACTTTAAAAAACTATTCACTTCGACCAGAATTTAGAACGTGCTTAACTTAAATTAGACACGGTTTGGGAAGAAATCTCAGTGGAGATTTAGGCTCGTCTTGAAGTCCTAGCACCAACGGCCATGATTACTTATTGAGAGAAGCACCTTCAAGTTTAGCTTGTGATTTTCCCAAACAGTGATTATGGCCGTCCTGCTATCACTCCAAACGAGGCCTAATAAAATTGAATTGCAGAAAAAAACTTAAACTTACTGGTCGAGGTTGATAACTTTTTCCGCTTCATCTTGACCAGACGAGGACATTGACAAAAGAGTCCTCTGCGTCACGTCCACCTTCTCAACACCGCCATCCGTCATTGATGAACCTCTCTGCTTCTCCACAGACAACCCATTAGACCCTCGCTTCTCCTCCTCCTCAAAAACCACCCTCAAAACCAAGCTCAAGTTGAGAGCCAAAGACAGCACAAACAAGTTCCTCATTGTGAAAACTCTCAAAAAACTTGCCATCTTTGTCAAATCAAAGAAAGGAAAAGAGTGCTTGAAAACAGAGCAGTGGAAACAGAGTATTCAAAAGTGAAAGTTACAGTGCTTCAGAGAGTGAATGAAGTAGCGAAACCCAGAAGATGAGAACAAATTTTGAAGTGAAAAATGGACGGTAAAGGAGTGAGTTTGATCGCATTCGAGCCAAGATTCTAAGGCTTAAGGTTCGAATTGAACAAAAAAGATGAACTCAATCGGGACAAATGTTTTCAAACTTTTCGTCGGCAGATTGGGAAGGACTCTAAAAACCATTGATGCAACACAGAGAATTTGCAAAGGCAGTAACTTTACTGGAAATTTTTTGATAAAAACAAAAAAGTTACCAAGTTAGAATTTTGAAGCTCTGTTTTGGGGATGGAGGTGAAAAACAGGATTGGTGAAGTGGGTTTTGAGTGAAAATGCGATCCCGACCGGAGATTTTCTCAGGAACCAAGAGATATCCCAATACGACTTTCCAGGAAAATCGGTGGTTTCCGACGCTGGATCTCGAAAAGAATAGAAACCTAATAGGAGTAGATTTTTTATAGATGCAGAGGGTAAGCTAAGAAAATGAAAAAGCTGCTGCTACTGTCTGCATCTTCTTCCGTTCGCTTTTATTTTGCTCAGTTTCCCTTTATTTCAATTTATTTATATGTAAAGGTTTGGGATTATTTTTTACTGTTTGGAGTTTTTGTTTTTTGAATCCCTGTTTTTGTTCATAAATAGGTTTTTTTGAGTTGTTACCATTTATGGCTAGTTTACTTCACAGTAATGGAATAAAGGAATGAGAATCATTTCCCTTTGATTCCCATAAATGATTCTCATTCCGGTTCATTCATATGTTTATTTGCTAGGGCTGTAAATTGGCTCGAGCTGCTCGGGCTCGGCTCGGGCTCGGCTCGTTTTCGGCTCGCTCAAGCTCGCTCATTACAGAAATGAGCTGAGCTTGAGCTTATTTTTAGGCTCATTTAAAAAGTGAGCTGAGCTTGAGCTTTGGCGTGCTCGGCTCATAAAGCTCATGAGAAGCTCGTATATTTATGAGCCAGCTCGAGCTCGGCTCACTCGGCTCGTTCATTAAAGCTCGGCTCGGCTCGTAATTTAATACATATAAATTAATAATATTATTTGTTAGTAAGAAGATTAATCTTTCAATATTATAATTATTAAATTAAAATAAGAGTTTAGCCCATCAAACAACCTGCAAACTACTTCAAGTTATTTTATGCCGATCTAGTATTTTGTATTTTAGATTTATGTTAGAACTATGATATTTGTTTTCTTTATTTAGGACAAAGGCGTGAGGGCCTAGCCTCCAATTGGGTTCCCGCCTTGAAAAAAAATATCTTAAGATTTGTTATGAGAGGTATAATTTTCATTGTAATTTATACTTATTTTCAATTTATAATTGTTAATATTAATTACTATTTTTACAAATGAGCCCAATGAGCCGAGCCGAGGGGTCGATCAAAAGCTCGGCTCATATGAGCTCGCATCGTAAATGAGCCGAGCCGAGCTAAGCTCGAGCTCGTAATTTTTTATAGAGCCGAGCTTGAGCTTTCATCCATAAAGTTTATGCGAGCTTGAGCCGAGCTTGAGCTTTAGAAATTTTGTGCGAGCCGAGCTTGAGCACCTTGGTGCTCGGCTCAGCTCGGCTCATTTACACCCCTATTATTTGCACACCCGGAATGAAAGTAAAGTGGGCCCCACATTAAATTCGGAATCAAACTTCGGAACAAAATGGAATGAAATTTCATTCTCCAGCCTGGCTAGGGTATTGGAGAATGGAGAATAGGAATGGATGTTTATTTGACCAAATTACCCCACAATTACCCACAACAACCCAACACCCATTGCAATCTGATTCCTTGAAATCACTTCTCTGATTCCTTGTGTTGGTGTTGTTTGCTGGTCAGTGGTGGTTGTGAGTCGATAGTGGGTTTGGTGGTTTCGGTCGACGGTGTGTTTGGTGGTTTCGGTCAACGGTGGGTCAATGGTGGTGGTGGTTTCCATCGGCGGAGGTGGTGGTGGTGGTGGTTTTCGTCGGTGAAGGTGGTGGTGGTTTTCAGTCTCTTATGGAGGATTTATGGTGGTGGTTTGTTCAAAGGAGGAGAATTAAAGAAGGTTTTCACAAAACAAAACAAACAAAAAAAAAGGTTTTATTTCTAATTTATCTTTATTAAAGGGTATTTTGGTAATTAAATTACACGGATTCTGATTCAGGACAATGATTCAGAACAATTAGTAAACACTGGAATGAAATGACTGATTCCGATTCCCGCCCATTCCGATTTTGAGTTAGTAAACGTGCCCTTGGAGTTTTGAGTGGGACTGGGAACTTAAGGAAGGAGGAGATGGTGACCATTCAGAGACGAGAGGAAATTTGGTAAGCCATTTTGTCCATTTGGGTCTTTTGGCTATCCAATTCCTTTTAGGGGCTCTTACCAAAAAATACTATGTGGGTCTTAGTATTACCAAAAACACTACTTTACTTTTTTTCTTACAATTTACTACTATTGTTACAATTTAATATCAAACTAAAACCAAGAAGCCCACCACAGCCCACGTGCGTGGGGCTCACGCATTCCACATACTTGAATTGAAAAAAAAAAATTGATTTAAAAGAAGAAATAATTTGAAGGAACACTTGCAAATTTAAAGGATATGTTCCTTCAAATCTGCAGAATCCTTCAATTTGAAAGAACAATTTTTGAAAGTTGAGGAAAGTGACGTTTGGGTGCCAACTGCGGGGGTAGGGAACATCTCCTTCAGATTTGAAGGAACAACTCCTTCAAATTTGAAGGAACAGATCCTTCAATTTGATAGAGTTGTTCCTTCAAATATGAAGTTGTTCCTTCAAAATTCAAACAGAATTCATAATTTAAATATGAAGTTGTTCCTTCAAATTGGAAGCTATTTCTTCATTTTGAAGGACCAGTTCCTTCAAAATTCAAACAGAATCTAGATTTTGAAAGGTTGTGTTCCTTCAAACTTATGGAACTGTTCTTTCAAATTCTTGAACAATTTTGTTCCTTCAAATTCAAGTTTAGTACTAAACTGTTCCTCAAATTAGTAAGTGTTCCTTCAAAATCGACAGTGTTCCTTCAAATTTATGGAATTGTTCCTTCAAATTCAAGTTAAATTATTAAGTGTTCCTTCAAAATTGATAGTGTTCTTTCAAATTTATAGAGTTGTTTTAGCGGGAGTGTATAAAGTTGTTATTAAAAGTGTTCAAGCCAATTAAAAATGAACATGTGTTAAAGTAATATTATATTGTAATATTTAAAGTGTAGTAGTATTTTTGGGTATTTTACTCTTCAAATAATATCAAAACGTAAAGTGAAATTCTTTTGTGTTTGTTCTTTTTTGCCAACTTTCACAAAATGAATGTCAGAGTGCATATACACTGTGGGCAACTCTTCATAGGAACATTTTGCTCCTACAGATTACACAAACAAAAGGTTTCCATTGTATATGTATATGATGGTAGAAAATATGAAAACAGAAAGTTATCCTATGGTTAAACATTTTGTATTAACAAGCCTATTCGACGTGTAGACTTTAACAATCTTAAACATTTATCTGAGCTGTAACTAATTTATGTATAAGAAAACCATTTGAGCTACGTTCATATTCACATTTCAAAAATGTTCATATGAATGTGAATATGAACCAACGCTTGATGGTGATGACACAATTAGTAATAAAGAAAAATTAAAAAAAACTGCAATACTATACACTTGATGTATTATATAACCTATATAATAGTCTTAACTATTTTTTTTTTATCTATCAAGATTATCTCTAACACCAAGCTTATGACATGTTTACATACATAGAATCGAAGTAAATAAAATTATAATAATGTATTGAAAGGAAGTGTTATCCATTTTTTCATTGACACGTATAGTAAGAGATTGTTTGGAAGTGATTTTGAGTCATAATCACCCTCTAAAGTCGAAATGAGAATGAAATCGCATCCTATTAAAGTGGATATTTGGGTGATAAAAGGAGGCCCATGAACACGTAAGTGATCAAATTCAATTAGCATAATTAGTAAAGTACATCAAGCACATGTTCACTATCAAAGGTCTACATATACTGGCACCACTTGCATAGGTTTAAGAAAGTTGTCATAGGTCTTTCTCACTGTAGTTTAAGCAACCACTTTGTCCAATAAAAGATGCATATTAATCTAAAAGGAAATTTAACTTTCAATTTGGTGTCGTTGGATGATTTATCAATTTACTTATATTATAATATAATATAAATTTATCTGCTTTGAATGTAAACCCCAAATGTTGTTACTGTCAAACCTGAAAATTTTAACCACTATCTTGAGGCAACAGAAAGCATATATGAAATATGAAAGGGATGAGACATATATATTCCTGGAGTACAAAAATGGCTGGACCTATCCTCATGAGTCATCACTGGCTTATTTAGATTTTAGGGTCCACAAAATCATCAGTATTTATTCATATTGTTGAGACCTTAGTCATAGTAAGCTAATCTAGAAAAATCGCCCAAGAGGTATGCAAGATTGAAAACAAAACCCTCGCTCCTAGTTCACATGCTTTCATGGCTCTCATGCATTAAAGTCTGGTCACCATCTTCTTCCCCTACCGAAAATAAGAGTGGTCCTCTATCTAGCAATCGAAATCTCTCCATTTTCAAAGCTGCACCCATTAAGGACATGGTCCTTCTTCAAGATCAGACAAAAGAAATTTACAACTTGCCTACAAAAAACTCTACTATTAATATTTTTACGTCCCTATAAGAAACGGAGTCAAATCTCATTCTAAGTGAAACCTAAACCAATAAGAATCATAATATGTGTGCACTCTGCACTGTCAGCAACACCAACTAGCACGCCCCTAAAGCGTGCCCCTTAAGCGGCAGCTGTGCACTACTTTCAATGTTCAACGTGTTCCTTTCCAGTCGAGGTCCATCAGTTTCATCCCAAGCTACAGCTACCCCAGTATATTAAAGGCTAATGATGATATCTACATAGCAACCTTTGGCAACTCAATCACGACTAAGACCTTTAGCATAAGGAACATCCAAGATTGGCTAAAACTGTCATGAATCTAAGTTAGATAGTTAGGTTAGAGGCCAGTTTCTTTCATACCATCGATGACCTGTTCACTGCTAAACCGCAAATTTGCAACTGAGCATACAAACACAATAGGCATCCAAGCGTCCGCATAAACCGCAATTTACATTTCCATACAGCACACAACAAATCTCAATGTCACCAGTTATTTCATATTTGCACACTATTTACATAATACAAAGGGAAAGAGAAGACCGTGGTAATTGTACAATGATACAGACGCACAGCAAAACAACAGAAGAATTGAGAAAGTTGCATATATTACGTAAATCAAAGTATCAGATGCAACCCCACATTACCGGCCAAATGCACCACTTTCAGACTGAACTTCTCCACTGTTCATCAGCTTATCCAGCACGACATTAAGGTCCACCGACTGCCCATTCTCGGTCATTTTTCTCACTGTTGCTCTCACAACGTCCCTTCGGAATCCCATTGCTACAACCTTATCAATGACATTATCTATCGGTATTCTGTTTCCAGTACTCCCAGAACTTGACTCCTCCACACTAGAGGCCATGGGTAACGCATGTGGCAATACCTTGGCAGTTGGGAGGCCACGGGTAAAGCTGCTTCCATCAGAACGGACTAAAGAGGCTGGCGAGATTTGCGAGTCTTTCATTTTTGAACCACTGTTGTGAAACGAAGGTCCACTACGGGAATGCAACTCATCAAAAGTTGAATGTTGAGCCAGTTGGAAATGCCCAGGGGGGAACTCCGGAGGGTGATTTCTAGTGGATTGGTCATGGGCGTACTGGAAGGAACCAGTATACTGTTGTTGGGATGGGGAAGCCAAGCTGGGAACATTAGAGGTTCTCTGGATGCTTGGAGGATAGCTTTGGGATAACATGTAGGGGGTTTCTCCAGGATTAGGAACCAATGAGCCCTGGGACTGCGAATCAACAGAATAGAGAGACTGGTGCAGTTGAGGCAGTTGCTGTACTTGTGAGGTTGGCAAAGGATGTGATGCTGGTGCATAAGGCTGATACGGTGCTGTTGGAGGTGGTTGTGACTGCTCAACATGAGGCATGTAGTGCATCTGATGCGCCGGTAGTGGATTCAGCACAGGTGGCGAGTAGTTAGAATCTGCCTGTTGAAGAGAAGGGACTTGATTCTGTGGCGACTGGTTGGGAGACTGTGCTGCAGGTGCTGGTGGAAAATATTGATGGGGTATGGTTGGGGCAACATTAACAGGAAAAGAAGGGACTTGACTATGTGGCGACTGGTTGGGAGGCTGTGCTGCAGGTGCTGGTGGAAAATACTGATGGGGTATGGTAGGGGGATCATTAGCAGGAAAAGAAGGAAGTGGTATAGAAGCAACAGGAGATGAATGCGGTTGCTGGCTTTGTTGAGGAGTGGATGAAGACACTCCTTCAGCTGACGTTGTTTGTGCGTTGCTCATTCGGTTCTCAAATTTCTGTTGATCCTTTATCATTTGAAACTTTGCGAGCTGCAGCTGAGCCTCTGATATATCTTGTTTATCTCTCAAATCCTGCATGCCACCTTCAACCTACAATTTATCCACAACCAACCTGAACCATGTCAGCAATCTGTTGGCAAGAATTCCAAAATCTCTTTCACACCACTAACTATCCCCACGTACAAGAAGACTTAAAGCCTAGTTTCTACACTCTTCAACATGATCTTAATTAAACTTACGGCATGCAAACTCAAATTAGATGAATTCTAGTGAAAAGCATATTTCACTATCAACCAGCTATCAAAGTACCAAAATATGCACTTCTAACCAACACATGTCTAATCTACATCTGTGCCTCTAGCACCTAATTAGCCAAAATTCTCCATCCTCTTAGTTTGACACATTAAACAATATGCAACCAAATCGACCCATTACATAAGCAATCCATAATTTGACATTACCTCCCTCAGAATATTCTCTAGCTGCCTCAGTTTCCCATCAGTCTTCCCATGATTAATTTCACTAGAGTCCTTCAAGTCATCAACGGAATTCTCCACTAGCCGCAATCGAGTCTCCAGTTGCGTAAGCCGCGCACTGAGCCCCTCCACCGCGTGCATCAGACTATCAAAATGCTGGTTCATCTTCCTACCAATAACAGAAACCAATGCTGATTCCTTGGATGCCCCAGCACCATAATCCTGTGCATCATAACACAAACAATCACTCGAAAACTCGAAACTCGACAAGAATCATCAGCACAAATTCACACTATTCAACCTACTCACTTCCATCACTACCTCAATTAGTCATTTCATAATCAAAGTAAACTTTTCGGTACCAATCACAACTATATTTACAATAACTAACAGTGAAACTGAACTTAATTTGATTTAGTAAAGAAAAAAAATCAAAATTTACAAACTTTATACACAATTACTAGATTTCTATGCTACCAAACACAAAAAAGTTTAAAACTTTTTACACGAAATTTGAACTGCAATACCTGAAGAGTAGAATTGCGCGACTGATGCGAGACGGCATGTCGTTGGGGGGGAAGATGGAAGCTGGAATCGAAGACGTCGTCGTTCTCGGGAGTGTAGAGAAGTTGGGAGAAATCGTCGGAGTGGGATCGAGAAAGTTCCATGATTTGCTTATCCATACACTCCGGCACCGTCTTCATCGCGCTCGGAGTTTTCTATGGCTTTTTCCGGTGTTTTCTCTCATATTTTCCGACAATCCAAACAGAATATTGAGCTGGTGGTTTAGTTCGACGGAGATGTCAACGGAAAATTGACCAGCTGTTGAAGTAGAGCCGCAGATGCTTTTGCTGCTGTACTGTTCTTGATATCTTTCCTTTTTCTTTGCGGGCTTAGCAAAGCCCACATTCAATTACTATGAGCTTCAGCAAAAAAAAGAAAGGGGAATCGGCTAAAATAGGCTGATAGCCAAATCCACTTGCTAAAATGTTCGGTCAGCTAATTTTGTGCTAAAAATAGGCAAAACTTTTGCCTATTTGCACAAGAAACCCCTCTGCTAAAAATAAATTGCTCTCCACCCAGATTCATAGCTCAACCCAGATCTACAAAGCTTTCCTCTGCAAATCCAGATCCAACCACCACCAATCACCTCGCTCTCGGTGGCCTCCGACGACGCCGTCCAGGGAAAGCTCTTCTGGATTTGCCCATCGATCTATGCAGCTGCATCTTGATGATGGGGTCCACCACCGACGCCACCGACACCAACTTTCCCATCCACCGCCACCGATTTCTCACCCTTCGTCGTCCTACTCGCGAACTCGGCGATTCACTCGTCGCCTCCCGTGCCGCCCGCATCGCCTCAGTCTTCATGGCCTGACCTCTCGGCGTCTGATCCTGCTCCAGGACCGGCGAAATCGAGCAGTTTGAACCGCAGCGACCTCAACATCACCGACAGAGATGGAGCTGGAAACTCCAGCGGAGGACGAGAAGAAAGCCGGGATCCCGTCTGGAGTGATTGCGGGGGTCGGATTGGTTGGGCTCGGCGCGTTCGTGTACAAGAAGCATTTTATGATGCCGAGCTCGCATTCGGAGTGAATGTCGCATTGCTACGTTTTTGGATTTGGTTTTTTGTTTTTGATTTTTCCTTCTAATCGGCTGAACTAATTAGTAAAAGTTGGTAGAATGTTTGTGTAATTGTTTCATTGATGTTGGTGGTGTGGTTTGATTGATGTTCGTGTTGTGGTGTAATGCTTACATTCTGTGCAAGAATTAAGAGAATTGATGTTCAATTTTATGAAATTTATTATTTTCAATTGTTGAAAGGCTCAATTTGTGTGTTTGTGTTTGGTGTGATTTTGTTATCTTGAATTGGTACAATGTAGGAGACGGGTTTACACATGCCGGTCACGATCCCAGCGCCGAATTCGAAGGCGGTGGCGATTGCGGTATTTGGGTGGGGATGGATGTTGCTAAGTTGTGCATATAGTCCTCTATGCGGGTTTTTTGTGAATCTGGGTTGGTGTTGTGTTGATCAGGTGGGAAGAATGGCGTGAAGTTGATGTTTATGGACTATGAACACACTAGGATGGACTATGATCACACTATGATAGATTACGGTTATACTACGATGGACTATGAGGAACTATGGCCGCACCATAGGCGCACTATGAGGGACTATGAACGCACTGATGAATTACAACTAATCTGTACTCGAAAGACTATGAGGAACTATGGCGCACCATGGGCGCACTATGAAGGACTATGGATGCATTGATGAATTACAACTAATCTATACTCGAAAGACTATGAGGAACTATGGCGCACCATAGGCGCACTATGAGGGACTATGGACGCACTGATGAATTACAACTAATTTGTACTTGAAAGGCTATGAGGGACTATGAGGGACTGTGCGGAACTATGGCCGCACCATGGACGCACTATGAGGGACTATGAATGCATTGATGAATTACAACAATTCTGTACTCGAAAGACTATAAGGGACTATGAGGCACTATGATCGCATCATGGCCGCACTATATACCCAGGGATTTTATTGCAAATTGCAAATAGTAATTTGTTTTTTCAGAAATAGACTACGCTTACACTATGATGAACTACGATCACACTATGGTGAACTACGATTACACTACGATGGACTATGACCACACTATGATGGACTATGACCAAACTTTGAGTGCTCAGGGATTCACTTGCAAAATTACTGTAGCATTTTGTCTAGTGAAGCACAACCCGCTGCCCACTGCCTATTTTAGCAAACAAGTTTCCCCATCGGCCTACTTTAGCCCAAAAAAAAATTACTATGAGCTGAGCCCAATTACATTTTGGTCTTGTTAATGACGCGTTAGTCTAATTCAGATATTATTAACGAATCTTAATCTATTTTGGCAAAAAAAAAATCTTAATCTAAGCCTGTAGAGAATTTTTATTGTATATTTAATAAACACTAGCTGCAATGTCTGTGATACTCGTGTGCGAACATGAATTGAATTTGAGGGATGGAGAAACTCCTCATGTATGGGGGGTTTTTTTTATCGTATTGAAATGTAGTTTTGGTTATGGTAGAGTGTGTTTAAAAATGTTATATTCTTCCTATAACGCATGATGAATTCGGTTGGTTAGTTTGTCAAAGTACAATATTATCCATGGTACATATCTTAGGGACAATGACCCCTAAGGACAAAAATAATACCCCAATTCTATCATAGGACATGAGTTTTGAATATTCACATATAAGGACAAAACAATAATCAATATAATAAAAAAATAATTTTACTTTACAAAGCCCACGCGCATGAACAGTGACGCGCGTGAACAGTGATATGGATGAATAGTGATGCGCATGAACCCCCACAGAAACAGTTCTACCACTGCCAACATAGAAACTGTTTCTGCGAAACACAGAAACAGTTTATGTGTTTCTGCCAAACACAGAAAAAATTTCTACCAAACACAGAAACATTTATGTCAAATACATAAACACTTTCTACTAAAAACCAGAAACAGTTATGCCAAACACAGAAACAGTTTTGCTAATACATAATAGTTTATGTTAATACAGAAGCAGTTCATGCAAACATAGAAACAGTTCATACAAATACAGAAATAGTTCATACGATCACATAAACAATTCTTGCTCATTAACACAGAAACAGTTCATGCTCATTAACACAGAAGCAGTTCATGCAAACACAGAAGCAGTTCATACAAACACAGAAACAGTTCTTGCTCATTAACACAGAAACAGTTCTTGCAGAGCAAAAACAAAGTAAACCCAGTTCAACCCTTCAACCAAACCAAGAAAGAAAGCAGCTTTAAATCTAAGAACAACAAAAACCCACTCAAATAATCAATAAACTCAATAACAACAAAAACTACTGCAACAACTACCCTCAATTAACTCTGAAATCTATAATACACACCATTTGCTTGCGTCTTCTTCAATTTTCAACTACCATTTTAACTAACCATTTGCGCCGGAAAGCTCCTTTTAATCCTTCCTTTTTAATATCTTCAATTCACATGCCTTTCCTAAATGGATTCGATTCCCCTAGCTATATTAACACCAAACAAACCAAAAAAAAATACAAGAAAAAAAGGCAGAGAGCACACAGCACGCAACATTTGCCATTTCCAAATCCTCCAATTCAAGAAGAAGAATAATATAAAAAAACTCTAAAAAATTCCTTTCTTTCTTCCCTGCTTTCTTCAACTCGCCCACGATGCCTTCAGAAGACGAAATGACCAACATTATCACACAACTCAAACTCCCACACCACCAAAGCTTCACCAACTCGAACCCATCGAACCAACCAAACGTCGATCCAGCCTTCCCTTCCACAATGACCCCGACGGCGGAGTCTGCCGACTCGACTTCCGATCCACTTCTCCACAAGCTCGAGGACGCGATCAACCGTATCATCGTGCGCCGATCCGTACCCGATTGGCTCCCATTCATGCCCGGCGCTTCTTTCTGGGTCCCACGCCGCGATCGAGATCGCACCACCCACCGAAGCCGAAATGCAAACCGTTGGCGGAGAAGATGACCGCCGATGTCTCGCCGGCGGGAGAAGAAGAGCTCCCGCCGAGATCCGCGACTCATCTCGGCGGACCCAGATTTGGCTCGGGACCTTCGACTCAAGACCAGCTCGTGCGGCGGCAGCATCTTCTCATCGTTGTCGTCATCATTGACGACATTGGCAAGATCTGGAATTCGGTGACTGAAAACATAGATCGAATTTTTTTTTTCGAAGAGGAGTTGAGATCGACTAGCGGGTGAGAAGGGGCGAGAAGGGAGGCTACACGCGCGTGGGTGTATAGGGTTCATTTTGTATATTTTAATGTATAATTTGGTATTTTGTCCTTGTAGGTTAATATTTGAATTACATGTCCTAGCATAGAATTCGGTGTTTCTTTATGTCCTTATGGGTACTTTTCTCCATATTTTATTGGTAGTTTTTGTTTTAGGGGCGTTTTCATCTAATGCTTTACGAAGCTTTTTCTATTGGGCTGAAATACCCTCATTGTTTTTTTTTTATTAAAGGTTGGTGAAATTTGGTTTCCTTGAAATTGTAGTGTTTTAAGTAGTATTTTGATCAAATTATGTAACTGTCAAAAAACCCTGTTTGTTTTATAATATAGAGATAACAAGTTCATTTTGAGAAAGGACAATAAAAAACGCGCCTAACCATTGTCCGACTATCTTTATCCGACAACAAAGCTTCCTTGAGAGAGCTGATGTAATAGCAAAATTCCAGAATAATCACCGTTTCATATCGTATCAATTTGTTGTTGCCTTTCTATGTTTCATAGACCCCAATTATTCATTAAGTCATAGAAGTCCATTTGGCCCAAGCATCATCAACATGAACCCAACCAAATTAAGCCCAAGTTCATCATCACTACCCGCGCTTGGCCAAAACCGGCATCAAAAATCTCTTTTGACAAGACCTCCAATGTCCCAGTAGTAATGGAGAGTCGGAGTCCGGCAGCCGGAGAACCCGATTCCGGCGAGTCACAAAACTCGTTTGTTTGGGACGAAAGCTCTCAGCTTTATTTCCATGGCGGCAGTGGGTTTTACCACGACCCAACAGCCGGTTGGTATTACAGCACTCGCGATGGCCTTTACTACAAATTCGAAGATGACAATTACGTGCCTCTGCCCTCTCACCAGGTTAACTTTTTTATTCTCAGCTGATCGAATTCAAAAACTTGTTTTTGTTATTTGTGGCTTTGAAATTTATGGTTGTTTTTGTTCTTCTTATATCTTGTTCATATAAAGTGGTGCTTGTGAGTGATTTGAGATTTTCTTGGTTTGGAAATATTGGTTTTTTTTTTTACTTTTCAGGATGGTGATTTGGAAAATCCCAATCAAGATGATCAATTTGCACATGAAAATGAATGTGTAGATGCTGTTCCTCAAGAACCCATTGCAGTTTCAGGTGTGCCATTGCTTTTTGTGTGTGTTTATATGTGTAAATTGATAATACCAAATTGATTTTACTAGCATTGGAGCTTTCGATATTCGAAAGTTGTAGAATGTATCGTTGTGCTTTAGTTTGAAGTTGAACTGGTTTTTTTTTTTTTGTAAGCAGGGAGTGATGCACCCGAAATACCGCCTCCTCCATCAGAATGGTATTCTGCTACTCTCATTGTATGTCCTTACTCGTTTAGTTGGTTGCTTAGGTATATCCTGACTCTGATTATGTGCTTCTTACAAGGTTAGAAGAGACGCTTATTAATATGTACTTGTCTGGTTATTCCAACTTGCAAGCGAATACTGCTGATGATATGGAAGTCTTTCCCCAGACAGATGTTGAGCCGGGAGGCGATGGTTTGTCCTGAGATCTCGTGTGCATTTATTGGGATGAAATAACTGTTGTGTTGGGAAATTTGGAGCAGGGACTTAACTGGGTTTGTTTGGTGGGGCTGCAGGGAAATATCATGGGCATGAGAACAATGAAGGAGAACTGATTCCCGAAGGCCATGATGTTGCATTTAAACCAAGTGAAAGTGTTTCCGATGAAGGTTGCTCTTATGTTTCTGCTATTTATTGACTCGATAAGTTGATATCCACTCCCATTTCAATGAAAAGCATATAGATAATTTGTATGGCATGCCTGTGTTAACGCATGTAGTTTGAGAGGCATTGAAATATATAAGAATATTTGGTACAGGGGCTTCATGGGAGGAAGAGAACTGGCGAGCTCAGTATGGTCAGGTCATTCAGTCTGCAGAAGTGTCAATCCCAGATTCTTCACTCATAAGTTTATGGGACTGGACAATGACCACAGAGCCCAGAAAAAATGGAACAGGTGAGGTAGCAAGGCTTGTTGGGAGATTAGTCAGACGGTCTGCTAAGCTTCATCCCTCTATGGCTTCTGGTGGTGGTCTCCTTAAAACTGCTCCTATATGTGAAGTACATCTTGATCTGGTACGAGTTATAACAGGTTTGGATCCGTTTGGCAACATTTTCTTAAAAGAAATACCTACTTGTGTTTTTTGTGCTTGTTCATTTAATAATGGCAAAATTTGATGCTTAGCTGAAACGAGTTTTGGTGATTCTTTCAGGCAAAGTCTATAAGCTGCAGACTCCCAGTAAAAAGTATTTATCTTCCTTGTCAACATATGATTCTTCCAACCCAACCAAAGATTGGGGCTTCCCTGAACTATCAGTTGACAGACAAGTTCTGCCCCTCTCTAAATCCAGTGTAAACAATGAATCAAAGACTGCAGGTGAAGTCACAGTTAGTGAGGATTCATCTTCTTTGCCAGACACAACATATGGAAAGGTAAATTCGGCATGCTCAGTTTCCTGAATTTCCCCCTTGTTAATTAAAGTCCAACAACGGTGTATCATTTCAGAGAACACTGCAATTTACCATAACAGTCCAAGTAAAGCATCAAAGTTTTGTTTCGGAGAGCAACACTGCATACTCTGAAGTTATGTACTTGTGTGTCAAATGATTACTATCAGACTATTTATGGATGTATTTCTATCACAATCAGCATGTTTCCCTCACAAGTGTTCTCCTGTCAAATGCCAGCTCGAAAGCTATGTATATAGGGATAGAGCTGCTGATAGAAGAGCCTTGCACGGTGGTTTTGGGGTTGGTCCAGGACAGAAGAATTCACTAGTTGGTGATAGTGAGCCGTCGTCATCCGTATCTACCGAAGAAGCTGCAGCAGAGGCCTTCAACATGTCGTTTGGAGTTGGTAGTTATGCCCGAAAACTGTTAGAAAACATGGGATGGAAAGAGGTACTTGAATTGCTTAATAGCATCGTAGAGTAGTCCGTTATTTTCTTGATTAAACCGAGAAGTAAACCGAAACAGGAGATTTTGAACTTATTTCAGGCAACTGTTGTCTGGTTCTATCAATGTCCTATTCCTCCCCTTTTCTGTGTCCATTTCAATTGCGGAGCCTTGATTATTCACCTTATGTTCCTCCTGTTTTTATGTGTGCAGGGAGAGGGGCTTGGAAAAACTACAAAGGGTATGGCTGAACCTATCCAAGCACAAAGCAACATGGGTAATGCTGGATTAGGGTGGCCTCAGGGAAGATTGAAGCATCGCCGAATCGACTTATGAATTCCCTTTTGCCTTGTAAATGCTATACTACTCTGCAATAATTCAGTCAACTATTCTAGATTTTGTAGCTATAGCAGTCTGTATTCTGTGTAATGTGAGAACCATTTCATTTTCTATGAATGAATGCTATGGAACAACTGCACCTAAGCATTAGCAACTTTAACCTCAGTGGCAGTTGCTCAGTTAAAAATTTATTTTTCCCGAACAAAAATGTTCTGAACCAACTCAACTCAAATGTTAATGTACATACAACAAGTGATCGTATCCTAAAATTCTCTCTTTTTCGCTTTAGCTATCTTCTGCGGAAACCATCACTTCCTCGGTAGCTTTCTCCCCATTGGAAACGGGATCTACTTTCGCCTCTATTAAGCTTTTCTGCTCCAGCTCCTGCTTTAATCGCCTGATCTCACAATCCTTGTCTTCTACCTGCTCTTGCATGATCCGCACCTGCACCAGTTGAAGATGCTTTTAATTCCGACTCAAAATACTCAAAGTTTTATCTACTAAAATTCTCTTGATCATGCATCGTTAGTTCAGAGTATGTAAAGGAAACCACAAATTGAGTATTACCCCAAAATCGCATAATTCAGTAAAAGTAATTGGAATCTAAATATCAATTTAAAGGCGAAAGAAACTAGAAGCGGAATCAACCAAGGATTGAATGTATGCAACCCTGGAAAATGGTCTAACACAAACTGTGTGATCAATAAGTTTGACAGCAGCAAGCATTATATTGAAACAAAACATAAGCATTTAATTGTCCATCTATAAAGCTACGATGATGTATGATACCATAAACCAATTAGTAACAAAAGTGGAGAGAAGAATACCATCTCGTTTGATCTTTCAACATCATTTGTGAGCCCCTCCATATGTTTATGCAATCCTGTAAGTAATATGAACAAAGAACAATGTTATCGTGATACAAACTCTTATCTGAAGTTCCATTCAGGATATAAATTCTATTAGCTCAGTGATATGACTAAACTTTCAATTGATTTATCACTGACCTTCAAACTGTCTTCTGAGTTCTGCATTTTGGGATTTTTGTAAAGCAAGTTTCATTGATAATTCATGCATCTGCAGGCCAACAATTGCAATCATCCCAACGAACTCATTAGGTCATAAAAATAAACAAGCTCCAAGATGATAGAACGCACAAGGCACTGAATGCATTGAACAACAACTAATATATTGTAGATGTAGAAGCAGCACCTTCCCCTCAGAAGCTTCACTGCCTATCTCCTCATTTTCCTCTTGCAGTGTCCTACATTTTGCCATTAACTGCTTCCCCATCTTGCTTGTGGCAGTAAATTGAACAGCAGCCATATTGTCATTCAACTCCTTCACCTTTTTTTCCTTCTCCTCAACCAAGTTCTGACATTATGACACCACAGGCAAACACAGAGATGATTGTCTCACAAATGTCATTATACTTTATATGAAAAGTCCTAATTTTTCCTTACTTCATACAAGCAGGTAAAGGCGATGTATGACAAACACGAAAACTTATCCATCCCAGTCAAATTCTTAATATGTTTCCTTCTTCATGAGCTTTTGCCTTCTTCTACATTATGAGACCCCGACCCTTTAATTTATTGATCTGACTTAGATACAAAGCTCATATGAATTCTTAGTATATTCCTGAGTTAAAGGGATATGGGTATTATCAAAAGAAACATATAGACGTGCCCATATTTTTAGAGAAAACTTTTCAAAATATTCAAAAGATGACACAAAATGGGGGAAATACCTCCAAATCTTGATCAAGGTTGCTTAAAGAAAACACATAACTTTATGTCATTTCACCCATCTTTCACTAAAATTCATACGGAACATGGAAATTTTGAGCACAAACCTTTAAACGAGTAAACTCTTCATGAATTGCTGGATCCAGTAACAATCTTCTTGCCTAAGAAATTAATCCCGCATGAGCAAAATGCAGTCCACAGGCAATATAGTTGAAATATCAATAATAATATATAACCAAATAAAAATTGGAAATTTAGTCATGGTCTGAAATTTCAAAAAATCAAGGCAGGAAAATTTTGAATCATAGAAAACTAAAGGATTGTTAAGCTACCTGCATTGATGGTGGCTTGAGTTGAGCTTTAAGATCCCGAACTGCAGACTGCATATTAAAGAAAAAGTTTGGTCTTTATGATCACATATAAATAATCCTTCCTCTTTACCTTTTCACAGCTAAAATGTTGCTCTTATATGCATTTACAGGGAATAGACATGCAAGATATTACCTTCAACTCTGCTATCTCCTGCTCTCGTTTCGCAAATGTGACAATGAATGCAGCTTCCTTTTTCTTTGCTTTCTCTAACTGATAATAAAAGTAAAAATGAACAAAGGTTTGTAAAATACTGGTGAATTATGAAAAAAAAAGTTAACACTAACCTGCTCTTTCAAAGACTCCTCCGAGTTTTTAAGGGACTGAAGATAATTGACTACCAATTTAGGATCTACAAGCACAAGTTGGTATCAATTTGCAATGGAAATACAGAAGATCCATATAATTCAACGATATTAACTAATTAAACAATGAAAGACACAGCAGAAACACACACTAAAACACTAGTTCAGAACTAACCAGGTGAAGTTCCAGGAGTTATAAAGGTTTCGTTCTGAAAGGTAGAGTGCCAGTTTCGAATTTCAGATTTTGCAGCTTCAAGTTCCGTCTGTAACGAGGAAGATAATCCAATGCCAAAGAGAGCATTAAAAGAGGAGGTACAACCATATAACAAGTATGACCATAGCGAATGCATCAGCAGGTGCCATGAAATTATACAAGCTTATGATGATATCACATTCATTTAAGTTTGATCATTATAAGAACTCAGCATTAATAATTGAACTACTTCTAGAAAACCAGATGTATTCGTCATCTAAGAAGTGATATTCACTAA
Organism: Spiraea crenata; assembly: GCA_033992175.1. Classification (NCBI taxonomy): domain Eukaryota; kingdom Viridiplantae; phylum Streptophyta; class Magnoliopsida; order Rosales; family Rosaceae; genus Spiraea; species Spiraea crenata. The sequence continues at coordinate 6,335,764 of JAVBHV010000046.1, forward strand.
CTGTAGAAATAAAGTGAAGTATTATAGGAAAAAGTTTATCAACGAAAACATACTTGGCACGTCGCAAGAGTCTTTTGACAGTTTTCAAGACTGCAAAAAAACAACATAGCATTAAAAAGTTGAAATTTAGACCACAAATAATATTCAACAGTAATATAGTTCCAGTAGTACAGAAGTTTGAGAATCAACCATTCTGGATTTCACAATACCTCTCACGAAGAGACAAAATCATTGCTGTCGCACCACCAGGAGCAGTTTCTTCGCCTTTCGAGCTACCCTACACGTATACCAACCATAATCTTTTCCTTAATGGAACAAAATTTGAACAGGGTTGAAAAAATATAAATATACCACAGAATTTCTTCTACAAGAAGAAGCTACGGAAGCCAATGCATGTTTATCAAAGGTTAAGTTCTCGAGAATGTGTCCTTCCATGAGGAAGATTTTGCAAAAACTATCAAATTCTAGATAGAGACCATAGAATCCTATTCTATAGCAATTGAAAACAATAGCCACATAACTTCCCCACCATAATTGTTCCCTTACAGTGCATTAACATATTTAAAACTACGTCTTCTCTTTTCTCACACAAAAACTCCTACAACCTCGGATATAACTTTGTAAAAGTAACTACGTCTGAACCAATTATGTTTTCTTCCAGACTTAAAACCCTACACATGTACATACAAATCATAGATCTACATCCATCAACACTCATTGTCTTCCCCTAAACTGTTCTCTCAAATTCTACAAGCTAACTTTACACCGCTATTCTTGCTAGTCCCGAAAGAACAAAACTTTCACTCCACAATTGCTTCGTACAGGTCAAAAAACTAGTTATGCAAGGAAAGAATAGATAACTACATATGTCTGCATTCACACACAATGGCTCAAGATTCAACATTTCCAACAAATAACCAGAACACAATGCGAAAAAAATACCTCTTTCGATCCCCAAGGGTCATCTTCTTCTTCCTCAACATCCCCAAAGCTCCTCTTTTTACCTAGATTTTCACACAAAAAACACAATTTTTATCAATTAAATCACACATTGAGGCCAGTGTTTGGTTGCAAAGGAAATTGAAGCATACCAGGCCTTCTGGTACTGGAAGCTCCAGGAAAATCGCCTCCGAAATCATCATCCTGAAATTAATCAAAACGACAAGCTCATTCAAATTAATCAAAAGAAAATTGAAGCTATTTATCGCTAGAATCAAACTGAGTGCGGATTGTGAGGAAGCAGATGAGGAATTTCAGGGCTTACGTCATGGGTCGCCATGGAAATTTGAAGCTTGAAACCCTAGAAGTTGGTTTCTCAGTGAGCTGGGGATAACGAATCAAACGAACTGTAGCCGCGAAGAAGACGAAAGAACGTGTTTTTGATGCAGCTGTTGGTTCTTCAGTTTAAGTTTGCAGTACGACTGGGCCGACGACATGGTGAGATATAACTTGGGTTAGGCCCATTGTCATAAAAGGGTCCTATTGGGCTTAAAGGACTGAACCACCACTCATCCGTCGCCAGGCTATTCCCATCGTTAATCTTGGGTTTTTATCTAAAATAGGCCAACCGGGTTAAATCTATTCTAAAATCTACGGGCAGCGAAATTTGTTCCGAAAATAGGCATAAGGATTGCCTAATTGCAAAGGAGAAGTCCCTCCACCATCAGACAAACCTCTTTCCGTTCTCGCCGCCGTCGCTAACTTTCCAGCCACTTTCTCCGTTCGGAACCACCTGGAATAGCTTCCCAACATCCCCGAGTACACTCCCACAAAGTTTCAACCCCAAATCCCAAGCGGTTTGCCGCCGGCGAACTAAAACTTTTTTTCTGTTTTTTGCCAAAAACGGTCAGACAACTTCCCTCCGTTCTCTCTTTTCCGGCCATAGATCGACAACGACCCAAACTACAAAAAGTTCCCTCTCAACCTCAAGAATATATCCCCAAAATTTCAGAGCCAAAGACAACGTGGAACGCCGCCGGTGAAACCAAACGCAAAGCTAGCTGCCAAGAGTTCTCGCCGCCGTCGCTAATTTTCCGGCCACTTTCTCCGTTCGGAAAACCTGGACTAGCTTCCCAACATCCACGCGCACACTCCCATGAAGTTTCAACCCCAAATTCCAAGCGTTTGCCGCCGGCGAACGAAAACGTTTTGATCTGTTTTTTGCCAAAAACTGACCGAAAAACCTCCCTCCGTTCTACGTTTTCCAGTCACCGATTGACGACGACCCCAACTACAAAAAGTTCCCTCTCGACCTCAAGAATATATCCCCAAAGTTTCAACCCTAAATTCCCAGCGGTTTGCCACCAGCAAACGAAAACGTCTTCGATGGAGTTCGGAGAAGAAGCAGAGGGACTATGAGGCACTATGAGTGCACTATTAGGGACTATGAGGCACTATGGGTGCACTATGAGGGACTATGAATGCGTTGATGAATTACAACGATTCTGTATTCGAAAGACTATGAGGCACTATGGGTGCACTATGAGGGATTATGAGGGACTATGAGGCACTATGGCCGCACTATAACCCCAGGGATTTAATTGCAAAGTTAGTGTAGCATTTTGCCTACTGAAGAACAGCCCGCTGCCCCTTGCTTATTTTGGAATAGATTTAGGCCGGTTGGCCTATTTTAGATAAAAACCCGTTAATCTTTACTAATTAGGAATCAAGTTTAGCAAAAAAATTCGAGATAAGCAAGAATCATTCTAGCTGGAATTCTTATGCCGAAAAATTTAACCATGTTGAATAACCATGTCGTGCTCTGGAATGGATGGATTAATTCAGTGGCGGAGGCAACAAATTTGTTCAACTGTGGCATATGAAGGATAAAAAATCGATCAAATAACACAAATTTTATAATTGGTTCATAATTTGATCATATTGTCTAAAGAGAAAGAACCATACAATTGCAAAACTCATTCATGTCAGAATTTTGGTGTTATATTTCTATTTGGTCGTCTTAGGACTTGAATGCAAGTTAAGCTTTAAAAGTTATAATTTCTAAATATTCCTTAAAAAATGATGTTTATCGAAGAAGTTACCTAAAAGATACATCCAACTTCCTACATAGTAAAATCCACTCACCAAGAAGGCAAGAATGGCAAACACATGTATTATGCTTGTCTTTGAACTTTGATTGGTCCCATTTAGTACGTATGTCTCCTTTACCCACCACCCTAATATTAACAACTAATTCATGTGATCGAAAGGTGATCACAAAGAATAGTTTTAGTAAGTTTTTAATTAGTGTTGGTGGGAAGGAGGTATGTCCATGTCTTCAATTGAACCTCAAGCTAGCTACATTTTAGCATCCCACATCGAGTTGGGCAGATCAGGTTCACACATTTTGAAGATGAAGACAAACTACCTTTTCTCCAAATCTTTCATGCAATGGCCCAAGCAACAAGGGGAAGATATTAAAGTCTATATAGTAATTAATTACTTAATTAATTCCTGAACATAGATGATAGATCATAATTAGTAATTGATAATAGATCATAATTAGTACAATTGATGATAATCTATTGCTAAATAGCAACGAGGAAACACTAGCCTCAATTTCAACTTTCACTCTACTCCCCGTGATTGACTCTCCTTGTTGAAGACCCCACTGTCATCTCATGGTTGGATTGTTGGCACGTGGGGGTTGTTGCACTCATCCAAATTAGATACACAAGGTTGTTAGTACTAAATTCAATTTGAGTTTTAGTTGGAATTTAAGACATGTTGACTTTTGTTTGTAACACAAATTAACTAAGTTAGAAGAAATGGTATAATGTTCCTTTCCAAGTAAGATTCATTTAATCTTCATGCATTACTACTAAAACGGTTGGTTGATATCATTGATATGAGAAAAAAGGATTGGGGTTTGTCTGCAATGGGAACTTAGTTTTCATATTTTACTGGATGAATCAATTCAGGTATGAAAAATTTGTGAAGGGAGGAGACATCTTTTGAACACATGGGGCCCTTTGGTCCCTTTGGAGTCATTTCAATTTCCTTCCCCCAATGAGAAAATTGTGGTTCAAAGTGTTTTAAGTCAATTATGGGTTGTTGAAATTGGTAATAGAAAATCATGTTCTTTTTGGTTAAGTGGAGGGTTGTGCTTAAGCTCTCACTCGTAGACTTCTTGTGCAAGTTTAGTAAGTGGTGGAGAGTTGTTGGCCATCTATTTGCAATAGTAGCTAATTATAGTTGACCAATGTTAGAAATACAATAAGGATTAAACTAATTAATGATCTTAGTTTAGTAGATTTTCTCTACTAAATCTACATTTTCAATGTTTAATGTGTTCCACCTTCTCTTAATGTATTAATCACATGAATCATCTTAAGTAGGCTACTTTAATCCGCAACAACGACACCCTTCTTGCCTTCCAAAAGAAACAAGAAAATGAATACTAATTTTCAGAAAGAGACTAATTTATGCAAAAGCAATTTGATTAATTAATCCAAATGGGAAGCATTATTTTCTCATAGGTCACGCCCACGACAAAACTACATGCAAATAGTTGAAATCCAAAGACAAAGTGGAGCCGAATAATTTGCATATGTGGACTCATCCTAATTTCGTTGGCACGAGCAGCGCTGTATCTTTCCTTCTTTACCTTTTGTATCAAACAAGCATACAAAATAAGTCACCTTTTCCATTCTTCTATATCAAGCTCAACTTTAGATTTTGTACCTTTTAGCATAACATGCCATGGACATGAAGCAAAATTTTAGGGAAATAAGATTTGCAAGCATAAATATCATATATTGGAAGGAATCTAGGTCAAGTTCGATGACTGAGCTTACATTGGATTGGAGATGATAATATTAATTATCCGGCTGGAGCCATAAATTGTTCAACGAATATTTATCAAATCAAAATGCAAGTAATGAGATTATATGTGAGGAATTCGCTTTTAACCAATTTCTCTTCATTTTCCAGTACCAACATTAGTTGTCAAATAAGTTGCACACATAGGTCATATGTTCGATGTCTGAAGTTATGTTTGATTGAAGATGATAATATTAGTTAACCGGCATGATTCATATATTTTTCCGTCATTAATTATTGTATCAAAATACAAATTCTAATGGGATTTTTATCGGATTCGCTTTGATACAATCTCTCTTTATCTTTAAGTTTCAAATGTATGATGTGATTAAGCTAATCCAATTCTACTATTGAACCTATTACCCACTAAACTAGACCTTTGAGAAAGTGAAGAGAGAAGTGCTTCTTCTAAGTGTGGCATGTCATGAGAGGTGTATGCAAGCTGGGAAACACAATGGGACCCCAGTGCAATGGCCAGTTCACACTCCATTGCCGAGGAGTCAATTTTATTGCTCAGTTTTAGTCCATGAAAGAACCAACACTAGCCATCATTTCTCAACACAAAAAGTTGCAAAATTTGAACATGGCCTCCATGGAGACAAAAAGGAATAAAAGGAGACGTGAGAGGGACAATATCGCACGCAAACAAACCTTTCTGGGTCTATGCCACTTATATGGCCTATGCATGTAAAACTGTAAAATTCCTTTTTCATAAAATTCAAAGTCTCAAAGATTGCATGTAACGTGATTATCACATATCAGATCATTTCCTACATGTGCACGTGTAGGGCTTTATATTTCACACTTTTTTTTCTTTTCCGAATTAAGAACCATGAGGCAAAAAAAAAAACCCATGGATCATCATACATGACATCAGTAGTACATGACATGAGTAGTGATGCTATATGCATCTATGGGTAGAATATGGTCTTGTAACAGTTAGTCGGCTTGTGATCTGCAAGTACAGATAAATCACCTCAATGACGCATTGTTGTATAAGGAATTAAACGCGTTACACAGCTTCAGCTTGTAATTTGCACATAAAGAGAATATATGAGTGATTTTTTGACCGATTGGATAAGAAATAAGGATTTCAACTTCTGTATCAATAAATTTCATAATGAAACTCTTCTTCCAAATGATATGTTCCAATTTTCGTCCAACTTCTTTCGAAATTTTTTGAATTCGGAATCTTTGGTTACCATATTGGTATTTTTCATTTGAAATTGAAATTTCAAATCCAACTTGCAACGCTTAAACAACAGGACCAAGTATTGTCTGTGACATATATGGGGATGTCATTACTACACAAACGCTGTCACCTACAGTAAAGCCATTAACCTTAGTTTCTACTTAAGCAAGCAATCAAGCACCTAATCTAAGCACAATGTCATTATTAGAACTTTTTTTTACCTTTTGCTTTGGCCGGCATTAGAGGACAGTAATTTCTCCTTAGATGATTTGACAGCAATGAAATTATCCAATACGCAAAGGTTAGTCAATTGCGGCCATCCAACCAATGAGACGCAAGTCTAGAAGATAAAAAAAAGGTGTGGGCAACAATCAACCACCGTTTTATCATGATTTGTAATACATAATTGCAACTTTAATTAACTAATTAGCAATAAAATGCACTTAAAATCCCCAAATAATCATGCCTCGTATCCGGAATTGACAAACTAATGTGAAACAAGGACAAAAGTAATATTGGGTGCTTTGCATAGTAAATATAGCCCACTCGACCAATCATTGCATCAGAAAATTGAACCATTTGTGTTCATTGGTTGAGACCACCTAAGTATGGTGGTCCAATGCGTACCCAAAACTTACTCGTGTAATATGTGAGTTTGTTTGCAGCATATAAATTTGTGTGGTTTCCACCAAAAATAGCTCTGTTTGCACTTTGCAGAAGTGGTAGTCTATATTCTCTGTTGGAAGCTGCAGAGAAACCACCATGAAGGAGACAATAAGATATTTGGCAGGAATTGCAGGCCCTAGTGGTTATGGCTCCAAATCAACTGCTGAACAAGTTACTCAAGATTGTTCTTCTTCTCATCATCTCACTGCAATAATCACTGGTTAGTTTGCAACCACCCATACTCTTATTAAACACATATTAATTTCGTTCAGGACTCGTTTGGTGGATCGGTTTCAACTGTTGGGATTGAGAGTCCAAGTTAGTTCTTATGAATCATTCCCTTTCTTCTTCTCCTTGCACAAGAGGTCTTAAATCTATAGCGTCTTGGATGGAAAGACCATGAGTTCATCAAGATAAATATTCATGGGGAGCACATAGATTCCTACCTTTTTCACCCAATGCTTTGCTCGCTAGATTACATATTTTAAGCTGTATATAGCTAGTGGTTCTTTTTGGCTCTACCAGGATATGGTTTTGTCTCATTTGAATCTTATTCTCCTCTTGGTTCAGAGTTGTTCTTAGTTTATCACCATAAAGTTCCACCTTGGATTATATAATAATATAATTATTTTCATTTTTACTAGTTAACTGGACAAAAAAGAACTGAAACTCGTCCTGTGAATATGTTAAAGGGGCAACTTCAGGGATTGGAGCTGAAACAGCAAGAGTGTTGGCAAAGAGAGGGGTGAGGATAGTGATGCCGGCAAGAGATTTAGCGAAGGCCGCGGAGGTGAAGGAGAAGATTCAACGGGAAACTCCGAAGGCGGAGGTTATAGTAATGGAGATTGATCTAAGCTCACTTGCTTCTGTCAACAGATTCTGCTCTGAGTTCTTAGCCCTAAGACTTCCCCTCAACATCCTCATGTAAGTTAAACTTACTGTTCAACGTCATATATTATGTGTGTATGTGCGTGCTGCGTGCACGTGCTTTAGTGCTTGTAATTCTGTAACGAGACCATTGATCCACAAATCTCAAATTTGCAGAAACAATGGCGGGATGTTTTCTCAGGCATTGGAATATTCTGAAGACAAGATTGAGATGACATTTGCTACAAACTACCTGGGTACTTTTTCACTTCATTGTACAGTGCCGTTTATAGTTCTGCTCGCTTCATCCTTTCTGGTATTTTGTGGTTTAAAAAGTAACAAAGAAATACCAAGTTAGTAGGTCTCACTGAGACGAAAGTCGGCCATAGTGATCCGGAGTCCCGTGTGGAAGGGCTCTCGCTCAACGGATCAAAGGTGAACATGAATTGACCTCTTCACATGCAAAATGTTGGCTCCCTCCCAAAAGATGACAAGAAAAATTGGGCCATGGTCATCTGTTCTATTCATTATGCATTGGACCACCACGCAAGTTTTTTGATTGGCAATGGAAAAGCCGTATAGAGAAAAATTTCCCCACATTAAGATTTTTGTTCTTTCTTACTAAGAAATTGACATATGACAGAGTTATAACAACTTTTATTTACATAGCGGTTTCTTATTAATTTTGAGTAATGATTTGACAATGCTATGAGTTCATAGAAGTCCTTCTCTAAAGTGTGACATTCAATCATTCTCTTTCGTGTCTTTTCTTTTTTTGGGTCATGCTCTTTTGAGTCTTTTCTGGGCATGAAGAATTGAAGACATTAATTGAATCAATCAGGGGATTTCATCCAATTTTGAAACTTTGGCAGGGCATTATCTTTTGACAGAAAAGCTGCTGGAAAAGATGGTGGAATCAGCGGCTCAGACTGGCATCCGAGGAAGAATAATTAATGTCTCCTCTGTGATCCACAGCTGGGTGAAGAGAGATGGTTTCTGCTTCAATCAAGTGCTCAACCCAAACAAGTAAATCACATTAATCAGCCATATATATTACTAGTAAACTATGAATAATTGGTAATATGTGTAGAAATAGTTACTAAGCTTTCTTATGCGTGCAGCTACAATGGCACAAGAGCATATGCACAGTCCAAACTGGCCAACATATTGCATGTCAAGGAACTGGATAGACAGCTGAAGGTATAGCCTCATGCATTTTGTTTACAAAGAACAGTTTTTGTATGTAAGGATTTATATAACCAGCTTGGATTCATGTTTCTGACTAAAGCGTCACTCAAACTTTACAGGCAAGAAATGCAAGAGTGACCATCAATGCGGTACACCCGGGCATCGTAAAGACGGGGATTATAAGAGCCCATAAGGGCTTCATCACAGGCATGAGGACTTTCCTGGGACTAATTTACATGTGAAATAATGTTGCAGCGCAAAATTGAAACTAATTTCTTGTAACCTCTTATTTCTATGCAGATTCTGTGTTTTTCATAGCATCCAAATTGCTAAAATCAACATCTCAGGTTTGTCTATTAAGCGCACTAAACGTTCAAATTGTTATGCCCCAAAGATCAAGGGAAGAAAATTATAATATGGTTGTTTTTGCAGGGTGCTTCAACGACGTGCTATGTTGCTTTAAGCCCGGAACTAGAAGGGGTAGCTGGGAAATACTTTGCAGACTGCAACGAGAGTGACTGCTCGAACCTAGCGAATGATGAATCTGAAGCTCATAAGTTGTGGAAGCAGACCCGTCGGCTAATCCATCGACGCCTATGTCAACCAGCTGCTTAGAACAAGTGTATTCATCTGTAAATCTAGCCATGTATGTATACAGTACATAGTGCATTTACATATGCAAGAGGTAGATATAGAGATGCCTACTAATAGGTTATATGAAGTACTTCACAATAAAGGAGAGACAAGGTTCAATCCATTTTGTAGAAAATTGAACTTCGTATATGGTATTGGATAGAAACTATCACAATAAAAGATCTGATGGATAACAATATATAGCAGTGCATAATATTGTCACCGACACTTAAAATTGATCACAATCAATGAAAAGAGAAGCTGGGAAGTTGAAACTACAACAAATAGTGAAGAGAAAAAATGGCACCATCTCATTACCGATTTCTACTACTGCAAAATTAGAACACTCATAGCATGAAACTGATGACCAATCGAAATCTAAGATAGGGTTATATACAATGAAAATGCACGCATCCACTACCATGGTACTTTGGATTTACAAGCCTTAGATTCAAGTACACATCAGCTGTTCATTTCAAGAGTACAGAAGGAAACAAAACCCAGCAACAAGGTGATGCTTTCATATTGAGCTCCATCACTGTACCGATCAAGCTATTTCTGTGGAGAAATCACGTTTCCTGGCTCCCATATCAAACATCAACGTCGTCAAGCACCATTAATTGGGAGCAATGATTTTGAGTCGGTTAGTATGGGGAATCAAACTAAGATGGCAGACATCCTCTCCTCCATCTTCACTTCTTGACCTGTCATCGGTTTTCCACGGATTTCATCAAGAACTTTTTACATCTTTTGTTTTTTTATCCAAACAGTAAACAAAAAATAGGACTGTGACTGTGAGCCATACAACACATGGCATGTAAAATTCAGAAGAAAACAAACACATGTGAACTTATAGAAGGAAGTACCTTAAAATGAGGAGACTGACGCAGAGACGACGCAGAACCAGGAGAGAAAATTGCAGCTTGACTTCCCATTCCATGGTTTGGTTTCTTGAATTGTCTACTAGCTTCTTCATATTGAAATTGGTGCTCATACATCTTTGCCAGTGATTCACTTCTCTCAGTTGACACTGACAAAGCTGGTGCAGAATCAGAAAATGAAGAAGATTCTTGAGGCAGAACAGATGATAATCCTGTTGAATCACGATAGCCACATTATTCAGCAAAAAATGGGTAGCATATTAGGCCTCAACATCAGACATCTCTCAAATGTTAACTCCATACACAAACTCTCAATAAGTGGATGTGGTTCTAATTGTAATCACTAAGAAAAGTGATAAAACTATAGAACCACCATTATAGCGTGCCCACTTTCCAGCATTCAGGATTTTAAGTAACTTGCAAGAGAGAAGTTCTACCTTCAGCTGCAGCTTCTTGAAACTGCAGTCTCATATCTCTGACAAACTTAAATAATCCGTTGGTTTTGTTCAGGTCGTGAATCAAGTCTTTGGTCTCATTAATGCGTGGAACACAATCTAACACTGAGGACCACGAGAAATGAATATATGTAGGGTTTACATGCAAAACATAAAACATACAGTCAACATAAATTACTATAAATGTCATAACGATAGGGAGAAGAATCCTCACAGGTGTAAATATCGTTTGCATGGCGAACAATGAAATAGAACTCCTTGTCTGGATCTTTCAAGCTAATGCTCTTGAATGTGAATCTTACCCCTAATGACAGAAGGTTGCATGTCATTCTTCATAAATAGATATATGACAAATGAACCATAACTAAATGACTTCAATTACCATGCCCGCCTTCAATATTCAAACCAAGAACCTTATTGTACCACGAGATGGCCTCTTTTACTTCATCTTTACTGATTTCGTTACAGTCTTCCTCTTCAGATTCTGCCAGAGTTTTAATGTTACTAGAAGTGAAAAAGCCACAACACAATCAAATAGAGAACAAAAGTTAGAGTATTGAAATTACCCGAGAACTGCTGCGATAGAATTACTGCATATCCATCCCTCTTATTCCTTTGATCTTGCACTGCTCCCCTAATTTCTTCAATTCTAGCTTTCCTAGCTACAATGGCATCCATCAACGCCATCCGCTTCGCCTCTTTCCGAGTCTTCACTAAAAAAAAAGTAAAAAACATATACGACAGACAGATCAATTTACAGCAATTGGCAATGGCAGCATTTCATTTTTTAAAAAAATTTACCACCAAGTAATTTCTAATTCCAATTCAGGTTCAAAATTCAAAGAGCATAAATATTTACCTGCTAGCGCTTTAAACAAATCATCTTCGGCTTCCCTCAACTTAGATTTGACCTCTCTAACTTTTCCTGGAAAATCGAATACAAACCAAATTCAATTCCAAGCCCAAACCCTAAATCCAGACCAACTAAAAATCCAATCTTTCCACAAATCACAAGAAACCACAAGCCCAAACAAAACCGAAATTTGAGCTTTGATATAACAAAATTCCAGATTAAAATAAAAGATTTAAGCGACAAAACCGGACCTCGGGATTTGACGGTTTCTTCTGCGGTGGCGCGGACGGAAGCCAGGGAGTTCCGAATCGCCGCCGTGAGCGCATCCATCGTCTGCTGCTGAGCCGCCACTTCGCCGTCGCAGGCCAGCCGGAGCGACTCCATTTTCGTCCGGACGGACTCCGCCGGTTTGCTCTCCATTGCTGGACTGTTGAGTGTTGACTGAGGAGTCAAAAAGGAGGGAGTTTGAACCCCTTTTGCCATAAAAGCCCGCCACTTTTTGGTTTCTTGATGAGCTGGGCCGTGTTTCATATTGGGCCTACTTTTTTCTGTTCTAATGAGGGACCTTAGCGTAATGACTGGAAAACATTATCTTTTTCTTCGTTCATCCATATTACAATACTTAGATTAATATTGTTATATTCGGCCTTTAGGAATGTGGTACTGCCACAAGTGTGAAGTTCTGGTTTGCTAAAACAACTAAGACTTGAGAAACAAACAAGAATATTTTGACCTGAACAAATTATTGGGTGGGAATATTGGCAAGAGCATGTAAGACCCACATGAATATATATCAATTATGTGTTACTTGTGTAACAGTATTCCTAAAATAAACAAGAAAGTACAATTATTGTGTGAGATGCTTCATGTGCGTATGATAAGCTCAATGGAAAAAGGGAGTCATAAATTATCTCTCTTAAATGATTTTCTCTTGCAGGCAGACCAAGGACTGATCTGTATCTAGCACTCCATTGACTGTTTATGTTTATCAGCAGACTTGTACAACAAAAGAATTGCTAATTAAGTTATTCATTCAATAAACCTGTGCTATTCACCGCGTTTTGTTGTTGTACATGCACATGTCATATTCCCTACCTATAACACCAAACTCTAAGAAACACATAGGTTTGACCTTATAATTTGCAAATTACAAAACCAAACGGCTATTTGCATAATCGTTTTCAACATCTTAGTAGAAGTTTCCAGTTCGAATCTCCTCTCAATTATAAAAACAAAACAAAAACTATAAATTTTTTATTTTACGTTGTTCACAGAACGTGAATCTAATGAATACCTAAAAATTTACTCAAAAAGAACGATTAATCTAAATTAATAAAGGAGAATATGGTGGCGATGCATTTAAAGGTAAGTGCACCCGTGATTAAGTTTGTATTTTTTAAAATTTTCCCTAAGTTAATTAGAAATAAAAGTAGAGTGACCTAACAAGCTAGGAGAAATCCAATTTGAGAAATTAAAGAAAGATCCACGTAATACGCCCGCGAGTATTCGGAGGGCAGTCTAGTGCAAAGTAACCAACAAAGATGATCGAGTCTAAAAGAGATAAAGCTAAACATATAGAATGCTTATTAACAATTTTAATTGTATACATCGCGCCGAAAGAAGAAAGCTAATTAGGCCATTAATTAACCTCGAAACGAGAGAAGAACATTCCCCGACTTAAAAGCAATACAACGAGACCCGCCAAACACAAAAAGCTATGCTAGAACTTAGTAGGGCAAACCAATCCTCCGAAGAAAAGAATAGTGGCCTTCACTTAGTGCTTAAACTATGAGATTAATGATCAATTGATGACATATTCATCGATCAAATGTACTAATTAACTCCGATCAATTAACAACTTTGTTCACTAATCATATCTACCATCGAATTGTGTGGATTGCCATTCGTGTTGTTGACCTAAGGGGGCCGTGCATGCATGCTTGGAAAATGCAAAAGTTTTTATTGATTGGTCAAAAAGTTTTCTTATGGTTGATGGCAATCCTTGATGGTGAACAATGTTAATTATGGAACTTTTATATAATCAAAGGAACTTCACTCTAACCCTTTAAAAGATCATTTATGTAAAAAATAATAATAATAATCAAATCAGTGATTGTTTAACTATTTACATGTATTGTGAAGATTCATTGATTAAGTAGTGCGCGTAAAATTAGTGGCTATTTAACCATTTATATGCACAGTGAAAAAAAATTTGACTGCCCAAGCATTTGCCTAGCTAGGACAGCAAGCTCGATCGTGGAATGGATTGGAATTCATTAATGATTCTTCATCAATTTTATAGCGTTTTGTTCTATTATGATTTGTTAACAAAAAAAAACCTAAATTCATCCGTACAATCATAAACTATGGCCGTGGACAAATCATTGAGATCAAATCAGAAAACAGGAAAAGCATATCCACTGATTTACAACATACAGCTCACATCACATTCCGATTAGTAGTTATCCAAAGCTATATTTAGGAATTAGGAGTATCAACAATATCAACACGAACTTAGGAGTATCAACAATATCAACACGAACTTAGAAAACAAAATCATCTTCGTGAAAATTACCTGTAATTAGCGTATTATGTGAGCCAATTATATAAGTAACGTACGAAGAAATATAATTTTATTGCCATTGATGATATACATTTATACGATTAACAATAATGATATTGACACTTTTATCATTCACGACTGGTACAACTGATTTCCAACATTAATCTATATAGAATCGGGTAGGATGTGTACTAGTAGAAACGAACATATTGTAGAAGACAAATTAGAGAATGGAGTGAGAGATGATGGATTTAGAGAAGAGGTACGTCTACTTTTTTGATGGGTTGGTGCTGTCTCTTTCCCTCTACAAACAAGATGAAATGTCGTACACCATGGACGGTTTGGCCTCAAATAAACGACAGCATCACCTCTCTGATCTCTGTCATGTGCGATGCAACCAACCGTTTTCATCACCTCGTGCCTAGATTCCACCATTTTGATTAAAATAACGTCAATGCCCCTCACTCAAGTCACGAGCCTGCATTTAGCAGCAATTAATCAACAAGTTAGTCCTAAAACTAATTAAAGCCCATATCTAACGTAAAATGATTCGTATATTCTATCAGCATGGCCTATTGTTCTCAAGCGACATCACGTGACCAGTTTTTCCCACTAATCACAGTTCTCAGTGGGGTTTAATTTAAAAAGGTGACAGATTTAGTGGGTTGCAGACCACCAAGTCAAATAGCTCCAGCACTATAAATCTGGTCAATTATAATTGGATAACGGGTTATGAGATTTTAGACTTTTGTGTATGTGCAATTTTTATATATTAACATGGAGGAATAATTCTAAAAGAATATGAAATTCATGGGTCAAAATTATATGGATTGTGAGACTGTGTGATCCAAATATACTGGGTATCAGAACTGTCCATATCCAGATTTTTCTAATGTTAGATGTAGATCTAAATCTGAATATAATTTTAACCTTAGGATCAACCAGGATTTGGATTTGCAATTCTACAATATTGGATATGACAATATTCCTCTTGTTTCCGCTTATTTTCTTTCTCTCGTTAATATAAAAACGAAAACTAAAAACTAAAAACGAAGAAATTATTAGGCATAGTCTCAAGTTCATATGTGGAAAAGATGTCACTATTGGAGAGGAATTTGATGCAACACCTCAACCCAACTCCCCCCCTAAAAACAGAGGATGAGTCAGACTCCTCCATCCAATAGTTGGCCAAAAATCCCATAAGCTAAGGAGGATCTCTTTACCTCAAATCTTAGGGTAATTATATGAATCTTATGTTCAAAAAGAAAATGGAAACTCCAAGAGAAAGTGAAAGATCATATTTTTTTTATGTACAACAAGGCCCAAATGAAAAGGGCAAAAAGTTCAAATAGACAAAAGTCACTGACCAACAACACAACACAACACAACACCATCTTGTGTTTTTTGAATAAACAAAACAGTCAGTCCCCCACACCCTTCCCCCCAACCCAACCTCCTCCTTCACACCACCATAAACAAATGCACATAAAAACAGAGGCATCTTAAAATTCCATCTTCACTCTGCGCAAACGTCATGGCCTAGCTGTTCTCTTGGATCCGCAGATTTTGGGTCTCTCAAAAACTTGGTTTATTTAAAACACAGCCCACCAGACATGATTGGCTTCCTCTCACTGTTCTTCCCCTCCCCCTTCCTTTTGTTGCACACTAGGTGTTCGTAGTAATGCCTGTACATCCATGTCCCCTCCCCTTCTCCTCCTCCCTCTCAATCCTTTCTTCCTGTCTCCTTCTCATTCCTCTTCTTTTTCCATTCGCGGCGGCTTTGACCCCGCAAGGCGAGGCTCTGCTTTCGTGGAAGCAGAGCCTCAATGGGAGCACAGGTTCATTAAACAACTGGAACCCAAGTGATGAAACTCCATGTACTTGGTTCGGCGTCACCTGCAACTCCAACCACCAAGTAGTGGAGTTGAATTTGAAGTACCTGGATTTGCTCGGCCAGCTTCCCGCCAATCTCACCTCATTGTCCACCACCATCACCAAGCTCACCTTATCCGGAGCCAACCTCACCGGTCCACTGCCAAATCAAATCTCAACTCTCCGGGAACTCACCCTCCTCGACCTCAGCGACAATGCCTTAACCGGCGAAATCCCAATCGACATCTGCTCGCTGCCCAAGCTCGAGCAGCTCTACTTGAGCACGAACCGGCTCGAGGGCTCAATCCCAAACGATATCGGAAACCTCACCAGCTTGAAATGGCTGGTCCTATACGACAATCAGCTCAGCGGCAAGATTCCACCCACCATTGGGAATCTACACAATCTTCAGGTGATCAGAGCTGGCGGGAACAAGAATTTAGAAGGTTCTATTCCCGAAGAAATCGGAAACTGCGAAAATCTGGTAATGCTGGGGCTAGCGGAGACGAGCATTTCCGGATCACTCCCGCCAACTCTCGGCCGGCTACAGAAGCTCGAGACTCTCGCAGTCTACACCGCCCTGCTCTCCGGTCCGATTCCCCCGGAGCTCGGTGATTGCGCCGAGCTCCGGGACATCTATTTATACGAGAACTCGATCACCGGCTCGGTACCGGCCCAACTGGGGAAGCTGCGCAACCTCCAGAACCTTCTGTTGTGGCAGAACAGTTTGGTGGGGATCATACCGGCGGAGCTCGGCGACTGCCGCCAGCTGTCGGTCATCGACATCTCGATGAACTCGTTGACCGGGAGCATTCCTCAATCGATTGGAAACTTGACTTTGCTGCAGGAGCTGCAGCTGAGTGTGAACTCAATCTCCGGCGAGATTCCGGCGGAAATCGGGAACTGCCGGAAACTGACGCATATAGAGCTGGACAACAATCAGATCGCCGGTTCGATTCCGGCCGAGCTCGGGAACCTACCCAATCTCACTCTGCTATTTTTATGGCAAAACAAGCTCGAAGGCACAGTTCCGCCGTCGATTTCGAATTGCCGGAATCTCGAGGCCGTTGATTTCTCACAGAACGGCTTGACCGGGCCGATCCCCGGTGGGCTTTTCAATTTCCAGAAGCTCACGAAGCTCCTGCTGCTGTCGAACAACTTCTCAGGCGAAATTCCGCCGGAAATCGGAAACTGCTCGTCGTTGATTCGGTTCCGGGCGAGTGACAACAAGCTCACCGGCGGCATACCGCCGGAGATCGGGAAGTTGACGAACTTGAATTTCTTGGATCTCGGGTCGAATCGGCTGACCCGGACCATTCCGGAGGAGATATCCGGTTGCCGGAATCTGACATTTCTCGATCTGCATTCTAATTCGATTGGCGGAGAGTTGCCTGGATCGCTGAATCGGCTTGTGTATCTTCAGTTCGTTGATTTCTCGGATAACTTGATCGGAGGGACGCTGAGTCCGGGGCTCGGATCGCTGAGTTCACTCACTAAGCTAGTGTTGGGGAAGAATCGATTCACGGGAGCGATTCCGAGTGAACTCGGTTGGTGCGGGAAGCTGCAGCTACTGGACCTGAGCGATAACGAGCTCGTCGGGAATATTCCGGCGAGCTTGGGGAAGATTCCGGCGCTGGAAATCGCTTTGAATTTAAGCTTGAATCAATTATCCGGCGATATACCCAAGGAATTCGCCGGTTTGGACAAGCTCGGGATTCTAGACGTTTCTCACAACCAGCTCACCGGCGACCTACAATTTCTCGCAGCGATGCAAAATCTCGTGGTCCTCAACGTCTCGCATAACAACTTCTCGGGTCGGGTACCCGATACGCCCTTCTTTGCGAAGCTTCCGCTGAGCGTCTTGTCCGGAAACCCCTCGCTCTGTTTCTCCGGCAACAACAACCAATGCGCCGCCGCAGGCAACGACAGTCGCCGACGGCGTAATACAGCGGCGCGCGTGGCGATGGTGGTGCTGCTCTGCGCCGCGTGCACTCTACTCCTCGCGGCGGTCTACATCGTCATTGGCGCCAAGAGGCGGCGGGGTCCGGTGGGCCTCTTCGGCGGGCCCCGCGAGCCCGACCCGGAGGACGACAGCGAGGTCGACGTGGGCCCACCGTGGGAGGTGACGCTGTACCAGAAGCTCGAATTATCGATCGTCGACGTGGCGCGAAGTTTAACCCCGTGCAACGTCATCGGGCGGGGCCGATCCGGCGTCGTTTACCGCGTCGCCATCCCGTCGGGCCTCGCCGTGGCGGTTAAGCGGTTCAGCACCACGGAGAAATACTCGGCCTCGGCGTTTTCCTCGGAAATTGCCACGTTGGCGAGGATACGACACCGTAACATCGTTAGATTACTGGGCTGGGGCGCGAACCGGAGGACGAAGTTACTGTTTTACGACTACTTGGCCAACGGTAATTTGGGTTCGTTACTGCACGAGGGGTGCGCAGGATTAGTGGAGTGGGACACACGGTTCAAGATAGCGCTGGGCGTAGCGGAGGGTTTGGCGTATTTGCACCACGATTGCCAGCCTGCTATCTTGCACCGGGACGTCAAGGCGCAGAACATCTTGCTCGGGGACCGATACGAGGCCGTTTTGGCGGATTTCGGGCTTGCTAGATTGGTTGAGGATGATCAAAATGGTCCTTTTTCAGCTAACCCCCAATTTGCTGGGTCCTACGGCTACATTGCGCCTGGTAAGTTGAAAAAATTTCACTTGTCATCAGTCTTTTTCATTACTAATCTGGATTAAATGACATGCAATTGCAGTACAGATTTGGGAAAAAAAATTGTCTCTAAACAAGCCAAATTTGACTTGTTGATTAAAGCATTTTGATGTCGATTGTGGACTTTCGGTTGGATTAGGAGTTCAATTTGGACCGTTGGGGAGATATGAATACGATAGATGTTAACTCATTGGCTCCATGGTTTTGTTAGAAATTAAAGCAAGATGGGGATGTTGTTTTTCTTGTTTCCTAGCACTTTGTTTTGTTATTTTGCTAAGGCGCGCGCACACCTTACTGTTTAAAAAAGCGCGCACGACCAACTAATCTTAGCATATCTGTTAAATTATACTAGTTAGGTTCTGGAAAATAAACTTTGTACTGTTTGAAAAGGACATGACATTTACCGTGCACAACTCATGTCCAAGCCATCACATTCTTGGTGATAGCTAGATGCTTTACTTTCCCAGCAATGTGAACAGTTTTCCTTTTATCTTTTAGCATTTTGCCATCCTCTGAATCTTTCTATGTACAGTTTTCTACATTATTAACACTGACTTGGAATTGTAACTTGCAGAATATGCTTGCATGCTGAAAATCACAGCAAAAAGCGATGTTTATAGCTATGGGGTAGTCCTATTGGAGCTCATAACTGGGAAAAAGCCTGTAGACCCATCATTCACAGACGGCCAACACGTGATCCAATGGGTCCGGGACCACCTGAAGAGCAAGAAGGACCCCGTTGAGATTCTTGATCCAAAACTCCAAGGCTACCCCGATACACAAATTCAAGAAATGCTACAAGCCCTTGGAATTTCACTCCTATGTACCAGTAACAGGGCGGAAGATCGCCCGACGATGAAGGACGTGGCGGCGTTGTTAAGAGAAATTCGACACGATGCCCCGGTTGGAAGCGAGGTCCATAAACCGGCTACCAACGGGTTGAAGAATTCGTCTTCTTCGGTGACCCCTGCTCAATTGTTACTACTTCAAGGGTCATCTCAGTGCTCGCTTGCTTATTCATCTTCCGGTGGTTATCTATCAAGAACCCAATGACAATGTGTCATGATGTAGTGGGGATCAAAACATGTAGTATTTGTTAGGTTTAGGTGTGAGATTATTTGTAGGTGTAGGGCAATATAATTTGGGCATTGGCCAAAGAGTACTAGTTAGCAAGAGTGACATGGATAAATTGATATCACAAGTTGAGATCAGCTTATTGATTGTACAGCAACTTGACACTACTGTACTTAGTGATTAGTGAACGAGACCATTTTATAAAAAATAAATAATTTAAGTGCGTTTACGAATTTTGATCATATATTATAGAAGTGTCTGATGTTAACTAAAGACATTTTCAATTATTAAATAAGACAATTATATGCGACAACAAAGTTAAGTACTGTTGCTTGACTGTGAAGTCAAAATCCATCATTTCATTGTCTAAAAAAGAAGCAAGGATTCATGTGTTTCGGTAAAGAATTTGAAGGATGATTTCTCCTTCTTGGGGTTGTGAAAGTGAAAGAATGGAAGGGATGTGTGTGGTGGGGAAATGTGAGCTGCTATAGTTGGGGAAGCCAACGCCCTTATCTCATCCAATCCAAGATAAGAAGAAACATCCTTGGCAAAAATTGTCCCCCCGCCATGTGAGAGATTAACATTATAAACATATAAGATACATGTTAATCAATTTTGGCTCTTGTAGTTTTATCAATAAGAAACAATTACGTTTTATTTTATTTATTTAGATAGCTATAATTTAAGATAGCATACAATGCAATGAGTTCATGCACAGAATCACTCTAAGGAAATTTGCTACTATTCTTACTAAATTTTTTAACAAACCAGAGATGAAAAACTGGTGATAACAGAATTTATTTTGAAATTCGAATTCTTTAGCAAGTTGTAAACTTTTATCTTCTATTCTATATGGTATATTTGCAGAGGAAAGGTAGAGAGCAAGAAAAAGATACTTCTGATGAACCTTTGCTTGAGCTCACGTGGTGCACATGCATCACTATGGGACCCCACATGGGAGATCTGAGATTTATCATCTGTTGGTTATTAATACTTTTCAAAAGTACACACAAAAGATTCCAAGTGTAGATCATGAGGACTCCTTGTATTCATTGTACATACAGTTGTTTAATTTATAAAGTTCTAGGGATATTTTGATTCTGTAAAGATGAATGATTCTTAGTCGTCATGAACATGAAACATTAGCTATACTTGCACTGAGAATGAGGTGTGGTGTAGTGGTAGACTACCCACCTTCTTCCCCTTTCATCCGGTTTCGATCCCTCCCCACTCCCCTTTAATATAGAACTTGTAGCAAATGTATTTCCATCAATCAAAAAAGTTATACTTAGCACTACAGCTCCAAGAGAAGCGAAGTTGGACATCTCATCTGTTATTCTATCAGTCACTTGGTTCAATATTTACATTCATAGCTAGCTAGATCTTCAAGAGAAGCGATGCCTTGGTGTTTTGAAGTATTCTAGCTTTCCATTTGTCGGGGGAAAGTACTACTTAGAATAGGCCAGACACTTTATCTTTTTCAGTGTGAGATTCTGGTTTTCTTTTGTAGAAAGTTACTGTAAAGATTACCAGTGTGTTTATGAAACAACTCAGTAAGTGAAATCCACCCATAGAAAAAAGAAAAAGAAATCTTATTTCATAAATTTCCTCATCAAAATGTAACTTCAAAAGACAGACACTTTGACAGAATTTCATGGCAGTGATATCACTTATGAACTAAATTATCTAGAACTAGAACTACTATTGGTTAAAAAATGTTCAGCGGTAAAGATCATCCTCGTCTTCAGCAGCTGTGGCCGAAGAATATGGGCTGGGAGTTGCTCCTGAAGTGTTGTTGGACTGTTCAGGAAATCGAAAGTCGGGTCCAAACCCGCGAGATTGCTGTAAAGTCTGAGCAAACATCTGGTACTTCTTGATGTCTGCATCGCTCACGCTTCTGCGGGCAAATTTCATCGACTCCTCGAAGTGCGCTGGCTTGATCTCGGGTACCTCATCAATGTCATCCTCTTCCATGGCTTCTGGGTTCTCTGCCTTTCTTCTTTCCTTCTCAATATCCTGGATATGAGTTGAAGAGATAAAATGGTAAGTAACTAAGTAAGTATGAAAATCATGAATGTCCCACATAAATGAGATAGGCATTTAAATACATTTCAACAAACATCTAAAATCCTGTTATGCTGCAATTCTTTTCTTGTGTGTGAAGGCAAGTTAAAGAAATTTTCAATCTTCAAAAACAAAAACGTTTAACTACCAAGAAGTTCAGAGGCAAAACTTTTGACACATCAAGGCTGAAAAGTTTAACATCTTAGGCAGGCTTAGACAGTAATGGTGGACGGTAAACTAGTAGGAGAAAAAAAGTTTACCTTTTCAATGTTCTCTCTAATGGCGTATTTGCAAGCTCGTTGGCAGATCTCAGTGATATCTGCCCCGCTGAAACCATGTGTATAATGAGCGAGAGCTGCTAGGTCAATATCCTTAGAGATGGGTGACTTCCGCAAACATGCTTTGAATATCTGAAGGCGCGAAGCCTCATCTGGGAGTGGGATGTAGATCAGTTGATCAAGGCGTCCAGGCCTGAGCAAAGCCGAGTCAAGAATATCTGGCCTATTTGTTGCCCCTATGATAAATACGGTTTTCTTTGAATTCATACCATCCATTTCAGTGAGGAGTTGGTTCAACACTCTGTCTCCAGCACCACCAGCATCTCCTTGAGAACTGCCACGCTGAGTTGCAATGGAGTCCAGTTCATCGAAGAAAAGGACGCAAGGGGCAGACTGGCGAGCCTTGTCAAATATCTCACGCACATTTGCCTCGCTTTCTCCAAACCACATTGTGAGCAACTCGGGACCTTTGATACTGATGAAGTTGGCCTGACATTCATTGGCAATTGCTTTAGCAAGAAGGGTCTTCCCACAGCCAGGTGGCCCATAAAAGAGAACACCTTTAGAAGGAGACATGCCAAATTTCTCGAACTTCTCAGGATGCTCCACCGGGTACTGGACAGTCTCTTGGAGTTCTCTTTTGACACTGTCCAAACCACCAATAGCATCCCATGAGACATTAGGCACCTCCACAACAGTTTCGCGCAAGGCCGAAGGATTTGAAGAGATTAATGCATGTTGGAGATGTTCATTGGTCACAGCCATAGAATTCAACACCTCAGCATCAATGGTATCATCTTCTAAGTCGATAACATCCATTTTCTCCCGAATGCATTGAAAAGCAGCCTCTGAACAGAGAGCAGCAAGATCTGCACCAACATAACCATGGGTGTTTTTTGAAACTCTTTCAAGATCAACGTCTTCGGCAAGTTTCATCTTCTTCGTATGTATCCTCAAAACTTCCAGTCTTCCAACTTCATCTGGTACACCAATGTCAATCTCTCTGTCGAATCTTCCAAATCTCCTCAGAGCAGGGTCAATGCTGTTTGGCCTGTTTGTAGCTCCCATGACAATAACATGTGCACGGGACTTAAGGCCATCCATCAAAGTCAGAAGTTGGGATACTATACGCCTTTCGACTTCACCATGGGTTTTTTCCCTCTTTGGAGCAATAGAATCTATCTCATCAATAAAGATGATTGAGGGGGCATTCTTTTCAGCTTCCTCAAATGCCTTCCTCAAGTTGCTTTCACTCTCACCAGCCATCTTTGACATAATTTCAGGTCCATTAATCAGAAAGAAGAATGCACCAGTCTCATTAGCTACAGCCCTTGCAATCAGAGTTTTTCCAGTCCCAGGTGGCCCGTAAAGCAAGATACCTTTAGGGGGTTTCACTCCAATCGATTTAAAGAGCTGAGGGTGTCTAAGAGGCAGTTCTACTAGTTCACGAATCTGAGCCATCTGCTTCCTAACACCTCCAACATCATCATATCCGACATCATCTAATCTTTCTTCGTCCTCGCGCTTGATAGGTTCTCCATCACAGAAAATTTCAGTGTCTGGTGCAACAACGCAGTACTCACCAGGGTCTGTATCCATCACCTTGAACTCAACACTTCGCATCATGCCGTTGACCTGGAAAAGGTCACCCTTCCTCACAGGTCGGTAAGCTTCCAAAAAGTATGGCTTCAAGTAGGCATCAAACAAGTTTCCAGTTACGCCTTCGATCGTATCATCGATTGGCAAGATGTGCACTCGCTGTCCATACTTGACATCAGGACACTGATGAACAGACACAACGTCCCCGAGACGAACCCTAAGATTAGCTCGGACCACTTTGTTCATTCTGATTTTCGGTTCCTCGCATTCTTCATCAGCAAGAACAATGCAAATTGTGTCCCTTCTTTTCTTGCCCTTGATCAAAACAGTATCTCCACGGAAAAACTGAAGGGTTTCCATTGTAGCAGAGTGCAAGAAGACTGTAGAGTTATCATCAGCAGGAGCTTCATCTACAACGAGTCGATGAGGTGACTTCTTGCGTTCCAAAATTGCAGTGGAAAAATCCTTCTTGCTAATTTTCCTGTGTGGACATAAAAATACTTTAGTCGCTAGTACTATTGCACAAATATGATCCATAACAATCCGATAATCAAGTACATAGTGAACAAAAGATAAAGTAAAAGCCAAAATCATCAGTAGAACAACACTCTCAAATTTTCTGATTCGAAAACTAGAAAACATTCGATAGCGAAAAGCGTACAGCTTACCAATACAAACTAATACACATGCATCAGATGAATAAGTAATCCTTAATGTTGCTACTAATCATTAAACAATCCGAACTTAATTGCATAAATATAGGAAAATAAAAAAAAAGGTTACACCTTTAGGGTTGAACACAACAATCAACATAGAGAACATCTAACTTCAACTATTCAAGTTAATCTGGAAAAAAAATCACAACTTGACCATTAACTATTTAAAAAGTTACGAACTTTAGGAAAATTACTTTCGCGGGAAACAAACAGAGAGCAATGAGAATACTTACGGGTCGGAAGAAGAAGAGGGCTGATTGGGATCAGGGGTTGATGAACTCGGAGTCACCATTGTTATTGCTTCTAATTTGGTTTCTTGTGTTTTTCGTCGTCAACAAAAACGTTTTGGGAATTTCAGCTCTTGTGAAGAGTTTGAAGTTTGATGCAAAGGATAAAAAACTGGTGGTTATTTATAGGAGAAAATCACCAAATCTTTTTGGAATTCGAAATACCTTAATCCTTTTCCTTTTTGGTGATGGAATTGCACTAGGAGAGTTTGTTTTGTTTTCACCTTTTGCATGTTATTTCGATTCTTTACTTCTCCTTATTCACAAAGGAATAAATAAATTAGAATGATTAATTATTATTTCTAAGAAAAAAGATTTACATACATTAAAATCGGCATATTACAAATTTATCACAACTTATGCATCCTTGGCTATTTCTAATTGGAATTAGATCATAGAAGTCCTTCTCATTCCTAATAGAGATACATTATTCGATTTTTCATCATTCAAATTAGAAATCCAGAAGCAATTTCTATCTATTTCAATTACATATTCGTAAACATGTCGGACATTGGATGCTAGAAAACTTATGGGGAATTATCCAAAATGGCCCAAATGGCCAATCTTTGTTCCAAATTGTTTAGGTCAGCACAATTCATTCCAAATTGTCAAAACTATTGCATAATTGCAAAGAAAGCCCCTTCATAATATTGAATTTTCTCTCTGGCTCACTCCAAGTTTGCCGACTTAGGCTTCTCGACGGCGAACGAGGACTCGACATCCTCGGTCTCAATGCCTGTTAGGAACCCATGGGTAGAACTTACCCCCAAAAGCTAGCTTGTAAGGGAAGGGTGCCCATGAGTTCTTAAACCATACTAGAATACTAAATTCTTCCAATGTGGGACAATTGGGGCCTAACATTCCACCACACTTCCGTACCCAACGTCCTCGTTGGCCTACTCTGTCGACACTGGCCCGATAATAGCCCTTTCCTTCTTGGGTGGCTTCATCCACCTATCAGTATTCAATGACTCGACATTATGCCCATACATAATACCGAGCCATCTTAATCTAGCCTCCAGGTCGCCCCTTCAGCAGAGTTCGAGTCTAGCAGCGTGGTGAAACCTGGCTCTGATACCAACTGTTAGGAACCCATGGGTAGAACTTACCCCCAAAAGCTAGCTTATAAGGGAAGGGTGCCCGTGAGTTCTTAAACCACACTAGAATACTCAATTCTTCCAATGTGGGACAATTGGGGCCTAACAATGTCGCCGGCCTCCGTCGAGTTCGCCCACTTCTACGCCAACCTACTCTATGAAGCGGCCAACGACTGCAAGGAGTGCGAGCGAGCTCAGGTGATCCAGCGAGGGAGAGTTTGCGGGAGGAGAGCAAGCTGAAGATATCGACTGCGATGAAGAATTTGGGGGAGGAGACGAGCTCCGGTAGCTAATTCAAAAGTCCAACATCGCTTCGATTCGACGTGGATGAAGAATTTGGGGAATAGGGAGGAGAAGTTTAGGTTAATTCTGATTAGGTGGGCCACGCAGGACTCAATGGAGGTGAGGGTGGTGCAGGCCCGGCGGCCCACTGAGATTAAGAAGGCCACAAAGATGCCGGAGGAGAGGAGGAAAGAGATTGAGGTCCGTGTAGCTGCTGTTGTCCATGAAGATAGATATTGTGGACTATGGACACGCTACAATGGACTATACTCACACTACAATGGACTATGGATACACTACAGTTGACTATAATCACACTATGATAGACTACAGTCACACTTTTGAGCAATGGACTACAACCACACTATGATAGACTATAACCACACTATGACTACACTACGATGGACTACGACCACACTATGGTGGACTACGGTACACTTTGGGTACCCTAGGATCTAATTGAAAATTGTAAATAGTAATTTGTTTTTCCAGAAATATACTACAACTACACTATGATGGACTACGATCACACTATGTGGACTACAATTACATTATGATGGACTACGATCACACTATGGATACCCAGGGATTCAATTGCAAAGTGTAATAGTATTTTGCCTATTGTGGAGTTGCCCGCTGCCCGTTGGCCATTTTAGAACAGAATTTGCCCACTTGGGTCATTTTAGATAATTCCCCAAAGGGGACTGCTATGTACACCCGGTTTTCTACTTTGGACACCAAATTTTTTTGTACACTCATTTTCTTTTTTGAAACTACTTTGAACACCCAAATTTGATTCAAATATTCCACTTATACCCTTCAAACAATTAATTTTGCTCTGACTATGCAGATTGTGTTATGTAATCCCCATTCAAACAATTAATTGCTTTCGCAGCTGTATGCATCCAGATCTTCTGCTGTGATTGATGCCATTCCACTTTCCTGTACAGGAATTAAACATATTGTTAAGTTGCTATTTACCATCAGATAACCTTTTCCATGAGCCCAATTTTCTTTTCATGTCTTAGGATCCTAAATAAAATCAGTACCTTGAGAATTCTCTTTCCTTCGTCAACGTTGGTGCCCTCAAGACGGACAACCACTGGCAGTTCTAGTTTAACCTTGAAAAGCAATGAACAAAAGTTAATTTTTCTAATAAACTAGAAAAGCTACACCATTAATTCAAAGCTTCGGCTTCTAAGAAAATAACAACATGCATCTCCAGGCAGTTACTAACTCAATTACTCAATATCCTTAAGCATATCTAGAATCAATATTGCATTTGAGAAAGTAATTCAAAACAGTTATAAAAGTATATCACCTGTTTAGTGGGATTGAAAATTCCACTAGGAATCACATTTCACTATTCCATCGAAGATATTCAACAAAATAAAAAAAATAAAAACTTTGTTCGAATTCATCCAGTATGCTCAATTCAATTTCGACAAAAAAATAACCTTGATATAATCAATGAAAATTCTTACCTTTTCTTCTTCGGATTCATCCTCTTTCATTGTGTCTTTAATCAAAAATCAGAGTTTGTTTGAGATTTAGGGTTAAGAAACTATGATATAAGATGATAGATTTTATTTTTTTTTAAAACCTAAATGGGTGTCTGTGTACAAAGAAATTAAGTACATATATGTAATTTCACATGAGAATATAAATGTAATTACATCTAATAAAAAATTCGGGGTGTCCAAAGAAGAAAAAGGGTGTACATAGCAGTCCTCTTCCCCAAAACTTATGGGGAATTGGCAAAAATAGGCTCATAGCCAAATCCATTTGCCAAAATAGGCAGCGGGCAGCGGTTAGTGCTTCACTAGGCAAAATGCTACAGTAATTTTGCAATTAAATCCCTGGGGTTATAGTGCGGCTATAGTGCCTCATAGTGCACATATAGTGCCTCATAGTGCACCCATAGTGCCTCATAGTGCACCCATAGTGCCTCATAGTGCACCCATAGTGCTTCATAGTGCACCCATAGTGCTTCATAGTCTTTCGAGTACAGAATCGTTGTAATTCATCAACGCGTTCATAGTCCCTCATAGTGCACTCATAGTGCATCATAGTTCCTCATAGTGCACCCATAGTGCCTCATAGTGCCTCATAGTCCCTTTGCTTATTCTCCGAACTCCACTGAAGACATTTTTGTTTGCCGGTGGCAAACCTCTGGGAATTTGGGGTTGAAACTTTGGGGATATATTCTTGAGATCCAGAGGGAACTTTTTGTAGTTGGGGTCGTTGTCAATCGATGACCAGAAAACATAGAACGGAGGGAGGTTTGTCGGACGGTTTTTGGTAAAAAACAGATCTAAACGTTTTCGTTCGCCGGCGGCAAACCGCTTGGAATTTGGGGTTGAAACTTCGTGGGAGTGTGCTCGTGGATGTTGGGAAGCTAGTCCAGGTTTTCCGAACGGAGAAAGTGGCCGGAAAATTAGCGACGGCGGCGAGAACTCCGGCGGCTCAGTTTTGCATTTGGTTTCACCGGCTGCGTTCCATGCTGTCTTTGGCTCTGAAATTTTGGGGATATATTCTTGAGGTTGAGAGGGAGCTTTTTGTAGTTCGAGTCGTCGTCGATCTATGGCCGGAAAAGAGAGAATGGAGGGAGGTTTGTCGGACGGTTTTTGGCAAAAAAACAGAGCAAAATGTTTTCATTCGCCGGCGGCAAACCGCTGGGAATTAGGGGTTCAAACTTCGTGGGAGTGTACTCGGGAATGTTGGGATGCTAGTCCAGGTGGTGGCGCATGGAGAAAGTGGCCGGAAAAAGAGCGACGGCGGCGAGAACTCCGGTGGCGGCTCAGTTTTGAGTTTCGTTTCACCAGCGGAGGACTTCTTATGCAATTAGGCAAAAGTTTTGCCTATTTTCAGCACAAAATTGGCTGACCCAACATTTTGGCAAATGAATTTGCCCATGAGCCTATTTTGGCTAATTCCCCAAAACTTATCGACATGTTTTTTTGGGTCCAAAGTCTATTACAGCCCGGCCCAATCAAGTCTGCTTCCACAAACGAAGAGGGCGGAAAACACAAACTTGCAGACAAAAAGACACATGAGAAGACAAGAAGTGAAGTTGCATAAAAGCTCAGAGAAGAAAACATGGGGATTGAAATTGGGGGCGAAATAGAGAAAGTGAACGGTAGAGAACTGAGTTACAATGAGTTTGTGGAGAGGTACATGGAAAAGAACCAACCAGTGGTGCTCACTGGCCTCATGGATGGTTGGAGAGCTTGCAGAGATTGGGTCACTCACAATGGTCAGCCCAATCTGCAGTTCTTCTCTACCAATTTTGGAAAATCCAAAGTTCAGGTACTATGTTGCTCCCAAAGATGAAAAAGGTGATTGCAATTGACAATTTGACAGAGAAGTTGTTCAAAGTTTTAGTTTTGATGGTGCTGCTGTTGGGTTCCTATCTTTTTCTATATAAAAAAAGTTTGTACTTTGATTTGAATTCTGAAGAATATAGGCGTAATTAGTGATATTTAGGAAGACTGGAGTCTTGTGGTAGAGTAAATGCTGTAAAGGGTCAAGCTTTGTGTTTGATGTGGTATAAGATAAGTGGTAGTTTAGAATTTTGATGTGGTATGAATTTTGTGACTTATAGGTTGCAAATTGTGGTACTAGAGAATTCTCAGATCAGAAGAGAATGGAAATGACCGTTGCAGAGTTTATTGAGCAATGGGTTGGGGACCCCGTGGAGGAACATAGTAATGCTTCAAGTCCTGCAGATATGAGCAAGATGTTGTTATATTTGAAGGACTGGCATTTTGTAACGGTACAAGCTAGAATTCACTATGTTTCGATGTTTTAATGCGATAAGTTAAGTGTTTGTACTCAATCAGAAAAAAAACATGATAATCGTTTCAGATATGCCAGATTTGAGTTTGAGAATATGTCACTTTGCACATATCACTGTGTCTATTCCAGCTCAATCACCTCAATTGTTCTGTCATCCTTTTGTTTTCTGATCTCCAGGAGTACCCAGAATATGAAGCATACACAACTCCGATGTTCTTTTGTGATGATTGGCTCAACATGTATCTTGACAATTATCATATGCATAATGATCCCAACACTTACTCAGAAAATAACGAAATAAGTTGCTCTGATTATCGTTTTGTTTACATGGGAGCAAAAGGTTTGAGAATAGTGTGATACATTGATTCTCGTCTTTGTTAATCCTCAATATCTTCTAAAAGTCAATAGCTGCAGCAGAGACCCTTTCTTTGGTTTATTCCTCGTGGAACCATCAAGCATTTTATCCTTTTGCAGGCACTTGGACTCCTTTTCATGCTGATGTTTTCCGGTCATATAGCTGGTCAGCAAATGTGTGCGGCAAGAAGCGGTGGCTTTTCCTGTCTCCTTCTCAAAGTCAGCTCGTATTTGACAGGCAAGTTTTGCAATTTCTTGCACTGATAAGAGAGTTATATGTTGATACATTTGAGTGTGTGTTGCTTTGATTTATAGAGCACATGTCTCTTTGCTTGTATAACTCTTTCTCTTGTTCGTGCTCAGGAATATGAAAAGTTGTGTATATAATATCTTTGATGATGCTAATGAAACTAAGCTTCCTGATTTCTCAAAGGTTAATCATTGATCTATATCTTGAAGTTCTCCTGTCTAGTATTTTTCGTCCTGTTTTTCTCGTATTTGAAATTTATACTCTTCTCTTAAGCAGGCTATCTGGTTGGAGTGCACTCAAGAGCAAGATGAGATTATCTTCGTGCCTAGCGGATGGTATCATCAAGTCCATAATTTGGTATCTCTTCAATTTCCTCAAATTTTTCTTCTTGCTTGGTGATTTTTCCACATACTAAGTACAACCTGAAAGCATGTGATTGATATAAGAAAGGTTTTACAAGTAAAGTGCTCTCCTTGTGGAGGTTTAACTTTTGTTTCCTTTATAAAGAAAACTTGGCACCAGTACCTGCCTCCTGTTCAGCATTTGTAATTTGTATTTTTCTTTTTGAAATTAACTTGGCCATGTATTTTTCTTGATCTCAATAGCTCAGACCCTCATACGAATCAAGTTGGGGTTTAGTCTCTTAGTACCCTTTCTTTTGGAATGTATGCTAAACTTGTTCTGCATAGACTTTTCTCTTTCCAGGACATTGCAGTTAATGAATAAACTATATCCTTAGAACAAAATAAAAAATAGAAAAACATCTCCATGCTTGATGCGTAAAAGAATTTCATCTTTTTTCTCTGGGCCTGTAATGAGAATTTCTCACTGTTTTGCATTGTAATGGTTTCAGGAAGATACAATCTCAATAAACCACAACTGGTTCAATGGCTATAATCTTCATTGGGTGGTAAGAGGGCTACTGTCAATTACCCATATTTTCCAGTCTTGCATTAGATGTACCATTGATGAAGCCAATGTTCTGGTGGCACTAACATTTATCTCATTAATTATCAGTGGGATTTGCTCTTGAGGGACTACAATGAGGCCAAGGAGTACATAGAAGACATCAAGGATATATGTGATGATTTTGAAGGCCTCTGCCAACGCAACCTTGCCGCTAATACAGGTACAGTATACCTTTTCGGAGAATGCTCAAATGCATTACATGACTATTCTAAGATTGGTAGAACTAGTAGCCTTACCGTGTTTAGATTTCCTAAGATACTAATTTAAAGCACAAGAGCATCATCATATTTACTGCATTATTAGCTGAATTCAGCCATTAGAAGCTGAAGCACTAGAGAGAGAAAGGTAGATCATTTCTTTTATTTAAGTTTCCCTCAATGATTTCTTAATGATTAACCAGTATACCTTTTTAATGCAGGCATGAATTTCAATGATTTCTTAATCTTCCTAGCACGGTTCTCCTTGGTTAATGTGATCCAACTTCATTTTCTCATTAGAAAGAATGGAAATCACACCCAGAGTTTATCCCCAATTGCTGAGCATCTCATTTCCAACCTTGCATCTATTCAAAAAACTGCATTGAATATAAAATCCGTGCAAGATGTTACAGGTCATGAATTTCATTTGGATTTTCGGGAGACCTTAAACAGTCCTGGGTTCGTTAAGCTTTGCACAGGTTTGGGCAAAACGTATGGAGTGCTACACATGCAACTGGACTGGAGTTATGATGCACAGGAAGCCTGCATAGATGATATGAGGAACATGAACATCCTCGGAACTTGTAGTTCTGAGGTCTGTACTACCAAAGATCTTGTTAAGTTGGTAGAACATGCTGTATCAGAATTCATGAGCATGTGAATTGCAGAAGATTTTTACGCCATCTACATCAAATGATGACTAACGATTCCATGAGAAGAGATATTCCGCTACTGGTTCTCGAAGGTGCATCTCACCCTTTCTTTGTGTTGCTCCATCCCAAGGGTTATGAATCTGCCTGAAGCACTGCTTATTCGGCTTATACAGGTTTGACACTCTGGTGCAGCACTTGCTGATTTGGATTTTGAATGTTTGATTGTCTTTATAGTTCATACTAACTCAACGAAGTTCCAAATACTCTGCATTGTCAGTGATTCACTTGTGTATTCATAATACATATCAATTGATAAGTCATTTGCTTTTCCTCTTTGCACCTCAGTTCACCTTTTATACTTTAATGATGCTTAATCTCTTTATGATTAACCAGTTCACATCTTTCTTTAGTTTGAATCTAGCATTATAATTTACATACAGTGTTAAATGTGGAAATTAGCGGTAAATCTTCATCGTGCCTTTCATGATTCATCTGTCGGAAAGTAAACACTTTAGAAAGACGAAAAAGGGGGTTTCATTTTTCTTTCTTTGCTTTCAAGTTAAGCCACTTTGGTTCTTTTCCTTTGCAAGTCATCAATGACAATGACTCTCCACAACCCGACTATCAATCAAGGATCAAAATTTCGGCACCGAAATTTCGGAAATTTTGAAGGGTCGAAACTTGAATCGGTGTACTTATTAATAATTGCTGAAAAAGATCGAAATTTCTGAAATTTTGGTAGTTTCGGTAAAATTTCGGAAATATGGTGCTGATGCTCGTAAAAATTATCGATATTACCGAAGGTGAAATTTCATTACAATTTCGATGTAGTCTTTAGTGAAGATGTTGATTTTGTCACTTCAATTCAATTCAATCTTTTGTTTTTTGTTACTTTAATTCAATCTTCTAACATTGCACCACCATCTCCACGTTTTCAATTATATAGCTACCAACAAACAAATACATGTATGCATTATACATATATTCTTCTTCTGACAATAGGTAAAAATTGTTTTATGTTTTACATAGCTTCTTCCACCACCTCCACTGTCAATTATCCACCGTCTTTGGTTAGTGTATGTTTCATGAGACTCACCTTAAGTATTTCACAATACTTTGTTTACCCATGCAAGGGTAAGTATGTTTTATTAATGAAATTATTTCCTTTGATAAACAATAGCATTTAAGATATTGTGCTAATTGATAGCATAGTGGAATGGAAAATACGAATTATTCTCTCTTATGTATATAAAAGTTAATCCATATGGACAATGTTACATAATTTAAATGTTAAATTGAATTATTTGTTAATTTTAAATCCTATAGAAAGTAAAGATGTTAATTTATAAGCTTCCTAGCATATTTTTCGTCTTTTATTATTTTATTTTTTTTACCGAAATTTTTTTTTTTTTTCAAAATTTGTATAAATTTGGGCTTTGCTATCAATGCATAAATTCTTCTTGTAGCCTTCTTTCGGTTCGGATAAAAAGGAAAATGCTCGAATCACTCGCCTGCGCAAGTTTTTGTGCTAGGCATAGGCTTGCTCGAAATTAAAACGTGGCTTCTGCTTAGGCTTGTTGTCGTTATTTTTTGTTGCCTTGTGGGGCTTGTTGCCTTAATGGCTCTATGTGTATCTAGCTTGTTGGGGGCTTTCCTCAGCTTTGTTGGGTTTGTGCCCTTAATAAATATTTGCTTAACAAAAAAAAAAAAGTTTTTGTGCTAGACATTCATATGCTTGTGGGATAAAACAGTCATTAAAGGCCAGGATCAGTCGAGTGTGCGGGTTTTGATCCTAGCCATTCATCCTTGTTGGATTGGTTGCCCAGTTGTAACTTGTAGGTCATCTAAGATTGTAAGCATTGGTTGAGAAGTATGGAGTAGGTGGTTTTCCATTGTTGATTCTAAGAAAACTTACACACCTGGCTTTTAAATCTAGTGTGGAAATGACAAAATGTGTTGCCAATAGTGGAGAACAACCATCTGAGAATGCAGATTTCAACTATTTAAATACATATTGGGTTGACAACCATCTGTTAACATCAACATTTTCTTTCTAACAACTATTATTTTTGTGGCAACTGAAATTCTTGCATTTACTTGCACACATTTAGGAATCTGGGTTAGAAGGTAGGATATGATATTATAGTGCGAGAGAGTATTGAGAGAGAGTACTGAAGTGGTTATGTGTGCTGGATTTGTTTAAGTTTTGTGTCCTTGTTGCTCCCCACATGTTTTCCCTTTAACTAAAGATACTTTACCAAATTGCCAAGGTTACTCTTCGCTTCCTACCAAGAAAGTTATAAACTTATAAAGCTCTTTTGGAATTTCCAAAATAACAAACACCAAGTTTGATCTATGGAGGTTTGGGTGCACATGGAGGAGCATATTGTTTTAGTATGATTGTGACAGTGAAAGTGAAAGAACAGATAGGACACTATGGAGCCCAATGCAATACAATCAACTCTTCTTTTAGCCTGAAATCTATACCTTTTCTGATAGGAAAACTGTAAAATACAACAAAAAGCCCTAATAATCACTACTATGGCCCCTACAAGCAAAAAATAATCAAATACCTGAACATGAAAAAAGAAAATCAGTAAAAAGGGAAGATGGCTAGTTTTTACTGTACTATGCTGCTGCTGTTATATTCATATTCATGGACACCTCACATTTCTTCCAGGACCTCCATAGTAAAAGTAAGTCCCCCAAACATTATTTTTACCCTGTCTTATGTCATAACAATTGGGATGATCTGCCAAAAGGTGAAGATTATTGAGAGGGAGAAGATTGTTATCCCAATCAACTGTTTGCAAGTTTCTGAAATAAGATGCTTTTCCAAATCCTGCCTCTGCAAATTGGCCACTACCCATTTGGGTAGATGTGTGATATCCCCTTGACCTACTATTCACAATTTCTCCCCCAAATTGCACCATGCTTGCATGGCTCCTCAGGTGACTGAACAAGAAAGCTGGCCAGTACCCAACTAGGAGGCCATTCCCAAATTGTAGCCACCAGTGTCCATGCTTTGGATCCTACAAAACACATAATAACTTGTTGGTATAGCTCTGCTGAAAAGAAGAAGAGAGACTCACTTTCCAGCAAGTCCGCTCTAACAGTTCCCTAAGACAGAATGATTGTAATCAATTTGATTGTTTTGTCTTGCAATGGCTTTTTGAGTGGAGAATGATGAGCTTTGTCACTTTCATGATGGATTTTCCACTGTCTCGTTATCTGGTTTTGCAGATAGTATACTTTTTCTGTAGCGGTAACCCTTAAGTTTAACTCATAAAGCTCCCAAAACCAGTTGGAGTCAAACTAATAATAGACATGCCTTATTGTAGAAAAAAGCAGCAAAGTTGGCACATAGTGTGGCCTTGGGGAAGTGAAAGAATCTTAGTATTCGGAGTATAAAATCAGGGGAAAAGAAATACTTCAATTAAGAAAGGTACGTTTGGCTAATTTGTTTATTCAGAAACAGCCTACTTTTGTTTTTCTGGTATGCGACCAAAGCAAACTACCTTAAAGCTTAGGATACAAAGTGAGTTTTCTAGACATTAGTTTGATTGAAACTTTGTTGTTTTTGGCTTAATTAGGATATTTATTATTTGAATATGTTGACTAGAAAACTCACCTTCCAAACCATCAAACCAATGTCAAATTGTCTGCTGCCATAAGAAGACCTTGGAGAAATTGCTGCTCCAATTGCAATCCTGTTGTTTGTTTGGACAAAGCCAGAGCAAAGCAAGTTGTAGCATCCAGTTGCTTGATATGCATCTGTCTGTAAAATCAAACATGCATTATTTCCTCCTCATCTTTGTGCCTATAGTCTTCAGGCAGCAGAAAAACAAGAATCTGATTAGTAAAACTTACTGTCCAATATGTAAAGAATCTTGGGTAGCTATCTCCATACAATTCTGGGCTAACCTGCAGAAAGAGTTGAAAGGCAAAGGTTATTGACCATAAACGAAAGAAACTAAAGCGAAAACACAAAGTATTGTTTTCGATTCCCTCCTCCCTGATATCGCTGGCATAAAGATACAGAACAAAGAAGAAAGTAAAACACATGCCTGCCATCCAGCTTCAATGGTGTTCAGATCATGGCCAAATGAGCCAGAGATGACCCAAATCTGTGACAAGCTGAATTCATATTGATCAGTCACCCTAGGTGCCCAAACATTGATGCTGGCCTTTGCTCCATAGTATTGATCTCCATTTACAAACACAACTGCATGCTGTGAAAATCCAACAAAATGAAAAGAAATTAGTCATTGAGCATTGCATTGATACAGAAAAGAGCATTTTTCACTTTTTCAAGAAAGACTAAGTACCTCATGACCATTGCCTGATGAATCTCTCCTCACATGTCTTCTGGGTTTTCTCCCAAATCTTTGTATAGAGCTTGCTCTTAAAATGTCTTTGTCTACAATCCGCCGTATCGGAACTGTTCCTTGTGGACATGATTCACCAGATTCTGACCATAACTGGTAACTATCTCCCACATTTTCTGTGTTGTTATGGCCTTTAGGCCTCTCTGGCTCATCCTTCATATTAACCATCCAACATTGAAAGTTAAGATTCAACTACGACGAAAAATCTTCTCAGAAGAAGTTCTAGTTTCAAATCTCAGCAGTTACTGAATAAAGCAAAGTGGTATTACCAATGGTTTTTGTCCTCTAAGTTTGGGATGGTCAAAAGCTGGTTGGAGATGAGATAAAACACAATCAATCACATCACCATCAGGGCTCTGCAGCAACAAGAAACCCAAAAATCAATAAATTTAAAAAACCAACAAGAAAATGAAGTTTCACAAAGAATTCACTACCAAAGACAAAAGCAAAATGCCTGAATGGTCTTGACTGCAGGCTTGTTGATCTTCCTCAGATATGACTGGACCCCTCTCAACTTG
Organism: Spiraea crenata; assembly: GCA_033992175.1. Classification (NCBI taxonomy): domain Eukaryota; kingdom Viridiplantae; phylum Streptophyta; class Magnoliopsida; order Rosales; family Rosaceae; genus Spiraea; species Spiraea crenata. The sequence continues at coordinate 6,373,002 of JAVBHV010000046.1, forward strand.
TTCACCTCTGCCCCGGGCCTAAATGTCTGATTGACCGGCCGCGGGAGGTGGCCGGGATCAGATGCAATGGGGAGGGACAGGGCAGGGGAAAACAGAGAAGGAGAAGCAACAAGAAGAAAGAGAACAAGAAGCATGGGAACAATTGGCAAAGTGTTGGAGGTGGTGTGACAACCAAAAGAAGCCAGTTTAGAGGAATGTTTTACTGGAGTAGGTGTTTGGTTTTGGTTACAAAAACAACTGCAAACAACATTAGCAGATTGTGTTTGGATACATTGAGGTTGTCTTCTTGTGTGCTGAATTGGAGAACAGCAGAGGAGTTGGTTGTTCATTCCTTCTGTTTTTTCATGTCAATACAAAACAGAAGGAACCATCAAATATGAGATGGTTTTTGATTACTTGATGAAATGCTTCACCATTTCCAACATATAAACAAGTGAGAGTTGCAAGAGAGATTCTTGCGTCTTGGTTTTGTGGATTTTTTTCTCTGACAGGGCTAAGGGAAAATTTAGGCACGAGCAGATTAAAATAGAGAGCTTTGTTGAAAAAAAAAAAGATTAAAATAGAGAGCTGGATTGGTGATGGTGGGGCTGTACTTTCCTAAGTTTCACTTCTTGAAGGGTTATGGTCAAATTGGTTTTAAATTGCTTTCACAAAGAGAGAAAGGGACAGGTGGGTTCTTCAAGCTCAGGCCAATGCACAAAATAGTGAAATCCAACTACTTGAGAGCTAAGCCAAGCATTAACTCTAACCAACGATAGTCTAAATTTTTCAGTTTGATTCTTATAAAATGAATTTGAGAATTTAAGTTAGTGAGCTCGATACTTAAGTGTAACATATTAGTCTTGTGCATTAAATTCATACAAGAAAGTGGAATGACTCCATTTTTTTAAGGCTAGCCTCTTCTTTTTTTGTAATATAGGAATTTAACTTGTACCACCACAACAAAATTAATATATAGGAATAAAACGTAGGTAGCCTAACTCCGCTAAGCGATGAATCATTGGTCCTTTTTTTACTCTTTAGAAAGCTCAGGTTGTAACAAACACACTCTTTAGAGAAGAGTGAGTCTGTCAGTTTGGTTGCTACATTTAAGTATGTCCTCAGCAGCTAATAAATGAAAGGATATGATCACAGTGGTGGCTTACCACTGGGAAGAGGAACAGTTGTAGTGCATACAGCAGAATTACTTCAGATTCTGAAAGGCCATCAATATCGATCATCATTTCAAATGGACCATGAAAATGAAGAAAAAAATTTCCCACTATGTAATTGGGTAACTGCTTTTGACTAAATAAACTAAATGGTAATCCAAAGATTCCTGGAATCATGACAGAGAAGAAAATGTGTAAGCAAAAGGTTTTTTTTAATTTAGATCACTGAGAGTTTGTGTTTGAGAAAAAATTCTACAGCATGTGCCTCTTTGTTGTGGTCTCAGCATCACCAAGTTGCTATATTGGTGTACTTTTGTTTGCTTATTTGATGGTCCATGCTCTGCAATTCACCCAAAAATGAGAAAGTCAATGCTGCGTCTCCTTCATTTCCGGCCATGGACAATGACCGATGGATAACTTAACTAACTAGAATGATTAGAAAAAATTGGGAGATTCACTAGAAAACTATGCTACAATCGCTTACAACTCAAGTAATAAAGTTCTCACCTATCTTACCACCAAGAAAACAGATGAAATTTATTACCATATATTTACCGGGGAAATCGATGCCTGAGGGCAATATTGATGAGATGGGTCCAATCTATATTTGAGTCATGACCAGAGAGGTAGGTGACACCCAAAGGTCCAAGCATGTCAAGGCTGCATATGCCGACAGTATCATCAGCAGAGATAGTGTACTGTGGAACCCAGGTCAAGCACACTCAAACCAATAGAGTGATTGACTTAAGAAGTGGCGTCCATGTTGTTTGAAAGTTTTAGATGATCAACCACAATCCTCAAGTTATTAAAGCTTTTCATTTTAGTGTGCATTTTTAACAAGAATTCCTACTTATGGTAGATTTGTCATTGCGTTTGCTAGTTTAATCCTATAGCTTCATCACCAATATTAGTAATTAAGGGACAGTAAGTTTCTCCTCTTTCTGATTACCAATTATATGAAAGTTGAAAGATTCCTACCTACACCTAGTAACTTTGTAATTAACCATGAAATGATATTCCATTGACTGTGGCTTGGTTGGCACTGGTTTGTGGGGGGCACAAAAGTATGGGCCCTTTACCCCGCTCTACTTGCTGGCTCTCTCTTTTTAGGGTCCTGGCCTATGATGCTTGCCACTTTCAAATCAAAATGCCCCTTATAGTATCGAGAAAGAATTGCATATGTAACCGGTGCATGAAACATCTCATTAGTGTGATATTTATATGCATGATGTTATCAATATGCATCCGTTGCATACAAGGTTTTTCTCGTCAGCAGTCCGTCATCTTTTTTGCGAGGTTCTATTCTATAATTCTCTCTTCTTTTAACACAAGAGTAGCACTCACTCAGCCTCCCAACAACTTGTGCAGCAACCAGCAGGAGAATATTGGTCCACCGTAAGCCCACGCTCCATTAAAAGCAGCATCACCACTCCGAGATTATTAAGTTGTTCCACTGGACACCTTACCAATGCCCCTTTTCTAAAGTGAGTCTCAATTCAAAGAACAGATTCCCAACCCCACAATAATCTAGACAATAAAAAAAAAGAATAAAGTTCTGATAAATTTACATGTTTGAATGAACTTTTCGAGTTATCAAAGATATATTTGCATTAATACGGGGCTAGATTTATATTCGGGTAAATTTGTGTTTGAAGTTAAGGTCATTTCATGGCATAAACTATATAAAAATGTGTCACTTTTCTTGAAAGGCTGCCATTGTCAATTTGTCATGCTTTTTGAAATTGTTGCCAACTAGCAAAAGAATATTAACCTGTAATTTTTTTTTTGGAGCTAGCTATAATTCTACTGGGATTTGCTCTTCATTCCTGGTGTGATAGAGTACCTTACTCAATGTCACCATCATCTGCAATTTGTAGTTTGCAGCAGAAGGCACTAACAGCTGGTAGATTCTCTTGTGAATTGTTAAATTTTCCTTTAAAACAATGTAGCATGATCATGATATATATATAATTTTCCAAATGTAGCATGATCATGATTATTGAATGATTGTTTGCAGGTACATAACATGGATAACATTCTTTCACCATAAGCCTTTGGTTGATAAGAGTGAAGATTAAAAAAAGAAAATTTGAATAAACCATTAAGTAATTTCACTTAAATTCTTGACGGAGAGCATTAGCTCATTATTTCTATCTCTTTCCTTACATGATAGGTTACTTGAGAAGAGATACGAGGATAAAACAACTGTGTGGACTGGGACATGGAAGTTTCTCTCCATCATTAGACAGTCTATTCATAGCACAAGGCACTCATAGTGGTTCAAGCAGTAGTCTAGACTCAAAGAATATAAATGTTGCGTGACGCTTGTATGCCAAGCATGAGTATCTTGTTTTCAAAGAGTGCTGCCTGCAGAGCATACATAATGCAGAGTAAGCTCCAGTCCACTATATGTTGGTACCTGGATTAAAAGGGTTCAAGATGTTGAAAGGTGATAATAGATTAAACGGTTACGGTTGAAGATGTTGAAAGGTGAGAAAATTCATAATCTGAATGTGGAGACCATGTGGTGTTTTCTTCTAAAGGAGCTACTACTAGTTTAACTGCATTGTCGACCCAAAAAAAAACAGTTTAACTGCATTTATGAAAGAAAAACTAGGGAATTATTTGCCTTTTTTAAAGTACACCACTTTCATGCCTTCAAAAAAGTATGATCAAATTATACATGATGTAGGGCACTATCACTGTCCACATGGGTATCCACCATCCCACGAAATCTTAGAATTGATCATTTTGGTTTCCTTTAACTTTTTGATTTTTCAGTTTTTGAATACGAAATGTGGTTTGGAGGTCAAAAGATTTCTTAACATCATGATTTACCCTCAAAAAAATGAAGACCTACTTTAATTCTTCAGAGAAAACTGACCTGAGAAACTGGTAGGTGGTCAAGCAACTATACTCAAAACACTTACATTGCTTTAGTCCCTAACTTTCCATTTTTTAAGGCAACTATGATAGCAGCAACAAAATAGGAGAAAAACTTGCATGTATGAGTTTATGTTCAGAGATATATGTGAGAATGAAACCGATTAATTTCATTGCTTTAGTAACTTTGAACTTTGATCTTTATTCAAGATTCTGGCCCTTCAGTTCCAGGTTTCACAGAGTTAGTATTTGCAGCATGAAATATTTATTGTTTCACTATCAAGTCCTTAACATTTGTATGATGGATGGCTTCATTTTCAATTTTTTGAACATTGCTGTCAATTCATCTATCGAAAACAACATCATGGAAGAACAGATTCTGAAACAAACGAATTGGTAGCTGTTTTGTATTGTTGCAGCAAAGAGCATGAATTCTTTCGACTCAGGACCGATCAATAAAGAAAATAGATTCTGTGTCCAACAGAATCTGTCCACAGTTCATGAATAGTTACCGGTGGATTGGTTCATAAGCAAAGCATCCTTCCTTCATTCCATCTTTGCAGAAAGCTAAAAGAGTAGTAGCATCTTCACATTCTTCCATAATGCTCTTTTGATGACTACGACTGAACTTTTCTATTAAGTAAAGACACAATGAAATTGGTTGCTGCTTGTTTGATTGAACTTTGATAACCAATACAAGTGTCATAGATCACAAATTCAACTAAGTCCATGCCACTTTAACAATCAAATTAGAGCAACTCGAAGGCGGTTTTTATTTCTTTTTTCCATTGTTGATGGCAATGAGAGAAGGCATAAGATCAGCAGCAGAGGCCTCTTGCAATGGGATTGTTCGAAGAATAATAACCCTTCCGAGAAGTCTTAAGGGAGGATTCTCGAGAGTAATGGGTCATGGTAGAGACCTAATAGGAATAGGATCATCAGGAAGAAGATCTCAAACTTTACCATCAAACTTTCAACTGCAGCATCCAGAAGAGCCTCTAGTTGTTCCAGAACTATCCAGTTTTCTAACTAGCTTTGAGCAGCAATATGGCACCATGCATCCATTCTTCTACGCTTGCCGTCTTATTGAGGCCTTAAAGATTGCAGAGGATGAACACAAGTTCTTGTTCATGTATCTCCACTCACCTGAACATCTCTTCACACCTTCTTTCTGTAGGGAGACACTGTCTTCCGAGCTTGTGGTGCAGTTCCTTGATGCTAACTTTGTATCCTGGGGAGCACTTGCAGATAGAGAGGAAGGTCTACAAATGGCTGCAACACTGCGCCCTCATTGTTTTCCCTTCTGCGCTGTTATAGCTCCTGCTCCTGGTGATAGCATAGTTGTGCTGCATCAGGTTATTTCAAACTTGAACTATTTTAGCAACTTGTTTGTTAATTAGTCCTCCATTTGTTCTGGATAACATATTGAATGCCCATTATCAGCTTATCGTAAGTAGTAACACCAAGATTTCCTAATTTTTACACTGATGATAAAGATACTAGAGCTCTCTTTGTTTTCTCATTTGTCCATGTTTAGGTGGAAGGACCAGTTTCCCCAACCGAGCTGGTGGGGATTCTGCAGAGGACTGTGGAGGAACAAGGGTTGGCTTTTCATAGTTCGAAGGCCAAGCAGGCAGAAAAGATAATGGCAGACCGTAGTCTAAGAGAAGAACAAGATGCAGCATATCTTGCAGCTCTGAAGTTAGACAAGGTTTGCCTCTATCTTGTTACTTACAGATATGATGTACCATGCTCTCGGTCCAAGACTATATCTAGTGAATCCCAAAATCAACATTTTCATTCTGGTCTATTTCAAGGAGAAGGAGAAACTGAAGAATTTACCTCCAGCTAACAAAGCAAATTCTGAGAGGCTTCATGATCTTTCGACCAAAAAGCAGTATCAAAAAATTAACGAGGCTTCAACTACCAGAGAAGCTCAACATAAGGAAGTTGCAAATAGGGGAAAGGATCCTCAGGCTGCGCAGGTATGACTGCTAAACCAAAGTAATCGCAGCAATTATACTTTTGAAAAGATTGTATAATGAATTGGTCATTGCAGATACTGATAAGGTTTCCGAACGGGGAAAGAAGAGAGCAATGCTTCTTGTGCACAGACAAAATGCAGGCAATTTACAGATACATTGACTCACTAGGCCTACCTGGTATAGCAGGAAACTACAGACTGGTATCAAGCTTCCCAAGAAGAGTATATGGAGTTGACCAGATGGGGATCACAGTCAAGGATGCTGGTCTGCATCCACGAGCAACCCTCTTTCTTGAACTTATGTGACCAAATCCTATTTGTTTGCAAGTGTATCAAGGACAAAGGTTAACACTTGAACCGTCAAAATATTGTAATCGAACCCAAATCAACATCCTTGTTACTGTTAGGACTCGACTATTAGATGGTTGAAATGTAACATAGTCATTTAAGAGCTTATGGGCAACATTCCCTTACAAGTAGCAATATAATGTAACATGTTTAAACCATTCACCAATATCAGCAGCATAAGTTTCACTAGTAGAAAAATTGGCAATAGTCACCAATTAGTTATGCCAGATTTGGTGACGGTTGCCTCCGTGACCAAAAATTTAGCCATTGAATTTTTTTTTGTGATTTTCACTAAGAGACAAAATTTTAGTACAAAAATACAAAATTTTGTTGTGTTTTTTCTACAATTTTTGTTTTTTAGTGATAGCAAAAGTTTAGAGCCCATTTGACATGTGTTTTTTTAGTGTCAAAATCACTTTTGATTTTCTAGAAAGCACATCATAGGTGCTTTTACCAAAAGCACTTTTCAATTAACCAGAAACAGTTATGCACAAAAAACCATTCTTATCCATTTTAAAGTATTTTCGCTCAAGTGAAAAACACCTATTATGTGTTTCTAAACTTTGTATAAGTGCTTTTGATACTTAAAAAACATTTGCCAAACAAGTACATAGTCACGGAGATACTTTGGTGATTATTGCCTCTTTTCCGTTAAGTGTTTCTCGCGCATCATCTTAAATGGTACACAAAATTGGCGAATCCTATTGGGACCTATTCTCCCGTCGCTAAAAGTCCACAAAACCCACCAAAAGTTAAATACAAGTAAAAAACAAAAATGGAGCTCCAGCGCGTCATGTGATCGGGATTCACCGGGTTCACACCACCACTTATCAGAAAAATGGAGCTCCGAATCTGTAATCCTCTTCGTCATCTTCCTCTTCTCTCGAATTGCTCTTATCGAATGAAAAGCGCTCAAGTTCGTAGCTTCTCAATCCGCAGCTGCCGCTTAGACCACAACGAATCGCGCAAGGTAAAAGTCAGGTACAACTGCTAGTACCACTAACTCTGCAATCTGTTTGGATTCCGAGAAACAGTGAGAAAATGACTGGGAAATTTAGAAACTTTGATTCTTATCTGCGTTTTTTTGTGTTAAAGATTGAATTTTTACTTTGCATTTTGAGTAGAATGAGTAAAAATTGGAAATTTCTGTAGTTTTTCAATCTTTTACAAATTGGGTTGCTTGTTAAATTGTGTTTTGCTTAGCTAATAATCACTTTGGTGGTTTTGTTTGCAGTTAGTTTTGGTTAGCTGATAAACACTTTGGTGGGTTTTTGGTTTGCAGTTAGTTTTGGAAGTGAAGGAAAAGCTTGAGAAAGATTATCAAAGTCTTCCTGTAGGCAAGAATGGAAGAGATGATGAGGATATGATCCTATGGTTTCTCAAGGACCGAAAGTTTTCGGTTGAAGAATCTGTTGAGAAATTGAACAAAGCAATTGTATCCTCCACTAGCTCAATCATGGTTTTCAAGTTTTATAGGACTAACTCAAGAATGTGTCATTTCAGTTGCATTTTACTTTGGAAGGTTTTCGTTCTTTTGAGATTCTGTTTATGTGTGTGTTTCTAGTGCTGTGTTGTATTTTCCTTATCTGGTAGTAGAAATGGCGTCAAGAATTCGGAGTGTCTCAGTTGTCCCTAGATTCAGTGAAGAGTATATCCGAGACTGGAAAAGCTTATGTGCACGACTCTCTTGATGTTAATGGTAGACCAGTTCTCATAGTCGATGCTTCAAAGCATTTTCCTGCTGTGAGTTTGTTTCTTTTGGTTATTGTGCTGTGCCTGAAAATGTGTGTTTGGGTGAATAGCTGTTAGTCAACAAGAAAGTGTTTAGTTTGTAGACCCTTTCAAAATGGCTTAGATCAATATGGTATGGAATTTGTAATCATAACAACAATCTGTCACAGGCTCATGATCATGCTGATGATGAGAAGCTCTGTGTGTTTTTGATTGAGAAGGCATTGAGTACTCTTCCTGAAGGGACAGAAGAAATACTTGGAATCTTCGATCTACGAGGCTTTGGTGCAAAGAATGCAGATTTAAGTTTCATCACGTTTTTGGTAAGGCTTACAAACTATCTGCAGATTGACCTGCTTGTCAAAGTCTTCTGTACTTTATCAGGTAGATATGAACTAAGAACGATGCCCTCTCTGAGAGTTGCTTATCTATTGCAGTTTGATGTATTCTACTACTATTATCCAAAACGGTTGGGCCAAGTCCTCTTTGTGGGCGCTCCATTTATATTCAAGCCAATTTGGCAGATGGCCAAGCCGCTGTTGAAATCATATTCTTCACTGGTATGTATTTCCATCATATATACTCATACCATATCGTTCAAAAGATCTATTCTTAGTCAAAATGAAATTTCATACTGCATTCTGATTGAATGGCAGTCAGGCCTCCTGATACCTTCAGTAAATGTGCATATCTAGTTTGGAGGATCCACATGGGAGGAACATACCTTATATTCAGTAAATATGCGTTATCTTGTTCGGAAGATGTATACGGGAGGGGCGGGCTATATATATGTATGACATGGCATTTGGTAAATGTATTTATATCTTAGCTTGGAGGATTCATAGATGTATATGACATTGCCTTTGTAAAAAGTAAGCAAGTAACAAGTTGGTGCAGAGCCTGAACCTATGAATTTTGATGTTGTATGTTTATGTTTTCTGTCTACTGCTTCCATTTCATTTTAACTATTTGTCCATTGAAGGTGAGGTTTTGCTCTGCGGAGACTGTCCGCAACGAATATTTTACAGAAGCAACAGTGCCGGCCACATTCAGAGACTGAGAAATGTTACTCCCAATATTGAGTTGAAGAACTATAAGCATGTAATTGTTTTGTAGATAAAGACGGCTTATACATATCTCCTTCCCAGAGTATATATGTACTTTCAGCTTCACAACCTTGGCGGCTATAAAGGCTAATATTTGTATTCCAATTTTGCTCAAGAAGAAGCACATGGTGCACCAATTTCTGGCCTTTTTAAACAATTTGAATCGTATTTTTGTTTCAATTAAATTCCTATTGCAATGCAATGCGATATATAACATCTAATTCCTCATTTTCTGCCCTCTGACTGGCAAAGATGCTTTAGCTGCCCCCTTCTTGCCTATCATGGGCAACTTAACTTGACATGAGTATACAATCAACAGAAGACAAAGAAGTAAAACAAGTACGAAAACAGGAGAGGATAAAACCTCCTCATTTGGTGTTAAAAGTCCAATTCTAGATCGAGTACTAGTCGACCACAGATAATCTCCTTCCACCAGCGCAGCCCCTGATGTCCAAGTAACGTCTGGGGGACCGAAAATGATCTCTTTGTCACCAAGACACAGAGCATCTTGAATGAGTGACGCCACATATGGCACTCGAAAACAATATTGCCATGCAAAATATCCGCTTTGCAACTCACTGCTTGGGTCAGACCAGGATCTGGAACATAACTGCTTGCCTTTCTCCCAAATCTTCGTCAAGGTGGTTCGTGAGCTCAAATTCAACTTGTCGTAAACAGCAAAAAATCCAGACAGGGCGTGAAAGCGGGCTGTGGGGTGAGCAACTGCTGACGAATTTAGGAGTTCACTCCCTGTGAACATGAGCAAGGAATTATAAGTGACACGAATCCTTGTAATCACTCCAAGAAGAAGAAAAAGGAAATAAACAAGGGAGGGGAAATTTGAACTCGGGAATACACACAGCCAAATTCAAATCAGTCAGTTTTGCAGTGCTGTAGGGTTCACTATGGTGTTCAACATAGTGTTCAACATAATGTTCATAGTGTTCAACATAGTGTTCACCATAGCCAAACTCGGGAATACACAGAGCATCACACAGTTTCTTAATCTAATCAGAGAACTTTCTCGGAAATAGTTTCTATGTGAAAGTATGTGATTTTTCAACAAAGAAACGACCTTCTATAAGTGGATGAACCAAATACAAAGAACAATTATACTAAAAGTGCACAACCATCAGATGGTTGAAACAAGAAAGTAAACTGTAATCCAACTGCTGAGCAGGAAATGAAAATAGCACGTACCGTTATCAGTACATGACCTTGCTCTATAGTCTGTGTTCTCGGTGCTTGAATTGATAGCAGCAGCCGTAGCAAGTCTTCGGCATTGTTCCCAATTTGGTGCTCCAACTAGATAGACAGAAGGAAAATGAGTTTCTTGCACTTGACCAATCGCATTTTTCTGATCAGTATTATTTATTAGACGGAAGCAACCATAGCAGGTATACTTTTGCATGGTATCTGCATGAAGACAAGGATGCCTGATCTCTAATGTACCAGTAGCACTTCCTCTGAGTAGTTCCTCGTGGCTGAGCAAAGCAACTGTCCTATCAAATGCTTCATTTAATCCAAATTCGGAAAATGAGTAAGCTAAAATCTCATGTTCAACAAAACCAAACTTTGATCTCACTAAGTTTACGTCTTCACTAACATGATCAGTTTCTACCACAATTTGCAATGATGAACCTCCCAAGTCAAGTAGTCCCAAAGTGGGTAACCTTGAATGATTCTTGAAACCACCCATTCTGTAATTTAGAGCCACCCAACCATAATAAGCTTCTTCTTTGCCACTCAACACCCTTATCCAGCTCCTTTTATACGAAAAAGAATGTTCTTTTACAACAGATTCGACATCATTCAAGACCTGCCTAGCATCCTCCAATGACAGCCTCCTTAGTCCAGCAGTAGCTAGAATGAAAATAGGTGTGTCTCTGCGTTTGTCAGACGGAACCTTATGTTCTGCTAATGTAATTAATGGTTCCAAAGATGCTCTTACTCCTGAAAAGTTGCCAACAAATTTATCCAAACCAGGCTCAGTTTGCAGACAGTGATATTTACAATTTTTCCTAAGCAAACCCTCCATTGCATTATCGGGATAAGAATGCAACAAAATAGGCAATTCCTTACTACTTACATCCTCTACCAGCCACTCATAAACATTCACTCGGGTTCCCGTGCTTCCACAATCAACAACCACAGTATAATACGGCCCTTTAGATACACTAAGGCCTTTCCCATGCTTAAAAGCGAAATAGACACCAAATAACAGGAGTATTATAACTATGACAATAATACTTGATCTCAAAGCCTGTTTATATTGAGTAGACCCCATGCTTGAGAGTTTAAGTTTTGAAGAAGATTTCGGTTCCATGGATGCATTACTAACATGAAAGCATCCCAATTCCAATACCAGTTCTTTCACACCCTCTTCACCTTCACGTTTCGCTCAAAACCCACTCCAAAACACAAAGTGTACAAGTCAAATAGGAGATAGAGAAACGTATCATAGTCTTAGACCCATCAACTTCATACTTATTTTTAGCAGTCCCTACCGCGTATCAAGTTATAACTCAACTTTTCCAAATTTGTACTGAAATCAGAAACCATTCAACCGAATTCACCTGACTGCTCGAAAGTTACTGATGCCCGCCTGATGAAAGCCAAATGAACAAAGGCAAGCTGCAGGAAAGACCATTCTGTCATTTTTTAGTAAGAGAAGTTCAGTACCTGTAACTAGCATAGCTGGAAAACCTACAACTACTACAACTACAAAAAACTCAAACTATAACTACAAGAACTATGCTGTCTATTGAAACACTTGCACAATTATGACTTTAATGAATCACTTTAATGGTCAATGCCATCGATATTGTATCGACATTATTGTCGATACGAGCACTAGTTATGGTTGACTATCATTCTGGCAATGCGAGCTGCCATTCTTTAGCCAAAAGCCATTGTCTTTAGTCTCCACAAAAACAAAGAAATAAATTTTACCATATCTGACCAAGCAATCTGTAAAAGGGTAGCTTCAAATGGGAATCACAGAACAAAACAACTCTCTGACATGGCAATCACTATGATGGGTGGGCAAATTGCCAAATTGAAAAGGCAAATACGAGACGTGAATAAAAAGGCATACTGTGAATCGATTCAAAAGAGATCTCTGCGCTGCACCAACCAACCACCCAATTAAGAGAAACCGTGAATCAATGACATAAAGGCAAAAGCGAGGCATTACCTGGTTCGACTGTAAATGTGGCGAGCTTGCCGTCACCACTCAGCCTACAAGTTGGGTCGAGTTCAGAACTTGAATCTAAAGGAGAGAGAGACTGAACAAAGTACAACTGTAAAAACTAATTAGCCGGTTTGGGTGGGTCCTCCTCTTAGTTATGTGTACTTTGAGTAGAAATTTGAATTCAAGTGCAAATTAATTTGCAAATGACGAGCTCTTGCTTAATTTGTAGTTTGTCAACAGAAATTGCAAGTTGTTGGTGTAGTGGTAATTGATGGTTACATTGGTTCTACTTGATGAAGGTGGTTGAGGTTCCCACCCCAAAATCAATTGGCAATAGGGGGAGTAGCCCAATTCCTTATAAGCACTTGCAATGTCTCTTACTTTTCTAATGTGGGATAAACATCCACATTCTCAACACTACTTGAGTCATGTTTACTGATTACATTACTTATATGAGTGCGATTAAGATATACTATATTAAATAGTTAACAATATAATAAAGAACAATCGTTCGTAAGGTAAGTGTGGCTTCCTTTTCGTTTCAATTTACAGGTTAGAACAAGGAATGATGGTCGAAAATAGGAGTCTAAATGTCGCAATCCCTTTGAGGGTTGCCTCGTTGAATGAACTTGGTCTTTTGTGAATGGTCTAAATAAGAGTTTGTCTCTTAGCTCTCGCACCTGAAAGATTAGGAAAAATGCGTACACGAGATGAAGCGTTATGTTACCTCGGGTGGATACATTATCGCAACTATTATAGGCCCCTATGCAATGAAGCTAAAGCTAGGTATCCAAAAGTATTGTGTGGAAACAGTCATAGGATTTCAGGCCTCCTTTTCATGCCACAAAAGAAAGCAATTAGGATAAGGATACCACACCTAAATTAGTAGTTACATTTTCACTTTCAACCAAACCATGACACACTAAGCTAACAAGGGTTTTCAAAAAAAAAAAACCTGTACCTCTAAAATCACTTATCTATGTAGCATCCGAATTCTCGAATTTAATTAATCATATCTCGATAACACTTGTATATCCATCCTAACAAGAATTCATAGCCCAGTTTGGATTAGAACATCCACATTAAAACCAAACCCATTTTCCCAAAAATTCGATCAACACCTTTTTCTCCATTAATCCAAAAAAATTTCTGAAAAGCCCAAATTCAAATTTTAACTTGGGGAGAAGTTTCTGGAGTAATAAATCAGATTGCAAAACACCTCCAGCTTCCTTCTCTCTCTTCTTTCTCTCTCCTCCTCCTCTTCTTCGGCGTCTGCCTATTTTCATCGTCCCTGATCTGAAACCATCTCCCTACTTACAGAGATCGCCGTTCATCTGAACCGTCCGTCGCGATCTCCCCGACCCCTAAACGCCGCGTTGCGATTTTTTCCTCTCTCCCTCTCTATCGCCTTCAAAAACCCACATCAACTTCTCCTAGGGTTTCCACGAACCCCGGCTTAAAAACCTCATTCTTTATATACAAGGCAAGTAAAGATTTCTCGAATTTTATCGAAGCTTTTTTTGGTGCTAATTCAATATGCTCTGTTTGTTTCCCGGGAAAAATCAATGAGAAAAATTGAATATAATTTGCTATTGCAAGTGGAATTTGCGCCCTAAAGTTGTTCCTTGCATGTTCTTATGCAACCGAATGCGAATTGGTGTGGTGGGATTGAGTTATTTGTTGCTAAATATGGATCGTTATGCTAATCTTTAGTTCTATGATTATATTGGGTTTAATTGGGAAATGGAGGATTGTTCGTATTCTATATGGTTTTTTGTTTGATGGATTCTTGATACAGTGATGCCCCATTGTTTGCCATACTGTGTAGTTGCCGAAAATCGGGTTTGTGTGTTTAACAGGGCATTAGTTCTTTTGGAGTTGGGTGTAGTGTAGCATTGAATTCTTTGAGTATTATGAGAGTGACACAATTCTTTGATTGGAGAACGATGAAGTCGGAAGGTTGTGTCCCTGTGCTCTGTTTGTGCAGAGGTATAGAATCAAATAGAAAGGTTTATGATACCGTATGTAGTTCGCTATACCTAGCTGATACAAAATTGAAAGCATGAGGAATGCAGGAACTTAAAGTAGCTATGTGATGAATTTTTGTATTGTAGTTTTAGTCCTCAGTGAGGAGTATGGTTCTGTTGTGCTGGAAATTAGATAATTTTGTTGTACAAGTATGTGACATGTAAATTTGAGTGTTTGCCGAAGATGTGTTGAATCTATGTGAAAGTTGTGTTTCTTGTTTATGGGACTTGATAACTTTGTTTAAAGTCTGCTTTATATGACTACTTGTTGATGCTATGTCATACTGATGAAAAATTTAACTGTCTCTTATTTTCCAGTCTTTGTTAAGTTTGTTTGGATGACCTTGCGACAACAATTGAAACATGACATCCAGTATGCTATTTGGGGACCGAAGGTATGATATCTGACCAAATTCACATTGTTTCATTAGCAATAGGAAAGTGTAGGATTAAGTTTTTGCAATAGTTTGAGTAGCGGAGATATAAATGTTGGCTTTTCCTTCAAAATAATGATTATAAATATGCATGTATTGGTAGCAGATTTTCAAGGTTAAAAAGATTCTATTTTATATGAGATTGGAATATTACATATAGAGACAGCCAAAGACATAGCTGTCAGCAATTTTAGGTAGTCATCTAATGCTGCCAATTTTGTTGCAGGTCGGCTTCTTCAAGAAGAGGTGGAATGACTGTTTTAGGGAAAGTTCCAAAACCTATTAATTTACCCAGTCAGAGGTATTTTCTTCCCGCTAATTATCCTTAAGTCAATTTTTAGGTATTCCTTTGTATGCTGCCTAAAATTTTTAGTTTTCTTGTCTGTTGAAGGTTAGAAAATCATGGGGTAGACCCAAATGTAGACATTGTTCCCAAGTGAGTAATCTCTAAGTCTCTTCCTCTATCTTTGTTCTGATTTAGTTTCTATTGGGGTGGGTTGATAAAGTTTCAGTTCTACTACTTCATGGCCGGAGAATGACAGATATTACTTGAATTGGATACTTGTAGGGGTACCCTCGGTTGGGGCAGTAGATCGTCTTCTGCGTCAAATGCATGGGGTTCCTCTTCTTTGTCTCCAAATGCTGATGGTGGCACTTCACCAAGCCATCTTAGTGGCCATCTTTCATCTGGAAGTCGGCCATCAACTGCTGGTAGCGAGAAGGGGCATGAACCTTCTGCTAATGCATGGGGTCCGAATTCTAGGCCATCATCGGCTTCTGGGGTATTGACATCAAATCAAACAACATTGACATCTTTGCGACCTCGCAGTGCAGAGACAAGGCCTGGTAGTTCACAATTATCTAGATTTGCTGAACACTCAGAACATTCAGTGGCATGGAGTGCTCCTGGGACTGCGGAAAAATTGGTATGGCCCTGCAGTCGTAAGCTCTGCATTTGAATGTGTTTACCAATTACCACTTAGTTAGTATTCATCCCATCGGTTAGATTGAAAGAGTTGAATCACCCTAGGAATTCTGCTTCTGGTTTTAGATGGTTCAGTTAGCACCTTGAAAATTGCACATATAGGGAGGGATTATAATATGATGGTTGGTGAAACAACAAAAGTATTATTGCGAATGGAAATATTAATTATTCAGTACTTATCTGAATGTCTATATTGGTTATCAACTGTCCCACATGCAGGGAATGCTGTCTTCGAAGAATGATGGATTTTCTCTTACTTCTGGAGATTTTCCGACACTTGGTTCAGAAAAGGATAATCATGGAAAGAATGCAGAGTCACAAGGTTTGTGCCTATATTGTTGACTATTTAATATAAAATTGGATGAAATTTGGTTGATATGGCATGCCATAGATATTGTGCTACCTCATCCACACTGTTTTTTGGCTGTGGCAGCGGATTTCTATCAATTGATGCGGCGCTGTAATGCGCCTTACACCATTTTGAAAGAATATTTTACGGAACTTTTGCCTCTAGCATAAATATTTGAAACCTCGTGTTAGCATAAATATTTGAAACCTCGTGTTTGGTTATTAAATTGGTATCCGGACTTGGGGTAGCATGTACAGACTGGCTGCCCACGTTCAAGCTCTAATATACTTTTCTTTCCAATATGCAATACAGAAAAGATGCAACGAAAAGTATTTTCTTGACATCTGAAGTTGCCTTTTTTAATCCTTTTAAGCGACTGGTTATGTTATACATTTTTTTTCCCCTTAGAAGACAAGTATCTTATTGTACTAAGCATGATACTCCCTTTCAGTTTCCTGATTGCTTAATCAATCACTTATGACAGATCACAGTTCTTACAGTCGTCCTGGATCATCTTCTGGTGGCAGAATGGCAAAAGAGATGACCGGCACTTCCTTAGCTGGTTTGTGCACATGTTCTTAATTTTGCGTTTTAACGGGAATGCTGCAATCTTATTATTTTATTGATTTATGTCTATTTTTTGTTAAATTGTCTCATACATAACATTGTGCTTGTTTTTCATACTCAGGTGATGTTTCTGCTAATCCAAATGCAAATAATGGGAGTGCAAATTCATGGAAAAGAGAACATCCCTCATATAGTGAAGATGGAGGTAGACCTGGTATAGAGAAGTGGCAGATGAATCCCCAACATTACCCTGGTGCTAATGTGCCTCCCCCACCCTATGACGGATGGCATGCTGGTCCAGTTCCTAATCCTCAAGGTGGTGGTTGGTACAGAGGGCCTCCAGGGGCTACTCCGTATGGAGCTCCTGTCCCTCCTGGTGGGTTTCCAATGGAACCGTTTCCTTATTATCCTCCACAGATGCCACCTACTGCTCTTGCCAACCAACAGCCTGTTCCTCCACCTGGAGCAGGACCAAGAGGACACCATTCTAAAAATGGAGACATGTATAGACCTCATATGCAAGATGCTTACGCTCGCCCTGGTATGCCAATTAGACCTGGATTTTACCCTGGTCCACCGCCCTTTGAGGGCTACTACAATTCTCCAATGGGCTACTGCAATCCAAATGAACGAGATGCTCCATTTGTGGGAATGGCAGCTGGTCCTGTTTATAATAGGTACCCTAACCAAAGTGCTCATGACCCTGGCAATTCTCACGGCAGACCTAGTGGGTATGGTCCAGCCAACCAAATGATGATGTCTGAGCACTTAGAATCTAGTCAACCGCATGATTCTCGTGGGCCGTACAAGGTTCTTCTGAAGCAGCCTGATGGTTGGGATAGAAGAATTGAGGAACAAAGGAATGAGAGTGCTGACACCACCAATGCATTATGTCTCGAGGAGGAGGACCAACCAAGACCGTTGGCAGTGGAGAATGATTGGAGATCAGATCACAGAAAGGAGGGAGAGAGGGATCAAAGGAAAGCTTTAGGTGAAGAAGCTGCTTCAAAGAATTTTGACAACCGAGGAGCTTTTTCTGTTCCTAAGAAAGTTAAGTCTCCTGAAAGTTTGGGAAACATAAAGGCAGCTGATGTCATTTCGGTGAAGATATTGGGTACTGAAGCCTCTGGCACACCGGAAGTTCAACAACCACTACTGCCTGCTCCTAAAGATTCCAGTCTATTTCAGAAAATAGAGGGATTAAATGCAAAGGCACGAGTTTCAGATGGACGAAATGATAGTGCATTTGTTTCCAGTAAGGAGGAGCAGAAGAATAGACTCCCAGTCAATGCTACAGATAACAAGTCTCCAAATGGACGTAGTAGTGGATTTGTAAATCCTGAAAGGTCTCGTGCCACTGAAATGATAAATCCCTCTCATAAAGTGAGCTTTTCTGCTGGAGATAAAAATCAAGAATTAAGAGACGGCAGTGGAATTTTGACCTCCAGGTTCGTTGGTAACTCTTTTTTTTTTTTTTTTTTTCTCTGGCAATACCTATGATATTTCAATTGATGGGAATATACTGATTTTTGGATTTACAGGCAATCAAATAATGGCATGCATGGTAAATCAGATCACCGGGGGAGAGGTGGATTCAATAATCAAGAAGGTGGAGGAGGATGGAAGAAATCCTTGGTCTCAGAACCAACTACTTTGGTATCCACTGCAAGTGTAGAGATGGCTTCCAATGTTCCTCTGCATGAAGATCTTACTCCAATGGAAAGTACTGGAAAGTCTGGATCTTATCAAGTGGGCAGAAGTGAGGAGGAATCTACGACACCAATGCTCGATCCAAATGATTCTGAGGCACAGGTAATATCCATTTTGTTCATGTGCATGAATTTAAGCTTCAGAAGTTTACAAATCAGATATTTCTCTTTACCAGCGTGCTAAGATGAGGGAGCTAGCCAAGCTGCGTGCCAAACAAAGAGAGGAGGAAGAGGAAGAACGGACAAGAAGGCAGATGGCCAAGGCTCATGCAAAATTGGAAGAGTTGAACAGACGTACTAAAGTGGTGGAGGGTTCAGATGAGAAGATTGAAAGTCACGTAAGGGGTGCCATCCAGAATAAACAAGAAGAATTGCAAACCTCTGGGGAACCACTAATTGCTGGTAGGAAATCAGCGTGGGGTTCAAGCTTAACTGCTGTGGCGCAGACTAATGAGAGCTGCACTGGGAAGGTTGAAAGTTTAACTGTTCCATCTAGTGAACTGCCTTCAGAGACAACAAGGAGTGTCGGCAGGGAAGAAGTTCTGATGTATGATCAATCTGTGTCACTGCAACACGAGTTTATTGCTGCTAATGTTGTTCATCACAACAGTGCTTCCCAGGTTCATGACAGCAATACCTCTAGGCAGAAGCTGGCCCCCAAACAAAAGCAGAGCAATCAGGTAGAGAAGAAGTCAACTGGGAAATCTACTTCCATCAGCACGGCCGAGGCAACAAAACATCAGACTGATGCAGTGGCTAATGTAGCCACATCTTTTGGAGTTGTATCAAATGAAACAGCCTCAGGTAGTGAGTCAAACCTGAATGCAGATTCCAGTGTCATGCTCGAGTCATCTTCTCATCCAAGAAAGAAAAATAACAGAAATGGCAAGAATAAGCACAAAACAGATAATGCATCATTAGTGGCTCCTTCATCATCATCTATATCAAAAGAACAAAATCTTGAAAGTGCCACTTCCGAAAGTGGAAGGCCAAAGGTATCTGAAGTAGAGTTGAATCCTAGTTCAGTTCAGTCACAGACCATTCCTAGAGATGGAAACCAGTCTTCAGAGCAACACTCATTGGTATCACATGACGAATCTCAAGGTAGACTAAATAGCCAGTGGAAACCTCAACATTCTCGCCGGGTATCAAGGAATCCACAAGCTATAAAGCATTCAGAAAAATTTCACAGCACTGATGCAGTTGTCTGGGCACCTGTGCGGTCACAAAACAAAGCTGATTTAACTGATGAAGCAATCCCAAAAAATGACATTGAAGTTGTTAGTGCAGTAAAGACCGACCAGAAAGTGCAAAGTACTTCAAAAAACAAGAGGGCAGAAATGGAAAGATACATTCCAAAACCTGTCGCTAAAGAGCTGGCGTATCAAGGAAGCACTCAACAACCAGTCGGTTCTGTAATCAATCAAGCTGCAGTAAAGGAGGCAATTGACAGAGTAGATTCTGGTTCTCAAGGTACTGAAAATTCTCAACCTACTACTATCATTGTTGGAAAAGTAGGAATTTCGATAGAGTCCAGGAATGGGAGTAGCAGACAGAATAAGCATGGAAAAGCACAGGGATCGTGGCGGCAGCGGGGAGAATTAACCACCATGCCAGGTGTACAAGATGGACACTCATATACTTCCAATGTTGGTCTGAGTGATAGAAACCAACCCCAGAAACCTGATGTTGTCTCAGTGAAAGAGCAATCAAAGAGTTCTGATGATTGGAATTTTTCTGACGGATGGACCATCCACAATGAGCCTGAAACTCTGGGACCAGCAGGTAAAGGAAAACAGCATCCGGTCAAGGGACAAAAAGCCACAGGTCTTGATCAAAAGAAAAACACTAGAGGAGATGTGGACAAAATTAACACTCAATCTTCAGCCTGTGGAATGGGTCAAATAGACGTCCCTGCTGCTTCCAAGGAGAATCGAACTGTTGGGGAACGTGTAATGCCTCATTGGAAACCCAAACCTCATGTATTTTCAGCCAGTAATCAACGCGAATACTGGGCCACTGGTGGTCAAAATGTTGATGTGGAAGATGGCCGGATTTTCGAAAGGGAGACTAGTCCCCGAGGAAGGGTTCCACTACCACATACACCTGACATGGATACTACTGAATATGTGACTCATAATCGACCTGATCAGTTGATATCTGAAAGAGGTAATGGAGGGGGACTGAATAAGAGAGAAAAGAAAACAGCCTCGATGAGGGGTCGCCCCCGCTCGCCAAACCAGGGTCCTGTAAGCCCAGTTGAGTTGCGCCCTACTAATGTGGATGCTAGACAAGAGCAGCATTTTCAAGCAGGGTTCCGCAAGAATGGAAACCAAAATGGCCGTTTTAGCAGAGGCCAAGAGTCTCGTGGTGATTGGAGTTATTCTGGACATGATATTAGGCAACACAACCCCCCATCAAACCGAGAGAGACAGAGGCCCAGCTCGCATTTTGAGTACCAGCCAGTTGGCCCATACAACAACAGTACCCAATATGATACCTCCGAGAGACCCAGAGATGGTTCTCATAATAGAGGTGGAAGGGTCAAGGAAAGGGGCCAGAGTCACCCGAGACGTGCTGGGGGAAACTTCCATGGAAGGGGTGATTTGCGTGTAGGTGCTGCTATGGAGTAGTAGCTAAGAGAAATAAAAGTTCTGAAGATGAGGTTTTATTGATTGAAACCCACTCTTTCCCACTCTTTGTACGGTTAGCAGTGTGCCGGTGGCTGATTCCACTGTCTCCAGGTACTCAAGCAACAGGTCTGATTTACAACTGTTCATACTTGTTAAACAGACAACTGATTGGCTTCTGTACGCTGGGTAGGGCTAGCGGCGAAGTTGACGGTGCTAACATAGTTGGCTGCTCGGAGGTAGTCAGACGTACGTTGCACATTTCTTGGTTTTCTTTCTAATTGAATCTGATGTGGAACATTGTGATTTGGTCACCCTGTGTTTCCTATGGAACCATTTAATATTTTTCTTATAGCTTTTTGTATTTACTATTTAGTGGTCCATAATTGTTGGCTCTAAATATGGAGCCGCAGGGAATGAAATTAGAGGATGTCTCTCAAACTAGTCTCCATATATATTCGACTGATTGGCAAACATTTCTGGTACTTTGTTTGATGATGACTGAATGCAAAGATCTATCGTTCTTTGGCCAAAAAGTAAAGTACATGTGAATACTATGTTCCTTCTTGCTCTTTTATCTTTTTCTAATATTAGACCGTGGGGGAATCGAGTTCAGAGTGGAGGAGATCAAATTATTCCCCTTTAGGAATTTAAATCTTTTGTTGATGGACAAATCCACAAGCCTCGCCATAGTGGCTGAATTATTCGGAAAGAGGAATCAATTATTGATTTTTTTTTTGGTGAAATTGCAAAGTTAGATTGTCACTGTTGAGATCGATATCAAACGTAATCATATCAGAATTTTATTCTCTCCGATCGGGAACATCATGAGTTAAGATTTAGCATACATTTTTCAATTCATTATGAAGTAATTACTAAATATTTACAGAACCTTTAATACACTATGAATTAACCACTTTATACATTATATTACTATTTCATTAGGTAAAATAGAGTCAAGAATGATGACTGTTTACACCATGTCCCACCAGATACGTGACATGTTTAACCAAGTGCCACATAGATAATTCGACAGTTCTGTGGGCACACTTTATGAAACTTGTGGGCTCCACATGGAGCACCACGCCACATGATGGGAGGGCCCTACGAGATCACCTTGCGGCAGTCTCCGCACAAAGCCGCTAACCCGCTTCATGCGACAAGTGAAAAGCGGTGCACTCTGTGCGAAATCCTAAACACGCGACGAACACTATGTTAAAAGCGCAATTAATATAAGCATTTAGTTCCACATTGGAAGTGAGACCAACCAAGGTCAACCACCTCCTCTCCATAAAGGGGAACTCAGGTAATCAACATTTATTGTTCCAATCACTTCTCACTACTCATTTGCTAAAACTCTAAAGCCGTTGTCAATCTTACTGACTTAAGCATCGAAGTCCCTTTGGCGGGTGCCACACCAGTACTTTGATTCTCATCTTTGGCTTTCTTGCAGACCCTACCCAACATCCGTCACCTCCCAGCCGAACGCCTCACATCCGCGGCTTTCTTGAAGTCACCTCAGCTAATCCACGTGGAAGCCCCCGCTTCCACGCCCTCATCATTATCTTACAAGTGTTGATCCCCAGTTTTTGACATCAACAATAACTAATGTTCAAAATGAATATTAATGGAGAAATCGAGTGCCAGATAAAATCTAGAAATCTAATAAATCAATAAACAACAATCATTGAAGAATGAAGCATATTTTTTTTTCCTCTCATTGTTGTCTTTTAAAAAAATTTAGAGTCAATTTATCTATAAATGTTCAAAATAAATAACGTTCAAAATGAATAATAGTGGAGGACACCATCCTCTAGTACAATTTATCTATTTAAGATTAACACAATAAATCCAATTCGAATATGTATGTAATACATCTACACTAATATTTCTTTGTATATTTATTTTATTATCTATTATATGTTCACTGTTCACGGTTACCACACTTCACAATGTGTAACTACAATGTAAAAGTGCAGATACACTTTTATATTCTTCTAAACGACATCGTCCCATGTTTTTGTATTTTCAACAGCATCCCTTGTTGGCTCTTCCTCCGGCTTTACCTTACCCTCTGGTATTTCGTGTGCTTCATTATCGTCCACATTCGAGTGTTAAAAAATTTGGGGAAAAAAAAAATCAAAAATCAAAATCCCTATATAAACCCTAAATTCACCACGAGAAGAACTTGGACTCGAAGACCTTTCTTTCCATTCTTTCTCTATCTATCTCTCTCTTCTATCCACACTCTATTTATAGAAAACTCAATTTCGCGGGACAAAGATAAACCCTTTGTTGAATTTGTCCCAATTCATCACAATTTTTTGTTCGGGCGAGCTCATTCATGACAGGTCAGCTCGAATTTTCCCATCTGTTCTTCAATTCTCGATTCGAATTCCGTAAATTTAGTTCCTTTGGGTTAAGTCTGTTGTGATTTTGGTTTGCTTTTTGAGCTTTGCGGTAATGGGGGAAATTGGGATTAGGGCAAACTCTAAAGCTCTTACATTTGGTGTTAATTTGGTGAAAGTTTGGGTCTTTTTGTAATTGGGTACATTTGGGAATCATTCGTTTGGTGGTTTGGTGATTATTTTGAAACTTTGAGGAAAAGAAAATGGAAAGGAGCTTTTGAGCTGTTGTCTTATCTTGTTTTCTGGTTCATTTTGAACAATTTGCGTTCTTTTGTTCGAAATATACTGGCTTGATAACATGATGAAGCTGGGTTTGTATTGGTGTGCTTTTGTTGTATTTGATAAATTGTTCCTTCTTTTTAGCTTGCTTCAAGTTTTAGTGCTCATTTTCGGTTTGTTTGTTAAATTTAGGCCCTGCTGAGTAGATGATTTGGTGGCTGAGGCGGAGACGATGGCATTGGTGATCCATCATATGCAGGTAATTTGAGAGTACCTTGAATAGCATCTTGCGTAGAATTGTTTAGCGTATGAGATATAAGATCCATGTGAACGTTATGCCCCTTTACATGTTCCGAGATTACCAAGATTACCGGTTTTCAGTTTCCTTGATGATGTAAAACCATATACCTAGTAGTGAGATTGCTTATATGCTGTCTAGTTGCTTAAAGACTATTATCGTATTGAAACCATGGTCTTTGGTTCTTGTCTTGTTTTCTTTCTTAACTAACTTGAAGTTTATATTCTTTTGGTTGCATTTCAGGGTTCTTATGTAACATACCCCTCTAGACCAGTGTCATGGAGCAAAGGGATGAAGTTGAAGCAATATGTAACAACACATCACATTGGGAGGATGGACAGGAGCATTATGTTGAAGCGCAGTAATTGTTTAAGGTGGGCAATTCTCCTCCTTAAGTTTGTTATCTGCCTTTTTATCCTATTCTGTTTTCTGAAGTCTTTTACTTGCTAAACTTTGTGACTGTCACTTTGCATGTTCTTGAAACTCTTCTACTCGTGCTTGTGGGAGTCACATGTGTACATGAGGGATTACACATGCACTCACTACACCCTCGTCAAATACACATTTCTTTACCTTGATCGTTTGAATTCAGAGAACTTGTTTCACAGTGTAGGGGCGTCTCTCACGCGGGGACCAAAAGTTAGACCTTTCAGAGTTTCTGCCTTTAAGGGCAGTGCCCAGAACGACAAACCTGGAGGTAGAACAAGTGGAGCAAAGCTTCCCAAGAATTCAGTCAAACTAAAAGAGAATGAGGATACCAAAGTGGGATCTCCTCAGGCAAGTGATATTCCTCTTTCCTATGCTTCCGAAGCAAATGAGAGCTTTGCATCTTCCCCTGTTATTCATCAATTATTTAAGAAATGGCTGAGAATGCTCCGAACACAAACATCAAATGAAGTCGCAGAGGAAATTCTGGGAGAAGAGCCGCCTTCGGAGGAGGTATCAGAAACTAAGCATGAGATTGTAAACAAGGAAAGAGGTGGGATTCTAAGGACAGTTTGGTGCAGTTTTTTGGGTCTAAATGTTACAATAAAGATTCCCTTACTTATATTGTAAGTATTGCCTTCTATCTCTTCCTCCTGTCTGTGATTGTCTATGGCTTGTGAGGTGCTCTTTCAAATTCATTACTATTGTCTGTCTTTGGATATATATTCAACTGTTGGATGTCTGTTCGATAATTTTCTGGTTATTTTATCGCTAGCCTTTTGGTTTTCTTCAGTTGATGCGAAACACCTCTAGGGTTTCTTAGCTTTTATCTTACAACATCATGTTAAATCGCAAAGTTACAACTTGATAATTGTGCACATGATTGTTGTTGATTTTGTTTGTTTACTTAATCTGCAGCATCCCATGGTACCTTGGAGTTAATATGATTTACGGGGCTGAAGTTTCAAAGGAGTTGACTCCTTTGTGGGTTCTGGGACCTGTCATTGTAGCTCTCTACGTCAAGATGCTTCAGTGGTTGGGCTCACTTTATGTTTTTAGCTTCAAGCAGACTGTTAAAGTAATCAAGAACCTACCCACTTACTACATGGTGGCCTATACATACATTGCACACGGGAAGCTTAGAGAGGACATACGAGCTCGTTTCTGGCAACCTGTATTGAACATAAAGAACTTAGACTACAAGAAATTATCCAGAAGAAAGCTGAAAGCATTGCAAGAATTGATAGTGGAGAGATACCTGGATTTTGTCGAATCAATATGGCCGTATTATTGCAGAACAATCAGATTCCTAAAGAGGGCTAATCTGATATAGATGCAACTGAGGAATGTGTCCTCTCTTCTGCAAGCACAATGGCTGAAATTCAAGTTGCTCCTGATCACGGTTTGAAAGTTCGGTTTTATTACAAGGAGCCAGCCAACCCCATTTTGGATTTGGGGTTTCTTCTTTATGTCAAGCTAGTCTAGGACCATGACAAGCTGATTTGTCCGGTTTTCTGTAATTCTTATAAGGCGGCATTCTTATTTTTGGATGAGGTCCCAAGATTATTTTGTTTCTGTACAATTCAGATGCCGCAAATGTTGTTGAGGTTTCATAATGAGAAAGTATTTTCAACTCTTGTACCAAGTCACTTATCTTCAACTTTTCTATCAGGTCAGTTTTGACGACAAAGATACTGACGTACTCTTCTTGGTGTTTCAACAATGATACCTCGGACACATCAAATCCGGTGTCTAAAGCTTTAACCACCAAGCGTTCTGTACAGAGTTAGATTGGCTTCAAAACATTGTAAAAGAACAAGAGCCTCATAAGATTGTGAAACAACCAAAAACGAAGGGAAATGAAAACAAAATATCGGCATAAATAACGTAGGAATAAGATTTTGTCCATATTTGTCACCCGCCTCAAAATCCCCACACCAAATAGACAGACTCAAAATTGACCAAAAATAAAAATTAGACAGACACAAGACACAAACGTAGCCGCTTCTTCATTGTTTCCTCAGTAACTCCAAACAGGCCACTCCTCAGCATCTCCGAATTCCTCCACTTTCCCACCATTTCCTTCATTTTCCCGGAAAATTTGCTTTGTGGGTAGCCTTAAATATTCTTGGAATCAAATGGGTTGGCGTTAGAATCAAGTAGCATGCCGCCGTCGAGCCTCTAAAAGACTGGGTTAGTTTTTGCATCCGGAGATGGCACTAAAGTTTGGTCCTTCGGTGTCCTGTTTGGCAACTTCTGTCTACTCCTCTTGCCAAACGAGAAAAGGTTCCCAGGTGTGTGTTCTAGTCCCAGTTTGGTTGCTGAGAAGTTGTTTTACTTGAAAAGAACAAAAATTAAGTTTGTGTTAGAATGTTTGCTTGGTTTGTGGTAGATAGAAAAGGTTTGAAATTGGTACTGAAATTCAGAATTTTTAAGCATCGGTTTTTAAGAAAATAAAAAAGGAGTTGGGTATTAGTACTAGGATTCCATTGGAGTGTGGTGATGCTGGTCATTTAAGGTCTTGGATGATAGAAAGAGGGTGTTGAGGCTTAAGAATCTAGTTTTGAACAGATTTTAGTTGGACTGATCTTCGTTGTATTCGAATTTTTTGCTCAAGGCATGGTTTGTGTGAAGCTAGACTGCTAGAGGGATCGTGCGATAGTGTCTGTCATTCATAGTGCTAGCTCGGACCTTTTTGTTGTGTTATTTCTAACACGAATGAAGCATAGTTGTCACTTGTGTTACTACTGTTGAGCTTTTAGTGCAGGAGCCCGACAGCAATGCACCCTGTTCAGTAGAGTTTACCGTTTTTGACTTGTTGGAGTCATTTTTTAAGCTGAAGTGAACTGTACTCAAATTCACTTCTAGTTGTCTCGTGCAACTCTATCGAGGCTTCGTCTTATAATGTATTTCCGTTGATGTGCAGTTAAGCTTATCACGGGCAGCATACAGCAGCCAACACCATGATGCTCAGAAGCGAAGATACGCTAAGGGTAGCTTTCATACTTTTTGCTATAGTTACTGAAATCTTCAAGTTCTTCTTTAGGGTGCATTATAGTTGCAAAAAGTTTGATTCCCCGAGTGACTTAGTGCAAGTGTAGAAGGAAACTTATATATCGTGGCTAATTCTTATAACTTGAACTTTATTAGGTAATTTGATGCCAAGAAATATATGATCTTTATTCCCTTACTTTGAAAAGAGTAACATTTGTTCCTACTGCTCTAAATTTGCTTTGTCTACTTTTTCGGCTATTGTGACTAGGTAAGTCATGCATGTTCGTACATCAAATACAGAAGTCAAGTAAAGTGATCCCGAAGAGCCAGAATGCTCTCTTTGCTGTGTCTGAAGACCAGTCACAGTATAGTGAGACCGAACCAGATGCTGCAGAGCAAGAAATCCTCCGTCCCGATTCTGAAGATATACTTCCTGATAGCAATTCGTATTTCCAATTTGATAGTACTGGTGGAAAACCGGGGTTTATCTCATTTTACAACCCCCAGTATAAAAGAAATGAAGAAGTTTCTACAAATAAACCGGAAAGGAATCAAAACAGCCTATTATGGTTCATCGGTCCAGCTGTTCTACTAGCTTCTTTCATTTTTCCCTCACTTTATCTGCGCCAAATACTATCAACTATATTCGAAGATTCGCTGTTGACAGGTGAGGATGCATACTTTCTTGTGGTGATTTTATGTTTTAAGTAAATGAATTGCAGTATATTATACATAGCTACAGAGGACAGGAAATTGGTCTCATGATATTCAGATACTGTATTCTTGCATATAATTGTTGTATTTCTTCTGAGTAAGACTATATTTGGGCTTTGGATGAACTCTATGCTAGGTTGATTCTACCTAGATGAAAGTTAATGCAGTCCACTTCAGTGAATGAGGGACGAAATGGTGGGTGACCAGAACTAGTTTTTGGGTGTCTAGTACTTCTGGAAGTAGGATATGCAATTTTAACATTGATATGATTTACATAGAAAAATAAACACTAAAAGCATATCTAAAAAGGGTTATGGTACAGAGAGGTAGTTAAAGGGGAAGGGAAATAGTTGATGGGAGCATAGATGAAAATATTGAGAAATGACTTGGAGTTCTAAAAGTTTAATGAGACGTGGTTCAGTGGATTGGTGTAGTAGTGTCTTTTGTTCGTTCAACTCTAAATGAGTGTTAGCAATTTGTAAAATATTCTTTTTCTGGTCATTGTTGACATGTTCTTTAAAACTGTTGTGTATCACAACTTTTGAATTTTTTTTTTTTACAATAGGACTCCATTTTCCTTTATGAACTTATTTAGTTCTGTTGCTTAGGAAGCGAGATTTTCTCTCTCGTCTAACTATTATCTGTCTTTCTCAGATTTCCTCATCTTGTTCTTCACGGAAGCTATCTTCTACTCTGGTGTTGCGGTGTTTCTTCTTATGATTGACCATTTAAGGAGGCCAACTGAACCGGAACTGGCTGACTTGGGTAACAGAACCCAAATCCCTCAATTAGGACAGCGAATCTCATCTGTCGCTGCCTTGGTACTTAGTCTTATAATTCCAATGGTGACTATGGGGTATGTCTGGCCATGGACTGGCCCTGCGGCTTCTGCCACTCTTGCTCCATATTTGGTTGGTATAGTGGTCCAGTTTGCATATGAGCAGTACGCAAGACACAAGAAATCACCTTCATGGCCTGTAATCCCGGTCATCTTTCAAGTAAGGCCAATACTATTCTTACAGTCTTTGATTTTTTTTTAAATTAAATAGGTTCTTACATGAGTATGGTCTGATTAAATAGGTTAGTTCCTAACCTGCCTAATTAAACAGTAATCTCCCACCTTAGACTCTGTTTGATTTTACTTGGAAAATTTAAAATATGTTAACAGCCTGTAAGCAATTTATGATGTAAGTGTGACGTTCTATGAATCGAAGAGTAAGTGTCATTATTACTTGACAGGTTTATAGGTTGCATCAACTGAATAGAGCAGCGCAACTGGTGACTGCCCTATCCTTTACAGTCAGAGGAGCTGAGACAACCACACACAACTTGGCAATAAACAGCTCATTGGGTACACTTTTGAATGTCCTTCAGTGTCTTGGAGTTATCTGCATTTGGTCTCTCTCAAGTTTCCTTATGAGGTTTTTCGCTTCCACTACCGTCACTGCAACTTGAAGCATCGATAACATACAAGGTCATGTTCATAAACGCTGCTATTGGTTCTTCAAGAAAACTAAATGAATTCTAGTGGGTTCATAAAGGAACTACAAGGCATGATTTTCTTCTGGGTGGTTTAGTTCTACTCCGGTGGGAGTTTACTAGTCTCAAGCATGTTAGAAGATAGTTGCACGGTTTTGTAAAGGTTCAATGCAAAAGAGAGCAAAGCTAGTGAGGAGTCGTGGTGCTTCTATTTCCAGATGATTCATTTGCACTCCATTTTTGTTGTATGCATGCAGCATATCCTGCCATGATCTAGAGCCTGGATTTTGCCGGTTCGTAGGATCATGAATCTGTTTTTATAAATCATATTGGTTCAGAATTTTATTGAGAGCTAATTGAGTTGCAACGTATATGAGCTCTGAGGATGGATTTACTTTGAACTTGAAGAATATTGAATAAAATAGTAGTTTCCTTAGCATTTCCATTTTGCAACTGTCAACCAAGGGAGATATTGCTGTCATGGGGATGCATATCCATTGTGCTTAGCGCACGCCGTGGCTTATTATCATGTAATCAATGAGATAGGCACTAGCTGACTCCGCCATTTATTATGTAATCACTGAGATATACAACTCCATAACAGCTAATACAAGAAAGAGAAACTATGTTCTACTAGTCCAAGTTTTACATTATTGCAATGAATACAAAAGCACTTCTCTGATTGATATATTCTTTACAGAAGTAATCAGTCTCTTCTCTAATGTTCTTTCAGTGGTCCAGCTTCCGTACAAGAGAGTTGGCCACCAAAACTGAAAACTATAGAAAAGAAGGCAAAGTCAACAGTTATCAAAAATCAAGGGGAAATTATTAATTAACATAATAAAGTCAACACAACCTGACATAAACTATTAAACAAAATCTGCTTAATTAATAGTTGACTACACTGGTCAGATCATGATTAAACTTAACGGACATCAATATTTCCATTTCTTGTTCGCACATAGATGTATCATGTATGTTTGTTTATGATCATAGACTTACTATTGAAAAATAGTCTTTTTGTGAACTTTTTCTGAGAAACAAACAATGAAGTTCTGATTTTAATTTGATAATTCTTTCTTTGATGACTTCAAACAATGAAGGTCTGATTTTAATTTGATAATTCTTTCTTTGATGACTTCAATCATGTACCTTCTCCTTTGTTTCTCAGTGAAGTGATATAATTTAAACTCAATTGTCTTCAGATTTGGTAGAACATTCGTTCTCTTATAATTATTTTTTGTATCAGATTAGACTTGAGGAAGTTTGTGCGGCATTTATGTTTAGTATGATGGAATGTATAGTCAGACAGAAAACTCCAAAAGAATATTAGTTTGGTGTTTGGCAAATTCATGTCTCCAGCATGTAGATTCCAGCCATTAAGAATTGAGATGTTTCTGACCTGCCACAACATGTTTTAACTTTTAGCCTTTATGTAGAAGTCCTACTTGGTAATTATGCTGCCTCCACTCCCAAAAAGAGAACAATTGCATGTGTGCATCCTTAGCAATGAGTTTTATAAGTGAACCAAAAATAATACACTCTTTATAACTATATTTCCTGAAAAACGAAAATGAACAAAATTGGGTGTTTGGTCTAGTGGTATGATTCTCGCTTCGGGTGCGAGAGGTCGTGAGTTCGATTCTCGCAACACCCCTTTTAAGTATTTTTACATGCTCGACTTTTTTTTTTATCAAGCATTTGAGGATTTTGGTGGGGAAAAAAGCAAAGATTGTTAGAATTTGTGAAACCAAGCAAAGGTGGAAAAAAGAAAGCTACTGCTGCTGATAGCTAAGCATATTAGAATTCTCCATCAAACATTTTAGAAACCAAGTTTCTGAAGCAACCTCCTTTGTCCTCTTCTTTTTGGGTTCACTACCAGCATGAGAATCCCTCAGTATTCTGTGTCCATTTTAATAGACCTAATTGGGCCAAACTCTACTTCTTTTGAACTTATTACACCAAACCTCACATGCTCTTTGGCTGGTCACTAGTCTCATCTTCATCGATCAAATGTGGTTGTTTTGGTTTTATGTTTTCTTCCTGTATTTTAATTTGGTATTTGGTGGTTTAGGTTACAATAGAATACTTCAAATAGAAGAAAGCTGCGACTGATGCTAATAAGTAGAATAATGCGTTACCTTGGTCGGTAAGACTTCTCAAGATGGTGATGGAGGAAAATCTTGAAATCACGTTCATGATAAGAGTTCAAAGTCATTTTTTTGTTGGTGCAGCTTTGAAGAAAAAGAAAAGATAATTCTTGATTACCTATAATTCCATTACATGTCACCATTTCATTTCACTTTCACTATAATTGTGCATTAGAAGATGCATGAATCATTCCCTCACTTTTCTGCCTTCTTTGCTGCAATCTATAGTTGCAACAATGGATTTATACCAATACCAGTCTGGTGGATTGACAATCCTAGAAGTTCAATTGAACAATCTATGAGAAAGTCAAATATTACTCAATTATTCGGAAAATCTATTTTCCAAAGTTAAAAGAAAGAAATTTTTCTAGCTTACCTGGGCATCTATTTCTAAGAGACAAACAAAATAACTTATTTGTTTTCTTATCGGTTAGAAATATTGTAAAACAAAATGACATTGTTTCTTATCAGTAAAAACTAAAATTAAATGTTGAACTCCTTACCAATCAGAAATGATATTGCATAGACTCATTATGAATTATAAATTGAACTTCATATAGCCTTAGAGTCAGGTCCAGTACTTCAATTTGCTAGCAAGTGGAGTACTCTTTGTTCTCCTTTTAGCCATGCTTACACTATCCTTATCTCCATGCACTTCCCCACCCCCATAAAGATTCTAAAACATGTTTCAACATTCCATATACACCTTGAGAAAAAAGGAGAGAAACATCATGCCCATGAAAAGAAGGTAAAAAAAGAGACAGATACCTTAAAAAACAGACTTGTGGTTAAAGATTAATTACTTTTGATGCATTGTAATTATCAACTTTTTATGCAAACTGATTAGGTAGGCCTACTTCAGTAGACTATTTAAACTTCAAGCATCCATTATCCCACTCAAGTTTTAAACTTTTGTCACCTCCTAATCAAATTCCCTCCTTGAATTCTTTTTCCATCTCTTGTTCCATGCTTTGCTGGTTCTTCTTGAACTTTACTTTCTCTTGCTTGTACGAAAGACTGAAACATAAATCGTGCATCAACTAAGCCCTCTTCTTGCCTTTGTCTTTCTGGATGGGATTTCTTAGTAGGAATACCAGTTCTCAGATTCTCATAGTTTGGTTTGAAGTTTAGAAACTGATCTTAGCCATGCATTTGTTCTTAGGTGGCACTGAAATGTCTCTTTTCATGCTGTTCTTTGCAACACTTGTTGCGTTTCTTTCTGTCGCTGTTGGAGATAATTTGACAGATTCCTTGTCACTTTTGAAGATCAGATCGGAACTTCTTGCTCCGGCAGGAGTTCTGGATAACTGGTCTCTAAGAACTCATATATGCAGCTGGAATGGTCTTACATGTTCAGAGGATCAGATGCACATCACTGGTCTAAACCTTTCTGGATCAGGACTATCCGGCCCTATACCACGCGAGCTTTCGCAACTCACTTCAATTCAAACACTGGATTTGTCTTCCAATTCCCTCACCGGTCCACTTCCTCCTGAGTTGGGACAGATTCAGAATCTAAAAACACTTCTCCTATATTCTAACTTTTTGTCTGGGGAGATTCCTGCAGAAATAGGCCTTATGAAGAACTTGCAAGTTCTTAGAATAGGAGATAACTTGTTATCAGGTGCAATTCCATCAAGCATTGGCAACTTGACTGATTTGAGAGTGCTTGGTCTTGCCTATTGCCAATTAAATGGTAGTATTCCAGTTGATATCGGTAACTTGAAGCATCTGGTATCGCTTGATCTTCAGAACAACAGCCTCAGTGGCCTCATACCAGAAGAGATTCATGGCTGTGAAGAGCTTCAGAACTTTGCAGCATCCAACAACATGCTTCAAGGAGATATCCCATCTTCAATAGGATCACTCAAACTTCTCCAAGTTTTGAACCTGGCCAACAACAGCCTTTCTGGTTCAATTCCGATTGAGCTAAGCCAACTCCCAAATTTGAAGTACTTGAACTTGCTTGGGAACAGATTAAGCGGGGATATTCCAACAGAGCTTAACCAGTTGGTGCAGCTTGAGATTCTTGACTTGTCAAGAAAC
The DNA here is from genome assembly GCA_033992175.1 of Spiraea crenata. NCBI lineage: Eukaryota > Viridiplantae > Streptophyta > Magnoliopsida > Rosales > Rosaceae > Spiraea > Spiraea crenata. The sequence goes on from JAVBHV010000046.1 coordinate 6,406,833, forward strand.
AACCTCTCAGGAAGCATAAACCTTCTCAGCACAAAACTAAATAATATTCAAGCTTTGGTTTTGTTTGATAATGCTTTAATAGGCACCATTCCAAGCAACTTCTGTCTCAGCAATTCAAATCTTCGACAACTTCTTCTGGCTCGCAACAAATTCACTGGAAGCTTTCCTCTAGAGCTACTCAGCTGTTCTTCACTCCAACAACTGGACCTATCGGATAACAGCTTTGGAGGAGAGCTTCCAGCTGACTTGGACAAACTGCAGAATCTCACAGATCTTGTACTCAATAACAATAGCTTTTCCGGAACTCTACCTCCTGAAATAGGCAACATGAGTTCCATGGAAAATCTGTATCTATCTGGCAACATGATCACAGGTCAAATTCCCGTGGAGATTGGGAAGCTAAAGAGGATGAAAACCATTTATCTGTATGACAACCAGATGTCAGGGCCTATACCAATAGAGTTAACCAACTGCACAGAGTTGACAGGAATTGACTTCTTTGGTAATCATTTCTCAGGTTCCATCCCCGAAACAATCGGAAAGCTAAAGAATCTAGTTCTGCTCCAGCTGAGGCAGAATGGATTGTCAGGTCCCATACCACCGAGCTTAGGTTACTGCAGAAGCCTTCAGTTATTGGCATTGGCTGATAACAAACTCACAGGAACTTTGCCGCCAACATTCAGATTTATTTCACAACTCAGCACCATCACCCTTTATAACAACTCCTTTGAAGGGCCCCTTCCTGCATCCCTATTTCTTCTAAAGAAGCTGAAAATCATTAACTTTTCGCACAACCAGTTTAGTGGAAGCATCTTCCCTCTCTCCGGTTCGAGCTCTCTTACTGCAGTTGACTTAACAAACAACAGCTTTTCGGGTTCAATCCCTTCTGAACTAGCCGTGTGTAGAAACTTGACGCGTCTCCGCCTTGCGCACAATCACCTCACTGGCATTGTTCCTGCTGAATTAGGCCAACTTACACAGCTCAACTTTCTTGACTTGTCGTTCAACAATCTCACAGGAGAAGTTCTACCTAAATTGTCTTCCTGCAAGAGACTTGAGCACTTTCTACTGAGTAACAACCGATTCACGGGTACAATACCTCCATGGTTGGGCAGCTTACAAGAATTAGGAGAGCTAGACTTTTCATCTAACAACTTCTATGGAATAGTACCTGCAGAGCTTGGGAACTGCTCAAAACTACTTAAGCTTTCTCTGCATGGAAACAGTTTCTCAAGCATCATCCCAGAGGAGATAGGAAACCTCACTTCTCTCAATGTTCTCAATCTTCAAAGAAACAAATTTTCGGGTTTTATTCCATCAACGATTCGACAGTGCAAGAAGCTCTATGAACTGAGGCTATCAGAGAACAACTTAACAGGTTCGATCCCATATGAACTAGGAGAGTTGACTGAGTTGCAAGTAATCCTTGATCTAAGCAAAAATTCATTCTCTGGTGAAATTCCATCATCTCTTGGAAATCTAATGAAATTGGAGAGGTTGAATCTTTCGTCAAATCAACTTGAAGGAGAAGTTCCTGTTTCACTGGCAAAGCTGACCAGCATGCACATGTTGAACCTGTCGAATAATCATCTCCATGGCCAAATTCCATCAACCTTTTCAGGATTTCCACTGAGCTCCTTCTTGAGTAATGACAAGCTGTGCGGCCCACCATTGGCATCGTGTCTGGGATCCAAAGGGCAGCGAAAAAAGCACCTTTCGGCTGCTGCCACAACTGGGATCACAGTGGCCATTGTGTTGACATCCACAGTGATATGCTTGGTGATGCTTTACATCATGCTGAGGATGTGGTGCAACTGGAGAAAAGTTTCTATCTCAAATTCAGACTGTGGTGGTGGGGCAGAATACAAGAGGGAAGAGGAGAAATGGGGGTTTGGGAATGAGAAAAAGAAGGCTTGTGAGTACTGGAAAGTGGATTCTGTGGCTTTTGTTTCTTCAGGAGATGCAGAAATGCATACACAGCAGTACACTTCAAAATGAGGAATGAATCCATAGTAATGTAGAGATTCATCCGAGTTTTCTTTTCTTCATTTTTGAATTGAATTTTCTGTACAATCTTTCTCTTCACTTATATGATTCTGTATTGAGTTCTTGAAATTGTGGTGTTCTGAGTATAGAATATTGAGTGTATAGATTCTTCTAATGCAAGAGGCCAGTTTGAATAGATATGTGAATGTACCTGTGTTTTTCATGTTGAGAAACGATTGCATTCATGATTTTTTCTGATAATGATGAGTGTGGAGGGTTTTGCTTGATAATGGCTCATTCCACCACTCCAACTACGGCAGAAGCTGCACGATTCGTTTAGTGACATGACCAAACCAAACAAACATTTGGGTGCGGTTGGTCGGGGGGAAATTGGGGGTGGGAATGGGAAAGCTATTTCCACCCTTAGGAAAAAATGCGGAAAACGATTTTCCCACCTCACTCATGGGATTGCAATTCCCATTCCATGAAATAGAGATATTGTTACCAAAATGCCTTCCAAGTCATCTACTATTAAGAAAAAAATAAAAGTTTAATAGTAAAATTTATATATATATTAACACAACTTCTCATCCATTTTCCATTCGCACCCAACTTAACCAAATAACATAATTGATTTTATTATTTCCGTTCCCACCCCCTACAGTCAGTGACATTATTACCATCAATCTTTTTCCACGAATCAAATGCAGCTTTATTCTTCAAATGGTAGGTCATCTCTAAACGCACGTGTTTGAACTTTGAACCCACCGGGACATGAAAGTTTCTCTCAACCAAGATGACTTTCCGTCCTTTTAGTTTCTACTACTTTCTAGCCCATCACAACTATCCAACTCCAATAGTCAACAGCTTTAGGTCCCATAACAAACCCTAAGGCAGACGAAATTTGCCATAATTGGAAGTGGGTTTGAGACTGAATCCGCCTATATCGATATTTCAAGCTTATCCCAACCATCACTGTCAGATCAGGTATGCTGCTGAACAGCTTAGAATGTAAACATTTACCCAATTTAGAACAACTTCAGCTTCCACAAGTCTAACATGAACGTCATACATTCAGATGCCATATGACACAAAGATCCGATAACTTAACAACCAAAACTTGACAGAACAATAATATATTAACAGGAAATCAAGAATTGTGACACTTCAAAAGTATTTACTGTTCAAACACAAGACTCAAGTACGTACATTATCTTATGAACTATTTATTACATTGATCAAGTAGTCTGTTCATTCCACCAGGATATTGGAATATCGGTATGTTTAGTTTCACCGGTTCATTCAGGAAACAAAGCCTCTACTTGGGGGCAATGGCACCAGCCTCACTGAGAAGGGGCACAAGCTGACCTGCCTGGTGCTTCTCTAAAACAGCTGTATGATCCAGAACATAAATGAATGAATGACTAAATAAGCGACGAAGTTGGAATGATTCGAGGCGTCGTTTGTTGATATCATGACATATTGCATTAAACAAGAAATAAGAAACAATTTACACTTACAGTCACAACCACCAATGTGTTTCCCCCCAATGAACACATTTGGTACAGTCGTCTGTCCGGTCCACTCCGCCAGAGCGGCCTGAACTTCACCTCCATCACCTTCAAATATAAAACAAATGAGTCGCTCAGCAATTAGGAATCTTATAAGGAACTTAATACGATTAGTTCATCAACTGAGAAAACCAGCTGGGGTTTTAGTTTCCTAACTCTCTAACATCAAAAGTAAGCAAATATAAGAAAGCATTTGGCATAACAAGAATTAAGAACAACAATCCGGCACTGTACAGGAGGCCTGTGAAGACGTGACTGTCGATATCAACAATCTGTCAATATGCCAACTACATTCGTATTAATATCAGTGCACATATCAACAATCCGGTCTTTAATTGTCCAGAGTAGAGAAAAATTGCTAACTAGGCAGCAGAATATGGAAACAATTTCAACTAATGAATTCTTCTAAGGATTAAGAACATGACTTGGCAATCAAACAAAGTCCAGAGGTCCAAAATTGGAAAACCAATTCTATAAAAAAAAAAAACTTACTTGCTTCATCCAATTCAATGACCTTGAAAGTAGCTCCAAGCTGAGTTAAAAGCTGCTTGACCCTCTTGCAATAACCACAGTAAGTTTTACTGCCAACAAGAACATGGAAAGTAAAATTACATAAAAAACAAAAACAAGATGTTGGGCAAAGAAAACCCAGTAAAGCTAAGACTTTCAAATTGAATTTGGCATCAAAATCAAATCGGTGAACAAAAAGTTAGATTCTTTCAAAGGGCAGTGGAGAAACCTGAAGACGACAACTGGGGTGGAGCTAACGATGGACTTGACCTTGGTGACCGCCATTTGGAGCTGTTCTGCGGTGATACTCTTGCTAAACAGCGAACCCATTTCGCGGTTTTATATGTCTTACGTTGTGCTTGATGACAAATAGATGGTGATGTCAGAGAACACAGAGCGGTGAGAAGAGACCAGAGGCGCTTTGCGGTTGTTTGGTTTGGTGTCAAGAAACTGGAAGACCAGATAGGGATGAAGAGAGCACAGGTGTTGGAATCAGATTCTGCGTGCCTATTCAATCCAATAATAGTAATACCCAACAGAGATTGGAGAAACGAGACAGAGAAGAGTGTAAACTGTATTTGGGGTTTTGGCCCTTTTGGGTGGTAGACTTTTGAGTATGTTGTTGTCACTTGTTTGATAATGATATCGATACAAATATAAAAGTTAAAATATAAAACGTAGTAAGTATCTTATTCAATATTTTGTCTTCATAATAACAAATTTTCTGGATGACGCATTCTTTGAAAGGATGAAATTCTTTAAATTTGAGTGTTGGATGTATATTTAAGGAGAAAAACCATCACAAGCAAGCCTCAAAACACTTTTCGTTTCATTCGCAGAAGAGAAATTCCAGGTCTCTAGAGTGCTGCTGGATAATGAATTTAGACCCTCTTTGTAAAACTTAATTTGGAGGGCATAGTTTACTTTGGGAAACATATGTGTTCGGATCATGTACATACCTTCTAACTTTGATGTGTTGGCTCTGCATAAATCATGATGGATATGTAGTAACATCTAGACATAGTGACATTTTCAACCAGTAACATCTATGTAAATTACGCTCACAACGTTTCGTACACATTATGGCACTAGAAAATCGTGAACGAGAGAGAATTCAAAACCAATTTAATGCTTTGGATTTCATTGTTAGCCTCATATATTATTGTAGTGGATTGAACATGCTATCGTCTATATCAAGACCTGAGTATTCCCCATGATTTTTCTAAGTATTGAATTACGGCTTAAAGCTATACAATCATCATATTCAATCTTCTCAAGGACACAGCAGTGGGCACTGTTTTGTATTGGATCTTTTACAATGTGCCTGTTGTCAACTGTTGCTTTCCAAACAGAAGACTAATCAGATAGAAACCAACCAAATTCCAATCATTGTGGAGATCCTGTGCCTTACACCCTAAGAAACTCTGTCAACTATGCACAATCTTGCTGTTGGGAAACTCTTATATGTCACTTGGATGCAAAAATGGCCTCTAAATCTTTGTACAACCCTTTTGGTCTTGATTTGTAATCGACAGAAGAGTTTGGAGTTGAGGAGCTCCCACTCCTCTTGGCACTCCAAAATCCGCTCCATCTAGGATGAGTCTGACTACTAGAAGGATCATTTGTCACTCCACTTCCTTCTTTGCTAAAGCTAGACTTTGCTAACTCCCTGAGTTGTTTTAGCCATGGCTTATCGTTTGCGCCTAAGCTCCTAGTCCTCGAGGTTCTGTACCCGCCAGTAGAAGAACTAGGATCCCTTGTTGGTCCTTCTGCATTTTGAGTCGCTTGGAACTTGCTTTCGGCTTGGAATTTTTCTTCCAGGGTCTTGATCAATCTCTGCGGCATGAATAACAAGAGGCATCCGAGTGAAGCTAATTTGAAACCCGTTAAGAAGGAGTTTTCAGTAGGGTCTAGCAACAATGTCTGTTTGTACAGTGCATACCACTCATTAATCATCTGCGCAATGTATCCAACAAGGAACAGCAATAGCATGAAAATTCCAACTTTAGTATTGGCGCTCGCTGAAAAATCATTCTCCAAGAGAACCAAGCAAGCTGCAAATAAGCCTATTTCACTCGAAATGGAGATGATCTCAACCAACTGGACCTTTTTCTTGATAAAAGGCTTCTTAAGAACTAGGAAGAAGAGTTGAAAGGAAGTTATGCATAATAAGGTAACCGATGGAGTTTTAGAAGACCAATTGTCCACGTAGACACCAGCCAAAATCCCAATAGCAACCCTTTTCAGACATTCTAGCAGTGTGTAGTATATTCTGAGTATTCCGAACACCTTTTGGATAAAAGGTGCTTCTGCGTCTTCTGTTTCATCATCGGAGGCCATAATGAAGTCACCTTGCTTTCGGCGATTGCCCTCAGAAATCTGAGAGAGCATGTACTTTGGGGGACCTCTTAGATCTTCAAAGAGAGGACCAAAAATGATTAGACAAACAGAATTTGGTTGGCCTTTCCATGTCCACTGACCTCTTTTACCTGGACCCAGTGTTACTCGGACAAGCTCTTGATACCAATGAAATGTCAGGCCTTCTCGGTGCACTTCCTTGTATTGAAGTAATTTTCCAAATGTAATGCCAATTGAGAGGAACAAGAACAAGACTAACACTAGAAAAGATGTGACCACCAACAGCAGGCTCCCAACTATAAGCCCAGATGAAATTCCTCCTAAAACCATGAAAGTAAGAATCATTTACTCTCCTTTCTGAATAACATTGGATAAAGGAGAGGAGGGAGGAGGGAGGAAACGATTGAGTATGAAGAAATACCTGTAACTAGAGCAGCAGAGGCCTTGAAGATACAAGGCAATGCAAGTATAACAAGAAATATCTCGAATCTGGGAAATGTGAGTGCTCCATAACAGCTCCGATTCTCAGAATTCTTCTTCCTTATTTTCAAGATAGTAAGGACTAAAACATGTAACAGAATTAAACTACCACAAATGACAGCTAACCAGAACATGGTTCTATCGAAATTCCTCCACCTACAGGAACAAAAAAGAATGGTTATCTTTTTCTTTTGCACTTAACATGAGATTTGATACAAGCTATTACACAATATTAAGTATTTAAAGATATCAATGGCTTCTCCATCCCCCTAAGTATATCTGCATCTAGTTGACTTACCTGTTCGAGTTAGGATTGAAAAGGTATTCAGCTTCAGGTTTAACATTTTGACTTTCCACCTGCATAATGCAGCTATCATTATTTTATCTATCACGTGCAAACAGGAACTGCTATTTACAGGTAAAGCAAGCGTTTATCACCTCAAAAAACATTCTGTATTCTGTTGGAGTAAGTGGTAACCCATACGGTGAAGTATCCTTGTAAAAACTCACTTCTTCTAGTTGCACGCTTTGGGAGATTTCTGAACCATAGTACTCTGTCATGTAGGAACTCGAACTGGTGAAAGGACTACTAGAGACTGGGAATGCATTCCCAGCTTCCCATGGGAGACTAAAGTAGGGAATACTCCACTCTAAACCTCTTGCTAATTCGTAATAATTAACTGGCAGCGTAACTGCTAACCATCTAGAGAGTGCAAAAACTTGAATATGACTAGCAGTTCTCTGATAAAATAAAATAAAAGTATACAGTTAGTTTCACAATGATCGAGAAAAGGTTAATAGTAATCATCTGTCATTCAGATGATGTAAAGGGATAGAATTCATAAAGGAATCAATGATAAGATTATCCATTTGCTTAAGTTGATAAAGCATCAGAAGAAGGTTAGTGCCATACGAAAAGATTTCTTGCTGGATCAGACGCCAAAAAAGACGGTCTACTAAATGTCCAAAGAGATTGAAGACTCGCAGTTGAAACAGAAAGCAGGCCTGCAACTATGGATGTCACCACAAAAAGAGCAGTAGCAAATGCAGATATGACGGAAGAAATCAAAGGCATCGAATCTGCATATATTGTTGATCATTAGCATTCCCACTTCAAAAGAAAAACCCTCTCAGTTTCACCAATTACTATTGTATTGCTGATAATATAAACAAGAAAAAGAACACAACCCTTACAGTGTGTCACTTGAAGAACATTTGATGCTAGATTCTTGTTTCCAGAAACATCCCCTGAGACGTTTTCAGGAACATTCACCCGAACAATATCATCAACTGCTTCTATTTCAACAGTGTATGTGCTCCTACTAACTTCACGAAAGCTGTAAAATAGAAAAGAGTAGACAAATAAACATGCAGTAGACTAGTAGTTATGACACTATTGATTCATCGCGTCAGCTTATTGTTCACTGAAACACATTGACCTATACATACATATTTGATGAGGATGAATTACTTGCCTCTGTAAACGCCCTCCCGAGAGTGATAAAGAAGAGGAGTTGAAACCAAATACAGGCTTCACGAACTTTATTATTACAGGGATACTGTGGTCTTTGGTTCTCATGCTTGAGGTTGTACTCAACTTAACAGCAGGTCTTTGTGTATCTAAGTTGATGTCCACATTCATTGGGAGCAAAGAGTTAAGTACATCAATAACGTATACCAAATACATGTTGGAATTCTAAAACCAAAGCAACTCTTACCAAAAAGGAATGTTGCTGGTGAAATTGGAGAGACTGGAGTTCCTTGTCGGCTTATAACCAAATTTGACTTCAGGCTCACTGTGATTATAGCATTGCCAGATATGTTTGTAACCTGAAATGGGGTTGGGTGACAACAAAATGAGGATCAGGAAAGATAGAACTAAGATCTTAGACATATGTACTAATGCACATCAAACCTATGAACCAACTAACCATAAAGCCAAATCGGCGATTCCCAAGGTTTTCTCTGCTAATAGAGAGGAGTATTCCCTGACTTATGTTTAAAGAGTTCAAAATTTGTGCAGATGAATTCAGAACAGGTTCTGAGAAGTACACGTAAATCTTTAATTTATCATAATTGTTAGTTGCCTGCACCGTTCTGGTTTCACCATTAAGCTGAAGTAGCCTTTCAGGAATATGAATCCTCATGTTGACAAAATCATTTCTCCTATCTGCAGAAGAACCATGAAAAGAAAACATTTAAAAGACTGATACTACGTATGTGATTTCATTTGTGACAAAATTGCTACAAAAAAAACTCACCAATGTGTAGACGGAAACTTGAATTTTCTGTTCTTACAAATCTGTTTCCAGCCATATCGGTGCAGAAATTCTTGTCCATTACCAGGATCACTCGTCCAAATTGAACAGAAGATGACAAGCCAACAACAAGAGAATACTTGAGGTTTGGCTGCAGAACCTTCAGTGAGGATGGTATAACTTGCCCAGCACCATAGACCAGAAACTGTAAAGAAAGAATCAGAGGGAGAAATCTATCAAATTCAAATGCCTTTTGATTTTACGTCACCACACAATATCGCTGGCCAGACAACATATAATCGATACTTGGACTTATGTAGTGTCTCTAACCGCTATGCAAATGTGCAGAAACAGGAGGGAAATTGCAGTGCAAAAGATCTTATTGCTAAAAGTTATCGTAATCACATCAGAGATTGGCAGAATAATTATCAGTTTGCCACCTACTCACGTTGCAGGTGTCTGTAGACAAACATCCAAAACCTCCTCCGCCAGTGCAGGGTTCGGTGAAAGAAATATTTACAGAAACATTTAAGGCATTAGTAAACAGTCTAGAGGCAGTAACAGATGCTGTTGGGGGTACTGTATCTGCAGAAATAGATATAACTTGATATCAGAGCACAATTTCATTGAAAAGTACAAACATTAATAAGAATATTTCAGATACAAAGATTGATTCAAATGCTAAACAACATATTCATATTCTCCAAACTACACTATAAAAAATATCCCTCCAAAGAACGACAATCCAGTTATGTAACTTTTATGAAAGGATGACATTATGCTGATTTTGAAAAGATAAATACTTGAAAAGGCTATAGGAAGGGTCTTCACCAACAATCCAATGATGTAAAGCACAACCAATTCCATGTGGTCCATTGGTGCAAACCTCCAATGTATGATTTCCATCCTGCAATCCCGAGTACGAAAACTTTCTAGTTCCACAATTTGTACCTATTCCATCATCCAGCTGCATAGAACTCAATGGATACAGTATTCAGTTTCAGTATGCATATGAAAGAAACGAAGAACTCCAACACAAACTATGAACAAACCATTTGAGTAATGAACCTGATACCAAGGTAATTACTTAATAGGCAACTAAAGATGAGGAAAGTTAAGAGAAAGTTATAAATTTGGCAAATGAGATAAATCCTTTACTGGTAAAAACAGAGGATAAAGATGAAAAGCTGAGTTGTAGAATTCCCACCAGTCACTTTAGACCCACAATTTAAAGCAAAAACTAGTTTCCAGAAGTGATGGGGTTCAACAAAGTACCTTGCAAGTGAAGCTGCAATTTGTGCAGGAGGCTGCATTTCCAGCAACCAAAACTTCAAAAGCAAATGTGGCTGAGTTCAGATGGGAGAATGCATGTGGAGCCTTCAAGAACTTGACAGAGACCTCTGAACCATCCGACTTTGCTTTGAAACACAAAAGTGCAACCCAAAGAAGCAAAACTGCCCATGAAGTTTGAAGCAATCCCATTTCAGATGAAGCCTCAAATGGTCAAGTTCAGCTAAAGTCTGAGTTTGTGTATTTACAAGCAAAAGAGAGACATCTATGGGGCTTGCCAAAAGAGGTTTTAACAATGAGGACAGGGCACCACTTCATAAAAAGGGATTGAGGTGAGAGGATTAGACGAGATTAGCTCCTGGGCAAATATCATAAGACCCACGCGTCCACCCTCTCGAGTCAGATGAGAGAGTTCAGCGGCTTAGTGGTTAATGAAATTTCAGGAAATAAATATATTGCACTTGATATTGGAACAGGCATTGCAGTACAAGTGTTATTTCTGGGTTGATAAGAGAGGAAAGAGAGCTGACAAAGACTTGAAACAAAGCACTGCTGTTTCTTGGCTATAAATGAACTGCATGGCTCAATAATGCAATGATAATCTAGTTTAATTTAAATTATCGCAACACAGATGTGAAATTAGCATCATATTTCTTTAGCCAACTTGTCTATGTTAGCCATCAAATTGTTAAGTGGGAGCTCCTATACCAAGATTCTGTAAGTGTTGATACCTTGTTTCTTTCAGTAAACATGAAAGGCAAACTGTATTGGGAGAAAATTGAGGTTTTGGATTAGGACCCTGATCACTAATCAACTACTTTTCAACTTTTTGTTGGTTTAACTACTTTGGGGAATAAAACATTTTCACGTGCATGGATAGCTGCAGAGGACAAAGATGACAGACAGACCCATGTTTTACATCTCAAAACTTTATAATTTTAGTGATTTCATATTTTAACCTTTTTTTAAGTCCACGTATGTATACAGTTTTTTAACTGCCTCACATGATTTCAAAAGGGGTAGGAAGGATTTGGATTGATCTTAGCATTTGGGTGCATGTGAGTACTTCTGTAGACAATAGCAAAAGCCAGAATAACCATAGAAATATTGGCACGTCTTAGGCTCGTTTAGGGGAAGAGAAGATATTTAGACCATCCTGGAAGTCACTCTAGGATGAACCTCTAATTCTCAAGCGATAAAAAAAAATAATAATTAAAAAAAAAATCCTCAAGTGATTCTCAAAAGATGGAAAAGTTCCGTTAAATAAGCCAAATTGTTGTACATCTTCCATTTTCTGTTCAATCACAACCAGTGAAAGATCAAATTGTGATAATTCGTAGGCCATGCCTACTAATTTAACACCACATATTTATTTCTTCAATGTTTTCTACTGCATTTTTTTCAAAATGAGGGGTCAGAAGTTTGCTTGGGGACCATCAAATTATTGAAATTTGAAATCATCAGTAAATGTAAACCAGGAAGGAATTTAATGGACAATAGGGAAGTGATTCCGTCTGGTTGTGGTTTTCTTTAGTCCCCACAGACACATTGAAGAAATAAGCAAAGACAGAAATTGGGTAAGGTAGATTGTCAAATCACTCTTTTTTTTGGTCGAAAATTGAGATTAAAAAGCCACTAGAGAAAAGCCTAGGGCGAGCAAGAAACACATACAAGGAAACGATAACCACCAATACAAGGATAGTCCAATCCTAGAAAGAAGTAGTCACCACCAGAAGAACAAAAACCTAGCCGAGCAAAAGGTCAGGGAAGCTCAACCTTACAAATATTATCTCCTTTTTCTCTTAATGAATAGTCAAGATTAGCTACTTAGTAACGGTCACAAGACACAAGTATCCACTATAAATTGAGAACCCGAGATAACCTCCCGGCCCTCTTTTTATCGTGTGATGTATTGCTAGGAGGAAACAAAGGAGACAAAAAGAATCATCTTCATCTGCACACAAGCATGACCTTCACATGTTCAGCAAATCCTTTCTTCAGTTGGCTTGTTGTTCGTATTAAACATAGTTTGTATTGCTTCTTTGGTTAGTTTGTTTATTCTCCCCATATTCCTCTAATACCTCACAGTTCAATTGTCTTTCCACGGGATATCATCGCAGTAGCAAAAGCAGGACCCCGGTTTCATGGCTGCTGTCTATGCTTGGCAAATAATAATAAGTAACTGGCTGTTTAATCCTAAGATAGCCAGAACTCGACTGAAATTATATCAATAAAAAATCACAAAGCAAACTGAAAGAAAACCCAGTTTCCTGGGTTGCTGTCATAACCTTAGTTCAGAAAGCAGGAAGCATGTTCATTTTTAATCTCAACAAAGCCAGAACTTCAAATTCCTATATTACTTTAACAGAAAAGGCACAAATGGTTCCCAGGCTAATGCATACCTAACGAGGTGCGACTGCAGAATCCCCGCAAGTGAAACCATTGGATTGTTCCCAACATGATATACTTAAAAAACAATGTCCTGCAAATCACTTTTCGGCCTCCATATCCGAAGAAGCCGGTCATAAAATGAGCAAGTAGCAACTACAGTGCTCTTCCTTTTGCCTTCATGGAACGATTTCTCTCTTTGCCAGTCAGCTCCATATCCAAGTGACTCGTGATGACTGTATGTTTCAATCACTTCAGTGTTATCACCATTAATCTTGACGACTGAAAACCCATTGTGCATACAAGCCGTCAACACTAGACCAGCTACAAAAGGATGGTACTTGATCCTCCAAACTCCTCCTCCTAAGCAAATAGAGGGTTCATTAACTGGCTTAGATATTGATCTCACATCCCAGACCCTTAGGTATTCATCATAGCTACCAGTGATTACTATATTCGGGTCATTGGGATCTTTGGCTATGCAACAAACTCCCATTGTATGGACCTTGGTGTTCTTAAATGCCAACTTAGAATGACCGTCTCGCAAATCCCAACAACAGAATTTGCAGTCATCTGAACCAGAGTATACCAATTGAGGCTGGTGGATGTCAAATGAACTTGTCCAAACCTCAAAGTCGTGGGCTTTCCACGTTTCTTGAGTCTCAAGTTGAGATTCCGCTATAGAAGCAATCGCGACAGAACCATCCGAAAGTCCCACAGAGATAGATGTGGCTGAAGGATTCCAGTCAAGGTAAAGGCACATTGAAGAACTGATTTTCTCATCAGTTATCTCATTGAAAGAATAACCTGCACCAAAATTCACTACAACACTTGGATAGATAGCTAAAACATCTTCATCGCCCCCACTTAACAAGCACAAAAAACATGTTGGCTATAAAATTAGGCTAATAGTAAAATCTTGGAAATGCCAATATAATACCTTGTGCTTCATCTGAAGAGCACTCGAGACTGTGAATTCTCAAATAACCATCAGCATCAGCTTGAGCAAGAAGAGGACTCACACTTTCCCCAACTGGGTTCCACTTTATATCAAAGATACCCGCCGTTTTGCTCCGGTGAATCAAATCAAGCTTACCCAATTCAGCATCAACATTGAAAAGCGATATGCTTCCTGCCCGGCTCGGCGGATCACCCTCCTGCAATGTGTACGTTGAAGCTGCCAGGACATGGCGGTACGAGTCGTGCGGACAAAACTCCACAGCATCGGCATTGCCCTCCAAATTGCAATGCGCTACGTCCATTCCTGGATTATTAAAGAACAAATTAGACGCCCATTCAAGCTTGAACGTTGATTCGAAACCACTGAGGCATTTTGTCGAACAGTTCATAGGCACAACTTCAGGTGATTACAGTGCACAAAAACAAACGCCCTTGCCCATCAAAGAATCATAATTTTAAATGGGGTTATCCGCAGAATGTTATAAATGAAGAAAAAAATCTGTAAATCTGATTTATGAGCTTATATAATGCATTGAAAAACCAGAGAATGCGCGCCAAAATATAAGGGCCAAAGGAGAAGAAAATATTACCGTTGTTCGTTGGCGCCTGTTTTTTTAGCAAAAAGGCGGGTAGGCAACGGTATTATAAATATTCTTCGTATTCGCGAATTGACCCCGCGCCGTAGTTTCTCTCTGATGTGAAAATATTTGCTGGTTGGTCCTTTTATGGTTGAGGACAATATTTTGTCGGAGCCCTTGGGCTTCTGAATATTATCATCACTTGGGCTTCCGAAACTTTTGATCCAAAGAGTAAGAAAGACCAATCCACCACAACCCAATAGGTGGCATGGCTTAAGGGACGTCGCCGGTAATTGATTGCCAGGACTGGTGTCGACCGTCCAGCATATTCGGTTTGATCGGTTTTCAGCTTTATTGCTCTTTCATTCATTGTTTTGTTCTAGTTTCTTATAGGGTAGTGATTTCACTTTCTTTTTTTTTTTCCTCTCATTTTGTACACCCTTGTATATAATCTTGTTCGTTGATTCTCCTTTCAACACACAATCCAACGAGTACAAATCAAGAAGGGTGTGTTATGTGTCATTATCAACTCCCTTCTTATATGATATGTTTACTAATACGTAACCCTGTGAGGAGGAGTCTACTTGTGCCAAAATAAAGAATCAAAATACCACTTCTATCTAAGAGTTCGATTCTTCTAGGTTGAGGAACTAAAATTGCTTGAAACATGTGAGCGTCAACTATTTTATCATTTTAACACTGTAAGTAAATACATGAGTACGTATGTACATTATTTTATCATTCTAACCTAATTTTTTTTTTGTCAACTGAAGATGTATTGATTAAATACGAATAGAAATGTTAATATCGGAAGCAAGAATATTGAAAAGCCAGTCGGGTGCAAAATCATCCCATAGGTGACCACCACCGTGGCGAGACACAAATTCTGCCACCGCATGAGGCGCATGGTTGCAAGATCGAGGGGCATATTGAACCACATCGGACTCAAAATGAACAAATAGAGCCAGAATATCATGAATTACTCCATTCACCATGACATCAATCATAGCTCCTTTGGTAAGAATATTAACTAAGACTTGTGAGTCGGTTTCAAAAATCACTTTACCATACCCTTTTGCCTACACGCTTTGATGGCCTCATGCATCTCAATAGCTTCTGCTTGTAGAGCAGAGAGGCATGGAAAACCACTATACCCACCACCTGCCTTGAAACAGCCAGAAATGGAGCGCACCACCCATCCATAACCACCCATACCAGTTGCTGCCTTCCAAGCACCGTCACAATTTGCTTTGACATAACCCACCTCAGGTCTACACCATCTTTTACACCTCTCAATGATTGTAGCTTGCTGCCTGGCCATAGGAACCTCATTGACAAAGTTGGTATATAGTCCAGATATGCAAAAGTTAGGCTCTGAAATCATTAGTGGACTAAAAGAAGCTTGGGACCAAATGATCATAATTCTAGATGTATCCAAATTTGTCTTGTTATAAAATATGGGGTAGAAAAGGAACTTAAGGAGGATGTCCACCTGAGAAGTGCTTTTCGGGGGACATATGGTCGTGGCGAATCAATATATTCCGAGGATTGGGTTTTAGTCACGTTTCTCATCCCTAATTCGGCCGTTGATATCTACTTAGTCTAAACTTTTGCTTTATCATCATTTTATAAGCCCAATTTCTATATGTGGCTTCTTTTGATATTTTTCTACATGAATAGCTTCCTTAATTTCGTGCGAAAAGAAAGTTGCATTGCTTTTTTGCTTGAAAGACTATCTCCTTGCGTTGTTCTTTTACCAAGAAAGAGTCCCTCGGTTGGTATATGTAAGATTTGTTCGTCTTTAGAAATATTGTGTGTTTCAGTATCACTCATTATATGACAATATAATATTATACAATATTATGTAACAATATAAGAGATACTATATAATTCACGTATGCACGTGTAACACACAATATGTAATCTTAGATAGCATTTGTAATAGATTTTTCAGAGTATCTTCAAGGGAATCTATGAATGATTAGTCACGTCAACAAAACAGTCTTTCAAAATATGCTACAAATAATAGCTATGCAAAATATACAGAGTGTAGTTAAACATGTATATTTGTAAATTTTAATCGATGTTATAAAAATACTAGGTATCTCCACTTATTTGCCTATTTTCTAAAAAAAAAAAAATTTGACTTTAACAATTAAATAAATAAATCAATATAATATCACATTAATCATCAAAATATATACTTACTTAATATACTTGTAAAATCCCTTATACATGCTAGTATTGAGAAAAACATGGCGGATGAGGAAAGTGATTCCAAGTCCGATTACCGTGGTGGTGGTGTGGTGCGCATGGTGATTGGTACATATCATCAGTTCACTGGTTATTAGTTCACTAGACACCGACTAACTCTGGCCTCTCTCTATCTCTAGTCATACTCATGAAATTGCAGTCACTCGCAGCAGTGAAATATGTAGCATATGTAGTGGGCGACCTTCGCTTTCTTCTCCTTTTTATCATCATCTGTTTATTTTATTTAATTTTATTTTTTGTTGAGTCTTGAGGACCTCATTAACTTCCCTTCACTGCGCGTGGACAACACTACCTATATATGCTCTTGGCTGTGCCCACGTGTACGTGCTAGTTTGTAATTAGTTGTGGTTTGATTCAGTTTAAGTCTCACATTAACTTATGGAAATAGGTTTCCACGAACCTGTTTGATTCTCTTTCTGCCCATTCTTAAGACACATAACTAATACATTACTAAAGAGTGTGATAATTTGCCTCATGAACTTGCTTTCGAAGAATACAAATTTAAATTCCAAACACGATTGAGATTCAATCTCAATGAACTCAAGAGACGCATCGAAAAAATTAAAAGAATAACTTAACTCTTATTCTATATCAAAACTTTAAACACCAAAATTACTTACCAGTAACATTAGTAATATTATTTTTGATTTAATCACCTACTAAATACGAGATTTTACTATCTCTGGACGCGAGATCTTATTTTTCAACAGAGGAGATGCCTACTTTTTGTTTGTACTCTAGTGTCCATGGACAGTGAGTGATGCGTGGGACCAAATGAGCAATCAGATCAGATGGTGAAAAGAAGCAAACTGAGGTGAACAGACAGACAGCTCCAGTTTCTCCTTGTACGCACACTAAACATTTGCACTTCTCCCAATACAAGATAATTACTTCATAGTTCAAACAGTGATCCCTCAACCCTAATTTAATCACTTAATTACCACCACTTTTCCAATTTTAACTTTTCCTACGAACGGAGGAACCTGGCTCTCAATCTATGTTTGTACATAAGCTTCCATTTTTTATATTAATGCGAATCATCAAAATAGACCTGTTAATATTACAAGTACTAAATAATATTAATTAATTAATA
This sequence comes from Spiraea crenata, assembly GCA_033992175.1. NCBI lineage: Eukaryota > Viridiplantae > Streptophyta > Magnoliopsida > Rosales > Rosaceae > Spiraea > Spiraea crenata. The sequence continues at coordinate 6,424,579 of JAVBHV010000046.1, forward strand.
ATCAAGTAAATCAATTATATCAACTATTAAATCACATATTTATTCCATCAATTTATCTTATTCATCGGGATTTTAAAATAAATATATGCAATGTTTGTTAACCACTGCCTTTTGATATATTGCTATAACTAATATCTTTTTTTAGAGAGAACTATAACTAATTAAGTAATGGATTAAAACGTCATCAATCCTGGAAATACAATGATGAATTAGTAGAGCGAGCGCTCTCCTCTCATTGGGAAATACACTTCTTCCACTTTGCATCTCTCTCTATATTTCCATTTTCTCTTTTGCGAAATTTCTTCCCCCTAAGCTTCTCGAAAACGGCCATGGAACAACTGTACGGCCTCAACGCATTCACGCCGTCAAATTTAACCTCCGATCAGTACTACTCCTCCTCATCAATGGCGCCTATGGCTGTCCCGGAGGAGAACCTAGACCAACAGGCGGACAACAACTACTACTACAACTACTACAAGGACTTCCAGCCTTCAGCGGCGGCTTTAAGGCCCGACCCGATGTTCTCCGGGTCATCGTCGGGAGTGTCCGATGCGGCTTCCATGGTGGCGGCTGCCGGAATTCAAAGAGGTTCCGGGGAGGAGGTTTCGTGTGCTATGAATGCCAGGATCGCTTCCCATCCTCTCTACCCTAAGCTTCTCCAAGCTTACATCGATTGCCAAAAGGTGTTTTGAGATAGGAAATTGTAGATTAACAATTGTTGTATAAGTTGCATAAGGAAGGAAAGAGTTTTTATTTTATTTTTATTTTTTATGTTTTTGTAATTACTAATTACTTTTGTTGTGTGTTTATTATGTGTATAGGTGGGAGCGCCGCCGGAAATAGCACACGTGTTGGAGGAAATCCGGCGACAGAGTGATCGGAGAATCGCCGCGGCTTCAGATTTTAATACTTATTGCATGGATCCTGACCTAGATGTCTTCATGGTATTAGAAACTTTGGTTGTTTTCTATGGATGGTGATTTTCTTGTTCGTCATACGCTAATTTTGATATATTAATTAATTTACTCTTTTATTTTTTTTTGTTTTTTAAAAGGAAACTTACTGTGATATGTTGGAGAAGTACAAATCGGATCTAACGAAGCCTTTCAATGAAGCCATCACCTTCTTGAGCAAGATGGAGACCCAGCTCAACACTCTCTCCTCGAACAACACTGCAGCAAGTACATATCTCTATCTAGTTCTCTCTCCATGATTAATATATTTGAATTTATTGATTTTCATGTTTAGTTTAGTTTAGTTTTCTTTTGCTATTGGCTTGCCCTAGGAAGAAGAGCAGTACTGTGTAGTTGTTTAGATTCCTAGGCTTGCCTGCTTTATTGGTTTCTGAGCAAAGCCATTTGGACATCAATGGAACTGGAAGCAAAAACATGACTAATGTAAGAAACCCTAGCTAATTAATTATGTATTAGAAGAGTATCCAAATTGTTTGTACAACCTTGGAGAGGGCTGAAATTCATGAGGACGGTGGAAAATGTGATATGCTTGTTCTTAGCTGGTCACAGTTTTAACTCCGTTGATGTTAGCAAATTGTGTAGTAAGTTTCGATGTTGGTGGATATTTCGCTAGTTCAAGTTTATAGATATTTCAAAAGAAATTTTGAAGTATATTTCGATATCAGTGAAATATATGAGTAAAAACATGAAAAATGAGTGGGGGTGCTAGAATATCAATATAATTATTTCAAAATACTTGGAAGGAAATTTCGATATCAGTGAAATATATATTGATGAAAAAATGAAAAATGAGGGAGGTTTGCTAGAATATCAGTATAACTGTTTTAAATATTTATTTTACAAATATTACAAGAGATATTTCTGTTAGTATAACTGTTTTGAATATTCACTTTACGAATATTGCTAGAGATATTTCCGTAATATCGAAGAAACTTTATACTTTTTTTTATATATATAAGAAAGAAATTCGTTATAGGACGAAGCCTCTTAACCAGAGTTTACAATGTCAAATAAAAGAGCATACAATGTCAAATAAAAGAGCAGTTTGGACGGTAAAACTTTAAACTTTTGATAGTACATTAATATAGGCTTAATTTTCCGTTGGGTGCATAGTTCAATGGCTCTATTCGGATATTGGGGGCCTTCTTTCTTCAAGTTAATAAGTATTGGATATGATATGGAATCAAGCATGAGCTTTAGTGCTGTGCATGCCATGGGAAGGAACTAATAACTTAGTTTACTTTGGGAAAGGCAATACAGTACTTGATCAAATTCTTTGTTATCCAATCAAAGAGTACTTAGCGCGTAAACAAGTCACTTTTCTTGTAATCTTCCTCGTCTTCAACACAAGCAGATTCCTAATACTAGTTAACATATACATAATGTCAGGGACAAGTACACTTAATTAGTTACTTTTCTCGAAATATATTGCCAGCCTCCTTTCATATATTCCTTTGGTCACTCCTGATCTCCTTCCTACTTTTGAGGTCATGCATATACTTGTATATTGCTTCAACCCATGGGATTTGTACTTGCAACAGATCAAACTTGTCGCCAAAATTGGTATTTTAGCATTACTTTTTTCATGCTCCAGGCACCTAGTTTACAGATTTAGTATGGTTTGGGCATGCTAGAAAACTTTTTCTTTTTTCTTTTTTTTTTTGCAACACATGCTAGAAAACTCTAGTTTAACAACTTTACATGTTAATTTGCACCTGGCTAGCTTCTGAAAGCTTCTTCTGGTCATGTGGTTCGAGTGCTTTACTGTCCATTGCATGCTTGAGCAATGTTTTTTGAATTTTGAATTCCTACTGCACGAGGAGTCTTTCTGGAGGATACTACGTGTCTCTGGGTCTAAATTAACTATATCATTCATATAGTACATCATTGTGAAGTATCGAAGGTGGTTATGCATTTATCTATATAGTATACAAATGGAGCATTCCATATTAACTATATCATTCATTCATATAGTACATCACTGCCAAGTATCGAGGGTGGTTATGCATCTATTTATGTAGTATACAAACGGAGCCTTCTATTCCAGCGTCTTATGCTCTTTCTCTTGAGTGAAATTTGCCTTTCCATTTCTTTTTGTAAGCAAGATGTGTTATAGGAAGTCCTTTTTGTTTATGTCGCGTTACATGGTGAATCTGTGATTTCACTGGTGTGTTAGTGGTTTCAATTTATTGAAACAAACCGTAGTGTAAATGAAGCTAGTCGTAAGTAGGAAGACAGGAAAAGGTAAATGAATCACGGGGTTACTAATGCATGCGTTCTTTGTGGGAAAAGAATAGAAAGTCGATGTGTTTGGTGGGAAAATCCAAAATGAAGTCATCAGGTGAGATTTTTGAGAGATCTCAGCCATTAATTAGTAGGGAGAGAGTGCGTGGTTCACGGGCTACATATCTCTGAGCGACTGAGACTAGTCGGATTGGCTGATACGACACAACGAACTTATTCAGAGTAGCTTTTTGATCCATTTTTTTTTTCTGTTTTAATTTAATAAAGATGGTCTCTGTTGAATTGTATATATGGACCCCACATTCCATGTAGCATGGCTTTATGACACATCACATCCCTCCCTAGAAACACGAAACACCTGCTCTCCATGTGTGTATATGTGGTCATGGACATACATATGCATGGCCCATTAGTCCCCACTACACTAGTTACTAACTGCTATGTGTAGAGACATTATGGAACTGAGAGCGTCGTGTATTTACAAATTAGAATTTATATTTATATAGATGAATGAGTTATACCATGTACCTGTGATACAATTTATTGCAACGCGTAATCATTTTCGCGTTCAATTGTATAGAAGTGCTGATCATTTAATTGCAGATGATCACGCTATTGGTTCATCTGAGGAAGAAGACTTGGGCGGAGGAGAAATAGACGCACTAAACTATGTGGCCCCGACGAGCGAAGATCACGAGCTCAAGGACAGACTGTTGCGAAAATACAGCGGCTACATAAGCACCTTGAAGCACGAATTCTGCAAGAAGAAGAAGAAAGGAAAACTCCCAAAGGAAGCCAGGCAGATCCTCTTTGATTGGTGGAACATTCACTACAAATGGCCTTATCCAACAGTGAGATATGCTATATGCTAGTGTCAGTCGTGCTTGACGTAGGTTACATACTCTATGGTTTTTTTTTTAATGGTATACATGGTGGATATATGCAGGAGTTTGACAAAATTACACTTGCCCAAGTGACGGGGTTGGATCAGAAGCAAATAAACAACTGGTTTATAAATCAGAGGAAGCGCCATTGGAAGCCATCTGAGAACATGCAGTTTGCCGTTATGGACTCCCTTTGTGGATCACGTCTTACTAATACGGACTAATTGGCTCACCGCTTTTACTCTTAATCAGTAGTACGTGCCTAATCTTTGAACTACCTGACCTAATTCCGGAAGCAATATATATGATTATTCACTTCCGTTCCCTAAACATTTACTTCATTTACTAATCCTGGGTTTGCTGTTAATTGTGTAAAATGCATGTATTTGGAGATTTATCACTGCGGTTATTTTGAGACCACCCTATGACCTCAGGAATCATATGTGGCACTACCTAGGCCTTTAAATGTATGCTACGCTCTCTAGAAGAGACCCAACACAAGTAATCAACGACATAACCAAGGTAAACTTGATGGTTTCTGGAATCCATTAGAAAATATAAGAAAATCTCAATTTTAACCATAAAATGATAAACCGATGAGAGGCATTAACAAATGACGCTTAATTACTAGCTAACTCAACGTATGTGCTACTAAACGAACTAATTGAAGCCAATATGTGTATTCGGAGTTTTATCACTGCAGTTATCTTGAAACCACATTATGAACTCCCTAGAGGTTTGTTCATTCCATTCGTTCTTTATTTATCTCACGTTCCGTTCCAAATAAGTAAACAATATCATAGAAGATTTCAACGCCAAACCTGTGCGGAGGGAAGAGTTCATTGGGCCTTTTGTCATCAAAATGTCAAAGATCCGGCCCACACACGGAGCCCGTAATTGTGAAAGCTTTTTGGCGCATATCTTTTAAAAATTAAAAAATTGATTTCCTGGGAAAATTCGAGTGGTTGACGCAGAATAGGAATCTTAAAATGACAACTGAGTCCAAATTCTCAGTGAACTAAAAGTTCATCCGATTCTTCAAATGATTGCTAGACCAAAAGAAGCCACCACCGCCTGACGTCGCCGCCGTGTCGGAAAATTCAGCCGCCATGACCTTGAGCTCCGACGGCCCCCCTGCAGCTCCTCTGGAGTGGAAGTTCTCTCAGGTTTTCGGCGAACGAGCTCCCGGCGAAGACCTTCAGGATGGTTAGTTAGTTAGTTAGTTAGTTAGTGTGTCTTTAATTTTGTGGTCTTTCAATTCAATCCATTGCAATTTTTGTTTGAATTTGTTGCTAATTCTGTGTTTGGTTGCTGAGAAAGCTGAGAAAAATCATAACTTGGGCTGAGTTTTAACTCTGTAGAGATTGCTTGAACGCTAAGGTTTTTGTAGTTTGAAGTTGATTTAATTGGTTGAAATGGAATTGGGGAAATTGGGTTTTGTTTTGTTTTGTATGTAGATGTTTGTAGAGAAGTAAAGGAATAAAGTTTGAATCTTGAGTCCTTATGGTATGGTGTTTGTTGTAGTTGATATGATATCGGCAATGGGATTCGACAAGACTGGTGATTTCCTTGCTGTTGGTGATCGAGGTGGCCGGTGTGTCATTTTCGAAAGAAAGGATGAGAAGCAGGTGAGAATTGCCTAGACACTCTTGTCGTGAAATTTCAAATGGATTGTTTTAAAAAATGAAAGGGCTTTTTGAATTCACTTGGGGCTATCTATCTCCCTTGTTAGGCTGGTGGCTGTGTTGGTTTGTTTTTGGCGTCTATTGTTGGGATGAAACTTGGGTTTACCTACTTCTTACCGTTTATTATTAACTGGATTCTTAGACTTCAAATCAGCACCACGATCGACATGAGCTGGAGAAGATGGACATCACGTCCCCCCATCATCCCGAATATCAGTTTAAGACTGAGTTTCAGAGTCATGAACCTGAGGTGTGTCTTAGAACTTGTTTCTAATGGTGCAATCTGTTATGTATTGTTTCTGTTTGTGCAATGTGGAAGATCATATACTCATGTGACTATGTTTTACTCAGTTTGACTACTTAAAGAGCGTGGAAATTGAAGAGAAGATCAACAAAGTAAGATGGTGTGCAACATCTGGGGGATCTCAATTCATGCTGTCAACAAATGACAAGACGATAAAACTGTGGAAAGTATGAACTTTTGTTAATATATCAATTTTACTTTCATTTTGGTACTTGGATGTGGAACATGTATGATTAGTTTAGTCATTGGCAAACATCTGTGCTAAGCTATAGAATTACAGTCTTGGGTGAAAAGATACACGGGAACATTGGAAATTGGAAAATCAAAGTGCCGTGTCATTTGTGCATAACAACAATGTATTGAGTAATTCTGGCCACAGTAGATCCATGAACAATATTCGTTATGTTGCTTGAGAATTGTAACTTGTTTGTTTTCTGGTGTTCGGGTTTAGGTTAAGGACTGCAAGGTGAAGAAAGTTAAAGAGATGAAGCCTCATCCATTATCATGTTTAGATAATGTGATTCTGGCTGAAAGAAGTTTCATCAGTACAGAAAATAAACCATCTGTTGCTAATAATGGCCTTCGCCTGGAATGGATGGAGAAGATTGTTCAAAACGTGTCAGCATCTCAAGACATGCATTCCAAGGTTGAAGCCTACATTTTGGTTTAACTGTTTTCTTGTACTCTTTATGTCATTGTGTACAACATTACAATTATGTGTTATTACCTGACTAGGTTGCTGACTTTGAAGACACTGCTCATACAACATGCCGAAAGGTGTATGCTCATGCTCATGATTTTAATATTAACTCCGTCTCAAATAATAGGTAAAGGTTTTTCGCATATTTGATTTTATGTTAGATTCTCTTCTACCAAAAAAATTCCATGCATAGAAAATTAGGGTATGAGAAAACCGAAATTTGTTTTTCCGTTACGTAGATACACCTTCCTTGATTTATTCCTAATTTATTTTATTCTCGAAATTGCAAAAAAAAAAAAAAAAAACCTTGAATTTTGTAAAGTAAATCGTGCAGATGTATGCTGCTTCTAAGAGACAGTCTGCTTTAAAACCTTTGTACAGTGATGGCGAAACATTTCTTTCGGCGGATGACCTTAGAATAAACTTGTGGAATCTTGAGATCAGTGATCAGTGTTTTAATATCCTTGATATGAAGCCGCCAAACATGGAGGACCTTACTGGTATTTTATCCCCGAGTCTTTGTGTCTTATGATTTCTGTGAGCTATATAAATATTTAATGAACGTCCTATATTATCTTGTAAACGTTTCATAATTTCTGCTGGATGACAATCTCTATCAGTTAAATTATAATTGCATTTTTTTCAGTTGAGCTGATTACGCGCTGGAAACTCTTTCCATGCCTAAGATATAGGTTATTATTAAGATGTGTGGAATCAAGAGAAGGAGTTTTAGACGGGCAAATTGAAAAATGGAATTTATGTGCTTTCAGGAATTGAATTATTAACTAATTTTAGATTCTGTAAAGTCCTCTCTTTAAATTTAGCCATGGCTTGTTAGTTCTTTACTTATTTTGTGACAGACCTGTCGCAAGTTTTGGTAACAATTGTAGTGTGCATGATCATTAACTATCAGATGACAAAATATATAATGGTTATGATCACATCCTTTTATAGTGCACTGTCTTTCTCAGTAGGCCAAATATACACGATAGTGTTGTAGCTTATCTAATTGATAATTTTTTATCCAGAGGTCATAACATCAGCTGAATTCCATCCCATTCATTGTAATCTGCTTGCATACAGCAGCTCAAGAGGTTTTATTCGTTTAGTTGACATGCGGCAGTCAGCTTTGTGTGATCACAGTGCAAGAATGTAAGCCTACTCAGAGTTTCCGTTGATTTTTTTATCTGTGTTCACTGATTCTGATCTAATGCACAAGGGTTTTCTGATACTTGTTATTTGGAATTGGAGGGTTTGACAGATTACAAGATGGAGATTCTCATGCGTTGAAGTCGTTTTTCACAGAAATTATTGCATCTATCTCTGATTTGAAGTTTTCGAAGGATGGACGGCACATCTTAAGTCGTGACTACATGAATCTAAAGGTATAGTATAGTAGTCAGGCTTAGTTCAGGCTTGAGTTCTAATCATGATGGCATTTTTTAAAAATTCTTTTATAAAAGGTCAATGAGACAGGCCTTACTGCTGGTGCAAATTTATTTTATTGATGCCTTTTATTTATGGTTTAGCTCTGGGACATGCATATGGATTCTTCGCCAGTTGCAGTATACAAGATTCATGAGCACCTACGTCCTAAGGTGAGGAAAAATAACTGTGTTCTGACTCCAACTTGGAGATGTTTTATTACACGTGGAATTAGCTTCTCGGATGACTTAGCATAAAATTCTGACATGAGCTGTTGCCCACATTAATTTTTTAACAGCCTGTGAAATGAGTTCTAATGAATTGATTGTGGGTTTCATTATGGCTCAACTTGTTTGTGCTACTAGGCCCCCTTCCCATGCAGCCGACCTATGTTCTGGTTTTTGCTTAAAAGCCAAATATCCAACCTTCAACTTTTCGGACATCCATATCTCTGTAGCCCCTGCAGCTGACAGCACTTTTTCTCTTGCAGTTATCTGAGTTGTATAACAATGATCGCATATTTGATAAATTTGGCTGCTGCTTCAGTGGAGATGGACTTCATTTTGCAACTGGATCTTATAGGTATGTCCTTATGTGAGGATATGCTCATCATTACTAACCAAAGTTTTCAACTTGTGTTTGCTAGTTTTTGCCCAACTGTTATAACTGTTTTTTTTATATTTCCTTAGCAACATAGTTCGTATATTCTCTCATGGAGATGGAAATGAAGAAGGAACTACAATAGAAGCGAGCAAAACTCCCAACAGGTTTTCTCTTCCTAACTCCCTCTAATTGTAATTTGTCTGAGTTGGTCTAATGGAACATCAAGCAGTAGAATAACGATGCCTGAGAATCAGAATTCTGTATTCAAGTCAGCTGTGTCTTGGAAAATGTACACAATTTCAATGTTGTACTGTATGCAAGTTCAGTTTTATTTCTCCCCCGACATTCGTGTACTTATATTCTGAATTTCAAAGCAGGAAGCCACTTCACCGGACTGCTCCTAGGGCTAGGAGGTCATCCTTGAGCAACCTGGCAAGAGGATTTTACCGGCATGGTAGGGGTCGCCAACCTCATTATGTTTCTGTGCTCCTCTTTATGTGGTCTCTGCGGAGACTGAAACCTTTCTGCTCTGGTTTTGCAGGGCATGAAAAATCAACCTCGGGTGCTAACGAAAATAGTTTTGACCCAAGCTCCAAGCTGCTACATTTGGCATGGCATCCGGAAACAAACTTGATTGCTAGTGCTGCTGGGAATAGCTTGTTCATGTATTATGCTTAGTTTTGTGTACAGAACTACTAAAATTTCAAAGCGATTGCAAAAAGGGTCTTATAGATAGCAGAAACTTGGAAGTCCTACAAAGAAGGCCAGTAATGGCGAGATATAGGATCATAAAACGGTGTAAATTATGTACTTTAGTGCTACTAACATCATGCATCTTCATCTACAACATCAGCTGGATCTGCATTGCAATACAAACACTGGCCCAATAAGCGTGTTGAGCATGAAGGAAACAAAGTTTCAACTTTTTTCTTTCGTCTAAAACAAAGTAAAAACTAGTTAGAAGCGCCTCGCTTCCGTATCGTTGGACAGATTCATTTATGATACACATGTGCAAAAACCTCTAGACTGGATATATTTGTCTGTCTCGGTAGGTTCGTCGTAACAAATTTGGCATATTCTTTCCCATGAACTTTGATATCCTTTTGACAAATGTTACTGTGCAAACTAGCACACGTATCATACAATGTACTAGCATATGACATGAAGAGATAAGCAAACAAGTTGCACATTTGTTTATTAATAGGGCAGCTCAGACAAATCCTGCCCAAATCTCCTTCCTTATAGGCACCAACCCGCCCGTTGCCCGAAACCCCTGCCTCTAGTATTTGCCCTAGTAGACCTCTCCATATAAACCAAACCCCAACGCCAACATCTTCATTTCATTTCATAGCCCCTCTCTTCTTTTGTGTTCCTCCTCCATTTCCTTCTCTTCCTCCTCAAAGTACGTTTTCATGTCTAAGTGATGGTTAATCATCATATGCGTCTCTGGCGTAGATGAACGCTTGTGTTCTGTGACATTTCGTGATGGCTACTCTCGCTTAATTCTGTATTTTAATCGAAGAAAAAGTTATTGACTTATTGTTTTCATATATACATGTCTTTCTTTTGTTTGTTAGAAATAGTTGGTTTACTATGTGCAAAAATCTTCCATCCGCATGCGATAAATTGATGGGCATGATCGGCCATCTTTTGCACAGATTGAATGGAAAAATTGAGTGCTCTATTTTATGTAGTGCTTCAATTTTAGCTGCTTCTTCAAGAGGTTATTGTCATTTATGCAAAAACCCCTTTTGGATATGTGCCAGCATACATACACAATACAATATATTCATAATCTCCTTTAAAAGGAAGTTTTTGTTGGAGCTTTTGTTTGGTTCCAATACATACACATTAAGCTTGTTTTGAAACGTCAAAACAATTTTAGGAGACTTGTTTCTAAAATTAGCTGGTAAGGATCCCATAACAACTTTAGGGTGCTTTCTGAAAACGGCAAAGAAAGACCATAATCATGAAATCCTTGGAATCTGATAAGTGATAACTGAAAATGATCCAAAAGGAAACTTGGATGACCCCATCCAAAGTGAACTGAATAAACAATACATTTGGTTTGTGGAGTGAGGAGAAATACTTGTATGTAAGGGTGAGCACAGTTTGGTCTAGTCCAAAAAATTATAGATTTACAAACTGATTCATAATTTTTAAAATTAATTATAAATTTACAAATTGATTCATCATTTTTAAAATTATAGATTTACATACTGATTCATAATTTTTATACGATTCTGTCTGATTTGATTTGGAATTTGTATATAAATTATTGGACTGAACCGAATCACTGATTTGATTTGGATTTTGTATATAAATTATTGACTGAACCGAATCATACCCATTTTATTGCGGGACGGTCCGATCGTAAATGCGGGACGCTTCACGATCATAGTCAATTACATTCAAGAAAAACTAAAGACACAAAGTATGAGGTCCTACTAAAAACATGGAGTATGAGCTCCTATTCTATTTAAAGTAGGCAAGTTTTATCCATAGATTATCCAACATAAAGCATGCGGTCCCAAGTTCTATTAGCCTTGAAAATGGACACAAACCTAATTAATGAATAGATTCCTTCGATGTATATAATCAAGTTCCGGTGTTCACATGGACTATTCAATGCTTAGATCTCCACAGACCATGTTCCATGTGCACACACGTGTTCATTTTGGTAGTCTTCAACAACCGCATCAAACATTTTCACTACCACCACAAATACCACCTTTCCAACCCCTGACGTCAATTGGAGTAAGAGCATGTCCACCGCACGGTCAATCGGATGGGACGATCGATGATTTCGCTCGTGGGTGGCGTCGCGCGGCCTTCAACGCGCTTTAATTGGTCGGCGCGATCGAGCGGTTGGGCGGGGGCGAAGGCGGAAATCGCCTTTGCCTTCGGCTAAGCAATTGGCCAAGCTGACGTCAGCGCACTCAACCGCGGGTTGATCTGGGCCGTTGGATTAATCTGCCAAGCAGATCTAGACCGTTGATTTGGGGGTCATTTTGTAATTGTTTTCTTTTTTGGGTTTGTTTTATAATTTTGATGTGGGGGTCATTTTATAATTTTGGGACTGCTCTGTAATAATTTTTTAAAAAAAATTTCAAAAAAGCACTCTAAATTTTATTTTTCCCTATAAATACCATAATATTTATAATATATTACAATAAAAAAAATAAACATTACAAGGAAAAATTAAACACACAATGAGAAATACAATTCTTTACCCTCCAAATTGACTTTATGGGGTGGATGCCCCTAAGGCAATTGGATTGCCCTCCAAATTGCCTCAAGGCAAAGGCAATTGGTACAAATGAGGTGACTTTGCTCTAACAACCTTGGTAGTCTTAAGTGTATTGTAGCCTTGTAGGAAAATTTCCATCCCAAACTGTTCCAAGTCAAACAAAATACGAACAAAAGAAACATTACCCAATCAATCACATCATCCTAGGTTCGTCCCAAAAAAAAAACATACAGGTCTTTCACTTGTCTGGTGTATCTACGACGGTCTCTATTTCGACATAATCCTCCTAACTTTCTTTGTGGACGAGAACATACATGAGAAAATCTTTCCATTTCCGTAAACTTTCACAAGATAAACACAAATATAAAAGGAAGATGTCTCCTATATATAATTGGACAACTTTTTTAAAATATACCTAAAATATAATACATATTGGAGAGTGCAAAACCTCAGCTCTTAACTCCATAAGCAAGACTCGGTGGTGTTGATTAACCCGCCGGCGAAGCTCCACCGGTCTGAGCTCAATACGACGCCGCTTCATCACCTGCTCCATTCGGGTTTGGATTAAAGTTTCAGTCTCTTCGGAGGTTTTGCCGCCATGGCAGTATCGACGCAGCTTCAGTCTCTGACCTCTCTTTCTTCATTGGCTCGCCGGACTCAGCTCAGCTTCCGGAGCAGCAGCTTCTGCGCGCCATTGAGTCCGAGCGGCGCGGAGCAGAGAAGCTCAGCCGCCGGCGTCGGCGCTCTGCTCGCTGCCTCGCCGAGCGCGGCTGTTTCCGAGAGATCGAGCCCGCCGATTGCTAATTTCAACGAGGTGACAATTGGGGTTCTTTCGTTTTGGGTTTTAAATCAATAAAAGATTTGAAATTTGGGTTTTCTGGGGAGAAATATGAATTGGGTTTGTGGGTTTTTTTGCAGTTGATCGAGTCGTTGATTGATGGGGTGGATTTATCGGAGGCGGAAGCTGAAGCGTCATTGGAGTTCTTGCTGAAAGATGCTAATGAGGCTTTGATCAGTGCTTTCCTTGTGTTATTGAGAGCCAAAGGAGAGACTTATGCAGAAGTAAGTATGATTTTGAAAATAAAAATGGGATTTTTCAGTTGATTGTATTCTGTCATTTGCTTCCATGTGATGAGTTGATTTTAAGAACTTTACTAATCGATTGCATTTGTGGAAAATTTGTAAGTTTTTGTTTGTGAATTGCTCATGTGTCCACCAAGTTTGGTCCTTTCTGGAAATTAATGTGGCAATGTATTAATTCAAATGTGATAGGGGACTGCGAAAACGGCATTAATTTGAAGGCTAAAATTCGTCATGTATTCATTAGGGTGAAAGTGCTCTCATCTTAGTAGTTCCTTTGGAAATAGTATAGATGATTCTGTGGTCTATCACGTTAGTGTAAATCAGGACATCTAAACTGTGCTGGAGCATGAGGTCCCTATAATTGTGGACAGAGGATATCAGTAGCCATCAGCACTCTTTTATAGGTTTTTTAGTTGGTGTTCTCTACAAAGTAGAGTTTCTTTAAACTCAGTTCCATTCAATGGGCTTGTATAGGTCCCTCCAGTTTTTCACTTCTCTTCCTGGAAAAGGGACCATTTATTGTCTTACTGCAGTCAGTTTACTTTCTTGATGTAAATATAGGACATCAACAATCGCTTCACAGGACCTGAATCTTAGTTGATGGTTCTATTTGAAATTTTTGTAGATTTTTATGCATAGAGCATTAAATTAATAAAATGGCATTGAACCTGTGAGATATCTGATCTAGAGCCTCCTTTTGGAGAACATAGGAATGGTTCTCCTAATCATAAGCACTTGCACGATGATTGGGGTCTTCCCTGTTTTACTGCTTTGAAGCACTGGGGTTGGTTTTTCTCTTCTGTTCAGCTGGTTGTTGCATGTTGTTAGTTTCCTGGTCTGTTCTTTTGCATGTGGAGTTTTTTCCAGGGTGTCTGTTATTTCCCTTAGCTGGTCCTATCATTCCTGCAATTTTGACCTCTGTATTCCTTTCTGTGGCTTCTACATTCTTTTCTTGATTAAAAGTACTTTTTTTACAAAGAAAATGGAATAGGGGCCCGTTATTCCTTTTCCCTATGCTTCTTTTATTTCTTATGTAAACTGGTTACTGGTTTTTGTGATTGAGCAGATTGTTGGATTGGCAAAGGCGATGATGTCTCACAGTTTGAAGATAGAAGGCCTTGGTGATGCGGTTGATATTGTTGGAACTGGTGGTGATGGTGCAAACACAGTAAACATTTCAACAGGGGCTGCAATATTAGCTGCTGCTTGTGGTGCAAAAGTTGCAAAAGTAACTATCATCTTTCAAAGTTATTAAACTTTTCTTGTTATGTTTCTTTTATCAGACTATGATAATCACTAGATAATCTTTTTGGATCTCAGCAAGGAAATCGATCGAGTTCCTCTGCATGTGGAAGTGCTGATGTTTTAGAAGCTCTGCAAATAATAATTGACTTGGACCCTGAGGTTGGTGCTAGACATTTATCTTTAGTATACGTGCACGGAGTTAGTTGTACCACTTTCCTGACTTCGCAGGCCTTCATGGTGCAGCAAGAGGGGCATATTGAATGTCATAATATGACATTATACTTTATATTATGATTGTTAAATAAGGTATTAGTATCCAAAATTTCATTAACGTGTGGAGATGCTATGTCTTTCCGCTTAAATAATAAATGAAAAGGTCTCAAAATGGAACCGACAGATGCTCACTCAAGTTGTTGTTTTCCCTTGAAACAGGGGGTAACTAGATGTGTAAATGAAGTAGGCATTGGCTTTATGATGGCGCCGAAATATCATCCAGCTATGAATATTGTCCGCCCTATCAGAAAAAAGCTAAAAATAAAAACGGTGTTCAATATATTGGGACCTATGTTAAATCCAGCAAGGGTACCTTTTGCTGTTGTTGGGGTATACAAGGAAGAATTGGTAAGCCATCAACCTCGCACAAAAAGATTGTAGTGTTTTGTCTCTCGGCTAAAGATGCATGACTAAATGAAACCACCATGCTTATTTGTTTGTTGACCATGGGGTTTGTTCATTTAAATTTTAGCATGACGTGTGTAATGATGGTATTATATGTTGTTCCGTCAACAAATTGGTGGACAGGAGGTGCATCTTGTTGAAGTTTGGCCCTTTACCTTAAAACTATGAGTTTCGTTTGTATGTGCTTCATTATATTTCTTAAATGGATAGGTCTTGAAGATGGCTAGAGCATTGGAAAGCTTTGGAATGAAGAGAGCATTAATAGTTCACTCAGAGGGCCTGGATGAAATGAGTCCCCTTGGTAATATCCCTCGTTATCGTAGATTATGTTTTAGATGGAACTCCTTTCCTTCAACTAATTATTATTGCTTAAATTTCAGTTTTTAAGATTTTGTGCTGAAGTCTCTTTTGGTATTCAAATTGAAATACTAAGAATTATACGCAATTGATTTGAATATAGGACCTGGGCATATCCTTGATGTGACTCCTAATAAGATCGAGGAGTTCTCCTTTGATCCATGTGAGAATCTAGTCTCTTTTATCAACTGTTAGTTTTTGTGCTTTCAGATTTTTGGAATCTTTAACTTAATATCCTAATAAAATTGTATCATTTTATTGTACAGTAGAGTTTGGGATTCCTCGATGCACGTTAGATGACTTGCGAGGGGGAGACCCAGAATATAATGCTCAAGCACTAAAGCGTGTATTGTCAGGGGAAAAAGGTCCTATAGCAGATGCATTTGTAAGTCTCCTTTTGCAAGTTCAACCAAAGACAATGTTACTTATGTTTGAGAAACCTATTCATTGCTGAAACTGTTTTCCAGATCCTAAATGCAGCAGCAGCTCTCTTAGTCAGTGGTCGTGTGAACACCTTGAGTGAAGGAATTTCTTTAGCCCGTGAAACTCAAACATCCGGGAAAGCTATCAAGACCCTTGATCAGTGGGTATATACCTCCAATGTGAGTGTTCTAGCGCTATTTTAGTTGTCTCGACTCTCTGATTGAAAGCGTCAATTCCTTTAATTAGTTGTTCTAATGATTGCAGACAATGAAGAAAGATACAATTATATATTAAGGATGCCTCAGATATGTTCCATATCAGTTTTGAAGATGAGAGCCATTGTAGAGTCTACACAAGTTCAACAGAACATAAATAAGGCAATTTTTCTCTGTAATAAGACAATTATACTGTATTCTGCAGTCTTTCTAATGTTCCAAGGGAGAAAATGTTGGCTTGGGAATGAAAAGGAATTGGTGAAATTTTGAAATTCATGTACTCTTCAAGAACAATAAATAGAAGCAGTTCCATGATTTCTCTTCCTCTATCAACTCTCAATTCAAGCATAGTTTTGTAATTATGTGAAGCAATGGAAAAGCATATAAGTCTCAAAAATATGTGTACAACTCTCTCCCATTCTCATGTATACATGTTTGCTCCATTTCAGTATTTCTTCTTTGTAATCGTTGCTAGCAGACACACCAGTAGTCCTACAAACCAGTTACCAAATTCACAATAAATAAAAGTTTCATCATTTGAAAGAGTCGAAACAAAATGAAAAATTCAACACAATCACATCCAAGAAAATGAGCTGAGTAAGTACCTGTCAATGTATAACTGCCCGCCATAGAGTATCCTCTTGTTGAAGCTGACTTAACTGCGCATAGCATGAAAATTCATTTATAAAATTCCAAGAATAGTACTGTTCATAACCACACTTGGACTGATCTTGACAGTATAGTTCAAAAATCCTTGAGTGTGTGCAATCCTAACACTAGTCTCAAAGGTCTTGCACCAACAAGCAAAAAAGAAGAAAATCGAGTGTGACAGTCATAGAAATGAGAATCATGAAGAGGGTTGTTGATATCTAACCAGAATCACAATTTGATGTTGAATTCAAGCTTCCACACATGCACAATTGCCTAATGCCATCACCTCCATACCCGCACGTGCCACCAGTAGCCTCACATGCTCTACAGAACTCATCATTTTCTTGAACTGAATACTTCACTCGGATCCCATAAGACCACCCACTTGGGCCATCAAGTCTCAATGGGGCAAGACTATAGGCACTGCTGTACCCTTCACACTGAAGCTTGGTAAGATTAATGGCCTTGATGGCCTCAAATGGCACCGCACAGCACTCTGGTGGACCCGATCCGAACATCGAGCCCACCTTACGGTGCCCCAACATATCCCACCCGGGGCAATCATAGTACTCCTCACAGCTCATGCCCGAAACGTTTCTACATGGCAAGTGCTTCCCCGGAAAGCCTTGGAACAGCGGCGACTGGGCCGAGCAGCCTATCAGCATGAACACATTGTCGGCGGTCGGATTCATGTATGGGGCCCGCCATTGTTCGACCGAGAAACCGTTGCCCTTGGCACCTAGCACTATGGTGTCACAAGTTGACATGTGAGGGTCATGTAAAGTGAGGGATTGGTAAGCATAATCTATGTCTAGAACTCTATAAGATCCTGAGCTTATGTGAAACATGACTACATCGTTGATGCAGAAAAGGAGGTCTCGGAAACCCGGGTGGCCGCAACCCGAGTGGAGAGCAAATGGGTAATCAATGGTGAGGTTTCCGCAATAGGATCTACATGATGGAGTGGTGCCTGAACTTGATGGAATGAATGCTGAAAATAAAAGGGAAAGGAAGCTGAGAATGAGGAGCATTGTTGTACTAGTACTCATGACGAGAACAGAACTAACAACTTGAGAAGTGGTTTGTGAGCTTTGTGAAAACTGCAAATGATACTTCGCTTGATGTTGTGGGCATGAATTTGGGGCACTTTATTCACAGACAGGTGGTCTTGAGAATCCTGGTGAATTGTTTATGGGTTTTGGTTTTCTCTTTTTGTTTTTTTTCCTATCTTTGGGTAGCTTTTGAAATCATGCAGCAAGCTTTAGTTTGCTTTTGGGTAGCCAGGGGAGACAAAAATTGCTCAATGCTGTTGCTTTCTCTTTAGCTTTCATCACTTTGCTCCCAACACTAATTACTAGAAGCGTTACAAGTACCACGTAATATTAGTAATTCACGTATTAATACGATAGTATATCTGCATAATTATTATCCCTAAGCTATGTGAGGTAAAGATACGACATGTCGGTTTTTGTACTCCTCATTTTGGACTAGTGGAGTTTACACGTGCCACCTCACTGAGAAGTCAGAACTCGCGATGGCGGCCATTGCCACCGTCCCTCTGCCGCTTACTTTCTGTTTGGTTGCCCAGAAAATACAAGTATAAATTTTCTACTTTCAGCTCTTCCCGCTTTCAACGCAACACGAATTTTCCGGGAAAACCAATCACGACAGCACCAGAACCTCGTATTTGGGCTGTTTCCGTGTAGCTCGATCATGGAAGCTTTGGAGAAATCTGAAGATACCGTCTCAAATGTACTGTATTATCTCTGCTATCTTTACTTCAAAAATATGATCTTTTTGGTATTATTATACGATTTTTTTTGTGCGAATCGAGTGTTATGGGATTTACAGATAATTGGGGTTTCTTCATTTCTAGGTCAAGTTTATGATTTTGGAGACAATTGTTTATGTGGGTTTAGAATTGTGTAAAAATCCGATTTTGAGACCTGGGTTTTGTGTGTTACGTGCCCACCAAGTGTTTGCTGAAATGCTTATTAGGACAACACAATTATTAACATCAACTTTTTTTGAATCAGCATTCTCCAAAACTAGCAGGAACTGTCAACTGGGGCACAGCAACCGTCGTCGGAGTGTTTGCCGGAATGTTCTATGGCGGTAGCAAGGAGGCATCTGCTTCCGTTGTAAGTTTGTTATGTAATAGCAAAGCTCCAAGTTCATCATTTGATGGTTTAGTGTGATTCATGGCAATGTGTGCACGTTTGAGGTGTTTGATTGTTTTCTTAATCTCCAGTAGAGGTCTAAAATCTAATGTCGTTATGATTTTACTGATCGAAATAGATTTCTATTTTCGACTACATTTCATGAAACTTGTGAGGATCATTTACCTCTTTTGCCAGAGCAAGGATGCAGAAGTGATGTTGAAGCTTGGGAGCACACCGGACAAGCGTGAGCAATATCGCCTGATGAGAGATGCAATGGAGAAGAGGTTCATTCGAGTCACTCGGGGGTCAATAGTTGGTGGGGTGCGCCTTGGATTGTTTACTGCTACATTTTGTGGTATACAGAATCTTCTTACTGAGAAGAGGGGTGTGCATGATGTTTTCAATGTTGTTGGAGCCGGTTCAGCCACTGCTGCTACATTTGGTCTAATAAGTATGAGTCGTATATCTAATGTTTCCAACTTCTTAATTAACTGGTTGTTGTCATTTGGCATGTGTTGAAGCATCAACTTCTCATGCGATGCTTGAAGCATTTTCAGAATGTGATGTCTAACATTTAGCTTCTACTGTAACCAGTGCCAGGATCATTGCCATGGCGAGCGAGAAATGTGATGCTTGGTGCTGTCCTAGGAGCAGCATTGGGCTTTCCACTTGGTAATACATTCTACCGTGTCCTCTTCTCAAGTGAGCATTCATCGATCATATGCCGCTAACATAAGTTGATGCATTTGGTGGCAGGGTGGGCACATTTGAAGCTGGTGGAGAAAGCAAATGAAGGGAATCCGGCAGCAGATTCTGCTTCAGATCAAAGAGAAGCAACGAGTGGCGTTGGTGCTGCAATTGAGAGACTTGAAGAAAATTTGAGTAAGTAGAGCAGGACCATGTGGTAGCCAAATCCTCTCCATCACAGTGCAAAGAGAGAAACTAGTAACATGAGCGTAGGATTGGTTAATTTCATTTGTTGAGGAATAACAACACTTGGGCAACAATTTAGGGTGCTTCAGAGTTCAGTAATATTTGAAGGTGTTTTTACACAATTACTTTCGCTACAGAATGGAATGTCGAAATTATCTTGGCATTCTTATTCGTATGATCCGAGAAGTTACAAATAATGATCTTGATCTATTTGATTGATATTCAAGTACTGCACATTCAAATTAGTCAGGCACCATCAAGCTGCCTTCCCCTTTCGCATTCATTCCTGATCTGGTGAAAAAAGAAGTGCAAATTAACCACCACTTCACAGATTGATTTCGGTGAACGAAAGGACAAGTTAGCATTTTGGACAAAAGCATACAATCTGAAAGTGCTCCTTCATTTATATAATCAAAGAGGACTAAACCGTTTACACAAGAATTCATCTCCGAAATTTAAATGAATCAGGGTACACAAAAATTTCCTCTCTAAGTGTTTTTTTTTTTCTTTTTTCATAAATTTTGATATTCCTTGTATAGCTTTCCCTGTTCCAGCAATATTCAGGAGGGTATGAAGAACTAAGCCGTTGATATCTTCAAGATGAACTCTCCTTGTATAGCTTTCGTCTTCTTTAATCAGTCGATGATAATTCGCAGGCTTAAGTTAATCTTATGTGCCACCTCATTATCCATCTATGTCTGCAATATAAAGAACTGTTAGACCCAGGAAGCAACCCTATTATCTATAACTATAAACAATTAAACATCGATTGTTACCTTGCTGTCTCAAAGTTTCTCTTCATCCTTTGAAGTGTCACGTGGCTTCTTTGCAGCCCGGTCTGCTTCCCTAGCTGTAATGGGCACATAATTAAAGTTGATGCATATACTGGTAATACAAATGAGATGAACAAGAAGACAGGTATTACGAGTAAAATAATTGCTAATACAAGCCAAATTGGGAAGCACATCTTTCCTTCAATAAGTCACTAAATCAGATGGTTATTCACTTGGAATGAAACAGAAAAACCCGGCCAACAAAGAGAGTCAAATGCTTGAACTTTTAAAGGCACTAAGACACTCGAATTTCTTTTAAAAACCACTGACCACTGGAACTGTTGCACAAAACAATAACTGGTCCGAAGTTGAAGGCTTCGAGGATAATTCCAGTCTTTGCATCCCCAAGGAGAGGACACTAGTACTAATTATGAATAACCCCTTTTCTGGGACTCCCCAGACCTTCAAGCTCCCAAGCCCCTAAACTCTTCCTTACTGCCCTTTTTGTCCCATTCAAAAGAAAAAAGAAAAAGAAAAGGGAGACGAAAATCAAACTTTTCTCAAACAATTACCTTTAAACTTCCTTTTCTTGTTCGCTCTCCTCCTCTTTCTTTCTGCCTGTGTAAGTTCTGCTTCTTCTTTAATATCACCTTTGCCAGAAAACACTTCCTCAGGAGCTAGCATTGCTGCATCAGAGACGGCCACAGGTGCAATCTGCCCAAGGAAGAGATATCCACACACTTAAGTTATCATTGTCAATTTAAGAATAGAGAAAGTAGTATTTCAAAAGAATTATAGACACTTCTAACAGAAATATCTTTAACAATGGAAATGGCGAGTTCATTACCTCTTCAATTGCTATAGCAGGGACGTTAGCTTGTATAGACATATCCTCGATAACCTATACCAGATAGCATACAGCAAGTAAATAGAAATCCCACAAATCACAAAACTGTACGCAAAAGATAAGTAATTGAGAAGCATACAGGTTTTGGAGTGAAGTGAAAATGAGAAAGAGCATCCAACTTCAAGCAAAGTTTCTTGAAAATCTTGCTTGCCTGAATAAAGATAACAATCGCAAGATCAAAAAGTTAGCACCGTTAGAAACAAAGAAGGATGAAAAGTGTAAAACAACTCTAAAGATACCACTACAAACATTCCTGTATCTGCATACGCAATGTGCGGATACAAGAAATTTAAGTCTTGACTGTTAACATAAGACAACCAATATAAAAATTGCAGCAGAAATAGAAGAACATCAATCAGAACATGCACCTCTTCTTTCTGTTTGTCTGTAAATGTCAGCGGAGCAGAAGCCACATTTGTCTTTTGCACATACTCTTCCTGCAGAAAAATGAACCTAGCACTTATAATTCAAAGTTGAATATGTTGAAGTAGGAAAAGGGATTTGTGGATTATCACATTTAAATGCCTCAAATGTCTAGCCTAAAACTTTTGGAGCATGCTGGGAAGCAAATCAAGTGGTGCAGTTTACATAGGAAAAATATACCTCGTAGACTTCAGCTAGACCCTTCTTGCTCTTATTCTCATCCTGCATATTACACAGAAAGGATTAGACAAATTGAACAAGTTAACTGATCGTAGAAACTAGTGAACAAAATTAAAATGCCAAAATATATAAGAACAATACATACCAACTCTTTAATCTCTCTTGGTGATTTAGAGGGTAAAGTAGGAGCCTTTTGCACATCATCAAACCGCTCCTGTAAGAAACACATCAACTGCAGTTTAGGAGCTGGTTGTGGTCCACAAAAACACACACATATATACACAGTAGAAAAAACAGGCTACAATCCAAACCAAACGAGGGCAGAACAAGTTGAAAATGGCTAGGAAAAATAATATGAAAAACGAATTGTCTTTCTAATTTGTAATAATTACTAGGTGATTGATCAAAACAAATAGCTAAATTTTGAACTGAACATTTTAGATAAGAAATGGGAACGCATCTACTATCTACTAAAAGTGTGGGTTACCTGTTCAATCCTTTTCAGAATCATGTCTTCAATTGCTAATGTAACTTCCTCTGTGATCACAGGGGGAGGTCTGACGTTGTGCTCAAAATCTAGATCAACTGCTAGCGCGCTGTCCCTTGGCCTTTTCGCTGCCGTTACCTGTTTTTCAACATTGTAATCAATTTAAGGATACATGGATATCATATCGCACCTAATAAGACTGTCAGTGTTCAAACAAGAGCTTCAGAAGCAACAACATTACCTCTCCCTGCAAGGTCCACTTTTTTGGCTGCAAATTAGCTTTTTCCAATTGCTCTATTTTGGATTGCATTTTCAGATTCTTCCTTTCATGGGTAGAAAGAGTTGTTTGCTTCTACATCAAAATCCATATAAATAAATGAGATCATAATCATTCGAAGATATTCAGAATCTAAAAACTGCAAGACCATGCTCATAAATTTTGTTACACTTTTCAAGTACCTTCTCATCTGTTTGTTCGTCTTCGTCTTCTTCCCCATCCTCTTGTTCATCTTCCTGTACTTGTTCATTTTCTACATCATCGTCTGTGCTCATATCTTCTGATTCATCAACAAATCTTGGTTTTCTTTTAGAAGGTTTTTCTTTTTTTCCTCCATAGAAATCTTTGAATCTGTAGCACAAAAGCAACATCGAAGCATTTACTACAAGATACCCCACAATACAATGTACTAGTGAACCACATAGAAAGAACAAACACATGCTGTAGTGTTGAACCATGAACTTATAATCAAATAATGACTGATCCCACATTCATAGCCTTAACTAACTATGTAACAATAAGCATACAAAGCAATTGGGTAGAATGATAAATGTAGTACCTTGCCAACTTATCCGTGTCGTCATCATCATCATCATCATCGCCAATCCCCATTAAACCAAGCTAATCAGGCAAAATGAATCGAGTTAGAAACCAAAAACACCAAGCTTCAAAAATCAGTAAAATTCTTAAAACCACCACAACAAACTATCCAACAAAATAATAAATCACAGGCTTTACCCCCTCCTCCTCATCATCTTCCTCGTCATCCTCGTCTTCTTCGTCTTGTTCATCACCTTTCTTTTTCTTCTTATCATTCTTGTTCAACCCATATTCCATTGCTTCAGTCTTTTCTAAAGACTTCTTCAAATCTTTAATCTTAAAAAACCCATCATCAATCCCATTGTTTCCTTTATCTTCACCTTCACTTTCACTCTCTTCACCTCCTTCTTCTTCTTCTTCTTCTTCTTCTTCCCCCTCTTCATCTTCCTCCTCCTCTTCGTCGTCTTCGTCATCGAAATCATCCGATTCCTCATCAATTTCGTCTCTTTTCTTCTCGGAACCCTTGTTCTGAGCTTCCAGAACCATCTCCTGGCCGTCCACAACCACCTTGAGCGTCCGAATATCGGCCGGGTTCTTCTCGAACCGCTTCAAGTCCCGGCGGAGGCTCGAGATGAGCGGCCGCGATTGGAGCTCGATTTGCTGCCATATCTGCTCGGTGTCGAAGCCGTCCACCAAGAGCCGGTCGAACGGCGATTTGGGAGTCGACGGCCTGATGGCGGCGAAAAGGCTCTGCGAGGCAGCGCGAGCTGTTCTGGCTAGCGCGGGGCTCGGCGCCAGTAGCTCCGTCGGGTCGGTGGACTTGAGTATGTTCAGGGCGCTATCGATCGCCATGGCCGAGCGAAATATGCGAGCTTTTGTGTTTGTGTTTTCTGTTTTATGACTGACTGGTTTTGCTCCAAAGTGGGGGTTTAGGGTTTTTGATGGAGGAGGAGGGTGCAACATGTGCGATTGGCCCTTCCATTTTAGGGGCAATTCTTGGCACCCCTTCATTATCAATTTTCCACTTGTCAAAATTCGAATCCGTTCATTTAATTTATTATTTAATAAAAATTATTTATGTAAAAGATCAATCAAATCTTATAGTAATAGGATCTGGCCGGGTTGGGCCGAGTTTTTGTAAGTCCTGAATAAAACGCAACAATAGTCGGCCTTGAGTTTTAAGGCCTGTTTGGGCTTCCAATTTTATAGGGTCGGGTTTGGGTTTTAAATTGTTCGGGTTCGAGTCAGATTAAAATTGGCTAACTTTCCATTAAAAAAATATCAAATTGTGATGGATTTCAGAAAGGCGTGGGCTCGTCAACAGCGTGGGCTCGTCAGCAATGTGGCTCGTCAGCAGCGTGGGCTTGTTAAAGGGGTGGGCTCGTCATCGAGAACTGCAGCATTGGCTCGTCATCTCAGCCGAAGTGGTTGCTACTTGGGCTCGTCGTCTCAGCCGAAGTGGTAGCTGCCTGGACTCGTTGTCTCTTCAGCGGCGTAGGCTCATTGTCTCATAGTCGGAAGGAGTGATGTGAGCTCATCGTCACGTCCCAGGTGGCTGTTTTGGCTCGTCGTCTAGTCATCTTGCCTGAGGCGTGGGCGCATCCAGAATCATAAACTGTTAAGAGCGGCAGAGGAGAATGATGAAGAGAAATGAAATGTTAAGAGAAACATTCAAAATTGGCAGACCAAGACTTCAGCATGATATGTCTACTCCCATGATAGCATTGATTTTTGTGTTTACGGTTTTGATCTTGTAGAATGATACCAAAACCAACATAATAATTACTTGATGTAAAAGGAGAAATAAGTGTGCTGATATCTCACATCCACAAAATAAGTAGAATCCAAATTCAGTCAAAAACAATCTACATAGGCAAATACTTGGAAGCCTAATATTACATGTATAATTGAGAAGTACATCAAATTTAGTTAATCAATAACATGAATGAATAAAACAAAGGGTTTTTATCATGAATGATACCTGGACTTTCACTTACCGATCTTTATAGTGCCTGAACTTTAAAAGTGATCAATTTAGTACCCAAATTTTCAGAGAGAAATTTAAATATCGAACATAAACAAATGAATGAAGTTGATTGAGCGAGCAAACGAACCGAGCTCAACCGAGCAGCCCAAGCCAACTAACAGGCAATAAAAACCTGGAGAGAAAAAAAAAAGACCAGAAAAAGAGAACGTATTCGAAATTCTCACAACTGAAAAAACTGAAAACTACTTTCTCCTCCTCCTTCTTCGTCTGCAATTGAATTCAAAGAAATTCAATATTTCTGCAACTTAAATCTCTGGCACTAAGCTCACCTCACAACCTGGACTTCAATCAAGTGTTATCACCTCCACCGGAGCTCCACCACCCGATCGAATCGGCGCCGTCGGATCCATCCAGGTCAAATCCCGAATCTTTATCTCTACATCTCCATATCTCATCGGTTTCGAAACTCAAAAATTATTCATTGACTTTTCGAAATGATCAATGGAGGGACGACCGCCGCCGGAGCCGCCTCTCCCGATCCGTCCATTTCATTTGATCGAAAATCGGACGGCGGATCGCCACCGTCGCGGTACTCGTCGTTCGGCGAGTCCGAGTACGAGCGCTACTGTAGCGCCAACTCGATGATGGGCACGCCTAGCATGTGTAGCACAATCACGGTTTTCAATGATTTTCCGGACCCCGAATTCGGGTCGGGTAGAAGTTTAGGGTTTGGGGAGGAAGGTGGTGGTTTGGAGAATTTTAGCTTGAGTGGTAGGGTTGATAGAAGTGTAGAGAATCCTAGGGTTTCGGGTAGCGGTAGGACGAATTACGGGTTTAGTGGGTTGCAAATGTATGGAAATGAGGATGATCATGGAGTTGGTGATGTAGATGAATTGATGTCATGGGACTTTGAGAGTCGAACTTCGGACTTAAGGCGGGGTTCGGAGTTGAATCACGGTTCAGATAATAGTGATGAGGATGATGAAAAGGGTGTGGATGATAGTGTTCGTGTTGAATGTGGGGTTGGAATTGGAGAGACTATTGATTCGAATCGGGTTGGAGTTGGCACCGAGTTTGATGAGAAATGTGAGGAATTTGATGGAAGGGAGATGGATGGGGAAGAAGGGGCATCACCTAGAAGTGAGTATTCAGAGGATGAGGGATCGATGTATGATTACGGTTCGGATGATGAGAGTAAGAATGCCTTTGATCAACATAGGAATGCGCACCTCTTCCAGCAAGCAAAACCGGAGAACGAAAATCCATTCCTTATGAACACATCTGTAGCATTTGGTTCGAATGATTGGGATGATTTTGAGCAAGAAAGTCATGGGAGTAATATGGCTTCTTTAGCCAGGAAAGTATTTGAGGACCAGAAAGAAAAGGCTGTTAAAGCCAAAAAGAAAGTTTCAAATTCCACTTCCGCTTCTTCAGTTGAGTATCAGAATACATGTCGAAGTGAGCAAGGAAAAGATGTGACTGTTATGCTGGTTGGAAGCAAACAAATCCAAGAGAGTTCCATGATACCAGTTAGTTCTCCAAATTTTCAAGAAGCAGAGGTAGTAAAAGATATGAGGGATATTCCTGTGGCCAGTTATGAAGTCCAAGCTATTGATGATTTAGTTGAATTTGACAAAAGTTCTTTTACGACTGGAACTGGTTTCCAAAATGTTGACGAACTAGACAAAGAAGACTCAAGAGGTATTCCTATGTCCAAGAATCAAGTCCGAAGTCCTGATGAATCAGAAAAATATCCTAAAGATTCCTTGGTTGGCAGTGTCCAAAAAATACAGCTCGAACAACAAGTGAAGGAAAGTCCTGGTAAAAAGGGTTTGAACATTATGGATGATGGCTTTGCTAATGTGAATACATATGTGAATATTGGGGAGGTCATTGGAACTGATGATGGTCAAGGTTTAGCAAGTAAAAGCTTGCAGAGTTTAAAAGTTCAACTGGACCCCCTTTCCGAGATAGGAACTGATCAACAAAGCCTTTATTCAACAACAAATCCTGGGAACATGAAGATGGAATTCCTTGAAGACCACAAGCCGAGTACGCTACCATCAACTTTCGAAACTGATATGAGGAAAGGTCATGTTTCAGAAGATATCTTTGAAGAGTATCCTATGCCAGTCAAGGTTCGTCATAAACTAACTACTGTTCTTCAATCATAAATTCATTGGTTTGGACTAAGCCACATATGATTAGATGTCTGTCAATTCATATAATTCTCATTATGTTACTCTGAGAAATATAGTCATGTCTGTTCTAGAAAAAAATCTAATTTACCTGGGTGGAAGATTATGTTATGCTCTTATTATTTGTGTATGTCATGGGGTTTTCTTTATACTTTTGGTGCACCAACTACCTTTTGCAAGTGAATTCTGGTCAATGATACTGGTTATATGCTCTGTCCGTCTTAGTTTTTCTATAATAGAACAGTATCATCATTATGTGGATCTTTTAAGGTTGTCTGTATCTCATTTCCTATTTTACCAATGCTGCAGACAGATAATCTTGAGCTAAATGAGTACTATGACGAGGTTGTTAATGAAATGGAAGAAATTCTGCTCGACTCTGTTGAGTCCCCAGGAGCAAGGTTCACTCATGGTAAGAGGTTCTTACAATCACAGCAATCTCTACCACTAAGAGATGGTGGATCAACTGCTTCTACTTCTGGTACAGATGATGCTTCTTTGTTCAACCAGAATTCATTGAGAATTGATGGGGTCGAAGTGGTAGGTGCAAGGCAGAAGAAGGGAGATGTCTCATTTAGTGAGAGACTGGTGGGAGTGAAGGAATACACCGTGTATAAAGTAAGAGTGTGGAGTGGCAAGGATGAATGGGAGGTTGAACGCCGGTATCGCGATTTCTTTACACTCTATCGTCGATTAAAAACATTATTTGCTGACCACGGGTGGAATCTACCTTCTCCCTGGTCTGCTGTAGAAAAGGAATCCAGAAAGATTTTTGGAAATGCATCTCCTGATGTCATTGCAGAGAGAAGTGTTCTCATCCAAGAGTGTCTGCAATCCATCCTCCACTATAGGTTCTTTTCCAGTCCTCCAAGTGCACTAATATGGTTTCTATCTCCTCAAGATTCGCATCCTAGCTCCATTGGATCAAATACATCTGAGTCTATTATTAGAACAGATTCAGAAAATGTTTCCACTATGGGAAAGACCATATCCCTTATTGTTGAAATTCGACAATACAAATCTTTAAAGCAGATGCTAGAAGCACAACATTATACTTGTGCTGGATGCCACAAGCACTTTGATGATGGAAAGACTTTGATAGGGGATTTTGCACAGACATTAGGATGGGGCAAGCCTCGACTTTGTGACTATACTGGTCAATTATTTTGCTCTTCATGCCACACAAATGAAGTTGCTATTATACCAGCAAGAGTGTTGCATAACTGGGATTTTACTCATTATCCTGTTTCGCAGTTTGCTAAATCTTATCTGGATTCTATACATGATCAGGTAATATGAAGACTGCCATGCCCTTATATGCGATTTAAACTGTGTATATGTTATGTCAATGAATTGCATCTGGCAGATTTTTGACAGTTGGAATCCAAGTTCATCTATCAAGTAGTGCATTAATATCTTTTGAGCCAATACCTCAGATCCATGATGAAAATTTGTTTTGCAGCCCATGCTTTGCGTCAGTGCAGTTAATCCATTCCTTTTCTCGAAGGTTCCAGCCTTGCTTCATGTTATGAGTGTCAGGAAGAAAATAAGCACCATGCTTCCTTACGTTCGTTGCCCATACCGTAGGTCCATCAACAAAGGACTTGGGTCTCGAAGGTATCTTCTTGAAAGCAATGACTTTTTTGCACTGAGAGACCTCATTGATCTTTCAAAGGGAGCCTTTGCAGGTTAGCATCTAATCACAACCTTTACCTTTGCCATTTATGTTATACTGGAATTTTGGAAATATGAATTTTCCTGTGGTAGGCTGATGTGATAAGTATGTTTTTGTGTTGTGTGGGTGTGTGTTCGGGTATATTTACTGACGTATGATTGTGGCAGTATTGCCTGTCATAGTCGAAACTGTCTCCAGGAAAATTCTGGGGCACATAGCGGAGCAGTGTCTAATATGCTGTGATGTGGGAGTCCCTTGTGGTGCACGACAAGCATGCAATGACCCTTCATCTCTTATTTTCCCATTTCAGGTGGGCATATTGGTTGTTCCTCTTTACATGACTAATAAGACCTTGTCTTGTTCAATCTGTATTGATGTTCTTATGTGTCCTCCTTATATTTTGTGACAAAGGCAATATTTCCTCATTTTGCAAATCAAGTGAACATTTTATTGTTTATTAGCAAACCTTGAGTTTTTTTTTGGTCAAATGCAAACCTTGAGTTGCTCACATTGCATTCATGAATCAATAAGGATAGTTTTTTTAATCTTCTGACTGTAAACCTTATTTTCAGGAGGATGAGATTGAAAAGTGTCCGTCTTGTGAATCGGTATTCCACAAGCCTTGCTTTAGAAAGCTCACGAATTGTCCTTGCGGGGCTTCCCTTCGGGTGGATGAGCCAGCCCAGCTCATTAAGAGGGCAACCTCTGGGATCGGCGGTGAGATCAGTGGACTTTTAGACTTCTTTGGAGGAGGTTCGGGTTCTGGATTGCTCTCAGGATTGTTTTCAAAGGCAAAGACAGAGAAACCAAGCGAACATAAAGATAGCGACAATGTCATTTTAATGGGTTCTTTTCCGAGCACCTCTCTATAGTCGCATTCATCTGCATTGTAATTGTATCATACACATTTTTGCTTGATTCAATATAGAAACTCATTTACTGCACCTCCTGGTATGAAATAAGCAAAAGAGGATAGGCCAACATTGTTGTAGCTAAATCTTTAAGGTTGGACAAGGATATGTTCTTTTTTGGCTGGTCCTTTGTAATGTACATGATAGTCAATAGAAAGTGATGTCCGCTTCATTTACTTCTTTTTTAATCCACTTCCTCATTCAGGTGCTTTGGCCGTCGTAGGGTTTGAATTTACAACTCCATTTTCGAGTTCCTTGACATG
The DNA here is from genome assembly GCA_033992175.1 of Spiraea crenata. Taxonomy (NCBI): domain Eukaryota; kingdom Viridiplantae; phylum Streptophyta; class Magnoliopsida; order Rosales; family Rosaceae; genus Spiraea; species Spiraea crenata. The sequence continues at coordinate 6,455,016 of JAVBHV010000046.1, forward strand.
AGAATATCAATAAGAGATCGTTGGTGGCATCAAATTAGTGGGAAGTGGGAACTTAATGAAAGTAGATACGAACTGAGCCCACATTGAATAGTGTAGTATAATTTAAATTAAGAATGAGAATATCTCTATAATGAACTTTTAAATCTCTTTGTATATTCAGTTGCAAGTTGCAACTTACAAGTATACCTCTGGTTAGTGAAATATGGGAGCATTGAGCATCCAAAACTTGATCACCAAACAATGTTTTTGTAAAATCTGATCTCTGGCCTTCTGGATGCTCTCATTCTACAATGAATTATAGCTGTATCTTTTGCTTGGGTTCAGCAGCTTCTCTCGCAGCCGGAATTAGCTCACGCATTGATAGGAATCAGGGAACCGAGTCGAAAACAAATGGTGTTTCAGCTTCATGATCAGGGCAAAAATGCCATAGCATGGGATGTGCAGCAGACCGACCGACAAGTACCTACGAATAGGATTTAGAGCAAGAAGCATGTAAGATAGGAAGTAGTCAGCAGAATACAATGCAAAGAGGTAATGGCCAAGGGTTTAGACTACACACCATAGTGGAGCATATGGAGATGACAAATCAAGAAATGGATAAGGCCACCTGTTTTTGAAAGACAAAAGATCATCAATACAAGTAAAAAGAAGTTGGTTTTTGTAGGATGGAAAATCGGAGAGGTGATAATTTTACCAGATTCTGAAACAAGCATGAAAGATCCACTGGAAAGCTACGTAAGTGACTGTCCAGAGGAAGAAATATCCGATTCGAAACCAGGGAAACGGCTGTAAATCCAAAAGTTTATCGATGTTAATTGGAATCGGAAAACCCAAGAGTGAATCGAAACTTTGAACCAGAAAGTGCAACTTACCAAGCTGTTCAAAGCGGTGTCACCAAACAAGAAAACGGCATTGATTGTGTGCATGTTTATAATCAGCTGTCATGAAAAGGATGAATCATGTCATTGACTGTCATTGTCATAGATCACTAAACCTAAAACTGTGAAACGACAGAAAATCATTGAAGGATGTATATGATACTTACAAAGTTCAAGTTGTAATCTTTGATGGTAAGAAATGGAACAATTATGAACCAGAAGACGCAGTCTGTGAGAATGACGGCACCCGCATTCATCTGTTCACAAGCGAAAACATATTGCGTAAGCTAATTAAGCAGAACCAGGAACTCTTGCTGCAGGGACTTGAGGACCAACTTATAAGTAGAAGTTCTAAAACAGTTTACCTGGAAAATGATTTGGAAAATATAACCCAAACAGCCAGCAGGTTGGCGATTTTGATGTTGTTCTAGATGCAGAGGGGCGGAGACTTTCTCTGCGTTGGGGGTACTAGAAGTAATATGTGGAGAAGCCCTGTAAGTACCTTGTTCTGAATCCACCTCAAAAATGTCAACCTTATCACCGGCAGTTTTCTTATGATATCGATAACATCCCCGAATTGAGAGCAAGGATCCAAGCTAAAAATGGAAGTGTCATCAGCAGCAGTCGAAACATAAGTACAAAGAACAAGAAGAAACATGTGTTCAAGATGTATCAACTTACCCCAAAATAGATTGTGATCAGTGTAAATGTCCACCTGTTCAAAGCCAAAAGGTATCATCAATTACAAGCCAAGTAATTGATTTGGTGAGGTACCATCTTATTATAACTTCAATTGAATCAACCGGAACATAAATCTAGCACAAGAAAGACTAGTAACAACATTTGGACTTTCGTAGATAGATTAATACACTAAGAAGCCCTTTATGAGGTACAAAGTACAAACAACATTGTCAAGCAGAACTTTATTATCACAGATTAAGAGATTGGTTCAATTAATGGAAGCTTACTGTGTGTAGAATAAAAAGATGCTGCCTCCGTCCACAAATGCGGTGATGATGAGCAGAACCAGAAGCACAAAGAAAGCAAAAAGTCGAAAAGCCAGCAGCCAGGCTGGATGGATTCCTTTGAGGCATGGTCTCCAAGTTTCATCCTCATACAAAGTTCCTGCACCTGTTTTATGCTCATTTTCTCTGCTAGTACTGCGCTTTGAACTGCCTGACCCTTCAAATTTGCACACCAGAAGTACCGAAAGCGTGAAGGAGATCAAGACCCAAATGATGCAAAGGAAGACCCTCCAATTGAGCCAGTAACTTGGGATTGTTGTATCAGCAGTCATGATTGGCTGCCAAGAAGAACCTTTTGGAGCTCCTGTTATAACACTCATGATTGTTACTTTTTTACTTCCCGCACTGTTTTCAGCTCACAATGATTTGGAATAACTGGAAATCTGTTTTCAAATCCTCAGAGATAATGAAAAAACAAATGGGAACTTTCTGAAAAATGGATCAAATAAACTTTCTGCACGAGTAAAGAAATTATGTTTCAGAATAGTAAGCAGCTAAGAAAACTAGAATCCCAATGAAGATTTCCAGCGTTTCAAGTGATTAATGTAAAGAAACATGAGAAAAACTGAGAACCCAAAAGGCAGAATATGGTTTCAAAACTACTAAAGAATAAAGTGGAGGAATCAATATTATGAAAAGGTAAAGTAAAATGCTCAAAGGCTCAAAGCAACAACCAAATCACAAACAGGTTGATGAAAACCCAGATCCAAAGAGGCAAAACAGAGAACCAAGACAACATACTAATGAAAACTCTCAAAAGAAACCACATTTAAGGCAAACTGGAAGTTCTAGACTTGTAATGTTTTGCAGCTCAAATGGGGAGTCAAAAGAACAGACCAATGTCCTATATGACACCTTAATGCATCAAATCAAGCAGAGATTCTAAACTTTAGAGGGCGTTTTGCACAGAAAGACAACCCAAAAACCGACATTTCCATCAGTATAATCATTTGACACAAAATGGGATATGGAAAGAGGCAACTGAATTATAAGCAAAGGAAAGGTTTGATACTTACAAGGGAAAGCAACGAAAACGTGGAGGTGGTGTTGTGCTGTGTGGGAGGAGATGGAGATGCGTTGCTTCTTTGCTATGCAGAGAAAGAAAACTAAATTTGACAGGGAAAGAAGAAAAGGACGGTATGCTTTGAGCTTAAGGCATAATATAAGCTTCATTCACTTTGCTTTTTTATATTTTATGTATTTTTATCTCAGTAAAATCTTTTCAACAGACCAAAGTCCTGTGTGGTCTCTCAACTCAACCTCCACATTCCCATGCAAATATTAAATTACTGGGTGTGTATGCTTTGGTGGTCATCTTTCGTGGATAACCAGACTTTTAAGTTATCAATATTAAATTAAAAGCAGACCAACCAAGGAACAATTGTCTTTAGACTGTTTTTTGTTGGACTCAAATCAATGCTTGAAGATGCTTTTTGTGTACCAAGACTGGTTTTTATCAGAGAATAAAGCAACTGCATATTGATGGATCAATTTGAATCATTTATAACTCAAGAAAAGCAACTTCGCCACAAACATATATAGTAATACCAATTTCACTTATGCTATAAATCAACTATTTTTATTTTTTTGTTAACTCGCAATACTAATTTCTTGGTCATCCTAAGTGGAAATGTATTGGGTCCATTGAGTTACTATGATTGATTGGTAAAGGGACTTGATCTTGACCAATGATTTGCAGTGTTCAAGAAGTTATGATTATATTAATCAAAATGGATATCATAAAATGTGGTAGGACCCATTTGTTTAAGAAGCTTTGCATGTCTTATTGGAAACATAAGGGGTCTTCAATGCATAAAGACAATGATCATCTAGCTTTCAGTTAAAGCATTCGGTTGCTGCGGTTCCTCGATTGAGACCACTTTCACCTGCCTGCCTCTTAGACCACAATAGTCACTTATCTGATTCCCTATAATCTCAAATCTAAGAATATTCTGTTGTGAGTCAGCTCATTAGGATAATTTATTTATGTACTTGAGTTCGAATAGCTTTTTCCGTTAATGAGACTAGTCCAAACTCCAGAGTAATTTGAACTAAAAACAATGGGAAGTCACAGGTCCACAATGTTACATGCTGACCCATGTTTTATGAAAGTGGAACCGAAATTCACCGTCTTCAATGGCTTTATAGCTTTTGTGATTTTTGTCTTTTTTTTTTGTGATTCATCTTAGTTGTAAATCAATAAAGAGAAACAGAAAAGGACAGCACAGAAGAGAAAAGAGTAAATATGGAAAAATTGGTGGAAATTAACAGTGCAGATTAAATTTAATATTCCATCCAAAAACGAGTTAAAGTTGCAGAGACATTTCTTTCTAGTTTTTGGCTTTTGATAACGTGTTCTTACTGGCAATATGTTCAAGAACAGGTGTCAAATTAAGGCGGTGACAAGCGTGGCAACCAAGAAAACCCAAAACTAGCAAGACGCTACAGATTACTTGGACAATGGACAACCTTGATTTGGGGTCCTAATTTTCCCGCTTTTTGTTTGATTATATGTTGGGGAATATAAAATTAGTTACCTTTTTTTGATTATGAAAAGATTAGTGACTTTTAGGGGCCCACAAGAGAGATTAGAGGTGGACTTGCCATTGATTGCCGTTGAACCTTTTTCTAAGAGGAACCGAACTTTGTTGATTGGAGAGAAAGAAAGCTAGTTATAGTAATTATTGCTCTGATTGAAGTATCGGTTTTAAAATTAATCCAAGGGAGTTATAGAATACGATTTAGTGGCAAAGGCATGAGATAGATAGATGGTCTATTTTATACGCGTACGATTCGTCTTGAGTTGGTTGAAGCACCAAAGCATGAATACATAGTTTAGCCAAAAGAGTACTCTAGCCAAAAAGAGGTCAAGAAACTTCCTATTTTGGACATTACAATAAACTTCAAATCTAGCGAAAGTAGGTAATCAAAACCCTTTCGCCCTACCAAACAAGTTTTCGATTTTTGAAAAAACTGAAAAAATTGGAAATTGAGAGATGAAAATGTTAGCAAACGAGGTCCATACCAAATTTTGTTGAATTTCAGAGTAGACAAGATATGATTTCAACAAATTTCATTTCAGGAACAAAAGTTAGAGACGAGGAAACAAACCTATAATCAAGTTGCTTTTCATGTTGAATTGGCTACAGAGAAAATGCGGAAACCCGATCGAAATTGGTAGTGTTTGCAGCAGTTGATGAGCTATTACTTGAAATGAGTGACTAACATTGTTGAATTTACTGAAGACTCATGAGAAGTAGATGGGGAAGTATATATAGAGGGCTAGAGGCATGGATTTCTTATGTTGCCCAAACCTAGCAAAATGGTTAAGCTGAAGCTGTTAGACATGCAAGACATATGATCTTGAAAGGGGGGTTGGAGGTTAATCATTACTGAATATAAAAGTTAAATACTCCTCAAACTGATGCTAAATTTTACCTATCCACTCAGAAAAAAACAATGAGTTATATAACTTCAAGTGCATGATGACAACTTTAGAGTGCTAATAACAACTCTCGATGAAAACAAGTTACATGCCTACTACCAAATGCAATTTCACTCACCCCAATTTTGAATGGTGATATCTTACACCTCCACGATTTGGCTCCAAAGGACATATGAGCTGTCCACAAGCCAGTAAATGATATGTGACTTACTGAACTTCTTTTGTTTGCCTGAATATTCATGGTAGTTGGTCATAGCATTCTGCAAGTTCAGGAAATATAGATGTAACTCCCTGGGCATTGAGCAACGCAAAGTAATGAAATATAGCTGTAAAATGAATACTCCCGTTGAGCGAAAACAATTGTTTACCAGAAGATGAACGCTGTGTAAAGCTCAACGGGGAAGTCGAACAAATCTTTCTTATAACGACGCAAGAGAAAGAGAGCGGTCATTCTGATAGGGGTAAACTTTCAACCGAGCACCACAATAAGATATTAGGATGCAAACCAAACATAAACCTAACAGATGAGTACTAAATAATAATATGAACAAGTACATCTTGGCTGTCTGGTAACTGATTCTCGATTGATCATCGTACATTTAGTCGAACATACTCAGAACCTCGGAAAGATTCTTGAGAAGCATTTTAACATAGAGTTCGTATCATACAGCATCCAACGAAGTATAAAGAGTGGGCAGGTTTATGGTGCTAGTGAAAAAATGACTTCCATATAAGAATGAGATATAGTAAAACAATTACAGAGAAAGCTTTGGTTTACTTGTATAATCCAATCTCTTAGACGAATGAGAATTTTGCACCAACATATTCCCTTACAAAACTGACGCAAAACCTATCATCTTTACAAATTAATCGTTCTAGCAAACTTGCTACATGGAACTTTACATATTTATATACCTATTCCCCAAGAACAGAAATGATTTTTACACTTAGATCGTTGAATACAACAACAGAGAAATTAATTCTTGTGCAATTCCTCTGCCTCTCGAAACGAATGCAACAACTCATTTCTCAAAATTCAAAACCCGTCACTGTCATCTCCCAGTATGGAGAGGGAAAATGGGGCAATCGCCACGTTAAATGATTGTGAACTTACCCTGTTGATGTGTTTCATTTCAAAGTCACCTTCCTGCATCACACGCAAACAAAATGTATATAAATTTCTAAGGTTGCATTAGGATGTCCGGACTAGACTACTTCATTAAAATTTGTTTACGTCAAAAGTGCAAAACACAATAAGAAAGTTTTTGTACGTTTCACAACAGATTGAGAAGAAAACTCAAAACTTAATAATTTGTCGACTACATTGAAATAACACATTCCCCATGAATAGAACTTCATCCATTTTCAAATCATCAAATTCACATGTGATTTTCATGAACATTTTTTGTTAGCCAACTTAAACTACATAAGCACATCGAAACATGTTCTTCCTAAATCCACAAATCCAAACGCAACATAATATTATTATAGTTGAAAGAAGAAGACATTCAAATTCCAAGGGAATTATCACTGAAAAACATTAGAAACATGTGCACAGGTTTTACTCTAAAAACCTGTTCCTCCAAGCTAAGATTCATTTCTCATAGAGGGTAAGGGGGTATAACGTCTACATAACCACTATATCTGGGCAAAATAACTTTCACTGCAGCAGAAGAACCAGGGAATAACTTCAGAACACGCCTTTGTTGGAGTGTACTGGTATGTGTACCATGCCAAGTTCATCTCGATGGGGCTTTGACCTACAGACAACTCATGGTGCAGGGAGGGAAACAAATTCATTCTCCATGATATACCCACAAGGAGAGTGCCAGTCAAAGTTGTATTTGAATCTGATAATGTATTACCTACAGAACTAGGAAGCATCTCAAAGTTCTAACTAATTTGATGATCAGAACTTATTCCTTTGAAATATTCTTCTAATGTCTTCTTTTTGGGGAAAAATTCATCTAATGCTAAGCATCACTGCTCTAAATATGAAGTATAAACTGTAATAGACAAGAGTATCATATGCACACACGCATTGAACCAATCTACAGAAACAATAAAGTAGACTTGCTTTCACAGAAGAACGAAAGAATAAAGAAGTGTTCACTCTCACCATTCTGCCAGTAGGAGTGCTTAATGGGCATGCAGACGAGTATTCAAAGCTATTTTGAGGAAGAATAACCGGCTGTTCACCTACAACACCAATCCCCCTGAGGAGCAACAAAAAATACAACAACATACTTGGTAAAGAGAAAGAAGACCAAGGTACATTACTAACTAAGAGCAAGGAATTGAAAGCAAGACATCCAGAAAAGTTAGCAGATAACATAAGAAAATAACTAACCAGACATTCTCGGATTTTCCGTTAGCATCAGTGATAATCCAGTGCCTTCTAAGCAATTGAACAGGACGATCTGAGTTATTGCTAATTCTTATTCTATATGCAAAGAAATGCTGCCCCTTTGAAGGCTGACTTCGGCCCTCTATATACACACTCCTAACTTGAACCCGAATCCCCTGAAGAAACAAAGAACTTTACTTAATCTATACACTCTAAAACCCGAATTGATCATCACGCATAATAACAACATCCCAAAAAAAATGCATTTCATAAAACAAAATCAGCGTACCAATGTTGTTGCATCACTCGAGCATTTCAAGAAAGAGTAAGGGGCAATTTCCTTTAGCTCGTCTCGAAACTTAGCTGCATCCTGAGCACATAAAAAGTCAGTCTTGAAATCGAAATTCCGAAAAACAAAATCGACTTTTTTCTTCCAATTCCAAGCAATGCAAATAAATTGCATTACCTCAAACCTCTCCTCCGCAATTGCCTCCTTTATTCTCCTCCTCAGCCACAAAACCGGCTCTTCCTCTTCTAGCAACTTCAACGAGTCCCTAATCCTCGCGGCTTCTTCGTAATCCTGCTATCCAAACACAAAGATTAAATCTTTAATCCTCCCAACTAGAAAAACAAGGCAAATTCCAACATTACCCACCTCCGATTTCGCAGCAACTTCCATTTGCTGCTTCAGCAAAGCCCAGCTCTGACTCCAAGACAAAAACGAGCTCGACTTCTGACCCGACCCGGCACTCGCGCTCGAGCTCCGGCTCCCATTCCTCTCCGGAGCGCACGCCACGACCCGACCCGATTTCCCCCGAAGGCCCGGCCCAAACCGCAAATTCTGGGCCTCCCAATTCGCCGCGCCGCCCGCCGGAAAACACGTCCTCGTCCCGGAGCAGTAATCACTGCAGACTTTGAGGCTCATCGAATGCATAATTAATTATCTTCTTTCTGATATTTTCCCTCAATTTCTTTCTCGATGGGAAAATTCATTAGATTTTCTCGGAATTTTTTTTTTATAGCGGGCGCTTTGGATTGGAGGCTCTAATTTGGAGCGAAACATGAGGTACGGGAAAGCTCAATCACTGCTCGCGCGTGTTTTGCGGGATTTGCTTAATCCTTAATTACTTCGATTTTATCCATAACTTATATTTTTAGATTTTTGAAAGTACTAAACTATCTCTACTTAGCAATCTGCTCATGGCTGCGACTGGGGCAACTCAGAGGGGCAATTTAGGGAGCATATATTTAATGGTGGATATTTTGTTGGTTTGTGAGCTATGAGGTGCAGTGTGTCCCAACCTCAAATTGAGGAGTTTGGGGAGCTATGATAGATGTTGAAATATTTTATAAATTAACAATTCATAGGTGCAACTTGCTGCTTCTTACCATCCTATACGATATTATCCCACAAAAATTCATGATCCACTTTACAAGTTAGCTTTCTCACCTCTGAAAACTGTGCAGGTTCAGAAGGCGAATTTTCTCTCTACTAGGCATTTCAATAGAAAATTCTACTGACTTGACTTTATAGCTGTTAGATAAAAATTATCATCTTGATCTGACTGCTATAAAGTCAAACTCGGTAGAAACCATCGTGCGAAGAGAAAGACTGTTCAGAAGGTACTAAAAACTTGTGCAATCTGGCAATGGCAAGGGTATTATGCAGTAAACTGAGCTGCCAGTGTAAAATTTATTTTAGACGTGTGTATCAAGTTTTCTGATTGCAGGACAACGTGATCTTTCACCAAATATGTTATACAGTAAGAGATCTATTACAAACTGGAAAACAAGTACATTTGGTGTCCTCAGCTAATTAAGATGGGTGCATTGTACACAATCATATTCTGTAATGGGTTCGATTCCAAGCAGACTGAAACATTTCCTCATGACAATGGCTGTTGCTTCACAAATCCGTTCTTTTGATAAGACCAAATTCACAAATCCAGGTCCTGCTACAGACATCGATTCTATCATGTTCGAATTCGGAACGTTTTTCCTCATGGCTGTTAGCAAGGGCGGAGCCAGGATTTTGGGAGGAGGGGAGCGGAATTGGTTGCTCAAGCATTCCAAAAAAATTTTAAAAATCTAAATGCCGTAGAATTTAAATAACACAAATGTCATTAATACAAATTTCATCAATAACATTAAATGCTTGAAATAAAATTACAAAAGTGGTAGCTTACGGTTTCTCATATCATAAAAACGTCGCATAATAAGTTCATTACTGATAGAAGCAAACACATCTCTTTCAATATAAACCACCAAGCTATCATTCAACCATTGATTTCCCATTTAGTTGCGCAAGGGTGTTTTCACAATATTCATAGCAGAAAATGCTCTTTCCACCGAAGCAGTTGCAACTGGTAAAACCAAAGCCAGTGTAATAAGCAAATACACATAATTGTATATTCGACTCCTCCTCGTGCTCACCAACTTCTCTGCAAGCTCACCAATGGTTTTCAATGATGAAAACTCATAACTTGCTTTCATATCAATAATATAAAGGTCAAGTTGATCTTTAAGCATCAAAAGATCTATCTCTTTGAATTCTTCAGGATAAAATGTAGCAAACTTAAGAACTTTCTCTTTGTCAAAGTGTGCAAACCTCATTTCAGGGCTCAAGCATGCCATACATAAAAGCAACTCCGTGTTTTGCTCATTGAAGCGATTATCCAATTCCGTTCTTTGTTGGTCAATTACATGAAAGAAGAGATCCACTCGGTAATGATGAAGGTTTGAAAGTTGTTGACCTCGACGCCGAACTCTTCCTTTATGAAATAAATCATCCATACTATAGGAACATCAATATCATGTTGCCCACAAAAGGTTGATACTTCCTCAAGCAATTCATCAAAACCATCATCTCTCACACTTTGTAGCCTTAGCTTGCATACTCCAACCAATCTCATTGCATTCACAATATCTTGATCTTTCCTTTGTAGTGCTTTAGACAAGTCATTTGTGACGCCCAACACAAGTCTCATGAAAAGTAGGTGAAACACAAAGTCAAAAGTTGTTATTTCATCAAATAACCTATTTGCTTCACCTAGATGATCCGGGTTAGCATCATCAACAATCCATTCAAGCACACTAATCACGGCTTTAAACAACACAATAATACTAGCCAAAGTATCATAGTTAGAGCTCCAACGTGTATCACAAGGGCGAGTGAGATTAGCTTCTTGGTTTAACCCTCGCCCTGTTTGCAAATCACCAATGTCAAGAGCTCTCTTAATAGCTTCTTGATGTCCCTCTCTTAATGCATCACGACGCTTACACGATACTCCAATAGTATTAACCAAACTATTACAAGTTGTGAAGAACGTCGCAATATTCTCATTTCCCTTTGCCACGGCAATAAGTGCTAGTTGAAGTTGACGTGCAAAACAATGGACATAATATTCTTGAGGAAAATCTTGCTGAATAATTGTTTTAAGACCATTGAGATGACCCCTCATGTTACTAGCTCCATCATAACCTTGGCCTCTTATATTTTCCATGCTCAAATTTATCTTCTCCATCAAAATTTCAATGGCGTGTCTTAGTGTGCTACTAGTGGTCTCGGACACATATTCAACACCCACAAATCTTTCAATTACTTTCCCTCTTTTGTTCACATAATGCAACACACCGCCATTTGCTCTTTAATGGACACATCCCTCGATTCATCAACCAATAGAGAAAAGAATGTACCATCCATATCTTGAGTGATTGCATTAATGACTTCAACTGCACAAGCATTGGCAATATCTTTTTGAATTTCAGGGGAAGTATACTTGAGATTTCCTTTAGCATTTTCAAACACAACGGCTCTAACTTTCTCATCATGATCGGCAAGAAATCGCATCAACTCCAAATAATTACCCTTATTGCTAGACAATGCACTTTCATCATGGCCACGAAAAGCAAGACCTTGTTTCAACAACCATCTAGTGCAATCAACTGCAGCAGTCAATAAAGTGCGATAATCAATAGCTTCTTGCTTTGTTGTTTTGATCACAAGGGTTTCAATGTGTTGCTTCCCATTCATTAAATCTAGACAATGTTGTGTGGCTTTGTTGTGAAGACTTCCAACTTTCCCAGCATGTTCCCGAAGCTTTGATGGTCCCTTTGCCCAATTTCTAAACCCCGTTGAAGTGAAAGCATCTTTTCCAAGCATTCCCGATTGATCAAACTCACTTTTGAAAAGATAACAATGAAAGCAAAATGCTGCATCTTTAGCCTTGCTATACTCCAACCAACTAAATTCATTATACCATTTGATCCCAAAACGCCGGTTATCCTTCCCCATCAATGTGGTAAGCATTTTTTCTCATCATTAGGTTGGCAAGGACCCCTTTGTAAATAAGCTCTTCGGATTTCTTCTCGAAAATTTGGCTTATAAGTAATCATGGGAGGTCTAAGTCCGGGGTCTATAGGAAGATAGGCCAAGATTTCATTCAACTCATTGGCCGTACTTGAACTACCCACCGGATTACTTGAACTATGACTTGGATTACTTGAACTACCAACCAGATTACTTGAACTACCAATCGGATTACTTGAAGTTGAAGATTGAGTCTCACTACCCGGATTATCCGAAAAAGATTGTGAACGCAATTTCTTAAAGAATCGTTCCATAACTGTATTATTGAATTATAGAAAAGTCTTAGGAACTAACTAACTATAAGTCTATAACTAATTAGCCACAACACACACAACAATCTATACCAAATTAATTGAAGCATAATTTAAATAGGCAATAAACATATATCAATTGAACCATAATTTATACCAAATAAACATAAATCAAATATATGCCATAACTCAATTTAACCATAGTCTATTATCTATACCAAACAATCATAATCAATTTAAACATAACTCAATTTTAACCCTAATCTATTACACTCAATTTAACAATTACTACTACTAATAGTATATCAACTATACAACCACAATTCCATTCAAATCATCAATTTAAACAAATACATATCAACAAATCCAACTACAATTCCATTCAAATCATCAATTGAAATTTAGGAAATTTAGGAATTTAGAATTTCTTACTTACTTGAGCTTGAATGTTGAAGAAGGAAGCTTCAAAGAACGGAAGGAAGGTGGCTGTGGAAGCAATGGGGGCGCCACCGTGGTGGGTGGAGTCCAAGTTGGGGAAGAGAGTTTGTGGTCGGCGTCAGAGCTGCTGCTGTGCTGGGCAGTGGACTGAATGAAATTTCAAGAGAACTCTCGGTATAATTTTGTGTTGATGAAGGGAAAGAAGCAGTAAAAAACGACGTCAAAAAGGAAGGTAAAACGACGCCAAAAAGGAACAAACGACGCACAGCTGAAGACATCAAAACACAACGTTTTGAACTAATCAAAACGGGGCTTTTTGATTAGTTCAAAACCGCGTGTTTTGATCAGTTCAAAACGTTGCATTTTGATTAGTTCAAATCGTTGCGTTTTGATGTCGTCTTCTTCAGGCTGCCCAGAACTTCCGCGCCGCTCGCCGCTCTTCAAATTCCGGCGGACATGGGGAGCGAACCAGGCATAGACCGCTCCGAGTCCATTGATTTCCGGAGGACATGGGGAGCGGTTGCTGACCACCGCGCTGTAGTGGCTCCGCCCCTAGCTGTTAGCTGATGTAGCAGGACACAATTTTAATTCTTTAGTTAGTTAGTGATTAGCTACAGCTGTATGCTTCTTAGCTTAAGTATATATAGCTGCAGCTTATTAGCTTGGAAAACTGAGAGAAATCATTCTGTACTTTCTGTCAAATAATACAAGTTCATTTTCTCTCGTTTCTCTCCTTTTCTCTTCCGTTTTCTCATCTCCCGAACACTCTTTGTATCTTTCTTTAGTTCGTTAACATGGTATCAAGAGCCAGTACGGCTTAGGCATTGCGATCCTGAAGCTTCGGCGCATTCCGGCGTCTTCTCCGACGGTCGTTTCACCGGATTCCGCCGTGGATTTTTGCACTTTCCGATCAACTCGCCGGAGCTTGTTCCTTTTGCTTGGGGTTTGTTTGCGCTCTTCTCCCGAGTGCGAATCTGTGAGTAATCTACAAATCTGAGTAGTTCTTGATGAGTTTCTGACAATTTGAGTAGTTCTTGAAGTTTTCTCGTTGTGTTTACATACGACCTATGGAATTTGGGGGTTTTCCTGTTGTTTGCCTGTGATGAGTTGGTCTGGAGAGCCGAAGCTTTATTCTTGTGTTGTTGTTTCGTGAAGCCGAAGCTCTATTCTTGTGTTGTTGTTTCGTGAAGCCGAAGCTTCCATTGATTTGTTGTTGTTCGTGAAGCCGAAGCTTCCATTGATTTGTTGGTGTTTCGTGAAGCCGAAGCTTCCATTGATTTTGTTGTTGTTAATTCTGTCCAAGATTTCGCCAATTGTGCATTTTCGATTCAAGATTTTGTTGTTGATTGTGAGCCGAAGCTCCAATCTTTGTTGATTGCTTACATTCCAGTTTTGAAGAGTTAAGCTGTTTGTTGAAGGCCGAAGCCATTTGTTGTTGTTAAAGACACGAAGCCATTTGTGTTCATATCAGTTGTTGGAAGAATTAAAGGATCTGTTATGTGAAGATAATTGTTGAAGGGTGGTGATTTATATGGTGACTAGTTGCTTTGATTTCGTGAGAGGTTTGCTTTGTTGTTCCTTGTTGAAGAGTTGGTTGCTTTAGTGAGCAGTTTGGAGACAATTGCAGTTCTTTATGCAAGCTGTGGTCACGGTGTGGTTGTTATTTGGTGCAGTACTTGTTCATTATGACTACTGTTAATATTGGCAGTTTGATTCGTCTTATTAATCACCGACTGGATGAAAGAAATTACTTGTGGTGGAGCTTTCAGTTTCGAACATTGCTTGAAGCCCATGATCTGTTTAGCTACTATGATGGCTCAATTTCGATTCCTACTAAGTTTGTTATCTCCGAGATAAATGGTGTTGAACTTACTCTTGAGTATCACAAATGGGTGCAAACTGACAAAGCACTACTGAATTTGTTGGTGGCTACTTTGAGTGATGATGTTGTGGCATGTGTGGTTGGTTGCAAAACTTCTGCTGAAGCTTGGCAGCGATTAAAGAAGAGGTTTGCTGTGTTTCCTCTCCCTTGGTGGCTGGATGAACCTATATCTCATGAAAGATCAGTTAAGACCAGTTGTGCAGATAGTACGTCCTCGAGCTCTGAAGCATGTAAAAGTCTTGAAATTGATCATTCCCCAGATATGGAATCTAATCAGCCCCAACAAGTCTGTGCCATGAAGGTTTATGATGATGTTGTGTTATTCAGTGAGCTTACATGTATCAATGCTCTCTATGATGTGGTTGATTCAAAAGGATATAGTGTTGTCCATGTTAAACAAGAGCTGCAAAAGCAAGAAAATTTCAGTGATTTGGAATCTCAAGATGTAAATGAAGCTTTTGCGGTCGTTGTAAGCGAAGGCAGTTCTTCGGGTATTGATTATGAGAATTATGCCCTTGTGGTCAGTGATTCTGGAGAGGATATAGTTGGTGAAAGCAGACAACAATTAGACAATGTGGATACTCATAGTTGCAAAGGTATTGATTCTGACGAAAGCAATCCAGATTGTAAGGATGTGTTTAATGAGAAAAAAATGTGTGGATTTATTGAAAATGATTCTGGGTTTGCAAGTGATAAAGAAAAGATTGCGAAATCCAGAGTTCCCATCTACAAGTCTTGCTGGGGTCAAGAGTTTGAAAGGGCTGAAGTGGATGAGGAATCTACATTTGTATTGAATAATGTTGAGACTGAAACGGAAAGTCATGGTTTAGTGGAGATGGATTTGGATGTTGTAGATGCAGTAGAAGTCTCTATGAAGTCTGGTCTGAACAAGAAACCTGGGTTTAAGGCTTGTGATTTTGGCAACAACAACATGATAGTGGCCACTGCATCTGAAGTCTATGCTGATTCCCAGAAGAAAAGAGAGCACAGGTGCAAGACTTGTGGCAAGGTTTTCAGGTCTTATCAGGCAGTTGGAGGCCACCAAAGAGTCCATGCCAAAGCAAATAAAGCCTGTTCTGTGGTGAAGGTTGAGGAGTCTGGAGATAAGATAAACAAGCTTTCTAAGACTGACTACAGTTGCAAGCTCGCTGAGCTCAAATACAGTTGTACGTTTCACACATATCCTTGTAAAAGAGTCGGTTTTGTAGATGATTGTTCTGAAAATCGTGAAGTTAGAGAAAGGAAAGGAGAAGGGTAACAGAGCTCCCCAGCTGGGTTTAAGGGGGGAGTGTTAGCTGATGTAGCAGGGCACAATTTTAATTCTTTAGTTAGTTAGTGATTAGCTACAGCTGTATGCTTCTTAGCGTAAGTATATATAGCTGCAGCTTATTAGCTTGGAAAACTGAGAGAAATCATTCTGTACTTTCTGTCAAATAATACAAGTTCATTTTCTCTCGTTTCTCTCCTTTTCTCTTCCGTTTTCTCATCTCCCGAACACTCTTTGTATCTTTCTTTAGTTTGTTAACAATGGCCTTTCCAACGGATCGAGGACCATTATACTGCATGTTGTCCCTTTGATTATATGGCAAAGACCAATGGCATTCTCACATTGATAATCGCCAAATTTACCATTCCCTCATTGTCTTCTTCAGCAGCCATATTTGTTGCAGAAATCTTATTTAAGTAATCCACCCAACAAGTCCTATTTATAGTGAGAGGTGTGGGTTTGCATACCAAATTAAGTTACAACTCTAAAGTATGGTAAGTACTAACTATTCAATGTCCTCACAAGGACTACATCAAATTACAGCAAAAGGTGTGAATTTCGTATCAGCTAAATTAACACAAACAAACAATCAAAGATGAACTGAGGGAAAAACAGGAAAGTTAGGAGACTAAAGTAAAACCGATCAAGCAAGCAAACCTTTATATGTGATCACATTGGCGGCGGAGGCAACAGAGGCAACAGAGTTGACTATTAGCTGACGTGGGTCCGATGACATGACTCTGATTTTTGTTCTACATCAGTTAAGCCATAAAATTTCAGCCACTCTATGCTTTCGTTTTCCCTTATATGTTGTATTGTAGCAGTGTTAATGGGCTTCAAACTGGAGCCTGGTAGTCCGTATTAACAGGCTCTTGATTGACTCTAGAGGCACCGGACGGCACAACACTTGTGGCCCACGAAATCCGACCCAGGGACCGATGCAACCATAGGCAGCTCATGACTCGATACTTTCATCACTTCGTAGACATTTGTGTGATGCACGAATTTGAGCATCCTCAACATGGGTTGGCTCGAAATTGGTACTTTGAAGCATATCTTCAGAGAAGTCAATTTTGTTATTGATGATGTTATTGCCAACCATGATAATGATTTGGTTAACATATATATTTGGCAGAATTCTATCCCCTTATTTGGTAGGAATGATCTTTTAGTTGATATTGTAAACTTTGCTTGTTCTAAGGACATTTCCCCTTTAATATAGTTTGTTTTTCATTAAAAAAAAAAAAAACTGTTCGGCTGTAACCTCCAAACAAATCCTTGCTAGTGAAATTTGGGTGTGGAACTATAGTTTTGGTTTCGATTAATGACATTTAGTAAACACTTCTAATTACCAAGATTCCTTCATTTCGAATCACTTGAGCTAATGAACATCTTAATGCAAGAGTAAGAATCCGCATTCCGGTTCTAACTTCAAACCGTAACCCATTTTCTCTTAACAACTTGAGGGTTGTTGAAGCTGACACACAAAGATGAGAAGTCAAAATCCAATTCCCCGGCCGCCTACCCCCACCAGAACGTCTATTTCACAATTTCTAAACCCCCACCCCACAATTTAGTCTTTTTCCTCAAAGCAAGCCACCAACATTATACACATCGTCAAACAACACTCGCACAAAAAGAAAGCATAACATAACACATCAATAAAAATTACAAAGCACAAGCACTTTACCTACCAAGAATTCAGAAAAACAAACAAAATTGCTTTTAGAAGAAATATCAAGATACTTATAAAAGTTTATTACACGTGATTCTGGAAAGTTAGAATCTCTTTAACACGTAAATCGTGAGACAAACTCTCTTTCCAAATC
The DNA here is from genome assembly GCA_033992175.1 of Spiraea crenata. Classification (NCBI taxonomy): domain Eukaryota; kingdom Viridiplantae; phylum Streptophyta; class Magnoliopsida; order Rosales; family Rosaceae; genus Spiraea; species Spiraea crenata. The sequence continues at coordinate 6,472,747 of JAVBHV010000046.1, forward strand.
AATAATATTCAACGTAAAATCACTCACAAACGGGCTCTAAATTCTCCCCGACCCATAGCCGCACCAGAATATTCAACTTGTTGGGAATTTTCGGAAATTCAGATCCCCCTTTTATTATATTTTCAATTTTTATATTTTCATTTTGTTTGCGCCTCCTTTACAAATACACAACACTTCGCACCAACTACCCCTCTCTGTAAACGACGCCTCGATCCATCAACGGACTTTTCGAGGCCTTCCTTCTCTCTCTCCCCTCCGCCCTCCGATCTCACCGGAAATGCAGAGCGCCACCTTCGCCGCCTCGCCGTCCCTCCGCCTCCCGACGCTGCGACGGCCGTCGGTTGCAACTCTAAACCCCAGATTCGATTCACTACGCGTATCGGCGTCGTCGTCATCGAAGAATCACAGCCTCAACGATGGTCTATCGGCTTCCTTGACCGGCCGATCGTGGTCGCTGTCATCTTCCGGCTCCGAATTTAAGCTCCGGCCATGGAGTGCTATGCCTCTGCCGGAATCCGACGCCGGCGCGAGGAGAGTAGAGGTCCGGGCGACGGCGGAGAGCGCCGACGAGAGCTCCAAGCAGAGCAGCTTGTTCAGGACGGTCGAGCTCGGGGCGTTGTTTGGGCTTTGGTACCTCTTCAACATTTGGTTCAATATCTACAACAAGCAGGTAACTTTTTCGGTTGGCGATTACTGTGGTAATTTTTTTATTTTAGTGTTGTTCTTGGATGAATGTTGACTAATATTAAGCATGTATTAGTGATAATTGATTTGATTTTTAGTTGACTGTTTGATTTTATGAGTAAAAGAAGATTTTAGTTATTATTGAATGAAATGAAATGAAATGTGATTTGAACTTGAAGTAAAATTCATTGAATATGTTTGGATAGATGCAATATATTGAGTATGATTAAGGAAAACTTGTGCTTTACAGGTTTTGAAGGTGTTTCCCTACCCAGTAACTGTTACTGGAATTCAGTTTGCTGTTGGAACTGTACTTGTTCTGCTCATGTGGGGTTTGGGTCTCTACAAAAAACCGAAAGTTAGCGGGGCTCAGGTATATATATGTGTACTAGTTTGTGTAAGTCATGTGTATAATGTATGGGTTATTGATCTTACTGTAAGTGATTCTTATGTTTGAGTAACTTTTTCAACAGCTCGCGGCGATTCTACCACTGGCGATTGTACACACTTTGGGTAACCTTTTTACTAATATGAGTCTCGGGAAAGTGGCTGTCTCATTCACTCACACGATCAAAGCTAGTGAACCATTTTTCTCTGTTATCCTCTCCGCCATGTTTCTTGGGGAGGTAATGACTACACAAATTCTTTTGGCCCTTATCTGTGTATATGATAAAATCCTGTGGGAATAGTTGCTTGCAGTGCTAAATTCCAAAATTTGAATGAATTGTATACAAGGAAAATCGACCATGTGAACACAATTGTTGCATATTTTGGCTTCTATTTCAATTTGTTGGCTGTTTATCTGAGTTCATCTTTTGTTTCTTGATATATGTAGATTCCTACTCCTTGGGTGGTTGCTTCCCTGATACCAATCGTTGGGGGAGTGGGACTGGCATCAATTACTGAGGCCTCGTTTAATTGGTAAGAGATTTACATCATGTCTTTCGAATAATGCTAAAAAGCAAAGAGAGAAAAACTATAGCATCTACACTGATTGATAAATCAAGAACATTCACAAATCCATTATCGTTTATTTGATGTAAGTTTATCTTTTTGTATGTAAAAAGGGCTGGATTTTGGAGTGCCATGGCTTCCAATTTGACAAACCAATCTCGTAATGTCCTTAGCAAGAAGGTCATGGTTAAGAAAGAGGTATTATATTTTCATTCTGATTGGTAAAGAGTGGTAAATTTCTGATTGGTACAAAAATGGGACAGAGAGTTTCACATGACTAGTTTTTTGTCTTGCATTCTTCTTTTATTTAACTTTAATTTTAGGGATTTGATTTGTCTTCAATTGGCAATTGGCGTAACCAGCATTTGTTTTGATCAGGCCAACATGGACAACATTACACTGTTCTCAATTATAACAGTCATGTCCTTTTTCTTGTTAACTCCTGTGGCTATCTTCATGGAAGGAGTGAAATTTACTCCAGCATACCTGACAACTGCTGTGAGTATCAGTTAACTTAACATCTTAAGCTTGCTACAGAGTAATTGTAGATTATACTCCAAACTGATTTTTGTTTTTAATCACTGACAGGGACTGAATGTTAAACAAGTATATATCAGGTCCCTCATTGCTGCGCTCTGCTTCCATGCATATCAGCAGGTTAGACTTTCTTCTGTCTTGTGGCTTAACTATCCTTATCCGTTTATTGTATCAAATTTCTTGGGATTATGTCAGCTTTGTTTTTAGATGCATTCAGTTCATCGCTTATGTTCAGCATGCTTATATATTCGCTGCTGAAAAAGTACTTTTTATTCCTGTGAAAGGCACTAATCCATAGTTTTCTCAGACAAACAAGCTGGTATTTGTCCTTCGTGGCCCCTATATCCAACTTTGCTTGATATCGAGTATAATGTTTTCCAGTATCTTCTCAAGTCAAATCAACCATAAATTTCTTCTTAGATTGGTTCTGAACTGTCTTTCAGACTTCAAATGTTAATGCAACTTGTCATGAGGATGCACATTTCTTCTTATAAAACAGCAGAAAGACAATTTAATTGGTCGAAAATAGCAAGGGTGCAAGAAATGGAACAAAGGAATAATCAGAAGCGGTTGCGTTCTCTTATTTTGTGCATCTTACTCATAAAAATTCTGGCTATTGGTGAACCATGCAGGTTTCGTATATGATATTGCAGAGGGTATCACCTGTTACCCACTCTGTTGGCAACTGTGTGAAGCGAGTGGTGGTTATCGTGAGCTCTGTTCTCTTCTTCAAAACACCCGTCTCATCTGTTAACTCTCTTGGTATAATTTCTTGTACTGCTTGATGTAGAAAATCGATTTCGTATTGTGTATATTGACTCTAATTACAAGTTTACAACAAACTTTTTCTGGATACAAATATAGATTATTTTGTTGTAATGTGTTGCAGGTACTGGGGTGGCCCTTCTTGGAGTTTTCCTATATTCAAGGGTGAAGCGCATTAAGGCAAAGCCAAAGACCGCTTAAGTAAGCTGAAGATTTGCTCATTGATGGAGTTAGATGAAAATTCCCAGTTTAATTGTAGGTCAGGCAAGAACCCAATTAGTGTTTTGGTTCTCGCTTATTGTTTTCATTAGTTTTTCGCTTCCTGTTTTCTTTGTTTTGGTGGACTGCATGATGAGAACTATCCTAGGGGGTTCACGATTGTAATCGAAATTTTCCGGGGAATCACGATTAAGTAAAATGAAATTGTTTTAGTGAAACAAAACCTAGCGGAAATCTGTTCAATTTATTGGGTGTTTGGGAATGCAATTTTTGCAATATAAGGCTCTACAAGAATGAAGCTGGAAAGGAACTTCCAATGTTTCAATGAATTCATGTTTAAATAGCTCGTGAATTCATGTTATTAAAATCTTGGTCAATTAACTATTCTTTTGCTATATGTATTGTGATTTTGTAACAATTGATCACCAACACCTCTCTGAAACTGTGACTCACGAATTTTAAAGCTTTGTATTATCTTCGAAAAGCCGTACATAACCCTTCTCTCATATTTCTAAACCAGAGAGACACAAATGGAAACAACGGTTGGTTGATGAAAATTTTGGTATAACTTGATTAGCTTCTTGTACGCATTCCCATAAAGAATTGGCCTTTAAATCCTTTCTTTTACTTCTTTTATTAGGGCCTCCAACCAACTCAAAGGCTCGGCTACATAGCTTGGAATGGAAAAGCTATAGAAACTATGCAGTTTTAAGGCCAGTTTGGTAGGGCTGAATTCATTTTTAAAGCTGTTTCTGCTGCGCTGCAAGAATAAACAGCTGAAAAAATAAGTCGTGAAATATTTGTTAAAATATTTTTGAAAAACTGTTGTAAAATCTGATAACGTCGATTAGTAATAACACGTGACAGACTAAAAAAATCCATACTGATCCAAAGGAAACAAGCCACCAGTACAAGTGCCTCGAGTTACTGACTATACATAATCAAATCTATCTAAGAAGGGGGTGTCACCGGTGTGAGCAAAATAAGGTATGTTTAAAGTTTACCTTCTTTTGGGTATGGGAAAAATAAGGTATGAAATTAATTAGGTAATGTGCCGGGACGTTTAATCGGTAAGTTAATCAACTGGTCTCCTACTCCTAGTAGGACTAGAAGTAACTATAAGATCTTCATGAAAATCAAGTAGTCATCAACAGAGGCCTGAAGAATCAAGCCGCCGCCAACAAGATGTCGAAAATCGTGTCTTCACTTGTGAGATCAACCTCAAGAAACTTCCATGTCTTCAACAACAACTCGCCGCCACATCTCATGACAAGAAGAATACTGCCGGCGGCGGCTCCAAACCATTCAACCCTTGTCGGCCCTCTTCTGATCAAACAGCATCGTCGTTTGGATTTCTTTGATGCCAAGGCCAGTAGCCCGACGCCATCGATCAGAAGCTTCACGAGTGGTCCCACTGCTAATATTTCTCGGGAAGAGTTTGATGAAAGATTGACGAATGCTTTCCGGGATAAAATTTGTAAGAGAGGTCTGCCGGTGGTTTGGATATTCAGCCCCAACGGCGCTCTCGAGCTCATCTGTGATGCTGCTGTAGAGGGACACATATTGCACGGATATTGGATTCGAAAGAGTCTATCCTTTAAGACGTTTTACGTAGCGACGAACTGGCTCCACCAGTACCACCCCAAGACCCTGCTCCACAACCTCCCGCCTTTCGCCGCCGCCGCCGGGAGTTTGTACGTCCTCCCCGAGATTCTGCATCGGATTCTTCTACAAGGCCAAGATGACGATGATTCTAGTTTAAGTTGTGGGAGGAAGATGTTGTCAAAGATATACAAGAAGCATGCTGAGAGGTGTGAGATTGATTCGGGTTATAAGTTGTTACATGATCGGGTTTCGGATCTTTTCGTGGAGCACTTGAAGAAGAACAAGTATGATGATATTATAAAATTGAAGGAGGGGAAAAGATGTGATGATGCTGATGATGATGAGTGTTGGAGGAACATGAGCGAGGATGCCAAGGCACGGGCCATCCACGCCACATTGTTGTGTGAAAGCGTTACGAGGAAGCTTTTCCCACACGAATACAGAGTCCGCTCTGTCCGCGACTGGCTAATTAATGCGCGGATTTCGGAGCCATTGGATCGAAGTTCTGTGGTTGAGAGTTATTTGAAGGAGGTGGAAGTGAGTGGTGAGTCCAAGATTGTTGCGGATGCGTTGCTTCCACATGAGATCGTACGCCATGTGGGCCACGCGGCGGCTGAGCTTCAGTGGAAGGCAATGGTGGAGGACTTAAGAAAGCGAGGAAGGAAAGGTGGTAACAAGATACTAGAAAACTGCTTGGCTGTATGTGACATTGACTCGGAGGAGAAGGATGAAAAGGCTGTGGACGTAAAGGTTGCTTTAGGACTTTTGGTGTCCGAATTGAGTGAAGGGCCATGGAAAGGAAAGATGATAAGTTTTGGAGAGGACAAGCGTCGGCTATATTCGACACATGAAGCCGGTGATGATCTTAAGTACATGTGCGAGTCTGTCAGGAAAATGAAGTACTCAGCCGGCGATAATGAGCCTGATTTCCAAAAGGTGTTTGATTTGATTCTGGAAGTGGCTGTAAATGAGAATTTGAAGCCGACGCAGATGATCAAGAAATTGTTTGTATTCTCTCGCCAATACTTCCCATATAGATGGCGGAGGGATTATAAGGTAATAAAGAGAAGGTTTGAGGAGGCAGGGTACGGCGATTCAGTGCCACACTTGGTGTTTTGGTCTTTCAATACATCGGTGACATCTCGGAGAGAACCAGGTGCGACAATGTTGCGTGGCTCGTGCAGCGATTTGGTCAAGTCCTTCCTGGACAATGACGGGGGTTTTAGCTTCGAAAATTACATGGAAATACTGGCCAATAAGTCTGGTATAGAGTACCAACCTTTAGCTGTGATGGAGCGACGAGGTCTTACTGATTGTCTACTTGCAATCCGTCATATCCCTTCTCTTTGGAAATCATTTAGAACTGTTATGGATGATGATAAATCTCTTCTCGATGAATAGAAATTCTGATTCCGAAATGGCAGAATTTAGGGGTCCATCATTTATCATGTTGGCAATTGCAAATTCTCTTGTTTGGACAACATGTCTACAGATTTTTGAAAGTAATAGTCTACGAAGCACAAAAACAGAAATGGGAACGGCGAAACGATACGATACGAAACGGCAATTCCATAGCTCGATACAAAATATTATAGAAACCTTAATTAATATATAAATCAGTATTTTAAACTTTCATAGCATAGAAAAAATTGAAATCCAAATGAATTATTACAAGTTCAAGTTCAAATTTGAAGGAATGTGAATGTTAAAATATGAAATTAGTCAATAACCCAAAAAATGTTGCCAAATTTTTTCTCCACATGAAGTTTCGGACTAGTTCTGTAATGTTTTCTCTCTTATACTTGCTTCAAGAGGTTTCGATCGTATTTCGTTCCCGAAACGTTTTGGAAACGTGAAATGCTAGATGATCAGAAGTTTTCGGTGCTTCATAGTTGGATGCAAATGCCTCCAATAAGTTCAACAAACTAGATGGGATGTGACTCAGGTAGCATTAGGTACAACTCAAATTATGAAAAAAGCACGTATAAAATACAGTTATTTATGCAAATATTATATGCCACTCACTTTTAGTTTCACTTTGGCTCTTGTAAGTTAAAATGACTTACTTTGCCCTCTGCCACTAAAAATGATGTCTCTCGGTACCCTCTGGTTAAAATTTCTAGAGAGCTGCTATATACACCTAAATTTCTTCTTTGGATACCTGTTAAATTTTCTTAAATTAGAATTTCATTTATACCCTTACTCAAAATGACATAAAAGGACTTACCTATTGTAGGTTATTTGATTGGCTGTCCTTGTACAAAAACATTGTAAAATGTGTAACAAACTCAATTAGTTCAATTAAGTTTTATTTCTAGATCTTTAGATTAATTGAAGAAGCTTGGAAGATTGAAGATAGATGATGATTGAAGATGCATTCATAATTGATGATAACTTGCATAAATTATTTGTATCAAAACCTAGATCCTTACTTTATTGGGTCAAAACTTTTCAAATACTTTAAGGTTTTGTAAACATTTTTATTAAAATAAGGATTTTAGGTTTTTCGTGACTAGTCATCTATTTCATGCACGTGAACGTTGACTGCTTTTCTGACAGATTGATCACTGCTTTTAACAGGACATCCTTTTACCCAGTAGACAGTCAACTGATCCCCACTAAGTTTTTGATCTGCCTAGGTTGTTTAAAAAAGTGAAGTTGTGATTAAATCTTGGCCATTCATTTCTTATCTTTCTAAGCCTATTTAAGCTAAACCTCCCCACCTTTTTCATTAGGGTTTTGAACATAATTTTCATATCTTTCAAACTCTCATTTTATTGCAGCCCTCTTTGTTTTCCTCTTCATTCTCTTGAGTGCTTAGTTCACTTATATAGAGATGTTGTTATGATTTAAGGGTTTTGAAATCATTTTCATATTTAGGGTTTTGAACATAATTTTCATATCTTTCAAACTCTCATTTTACTGCAGCCCTCTTTGTTTTCCTCTTCATTCTCTTGAGTGCTTAGTTCACTTATATAGAGATGTTGTTATGATTTAAGGGTTGCATATGTATTGAACCTTATTTTTCTTGATTTGGGTTCAATTTTTATAGAGGGTTTTCAAGTTTAAGTTCACAAATATTTTGAAAAGCTCTCATCTTTGTTGGCTGCAATTTTCTCTTCGGTTCTTGCATGTACTCTTGAGTACGTAGTTCACTCATATAGAGTCATCATAAGATAGTAAGGATTGCTAGAGTTTGAATCTTCTTTCAAAGTTGTTTTTTTTAGAAAAATAGATTAAGCTAATTTTGGAAGAAGGTTCATCTTTCTTAATTCGGCTTGTTTTAAAAGTCTCTATACTTTGAGTCGAATTAGTAGTGTTCAACTATAATCTCCCACGTTCATGCATGTTTGTAGACTTAGTTGAGTTATAGAGGTCATTGACCTAAGTTGGTTTGCTGCTCAGTTTGTAACTATTGCAGTAAACATAGTCATCGTTACATTTCGTGGGAGTTTACTACTTTCTGGAAATGCATCTGTGACTAGTCATAAATCACCACAGCATTCATACCAAGGTGCCACAGTATAGGAATACATGTGTATGTCCATATAACGTGATTGACCAAACGAAGATCCGCTGGAAGTGAAGTGATTGAGAAGAAGCCGCACGAGAGACCGCTGCATCTAAGTTAGGTACTTTAGATATTGAGCTTGATTGAAATCTTTTATTGGGCATCTTTTGCCATTTCATAGTGGAAGGCCGGTTTTCTAATAGACCTCCGGTTTTTTATCCCTTTGTGGATTTTTCTGGGTACCAAAATACTGTATCCATATTTGTGTACTATTAAATACTTGGCTTAATTAAAATTGGATTTAATTTAGCACCAACATTCATAACATGCAATCTGGACAAAACTACTTGATTGCTCATCTTAACTGCCACATTAAAAGACGCTGGATTCAATAAGTTGTAGTTGTGGATAGCTCGTGAATATCAAACTCACTGATTTCGTTGATAACCTAAGTTGACATAGCATCTGAGTATTGTTGAATAAATCACAAGCATCCACAAATTATATTTGTCAAGTGATTAATCTTTTAACTTTGAATAGGATAAACACAATTCAAAGTAAACTGTCAAAGTTCATCACAACAGTGACTGATCATCTTTGTGATTATTGTTTGTGCTGTTTGATAAAGTAGAGGGAATTATTTTAAAATATCCCCCCTCATTGCCAACCTGCACCTATTAAGCTTCGATTTTTTAGAGAACTCCGGATTCCCAAAGAGAGGTTTTCAATTCCATTTGTGATTCTTACTAAAATACTGGAATTTGATGGATAAACCCAATAAAACTTTTTCATAATTTCCAGCGGAAACGAAGTCACCCACCAAAGCTAAAGAAAAATCATTAAGAGGGTCAAACTTAGTATTGATTTCCGTAAAAAATTCCAGAAAATCTGTTGTTAGTAACAATTTGATTTCCTCTTGTTTGCTAGCATCAATCAAGACAAAGAAACATGTGCTTGATGTTCCAAAACAAACCGTCTTTGTTTTTTTCTCTAGTCAAAGAGCAAAAAAATGTCGGCAACTTGGTGTTTGGTCTATGTTGAAGATTCACAGTACTAAACAGGATGAAGGCTGAGAGTATTTTGCTTCCTGTCAAACATCTCCCATTATTCGATGCAAGCAAATCAAATCCAAAGGAAGGAACCCACAAAACTTTTGCTCAAATGAATTGATTTCGGAGATGAAGCCATCAAAATTGCTGATTGGATTTTCTTTGTCGGCGTGTTTAGAATACATTTGGTGGGGATAGCGGTAGCCGATGGTTTTACTGAATGAACTGCATGAAGGATATATATATGATAGTTTAGTATCAATTTTGGGTTTGCAAAGAACATTGTAATTTCAAAAAGGGTGTATAGAATAGTAAGGGTGTCCAAAGAAGAAATTTCGGTGTACATAGCATGTCTAAATTTCTAATAGTTTCTGCTAACATGGACTGCCACATTGCAATTTTATGTTAGCTTATTCTGGGGCCTAGAAATAATTTAAATGCCCTATTTTCTTTTGTAAAAATGTAGTTGAATGTTTTTTTCTTTCCTTTTGTAAAACTATATTTAAGTTTTTTTTTTTGTTAAAACTTACTTCATAGACTAATGACATAAGAATCGGGCTTCGACATCGCTAACCAGGTCTGATTGAAAGCAATTGACCAAGTATAAGAAGGGGGACCGAATTGACCATGTTGTCCCATGCAACATCATGAGATTGACCTCTGAGGCCGAACTCACCATCTTCACGGCATCTCAACCCGGTCTCCCTTCTTGTGCCCCGTTAATTGCTTCCAATCAGACTTGGTCAGCAGTGTTGAAGCCTAATTTCTATGTTATTAGTTTATGAATTAAGGTTTAACAAGAAAATACTTCAATATAGTTTTACAAAAGAAAATTGGGCATTTAAATTATTTGTGGGCCCCACAAATTTTTCTAAGCCAACATAAAATTGCCAATTGGAAATTTTGTGATGTAGGACAAAATATGGGTAAACTCACGTGGAAAATGTCAAAATTACGAAAGTGGTTTAGAACAATTAAACAAGCTTGCAAGAACGGAAAGTTGCGTCCGAATGACAAGTATTTGGCAATAAAGGATCATAAGGCATACTGTTGGGATTTTCGAGTCACATAAGGATATTCAAGGATGGAAGATTTAGGAAAGATTAGGATTAATGTTTCCCTTTCTATTAAGGATTAGGTGTTTTATTTCCCTAGCTTATTAGGACTTCTCTTTATTTTCCCTTGTTAATTAGGAATCCAATGATACGACCCGTTCCAAAAATTTTCCCAAAATATCGTGAAATGACCAAAATGCCCTTAGATGGTCAAACGTTAACTTTGTGAACAGTAAGAATTTATATATCCAATATTGGACTCTATGCGATGAGCTCGACTATACGAACGCGTCCGCGAAGACGGAATCGAATTCCGAGTTGTATTGAAGGAGTTACGGAGGAAAAAATGGTTTTGTGGGGTTGTGTGGAGTGCCACGTGGCGTATGTGGATTGGCTGGATGGTTTGAGATATTTCTGGAAGTCGGTTGGGTTTTAAAAACCCGAACCAGCCCAGGTTTCCCGAAAGGGAAACCCGAAACTCGCCCAAAACCGTTGACGCCTCCACCTTCGATTCACCTTCGCCGGCGACCACTTGCATCAGCTTCTCCTCGCTGAGACGAAGCCGGAACACCAAGGATCGGAGTCAGAAGCCGTCGAAATCGCCGGCAACGAAGCCGACGGAAAATCGGATCTTCCGATCGATTTTCCGGCCAGCACAGTGCGAGGTGATCGGTTCCCGAGGAATCAGCGTTACCGACCCGAGCCTACGGACGACGATGACGATCGCCCGGCCTATCTGTGAGTGGACGGGTTTTGGTTTTAAAGTATTGTTGATTATGCTTTATATATATGTTTACGTATCTGTATGCTTTGGTGATATGTTGGTTGGTTGTTGGCATATGGTTTTGGGTATTGTTTGAGCATGTTTGAGTATATATATTTATGTATGTGTGAAATGGGGATTTGTTGGTTGGTTGCTACTATATGGTTTATGGAGCATGTGTTATACGTATATGCATATGAGGTTGTTATGCTGGAAATGCTGGTTGTTGCTGGTTATTGTTGGTTAAGGTATGTGTTTTATCTGGTATGGTTAGTATGGTTTCCTCACCCTGTACATTGGTATTGTGAATACAGTCTCCTTACCAATGTGCTCTTACCCTTGCCAATTGGTATTGTGAATACAGTCTCCTTGCCAATTGGTAGTATACCGTACATTGGTATTGTGAATACAGTCTCCTTGCCAATGTACTTACCCTTGCCAATTGGTATTGTGAATACAGTCTCCTTGCCAATTGGTAGTATACTTTACATTGGTATTGTGAATACAGTCTCCTTGCCAATGTAAAGTGCATAAGTATGTGTGACTGTTTATTGTCGTTGTGAGCTTGGTTGTTGCTGCATGTTTGTTATGGTATAGTAGTATATTACTGGTTTTTAACTGTGGGGGATTATTATTATGTTTTATAAACGTTTTACACTGACATTTATTTTCCCTGTCCACTCACCTTTGTTTTGCGCCCCCTCAGGACTTGATACTGTTGAGCACCACAGAGACGAGCGGCAGGAGTCAGTGTAGCTTTGCTCTGGTTCACAAAGAGTGGAAGACTCTTTGCCATCTGTCTATTGATCGTTAGACTAGTGTACGTAGTGTAATTGTGTATTATTCCGCCTTCGGGCAGTACAGTTGTTAGGTTTACTTCCGCTGTAGATGCTCTGATACATTGTAGGTATTTGTATTTTGGTTTTCTTTTCTTCGTTTTGTCGTTTTTAGTTGTTTAAGGCTTCGTCACTCTGTAGGGGTGATGGCCGCACTCCCGGGCCCCACTTTTCGGGACGGGGTGTGTCAGTTGGTATCAGAGCTCTAGGTTTCCGGTTTCCTGTCGAGTCTTGTGGTTTTTGTTGTCGTTGAACCTTTTGTGTTGTTGTCTCAGTTGGAGCTATGCCGCCTCGTCGACGTGGTGCTAGGGGTGCACGTGGTGCACGTGGTACAGAAGAGGCACAAGGTGCCGGTGAAGCACAGGGTGCTGGGGTGGCACAGGGTGCTAATAACCCCCCTAATTTCGCAGCTTTTCCGGGTATGGAGCAGTTCGCTGCTATGATGGCCCACTTCTTCCAAGCGAACCAGGCCAATCAGGCCAACCAGGGCTATGGTAGGCGCAGCTGGGTAGAGATCGCCCGAAATCATTCAGCTCCCTTCTTTGATGGCAATGGAGGCGGAGAGGCTGCACAGGCCTGGTTAGATCAGATGGAGGTGGTTCTACGGACCATGGGTTGCCCTTCAGAGAACCGGGTGGATGTGGCTACCTTTTTTCTGAATGGAAGTGCTGCAACCTGGTGGCGTAGCGTTTATGATATGAACCCTGATGGTAACCGCACCTGGAGTGAGTTCAAAAGGACCTTCAGCAACTACTATTATAGTCCTGAGTTTCAGCTGGGCATGAGGGAGGAGTTCATGCGCCATCATCAGGGTACCATGTCCGTGAGTGAGTATGAGCAGAGGTTTCGAGCGCTCTCTCGTTACTGTCCAGCGGTGGCGAATAATCCGAGGGAGATGATGACCCAGTTTCAATCAGGGTTGAGAGTGGATATCAGGAAGGCGGTTGCTGTGAGATCGTACGCCACCTTTGATGAAGTTTATCAGGCAGCGCTGGCTGTGGAGCAGGCCGCGGTACTGAGACCTTTTGAGAGGGATTTTGGAGGCGGCAGCAGTGGTACAGGATGGGGAGCTGGGCAGGCAGATTACAGTGGTACTAGTAGTCATGGTTCCAGGCGACAGAGGGAGAACAGACACTCGGTGGGAGGTCCCAGACAGCAGCAGTCCTTTAAGAGGACGCAGAGCACAGGTTCATCTGGTGGGGCTTCTAGCTCCGGTGCATCCCGTCACAGTGCAGGGCCTTCTAGGGGCTCACGTCTTCCGGTCTCCCGACGCTCTGATGATGGAGCCGGATGCTACATCTGTGGAGATCAGAGTCATTGGCAGCGCCAATGTCCCTTCAACTGGAGAAATGAAGATGCAGAGGCATCCGAGGGTAATCGAAATACTCAGCAGGGGACAGGCACTAGCAGAAACACACGTGGGGCCAATCAAGCTCTAGGGCAGCATCAGATAGGAGTAGGAGTAGGCGACCGTACTGGTCACGGTACTCGTGCTGGCAAGGGAAATCGTGTGGGGCGCGGAAATCGAGGCCGTGAGGGCCGAGGCAGGGGCCAAGAGCATGGCGGAGTCTATACAATGAACCAGAGGGATGCTCAGTTTTACCCCGACATGGATACTGGTACGTTGTTTACCCTTAGTTGTTTAATTGAAAAGTTGTTTGAGGATGTTATTTTGAGTTCTGGGGAAGGTGAGGATGTACGCGAGGAAAGAGTATTTGCACTTGTTCCACGTGTGTACCTTCTCTACTAGTTTGTTTTTGAATTTCGAGGACGAAATTCTTATAAGTGGGGTAGATTGATACGACCCGTTCCAAAAATTTTCCCAAAATATCGTGAAATGACCAAAATGCCCTTAGATGGTCAAACGTTAACTTTGTGAACAGTAAGAATTTATATATCCAATATTGGACTCTATGCGATGAGCTCGACTATACGAACGCGTCCGCGAAGACGGAATCGAATTCCGAGTTGTATTGAAGGAGTTACGGAGGAAAAAATGGTTTTGTGGGGTTGTGTGGAGTGCCACGTGGCGTATGTGGATTGGCTGGATGGTTTGAGATATTTCTGGAAGTCGGTTGGGTTTTAAAAACCCGAACCAGCCCAGGTTTCCCGAAAGGGAAACCCGAAACTCGCCCAAAACCGTTGACGCCTCCACCTTCGATTCACCTTCGCCGGCGACCACTTGCATCAGCTTCTCCTCGCTGAGACGAAGCCGGAACACCAAGGATCGGAGTCAGAAGCCGTCGAAATCGCCGGCAACGAAGCCGACGGAAAATCGGATCTTCCGATCGATTTCCCTCCGCCCACCATGCGAGGTGATCGGTTCCCGAGGAATCAGCGTTACCGACCCGAGCCTACGGACGACGATGACGATCGCCCGGCCTATCTGTGAGTGGACGGGTTTTGGTTTTAAAGTATTGTTGATTATGCTTTATATATATGTTTACGTATCTGTATGCTTTGGTGATATGTTGGTTGGTTGTTGGCATATGGTTTTGGGTATTGTTTGAGCATGTTTGAGTATATATATTTATGTATGTGTGAAATGGGGATTTGTTGGTTGGTTGCTACTATATGGTTTATGGAGCATGTGTTATACGTATATGCATATGAGGTTGTTATGCTGGAAATGCTGGTTGTTGCTGGTTATTGTTGGTTAAGGTATGTGTTTTATCTGGTATGGTTAGTATGGTTTCCTCACCCTGTACATTGGTATTGTGAATACAGTCTCCTTACCAATGTGCTCTTACCCTTGCCAATTGGTATTGTGAATACAGTCTCCTTGCCAATTGGTAGTATACCGTACATTGGTATTGTGAATACAGTCTCCTTGCCAATGTACTTACCCTTGCCAATTGGTATTGTGAATACAGTCTCCTTGCCAATTAGTAGTATACTTTACATTGGTATTGTGAATACAGTCTCCTTGCCAATGTAAAGTGCATAAGTATGTGTGACTGTTTATTGTCGTTGTGAGCTTGGTTGTTGCTGCATGTTTGTTATGGTATAGTAGTATATTACTGGTTTTTAACTGTGGGGGATTATTATTATGTTTTATAAACGTTTTACACTGACATTTATTTTCCCTGTCCACTCACCTTTGTTTTGCGCCCCCTCAGGACTTGATACTGTTGAGCACCATAGAGACGAGCGGCAGGAGTCAGTGTAGCTTTGCTCTGGTTCACAAAGAGTGGAAGACTCTTTGCCATCTGTCTATTGATCGTTAGACTAGTGTACGTAGTGTAATTGTGTATTATTCCGCCTTCGGGCAGTACAGTTGTTAGGTTTACTTCCGCTGTAGATGCTCTGATACATTGTAGGTATTTGTATTTTGGTTTTCTTTTCTTCGTTTTGTCGTTTTTAGTTGTTTAAGGCTTCGTCACTCTGTAGGGGTGATGGCCGCACTCCCGGGCCCCACTTTTCGGGACGGGGTGTGTCATCCAATCCTTAGTAGGCTTTAGATTCATCGCCTATATAAAGGCGCAGCTATGCTTGTATTTTAGATAGACTTGTTTGATATAATATATTTGAGAGTTTTCTCTATCTTTTCTGGTGGATTCTGGAGTGTTAGTGGATTCTAGTGTGTGTTCGTGGTTCTAGACGCTTGTCTGTGGCAGTACATGTCAACATAAACTAATGAAAATTTTAACCAGAGGGGAACGTGAGGCATCAATATAAGTGGTTGTTACTACCCGTCCCGGGATTTTAGGAGAAATGACAAAAATGCCCTTGTGGGTCAACCGTTGACTTTTGAACAGTGAGAAATTACATATCCAATATTGGACTCCACGCGAAGAGCTCGACGATACGAGTGTGTCTGCGAAGACGGAATTGGATTCCGAGTTATATTGAAGGCGTTACGAAGGAAAAACGGAATTAAGGTGTAGTGGAGCTGCCACGTGGCAGCTCGCGATTGGGCGGAAGTCTTGAGATATTTCTGGAAGGATCCGCTTGGGTTTAAAAACCGAACCGGCCCACAGTTTCCTTTTCGGGAAACTTCGAAACCCGCACGCCCCTCGCCGTCGATTCACGCTGTCCGGCAGCCGATCGGACTTGCCGCCACCACGATCGTGCTCCACTCGTCGGCGTGAACATTTTCCACCAGTTTTCGGCATCAAAATCCGAGAGGGGAGTCGCCAACAAGCTTCGACGGAACCGTGAACTTCCGATGCATTTTCCGGCCACGTCTGGCCTGGGTAAGCTCCCAAACCTTGATATTTGGATTCCTGGGATTGAGTAGATGAATTTTCATATATGGATCGTTGGAAATGGTTGAGAAATGAAGATTTTAGAGCTCGCCAGAAAACTGGGAATAGTCGCCCGGAATCTGGGGAAATTCCGGCGACGGCACGGCGACGCACGGCGGCGCTGAAGAACATGCCGGAATCTGGAAATTTTCCAAATTCTGATGAGTTCTCCGGCGATGGCGGCGGTGGCGGATTGCCACGTCACGTGTCTGACACGTCATCGCCACGTGTCAGGCACGTCAGTGCCACGCGTCCGCCAGGTCAGCTGCCACGTGTGTGACGCATCAGCGCCACGTGGCTGCCACATGGGCACCACATCAGCGTTGTGTCAGTCCACGTCAGCACCGGCGTGCTGACGTGGCAGCCTTTGACCAGCGTTGACTGGCCACTTTTCCGATTTGCCATCCGAGATACGGTTGAACCCCAATTGGGCAAAACAAGGAAAATTAGGGTTTTGAAGGTGGTGTTGATTTATGGATTATCTGACGGTTGATTCGTGGGAACCTTATAGGTATCCGAGCTCCAGTGAGACGCCATAAACGAGCAGTATAGACGGAGGACTTCGGCAGCCTAGACTCACTGTGAGTGGATGGGTTTTGTTTTTCATAAAGTATTGGTTTTCATTATTGTTCAGTATATGGTATTAGTATACAGATATTTATGCATATGGATTTTAGATATCAGTATTTCAGTATTCTGGTGCACATAGTATCACACGTACATTTTAGTACTCGGACTACGGCCGTAGGACACAGCTCTCACCTCGTTTCCTGATCCGAAGACCCCACTTGCTAGCTTTATTTCCGGTGATAGCGGTCCCTACGCGTATTCCAGGGACTGGGGGTGATGATGTGAGGGGGAGTACACAGGGGTTTATATTTTCAGATGTACACAGCGGTGCCTTGCGTAACCCTGGCACTGGGTGTGATATATTACGTGCACTTGATTGGCGCCTACCAGAGTATGTTACCATATTTTCAGTATTTCAGCACTATGCATGTTTTTACAGCAGGGGGATTATATTATATGTTTTCAGAACTGTTTTTGAAAGATTATTTATTTTTCCATCCACTCACCCTTTGGTTTTGCGCCCCCCTCAGGGATTAGTAGCTGAGTTGACCAGAGACGCGAGGAGAGGCAGTTCGATGGCTCTGCATCCGTTCCGAGAGCATAGGGACATTCTCGGTTCAGTCCCAGGTCGTCCGTAGCTTTCGTTGTTTCTGTTGGGTTGTTGTAGATGCTCTGATGCTGTTGTAGTCGTGTTATGTGTCTGTTTGGGCTCAGTTGTGTGTGTTGGTGTTTTTATTTCTCCTGTTTGGTCGTTTGTATGTGCGGGTTAGGCTTCGTCACCCTCCGGGTGATGGCCGTACATCCTGGGCCAACTTTTCTGGGACTGGGTGTAACAGTGGTAGTGGGCAAAAGTAAGTCATTTTAACTTACAGGAGATAAAGTAAAACTAAAAGTGAGTGACAAAGGAAATTTGCATAAATAAGAGTACGTTTGCTAACTCGAAATCAGAATAGACAAGAATTGGAATGAGCAGGAATCAGAATCAAGCATTTCATTATCGTGTTTACTAACTGTCATCAAAATAATTGTAGCTTGGTTACCAAATTACCCTTATACAAGAAACTTTGAAATTGAAACGTGGAGAGATATTATTGCCTAAATAATTTAAGTTTTGACTATAGTTTTTTTATTAAAAAAAAATATTTCGTAAATTGGCTTCACAATTTTGGTCTTAATCTTAAAAGAGACGAAATATTAATTTTTTACATTATTAGAGCAAAAATAATGTTGCTCCAAAAATGCATAAACCTATCTTATAATTTTCTTTTATTTTGTAATTTCTATTTTTCTAATTTATGAAAGGGCATAATTAGTATTTAAATAAAAAATTCAAAATAAGATGAATTGATAACTTTATGGGGTGCTAAAATTTCCTTATTAAATTCATACTACCGTTTTGGTGCTTATTATCTGTAGATTATTAGTTTTATTAACTTGTTAATTGTTTTTTGGACAATTATAGGGGTAATTTGGACAAAAAATCATTCATTCTCATTCCTTCTAACTCAGTACCCCAACCCCCATTTGAAATGGATTCAACTTAAATTTGGGAATCATAATCATTTTTTCTCCATAGGACCTGCAGTAGTTTTCATTCCAAGTGCAAGTAAACACTAGAATGAGAATAGTTCTCATTTCATTCCCATTCCGAGAAAGTAAACACACCCTAAGTGTATAAAAATAATTTGAAAAAAAGTTTTCTGTTTGGTAAAGCAAGAAAATTGGCTTTTTTTATAATCGAGCTGCGAGTTGCAGCTAATTGAAGAGGAAAGCAGAAACGGCTTTTTCCCACTTATGAATTCTGCTTATTTTTAAAGCAGTACAACTTGTTGCTACAGTTAAATGAGTTGGGTTATTTACGGTCAATATCCTTTCTACTCTTTTTTTTTTTTTTTTTTTTTTTCACACTCATCATTCTCCGTCGTTTCTATTCTCCACCACTTTCTCCTTTATCTTCTTCTTGTTAGATCTGCATCATTTAGTGGGTTTGGTTCCAGGTAATCAATTTAAAATTTTATCTTATCATTTGTTAATTTTAACTTTTCTTCTTGTCAAATAATTTAGGGTGTATCTATAAGGTTCAAAACCAGATCTGTATGAATTTGATGAGTTTGGTTCTGGGTATATAGCGGGTGGGGTAAGTAGATCTGCATGAATTCAATGAATCAGATTTGTATGAATTTGATGAATCTGCTTCATTGATATTATACTTCTTTATTGGGATATGGGGGATGGGGTAAGTAGTGGGAGATGGGGGTGCTCGGCGACGCAGTGGCAAAGAACGATGGTGGTAGAATGCAACGAAAGATGGTGATGGTGGGCAGCAATGGATGATTGTGATAGTGGGCGGAAGCAGATGATGGTGGTGGTGGGTGGCGATGGAAGATGGTGATGGTAGGCAACGACTGATGATGGTGGTGGTGGGCGTAAGTGAATGATGGTGGTGGTGGGTGGCGACGGAAGATGGTGATGGTGATTGTGGCTGGCAACGGACAATGTTTGCCAGCCTACTTTATAGGCTTTCTACAATTTTTTGTTTCAATTCCATATTGATCTAGATGATTGTGCTGTTGGAGTTTCATATATGTGTAAACCTGAATGTTTTTTTTTTTTTTTTCAATTTGTATATGGGTTTAAGTTGCATTCTTTATGAATTTGGTTGCTTTTCATTAATACAGTGATGTTGGTTAACAATAGTAAAGATGCCAAAGAAAACGAAAACTTCTCCACAACCACAAGCACCAAAACCACCAAACAAGCCAATTGGACTTCTTATAATACATCAGTATTCATTGTTGAGGCAATCAAGATGGTCGAAGCCGGACTTCGGCCCGACATTTGCTGGTTATCCATAAATTAGTGGTTATTTGGCACCATATAAAGGTAAAATGTATTATCTTCCGGATTTTCGAAGAGGTAGCCAACCAACCGGTCATAAAGAGGTATTCAATTACATGCACCCTTCTCTTAAGAGTATTATCGAACAAACTTTTGGTGTATGGAAGAAACGAAGGAAGTTTTTAAGGGATATGTCTAATTTTCCATTTCAAAAGCAAGTGAAAATCATCATTTCAACAATGGCTCTTCACAACTATATAAGGAGGTATTCTCAAAGGGATATGCAATTTGATGACTCTGACAATGAAGAGATAGGAACCGATGTACAACAAGAATCCAATCACGCTTATGATGGAAGTGCACAAGAGATGGAGCATTGAGGAATAGCATAACCTTCAAACTCAGGAATTGCACACAGAGAATTGAAGATGACGAAAGGCAAAAGTTTTGAGAAACCTATATTGTATTATCTAACACAATACATATGCTTACAAGATAAATGCCACATCACAAACACAACCAGCTAACAGTAAACAATAACCACCACAGGCAGCCAAGCCATTACTGTTAACCAAATGGACCGATGCTAAATGCAGAGACTCGACATCCTTATTTGAAATTCATATGAGCTATATATCCTCTACATCTTTCAATATAGATATGGGATGGCAATAGCTTTAAGATGATATTGTCTGTGGCTAGTTTGACCAACGGTTTCAGTCATGTCTAAATCCTCCGCACTTTCTCCACTAGGCATTTCCCAATCGAAATTGTGCACAAGATTTGCCAATGCAAGCTCATTAACAGACAAGGCAAACTGGTAGCCGGGGCAACTCCGTCTACCACCTCCAAATGGAATCAATTTAAAGTCGTTCCCTTTGTAGTCTACCACACTATTCAAGAACCTTTCCGGCTCAAACTCCTCTGGTCTGTCATACAACTTGGGATCTCTTCCAATTGTCCATGCATTCACCAAAACTTGTGTATTGGCCTTGATATTGTAGCCACTTATTTCCACATCTTGAATCGCCATCCTTGGCAATAGTAATGGATTCGGTGGATGCATGCGAAGACTCTCCTTCACTGTAGCCTTCAGGTAGTGCATTTCTACTAGATCATCTTCTGTTACAAAATCTCTTCTTCCCATTATTTCTCTTACCTCGTTCTTCAACTTGTTCATGACCCTTGGATGCCGTAAAAGCTCAGTCATTTCCCACTCTAGGGCAGTATATGTGGTATCAGTGCCAGCAGCAAACATATCCTGCAACAATCAACTTTGATTAAAAATATACTAAAACTCTAACACAATTAGCTAATGTGATTAAACTAACTCAAGGGGAGCTTCACATTTACTTACCAAAAGGAGGGCTTTTATACTAATTGTGTCAAGATGAATACTACCAGCCAAGTTTTCTTTCTGAATTGCAAGCAAAACATCAACAAAATCATTCTGATCTTCTCCACTCTTTGCCCTCTGATCCATATGCTCCTGAATGACTCCATCTAAAAAGTCATCCAACTCTTTAGCCACCCTGTCTAACTTACCATTCATACCATTAACATGACTAAACCAACTGAGCCATGGGATATAGTCCCCAATGTTAATAGTTCCCAACAACTCTGTAAACTCCCCAAGAAGCTCCTTAAACTTCCTCTCCCCACTATACTTCCTCCCAAGAGCCACTCTACATGCTATGTCATTTGTAAGCCTCACAAACATTTCGCTTACATTCAAAACCGAAGATGATGATTGTTTGATGATGCTGATCATGGAATAGGTTTCCTCTTCTCTCACAGCACGAAAAGAACGAACTCTGTTGTTACTCAAGAGATTTGAAACACATACACTTTTCACCTTCCTCCAGTACTCACCATATGGAGCAAACGCAATGTCTTTTTCATTGTAGAGAAGCTTCTTGGCCCCCGTAGACTTTGGTCTCTCACAGAATGTGAGATCATGGGACTTCATGACCTCACGAGCAGCATCAGCTGATGAGACAATAAGGATGGGGACACTTCCAAAGTGGAGTAGCATAAGAGGGCCATAGCGGTGAGACAAGGCTTTAAGTGTGCGATGAGGGAGTAAACCTAGCTGGTGAAAGTTTCCGATGATAGGGAGCTTTGGTGGAGAAGGTAGTGATGAGTTGTTGGTGTCGGTTATGGCTAACCACCATATGTATAAAAGGATGATGGAAATGGCCAGTAGTGTGAAGGCCAAAGGTTGCGAAAAGGAGGAGGTTTCACTAAAAAGATTCAACATCTTCAAAATACTAAAAGGAAAATGTTTGTGTTTGCTCCTTGCTTGTGAGTTTGAAGAAATCTATCCATATATAGTAATTGTTGGTTATCTTGCCTAGGTGAAGACCTTGGTGGACAGTGAACCATGTGAAATGTATACTACATAAGAAAAGCATTTTTTTTGTTAAGTAAATATATCTATATATGAAATGTGAGTATGAAGGGGTTACTGTTCTGGTGTATATTAATGAGCAGCCAAAAGAATAGTTAAAAATGCTTTCCTTCAGTTAAAAATGCTTTCCTTCCGTTGGCATGAGGAAAACATTTTTAAATATTCTTTACTTATTAAAATCAAGAAAAGGAAAGCTAGCTATGGTAAGCTAGGTGTAATGCAACAATATTTAATAGAAGAAGAAATAATGGAGTTGGTGACATTCAATGCATAGAGGATGTGGCAGCTTTATTTGAAAGCATAAAGGAAAAGAAAGCTTGGAGACGTGCAATCATATTGCATACCAACATGGAACTTAAAACTAAGGATTCAAATTTCGATTTCGGTGGAAATTTCAGTAGTTCAAATTTATGAAAATTTGGAAAAATATTTCGATAGCGAAAATTTCGGTAAAAAAAAATTAAAATACAAAAAATATTTTAAAAATTCTATAAATTCATATCTCAACTTTTTATAGCTGTAAAATTAACTAATAATGTACTTACTTAAAAAATAAGGTATACCTCAACCTTCTATATGCTCGAAAACCTATAAAAATTGGCATTTTGCATGCTACTAAATTTAATAATAAAAAATGAAATTATAAATACAAAAATATTTTTCTTATATAGAGTAATTTCTATTTTTTTCGAATTCTCTAGAGTGATTCAATTAATAAACATTTTGATATACATAATGAGGTGTGATATAATAAAAATAAAATTAAACATTATGGTCTTGAATACTACCATATAAAAATAACCCTGCAAAATTGTATTGACGTTTTTACAAAGACTAAAGTCCAAGTTTTACTAAAGTCCAAATTATCAAAATGACCAAATATTGGGGTTAATTACAAAACTGTCTTCTTCTTCCCAATACCCAGCCGTCGCCAGTGCACACTCCACGTCTCTGCACTTCGAAGATTTCTTCCAAATCATCAATAATTTTCACTGAAATTAGTTCAAGAGTACCGAAGTTTCTTCGAAACTCAACCGAAATCACCAAAATCATCTAAACTTCACCAAAGTTTTGGTGTTTTTCCAGTAATATTGAGACGTATCCTGTTTCTAACCTTGGTAGTAAAAAAATTCTGAATTTCGGGATTTCGGTCAAAAACCTTACATAAAACATAGACAAGTTGGACTTGCTTTCCAATTGTCTCTTGTTTTTTACAAGTTTGCTATCAAAAGCTTTTGCCTATATATTGGCATCAGACTTTGCATTTGATGAGACAGGACATCGAACACATCCCAGAGAGCCTCACTTGAGAGATTAAGAGGACAAAGAGCTCTTAATTTAGTGAGAAGAGTTTACCACTTTAGTAAGAGTTTAGTCACTTAAAGTGAGATTGTTTCTTATAATCCCAATATTCAAAATAGTGGAAGAAGTTGTACTACTGCCCCAAGGACTAGGCAATTGCCGAACCTCGTAAAATTATGTGTCTCCTTTATTTGTTTGTTGCTGCCTTTATATCTTGGTTAGTCATTTAAACACACGAGGGGTGGGAAAGTTATATCTTGGGAAAATATTTCGTTGGCCTTGTATTAGGCAACTCATATTTTTCCAACAGTAATCAAATATGAATATTTGTGACAACCAAGGATCAAAATTTCGACGAAACATCAAAGTTTCGGAAATTTTTAGAGGTTTGAAACTTGAATCGGGGTACATACCAATATCATTAGAAAAAGACCAAAATTTCGATAGTTTTGGTAAAATTTTGATAATTTCTGGCCGAGACTCTTAAAAATGACCGATATTACCAAAATTTTGATTTCGGTACAATTTCAGTGTAATTTTGATGTAGTCTTTGGTGAAGATGTTGCTTTTTATCACTTCAATTCAATTCAATATTTTGTTTTTTGTTACTTTAATTCAATCTTCTAATATTCCACCACCATCTTCACATTCTCAATTATATAGCTACCAAAAGATAAAGATATATATGTATTATACATATATTGTTCTTCTGACAATAGGTAAGAATTGCTTTATGATTTACATAGCTTTTTCCACCACGTACATTGTCAATTATATTGTAATGTTGATGTAATGGTTAATGTATATTTCATGAGCTGATCACCTTAAGATATTGTGCTAATTGATAGCTTAGTGGAATACAAAACACGAATTCTTCTATCTTATGTATATAAAAGTTAATTCGTATGGACAATGTTACATAGCTTAAATGTTAAATTGCATTATTTGTTGATTTTAGAGCCTATAGAAAGTAGAGTTATTAATTTATATGTTTTATAGCATTTTTTTCGTCTTTTTTTTTACCAAAATTTCCATCGAAATCAAAACTTTGATCAAAATTTTCATAAATTTTTGCTACTGAAATTTCCATCGAAATCGAAATTTTAAACCTTGGTGACAGCACCGCCTCATATGTTTCACTTGTCTATGTTTGATCTACTGGCTACCTAACAACATCTGCCTCAAAATTATATCATATACATACTCCAATTGACAAAACAATTTGGAATTTTGAGTAATACTAAATAGAATTTTGGTGACAGATCGCTCAATTCGAATCTTAATGCTCAAAGTTGAATTAAAGAATTATCTAAAATGCTGAAGTTGAATGAAAAGCTATCTAAAACAGGGACAATCTAAGAATAGTCTCTTACCTGGACTTCGAAATTCTTTCTTCTTTAACAAGAAAATTACAGGAAAAGAAGGATTAACGGTACCCTTTGTTGAGAATGTGATGTGATAAAAGTCTCACATTGACTAATGAAGGGACGTTGGTGGTATTCATAAAGGATTTGGCTACTCCACCCATTGGCAATTGGTTTTGGGTTGGAACCTCAACCACCTTTATCATGGTATTAGAGCGGGTTCGCCCACGTGTGGAGCCCGAAGGCCCACAAATGCTCCACATCACCCCAAAAAGGCCGAAGCCAAATTTGCAAGTGTAGGACGCCAAAAAGAAGCCATGCTTGAGGGGCGTGTTGAAAATGTGGATGTTTATCCCACACTGGAAAAGTAAGGGACCTTACAAGTTCTTATAAAGAGTTGGGATGCTCCCTCCATTACCAATTCGTTTTGGGGTGGAACCTCAATCCTTTATGAATACCACCAAGGTCCTTTCATTAGCCAATGTAAGACTTTTCTCACACCACATTCTCCACACCCCTCTAAAATAAGACCTAGAAGGTAACATTTGCAAATAAGCTGCAACACACAGAAAAGCAAAGCGGGGCTTAAAACTTGATGATCTTATGCTTTCCATTGGGGCTTCTGCTTTGTCGAGATAACACAACAAAAAAATACTAACATCGAAACATAACTTCTAGGGAAATCTTGTAGATGCCATAGCTATAATATCAACTTTTCTGTGAATGACTAGACCAGTAGATTCGGCGATGCTTATGTCTTCAGCTCTTGCTCCACCGGGTAATGTCCAGCGCAAGATTCTCCTACACAAGCTCATTAGTCATCATGGCAAACAAGGCTCCTAGACAGCCCCTTCTTCTAGATGGCCAACCGTTGCAGCATTCTCCAGTGGGAAGGGAGGAAGGATATGTTAATCATTGTGTCCAGCGTTATACTTCACTGCATTCAAACATCATTCACACAGGCAGCGTCAACAGGACTTACTTGAACATATTTAGAATGAAGAAGGTAACCGTTGATGAAGTTTGAAAAATATATGTATGGATGTGTGATTGGACCACTTTGTTGTAGATGTGGACTTACTGCTTGTGTTTGTTTTCTGTAATTGAAGCTAGTCTAAGTGTGTTTGAAGAAGTGGCAAACTTATTGCATAAGCTTTGTTTATTTGTAATTTATTTATAATTCAAGTCAATTTTATGTGTGTTTCAATAAATTTGGTACTTATATAATTAAAGGTCACACTAATCGAATAGTACAACAACTTTTATTTAAAATCTCAAGCAAACCATTACATAAAATTAAATACAAAATAATAATCGATACAATCCAACTTATTCTTCATCACATTAATCCAAGGTTGCTCTGGGAAGTATGGGGTTTCATGACTTCCACCAATGCTTGACTCTCTCCACCCATGTCGGGATCATCAACGGGAAACAAATTTCTCCTCATGACTTCCCTACGTTTTACCTTCCAATATTTGGCCGTTAAGGGAGAAAACTTGGATGTATCCATTGACATAGTTTGAAAATCTTTGTCATCTTGGTTAACCTTGGCAAGTTGATCCAGTCTTTGTCGGAGTTCCGCCTTTCTGTCATCTTCTCTTGCCATGCCCTGCAATCTTCTATAGAAATTGCACCTTGCTGTGCAATTTGCTCAAAAAATCTTGAATTCTCAGTGGGAGTTTTCTTCCTTGCCGCTCTTGCTTCCTTGGCCGCTTTTCTCCCTTGAGGTCTTGTTACCCGAATGGGGGTATTATCATCGGATAAATTCTAGGGATCTGGGGAATCTTCACCGGCCGTTTCGTCACTGATGTGCATAATGGTCAGTGTATCTTCCACAATTTTGAAGCGATGGCTATGCTTCACAATATCCCATAAATCATGGTTGGTGAAATTCCTAGTGGTTGATGCCTTGGATTTGTAAAATGCTTGTATGGCATCTTCCTTCAAAAAAAATGCATGCAAAATTAGATAAGTATATAATGATAAATACAAAATTTCATATAAATGACTAGGATAAAAAAAAATTACCAAAGCTTGTGCATTTGAACCACTTTGTTGTACAATCTTGCATCCTTCTTTAATAGCATACCGCCAAGCATTGAACTCCTTGACCAAATGTTATCAATGAGTTTGAATATCTGAGTCAGTGCAGGTTGTTCCGGGACACCGCTTATCGAATTCATCCTTGATTTTAGTCCATAATGAATCTATCCTTACCTTGTTGCCAGTGATTGGATCATGGCAAGTTACCCACCAAACTTCACACAATTGGACGTTTTCCTCCTTTGTCCAAGTTGCGGAATTGGTTGCGGACATTTTGTAACTAAAAGAATCACACAAATGAAAGATTGATAAGAGGGAGAGAGAATTTGTGAAGATTTGTAGTGGTAAATGCAAAAATATGATTGGGTATTTATTAAAAAAAAAATTCAAATTTTTTCCTACATTTTTTCTAGATAAATCTTGGCCATCCAATCTGGAGATCGACAGCCATAAAGAAGCCACGTGGCAACGCGTAAAAATCTTCTTGTTTGCAGCTATTGGAGCTAACGTCAGCAACAAAGCCGTTGGATTCAAATTGAGTTGGCCCCGCATAGAAAAATATAACGCTCGGCTGGGTGGACAGTGACATCAGTGCTGACGTCACCTGCCTCCCAAGCAAGCTCAGAGGCAGAAACTAGCCTCTCCGCCCCGCCCCTCCGGAATAGTGGCTGCCCTGCCTCTTGCGATGGAAACCTTTTCTTTGGGGTGGGGGGTGACACCTCACTGGATCGACCCATCTCCCCCGCCTTTCTTTGCCGCGGTGCAAATGCTCTTAAAGAGCAGGAGCAGCCCATCTCCCGTTCCACCGTTGGTGAAGTCGGTGGAGATTCAAAGCTTGATGGTGTGGGCACCTGTAGCTTTCGGATAAGCGGAGAAGAGTTCAATTTCTATTTAAGGTAGTTGTTTCTAACTTGATTCAATTACTTTGAGTTCCCTTCTTGTAATCATTTGCTGCTCCTCTTTCGTTCTCATTGTTTTTTTTTTGGGTTTCCTTTTGGTTTTGTCGAAAAGTTCAGGTCTAGCGTAGGTTTTGGAGCTTCATTGATTTTGTTCGAACTCAATTATGATCTATTTTCATGTTATTTAGAACCTATATAACATGTTTAAGGATTTCTTGGATTAGAAATTGATTATAGTTGAAGAAGTAAAGATAAAATTCTGGAAAACTGTAATTTCGGATACTCTAGTTCATCTTTCGATTCTCTTAGTTTGAAGCTCCGCTTGGAATGAAAATTACCCAGATTTGAAGTTCACTTGTCCATGAACAAAACCAGTTGGTTTAATCGATTTTGGTTGAGTTTGGTTAGCCATTTGGATAGATAAAGTTGAATAACGAAACTGTTAGAAACAAAATTTCAGTTTTACTCGTCTTACTCGATATGTCGATATAACTCCGATTTCTATGATCTTTATATGGTTTCGAAGAGGGTTTAACAACCTTCGCACCGCATACTCTTTCACTTAGTTTCGATAAGTTTTGATAGGTGAACTGAGGTAACAAAAATAGGTTCCTAAACAGATTTTCTGTTGGCAGCAGGAACAATATTTGTATACTTTGGGTAGAATTGGTAATTTGGAAGTGGGTTTGACTAATTCAGTAATTAGTCAATGAATCTTATTTAGTTTGAATGTTAATTGGTTCTTTTTGTGACTGTGGTGCTCTGTACAATTTAGGGCAGAGTTGGCTTTTGAGATTGAAAGTGTTGAAACAATGTAAGCTTCGGCGGTGGTGGTGTTTCAGTGTACTAGCTTCGCTTGGCTGCAAGGTAGGGGGTTTTTGTTGGGGTTTAATTTCCATATTTGTTTATACTATCTGGTTTGTATGTTTGTGTAACTTGGATGCAAGTATGAGATTAATTATGCGTGAATATGTGCTGGATTGCTTGGTTGTTTTGCTTGATCTCATGAGTGATTGTAATTGTTGATTTACATGTTTTCTTGATAAGCATGCTCATATCGTATCATATGCCATACAATTGCATATTGATAGTTTTGGGAGTTTGGGTTGAGTTTATGGAGACGGATATGTATTAGATTATGGGACTCTTGCGTAGCTGAGTTAACTTTTATGCGTTCCAAGATCTATGATCAGCCCAACAGTGTGCAAACAGGGAGTGACGCCCTTCTGGAAGAGTCCAGTAAAACCATCTATTCGGGTTTCAGATTTGGTAGTTGAAAGTGTTACAAGATGACTAGCAAGAGGGGTTTATATTTACGTTGTGAGTCGAGATTAATTGTTATATGTTGATTGTTTTGCCCCCTACTGAGCTCGGCAAGCTCACCCCTAGAATTTTGTGCCCGCAGGTCCGTGAAGTAGAGCGTAAAGACAGTAGCCAAGTGAAGACAATTTAGACTATAGGGGTTCATGTGTTGTAACTAAGACGTTTCTTGTCTTTTTTATAATAAAATGAAGATCTAATTTTACTTGGCAATCTTGTGTATTTTGGCATCCTTTACGTATTTAAATTTTCTTTCGTCACATTTCGATTATAGAAGTCCCTCATATTCTATAATTGAGATGTGATTCACACCCTAATTCGAGGCTTGGCCATAGCTCGAAATTGGGGTGTCGCACTGCCCCATAGAAGAGAATCACAAGTATTGCCTTGTAGAAGGCCTAGCTCCTGCTGACGCCATTCATCAACATGTCTTCCAATGCGAAGCCAAAGCAAGGTATAGAACATAGTTCATATGTTTATGTTATTAAGCTAACCTATTGATGTGCTTATGTTTGTGGATGATAGATCATGTCAAGTATTCATGGAAGTTTACAGGCTTGCCCAAATCCTACCCTTTCTCAGAAGCCGCCGCCTCCTGTTCGTTGTTGACGGTTTTGACTCTCATTCTCCTTGTTTAATTCTTTTCATCTTTGAAGAGCTTCCTATTAAAGTATTTGTTCTCTTCTGTTTCTATGGAAGTCATGTCATTTTATATATATATATATATATGTGTGTGTGTGTGTGTCATTTTTTAATCATTGATCAAACCCTCGCAAAACAGTAAAGTGAGGAGGGAGTGAGAAGCTATCAGAAGAAAGGTGGGCGTCTGGTTCTGGAGCTATAGAAACTAAAGAGTGTTAATCTGATAACCTCTAGTCAATTGAAAAGATTCAAGTAGACCAGTAACAAGAAGTGATAGACTCAAAAACCCTTTACAGATCCAAAGGAGAAAAGGTACCAGTACAAGCCGCTCAAGGTAATGACTATATGTAATATATAGAGTAATTATTAAAAAAAAAAAAATAACCACCTTTCTTCACCTTCATGTTTAATCAACCTCTTAATCGCATAGTTTAACCGAAAACCAAAGCCAACTACATCCCTTGTCTCTTCCCTCCAAGTTTGTTTTCAAGAACATCTGTATATGTGTGCATATGCCTATGTTCCAAAGTTTATAAGTTTTAGTAGTTATGCATCAAACCATAATTGTTTAGTTCACTTGAGCAATCATCTCCACCAAATCCATCTCCTTCTTCACTTCATGAGTAGTAGCCACATCCACTTCCATCTCAAAATCTTTCTCCTCCTCTTGATCCATCAATTTCCCCTCAAAACAATCCACGTCACCATCTTCAAATTCCATTCTCCCATCAAAACTGTTCTTCTCACCAAGATCAGGAGCACAAGGAATGTCATCAAGCAAAGAGTCAATGCTGCAGCCTTCTTGGAAGATGTTTTCATCAAAACAAAAATCTGGATCCTCATTGAAATCATATGTTGGAACAGGCCTATCATTTGAATACGAATATCCCACATTGGTCTGTGATTGAGTTGTTAATTTGGTGCTGATTGTCATGTTGTTTTGTGATGTGGCATTGTTGTTGTTGTTGGCTGAGTTGTTCTTTCTCTGCCGCCCTGTGGGGTTGGTTGTTGAGTCCAAGTTCAAGCTCTTGATGTACTCTTGCAGAAGGGAACCTCTGGGGTACTTTGATCTACATTTTCGCTTCGAATACTGTCTTCTCTTGGTTGCATTCCAATGGTTCTTGATGGAGTTTTCAGTCCTCCCAGGCAGTCGCTTGGCAATTTCTGCCCACTTGTTTCCTATTTCTCCATGAGCTTGTATCAGTATCTTGTCCTCCTCCTCAGTCCATGTATCTTTCTGCAACAAGTTAATATGAGAAAACAAGTTACAACATAACTACTTGCACCACATTCTCAGATTGTGTACTACTTAGTCAATAGTAAAACAAGTGTGTTTCGCCCAGAAATGTTGTGTTACTGAATGTATTGGTAACCGGAAAGGAATTTATTGAATACCTTGATGTCCGGCCTTAGGTGGTTATGCCACCTCTCTCGACACTGCTTCCCAATCCTTCCAGGCAACATCTGAGCAATATGAGACCATTTCCTCACTCCATATTGTTCAACCAGTTGAATTAACAGCCTGCATCCATGGTTGTAAATACCAAACAAATTTTTGCAGATCAATATTAGAAATGAACACAAAAAGTAACCTGATTGATGTACCGTAATTGAAGTTTCAATCTTTTTTGTTTACCTATCTTCTTCAATTGTCCATTGGCCCTTGACGACATTTGACTTCTTCCGGCCTTTGTATGTCGATCCTCTTGTTAGTGTGGACACTCTGCTTCTACCATTCATTCCAAGTCTTCTGTAGTAACCATGTTCTGCATTGTTTATGCCTGACACTTCATCTGGTACCACAAAGTTCACAGGCTTAACATCTTGATAATCCAATGGCAGGAAATTACTAGTATTCCTCCTATGAGATGATCCCATGATATGATCAAATTGATTTGATCTATGATTTGGGAAATTCAAGTACCCTGACCCACTTTGAAAGTTACCATTCTGAAAGTTGTCCAGAACTTGACCATGTCCCCCAC
This sequence comes from Spiraea crenata, assembly GCA_033992175.1. NCBI lineage: Eukaryota > Viridiplantae > Streptophyta > Magnoliopsida > Rosales > Rosaceae > Spiraea > Spiraea crenata. The sequence goes on from JAVBHV010000046.1 coordinate 6,504,348, forward strand.
TCATTCCTGCATTAAGAGGCTTACACTCATAAAAGTTAACATCTGCAGCTGAACCTTCATAAGGGTAAGTAGGGTCGTTGTATGGGTCAAAACAAGGTGTTTGGACCGCAAACATGGGATTCGATGAAGATGCATTGCCATGAAATTGATGATCAAGGTGGTGAAAGTCTTGGAGGTAATTGTAGTTACCCTTTGAGGATGAAGAAGCTTCAAAGGGGAACTCATCTTTCATGTTATAGGGTTTCGAGTAGTTGTTTTCGGGTGCAAGCAATTGGACGTGGGACGCAAGGTTTTCCCTGAGCTTGTTAAGCTCCATTGGAGGTGTTAAGCAATTGGGGTTTAGTACCAGGAAAATGGGGCAGCTACTGTTTTGGGAGCTGTCCCCATTGTACTACTCTTCTTTGCTTAATAGGTGAAAGAGGAAAAGCATTTATTATAGAGATGGGTCGTGGCCATTGATTTTGCTTCATCCAATGGTCAGAGTTGCTTGGCATAGCTAAATCTTTAAGTTTGACTTTGTTTTTGGTCTCCAATCTTAGTTCCTATACGTGCTCCTATTAATTTTGTCTTAATTTGTTGGATATTGTTCTTACTGCAATTAAAACGGATAAATGAGCTCTTAAGTATTGCAATGGCGTTATATGTTATGTTATTTACTATGTTTCCATCTTTCCGCATATATGGTCAAAGGAAAGTGAATATTCTATAATGCTATAGTGCATGAGATACCTCAAATGTTTGGACCATTGGATGCCGCGAGTTCATTTTTCCTTGTGTATTGAATGATAATCATCGTTTAATTAGCAATGTATGATGTATATGTCGTATAATAGAAAGACTCGAAAGTAGTGCATGAGATACCTCAAATGTTTGGACCATTGGATACCACGAGTTCACTTTTCCTTGTGTATTGAATGATAATCATCGTTTGATTAGCAATGTATCCTATACATGTCGTATAATAAAAAGACCCGAAAGTCAAGTCAATAACAAATTTGGCAGTAAATCCTTTTGACTCTTATTAATGAAGTTAATTTAGCAAAGTCGTTAACAGTAATATTTAATAGTAAATTTGGCCCTAAGTAATGAAACACAATAAACCCATGTCAAGTTTATTAGACTTAATAGCCATTGTTGATAGTAAATGTTTGCATAACGCCAAGCATTTTATTGCCCTCTTGTGGCAACTGTTGTTGATTAAATTTGAACAGAGTTATGATACTTGAGAATGTAACCCCTAAGGAAAGGTATAAAAGAGAGAAGAATGGTTCGGTCTGCATCAAGTTGTCAAACCTTGAAGCACATAAATGCCAAGAGCCACTGCCAAAGGATTTGCTTTCCCATGTTTGGTAAGTGCAGACACAAGAAAATGTTTCTTGCCTCTTCGAAAAATAGGGAGGAACGAAAAAGAGATGACATATTCAGCCAAATCCAAGTAACCCAGAATTCACATCCCACTAATTTTAATGCAAAATAGACTTCAGTTTCAGAAGCTGAATCAACAAGATACAGAAAACATATTAGGTGTTTCCAATATAGAATGGTGTATATATACCCCAATCAATCAAACAACAACGATGCGTCTCAATAGTGATGACGCTAAAACAAGCAGCTTCCTCTGCTGTCAATAACAGTACAGCATTTAACTAAGTGAAAACCCGAAAACATAGCCAATACGTAAAACATCATGTTATATGCATCGTTGCTGGAAAGCTTTCTCAGGGTTCTTCCCATCAATATGTGAGTGGTGAGGGAAATCATAAGGCATTTCTTCAGCAGAAAACCATGCTTCACTGAAAACTCTTACAACTTCTTGATGGACCACTGCATTGCCTTCTGGTGTTAGATGCAACCCGTCACTGCAATGGAAGCAAGACACATCATTCAATTGCTCACACTCTCAAACACTTAGAGGATGTTAATAGGACAAAAGTAGATCCCAATTCTTATAAGAGGTTCATATACCCTCACACCTCCGTCCTCCTAACCATCAGATATGCCCATTCCTTGTTCCCAATGATGAAAACCATGAAACCAAAATGATTTTGATCTGACTATTATTGCAGCATCTAAAGTGTTGATTGGATATAGTCTTCTATGCAAGGGAAATTCGGGTTGCAACCACTTAATTTAAAATTGTTCAATATACTGTATATGCTGAAGCTTCAAAGATGGCAAACCTTAGAAATTTCTTCCGCCAACCCTCTGTTTCCTGCAACTTAGACCAAAGATTGATGGAGCGGAGACCCATTTCCTCAGCTAGCTCAACACACTTCTTTGCATAAACTCCAGTCCTTTCATTCATCCTTTCTGGAAGTTCTCTAGCATCCTCACCATATAAAGACCTACAGAACACAGCACAACCACCAGGTTATTTCAACATGTTGGTAATGAACATCGTGAAACCAACAACACAAAAGTTTATTTGTATGTAGTGAATCTTGAAATGAGAAGAAGAATAAATCATACCGTGCAAATTCATTACGCCCCTCCTCGTCAACAGGTGGTGGAGCAATAAGCACAACCAAAATGGTGGGACAACACTCCTGCAATGAAAATCACTATATTCAATGACATCTGAGTTAAATATTTGATCACAAAAGTAGTTGAGTCAAAACATGTATGAAATTTACAAGCTTATTCTGAAAATCAGACACCTGAGCTTTGCGGGTAGTAAAAGGTGAACATAAGCAATGAGCCGCCACATTTAAGTGTGCCGAAAATGTTATATCAGTGGCATATTAACCACGCAGCAGTGAGGAACAACACACAAGGAATTGGGTATTGGTGAATTTAGTCCTTAGGTTAGAATAGATATTATTAGCAACAACAGGTAGACTGAAATGAAAGAACTGAAAATGCTATTTAAGCTTCAATGGAAAAACAAGTTTCAACCTTTATATGAAGAACCATTTTTCTGAGATTCTCCTTGTACTCTTCAACTGGAACATGTTGTCGTTCGCTTGTCCTCCCTAAAATAGCCGCATCATTGGCCCCAAAGAAAATGGTGGCAGCAGCGGGAGGTTTCACAGAATCCTGCATACTCAAAGAACAATAGTCATTTTTACAAACGCTCCCTTCCAATGAATCATATCCTTTTGTCACATAATGTAGTAGCCACTCAACGAATTTCTCATATGATTCCAAATTCAATATATTTTCCTCATAGGCTTACTGATTATGTAGCTACTCTACCATCTCCACAAAATCACGACCATTTGCTGCTCTACTATGCAATACAAACTTCTCAAGTTTCACTACTTATTCATGACGAACCATAGACATTCTGAGTAGACTGAACAAACACACAAGAATAACCAAAAACAAAGACATTAACTTTGTAACATCATGATCAGATACAAAACGAGAGATGATCAACAGGAACACGTGAAAAGAACCGAAAACTGAACTGAACCAACAGAAGACCAAACAAAATGAAACACAATTCATGGTATTGCCAATGCCAGCACACCAACATCACCAACAATAAGCTTTCACAAAATAATTTGCAGAAAATGAAGAAAGACAAAAAAAAAATCACATACCAGAGGGAAGAGGTGGTGCAACGTGAACAATGCCCATCGGGTGTTGTACCCGCCATACCCACGAACTTTCACATCGGCCTATCAACACCATTACCACCATCCCCAGAAATCACCCAACAGTAAATGACATTTACTGAATTAGATTTACAGAGAGAGAAAGAACAGACCTTGCGGGAGTAGGAATCAGCAAGAGCGGCGCCCCAGCCGCCTGGTCGGAAGGACTGCTCTGTGATTGAGTCTCCAAACAGCACAATCTCGGGCCTCATGATTGATGCTTCTTCTTCTACTGGCTCAAGTTTTTAGTTGAAGTGATTCTGTTGACTAGTTAAAACAAGAAGTCGTTTCCTCACATGGTAAAAAGATGATTGTTCTGCTTATGGTAAAAGGTAAAATCTGCATGTGTGCACCAAAAGTAAGGGACTGCATTTCCAACCAAAAGATGCAATGTATCATGACTAAGTCACATCACAATGATGCTGATTAAATTTCTTACACCCAATTTTGGTTAGTGCTTAAGGTTAGAGTAGGGTGATCCCAGTGTTTGCTTAAACATAGATCGAATTCGTAGACTATATAGCTCGTATGCATAAACTAATTTTGGTACAGACGTAATGTAGAGAATGTTGCTAATTTCTCTAATGCGAAATGTATGTTCTACATTATTCACATTTTCCTTTAATGCGTGTTGTACAGATTTCGATTGCTGATTTCATCCAGTGATGAAAAAGGTGTTTGATGCTTTGTGGTTGTTGCCACTTTGTACAATTGCTTCCATTTGCAACTTATGGGGCGTTTGGTTTATGGAATTGAGGCTTATGAATGAGAATCTAATTTCATTCTCATGTTTGGTAAGTGAGAAAAGGGGAAAATGAGGGGGAAATATGATGAGTTTAGGATTCCCATGAGTAAGGGAATCATATTCCCACCCACACATGGGAATAGATTTTATTTCATGGGAATCAAAATTTGGGGTACTAAAATAAAAAAAAATTGGACGAATTATACTCATAAAAATCTAAAAGTTACACATATTGTAATTTAGACACTCTTCAATTGAAAATATTAACTAATAATGATTCCTATTACTTGATGCATCAAACATGAGAATTGAAAAATTTGTTGTTTTCCAAGCATGATTCTCTGATCTATCCAAATATGGGAAATAAAAACCCAGGAAAATGAATCATAATTCTATTTCTTAGAATACGATTTCATGAACCAAACGAGCCCTTAGAAAAGTCGGTGGAGAAAACCTTCGCTAGTTTTCACTAAGCCTTGTAACGCGATCTTGTAGCAAGTATAGCATTAAAATGACATGTTACTAGGTTGTACCAGTCGAAAACTGACCAAAAGCAAGTGACATGTTACTAGCTTGTACCAGCCGAAAACTGACCAAAAGCGTCATGGGAAATTTCAGTGTGGTAGGGTGCTGGGTCCCTATAAGTTGGTTTACAATCTGCATCAGTACCAAAAAAACTGACAGAAAGGGATAGCTTACATTTAAATGAATCTAACTGACAAGAGTAGATATAGTGGAGACTAAGCATGCATTCCACCAGTTAATGCCTCCTAGATGATTAGCCTAGTCATCATTGGAGAATGATGCATTCCGTCTCTTCTTTTTTGGGTTATTGGGAAACAGGCAATCTTTTTGTAATCCATGCTAGTGAAGTTTTAGAGTGGCAGACAAGAGTTTGCAAAATCAAAGTGGATGTGTGACAAACACAAAAGAGGGTTCTAAGCATCAAAGAACAAGCTGATAAGTCAGCATTAAGAAAGCACAAAAGAGGGTTACAAGCATCACAGAACAAGCTGATAAGTCAGCACTAAGAAGCAAAATGTGTGAAAAGAACAATCTGCAGGTCATTTGCAAGTGACAGTATGAATATAATGTTTATTCTCAAGTACAATACAATGGGTTCAGTATTCTTCATTCGCATATATTAAAAGTTTCGTTAGACTGAAGATTGGATAGTTGGAGGCCACTCAGTAGCAACAAAGACCAGATATGTATTGCGTTGTATGAAATGAAAATTAAAATCCTTAATGATCGAGGAATTTTGGATAATTTAGGCTGCATTACTCATGTGTAGTCAAATAAGAAAATTGTAAACATACTTATAGCGTTACCCATCGTAATCATCTTCTCTGCCCACCACATACGGGAGAAACAATAAAGAGTAACACTAAGCTACACTGACATGAAAGGTTAGAAACATGCCTGCGAGATGACACTTAGTTGCAGATAAACTTGGTATATAACCTCTCTAGCACCATTGCCGAAAATTATCTCACCAGAATCAAACATTTAGGAATCTTCACTTGAAGACCCGCGAGTGCTGTGTCCAAGGGTAGATGGCCCCGGGCTGGAAGTTTGCGTTGTTTCAAGTTCCTGACCAGCCAGGCGAGGGCTTCTTTCTCCTCTCAGTTCATTTAAACGGGGGCTGTATACTCTTGGTGACGTCCGCGGGCTGTAAGCAGGTTTTATACCTTCCAGCGAAGTAGGGGTAGGGGTCAAACTTGATGCTTTTGGACTGTGAATGTGGCGGATCTCGCCACGGCTTCTTGTGATCACTTCATCAAGTATCTCCCCACCATCAATGTTTGTGGTTCTTGACTGAATATCCTGATCCTGTTAAGCATCGCAAGGATAAGAATCAGTACAAAACTTCTACAAGATAAAAAGGCTTTCTGAGAGCTTTCTAATTCCTTTCCATTTCTAACCACAGAATGCCTCTTTTGATAAGTATGCAGTTGTATCATGCATGTTTGCAAGCAATTTTTTATTTCCAAAATTCTATTGAGGGTGCAAATAGAATTTTCAAATATGACAGTGAATAGGTCAATGGGAGTCAACAGATCAAAGTGAACTAAGGAAAGGATTCAGATAACTTACTTGAAAGGACATGTTGAAACCAATGGAAGGGTATTCCTCATATTCTGCAGCATCCAGGTCTTGAAGGTGAGCTCTTTTGAAAAACTTAGGGAGCAAATACTGCCGCACTGGGACCAGAAGCATGATCAACAATGGGAAAAGCACCCCAGCAATTGGGATCCATGTTAAGCCAAAACAGAAAAGCAAGTAAGCCGTCTGGAACAAGGTGAAGCCGGCAATTGTTTTGAAAGGCACTGTCTCAAGAAAGGTTTCATGATACTTCTCCAGCACCCTAGCAAGTTAGATGATGATCATCAGTGAATAATTTGTCCAACATGCAGAAGAGTAAACAGTCATAGAATCTTTGGCAAAAAGTACAAGGAAAAGGTTCAACTTACTTGTATCTTCGACTTGGAGCAGTGAAAAGAAACAATATCCTCTCCCAGAATTGATTTCCAGGCAAGCTTTCAATGGCCATGAAAGCAAAATAACCCCAAAGAACTGAGGTTGGAATTTTCTTCAAGACAGGCATGGCAGCTACACAAGCACCAGCCATTAGTGCTTGAAGCAGATTACTGAGGCGTTGCTCTTTTACTTCAATAGGCAAAAGATCATCAATATCCTTGTCCACATCAAACACGGTTTCATCCACAGGGGCATCAATGTAGCCAGTCCTGGAGGCCAATTGGACTGTGGATTCTTTCAGCTCCTTTAGGCTCTGTTCAAGACACAATTTAGAAATCAAAATGTAGAGAATATAAACTTTTGTATCAATCAGGAATGATGTGTAAAATAGATTACCAAAGCAGGTGGACGTTGGTAGACTAGTGGACTCTGCATTTCATTGTATGCTTCTTGCATGCTCCGGTATAATTGAGTCAAATTTGAATTTTTCCGTATACTGTTTCGTGCTGTTGATACAAGCTTATTCCGCAGAAGCTATTTTAAAGAAATGAATATCATTAATTTAGTTAATAAAATCACAATAAAGCAAGCATTGAACATTGCTATTGTATAGACAGGATCAAGATCACATTAACCACCCAGAAAACTATACTACCTGATGTTTCAGAGTCGCTAAGCTTTTCGTATGCATAGGAGATTGTGGAATTACACCATTGGAAGGGGGAATGCCAAGAAGCCCGCACAATATAACCTGGAAGTGAATACATTCAGAATTTAACTAGCAAGTTTCATGATATATAAGTAAATCAAACCTCTATCTCAACTTAAGCTGGTCTGGAAGCAGCTTACCAGAAAACCCAAAAGGAGAAGATCATAGTGATATGAAGCTGGTTTCTTTAGATTAAATTCCTTCTGTTGGGCAAGTTGAGATGCAACACTATGATCAAAGTAGTAGAGCACAGCGATCATAGTTGCTGGTATAAATGCTCCAACTATATACAGTGGAGGTACATTCATCATCTCCTGCACAAATTAAACAGCATGAGTTCCTATCTAGGATTTAAAGGCAAGAAAAAACACAAATTTGGCTCTTTAAGATCCAATAATGGTAGCATCATTAACAAACACTGCAAGATTCACCTTGATAACCGTCCAATTTGAGTATGCACCAGGAGACCATGGGTTTGGACTGAAAAGTCGTCTTGGGATTCCTCTTGGGACATCATTAACTGGTATGTAGGATACAGCAGTCCAAACAAGAACCATAAATGGGACTCCATAGTCCGCAATAAATCCCCGTAGCCAACCTACAGAAATCATTATGTGACCAGCATGAAGTTGGTAAGACATATAGTTGACCACTACTCAAGCAGATAATTAGATTTGCATTCCCACCTATAATCTGCAATGAATACTACTTGAGCCTCAAAGTAATTACCACATACCTGTGCCATAACGCCAGGATCTAGCTTTACGGCTTCTCAATGCAGTTAAAAGAAGGCCAAATGATAGAACTAATGCAAACATTCCATTCCCAAACCGCCAAGCAGGTTGAAATGCAGTCTGATTAGGATTTTCTCTCTGGGGTATGCCAAACTCCTCCACAAGTCCCTGTAGAATGATATCCAGACATTGCATTGAGTATGAAAATGCAAGTTCTAAAGCATAAACGAATTCATGTATAAACCTCTGAAGGTTTCCACTCCTCATAACGACTACCAAACTGATATATTAGCAATGGGGGATTATAAGCAAACTCACCCTTATGGCCTGCTGCATAAAAAGCATTGCAATAAGCAGACCAAATAATTCACCAGCAACACGCGTAAACCTATTGATAATAGAGCATGCACCGAGAACAGCCAGCAAGAAGAGCAAAAGGGCTGTCCACACACATACCCTGAAAACACATTATGTGGGTGATAGAAGTTTAGTTTCATCAAAAACTCTTCCTTTGAGTATTGTTAAGATGTGCAGAGTATTCTGGAGTTACCATCCAGTCCAGGCTAGAAAGAGTTCTTCCCCCAAATCTTTCCGATCCTTAGCAAAGTTGAACATAAATGTATACATCAATACTGTTGGCTCGGCCACCCCTAGTATGAGCAGGGGCTGTCCTCCAACAATAGCATGAATAACACCACAAAGTGATGTCGATGCAAGAGTCTGTACTGCAGTCAAGGCTCCATCTGTAACATACATCAATTCTTAGAAATTGCCACCAAAATGAAAACTTTAATAGGACACTGACAATCCAAAGCTAGGCAAAAATAATGAAGTTCCTTACTTGTATTTCTTTCCAGCTGCTCCCCGAAAGATATAACTGGAATTGCTGAAGCAAAGAATATGTATGTTGTAGGTGCCAGGATCCTAAACCACAGAAGAAAAGGATATGATAACTTCAGTAAGGTACAAACCAGAAGTGCCAATATGAAATGTAGATCTTTGGAGAGAAAGAAAGTCTTCCAAAGCTTTGATGTCAGATCATTTTCTATGTGGACATAATAGCATATGTTTGTGACATAAAAATAAGAAATAAGATGTTCACAAACCTGATACCGGCTCGTAAACCACCAGTCCAATCCTGTTTGTAGCATAGAAGTCTCCCACTGAGGTCGTTCTTTATCCCACGAAAGGGAACGAATGTTTCTTCCATAATCAGGCTACTACTTTGGAAACAAGAAGGAGATGAAAACCTTTGTTGTTGTTTGAGTGACAAGTAACCAGGCAATATAAGTGATATGAAGTAGCTAAAAATCTAAATGGCAATGGACTCGAGAGGCCAATCCGGTGTTTAGGTTTGCATTAGGATAAACAAGTACAAAACTAGGGGCAGAGAAAGAAGGAAATCATGATCATCATGGAATTTTGAAGGAGAAAATTCAGCAGGAACGAAGAATGTTGATTCATTGAACTTCTGAAGTATGATAGACCCTTAATGAGGTCCATACACAAATGAACGAGTAAAGTTAGATGAAATTTACATTTCAATGAATCAATAAATAATGTGGTATACTTTTCTGTGAAGAACAAAAGGAATGTATCAGCAAACTTGACTCTTAGCTTCTGTATCTCAGAGGAGTCGATGATTAGCGAACCGAATTCATAGCGAATTAGGAATTTCTTAACGAAATGAAGAAGCAGAAAAAGCACTCTCCATATGCTAAGATCACAACTAACGGGAAACTTTGACAAAGTTTAGCTCAATCATCTCTACCTTCTCTTGTTAAAAAAGGCTCCAATGGTGACCAAATGCATAAGAATCCCAAAACACCAGATACTTGGTGAAATTTATGAACTTCAACAGGCAAACACCACAGTAAAGCTCCAGACTTTCAAGCTTTCAGAGCAAGAACAAGCAAACTAGCGAAACCCCATTAACAGAAACTCCATTTTCGAATGGCCTAGAACAAATTGAAGCAAATGGGCATTCACAGAACACAAGGAACAGCAGAAAAAGACTTGAACTTTAGCAAAACTAGCGAGAACTCATGATTGAAATTGTATCAGAAATGATTTAGAACAGTTGTGAGCAAATGGGTATCAATCAAACAGACAAGAGAACCAAGATGAAGACTTTACTCGAGATTACATTATTCGAGAAAGACCCCGTTGAGCAGAAACTCGAATAGCACAAGAAATTCACAAAACTCACAGAGAGAATGTGTAATAAGCTTGCAGTTATTACATCACCTGAAAGCGCAGTTTTTATGCATGAAAAATGGCAGAAGGCAGAGAGAGTTCAATGCACCCAGAACAAGAGCAACTGGGAAGTTCTGAGCAAATGGAATGGAATTTTCAGAGGGATTTTTGGTGAACAAACTCTGCAAACGAAAGGTTTTTGGCGTGAAGGGGATAGTGTGTGGTGACTAGACTATAAATAAACGCTCTCAGGAATAACAACAAACTACATGATGAGGTTGAAACAGATGGGCCAGTGAGAAATTTGATAAAATAAAATAAAAAACCGTCCATTCGGTTGGAAAAAGATGTAATTGCGGCCTAAAATTCCATTACTGGGCAATAATTATAAAATCATAAACCCCATTATTTACATTGCCTTGGTACAGTTTCTGTGTAGAAGGAATTGATAACTTTGGCCTATGCAAGACAACCCAAGTTCGTTTGATGGTGATAGCCCCTGATTAATATTGACTCTCAATGATTAAAGAGGCATTCTTATTTTTTTTCATTTTTTTTTTATCAAAAGAAAACTAAATTTATTGATAAGGGTTTGCTCAAAACATCAAATAAGGAGTACTTACATATACAAATCTGAACCGGAGTCTCGTTAAAAACCTTGCAATGTGCAAGGAAAAGAGTGTTATATACTCCTGAAAACAAACACAAGCATCCAAACAAAAAGTATAAAGAAGAACCACAAACAGCAGGCTCCATACCCCTACACGGACGATTACATTCAAGTTAACAATTCCAACCCAAAAAGGCCCAACAACAACATAACACCAAACAGGTCCAAACTCAAAATGAGTGAAATTGCTGCAAAACCAAATTAGAGCGGTAAATTTGAACTTAGTGTAATTGAACTTAATACAAACATTTTACAATGAGTTGCAAACTGCAATTAACCTATCACCTAATACTTAGTAGAAAATAATAGCTTTGTTCGTATGAGTACATTCGTATTGAACACGAATTCGTGGTGTAGAAAAACTTTGTTATTTGGAATTAGAGTTCTGGTTCTCTTTGACATACGACTAATCGCTTACTTGAGGGAAGCAGCAAACCATGTGTAAACTAATTCATGGATTTTAAATAGTGGTTGTGACTTGCGAGGTTGAAGAGGACAAAAGCTTTCTGCTAGCTGTTGCAAACAGAACCACTGAAAAAGCAAGTTTCAGAAACGATGTTTCAAGAAACTGGAAATGCCCCAAATTAGGCTTTTCTTGCTTCTCAAAGTGTCACTATATGCCCAAATTCCATTTTACATATGGCCCAAAAAAAACAAAAAAAAAAAAATTTTTTTAACAATTTAAAAATAAAAATTTGGAAAGAGAGTTTGGAGCCGCCAGGCAAGGCTAAAAAAAAAAAAAAAAAAAAAAAAAAAACAAACACCCCCCAGAAGGCCTCCAAAAAAAACCACACTAAAAATACACACAACACACAACTCTTTTTTTTTTTCTTTCGCGTTTTTTCCAAAAAAAAAAAAAAAAAAAAAAAAAAAAATAGGGAAGGGACAAAAAAGAAAAGAGAAGACAAATAAAGAAAAATGAGGCACCACTCCAGGCCGGGGGAGCGCCTTTCCCTTTCTTTTCTGCGTTCTTCTATAAATACTAATAATCTTTATTTTTTTGGCTGAAAAAGTGAGATGTAGAAAGTGTGCCAATAGCAATCTGTATTGGATGATTTACCAAAGATTAAACTTTTGGAGATTATGTAAACAAATCAATTAAAAGTTGATGAAACTTTAGTAAGTATATATAAATACAATGGCGGAACCAGGAATTTTTTTCGGGGGGGGCTACCTAAAAATATTAGCTTAAACCTTAACAATCAATTTTATATATATATATATATACCAATATTGCCTATAATCTTGTACGAAAGAAAATCTAGTAGTTGAATACACATTCGATAAAAATTGAATCTATATCAAAAGTACTCCAACCATGCCCTATTCATGTGGTTTTCTGCAATCCTTTAGAGTATAGAAATCTTTTGCTACTGCATTAAAATCAATAGTCTCAGCAAGTTCCCTTTCAATGTAAACAATCATAGCATCTGCCAGAAAATTTATCTCCATCCTACTGCGAGCAGCTGTTTTCACACGCTTTATTGTTGAAAAATATCGTTCAGTAGTTGCCGTAGAAACATGAATAGTTAATACAAGACGAATCAACCTATCAATTAGATTGTAATTTTGCAACTTCTTTGTTTCAACTAACCCCTGACATAATTCAGAGAGAGTACACATAATTTGAAACTTAGGATGATGAAGTACTTTTGCCTCATAAATTATCAACTAAAATCTCACAATATGCAACTCTTTTTGAGTGAAATCTCTAGAATAAAACTTCTCTGCAAGAGTGCAAATTTTGCCAATGTTGAAAAATTTAAAAGCATCACTAGGATCCAAAGCTGAACTAAGAGTAAGAAGTTCAATTCCCTCTTCACTGAATCTAATGTTTAGCTCTGCCAACTGACAGTATATTGTTTCATTGAATACATCAGCACGGTAATGATGTTCAAAAGTAATATGGTTGTTCTGTTGGCAAGAATGGCTTGTTCCCAGTTTGTATTGAGCATTCACATCTGGAATATCAATCTCATAACGCTTGCAAAATAAATCTACTTTCCCAATGAGAGTATCCCAACCATTTAATCTGAAATTTTGAAGGACATAATGAAAATTTCTTACTGGGCTAAGTTGCAAATATAGAGGACTAATAGCTATATTTGGTTAAACTCTCACTAGGCTACAGCCCACCTTAGCCTTGTGGGTAGTTCCGCCATTGTATAAATATATAACGACTGAAATTAAAAATCTTTAATAAGTTCATAAAGCAAAATTGTTGGTGGAGTTGTCATCAAACAGTAAAATTCTAGGTGAATATATACTTGCACTTGAAATTCCAAGTGGCGATGCAAAATCTTAGCTTTGTGAGTTGGTTGCATATATACTTAGGACAATTGGATTATTTTTGATTCTTTGTATCAATGATCCAAAGAAACAAAGGGCACAACATTGAAAGTGTGAAAGCGAATTAAGAACCCCAAAAGCACATAAACATTCTACAAAATACTGATGTGAAAAAGTGTGTGGATATCGATTTACTTGGAAGCCTGTAAGCTTGGAAAATATCAAGGGCATTTGGAATTTGGTATATATATATATATATATCTGAATTTCAACCTAGTTATTCCGTTCCGATGGAATATATATGATGCCTTGTGTCTAAAGCAAGACATCAACCAAAGAATCTTGGACTCAAAACGAAAATTTATTTCAATTTGAAAAACTGTAGATTGTAGAAAGTCTCTTATCTCTACTTACTTAAACGATATCGGACCGTGACAAATCTATTGTATCAAGATTGGAAAAGTATATATTTTTAAGCCCATAAAAGAGCGATCAACTTCTTGTAATGACATTTTAATGGGGAATTGGATTCAAAGATACATGTAACCATGTGGAGGTGAAAAATTAAGAACTTCCGAAATACTCTCAATCAAAATACTAAATACCAGCGGCATCTTAAATTTAACAACAATTAAAATACTGAAAAATGCTCTCAGTTCACATTACAAAACTCGAAAGTGTCCTTAGTTCACATTCAAAATGTCAAAAATATCATCTATGAAAATACTATATACCTAACAAAACGTGTAAAAGGATAAATTAATACATACATGCGCGCTTGACGAGATGCTAGTACTATCATCACAACCAAAACTATTGGCGCACAACCTACATTGTTTAATTGTATTTTAAACGCACAAAAAAACTGCACACTATTCAAAAGCATTGTGAGTTGGTGTGTTTCTGTGCGTCTTGTGACCAATTTATTATAAGCAACTAGGTTATTGTGAGATGGAACCTATGACTCATCAGATTACTAGTTTGCATGCATGCCCTTCGTGCCCTGTTGCATTTGGACAGGGACTTTCCAAAATTAAGCACTGTCGGATGCTCGAAAAAGCACTTTGCAGCAATTGCGATTTAAAAGAAAGTACATTGAGAGCCGAATATATTCAGATTTTAAAGCTACAACAACTCATACAATAACAATAAGTCTTTTTTTTTTTTTTTTCTAGCGCGAATACATCAACTCTTTTATAAACTTCTCCGCTATTTATCCTACGTCAATTTTGATAAACTCCCACATATTTATGACTTTTAAAACTCGTTTTCTTCAAGCAATGCATGATGATCTCGTTTTCGGTGTGCAAAAGTAACTTTATTGCTGTTTTTTGGTATTAGTTCCTTTTCTAGTTAATTAAGTTACTTTCTGGATTAAAATTCAGGTGACATACATATATGTTGACTGGTTTCCATTCTTATCCACCACAACATTCTCTTTGATTTGTTAATTTTGCCACTCAACGACATACAGAGATTTCATTGGGTCGTACTTATTAAATAACCTAATTGTATGCCTTTTGAAAAGATTATCCTCAAGATTTGTGGCCGCAAGAGGAAAGCCAATCCTAATTTTCTCCAATATTTTACTTGGAGTGAAAATCAATATTTATAACAGAATAGGATGCGATTTTGAGTCTTCCTCTTCAATACCGAAAAATTCTACGGTCCGCTGGCGGACTAAGTCTGCCAGGTCTTTTTAAAGAGTAATTTGGAAAAGCATGTGTAAGGCACATGATGTTTTTTAACAAAAAATCAAGTGGGTGGACCAGTCCACCTGGTTAGACTGTAGAAAGTGTCATTCGATACCAAGCCTATGAGCATCTTTCATTCTGTTGGTAATAAAATCTCTTAACTACAGTTGACCACAATAACGGAATTATGGTCCTTATATTCTGAGCACCTTTTTACTCTTTAGATCCACTATTACAAATTTAAAAATGAAAGGAAAAATTTATTTAAACTCAACAATTATCCTTTAACTACCGACAATTATTATAGATAGTAATTGCATTCTATCTGCATGTTTCAATGGGTTACCGCTGAAAACTCCTTCAATACATCTTTATTGAAAATACGTACTTTCGAACTTCAGTAGGTTACACCGCAGATACCTTCAACTTTCAATGGACCAGGTTTGAGCATTAATCCCCGAAAACTCATATCCAGCCCCCATATTCGAAATTCACTATATGTACATACATGAGACCTCAATAGTCAACACAATGTATACATGCTATTTGATCATTACCCAATGTTGCAAAGACAGACTTTTATTTCCTTTTTTCCTGTATTTGCTGATTATAGAGTGATTGTCAATTTTCCCGATCATTTGTTTCTAGTGTGAGCTAAGCTTACCACTCAAAAGAGTCGTACCATTTTAGGCCTGATCCCTTCGATTTTGCCGCACGTCTGGGTTCGAATTCCTTGGGTGCCAACCTTCCCTTTCCTTTGTTTTTTTTTTTATTATTTTATTTTATTATTCTTTACTGCTTTAAATTTCTGTCTTTTTTATCAAGAAGCAATTACGATCAAGAGGCAATTAAACCCTCTCAAACCAAAAGAACCTCACTATCTAACAATAGCAACCCCAAACGGGAAAATCTATACTAAACTACCGTATTCTCTTTTATTCATATTTCATTCAAATTCAGTTACTTCAACAAGATAAATTGAGTATGTTTCCAGTATCCATGTTCTTAATTACATAGATTAACTTTCTTCTACAAAAGTTGATTATATTTCAGTTCGTGCAGTTTTATTTGTTCATATGAGTCATTACTAGCTAATTTTGTACGATACAATCTATTATATATATGTACCTATTTCTTGATATAAATCTTTCTTGATGATATTTTCATACTTCTATACTAAACTTTAGGTATAAAAATTCAAAGTTAAAAAACAAAAAAATCTTCGGTATTTCAGTATGTGAACGCATATAAAGCCTCATTTCCGTTTCCGTACAAGACCCTCAATATTTCAAGGCTGACCTTGATATCATTCATGCATCTTTAAAGATCACAAGTTTTTGCGTATATGCCAAATTGGCTGTTCATATATGCAAATAAACAACAGTACGTACTGTTGTGACCTTTTCACATTAAGGAGATAAACTCACTTGAAATTTTTCTGTTTTCTTGCAATGGGTCTGTTATCCGTAATTATCCTATAGATTTAGATCGAGCCACCCAAAAAAAAAGCATTGTCAAAGGTCAAGCATAATCAATTATTCACTTTTTTTTGTTTTTTTTTGTTATAGATTATTCACTTCCCTGCTTCGGCCTCCTCTCCCGAACAAAGTTTGGATTGGTTTGAAATGTTGAAGGAAACTATAAATTTGTTTAATTTATTTATAAAAACTGTCCTAACTTAAGAGAACATTATTTTTATTGCACGAAGCCAATTGGAGAAGAGTGAAAAAGAAACAAAATATGGACTCAAGAAATATTAGGGTTTTGTAGGGTTTCGAGATTGGGAGAGTTCACCAACCAAGAGGAAAATATCACGATCGATGCCTGATCTCAGTTTAATTGGGTGTTCAAAAGTAATCAATTTTGTTGTTTTTGGTGTTAATTAGTTTCTTTGAGTTCTTAATTTTACCACTCAACACAGAGATTTCCTTGGGGTAAACAAACTAACCTAATTGTATGGCTTTTAAAAAGATTATCCTTTAAGATATTTGTGACCGCATAGAGGAAAGGTAATCCTACTTTTTCTCCAGCATTTTACTTCGAAAATCAATATTTATAACAGAATCATGCAACTTGGGCCTTGTCTGCGACACCAAGCCTGTAAGCATCTTTTATTTTATTGGTTATATCTTTTAACTATAATTTACCGCAATAACTAATGGAATTATGGTCCCTATATTCTGAGCAACTTTTTAATCTTTAGTACTATACTATTCCAAAGTACGCCTATATGACAGAAAAATATGAAAAGGAAAAATGAATCCAAATTCAACGATTCTCTTTTAGCTACCGACAATCCCATGAAAAGTTTTACAAGTTTTCACTAGCCTCTCGCGTTTTGATGGGTTGTCCTTGAAAACTCAAACCACTCGCTACTAAAGATACCTTCAATTTTTAATGAATTAGGTTTGAGCTGAAAACTCAGCCCCATCTTCATCAAATTCATCATAAATTCACTTTTAATACATTTCTTAAACCACCCTAGAATTGATTTAGTTTCTTATATACGTACGAAGCAAGCATGCACTTCATAAGTAGAATAATACTATATATGTACATAATAGACGTGAATGGGATAAGAAGAGTGTACAACTCATGAGACCTCGTCTTTTTACAGATCAATCTTGATCGTTGGATAGGTTAAAATCAAAGGTTTCAAAATTTGTGTAAAAAAAATATAGTTTTAGGAGTGGCCCTTGAATGAGACCCATATAACCGATATTTTGATTTTTGACACCCAATAAATGAAAAATCAAGTAAACCAATTACCCGTTCTTGCAAAGACAGACTTTTATTTCCTTTTTGCTATATTTGCCGATTAGAGTGATAGTGAATGAATGGCTCGTTTTTAAGTAATTTACACTTTATAGATATATATAATCAATTCTTAAATTTTGATGAAATTAAGAAGATGAGGTGATGCATGCAAATACCTAATCTGCTATACATCGTACAAAACTTCAAAATGGGTTGCGTTTTCTTTCTATTTTTGCTTCCAAAGTTTAGTGGGGACAAAAAGCCTATGCGTTCAAAAGGTTGGATAGATACATTACATAAAAGAAACTGATCATGGTCAAATAATTGCGACTTACATATGGATAATATTAATCTAAGTTAATCATCCTTTTCTTCTTCTAAAACGTCATTACTATGTATTTATATTCTAACCACTCTGTGGTTAATAATGATCAAAATATTGAATTATATATCATGACGTAAATGACTATCACTTTTATTATATCATCACAATCATTTTATTGTATCATGTCTTTTTTTTTTTTTTTTTATGTTGTATTGCATCGCAAATATCATTACATTTTTTCTCCTTACCTCTCGGCAGTGTCAATGACTTAAAAAAGAAGCTCGATTTCTAGCAATTTTTAAATTAATGGTCAGTTATTGCTTTTAGTAAAAGATAATTGTCTCTCACTATGAAAGCAACATTTTCTTGGACACACACTTTTCATCACTTGGTAGCAGCAGTTTGGAGCCCCGCTCGCTTATTGTTTATAGATATATATGATATGCAGGTGTGAAAAAAAGGAATTAAAAAGAAAAAGCTTTATGATTATCAGTATATTAGGTATTAGCCTAATATTGTCTCCCACGAACGATTTAGAGTACATTCCATTCCAGGTGAAACGATAATGCGAAGAAATTACCTTTACAGAGATGCGGAGGTCGTACGTGTCGAGTTGGGAAGACAACCACGTCAAAAGGTTGGTGTTGGTGCGCAATGATAAAGGCTTAATATAATATAATATAATATACTAAATTCCTAAGTGCAGCTGTTCGAAAATCCATGGACGAAAGCATCAAATTGGTAGACAAACAAGCCAATCACATTGAATCTATATAGTATATATATGCGGAATTGCATGTTAACTTATACTGTAATGTCCTCTTTGGAGATGTAGACATATGCATGTTGTTGGGGCATGGGGTTGGCTAATTAGGTCTTTTTGGCGTCACTCGTAAAAGTTGCAATAGATTACGAAATAAATTGTTGCGTACTGATCAAGGACGGTTAATTAGGTTCTTACATATGATGTATGGATCCATGAGGTCCAGTTCTTATAAGTAGTCTGGAAAAATTATCTCTATTACTTAAAGGGATGTGAATTTAGCAGTTGCGAATGGTGAAATTTAATGTAAAACTGAAATTGTCCTTAAATGCAAAGCACAATGTAAATGACAGTTGGTGAAAAAATGGGGGTAAAATTGTCAAAGAGATCAATTAAGAAAAAACCACGCCTGCGCCTCCTTGCTTCACCTCGAACGCTTCCGCCTCCCACACAGCAAACGCAAAATCATCCACAATTCCGAAGAGAAAGAAAATCCAATCTGGCGCGTTGCGGAGAGGGAAAAGCTTCCGCCCCCGCGGCGTCCTGTGCGCCGCCATCAACGACGATTTGACATAGAAGCAGTAAGAGCTTTCGGTAAGTTCTTGAATTGTTATAAAGAATATAACCAAATTTAAGAGATGCCTATGTTGACGAAGGATCCAAATTCCTGAATTTTTTGGCTAATTCCTATTGATGTTGAGAACTTGGGGTTTAATTTTAAATTAGGTGGTACTATGAGATTGGAACTTGGGGTTCCGGAATGGAAAAAGTGGTTTCAATTTCAATCTGTAATTGTCAAGTTCTTTCATTGTAACCAGACTTTGGGCACTGGTGGTGTTTGTGAGCAGTAGAAGAATTATGCAAACCCAAGGTACTATTTTCAGCCCTTTATGATTGTTGCTGTGTATTGAGTTTTCGTCTCAAACTTATGGATGATGTGTATTGCTAATATATTAGATTTGATAGTGTGATATCAAAACAATATCAAAATTAAAACTGACAACTTCAATCTCACTGTGTGGGTACTTCAATGTTTTATTCTAAATTCAAACATGCCTTTTCTTGGCCTCATTTGCTATTTCTTCCCTTGGTGTTTCAGTTGCGGAATGGGGTAGCTTCACTGCGATTTCGTCTTCTATATGTTATGCCTCTATATTCCTATGTTATTAATTTTAAATTTCTATCTCTATTTATCATCTGCAAATTTTAATGCTGTGAGATTTAGACTCATGCTATTTTGATAGAAGGGTATGGGATTGGAACTTGGGGTTCAGGAATGGAAAAAGTGGTTCAGTTTCAATATGTAATTGTCAAGTATTGTGTGGTGCAGCCATTAGCAGACTTTGGGCACTAGTGGTGTTTGTGCGCAGTTGAAGAATTAAGCAAACTCAAGGTACTGTTTTCAGCCTTTTATTGTTGTTCTCATATCTCTCTCAATTTAGTAGGTTTTGTAATTGATGAACACTTAATCCATGGGTTTCCTATTGATGTTGGTTTCTTTAAAATATTCATGTCGATTTTGGGATGTTCGTGCATGCAATGTTGGTTCATCAAGCTAATAACACAAGTTGAAGAACATGGAGTGAGAATGTATGTAATTGATTTCGTGAATGAAATATGCATTCAAAGCAAAAGGGGAGCTTAATCCCTTCAAAAGTCATTTTGGCTTTTTTTTTTTGTTCAAGGTTTTAAACTTCTCAGTTTGCTTCAAGGGTATTGCTCAATCAATTCTTCATCTGGCAGTCTTTTCCATCTTTCTCAATTTGATTTTCAGTATTCTCCCAAAAATTGAATTTTTTTCAATAGGTGAGTAAGGCTCCAGTTCCTAGCTGTCGTTTGGTTCGCCATGTGCTTTCAATTGTAATTGTTTACCTTAGATTAAGTATCTTGCTTTGGGTTTAATTTTGACGTGGAATGGTTAACGTAGAAATATTTGGGTATTGGGTTAATGTTGATTTCTCATATTAAATAGTTGCAAAGTCATCAAATTTGGCACACTTAGTGGGTTGTTTAATTTGGTTTTGATTTGAGAGAAAGCGATCTTAAAACGGTTAGAGGAGCCCTGCTCTATTTGCTTCATTTTCTGCAATTTTCCTCAGCTCTTCTTGATCAATTCCATACTCTAATGCAGTTTGCTTTCGTGAAGGAATTACTTCAAAAGGTTGAAACCTTTAAGGTGTTCATATACCTTAACCAACAATGATTTTTAACAATTGTTATGTTCTTGGTCTGCTTGAATTTTGGTATGAAATATTTTATCACCATTGTTTCCTGCTCGAATTTTGCGGGTGTGATGACAGGCCATTGCATTTGGATTATGTGTGCTTGAAAATAAGGACTGCAACATTCGAGAGGCTTTTAGTTATTGTTCTCCTAGCATATTTAATCAATTTTGACTTTTCCTTCGGTTGCTCTGGCTTTAAAAAATGCATATGAAAGTTTTATTGTGGGTTTGGGTATGTGCATATTCAGTTCCATAGAAAGTTGATCGTATTTGTGAAGTATGTCTTTCTTACCAATTCATTTTATGAAGGACAATATATAATCCCCAATTTTTGTTGTACTGTGCAGGTTGATTTGGTCACACAAACTGATAAGGCAAGTGTACAGATTTCAGCAGGAGAACAACTCAATATCTGTTGGTCTAACTTCACTTTATCTACTTTGGTTTGTATCTTTTAGTTTTAGGTTTCTTGCTAATTGAATCTAGCATGTCCCACGCTAGCATAAAATTGATAAGCAGTACAACTATGTTCCATGCTAGCACAAGATTACTAAAGTTTATGTTGATCTAATGTATAGAGCAATTCCTCTGCCTCATGTATGAAAGAAATGAAACAATCGCTTAGGACTTATATGTACTTTATCATAAGGTATTTTGTAAACTTATACCTAATCAACAAATTCATTTCATTTTCACATCTACCTAATCAACATATTTATTTCATATTAGCCTCACCGCACACTCGTAGAGAGGCTTTTTTTGCATCACGGGCGCTTCGCGCCAAATTTCAATGCTCTTGGTATTTGTCTCGCGTTTGGTAGATGTATCTTTCCAATTTAATTATAAATTTATAATACTTGGTCCGGTCTTGTAACCTGGTGGGTTTGTGTTTCAAGAACTGGTCTCAACCCAATTGAGGTTGGTTTGACTTGGTTTCGGTACCGATTCTGTTGACTTTTTGGTCAACTGGTAAATTTCGGTACTGTTTTCGGTGCGGTCTAGATTTTTCTATCCAAATGCCCATCCATCTTAAAAAGATATTATATGGGTACTATGGAGACACTATAATTCTCTCTCATAGAATATGCATATAGTCCAGTATATAGGTACATTATAGTATTGTTATAGAGCTATAGTACCCTAAAGAACCATCATAGCTCACTCCCCTTTATGGGCTGAATCTAGCAGAAATTCATCAGCAATCCAAAATAACCATCTCCGCCACTCATTTTTCCCTCCTAATACCTCTCCTCCTCATCTCTCTTACATGGGGAATTCCCAAAACCCTAACCATGATGCCGATGACAAAGCCCCTATCAATGTCGTCGATGACGAGACAAACGACGATGATGAAGAAGAGGAGGAAGATGACGAAGATGAAGATAACGATGATGACAACCAATACCCACCACCGCCGCGAAGGCGAGAAGGAAGATAACCACGATATTTTACATAGTATTCTATAAGGTGTTCTAATAGGTGTTTTATAAGTGTTCTATATGGTATTCTACAAGTGTTCTATAAGTGTACACGAAGTTCTACAGGGTGTCGTACAAATGTTTTTCATAGTGTTTACAAGTGTTCTACATGGTGTTTGATAAGTGTTCTACAAGTGTTCTACACGGTATTTTATAAGTATTCTACAAGGCGTTTTACAAGTGTGCTACATAATTTACTATAAGTGTTCTACACGGTATTCTACATGGTGTTCTACAAGTGTTTAACATAGTGTTCTAAAAGTGTTAAATACGGTCTTCTATAAGTGTTCTACACTATATACAACAAGTGTTCTACAATGTGTTCTATACAGTGTTCTACAAGTGTTAAATAAGGTGTTCTACACAGTGTTCTACAAGTGTGTTACACAGTATGCTACAAGTGTTCTACACGATGTTCTATAATGTGTTCTATAAGGTGTTTTATAAGGTGTTCTACACAGTGTTTAACACAGTGTTTTAAAGGTGTCAAACATGGTGTTCTACAAGTGTTTAACATAGTGTTCTACAAGTGTTTTACAAGATGTTCTACACAGTGTACTACAAGTGTTTTATAAGGTGTTCAACAACTGTTTCACACAGTGTTCTACAAGTGTGTTACACAGTATATTACAAGTGTTCTACACGATGTTCTATAATGTGTTCTATAAGGTGTTTTATAAGGTGTTCTACGCAGTGTTCAACACGGTGTTCTAAAGGTGTCAAACATGGTGTTCTACAAGTGTTTAACATAGTGTTCTACAAGTGTTTTACAAGGTGTTCTACACAGTGTACTACAAGTGTTTTATAAGGTGTTCAACAACTGTTTCACACAGTGTTCTATAAGTGTTCAACAAGGGTTCAACGCAGTGTTCCAAAGGTATTTTATAAAGTGTTATGCAATGTGTACTACAAGTTTTCTACACAGTGTACTACAAATGTTCTACAAGGTGTAATACAAGTGTTTTATAAGGTGTTCTACGACTGTTTCACACAGTATTCTATAAGTGCTCAACACAATACTCTGTAAGATGTACTAAAAGTGTTCAACATAGTTTACTACAAGTATTGTACATGGTATTCTACAATGCAATGTTCTATACATTGTTGTACAAGGTGTACTACAAGTGTTATACAAGTTTTCTACACAGTGTACCACAAATGTTTTACAAGGTGTATCACAAGTGTTTTATAATGTGTTCTACGACTGTTTCACACAGCGTTTTACAAGTGTTCAATGAGTGTTCAACATAATGTTCTACACAATGTACTACAAGTGTTCTACACGGTGTTCTACAATGTATAGTATATGTGTTCAACGCAGTGTTCTATACAATGTTCTACAAGGTATAATATAAGCGTTTAACACAATGTTCTACAAGGTGTTCAACACATTATTCTACAAAGTGTACTATAAGCGTTCAACACTGTATTGTACAAGGTGTACAACAAGTGTTCAACACGGTATTTTTCAAGGTGTTCAACACGGTATTCAATATGGTGTTTAACAACGTGTTCAACATGATATTCAACAAGGTGTTGAACATCGTATTCTACAAGTGTTCAATAAGGTGTTCAACATAGTGTTTAACATTGTGTTCGACAAAGTCTTTAACACGGTATTCTTCAAGGTGTTCAACAAAGTTTTCAACAAGATGTTCAACATGGTGTTCAACATGGCGTTCAGCATGGTGTTGAACATGGTGTTCAACAATGTGTCGAACATGGTGTTCAACAATGTGTTCAACAAAGTGTTTAACATGGTGTTCAACAAGGTTTTCAATATAGTGTTCAACATGGTATTCTACATGGTGTTCAACATGGTGTTCAACATAGGGTTCAACAAGGTGTTCTTCAAGTTGTTCAACAAGATGTTCAACATGGTGTGCAGCATAGTATTCAATAAGGTGTTCAGCAAGGTGTTGAGCATGGCGTTTAACAAGGTGTTGAACATGGTGTTCTACAAGTCTTCAACAAGATGTTCAACAAGGTGTTCTTCATGGTGCTCCACGTGGGGTTCAACAAGGTGTTATTCAAGGTGTTTAACAAGATGTTTAACATGAGCTTCAACAAGGTATTCAATAAGGTGTTCAACAAGGTATTCAATAAGGTGTTCAACAAGGTGTTCAACATGGTGTTCAACAAGGTTTTCAACATAGTGTTCAACAAAGTGTTCAAGAAGGTTTTCAACATAATGTTCAACAATGTGTTGAATATAGTGTGTAAAATGGTGTTCAACATGGTGTTTTTGAAGGTGTTCTACACCATGTTCAACATAATGTTTAACAAGGTGTTCAACATGGTGTTCAACAAGGTTTTCAACATAGTGTTTTACATGGTGTTCAACATGGTGTTCAACAACGGGTTCAACAATGTGTTTTTCAAGGTGTTCAACAAGATGTTCAACATGGTGTTCAACAAGGTGTTCAATATGTTGTTCTACAAATATTCAACATAGTATTTAACAAGATGTTCAATAAGGTGTTCTTCATGGTGTTCAACACGGTGTTCTTCAAGATGTTCAATAAGGTGTACTTCATGGTGCTCAACGTGGGGTTCAACAAAGTGTTATTCAAGGTGTTTAACAAGATGTTTAACATGAGGTTCAATAAGGTGTTCAACAAGGTCTTCAACATAGTGCTGAACAAAGTGTTCAACATAGTGTTCAACAACATTTTCAATATAATGTTCAACAAGGTGTTCAATATAGTGTGTAAAATGGTGTTCAACGTGGTGTTTTTGAAGGTGTTCTATACGGTATTCAACATGGTATTCAACAACATGTTCTACATGGTGTTCAATATGGTGTTCGACAAAGTGTTCAACAAGATGTTCAATAAGGTGTTTAGCATGGTATTCAACATGTCGTTTAGAAAGGTGTTCAAAAAAGGAGTTCAACAATATGTTCAACATGATATTCAACATGGTATTCAATAAGGTGTTTAACATGGTGTTCAACAAAGCGTTTAAATTGTGTTCAACATAGTGTTCAATAAAGCGTTCTACATGGTGTTCAATAAAGTGTTCAACTTGATATTCAACATAGTGTTCAATATAGTGTGTAACATGGTGTTCAACACTGTGTTCTTCAAGATGTTTGACACTTTATTCAATAAGTTGTTCAACATGGTGTTCAATAAGGTGTTCAATATGATGTTCGACAAAGTGTTTACCACGGTGTTCTTCAAGGTGTTCAACAAAGTGTTTAACATAGTATTTAAACAAAGTGTTCAACACGGTGTTATTTAAGGTGTTCAACAATATGTTCAACATGGTATTCAACAAGGTGTTCAATATGATGTTTAATATGGTGTTGAACATAGTGTTCTATAAGTGTTAAACAAGATGTTCAACAAAATGTTCAATATACAAGGTATTTAACATGGTGTTCTTCAAGTGTTGTACACGGTATTAACAAGGTATTTAACATGGTGTTCAACAAAGTGTTCAATAAGGTGTACAACATGGTGTTCAACATAGTGTTAAACAAAGTATTCAGCATACAATGTGTTCAACGAAGTGTTCAATATGGTATTAAACATGATGTTCTTCAAGTGTTCTACAACGTGTTAAACAAGGTATTTAACATGGTATTCAACAATGTATTTAACAAGGTGTTCGAGAAAGTGTTCTTCAAGGTGTTCAACAAAGTGTTTATCATGGTGTTCGAGAAAGTGTTCAACACGGTGTTTTTCAAGGTGTTCAACAAAATGTTTAATATGATGTTCAACATGGTGTTTAACAGGGTGTTCAACAAGGTGTTCAACAAGGTGTTGAGCATGGTATTCTATAAGTGTTCAACAAGGTGTTCAACATGGTGTTTAACAAGGTGTTCAACAAGGTATTCAACATAATGTTTAACCTGGTGTTCAACAAAGTATTTAACAAGCTGTTCAACAAAGTGTTTAACAAGGTGTTAAACAATATGTTCAACTTACAAGGTGTTCAACATATAAGGTGTTCAACACGGTGTTCAACATATAAGGTGTTTAACACGGTGTTCAATATGGTGTTCAACATACAAGGTGTTCAATATGATGTTCTTCAAATTTTCTACATGGTGTTCAATAAGGTGTTTAACATGGTGTTCAACATAGTGTTCAACAATGTGTTTAACATGGTGTTTAACATGGTGTTCTTTAAGGTGTTCAACAAGATGTTCAGCATGGTGTTGAGCATAATGTTCAACATGGTGTTCAACATGATGTTCAACATAGTATTCAACAAGTTGTTCAAGAGTGTGGTAGAGGCAAATAGAAAATGGAAACGATACGCCAATCAAACGCAAGACGAATGGCAAGAGCATTGAAATGTGGCGCGAAGTACCTGTGATGTGGTGCGCAACACTTGCAGTGAGACTAGTTTGAGTTTAATAATTTTGGTGTTTCATTTTCATTTCATTAATTTTGAATGAAGAGTTTGGTAGTGACAATGCACATATGAATTGTATGCAAGTGACAACAATATATAATGTGACTATTTGACATAAGGGGAGGAACTCATAACTTTTTTTGTTTTTCCTCCAATGAGTCCATATTATGCCATCGATTTAGATCGAGTCACCCAAACAAAAGCATCATTAAGCATAATCAATTATATTTACACTTATTTCTTCTCCTCGCTCTCCATCTTTTGCATCAATTCCTTGGTTCCCTCCTAAGGTGTTTGGTTTGGTTTGAGATATTTGAGGAAACTATAAATATGTTGTGTCTAAAATGTATCGTAACTTAAGCTTACCTCCCGTCTTCACTCCCTGCTAAATCTCCTTTTGACTTCTTTTACCGCTTAGAGAAACCAAGATTCTCTCATCTTTTGAGTGTTCGGTGGTGCTTTCTTTACGGTAGTATGTCACAGAAAATACGGTCAACATTCGACTCTCTTATTATTTCTTCGGAATCATAATGGTGAACTACGAGTGGCTTGATTTCATCTTGTGGATACATAGCCAACGGATGATGTTTCTGGAGTGCTACTCTCCCAATTGCGCTTAATTAAACATGAATTCGGAGTGTGGGTCGTTACATCAAATTGACGCATTTGACAATAAATGAGTATCCAATTTTATAAGTATACAACATGTAGTTTAGAGAAAAAGTCCATTAATTCGTGCCGATGTTTGAAATGAAGAAGATTGTATATGCGTTTACACTTCCCATTGTAAGCCCAATGGCAGCACAATAAGTGAAATACGATTTTGGACATGGTTGATGGCTAAATATCACCCAGTAAGTTCAGTTTATTGATTTGGAAAAAAAAAAAAAACAAGTTCAGTTTATTGAACAGTACATCTGCACTATACCCATTGAACTTTCGAAAATTAGTTTTGAATAAAAAGTTAGATAGTCATGACATTGTGCATGTAAATTGTATGCAAGTAAACAGTAGCATTATTTGTGTCTGTTTTTCACTTGAACTCTTTTCGGTTTTCGTGCAATGGATCCGTTGGCCGTACCATTATGCCATCGAGTCACCCAAACAAAAGCAAGCATCACATAATCGATTCTTCACTTCTTTTAAACCATTTCCACCCATGAGACAAGGGACAAGAGGCAAAGTCAAGAGAATAGTCCCAAAATGCAAATACTATTCACGTATGACCCACCATAATAGTAATTGCCTTTTGTTTTTGGTTTCACCGGTAATAGGCCAAAGGCAAGGGGTGATTACTATTCACGAAACTCATTTTTAGTTTCTTTATGAACTTAGATAGTTTGCACTGACAAAATAGTTTCTTTTAAGAAAGAATTTGTGATGTTTTGATGTGGTAAGTGTAAAAATTGGATTGGGTATTCATAGGAAAAAAATTAATTTTCTACCCGGAATATTTATAACCGATGGATGTAAAATGGACTCCCCAGATTTTGCCATGTGAAGTTGACGTTAGCTTACCTGAAGGCAGGGAGGCAGGCAAGTTTCTGCCTTTTGCCTCGCCTCTTGCCTCTCCCATCTCTACAGTAAAAGACAACTATAGCAAGGGTCGAAACCTCTTTTTTGGTAAAGACAAAATTTTCTCATCGTTTTTGCCCATGCTCTTGCCATTGCCACAAGGGTGGAAATGCTCTTATGAATTGTATGAAAGAACAAGAAAGTTGCAATAAATAGACGTGGGCTGTCACATGTTTTGGGCCCGCGGCCCAAATTCGAACGAACCGGTAATTAGAGAAAAAAGGTCATCCTATCCAGAAATGTGGGAGAAGGACTTCAACTAAACACCTGTCAATTTAAACTCCACACCCATCTCTACCGTCCACGTGTCCCGAACCCCAACCGCCATAATCCCCAATCTCAATCCCTAATTTCGCTGTTTTTATCCCCAGTCTCTCTCCACCGTCCTCGTTCACAAAAATCCCCCAAAATCGAATTTCACCTGAAAAAAAACTTTTCGACCAGAAAATCAAAACAAACCGAAAGAATGCTGAGGCTCGCGGCCAGGAGACTTCTGCAAGGCGGCGGCGGCGGTGGTGGCCGGATGGGGTCGCCGGCGGTGCTGACCATGCCGCGTATGTACCACGAGAGGGTGGTGGACCACTACGACAACCCCCGCAACGTCGGGTCGTTCGATAAGACCGATCCGACGGTGGGGACGGGGCTCGTCGGAGCTCCGGCGTGCGGCGACGTGATGAAGCTACAGATTAAGGTCGACGACAGCACCGGCAAGATTGTCGATGCTTGCTTCAAGACCTTCGGTTGCGGATCGGCAATCGCCTCTTCTTCAGTCGGTGAGTCGATCATATATATGTATATACGTATGCATATTTGTTTGTGTTTATTGGTTGATTGGTTGCTGAGAAAGTTTTAGGGGAAAAGATTGAATTTTTATTGATCGATTTTATTAATTCTGCTGATTGTTTGATTTGGCTGGTGTAGAAACTTGAGTTTAAGCATAAGAATGTGGAATATTGGAGCTTATGAATTGTTCTGTTGGGTTTTGAATTGAAAGTTTAGGTTTTTAGAATTAAATTTAACCTTTTTTTGAGTTTTGTGTATTGATTCCAATTCAATTCTTGTGTAATTGTTTCGGAATGGTTGCGTTTCCTGCGTCGAATCAATTAGCAGCTAGAGAGTTAAAGATAAATTGCTTCATAGCATATTGTCCTCCCATTGCTTAGTTTTCGTTCCTAATTTGTCTAATACGATTCTTTGTGGACTGATGCCATCGATTTTAAATGTCTAATGCTGGGGTTGTATCTTCTTTCAGCTACTGAATGGGTGAAGGGCAAACAAATGGAGGAAGTCTTGACTATCAAGAACACGTGAGTTCTCCTCGTCTGCTTATACCTTTATCTACTTCTTTTCTTTGCTGATACTGTTTGACATGGTGGTCTCGTGTATAGATTGTCGGTTTGAAGTCCTATCCTGTTAGCTTTATTTCTGCAATGAATATTAACTCGTGTACTTTTCGATGAAACCTATGCTTTCTTCTGTTATGTTCTCGGTGAAAGTTTATATTACTAGTGCTAGTGGAAATTCACTGCTAGTTTAGTTTATAACGTGCCTAACTCGAGGGGTTGTAGGTTTTGTTTTTCTTTGTCTTGTGTTGTGTTGTCAAATAGTCTCGTTTGTTGCCCCTTTTCGCTAACCAGTAGTCCCTCTATCGACCATTTGCTTCAAATTTACTTTATAAGATGCCAAACTGGAAGGATTCTATATCATGTTTTTCTCCATCTTCTGTTGCAAATTGCCTCTCACATCCCCTTACCGACAGTCTTGCCATAGCGATATCTGTTTCCAGTTTCAATTTCTGGTTTGTTGTTTCATATACCGCCTGTTCCAAACGAAATTTGTTTTGCTGGAGGCTTTGATGTTCTAAGGTTGTTTCTTCATGTCTTTGGTCAATGTTTTGATTGGTTCTTTTGACTGTCCTGCAGAGAGATTGCAAAACATCTTTCCCTTCCTCCGGTCAAGCTTCACTGCAGCATGCTTGCCGAGGATGCCATCAAGGCAGCTGTTAAAGACTATCAGCTTAAGCAAAACGGTTCAGGGGAGGCAACTCCTGTGGAGAAGACTGCTAGTGCTTGATTTTGTCTCCGATGTAAAATGATGATGAAGAATACCGTCTCCACCCGTTCACTGTGCACTGGTTACTTTAATAATGGGTTGTAATGGATTACACTAGCGTCGCAACGTATTTCCGATTTCTGTTTTTCTTTTCTTGTGGCATTTCAGTTATATTGGGTGGACATGCACGGTTTTAAGTTAGATGTAAATTACAGATATGATTGAAGAAGATACGAGCTTTCATGGAATTTGTTCATATTTACATGTATCTCTAAACGTCATCCTCAAAACTTTCTCACTTTGATAAGATACTGTACTAAACCGGCACCCTTCAAATTGTACGGAGCCAGGTCCTCGTGATGTGGCTATGAAACACAACAGAGAACAAACAATCTGTTGCGGCTTTGTATTGAAGATTAGAATGAATTACGCATTAATGCTAAGGTTTGATAATGATCTTGGCGTGATTGTCTCATCGAATCCATTTTCAAGAGTTAAGTTGAAAAGCATCTCGAAAAGTCGACCGCGGGAAACCTCCATTCAATTTACCAGCAAAAGATCCAATATTTAGATTCTCCAAAATCCTCGTACCATTCTGTTGTCTTCACCGCCATTGCTATTTGATTCACTTAAAAGTTCGAAACTTTTAGTCAGCACCTGTTTGCCGGTGAAAGAGGAGACAGAGATATGGCTTCTATACAATGGTCGCGTTCCCGGCCGCTGTTGGACCTCAGCAAAGCTGCAATTCAAGGAGGGAATTTTGATGACAAGGACCCCACCATTCTTCTGCCTAATCAGTTAGAAGAGTTGCCTCACTTGGCATCGGACATTGGAGGTCTATGATTGCTTAATTCACTTGTATTAAGACATTGCTGGTGCTCTTGGACTTGTTAGTTTTTTGGTTATAAGATTAGATGGTTATCAGTGTAATGTTGGTTTGAGAATAGAGGTCTGACTTGGTTAGTGTAGAGGATTTTGCAATCATGCATGTCTTGTGAGGATCACCTATTATTGTAATCGATGGTGCTGTTATTGCTGCAGTTATTAGTTTGGTTCGAAGTTGGGAAGTATTCTAATCGTATGTAGAACTCAATTCCTGCTTGTGAGAGTTCTGGTGCAAAATATGCGCATCCATGTTTGTGGTGAATGTTTTCGATTCTAGTAAACGAACTGTTTTTAGTCTGTTTCAAAAGATGGCATTTTGAAATTTATTTGATGGTTTTCTGGCAGGATCTCTCGTCAAGTTAATGTATCAAGATATGAAGACCAATCAAATGATGTTAGTAGGAGAAGCTACCCCATTCTTGGTAGGAGACTTCATTTCGTGAAGTTTGAGACGAGCAAGATTAACGAGTGCTTGGACTTCATCTGTAATAAGCAGCTTCACCGTGGTGGTATTTTCGTTTGGCTATCCTTTCTCCTTGTTTTAATCACTTTTTCAATGGCTAAGAATAGTAGATTTCTCCAACTTGTTTTGTATTTACGCTTGTCTCTGTAACAATGCCTTCAAAAGATGATCTAATTTCAGCATTTTGTCGGTTCGGAGCCTTGAAGGAATCAGAGACACAGTTGGTACAGGAACCTCGTATTGCCCAGGTTGTATTCATGAATGATACAAATGCTGAAAAAGCACTTCATAGTTTACAGTCAAAGAAACCTTTTGGTGCAAACCTTGTTAGTTACGAGCTTGTTCCTCTACTGTCTGTGTCCGCACAAGTCTAGCCTCTCCAACTACACCTGGCAAGGCATCAGGACTTCACGTCATAAGGCAAAATCTCCAGACAATGACATCAAAGCTGGAGACGTGTGGTGGTGAAAATCCGTCTCCAGAAAAATGTGAAATTACTTAAATCCCTTAGACAGAAGGTGAGTTCAATGGGTGGTTCATCCCAATCGTAACTTGAACTTCATGTTAGTCTGTACATGTAGTGATGATTCTGCCGGTGTTGATCTGGAATGCTTATTATTCATTGTTTTTTTATCTTATGCGAAAACTGGAATACTTATTGTTTTACATCATCACAATCAAAGATTCAAAATGAAACGCTTACGAACTGTTAAGTATAAGACTTTATAAGTTGTGATGAAATGCCATGAGTTTCTCATAGGCGTTGTATTGCTTACATACAGAAGAATACAAGAGTCCACAATGTGTTGGACAGTACATCAGATAAGCCTTTAAACAGATAGGCTTAACAAAGGGATAAAACAAACATTATACAAAGATAAATACAAGGATAAATCCTAAGTATACGAGTGATAAATAGACAATAGACTTATCGGATAACAAGTGGTTTATCATGTAATTCATCACAATCAAAGTTTCAAAATGAAACGTTTACCAACTATTATAGTACATTACACATAGGATTCAAGAAATTTGCAGGTTGAATTATTTGGCAACATGACGAGCCACGTTACACGAAATAAGAGATTCAAATCTAGAATGTTTTCTGGTATTGAAATGAGAAATATTAGCTGATTGGTGTTACAGTATACACGAAATGCATTAACATAGCCATGTAAGTTATAATCTTTCTAGAACACAACAATGTATAAAGTGGCCGGAAATTATAGCGCAACGTCACGCGCTTACTATGCGAGTAGTACAACCCCCAGCCCGCCACTTACAAGGCGGGCCTACCAAAGCCGATCACAAACAGGGGGGACAACAACTGCTGACCACCCCAAATCTCAACAACGAAAGGTCCAATCTTGTTAATCTCTTTTTAACCTCACCTAAATCCTCGGATTATTTTGTGTTGTTGTCTTCACTCCTCAGTCTTCGCCGCCACCATTTCAATTCGATTCAAAGTCTCACACTTTTAAGGTCCGCATTTGTTGCTGTTCAACTAGTTCGCTCCCACTTTTCTCACCTAACTACTTATTTACATTTCTTTTCAGTTGTTATTCAACAATTTCCATTGTTTTTTACCTTCTGGGTCGTTATCGTTTTTGCGCAATTGTATTATTAGGTGGTCCAGAGTCATTAAATTTCGAGACTTTATCCAATTCTTCAATTGGGTCTCCAAAATCATGAAGTTTGATTCCAACCATGAACTCCTCTTGGGTTTTTGACACTTTGCATTAGTTAACAGCTTCAATTTTCTCCCCCCTTTTTTTTTACTGTTTGTTTTTGGTAGCAAAGGAGGACAAAAAAACAGTTGAGGTTTTGGAGTGATGGCTGGTGTAGCGGAGGACCCAGTTGTTGGAATTAACGATATAAAAGATAGAGATGAAAAAAGCAAGACTTCAAATTTGGAGAAAGTGGTGAAAACAGCAGAGGAGGCTGGTGGTCAAAGTGGGGAGAGAGATATGGCTCCGGCAACCGGAAATTCAATCCACCGGTCGGCTTCCCGGCCTCAGTTGGACCTCAGCAAAGCTGCCATTCAAGGGAATCTTGAAGAGAGGGACCCCACCATTCTTCTGCCTAATCAGTCTGATCACTTGTCTCATTTGGCCTTGGACATTGGAGGTGCTATCATTGTGTAATTCACTTGTTTTAGGACTATGTGTGTTATCTTGGACGTGTTAATTTTTGGTTTTTCGGCTGTAAGTTTAAGTGATCGTCTGGTTTTTGTTGGTTGAGAAAACTAGGAGTTTATGTGATCAATGGTGTTGCAATTCCTGATGTTTTATTTCTTCGAAGTTTCGTAGTGTTCTTATCTTATATAGACCGAGTTCGTGGTTGTGAGAGATGCAATGTACAATTATTCGCATCCATTCGGCGAAACTGTTGTTAATCTCTTTAGCAAGATTGGCTTTTGAAATTTGATGGTTTACTGGCAGGATCTCTCATCAAGTTAGTGTATTTCTCTAGACATGAAGACCAATCAAATGATGATAAAAGGAAGAAGACTTTGAAGGAGAGATTGGGAATTTCCAATGGGAGCAGGAGAAGCTACCCCATTCTTGGTGGGAGGCTTCATTTCGTAAAGTTTGAGACAAGCAAGATTAATGAGTGCTTGGACTTCATCTATTCTAAGCAGCTGCACCGTGGTGGTACTTTCAGCTGCTGTTCTTTCCCCTTGCTTTAATCACTTTCTTCAATAGCTAAGCGTAGTAGATTTTTCAAGCTTGTATGGCACTTATTCTTGAAGATGTAGCTTGGTCAAGTTTCCAGCAAAAATATCTAATTTTATCTTATAAATCTTGGATAGGGATGGATGCTCGTATCTGGAATCCTGATGCCCCAACCAATGAAAATGCAGTAATTAAGGTAACTAATATGTACCAGTCATTTGTATTTTAAACTTGTATTAAATATGTACCTTTTGGAATGGCACTAATGTTTATGAGTATTCTTGCGTGAAGGCCACAGGTGGTGGGGCATTTAAGTTTGCAGACCTCTTCAAGGACAGGCTTGGGGTTAGTCTCGACAAGGAAGATGAGATGGACTGTCTTGTGGCTGGAGCAAACTTTCTACTGAAGGTGGATATTGATCTGCTAAACCATTGTGCTCTCTTATGTACTTATTTGTTTGTTCTGCTTGCTGTGCATTTATTTGGAAAATGATATGCGTTCATGTGAATTTAGTTTGAGATTTAGGTTTGCATGCTGTTTTTTGGTCCGTCCATTAGTTTCCAACAAGAGCATTAATAACTTCTCATTTCTTCGTTGCTATTGACACAGCATTTATTGGTAAAACTGTGTTTGTATAGGTACTAGTGACTAACGAGCTCAGACCACCACAATAAATACACTTTAACTTTTGGCTTTCAGGTCGTTTTGTTAATAGTTATACTGGTTGCTTCTTAGTTGAGAAGTTTGACATTCTGTGATTTTCTGGTGTTATCATATGCTCATCTGTCCTACTTGTACATGGGGGTTTTCTCATTAATGTGTTAAAAGGTCTGAGATGAAGATTTCTTTTGCAAATATTTTCTGGTACTATTATAGTAGGAACATATCTTACAGCAATTCATTTTATGGTGTGAAAGAGGGCGGGTGTGGGTCATCGGCATATTTCTTTTTCAACTCATTTTGTTTTTGTTCAAGCATTTGGCTTTTTCATGAGATAATTTATTCGTGAGTTTCTGATAGCTCTATACATTGTACGCATAACCCATAAATCATCAAATCCTTTTGTACTACTTGTATAGTGCATTCTTGCATTCTTTTCTCAATCATATTCTCACTTCTCCGAGCGATAATTACATCTTCTACCATGATTCTATTAGGCAATTCGTCATGAAGCTTTCACACATATGGAGGGTCACAAGGAGTTTGTGCAGATTGACCACAATGAATTATTCCCATATCTTCTAGTTAACATTGGGTCTGGTGTTAGCATGATTAAGGTAAGCCTGTGTTATGTTTTTGTTCATATCAGTTGTGGAGATTCATTGAGCTTACTGCTTATTAAGTAACATGAGTTGGTTTAGGTCGATGGAGATGGAAAATTTCAGCGGGTGAGTGGAACAAATGTTGGTGGTGGTACTTATTGGGGCTTGGGAAGGCTGTTAACAAAGTGCAACAGGTTATTTTCTTCTTCTGATTAATTTGTATTCTTTTCTATTTTATCTCATCCCTCTCTACATTTTCTGTCCTGGTCTTTGACTAATTCAGCCTCTATTAGTTTTGATGAGTTGTTAGAACTGAGCCAACTCGGGGACAATAGCACTATAGACATGCTTGTTGGGGACATTTACGGTGGTATGGATTACTCAAAGGTAAGCAATAAATGAGATACATTAGATTATCATACAGATTTCATTGCTCTACTGGAGTGATTAAGACATCCTAATCATAAAACCTAGTATAGATCGGTCTCTCTGCATCAACAATTGCTTCTAGTTTTGGGAAGGCTATTTCAGAAAACAAGGAGCTCGAGGACTACAGACCTGAAGATATATCCCTATCCCTCCTACGAATGATTTCTTATAATATTGGCCAGGTATGCTTTGCAGTTGCAAGATCATGTTATGTTACTGTTCTTTTGCGTGGTGGTCTGACAACTTCTGATCTGAGTACCTGTAGTAATGTTGATTTCAAAAGATCTGATTTGGTTCCTTTTGTGCAGATATCTTACTTAAATGCACTACGATTTGGTCTCAAGCGAATATTTTTTGGCGGGTTTTTTATAAGGGGTCATGCTTATACCATGGACACCATCTCCTTTGCGGTTCAGTTTTGGTACATGTTACAACTCACAATATCATGTTTTAAATGTTTATGCCTTTTCAATTTGTCTATTAATGAAATTAAAGATCAAATTTGTTCTGTTGCCCATGAAATGATTTCCCTTTCCAGCTATTTCTCCAATAAATTTCTTGGTTAAGTTCCTCTTGAGCATAATGTAATAAACATCTATCTTAACATGTCACGGTATTTATATTTTAGGTCAAAAGGAGAGGCCCAAGCAATGTTTTTGAGACATGAAGGATTTCTAGGAGCCCTAGGTGCATTTATGAGCTATGAAAAGCATGGTCTTGATGACCTGATGGTCCATCAGTTAGTTGAAAGGTTTCCGATGGGTGCACCATATACAGGAGGAAAGATTCATGGTCCACCACTCGGGGATTTGAATGAGAAGGTAAGTGTTTGTCAGATTCGAAAAGACTGACTTCAAACTGCTTTTCCTGTGATCTTAATGGATTTCAGTTGTATGTTTATCTCTTGTTTAGTTTGAGGAAATCATGAATCTGAGCATAATAACATAATCAGCAGAAAATAAAAAATCTTAATGTCACGTGGGGTATTTATGAGTGTCGACCCATTTACGCTCAGAATGTTCCACAATATGTCGCAGCTTTTTTCTGGAGTGCAACAAATTAAAGTCTGAAAAGTGAGTCCACTATTTCCCAAGAATCACACCTTTCTGTGATATTCCAAACCACTAAACTAACCAAAAAGAAACTCAGACATCTTTGAAGATTAGAATATTTGAGTGGCATATATTCTCTCAAAAGCCCAACTTGGCTCAAAGGAAGGTTATAATCTGTAGATGAATTACTATAATACCTTCTAGATTTTGAACTATGCAATAGGTACAGGCACAAAGGAGAGAACTCGAGGTTACGAGTCATTGTTTCTGACCAATGACCAGTATGCTTCTGTATAGTTACATATCATTCTTGACTGGGAGAAGCTTTAATTTTATCATGTTTTAGGTCTTTGCTTCATGTGCTTAATCAGGATTTGACAGTCTTCTCATTCATTCTACTTGTATCAATTTTCATACTCTTATTATGCTTCATTCTGAAATTCTAGTCTTAGCACAAAAACTATGTTGCCTTTTCAACTGTCAAGAAATTTTGCAGAATTGATGTGGGCTGTAAACCTTGAATGCAGATTTCGTGGATGGAGAAGTTTGTTCGGAAAGGGACTGAGATTACTGCTCCAGTACCAATGGCTCCACCCGGAACTACTGGACTTGGAGGCTTTGAATCTCCTCTGTCCCGAGGAGGTACTCTGCGTTCTGATGCAAGTGCTTTGAACATTGGTGTTCTACATTTGGTACCCACATTGGAAGTCTTCCCATTATTGGCAGATCCCAAAACGTAAGTAACTTCTAGATTGTTGTTGTTGCTCGCTACTGTGCTAAGATTGTCGCCAGGGCATAGCTTAGTAAGTCTTTTATGTCCTTTTGAACTAAATACTTGTCACATTCTTTTCGATGTTACAGGTATGAGCCTAACACTATTGATCTATCAGATCAGGGCGAGTTAGAGTGAGTACATGCTGCTTGTTTTCTGTTTGTATGGAAATTATTTTTAAGGGCCAATACTATTTGGAGTTATAGGCTTCCAATTTCCATGGGTGTTTAGTTCTTATGGATAATTTGGGGTGCCTCTCATGGTATAGGTATTGGTTCACTGTGCTGTCGGAGCATCTACCAGACCTTGTTGATAAGGTAAATATTAGCATATATTCACTGAACTATAGGCAATCAGATGCGCGTAACTTATAGTTACATAGGATACTGGTTATTGTTTATTGTGTATTAGTTTCTTCATTGATTATGTTTCTGCACGAAAAATTAGATTCATATCTTTAAATATCAATTTATGACTTTGAGAGGTCTTTGTGCAATATGGTAGGCAGTGGCAAGTGAAGGTGGAACGGATGATGCTAAAAGAAGAGGTGATGCTTTTGCTCGTGCTTTTTCTGCTCACTTGGCACGGTAAGTGACTATGCTCTCTGAGATTATATCTAATATTTGTTTCATGTAATTGTTTGGTAAGTTAGAAGGCTTGAAACTCGCATTTCTGTGTCTTATACATTTGCAATCTGCACGTATTTCTGTAGTTTCATAATGTGCAAGTTTGTAAAATTATCTTGTGTCCCTTCTGAAACCAGTATTTTTAACATGTTCTTAGAGATCAGTGAAATTTTGTGTATTTTTTCCATTTAACAACTTCCAACTGGCCGTATAGTTTGATGGAGGAGCCTGCCGCATATGGAAAGTTAGGGTTGGCCAATTTATTAGAATTACGAGAAGAATGCTTGAGGGAGTTCCAGTTTGTTGATGCCTATAGAAGTATAAAGCAAAGGTAATTTCACTTTGTTCATTGAATAAGATGATTTCTGAGTCTAGCTCATTCTGGTTGTAAAAGGAATATAGAAATCAGTTCTGGGGAAGATCAGATGAGAGGTACGGTTTCCCTTACCCATTTCACCCAATTAAATTCTAACCCTCTGCTCCCTCTTTTATGAATGTAACAGGGAAAATGAGGCATCACTTGCTGTTTTAGCTGATCTGCTAATGGAGCTCGATAGTATGAGTGAGGTAGACTTCCATAGTGCATTCAATATAGTGGTTATTATATACCATTACTATATCAGTTGATATTGATCTGATTCATCTTTACTCGTTGTCTTTGCAAAAGTTTCACCAAAGGTACGACAGGCCCATTCAGTATAGGTTAAAACTAGGGTAAACATGGGTTGTAGTGGATAGCTAGCTTAACTTTTGAAAGTTCATGTTGTTACTTCAAACACACTTAATCTGAAGGTTCATGGCTTTTTTCAAATCATTGTTCTGATAATCTGAAACCTATGTATTTTGTAGGAAACAAGACTGCTTACTCTTATTGAAGGTGTTCTTGCTGCTAACATCTTTGACTGGGGTTCCCGTGCCTGTGTGGATCTTTATCACAAGGGAACTATTATCGAAATTTATAGGATGAGCCGCAATAAGATGCAAAGACCTTGGAGGGTAAGTGAAATTCACAACACAATAGCCATCTCCTTTTGATTGTTTTAAACTACAGATTATAAATTGGCTATTCCTGTCTAAGAGATCTTTTGAATTTTGTTTAGGTGGATGATTTTGATATATTTAAAGAGAGAATGTTGGGATCTGGAGATGAGAAGCCTCGTCC
Source organism: Spiraea crenata (assembly GCA_033992175.1). Lineage (NCBI taxonomy): Eukaryota > Viridiplantae > Streptophyta > Magnoliopsida > Rosales > Rosaceae > Spiraea > Spiraea crenata. The sequence goes on from JAVBHV010000046.1 coordinate 6,544,333, forward strand.
ACATAAAAGAGCTTTGCTATTCGTGGATAACTCCGGTGCTGACGTTATTCTAGGAATGCTGCCCCTAGCACGGGAGCTTCTCCGACGTGGAACAGAAGTAAGTTTATGCTGCATGTGGTTGCTATGGTAGCTTATTATTATTATTTAATCAAAAAGCTGTAATATGATTCTTTTTGTAGGTTGTGTTGGTTGCCAACTCCCTTCCAGCTCTAAATGATGTGACTGCTATGGAGCTTCCTGAAATTGTTGCTGAAGCTGCCAAGGTTGGTCCAGAAGCATGATCATACCTTTATTCCTATTTAATTATGTATTACATCAAAAGAGGAAAAGAAACTGATTCTTCTAGTCAACAGCATTGTGACATTCTTCGAAGAGCTGCTGAAGCGGGAGGCTTGCTTGTGGATGCAATGGTCAGCTCTCTAGACAGTTCTAAAGGAAATTCACCTTCGGTTCCATTGATGGTAGTTGAGAATGGTTGTGGCAGTCCTTGCATAGACTTACGTCAGGTCAGCTCCGAGCTAGCTGCTGCTGCAAAAGATGCGGATTTGGTATGATACTTCTTCCATTCACTAAAATGGTTGTCAAGCATTTAACTCTTGAAGTCATTGTATTTGACACATTATTATGCAGATTATCTTGGAAGGGATGGGCAGAGCTCTGCATACCAACTTCAACGCGAAGTTTAAATGCGATGCATTAAAGGTGAGATTGCTATTCATTGTTAAGGGATCCTTATATTTTCTTCTACTCTCTGTAATAATAAGAACTTGTTTTACAGCTTGCCATGGTGAAGAATCAAAGGTTGGCCGCAAAGCTGATCAAAGGCAACATATACGACTGTGTTTGCAGATATGAGCCGGTAATTAAAAGCGCTGGTCCACAACAAGAGGCGACTCGATCCTCATGAGACAGGCAGCTTGATACAAAATGATGAAGATCATGATTGTGAACAGATTCAAAAAAGAATAGTTGTTTCTTTGTTGTACATTCAAGTGTTTCGGTATAGTTGCCTAATAAACCAGTAACTTATATTATGTATTTAGCTATTCATTCCTTGGTTGTTATTCATCAACAGAGGGTGCAAAGATCAATCTTAACCTTGGTCATCATTATAGTTAGAAAGAAACTTAGCCAGTTATGAACACTAACCACAGGGCCCTGCAATGCTGTTATTAACTCTTATCAATAATTTGAAAATTCTCTTTCCATATTTAAATACAGCCAGAATATCAAGAATAGAAGTACCATCTATTTAAAGTACAGAAATCCACTTGACGCCAAAGGAGACTCCGAACTGTTTGACAAAAGAAACAGAAACTACTAAAAGGCGTGGAGCTCTCACGTGTGCTTGAAACCTGAACACCACAAAACATCTTTAAGTACGGTCATCTCACTTTTGCCAGTAACATTAGCCGAGAGCGACTCACTCACTCACTGACTCAGTTCGAAACGTATCTTTCGCCTCGATGTTTTCTTTATCGTTTTCCAGATTCCTCTGAGCTTCCAAAAACTTTCAACTCCAACCCCTCAAAACTTTACAAGCGCCAAGCTTTTTCGACTTTGTGGCGTCTCAGATCAAAGGCTCAGCACCCACGTGAATATAGCATCTTTTCTTGAGGTGAATTTGCTGTCTCATTTTGTGGTTTTGTTAAGTGGGTTGTTGTTGATTTGAGTTTTTCATGAGAAAAAATATGGCTGCTTTTGATGTTTGATTTTGGTTAAGTTTGGTATTGTTTTGGGTTTTGAAGGGTGGTTGTGCTGAATTAAACGGTGATAATAATAACAAAGTTCACTCCTTTTTTTTTGTTTTTGTGGTGGTATGCTCTTTATCAGATATGAGTTGTTGTGAAGAAATTAAGAATTAGCCGACTTGTTGGGACATTGTTGTTAATGGAGTACCCAAAGACCCCAGAAACCCTAGAAGCTCAAAACCCAGGTGGTAAAAACGTGGAAGAGGCTGCTAGGTTGTTTGAGTGGAGTGGGAACTTTACTGGGTTAGACTCTTTTTCCCGTATGTTGGGAGGTAGTGGAGAGAGACTTGATGTTACTGGAAAGGAGGTTGGGTTTGGCACTGTGGAATTGGCAGCTCAAGTTGTGGAAGCTGAGAAAGGAACTGTAGGTGGTATTGAAGGAGAAGGTTTTGGGGAATTGGGTGCGGGTGCAATGTCTGGTGTTTTAAACAGTTCCGTGATGGATGGCGTTGTTCAGGAGGCTTGTTGGATTCAGGGTGAGATTGATGGGGAAAATAAGGCTCAAATGGGATCTAAACAGTTGCAAGTAGATGAGGGACATGACATTCAAATGGGTTCGGTTGAGCCACAATCCGATGCGAATTTAGAGGGTTTGGGTGGTGAGGAAAGTGAACAGGGCGGAGTCCAGAATACGGCTGAAGATGAAGCATTGGGATTATATGGTATTAACGCAGCTGGGATTGGTACTGCTGGCAAGAATGTAGAAGTTTCGGGTGATGGTATATCGCTGTTTGTGGATTTTAGTGGTCCTCCACTCGGATGCACTGAAAATGGTCCTCCTGTGGAGTGTTTTAACCAAATCCACGAGAATGTGGAAGACTTTGGAGATGAGCAGGAAAAAGGTGTTGATTATCAAAGTTACGATTTTTCTGTGGGTGATATTGTATGGGTGAAAACCAAAACTGAAACATGGTGGCCAGGGAAAATTTATGACCCTGTAGATGCATCAAACTATGGTGTGAATGGTGACCAAGGGAGATGCCAGCTAGTAGGGTATTTTGGGATGAATCATATTGCCTGGTGCCATAAACTAAAACCTTTTCATGAGTACTTTGAGAAGATGTCAGGGCAGAGTAAGGCTAGAATATTCCTTGGAGCTGTAGAGAAGGCTCTCGAAGAGTTTGGTCAGCTTGTGAAACTGAGTATGACTTGTATGTGTGTTTTGAAGGAAAATCAGCTGTTACATGGTAATGCTGTATCCAAGGAAGGAGTTCCAATGCCTGAACGCAAATCTGGTGAACTTGGTGAATTTTCAATTACTCATTTCAATCCTGTAGAGTTTCTTGCACATGTCAAAAATCTTGCTCAGATGGTTTCCAAGTCCCACACACTTGATCTTACTGTCGCACGAAATCAGTTATCAGCCTTCTACCGCTCATTAGGGCACAAGCAGTTGCCGATGCATCTACTCAGGGAAACAAGTGATGCTGAAGACCGGAAAAGTAATCTTAGCATTCCGGAAGCATCCGGAGATTCAGAGGATTTAATTTTACATCAAGAGGAGAATGATTATCTCTTCAAGGATATTGATGTGGATAATGTGGCTGGTAGAGGAGGTTTCATTTCAGGTTCAATATCCAGGAAGAGAAAGATGAAGAGGAATTCTGACATTGAAGATGAGAGCAATGCTTCTGGTTTGGAAAATATTGATAATGGGAATGAGGGAATGGATGAAAAAGGGATTGAATCAAGAGAACGGAAGAAGAGCAGGTATCTGTCTTATCCGTACATAAACTTGGAGCAGAAAGGATTGCCTGCTGGAATGGATGAGGGTAGAGTTTTGCAAGTTACTCACGAAGGAGTGGCTGCAAATACTGACGGAGGACCTTCTAATTTTAAATGCAGTGGTGACAAGTTCTGGAGAAAATGGTATAGGAGGCTTCCAGGTGAAAGTAATATATCGGGCAATTCATACTTAAATGCATCTTCTGCTGAGTTGCTTTCTGAAATCTATTCTTCAGCTGTCGATTGCCTATATCCAAACAAAAATAAGACATTTGATTCTGTTGGGTGGTTCTTTTCTAGATTCAGAATTTCAGTATACCATGACGAAGCTGTTTGTGAAATCTATGGTGACAGTATGGCTGCTCAAGATGATGACAAAGATGCTAAACCCTACCTGTTGGAAAATAGTGGTCAGAATGGGGCAAAATCGGAAGGAAAGAAAAGAAGGAAAAAGACTACTTTGAAGCATCCAGAGGGTGAAGATATTGCCAGCATGCAAAATTTAGTTCAAAGCACTACAACTACTCCAAAAGAGAAGAAAAGGAGGGGACGACCAAGTTTGGGAAGATTGAAGACTAAATCTCTTTCTGGGCTGTCAGATATGAATACGAGCATTGCCGGTGACAGCTTTTTGGTGCCTAGTGGTAAGCCTACAGAATATAACAGAAAGATAGAGGAAGGAGCAAGCTCCGTGTGTCTTCAGCCTACACAAACAGCTGGAATACCAGATTTGAACGGGAACAATCTTGCCGATCAACAGAATCGTGCTGCTTCTGAAGGTAAAGCTGAACTAGAAAAGACACCAGGCAATGAAACTGCTGCAGAGCCCTCGAGGCCTAATATGACTGCTAGCTTTATAGATGTGAATGGGAACAATGTGACACCTGTTACATTGTTTGTAGATCTCCGGCTTCCTGCTGTCCCTTTTCCTGATCATGCTTTGGTGTACCCAGTAGACCCTAAACAGAGTGCCGGCTTACTCTCAGCTGACAGTGGGCCTGCACCGAAAAAGAGAAAGAGAAAGCAGAAAGCAGAACCAATGCCTCCAGCTGATGGTATTCCAGATTTGAATAGAAATAGTGCTGAATGCAAGTCATTGGGAAAGGAAATTCCGGGGTCCAATGGAATCACACCTACAATTAAGCCCGAGCGCAAGAAGAGGAGGAGAAAAGGAGAATTGGGTATGAATAATGGTAACGCACAGATTACTGAAAAGGCTCTAGGTACTGCTCTGCTGTTGACCTTTTCTCCTGGAGTACCAATGCCTTCCAAAGATGATTTAATTTCAACATTTTGCCGGTTTGGACCCTTGAAGGAATCTGAGACACAGTTGCTACAAGAACCTCATAGTGCCCGGGTTGTATTCATGGAAAATGCAGATGCTGGAGAAGCATTTCGGAGTTTGGAGACAAACAAACCTTTTGGTGCAGACCTCATCAGTTACAAGCTCTTTCATCTTCCAACTATGTCCAGGGTTTTAGAACCAGCCTGGTCTCTCCCCCCAAGTCTAGCGTCTCCAACTGAGCCTGGCAAAGCACCTGGACTTGATGTCATAAAGCAGAATCTTCAGATGATGACGTCGATGCTTGAGAAGTCTGGTGATAATCTGTCTCCAGAGATGAGAGCCAAACTGGAATGTGAAATTAAATCCCTCCTGCAGAAGGTGAGCTCCACAGGTGGTTCTTCTTCGTCTTAATTTGAACTCCATCCGATGGAATCTTAGTCTGTAAATGTAGTGGTGACTCTTTGGGCGGCTCTCTTGCTGGAGATGTTATGCTATGTTAAATTTGGAATGTCTGTAACGTATTGCATGAGAAGACATGCATAGGCAAGTGTGACCTATTGCAGTGGAACCTCTATGTATTCTAGTAATTGGATTTTCGTTTATTTGCATTACTATCGCTGATCTACAATTTTCTTTTTACTGGATGTTATATGCCATAGATTTGGACTGATAAAATGACACCCCAACTGTTGGTTGTTTTACTCGAGCATCCAGAAGTTCGGTTAAGCTGGTCATTCTCCTTGTGTCGGATGCCTTGTTTGATGCTCGTTTTTTATGGATGCTTCAAGTTTCCATTAATTAACAACAGGGACACCACAGAACTTTGCAGCCTCTACTGGAAGGTTTTAGTTTCAAACTAAGCTTTTGCGGAAAAGACCTATAAAATTATTTTTGCATATCTGTTTCCAAAATGGCTAGTGCTAATGACCATTCATCATTTCATCCACAATACAAAAATTCAAATCCTGAAAATCGCGAAGAACTTTCTGGCCTTGGAACAGAAACAATAATGCAAATCATTTCAGGAACACAACATAACCAACAATTTGAAAGTACTTCAAACGTTACTCCATAACAGCAACTCCGCCAGCAGCCTTGATTTTCTCTATTATGTCATTTGCTTCCTCTTTGGTAACTCCTTGTTTAAGCACACAAGGCACCTTCTCCACGAGTTCCTTAGCCTCCTTCAATCCCAGACTGGTAAAGGTTCTGACTTCCTTGATCACCTTGATCTTCGCAGATGTATCGAACTTCTCCAATTTCACATCGAATGCTGTTTTCTCCACCTTCTTCTCGTCGGCCTTAGCTGGCCCTCCCTGTGAACCCGTGTCCAAGCCTTCTACAGATATCGGCTGCAGTTTCGGAAACCTTAGCCGCTCAGAAAGAGTAGGACCAAGTTGGCGCCGTTCTTCAGGGGCCAGCGCCGCAATTCGCTCAGCAAGCTGAATGATTTTGTCAGAGGGTGGAGGTCTAGGGCCATAGGGGTCATAGACTTCCGGATACTTGTACTTGATGGGCTTTGCATTAGGATCCCTGGGAACAAAATCAGGTTGGAAGCAACGGAACTGCAAAGGACCAGTTGTTTCTGGGAGAGTGGGACGGGCACGAAAAGACCTAGCAACCGCAATGAACCTCATGGTTTCTTAGGATCAGCAAAACAAGTGCCTCATACAACGATAGATAGCTCAAAAACAGTTCTTGTCCGGATCAACCAAGCAGCTTCTTCTCTATCTAGCACAATCTGCACTGAAATCAACACTGCTGAGAACACCGTCTTCTGGACGAAAACAGAATAATCCCGAATTAGCAGATTAATCAAAGTCTACAACTTTACTCTCATTCTATATGTCAACTTAGAGATGCAATAAAAAACAACAGTAAAACAGATACATAATTCAAATGGGCATTTTCACAAACATGTGGTGTGCATATTAAACTATCCAACTTACCAGAAATTCAAACTCCCAAAGCTATCAAACTTTTCCAAACTGGCCTATCACTAAACTATCCCATTATCTATGAATTCTCGTTACAAACGTTTCGATATACGAAACCCTAGAATCATTTTTTCACTGCAAAGTGGTAAAACCCAAAACCCTACATTCAAAAAGATGCAGCAAAGAATCTGAAAGATGCAAACTTGAAAACATACAAAAGATTTAGCAGAAACCAATGAGAAAGAAGCTCACCGGAGCTTTCAAAATGCGAGCAAAAGCAAAGCCGCCGACTCCGAATGAGCGAAATGAAGCGGAGGAGATGGCTGTGGTGGAAGCGGTGGGTCTCGGCTCCGCGTGCGGGATAGATCTTGGGCCTATATGCCCAAAAGTTCCTGGGCTCACAGACAAAACAGCATACTACACGTTGGGCCATTTCCCGGGTCACACATTTAAGTAAGACAGAGCCTATTGTAAACGCTAAAAGTAAGGGATTCACATGTTAAATACAAATTAATTGTGAAATTAAGTGATCTGAAAACTATAATTGAATTTGGAGGGTATATATAAACAATCCCAAATCACGTGCTCATGTCCTCTATTAGGTTTGTGTTAAGCGACCATTTTCATCATCTGAAAGTAGTGTAATTATAATGAACCTAACTCCGATAGAACGCCTCATCATCTCTCCAAATGGCCTTACAGCTAGTTTATAAACAAACGTAGTCTTGATAAACTATACCATAAACTAGACTGACATATTCACACAAAAAAGCACATTATTTCTAAGAGGTGAAACCCTTAGTACAATATGCACATGGCATTGATTAAACACATTAACAATAACAAACTCAAAGTGAACCCTCTGCCTGCCTTTAATCTCCTTTTATGTCTCGAGCATTCCCAACCAAGAATCACAGTTTTAAACCACTTTATCATAATAACTTAATCCTTGATATTCAACTCAAAAGAGCCACCACCATATCTTCCTCGGTATTACAACAAAATCCCGGCCACCTTTGAATTTTCAGGAGTGGTACAAAACGAATTGGAAGAAAGACAAAACAACACCAAAAAGAGAAACCAATCAATAATTTTGCACTCATTTTTGGACTTTCCATGTTCCCATTCACACATTCCTTTAGTTTAAGTCAATAAAGATATGAAAAACAACACCACTTCCATTAAACACAAGGAAATCAAAACCCTTCTCATCAAAACTCATCAAATTAAAGGCAATACATGAATATATAGTAATTAGTCACTAATCACACTATGATATCCGGAGATGCTGATTAAGAGTACATGATTAGTAACATTAATTAATTAAAGGGTACTTAGACTAACGAGTTTGTGGTGGATGGGCCGTAGTTGTTCATCACATTATTGGCCATCCATGATGACCCCATACCATTGAGACCGTACCCAAATGACTGACTATGATCCTTGCCATGGTCTTGCCACTCAAGTGACAACATCTTTGTGTTTGGCTTCACATCCATCATCATCCCATTTTGCTGATGATTATCATGATCATGATCTTCATCGTGATGATGATGATGGTCATAGGGCAACATCAACCTCTGATGACAAGTGTCCATGAAGTTATTACCATTCTGCCCATGGTCAAATGGAGAGCAAAATCCTCCACTATTCACACCCATGTTATTATTTCCAAACCCATCCATCACACCCAAATGATCACCGCCACCCATGAAATCATAGTTCCTTGAGTTCCCCACTATAGCCTCCAGCTTGCTCTCCATGAAATCAATATTACCCCTGGAGTTGTTGCTATTCTCAATCATGCCATTGTACCTAGTGTCCATGAAACTAGGGTTTGAACCAGAGCCACCACCGCCAAGCATTAGGTTATTGAGGTGGGAAAACTGCATCTGATCGGGAAATGAGAGGTGGAGATCGGTCGGGATGTGAAGATGAGACGAAATTGACGAAGATGACGATCCGTTATGGTTATGGTTAGGGTTCATTAGTGGGTTGTTAAGACTGAGAGGGTCATTAGGGTTGTTGGTGGGTTTCTTGCTGTTGGGGGCAACTTTCTTGTTCTTTCGGCATCCGCCGCCCACGGGGATGTTGCGGAGGGTGCCGCCTTTGGTCCAGTACCTCCGGCAGGTCTTGCAGAAGTAGCGGGGCTGGGAGAGGCTGTAATTGTTGTAGTAGCAGAACTTGGTGTGGGTGGAGTCGCACCGTGGGCATTTTAGGGATTGGTCGTGCGGCGGCCGGAGCCGTCGTTCGATCATGGGCCTTGAGCAGGTCAACATGTCGCCGGAGAGTGGTGAGGAAGAGTCCATTGTTGGTGAGTCCTCGTGCATTGTGCCCTGCAAATAACAAAAAAATAAAATAATTTGGCAATGTAATAAGACCATTGGAAATTTTTGTCCTATCAATCAATCAAGTACACTATAAAAGCTATCAAGGAGTGAGATTTTATGTGCCACTACACAGAGATGACACTTAAACGAGAATTTCTCGAGATGGTATTATTCTTGAATAATTTCTGTTACTATCTGCATTGCTGTTAGACACAATTTTTTTTTTTTTAATTTGAATTAAACTGTCACTGAGAGAAAATTGGATTTGAGTTACATGGCTTCTTTAGGCCAAATATGGTATTTCTCAGAGACACTACACTAAATGAATGGCGTTTTCCTTGGCATTATAGTAATTCTGAACTAAGACGTCATGTATTTGATGTTCTCAGTTAAATTCTGAACTCACAGTATCACTTACAACATGCCATTGTATTGCATTTTAAGGTGTGAATTCAAAATCAAACGAGGTACAATGGGCACATAATTATACAGAAATAAATATCGGCATAGAAAAATCGTAAAAACTTCAAATTAAGCAGAAGGTACATACCTGTAACCAGTCAGATGAATCCATGCAAACTTGCAGAGAATTATGGCCCATATATTTTTAACAAAACTGACCAAGCCAAATCCAGATGATTTCAAAATTGCCAAAAACACAAACAATTCTAACAACCAAGCATTTGCTTCATTCACTCTTCATATTTTTCATTAGCTCTGGTCAGTGAACTCCAACTAAGAGAGAGTAAGAAAAGAAAAAGTAGTGTGTTTTGAGGAAGGATAGAGAGGAAGATAAGAGAGTTTTGGTTGTGTGAAGTGGGTTGGTGTGGAATTATATAACAAGAGTCAAGGAAAGAGAAAACCAGTGTGTTCTCTCAGTAGTAGCTTAGCTAGCTGCCTGCTGCTTACTGCAAAAGAATGTTGACACCGTCGGTGGCAACTTCTGTGGGCCCCCACAGTGTCTGCACAAGCCCCAACAGCGGCCCCACTCCTCACCTCAGCTTGACTACAACCACCCCTTCCTCTCTATCAAACAGTAATGATTATGATTTACTATATATCAAGTATAGTATTTATATTCGCCTGTTATAATTTATTTATTAATTATATAGCACAATTGTAATTCTACTAAGAGATAACAATCGTTCAAAACTGCATCATAATAACACTTCGAAATAACAGTGATCAATATCTTAAAACATTAATCGTACTTGATCATTTCTTTCTCTAAGAATGGGACATTGGGATTGGGGCAACCTGGGCCGTTGATGTCGTTGGTGACTGGCGTCAGAGATCACGGCGTGGTCGTCACACTTGTATGAACGTTAGTTAAAATGTGTGACATGACAGAAGCTGAGAATAGAGTGAGAGAGAGAGGGAGAGAGAGAGAGAGAGAGAATATTTGGGTCTTCGATAAAGAAGGGATACCGAAAGAGCACTCCACTTGCGGGACCCCCTAATTTACCGCAGCACTGAGGGACCCCTTCTCCCTCCTCCTACAAGCAAAGGATATATTCTCTCCGCCTCCCCCGGCCCTAGCTAAGTAAGTTACAATGTGATGTACATGCCCATTGTTTTCTTAATTAGACTTGGATCGCCTTCATTGTGTAAACAATTTCTTTTACTTGAAGCGTCTTATGTTATGTATAGTTTTCCAACATATTCTATTTGCCTCTTAATTAGGACATTGATCTAGTAGAATTAAATGGTAAATCTATCTATTTGTATCACAAAATCAACAAGCTATTAAAAAACTTACAAACGAGGAACAAAATACTATATACTTGCAACTTGATTATGAACCAAGCTATACGATAGAATTTGAAAACAAGAGTAGAGACACAATATTCTGCAACATTGAATTAGATATTCAATAAAATGGTATTTTGCGAAAGCTTATGAAGTGAACTGAAAAAAATTTGAAAATTTGCCATAAGCGGCTGGAACATATTTTAGTCCAAGTATAACTCCGCCCTTGGTTGGAAATGGAAATCAACTCGATCAAGTTATCGTAGTATTTTCAAAAAAACTCAAATGCGATTACAAATCTTGGCGGGGTTTTGACTAGAGGAGACATTCGAATGAATGAACCCATGCCATGAGCAGTAACTGGAATGTGAGATTGATAGAGTAATGGACACACTGAAGATGAATTGGGGGCCCTAAAGTACATTTTGTCAGAGTGAATAAATAAAGTGCATATGGAGTCGTCGTGTTGTGTGCCCACGTTAGTTTCACCGTACAAACCAACTCACTGTTCTATATTCTTCTTCTTCTTCTTCTTCAGTGAAATGAATCCCATCTGATCATCTTGTCTGTCTGTTATCATCATTTTTTTTTTGTTATTTTTGTATCATTCCAATCATGACATAAATTTTGCTTTGCGATTTTCTTTTTAGGGATTTGTTGGTGTATATATTTGGAATCAATACAAAAGAATTAAACTTTCATTACTTTATGATTGAGCTTGCATGCGGAGTTTTGAAAGCTGATCAGATTTCATTTGAGCGGAATTTTGTTATATACTACTTATATGATTAAGTAACTGTGATCCAAAACCCTTCACCCACAAGGAAAAAACTTTATCTATAAAATTATCCGGTATCAAAAGTTGGTCGCTAGCACTTCCGTTCATGAAACATGTTGTAATTAGGGCATCCTAAAGCGTAGTTGATCGCGCCATTACTTCAAGGTTAGTACTAATTAATTAACAATATATGTATCAGGTACTACTATAGCTATACTTTTTTTGTGCATTTCACATGCCATGCACTAAGGAGGCATGTTTATTTTTGGTAATACTCGATCAATAAAAGCATCCTATTTCTATACAGACAAATACTTTCGAATTGGTGTGTTCCTTTATCCATTAACTTAATGAGAAAGATGAGAGCCTCAGAAATCTTGAGTCTCAAGTTTCTTCTGCAACACCTGTCCCCTAATCCTCTATATCTCTCTTTAATTATGTATACATTTTGCTTTTGCTATTTCTATTCTCTTCTCTCAATCAAACAAAAGTTTCGGAAAGGACAGTACTTAACGCTCCAAAAAAGTTTATTCTTAAATTCTTAAATCTTGCCCATCTCTCCTTTTTTTTTTTTTCAAATCGATCGAAGAATGTCAATCTACATTTCTTTTACTCATATACAGTACGACGAGCCAATTGAATTTGGATTCATGATTTGAGTTCAAATTTCAAATGCCAATGCGGACCGTGGATATATTATATGATATGTGTGATCAAATGCCAAAATGATGTCCAAAGTATCTGTAGGCTTTGAATATTATCATGAGGTGGTGATGTGCGGTGGTGGTCCTATTCATCATGGTGTTCAAAACAAACTAGCCTCGTTGTGAGTGCAGTCAAATCAGGTTCTTTGGGGGCCAAGAATTAATGGACCCCACTATTAGTTCTTCTTGTCGATCCCTATGCCTTGTCTTAATCTAGTGTTCTGGCTAGCTAGGCCACACCATACCACAAGTATGCTCTAATCATATGTGCATAAACTAACCCAAACTTGGATTGTTGGGACCATATAATTGAACTGGAAAAAGTTTAATGATGGAGCTCTTTCATCATGTATGGTGCTTTGCTAATAAGAGTTGTTAGTGACAATGATTATTACTTAATGGTAACAGTCAGACGCTTTTTTTTTGGTGAACTTCGACGGTTGGAGGCAATTTATTGATAAGAAAACAAGAAAAATGCACTTAAAGGAATACCAAGGTGCACATCACATTTATTCACCCTACTGTTCACTATATTGCCAATTATCATATTTACCATGGTGTTCATCATAGTGTTTATTATATTGTTCACCATTCAATATAGTATGGTGGTTACCATAACGTTCAACATAGTGTGATATCCATCACAATATTCAACATAGTATGGTGTTCATCATGAGGTTCAACATAGTGTTCACTATAATGTTCACCATAGTGTGGTGTTCACCACCTCTAACCTAAATGTGCTTCCAATCACGAACTCAAGCCAATTCAATTACTAACAGTCGGATGCTTATGCATGCACTTTCGGATAAAATCAATTATCATTCATTTACCTTCATGATTCTATGTATGTAAATGAATGCTAGTAAGGTTCTAAGGTTTCTCACCGTTATGGCGCCTTTTAATGGAAGTTCATTTTCCAAACAAGTTCATTTGAAAAGTAAAGGTGTTGTTATTACTATCGTGCATGTGAAAGAACAGACATTTCGTATGGGTTGTGACAAGTACGACCAATGGTCTTAGATCGTACTTTCTCTTCAACTAACAAATTAATCAGTGGTGCTACTAAGTCTGCTACAAGAAGATCACAATATCTGCTCACAGTCTTACTATGCGCATGCGCGACATTTCCACCGGTGACTGCGGCGCAGCCTTCACAAGAATTTCTCTTCTTCTTATATAAAACACAAAACTCCGCCTCACCAAATCTATGTATATATAGTGGGTCGGTAGACCGGATCATCTTAATTTAAGGGTTAACTACATAATAATACCCAAACTATCGGGTCAATTTCAAGTTCATACCCAATCTATTGATTCTCTACAAACAGGTACTTGAACTCTTGGAAATCATACAAATTGCTCCCTCCGTCAACAAACGGTTAAGTTTTCTATTACGTGCTGACTAGACTATTTTAATAATGCTATATTGACAATTATAAATAATAAAATATTACTAAGTTAAGTAATAACTCTAAAAACCAATTAAGTAAACACAATCCTTCTCTACATCTCCGCTGTTCTTTCTCTTGTGGATGTTCTAAGCATCAATGCTTGGACTGTTCACGAACCTAATAGCAAATGTTGACGAAATTTGAAGAGAGTGAATGCAAGAGAAAGATTATTGATACAGAGGAGAGAAGAGTGTTTATTTAAAGTTATTTTTTTCTACTTAATAATATTTTATTATTTATAATTGTCCATATAACATTATTAAAATGATCTAGTCAGCACTTAACGGGAAACTTAACTGTTTTGTTGACGGATGGAGCAACTCGTATGATTTTCAAGAGTTTGAGTACATGTTTGTAGAGAATCAATACATTGTGTATGAATTTGAAATTGACCCTATAGTTTGGATACTATTATATAGTTAACCCTTAATTTAATCATACATTCATCCATATTTTATTCTAATAAAGCATATTGTAGACTAATAAACTTGATTACAACAGTGTATTCTGTGTTTATATCCAAGTTCGAACACTTTATTACTCGTTACTATTAGTAATTTTAGATTAAAATAAACTATCGCGAATTGGAAAGGAGAAACCTATATCTGGAATTTTAACCCTATTCTAATTGCTCTTCTTACTTTTGTTCTCTAGCTAGCTAATAGCTATACATCTGTCAGAGGGGTTGTTGTCTGTGTTATATTGTTGTCTGTGTTATATTTGCTATGAAATCATATCAATTGGGTCCCATTCTTGTCGAATGTTGAATCCGAGTTACCATTGAGCTTGATAACCAGACATTCTTGCGTCATCACCTTGTGTATAATTTTTTTTTGTCCTATATTTGGTTTTCAGTTATTAACTATTTGAGAGGATCTTGTGATTAATGAATCTATAATCACTTTTAGACGTACATTTTAGATTGAATCAGTCAACCAATTTGGCTATATAGGACAACTCATGACATCTACATGATTATGTTCAGATTGTGCCTCCTATCTCTTTTAGGTTCATATTGTAGATTAGGCCAGTCAAACTACAAGGGCCCTCCGTCATTGGCCAAGAAAAATTGAGGAAGTTGATTTATTTAAGCCACTGATTACATCATTGTCAATACTCTGATGTAGTAACTTATGGTCGACCATGGTCACCAATATGTTGTAAAATGACAGGTTCAAAGTCTTAACTGTAAATGAATATCCGAATTTAACCCGAAACCGAGGTTCTTAATAACATATGAATTTGTAATATCAATGCCATCAGCAATCTGTTTCTAAGGAACCTTCACTTCCAGAGAGTTTTGAATCCTTCTAAGTTATGGTGGCTCGAGTTCAAATGACTGCAGCACATAATGAAGTCTAGAATTTTGAATCCTTAGTACAGATCTGTAGAGGTGGATGTATTGCTGTTTATGACGCACTTTCTTTCTTGTCACATGAAATATTCGAATGCTCGTTTCCTCTTGATGATGACATGGTTCGAATTAGCTTGACTGGTTGATGCAGTTAGTTCTTCCTGAAGAAATTGTGCCCATTCCAGCTGGCAGTTTCTCCAGTAAACAAGATAGAGTCACATGGATTACTTCTTCCTCCTAATGGGTGCTTCACAGTTAAATCTGCTCATTTCTGCTTTGATGGAATGAGTCTCTGCTGCAAAATGGGATTAATTAAAAACTCGATCTGCCATGGTATCTGGTCTTTACTTCTATTCTCTGGTATTGCTGGAAATGGAAATGCAGTAGCATTTTCCAGGAGAATTTTTCAATATCTTAACTAACTATTTGGGCCCGAATTGTGCAGCTGGGCCAAGTATGGATTTGGGCCGATGTGCATATTAATACAAAGCCTTTTTTAGTGGCTAAAACCTAGTGAGAGATGGCAGATTGTGGGCAAATCCCATAGTTAGCAGGAAATTAATGTGATCTCGACGGCTAAGGGTTTTCAGCAAGAGATTGGGAAAGTATTTCCCATGAGCCGAAGGAAATCAGGTTAAAAGCAAAGAAGGTTTCTCAGAAAACCCAATTTAAGAAGGATTTCAAGTGAAGAGAAAGTAGACTTCAATTGAGAGATTTATTGCTTGCCGCCCAAGTCAAAGTCCAGTCCATGAAGCATCCAC
This sequence comes from Spiraea crenata, assembly GCA_033992175.1. Taxonomy (NCBI): domain Eukaryota; kingdom Viridiplantae; phylum Streptophyta; class Magnoliopsida; order Rosales; family Rosaceae; genus Spiraea; species Spiraea crenata. The sequence goes on from JAVBHV010000046.1 coordinate 6,560,161, forward strand.
TATATAAGAGAGAGCCTCTCATCAAGTTAAGGATCCCCGATCCCCTCAACACAAATCCTTAAAAAGATTTAGCCGAAAGGAAACAGATTACGCCGAAAGGCAACCAGATTTCGCCGAAAGGCACCGACGAAGACGATCATGAGTATTGCACCGACAAAGACGATCACCGACGATCGCACCTACGACACCAACACCGAGACTAGGCCGATTTATTTCTCTCATCTGCAACGGACGCGCATCCCTGTTGTATTCTATCTTTTTATTGTACCTGTTACTCCATATTGTTTCATTCAGCAATAAAGAATATTACTTGTTCTTTATTATTGTTTGTTCCTTGTTGGAGATTAGCACTAAAAGTCCTTTATCGATCAAAGGCACAAAAGAACCTTTGTCTAGACTTACTCGTTGCATGTCCCCTATCTAGCACAATCGTTTGATTGGAAGTTGAAGATGCGCATTCATTCAACCTCATGTCCAATAGACCGCAACGGTGCTATTGGTGGCACGCCCGTGCATTCAAGAAAAGTAAGATTTCCTTATGTGGAAATTAGGGTCAACACTAACTCATGTGGCAAGATTATTGGGGATTTTGGTAAAGATTGGTGTGATGTGAAACGTTCCTGTTTACAGTGAAACATTTTAAAGCTCCTCCTTATGTGAAATGGGAGCCTCCTGATGTGAAAATCGATAAGCTGGTTGTTGATGGCAGCTTGATTAATGCCACTGGGAAAACCAATGCTGGTGGTCTCTTCAGAAACTCTATTGGGAAGCCAAGCTCCGAGGAATTTGTCATGTATACAAGTAGCTTGCACTACTAGCAAAATATCTTGAGGAAGATCACTAAATACGTACATGTGCTATACATACAGATAAGCAAATTGCAAAAAGGGAACAAAGAACAATATATAAATGCAGATAAAAGTTGGAGTGGATTCACTAGCTTAGAAAGAAAAATTCCTAGAGAAAAACATAGGAGATCAGATCATGTAGATCAATATATAGTACTTAGTCCACTATAGCGAATGGTTGATACTCCATACCAGACTTATTGGCCATTACTTCCATGTAATTTCCGAAGCTAAATTCCCCGTCATTGTCCAAGAAATACTTCACACCAAATCGCCGCACAAGCCACGTAGTTCGGTCACCCCTGGTTCTGTAGAAGATGTTACTTTCATTAAGTGCTTTAACAAAGTCCAAAACACCAAGTGCGGCACTGAGTCACCGTACCCGTTCCTCTTAAACTTCCTCTGTATCGCCTCATAGTCCTCCTCCCATTTACATTCATCAAAGTTTTGGTGTGTGAACACAAACACTTTCTTGATCATCTGCTCCGGCTTCAACTTCTCATCGACAGCCATTTCCAGAATCAAATCAAACACCTTCTCAAAGTGATTCTCTGTCCCTGGCTTCATTTTCCTCACATACATGCACTTGGACACAAGATCGTCGAAGTGATGTGTGGAATATAGACAAGGCTGGTTTCTGAAATTCATCATCTTTCCTTTCCATGGCTCTTCACTCAATTCAGACACCAAAAGTCCTAAAGCAGTTGATACCTCTACAGCCTCAATATCCATTGTCTCAGAGTTGATGTCACATACAGCCAAGCAGTTCTCTAGTATCTTGTTATGACCTTTCCTTCCTCGCTCTCTTATGTCCTCCACCATTGCCTCCCACTGAAGCTCAACTGCTTGACTGACATTGCCATCATTCGCATAGCTGGTGATCTCATGTGGAAGCAATGCATCCGCAACAATCTTGGACTCACCACTCACTTCCACTTCCTTCAAATAAGTCTCAACCACAGAATTTCGATCCAATGGCTCCAAAATCTCCTCTCTATGCTCATTGATGAGCCAGTCACGGACAGAGCAGACTCTGTCTGCGTAAATGGCTTGGTCATCTCCGGGGAAAAGCTTCCTCGCAAGGCTTTCACACAACAATGTAGCATGTATGGCACGAGCCTTCTCGGCTTCGCTTACATTCTGCAAGCACTCATCATCCTCATCATGACCATCATCATCACTAGTATGATCCATTATTTTGCCATCCTTCAATTGCAGCTTCTCTTGAAGATCATATCTCTTCTTCAAGTTCTCCATGAAAAGATCACAAACCTTTTAGTGCAACAACTTATAATCGGGGTCAGTTTTGCACCTCCTGTTGGATATTTTCGAAATCATCTTGATCCCACACTTAGTTGTACTCTCATGATCTTCATATTGTAGAAGGCGGTACAGAATCTCGGGAAGTACAAACAAACTCCCACCGGCCACGGCGAAAGACTGTATGTTGTGCAGGAGGGTCTTGGGCTGGTTATTGTGGAGCCAAATCATGGCAATGTGGGTCGATTCCAAGGGAATATTTTTTCCATCCGAATCTTGATGCCGCGTTGCTTCCACAACAGTATTGTAGATCAGCTCCAGGGTGCCTGTCGGGGTAGTGACGGCGTACCACAGTAGCGGCAAAATGGTCTCAAACGTCTCCAGAAACTCTTTACCCAGTTCTTCCTTACGCTCCTCCCAAGTAGAAGCAGCACTGTTGTTATTGTTTCTTGTTTGACAAGGTATTTGTGATTTTCTGGTTTTGTGTTTAAGTTTCTGGGTTTTATGTTTTGTTTGAATGTGTATTCTTGGAGAGAAAGAAAGGATGAGAGCAGAGAGAGAGTGTAAGAATAAAGCAAATACTAGGAATGAAATTGTTGTGAGGCAATCTGCCAATAGCAGTATTGCTAATTCATTGATATACTGAGAAAAATGCAGGACCACTGTACACGTGGTTCTCTTACAAAAATCAGTACATTATCCTTTGTTAGGACCACTTTTCCACTTAGGAATTACATTGAATTTACACCTGGCACATAGCTCAGATGGTTACACATTTCTGCACTAATTCATTAGCTATACTAGGCTTCTAGTTCTTCATTTCTTGAACACTTCTGCTGCTGCATTGCTCATCCTTCACACTGCACAGCTGCTGCATAATCTGAACAAAGCTTACAGTTCAACACTCCCCTTTAAGCTTTGGGCAGGTTTAACCCCAAGCTTACTTCTTAAATAGTTGAACCTCTCCTTAGGTAGAGCCTTTGTAAAGATATCAGCTACTTGTTCCTCTGTAGAACAGTAGACTAAATCAATGATTCCTTGCTGAAGGGTTTCTTTGATGAAGTGATATCTCCTGTTGATGTGTTTGGTTTTCTGATGGAAAACCGGATTCTTGGTAATAGCAATAGCAGATGTATTGTCACAGTTGATGGGAGTAGCCTCAACTGGTAGTTCTCCAAAATCTTCTAACACAAACCTCAGCCAGATGGCTTGTGTTGTAGCTTGTGAAGCACTGATGTATTCTGCTTCTACAGTGGACAGTGCTACACAATTTTGCTTCACTGAAGCCCAAGAGAACACCCCACTTCCAAAGCTGAAGGCATATCCTGATGTGCTCTTCATATCATCTTGTGATCCACTCCAATCACTATCACACCATCCAACCAGCATTGCTCCTTTTCCTCTTTCATACTCAAGACCATAGTCAAGAGTTCCCTTTATGTATCTCAAGACCCTCCTAGCTGTTCCAAAGTGCTTGGAGGTCGGATTGTGCATGAACCTTGCCAATAGACTTGAAGCATACATAATGTCTGGTCTGGTAGCTGTTAAGTACAGCAGACTACCAACCAACTTCCTGAACTCTTCTTCATTTGCAGCTTCACTGCCATCCTCCCTACTAAGCTTCTCATTCACAGCCAAGGGTGTAGCTACTGGATTACACTCACTCAGCCCAAACTTACTCAGAATGGTACTAGCATACTTCTTTTGGTGAAGGAATATGCTGGTTTCTGTCTGTATAACTCCCATTCCCAAGAAGTGATGCAGAAGCCCCAAATCTGTCATCTCATACTTCTGCATCATGTCCCTTTTGAATTCTTCCATCATTTCTTTGCTGCTACCAGTGTAGATTATGTCATCAACATAGATGGCCACAATTAGGATCTCATTAACTCCCCTTGCCTTGATGTACACCGTTGCTTCACTTTGACTTTTCTCAAACCTGCACTCAGCAAAATAGTTGCTGATCTCCTCATACCATGCTCTTGGAGCCTGTTTAAGTCCATATAGTGCCTTATGTAGTCTATATACTTTGTCCTCCTTCCCAGGCACTATAAAACCCTCAGGTTGTGAGACATAAACTTCTTCTTTCAAGGCTCCATTTAGGAATGCAGATTTAACATCCAACTGAAACAACTTCCAATTCTTCTGAGCTGCCAAGGCAATTAGAGTCCTAATTGTATCTAACCTTGCCACTGGTGCAAAGGTTTCATTAAAATCTACTCCTGGTTTCTGAGTGTATCCCTTTGCTACTAATCTGGCCTTGTTCTTCTGTACTGAACCATCCAAGTTCAGCTTGGTCTTGTAGACCCACTTCACACCAACAATAGGCTAGTTTCCAGGCCTATTAACCAGTTCCCATGTATTGTTTTTCTCAATAATTGAGATTTCCTCCTGCATTGCCTTGATCCATGAATCATCTTGAGCTGCCTCTTCATATCTTTCAGGCTCAACAATGCATGAATTGCATTTAGCAATTATCTCATTTATGTTTCCCCATCTGAGTGGGGTGTCATCATAGACATCTTTCACTTCTGGACTCCTAGATGAACTTTCTGGTATCAAATCAGCTCTGTAAGGGTTTCTGATAACCCTTTCTGTTTGAGGTGAGTTTGGAACTGAACTTGAACTTCCAAGTGTGTTCTGGGATGGACTTGAACTCAAATAGTTGGTATTAGTTCTGGGAAACTCAGAACCAACTTCAGTGACATACACTTGAGGTCTTTGATCTCCTGTGCTTTCATTCCAATTCCAGCAAGCCTCTTCATCAAACACTATATCTCTGGAAAGAGTTAGTGTTTTAGAAATAGGATCAAACACTCGATATCCTTTCTCACAGGTTCCATAGCCAACAAAAACCTTCTTTGTACTCTTGGCATCCAGTTTTTGTCTCATCTGGTTAGGAACCATAGCATAGCATAGAGATCCAAACACTCTTAAGTGAGCAATTCCTGGTTTCCTTCCACTGAACGCCTCAAATGGTGTTAAATTGTCCAGAGCCACAGTAGGACATCTATTTAGCAAATAGACTGCAGTGTGAACTGCTTCTGCCCATAGATAGTATGGAATTCCTTTATCATGCAACATCGCCTTGGCCATCTCCACAACTGTTCTATTTTTCCTCTCAACCACACCATTTTGTTGTGGTGAATATGCCACAGATAGCTGCCTTTGAATACCTGCATTCTCACAAAATTCCACAAACTCTCCTGACAGAAACTCACCACCTCTATCACTTCTCAGGCACTTAACTTTGTGTCCAGTTTGTAACTCCACCATCGACTTGAACTTTCTGAAACAACCATAGGCTTCAGATTTCTGTTTCAGGAAGTAGACCCATGTCATTCTGCTGTAGTCATCTATTAGCAGCATGAAGTATCTATTCCCAGCAATAGATTCAGTCTGCATTGGTCCACAGAGATCTGTGTGGACCAATTCCAGGGGCTGCTTTGCTCTCCAAGCTTGTCCTCTTGGAAAACTTTCTCTGTGTTGCTTCCCAAGTTGACACCCTTCACACACTTCTCTGGTTTCTTCAAGACTAGGAAGACCATGAACCATATCTTTGTCTCTCAGCCTCTTCAACCCATCATAGTTCAGATGCCCTAGCCTTTTATGCCAAATTCTAGAACAGTGGATAACACCGGCATGTAGCACTAGCTGTTCTTCAGGTTGTAGGGAAAGAGGATAGCATCTATTCTTCTTTACCTTCACTTCAACTATCATATTCTGCAAATCAGGACCATCATACACCCTGCACTTGCTTCCACCAAACAGCAAATAGTAGCCATGCTCATCCATCTGCCCTACACTTAGCAAATTTTCTCTCAAGCTAGGTAGATACATCACTTCTCTAATGTATCTTTTCCCTCTGTTTGTATTAATCTCCAAAGACCCCATACCAGCAACTGTTTCGATCACCCCATTTGGCATTTGAACTCTACCACATGCACTTCTACTCACATCAACCAAATACTCCAGATTTCCTGTCATGTGGTTACTGCAACCACTGTCAATGTACCAATCTCCAGCTGGTTTAGGTTCTGTAACCATGCTGTTTGCAAAGAATAGGTTCCCTGTGACTTCAATCTCATTAGCACAGTTTGCCTTTGCCTTTGGATTTGTACATTCCCTAGCCCAGTGTCCAAACCTGTCACAATTGTGACACCTGCTTTGCCCTTTATATCTGCATTCTCCAAAATGAAATTTGGAGCAGGTTTTACACTGAGGCTTGCCCTCATTCTGGTTTTGATTCTGTGAGCTCTGTGCAGGTTTCTGCTGCTGAGTTTTTGGCTTGTAATCCATTTTCTTCTTCCCCTTGTCCCAATGCTTTTGAGACTTTGATGACTGACCTCCTTGCTTTTGCTGCTGAGATCCCTGATTCATACTCAGTGAAGAGAATGCCCTTTCAGTCACATTCTCTGTGTGTAAGTCCATTCTTTGCTCTTGGCTCCTAAGAATGGCTATCACCTCCTGCAGCTCGACCTCTCTGAGGTCTTTTGTGTTCTCTATAACTAGGCAAATAGGATCATAAGGCCTTGTTAAACTTATTAACACCTTTTGAACAAGTCTTTCATTGGACAGATTCTCACCAAACGTTTTCATTTGGTTTATGATATCATTAAGCCTAGTCAAATACACTGAGAGAGACTCCTCATCCTTCATCCTAGCATACTCAAACTCCCTCCTCAGATTCTGTAACTTCACAGATCTGACTTGGTCTCCTCCATGAAACTCTTTAAACAATAGATCCCAAGCCTCCTTAGCATTCCTAGCATTAGCTATTCTAGGGAATATCTGATTAGAAACAGCATTTTGTAAAATACCTAGAGCTTTGGCATCTCTCATGAGTAGTAGAGTTTGCTTTTCATCCTCCTCTTCATCTTCTGATTCTCCATCTTCAGATGCAAAGATGTTGACCTCTTTCTTCTTGAACTCAGGCAGCCCTTTTTCAACCAGCCTCCATAAACCATGTGACTTGAAGATTGTCACCATCTTTATCCTCCAAAACTCATAACTTTCTCCTGAATCTCCTGAGAAAACAGGAGCTTTCACCTCTGAGTTTGAAAACGCCATCTTGACTTGAATCTGGGTTTTCTGTGCTCAGGTAGTGCTTCTGTTGAACCTCCGGCGAGTCTCCGATGAACTTCCGACGTACGGCTTCACAAGTTGTACTCCCAGCTCTTAGATCCAACCAAGCTCTGAGGCCATGTTATTGTTTCTTGTTTGACAAGGTATTTGTGATTTTCTGGTTTTGTGTTTAAGTTTCTGGGTTTTATGTTTTGTTTGAATGTGTATTCTTGGAGAGAAAGAAAGGATGAGAGCAGAGAGAGAGTGTAAGAATAAAGCAAATACTAGGAATGAAATTGTTGTGAGGCAATCTGCCAATAGCAGTATTGCTAATTCATTGATATACTGAGAAAAATGCAGGACCACTGTACACGTGGTTCTCTTACAAAAATCAGTACATTATCCTTTGTTAGGACCACTTTTCCACTTAGGAATTACATTGAATTTACACCTGGCACATAGCTCAGATGGTTACACATTTCTGCACTAATTCATTAGCTATACTAGGCTTCTAGTTCTTCATTTCTTGAACACTTCTGCTGCTGCATTGCTCATCCTTCACACTGCACAGCTGCTGCATAATCTGAACAAAGCTTACAGTTCAACAACTGTCTGGTTCTTTTGGCCACTGATTCCAATTTCATCGACACTTCAGCACCCTCTTCAGTAGCGAGGAATTCAAATATGTTCGGTAGGAGTTCTGCTTTCTTGTCATGAACCTTGTACAGAGGATTTGGTTCGGACAGTTTTGGGGCCTTGTGATACTGTTGATTAATCTTTTTTTGGCGTCCATGAAGCCCAAAGGCTGTTTGATCGGAGGGCTGACAAGGGTTGAGTAATTTGGGGCCGGAGACAACCTTCTTGTCATGAATGGAATACTTGTGGAAGGGTTGTTGAAGACATGGGTTCTTTTGCTTGCTCTCACAACTGATGATAGGATTTTCGACATCTTTTCACGACAGAAACATAGGATTAATTAATGTGAATGCCTCTCTGGTTTTGGCCTTTTATAGAGTGGCGGAGAGATTGTTGATTCCTTCACCAGACTAGGATTTAATTTCTTTTTACCTATTTTCCAACTCCAACATGAATCGGATTGTAGCACAAGCAATAAGAATGACTTTACTCAAGCCCAGGAAGCAAATTAAGCCCATAGGCAAATCGAATGTCAAAAACCGCTAGAGTATTAAAAGGCGGTTTTCGAGGTCTAAAGGCCTCGTTTACCCAAAACATATGGTCACAAATTATAGCAACGTGTTGAACTCGTAAGTGCGCTTTTCATTGTGACGATCCAATTACTCTTCAATCCATTCGGCCATTCATTCCTCCTAACTGAGGTGTGTAAGAATACTATCATATAATGTCAAGCTATTACCTAGAATCACAAGCAGCAACAAGATACTCAACACAAAGAATACCAGCGGACTAAAGCACAACTAATCCACACACAAGAGTACTTACAAGAAGACATGACAGAGTTTGGATACAATGGATTGTAGATCATCTACACACAGCTGATCGGATGTTCAATGACACTTCAATAGGGCTTGTGTACTCAGAATAGAACGGTATCAGTGTGTATAGGGACCCTCAATATATAGCCTTTAGTCTCAAGGTTTTAACCTATTATAACTCCTATGAGACTTCAAAATAGCCCATAACAAGGACTCCTAATCAATACCGGTTTTCCTAATAGAGGTCTTAAACTTGCAGAAGTGGTTAACCAATCTTAAAGCATATAGAACTCCTTAACTTGTCCATTCCTTGTAGAGCAAGGCAACCGGTTTTGATACTTATTTCTTACATTCTCCCACTTAAGTATCAAGACAGTCATTGCACATGAACTAACCAAGATTATGCACACAAGCTAAGATGATCATTGAGTTCTCAGAACTGCCAAAAGATTTACTTCCAGTAAGTAAACAGCCAGATTAGACAGATGTGCAGAACTGCAGAAACCTCAATACTAAAGCATGATGTGTATTGATTCATTCTGCAATTACTAACAAATTTGGTAACCATGCAAATGTTACTGACCCTCCGGTTATGATCAACGAAAATGAGTAGTCAACATTCAAGTTCTACTCCCACATTATTGGTCCTCGGATATAAGTTTCAGCAGAAACTTTCCTTGTTATCACAAAAGTATGTTACTGGTTTAGAATCTCGATTCTTAGAAAAGAAATGATGTGTATCAAATCAATTACTTTAACCAATAACCAACAACATCAACTCACATCATTTATCAAATACTAGAACAGCAAGTACAGAAATCAATAAGCAATTACAAGAACGTTTTAATGTTCGAACTGCTGAAAGCAACAAATATTCGCTAACCTGGTGAGTAACTAGTGTTACAGTTACTCCCACTGATGAACTGAAGTCACTCCCACTGATTAGCAGAATCAAAACTGTCAAAAATACCTATATTACTCATATGCTTCAGAAAAATCTTTGGTTCAAGAGCCTTTGTCAATGGATCAGCAATCTGGTCTTCTGTTCCAACATGAACAACATTTATGATTCCATCTCTGACTTTGTCTCGAACTAAGAAATACTTCACATCCATGAGTCTTGAAGATGCAGTTCGTTTGTTATTCTTAGAAAAGAACACAGCTCCTTGATTGTCACAGTAAAGAGTGATTGGTCTTTCAATAGAACTGACCAGCTTCATTTCTGTGATACAGTTCTTTAACCAAACAGCTTGCTTTGTGGCTTCAAAACATGCCATGAACTCTGCTTCCATAGTTGAGGTCGCAATTGCAGTTTGTTTAGCACACCTCCAAGATACTGCTGCACCTGCCAACATAAACACATACCCCCCAGTTGATTTCCTGTCTTGCTTGTCCCCTGCATGATCAGAATCTGCATAAGCTACTAATTCCAGATTCTCAACATGTTTGTAGACCAGCATGAAGGTTTTGGTTCTTTGCAGAAATCTTAAGCACTTCTTGGCAAAATCCCAGTGCTTCTTTGCTGGATTTGCTTGAAACCTACTGAGTAAGCTGGTGATGAAGGCAATATCAGGCCTTGTACATACCTGTGCATACATCAAGCTTCCCACAAGAGATGCATAAGGGTATTTCTTCATCTTTTCCTTTTCAATGTCAGTTGTGGGACATTGATCATGGTTTAGCTTTTCACCTTTCTGAATTGGAGACACTACTCCACTGCAGTTAGACATATAGAACCTCTTCAGAATCCTATCAATATAAGCTGTCTGCGACAATCCTAACATTCTCCTTGCTCGATCTCTGATTATCTCGATTCCTAACACATAATGTGCTTGGCCTAAATCCTTCATTTCAAAATGCCATGAAAGTATCTTCTTTGTTTCCCCCAGAAGCCTTTTGCAGGAGCTTGCCAACAAGATATCATCTACATATAACACCATGAATATGAATTGAGAACCCTGAGTGCGTAAATAGATGCACTCATCCAATCTGTTAACTTGGAATCCTACAGAAGTCACTACTTCATCAAATCTGATGTGCCATTGCCTTGAAGCTTGTTTGAGTCCATAGATGGACTTGTTCAGCTTACACACATAACTTTCTTTCCCCCTTTCAACAAATCCAGGAGGTTGCTCCATATAAATTTCCTCATTCAGGTTACCATTCAAAAAAGCAGTCTTTACATCCATCTGGTGAAGTTCCAGATCATAGTGTGCAGTGAGAGCCATGATGATTCTCATACAGTCTTTGGAGGAAACTGGAGAGAAGGTCTCTGTGTAATCAAAACCTTCTCTTTGAGTGAAACCCTTGGCTACTAAACGTGCTTTGTATCTTTCAATCTGACCTTGCTGATCTCTTTTAGTTTTATAAATCCACTTGCAGCCAATGGGACTTTTCTGTGACTTTGCAGGTACCAAAGTCCAGACCTTGTTTTTATACATGGATTGAAGCTCTTCATTCATAGCTTCTTTCCATAATGAGGCTTGAGGGCTGGTCATAGCCTTTTTGAAGGTTGTGGGATCATCTTCAATATCAATTTCTGTTTCCTGCAGAAAAGCATAGCAATCCGGTAAGGCATGCTTCTTTGGCCTAGTTGATCTTCTTAATGAGTCATCTTCAGCTGGTGTGATGGCTTCAGTAATGTTTTCAGGCAGGACTGTAGGTAGTGAATGAATTTGTTCAATTTCAGTAGCAACAGAATCACTGAGGTTGAAATCTGGTACCACTGAACTGGCAGGTTCTTCATTTATGCTTATATCTGGGAGATCATTGCTGACAGGTTGTGGTTGTGCAGTTGTATTTTCATCAACTTCTTCAAAGTTCAGATCATTGTGAGGGCTATCTGTGCAGAAATTTCCCTCTAAGAACCGAGCATTGTGAGTTTCCACTATTCTGGTAGGCAAGTTGTGACCATAAAATCTGTATCCTTTTGACTTCTCAATATATCCTATGAAGTAACAACTCACTGTTCTGGAGTCTAATTTCTTCTCATTTGGATTGTATAGTCGAGCTTCTGCTCTGCAGCCCCAGGTTCTGAAATGGTTGAGACTTGCTTTCCAACCATTCCACTTTTCAAAAGGTGTAGCATCCACTGCTTTGCTGGGAACTCGATTTTGAATGTAGACTGCAGTTTTAAGAGCTTCTCCCCATAAGAAAATAGGTAGTGGTGAGCAAGCAAACATGCATCTGATCATATCTTTCAGACTTCTATTTCTTCTTTCTGCAACTCCATTCTGCTGTGGGGTTCCAGGAGTTGTATACTGAGCCACGATGCCTTCTTGTTCAAGAAATAAGGCAAAACCACCTTTCTGTTGGCCTAATTCTGTGTATCTGCCATAGTACTCACCTCCCCTGTCAGATCTAACCACCTTAATCTTCCTGTCAAGCTGCTTTTCTACTTCTGTTTTGTAAATCTTAAAACAGTCTAATGCAGATGACTTCTCAGAAATTAAGTAAATATATGCAAATCGGGAGAAGTCATCAATGAATGTTATGAAATATGAGTTTCCACATATTGTTTTGTTTGGAAAAGGACCACAGATGTCAGTATGGATGATCTCAAGTAGGTTTGAACTTCGTTTAGACCCAAATTTCCTAACATTAGTCAGTTTCCCTTTAAAACATTCAACACAGTTTGAAAAATCATCAAAATTGATCTGCAGCAAAGGATTGTGTTTAGTTAACTGCATCATTCTTTCCCTAGAGATGTGTCCAAGTCTTCTATGCCAAAGCATTGAAGAATTTTCATTAATGTTCACATTCTTAGAAGCTATAGTTTCTGTATTGAAGCAGTTAACATCAGTGATACAATCAAGTTGCCACAAACCATCAATCATATTTGCAAAACCAGACAATGGATCTTTATTGAATTTATGAAAAAACCGTACAGAATTGTTGTCCTCAGTACAAAAACCATAACCATCAAGAGCTAATTTGGAAGCTGACACTAAATTTCTTCTCATGGATGGTACATAGAGGACTTCCTTTAAAACAATACTCAAACCAGAAGGAAAACTTAACCTAAGACTACCAATTGAAACAACAGAAAGTTTTGATCCATCGCCTATGAAAACATTGTAGCTGCCCCTACTTTTAGTTGTCTGGTTTGACAATCCCTGCAAAGAATTAGTAATATGAGCAGTGCATCCAGAATCAAACCAGAAAGAATTTTTGGGAACTGACACTAAGTTAGATTCGACAGTAACAAAAACATTTACTGATTTACCTTTTCTGACCATCCATGCTTTAAACTCAGAACAATTTTTCCTTAAATGTCCTATTTTCTTGCAGTGAAAACATTCTTTTCCTAGAGCAGTGTTGACAGGTTTTAATGCAGGTGGAGTCGATTTTGGATTGTGAGCTGCCTTCTCAGATTTTCCAGAACCAGATGCACCATTTCTATTCTTCTGAAACTTTGGATTAAAGTTTCCCCCTTTTCCTTTCTTCTTTTTCTCAGTATGCACATAATTCACAACTGCTGCAGTTGAAGGTGCTGCTGCAGGTGCTTTGTTCTTCTTCTTGTTCTGCCTATTCTCCTCCTGAACACAGTTTTCCAGAAGTTCATTGATGCTCCATTTAACATTCTGAGTATTGTATGACACTTCCAAGTGTCCATACTTGTCTGGCAATGAATTCAGAATGAATCCTACTAACAAATCATCTGGAACAGGTACATCTACTGCTTTCAATCTGTTAGCAGCATCTACCATCTTCATAACATGCTCTCTAACACTCCCAGAACCATCAAACTGCATGTTTGAGAGCTTGTCTATACTGTCCTGCGATTTTCCTTTAGCACATTCTTTAAACCTATCTGTAACAGCCTGCAGATAGTCTGATGCATTCTTGTGATCAGTGATTGCTCCTCTGATGCTTTCTGACATATATTTCTTCATAACTCCTAGAGCCATTCTGTTAGCCTTCTGCCATAGATCATATTTTAATTCTTCAGACTCCCATGTTTCCACAGTTGGCTCAGGAGGGCAAGGTTTCCTTAAACATAGATCATAGTCATGATGAATCAAATAAAGCTCCACATCAGCTTTCCAGCGCTTAAAATTGTTCCCAGTTAAGGTTTCAATTGTAAGTACTGAATCACCAACTGTTTCTCTTGCTGTCAATCAAAGAATAAGGTTAGTATAGGATATCAAATGTGACACTAGAGTTATACAGTAGAGATTTTAGCCATAGTTCTCTACTGTCATCAAAATTTTGTAAAACTGTAACACCTATAGGCAAGATACAGTTTATCCTCGATAGTTTATACAACAAAAACAATAGAGATCATAAGAATATATTTCATAGCCTGTAGGTCTAATGAAAATACTATTATGAGGCTACTTATTCCTCCATATATCAGCTCATAATCAGCCTTGACAGAATTAGGCTCTGTGGAACACAACTTGTCATGCAAATTCATATAAGCTGCAGAATTGATTGCTTTGACAGAATGTTAAATAACATAACGATCACTGATGTGAAGTTTGGAGTACGTTATATAACAATCTCAATCGATTGATTCATATCAATTACCAATATTTGATATAATCACAAAATTTGTTGACTCAAAGTTCTCTTTTAACATAACTTCCAGTTCCTAAATGTGACCAACAATCTGTGATTTGATCACTAATGAACCAGCAAGCTTTTATGATAATAAGATAACAACAGCAAAACGATTAGTTGTACCAAAACACAAATATATCAAACGATTATTAGTTTATATGCATATATTCAACAATTAAACATGCTGTGCTAACATATGAACTGAAAACCAGTTCATCCCAAGATCTTAACCTTCGGTTTTGCGGAAAAAACGTTTTAAAACTGGTATCAGTACATACAAAACTTGTTTGAAATTTTCCCCATATTCCAACCAAAACTGATAAAATAACAAAACAGTCAAGACTCAACTTGGACCCTAGTAACTTGACGCTCTGATACCACATGTAAGAATACTATCATATAATGTCAAGCTATTACCTAGAATCACAAGCAGCAACAAGATACTCAACACAAAGAATACCAGCGGACTAAAGCACAACTAATCCACACACAAGAGTACTTACAAGAAGACATGACAGAGTTTGGATACAATGGATTGTAGATCATCTACACACAGCTGATCGGATGTTCAATGACACTTCAATAGGGCTTGTGTACTCAGAATAGAACGGTATCAGTGTGTATAGGGACCCTCAATATATAGCCTTTAGTCTCAAGGTTTTAACCTATTATAACTCCTATGAGACTTCAAAATAGCCCATAACAAGGACTCCTAATCAATACCGGTTTTCCTAATAGAGGTCTTAAACTTGCAGAAGTGGTTAACCAATCTTAAAGCATATAGAACTCCTTAACTTGTCCATTCCTTGTAGAGCAAGGCAACCGGTTTTGATACTTATTTCTTACAAGGTGCCCTTCCTTCGAGAGTCTGTCAACAACAGAATTCTGGTTTGGTGCTTCCAATTAACCCATTAGGACCATTAATTACTTCATATATTTGTCATTGGCCAAGAAAGATTGAGGAAGTTGATTTTGTTCAAGCCACTGATTACATCATTGTTAATACTCTGACGTAGTAACTTAAGGTCGACCGTGGTCACCAATATGTTGTAAAATGACATGTTCAAAGTCTTTGAATTTGTAATATCAATGCCATCAGCAATCTGTTTCTAAGGAACCTTCACTTCCAGAGAGTCTTGAATCCTTAATACACTTCTAAGTTCTGGTGGCATGAGTTCAAATGACGGCAGCACATAAAGAAGTCTAGAGTGTAGAATTTTGAATCCTTAGTACAGATCTGTAGAGGTGAATGTATTGCTTTTTATGATGCACTTTCTTTCTTGTCATATGAAATATTCGAATGCTCGTTTCCTCTTGATGATGACATGGTTGGAATTAGCTTGACTGGTTGATGCAATTAGTTCTTCCTGAAGAAATTGTGGCCATTCCAGCTGGCAAATTTCTCCAGTAAACAAGATAGAGTCATATGGAGATTACTTCTTTCTCCTAATTGGTGCTTCACTGTTAAATCTGCTCATTTCTGCTTTGATGGAATGAGTCTCTGCTACACAATGGGATTAATTAATTAATGTAGTTTCATTTGGCGATTGAAACTTCCTCCTAAACTTCAAACTTCTGTGTGGCTGATAGGACATGTGAAGCTCTTCTCTAACTTTGAGAGAAGGAGGCTTAATCTAATTCTCAATGCTTGTATTGTAGCTCTAAAATGTGGAGTACAGAGTTCTGTGTCCTGCTGGGCAACCTTGAAGATTGGATGATGAGCAACTTCATGAGTAATTTTAACCTCGATCTGCCATGGTATCTCGTTTTTATTTCTGGAAATGGAGATGCAATGGCATTTTCCACGAGAAATTTTCAATATCTTAACTAACTCATGTCGCAAGATTATTGGGAATTTTGGTAAAGATTTGTGTGATGTGAAATGTTCCTGTTCACAGTGTAACATTCTAAAGCTTCTCCTTATGTGAAATGAAAGCCTCCTGATGTGAAAAGATATAAGATGGATGTTGGTGGTAGCTTGCTTAATGCTACCGGGAAAATCAATGCTGGTGGTCTCTTGAGAATCTCTATTGGGAAGCCAAGCTCTGAGGAATTTTTCATGCTATACATACAGATCAGCAAATTGCCAAAAGGGAACAAAGAACACTATATAAATCTCTGTTCTAAAAATCGGCGCCTAGAGCCGCCTAGGCGCTAGGCGGTATCTCTCAGCCCCGATTTTGGGCAAAATCGGCTGAAAATCGGCTAGGCGGCTTCTAGGCGGTCTAGGCGGTCTAGGCGGACGCCTAGGCGGGGCTAGGCGGGCAATTAGGCGGGGCTAGGCGGGAATTTTTTTTTTTTTTGGGATGAATTTTTTTTTAAATTCAACTTTGAAGTTTTAACTTACTTATCTTCATTGTAGTACTTATATATTTGACTCATGTTTTCAATCAATTATGATAAATTGTTCTATTTATCTTTCAATTTTGCATGTTTGTACTTGTCAATATAGCTATATGAATATATTTTTTATTTTAAGTAGTTATCGATTAATCCCCGATTAATCCTCTAGGCGCTAGTCCCCTGCTTACCGCCTAGCTTCCGCCTAGCGTTTTTTAGAACCTTGATATAAATGCAGATAGTATTTGGCATTCATTCACTAGCTTAGAAAGAAAAATTCCCAGAGAAAAATATAGGAGAACTTTTATAAGATAAATGAAGTCTCAGATCTTATCAAAAGTGTCCTTGCCACAAAATACATGCTAGAAATGCGTTAGTAGCTTAATTAATTCTAAAGACTCGAGGAGGTGGCTGGAATTGTGTCAATTCAATTAACGAAACAGCATATCCTTATCCCTTCTTCTTGTACTGCTCACTCATGCATGATAATAAACATGTGTTTTTTACACTATCAGTTACTTTAAAGTCTACAATAATTAAGTTCAATTGTACATGGCTTACATACAATAGGTGACATAATCTTGATTACCACAAGAGACGTGCACATTTATCTTTTACGCATGACAGCAATATAAAAGTGTTATGTTTCCATAATTTGCCTCTGATATGCAGGAATCCATCTGATATTTGCAGGTGTACAAAACAAATCCAATTTAATTTCACAAATCAATACCAGTACTGGATTTTGGCATGAAAAATACGGAAATCGAACCGGCCCTCACTTTATTTTTGTTTCAGGTGTTCTATGCGATGCACCTACATGAGCATCCTCGGAAAGTTCCAAAACTCATTTGTATTTTGCTTATCTTCTGTTATTATTTTCTCTTTTCAAATCCGTCTCGGTCTAACAGAGTGTTCGAATGTATTTTCTTAGACACAGTCTCAATGATCCAAATTAAATCTAATCCAACTTGATCTCAGTCGAATTAGATTTGATTACGTTTTTGTCTAGATTTAACGGTTTTGAAGTGATGAACATGTGTACATTGACCAAGACCAAGAATCTAATCTTAATTAGTCCAGTAATGCTGTTTAATGTTTCCTTTCAATAGCTAAAAATAACAAGAAATAACTTCCCATTTAAAAAAAATTTTTTTTTTTTTTTTTCCCAAATAAAACAAAGGAAGAAGGCAAGAAGAAACAACAACAAAGAAAAAAAAAATTTAAAAAAACCCCCCTTTTTAAAAAATTTAGGGAGGAGAATTTTTTACCATAAAAAAAAAAAAAAAAAAATTTTTGCACCACAAAAAAAAAGCACCCCCCTAACTAAAAAAAAAAAAAAAAAATATGGCCACGCCAAGTTTTTTATTTATTTTTTTAAATGTAATTATTGAATAAAGAAGTTTGACAAACCGCCAAACAAAAGGAATACAGGGAAAGCAACTAGAACACAACATCATTGGGCCTCATTAAAAACCTCGCAGTGTACGAGGAAAAGAGTGCCAGGTACACCTAGATTCAATAAAAACATTCAAGAAAAGTAGACTTGAATATATTACTTAGTCCGAAATCCGCTTCCTTTCCCTACGGCAAAGCCATCAAGAAAAGAAGACGGGAACCTAGTCGACCTCCTTACGGCCTAACCATCAGAGGGAATTAGGCCCAGACCAAGATCAATATCCAATCCACTAAAATGCTAACCAACTAGAAAGCAGCACTGCAAGCCTGACAAAATCTCCAAAGTCAAGCAAAACGGTAATTGGGGAAACCCATCAACTCACGAACAGAAGGAGAAAGAGCAAAAGGTGGAGTAGAGTCCCACCAAGTGAAGCCTGAAGAAGAAGTCCCAAAATTAGCCAAAGCATCGGCAACCTGATTACCCTCGTGAAAAATATGAGAAGACTGAAACTGCATTTGTGAGATACGAAACAGACAATTTTTCCACTCCACCCGAAATTGCCATGGCACAAGATGAGGAGAGTGGATAAAATCAAGAACCAGAGAGGAGTCAACCTCTAACCAAATATGCTTCCAATCCCTAACCCAAGCTAACTCAATCGCTTGAATCACTGCCATGACCTCAGCTGCCACTGAACTTGGGATATCCAAGTTGGATGAAAAAGCTCCAAGAACCATTCCCTTATAATCCCGAAAGACACCACCAAACCCACCTTTACTAGTGGAACTCTTCCAAGCACCATCGGTATTAATCTTGATGAAACCAAAAGGAGGGGGATGCCAATGTACCTCAATAATTCTAGGAGGCTTGCGAGGACGACAACGAACATCAAAATTCTTCAAAATGCAAAGCTCCTGCACAGTATTAAACATACAACCAGAGGCAAGGCGACTTGAATCACGAACATGGCTCATAATCAAATCACAAACTTGGTTGACATGAATCACAACTCCATCAAAACGAGTTTTATTCCGAGAATGCCATATGAACCACAGTGTGGTACAAAAGCAAGAAACCCAAAGATCACGAATCTGTTGACTTCGTCTTGTCATAAGACCCTTCTTAAAAAGGGCCAAAATAGAATTAGGGAGAGGCATATGAAGATCAAAGAATTTCCACATACGAGCCCAAATAGAAGAAGCAAATGAGCAAAACAAAAACACATGGTCTAGAGTCTCCTCATTGTGATGACAAAGGCAACAAAACGAGGCAAGTGAGATGCCCCTACGCTTCAAGAAAGACTCACATAAAATCCGACCCTTCAAAACCTTCCAAGCCAATAAAGACATACGGGGGATGATGAACTTAGACCAAATCAGTTTACACCAATCCAAATTCGGGTAATGCTCCCTTAAAAAATTGTAAGCCTCTTTAGCAGTGAGAACTCCAAAAGAAGAGGGTGACCAAATTAATTGATCTTTACGAGCATGATCAAGAGACTAAGGGGTACTAGCAATGAAGTCGCATATAGTCGGAAAATGGAAATGAAGAAGATCAGGAAAATCCCATGCATGATCCCTGAGAAAATCTGCTACCTGCCCACTTAGCTGCTCACCAAGAACATTATTTAGGCCAAATAAGTTCATCAGTGGTTGCCCCAAAAAATTATCTTTCCAAAAGGAAATAGCATTCCCGTTACCTATAAGCCAACGCCCATTTGTAACAATGTTGCCCCAAAAACGCTTGATTCCTGGCCAAATCGAGGAACAAGCATAAGACGTGCGCAAGTTACCATTACGCCAAAATCGACTGCGTAAAAAAGAACAACCAGCTGAAGTTGATGAATAAACCTCCCAACCTTTTTTCAGGATAAATGAACGATTAAGAAGAACAAGCCTTTTTAAACCAAGGCCTCCCTCCTCCATAGGAATACAACAATCCTTCCAGGCAACTAGGGGCACCCCTCTTTTATCAATCGAACCTGACCAAAGAAAGTTACGACACCAAGTCTCTACTACACTTCAACCTCCAAATTCCTTCCTTTTCATTCGAGCCCCTGCGGGGGTACCCAAGGGGGGGTTGCAATGCCAACAAAACAAAAAAAAGAAAAAGAGGTACCTGTAGCGATGACGAAAATGATCTCAGGAGAGGGCCATGGACTGTTGAAGAAGACTCTTCTTAATCAATACATATCCCACCACGGTGAAGGCAGATGGAACTTGCTAGCAAAACGTTCCGGTAATCATACATTCGCCATTACTGCATTTTTATAGCTAACTGACTCTTTCTCAATTGGTTAATGTTTTCTCCTTTATTGGTTTGTTTTGGTCCAGGATTGAAGAGAACTGGCAAGAGTTGCAGATCGAGATGGTTGAATTATCTAAAGCCAGATGTTAAGCGAGGAAATCTTAGTTCAGAAGAGCAAATCTTGATTCTTGATCTGCACTCAAAGTGGGCCAACATGTATGCGTTGGTCTAAGCCGTTTTATGCAAAGTTTATTACAACCCGACAATGAGATTAAGAACAGACAGACAGATTTGAGTACTATTGGAGGACTAGGGTGCAGAAACAAGCAAGGAATCTTAAAATTGACACCAGCAGTACAGAATTTCAAAACATGATTAGGTTTTTTCGGATGCCAAGATTGATGCGGAAGATCGGAGGAGCAACTTCTTTTTCTTCAGTCACGTCCATCCAAAACCCCAAGATTTTGCAGCCCCTAGACAATGCTTCACAACATGTTACATCAGCAGCAACATCACCACTAGAGATTCCTGTTCAAGGAGCTCATAATATGAACAGAACCATATATACTATCGGTGTCCAAAGTCAGGACACAGAGCCAGAATACAACAAGTTCATGCATTTTGCCTTCTGGAACAATGGGAATGCCGAACACGTCTCAATTTCCAGAAGGCCATATTAGTCCTTTTCATGCCATAGTTACCAATGGTAATGTAAAGGGCTGCTATGGTGTTGATAACAATGTTTATGACACGGAGGCCTTGCCTTCAATCTTCACGGAACTTTCCGGAACCAGTTTTTCCTGGAAATTCTTCCGACGATTGTTACGTTACAGAAAGCAACTTGATGGAAAGTGATTTTTCATGTAGCATGTGGAACATGGATGAATTGTGGGAAACTAGGACGAGACAGAACTTCAAAATTCGTTATTTTTCTTCCCAACACACGAAATTCTGTAAGTTGTTGATTCAAACTTTCGTTTATGCAAATCAATGTTACAGGTTCAGTTTTATTGAGATCCATGGTTCATTGAATTTGATGGCACGCATGTGTCTTTGTCCGAATATGTGAGGAACTGATACTATTTTATATCAGGAAACTAGCAGATGAGATTTTCCCTGTGAAAGCAATCTTAAGAATCTTGAGAAATATTTTTTGGTATCTACTGAATCTCACTTACTCCAATATCGTGCCATGTTTTTTCAAGTTTTTCAGCTTCCATTTTCCCTCTTGTCCAATTAGTGGGATGGTGGGGAAGTTTTGACTGAATAAGTCAATTTTATGAAACAAGATCTTTTGAAACAGTGCTTCAAGTTCAAGCCTTCAAGATTCTACCAGCCAAATGGATCAAAGAGAGACTTTACCAACTATGAAAGCACTACAAAATCACTGCAATCTTGATCAAAATATACATGCATAGGGATCTAAAACAAAATTGCTTCAATGTAGTCTTAAAATTCAAGTTCAGGCCTTCAAGATTCTACCAGCCAAATGGATCAAAGAGAGACTTTACCAACTATGAAAGCACTACAAAATCACTGCAATCTTGATCAAAATATACATGCATAGAGATCTAAAACAAAATTGCTTCAACATAGTCTTAAAATTCAAGTTCAAGCCTTCAAGATTCTACCAGCCAAATGGATCAAAGAGAGACTTTACCAACTATGAAAGCACTACAAAATCACTGCAATCTTGATCAAAATATACATGCATAGGGATCTAAAAAAAATTGCATCAGCATAGTCTTAAAAGCACATACTTCCTGAACATAGTCCTAAACTATCCACAGCCCCGCAAAAACCCCCCTATACATGAAATGCATTGACTAACACCTACTTCTTCTTGAGGCCAATGCCTCGAGTTAACTTCGGCCTCACGGTCCTTTTCTCCCTCAACTTTGCAACCGTAGTCAAATTCGTTTCAAGCACCATCTCAATTTCAATTATCATTTTCTCTAGTTCATGACGTATACTGTGTTCAGACACATCCACTGACCCATGAAATCAACATTTCTCTTCTATACATCAAATGCAGAACTCAGCACGATTTTTCCTTGGTCTCTAAGCCCTCGAGACAAGTAGCAAATCTCATCCTGGGGAACCTACAGTCTCACCATTTAAATTCTCTTCAAGCATCTCCTCAAAGGCCCTCCTCATTTTTGTCATCAGATGATTCACAATCTTCTTTTTTGGGGAGCTCTCGTCCGCCTGGTTGTCTCCCTGGTAGGGATAACACATACAATTCTCATCAACAAATTGCAGAACCTGCAGATCCAATGGAGAATCCACCATTAGGTTTTCTCGGTCTCGTAGCCCTCAGGACCAGAAGCAGAGCACTTCCTCAGTATAATCTGTAGGCCAACCTTCCAATTTCACTCGAACCCTCTTCTTGGACCACTTCCTCATCTGTTTTAGGATAAAATGCACGTTATTGCTTGATGGAAAGCTTGCCTTGTCGTCAGCCTTGTCCTCGGTGTCTGCACTCATGGAATAACCACATCAGTCACAACACTAACAAACTAAATAACAAATTTCTCAATTTTAGAACCCAAAAAATTCAATTTTCAATGATTTTACAGAATTAAAACCAATGCCCAAGTTGAATTGAACCCATATCTCCCCTGAAACCACAACAATTGAAAACTACATCGCAAATTTCTCAATTTCAGAAGCCCAATAAATTCAATTTTCTGTGATTTTACAGAATTATTACCAATGCCCAAGTCGAATTAAACTCATGTCTCTCTTCGAAAGTTCCTCACCTGTATTGAAGTTGCTCTCTTGTTTCTCAATAGTTGAAGATTGTTTGATATTGATTGTTAATTAAAATTATGAAGTTTCTGGCTCTGGGCGTTTTTGGCTCTGGGGCCTTTTGGCTCTGGCCTCTCTTTTTGCTCCCAGTCATTTGCTCTCTCTTTCAACTCTCACTATAAATAGGCGAATTTAAAACCTTTGAAAGTGTTCGCGAATTGGTAAAACCCTAAAAAGAGTTTGCAAGCCGGCCTTTCGACTGGAGTAATGGCTTCCATGGTCTCCCTCAACCTTCCTCCAAGCGTTCGCACTCGCTCCGCAAGTCGATTTTTGATTTCTCTCTTGGCGGAAACCTAACTTCCGCCGTGTGTGTCGTCCCAGTCGGTAGGCGCAAAGCTATCCAAGCGATTTCTCACCGCAGAAAATCTCATTTCCGACACATTTCTGGTCCCAGTCGGGTTAGGTTTCCGCGGAGAGAGAAATCAAATGGGGAGGTAGATGTGTCTGAGTACAGTATACCTCATGAACTAGCCACAATGAAATCTAATATTGATATTGTGTTTTTGAAGAATCTATCTAGGGTTGCCGAGTTGAGGGAGAAAAGGATCGTAAGGCCGAAGTTAACTAGGGTCTGACGCATTTCTCATCCCAGGTAACATTTTCAATCTCCTTCGATTCTATATAGTAAAACCTTCATATGAGCATACTCTATAATAGAATAACCTCCATATAATCATAAAATTTTTTTGTCCCAACTCGGGACCAGTTATATTTTGGAATAACCTCTACATTGTCATATTCCATGTAATTTTGGAGTCCCGTTTTTAGAAATGTGCCTCCATATAGTCATAATTACAATAACACCAAAAATATAGTACTTAATACTACAATAAGACTTAAGAGGAAGTTAAATATATATATATATCCATTGTCTTATTAGATCAGAGATCGCTTGGGTGGTATAACTGTTTTTTTCAGAGGACACACGAAAAAAACTCGATACTAATTGATGTCAAGTAATATAATCTAGATTTACTCCCGCAATAGCGAAAAAACTCATAATGTAAGGTAAGTAAGAAAATCCTTAGAAAAAAAAAATTAAGTAAAAAATTAATTTTGCTAGTCATACCTCTCTTAAAAAATAACCTCCACATTGTCATATTCCATGTAATTTTGGAGTCCCATTCTTAGAAAATGTGCCTCCATATAGGCATAATTACAATAACACCAAAAATATAGTACTTAATACTACAATAAAACTTAAGAGGAAGTTAAATATATATATCCATTGTTTTATTAGATCAGAGATCGCTTGGGTGGTATAACTGTTTTTTTTCAGAGGACACGTGAAAAAAACTCGATACTAATTGATGTCAAGTAATATAATCTAGATTTACTTCTACAATAGCGAAAAAACTCATATAATGTAAGATAAGTAAGAAAATCCTTAGAAAAAAGAAATAAAGTAAAAAATTAATTTTGCTAGTTATACCTCTCTTAAAGAATAACCTCCACATTGTCATATTCCATGTAATTTTGGAGTCCCGTTCTTAGAAATGTGCCTCCATATAGTCATAATTTCAATAACACCAAAAATATAGTACTTAATACTACAATAAAACTTAAGAGGAAGTTAAATATATATCCATTGTTGTAATAAGATTATAGATCGCTTGGGTGGTATGGCTGTTTTTTTCGGAGGACACATGAAAAAAAAAAAACTTGATACTAATTGATGTCAAGTAATATAACCTAGATTTACTCTTGCAATAGCGAAAAAACTCATATAATGTAAGATAAGTAATGAAAATCATTATAAAAAAACGAAATTAAGTAAAAAATTAATTTTGCTAGTCATACCTCTCTTAAAGAATAACCTCTACATTGTCATATTCCATGTAATTTTGGAGTCCCATTTTTAGAATTGTGCCTCCATATATGAAAGCACTACAAAATCACTGCAATCTTGATCAAAATATACATGCATAGGGATCTAAACAAAATTGCATCAGCATAGTCTTAAAAACACCTACTTACTGAACATAGTCCCAAACCATCCAAAGCCCCTCAAAAACCCCCCTATACATGAAATACATTGACTAACACCTACTTCTTCTTGAGGCCAATGCCTCGAGTTAACTTCGGTCTCATGAACCTTTTCTCCCTCAACTTTGCAACCCTGGTCAAATTCGTTTCAAACACCATCTCAATTTCAATTATCATTTTCTCTAGTTCATGACGTATATTGTGTTCAGACACATCCACCCGCCCATGAAATCAACATTTCTCTTCTATAAACTTTAGGATCCGCACATCAAATGCAGAAGTCAGCACAATTTTTCCTTGGTCTCTAAGCACTCGAGACAAGTAGCAAATCTTGTCCTGGGAACCTACAGACTCACCATTTAGATTCTCTTCAAGCATCTCCTCAAAGGCCCTCCTCATTTTTGTCATCAGATGATCCACAGATTTCTTTTTTGGGGAACTCTCGTCCGCCTGGGTGTCTCCCTTGTAAGGATAACATACGCAATTTTCATCAACAAACATCAGAACCTGCAAATCCAATGGAGAATCCACCACTGGGTTTTCTCGGTCTCGTGGCCCACAGGACCAGAAGCAGAGCACTTCCTCAGTATAATCTGTAGGGCAACCTTCCAATTTCACTCGAACCCTCTTCTTGGACCACTTCCTCATCTGTTTTAGGATAAAATGCACGTTATTGCTTGATGGAAAGCTTGCCTTCTCGTCGGCCTTGTCCTCGGTGTCTGTACTCAGGGATTAACCACATCAGTCACAACATTAACAAACTAAATAAAAAATTTCTCAATTTTAGAACTAAAAAATTTCAATTTTCTGTGATTTTACAGAATTAAAACCAATGCCCAATTTGAATTAAACCCATATCTCCCCTGAAACCACAACAATTGAAAACTAAATAGTAAATTAAGTAAAAAATTAATTTTGCTAGTCATACCTCTCTTAAAGAATAACCTCCACATTGTCATAATCCATGTAATTTTGGAGTCCCATTCTTAGAAATGAGCCTCCATATAGTCATAATTTCAATAACACCAAAAATATAGTACCTAATACTACAATAAAACTTAAGAGGAAGTTAAATATATATATCCATTGCTGTATTAGATTAGAGATCGCTTGGGTGGGATGGTTGTTTTTTTCGGAGGACACGTGACAAAAACTCGATACTAATTGATGTCAAGTAATATAATCTAGATTTACTCCCGCAATAGCGAAAAAACTCATATAATGTAAGATTTGTAAGAAAACCTTCGAAAAAAAATTAAGTAAAAAATTAATTTTGCTAGTTATACCTCTCTTAAAGAATAACCTCCACATTGTCATATTCCATGTAATTTTGGAGTCCCGTTCTTAAAAATGTGCCTCCATATAGTCATAATTTCAATAACACCAAAAATATAGTACTTAATATGACACACCCCGACCCAAAAAGTAGGGCCCGGGAGTGCGGCCATCACCCCCCAAGAGTGACGAAGCCTTAAACAAATAAAAACGACAAAAACGGAAGAAAGAAAAATACAATATAATATCAGAGCATCTACAGCGGAAGAGAAAACAACACACTACAAATGCCCCAAGGGCGGAATACACAGCTGTACAGCTTAACTCATAACCTGCCTGACAAAGACAACGAAGATCTCCTACCCTTCGTTGATGGAAGTAGAGCTATCGGAGGTCTCAGTCGTCTCGGTGAATGCACTTCAGAATCAGATCCTGAGGGGGCGCAAAACCAAGGGTGAGTGGACGGAAAAAGAAGTCAGTGAAAAACATTTAACAGATATGCCAATAACCCCCTCTGTCAAAACAGATAGTATAATAATAATATCATACCTCAATCCAGCCAACACGTACAGGAACTAACATCCGAGCAACCTATACACACAAAACATTCCCAACACTACAACGTAAGGTGGTCGAGGGCCATAACACCCGACCGAGATATATCTCTCATGGACGAGGGCCATACCCACCCGATCCATGATATATCTCTCATGGACGAGGGCCATACCCACCCGATCCATGATTTAATGGACGAGGGCCATACCCACCCGATCCATATAATGCGCCCCTAATAGTACTAATCGCAAACCAACTACTTAGGAACAACCAAGCAACGATTACCAACAATAGTCACAACAACCAGCAGCATAACCAATTTATAAGCATAAAGCATACGAATACATATATACGAAAACATAGTACACTCAAACACATTTAAAACCAAAACCCGTCCACTCACAGTGATACCGAGCGATCGTAGTCATCGTCGTCCGTAGGCTCGGGTCGGTATCGCTGATTCCTCGGGAACTGATCACCTAACAATCCCAATATCATAATAGTTAATAAACGAAACCGAATGAATAACCGTAAAACCCTAATTCTCCATGTTTCACTCAATTGGGGTATAACCGTATCTCGGATGGCAAAACGGAGTTCGCCATTGGATCCGGAACGTCGTTTCCACTCGGAAAAGTGGTCGGTCAAACTTGGTCAACGCCGGTCAACGGCTAGTCAACGCCGGTCAACGCTGTTGACCAACCGGTCAACGTTTGCTGACGTCAGCACTCCGGCGCTGACGTGGCACTGACACAGTGCTGACCTGGCGCCGACTCAGCGCTGAGATGGCAGCTGACGTCATCATCGGTGATGACGTCATCACCGCCGTGCCGGCCGCTGCTACAGTCACCGGAAACTGGGAATTTTCCGGCAACTATTCATCCGATTTCAAAACCCCATAACTTCCTCAAAACAACTCCAAATTCAACAAATAAGCAGTCCAAATTGAAGCCCAGACAACAAGGAATCCGAAACTACCTTCGGTTTCTCGAAATTCCGCCGGAGTTGGCCGGAAAACACCAAAACGTCGCCGGAAAACCCCGTCGGCATTCTAAGTCCGATCTCCCTCATTTCTGCACCAAATTCGACGATCCTTATATGGAAATTCATCTAAACAACCCAACAATTCGATCTAGAAAGGTTTTGGAGCTCACCTCGGTCGGAAATGGCCGGAATCACGCCGGAAAAACTCGGCTTCCGTTAACTCCTCGTCGCCGTCAATCCGCGCCATCTCTAACGCCAAAACTGGGTGAATCTTGTTCACCACGACGAGCTGAAGGCCGCGCAGGTGGTGGCATTCCCGATTGGTGACCGGAAGTGGGCCGTCGACGGTGAGAAAGACGACGGCTCTAGCTTACCAAATGAGGAAAGCTTGGGCCGGATCGGGTTTTATCAAACCGCCCAGTTTCCAGAAATATCCAGCCCCTTCTTCCCAATCACGGGCCGCCACGTGGCAATCCCACTACACCACAATTCCGTTTTTCGTCCGTAACTTCTTCGATACAACTCGGAATTCAATTCCGTCTTCGTAGAAGCGTTCGTGTCGTCGAGCTCTTCGCAAAGAGTACAATATCGAATATGTAAATCCCTACTGTTCACAAAGTCAACGTTTGACCATCAAGGGCATTTTGGTCATTTCACAATATTTTGGGAAGATTTTCGGAACGGGTCGTATCAATCTACCCCCCTTATAAGAATTTCGTCCTCGAAATTCAAAAACAACCCAAGGGAGGAGGTACGTACCTAGAACAAGTACGGATACTCCTTCCAATGTATTCCTCCGTCTCCCAAGTGGCTTCCTCATCATCTTGGGTGTCGCACAAGACTCTCACCATTAGAACGTTCTGTCGCGCAGGACTAAATCTTTCCATCCTTCTGAGTAAACCGAGCCTTCCACTTCTCAAAACACACTTTACCCCGTTCCAAGTGGTTGAAATTCCAAGACATAGAACGAATCTGGTATCCACCTTCGGAGCATCGATACATGAAACACCCTGTGCACCCAAGATAGCTCCAGTAGTATACCCAACTGATATGCCACGTCACCAACTCTCTATGTTATCTCAAAAGGCCCAATTTATCGAAAACTGAGTTTCCCTTGGTTCCCGAATTCATACAATCGTTTACTAAAGTGCTGCTTCTCATCACATCAACCTCAATCAGATGTGCCAATTCCATTCTCCACGCATCCGTCATAGCTTGCCCAGAAGATGTACATAGATCTCTATTACAATCCCATAACTAGGTACACCCTATCACCCCCGAAAGAACAGAAAATACCGACTCTATGACGACAGGTCGTGTCATCATCACTTCCTCTACCTCCAACCCTCTGTACAGGAATGGAAAAGATTTCAAAAGTTCCACACAGATTGTCGCCGTCTTGTCACCTCATTGCGATAACCACATCACAATTCCTTAGTTACCAAAAGGCAACTGGCCATCCGTCCACCATAAAAACGAATGGTAAGGATTTAATGATCAAGAGGCAAGGATATGACAGTTGGGTGACCCATCGAATAAGGATTGTTACTTGCATCAAGATGACAAGCAACTCAACAAGTGTAGCATAGACGACTGTCACTTGCCAAGACATATTATCATGCTGAAACTCCAACGATTAAGTTGACACTATCCTCCTGTTGCCTTCCAACGATGGAGAGACCGAGATGAATGGTGGTGCTGAAAGAGTGCAAGGTCTCTTTATCGCAGCCAAAGAAATGGCCTGCATGAAGAAAGTTAAAGAAAATCCCATATTTCCTCCACTTGACGTAAGGATGCACGTACATCTCATACACATTAACATCCTGTAGCACCAAGTACTTCCTTGTCTTCAATTCATTCACATGTGAAGCACCGTTCCAATATTTTGCCAACAAGGTACCTTGATACCAGAGAGGAGTTGCAACCATGTTGGTTGTATTGCCAAGATCTTGTGCCAAACAACAAGAATATAAGAGTCACATTCCTCGGCATGGAGAACCCCCAAGAACCACAACAGTGCTGAATCCATCTCACTTTAATTTTCTGACTTCAAGTCAAACTTCTTGAACTTGAAGGAAACATTTCGCCAATGACCAACCTACAACCTTACAAGGTCCCAAACCACTAAAACAAGCCAACGAAACAAAACTGTAACTAACTTCCCAAAAAAGTCAATAGCAATTAGAACAATAACATGACCCACTCCAAAGCCATCAATTCATTCTCCCTTGGCAACTATTCAACGCTGATAACTCGGCTGATGTAGGGGTTTGATAGACTCACCAGTCTACATGCAGAACCAACTTCAGAGTGAACCTGCATAAATCCTCGGATTTGCCCCTGCTTAGTCTCATCCTTAACCAAAGGTCATGATCTTCTTTACAGTTATACCACGCCTTCATGAATCACCCAAACCAAACATTGGGTAACCAAGGTATTTGGGAAAACCACCATTTCCCCACCACAACTCACCCATACATGAAAGTAAGTTGACCATTCCATTCCAAGGATACATCGAAGCCAACGATAATCCAAGGAAGGAAGTAAATCCCAAGTACAACATCGGTAACAATCACCAGACACTCATGTGATTCATACTCTCTTAAAACACTTCTCTAAAACCACAATCGCTTAGGAGTAGAGTTCGCTAGAACTTCACAACCAAAATTAACACCGCTAAACCAACAAAACTTCAACCCAAACAACCAAGGATAAACAACATACCAGTATTTATGTCGGGATTAAACTGAGCTTCCAGCTGGTTCATGGAGTAGACTTGCCCTTGTGCCCGACCTCTGCCTCGGTCTCCACGACCCCGATTTCGACGTCTAGCACGGTTTCCCTGGCCTACACTGTCGGCCACTCCAAATAGAAGCTGATCCGGAGTTTCAACTCGTCCACCAATGTTCCCATCGATCTCTACTTCCTGTTGCATTATCTGGTTACCCTGGGACGACTCCCCATGCACATTCCTCCAGTTGAAGGGACATTGACGCTGCCAATGGCGTTGATCTCCACAGATACGGCATCCAGAACCATCATCGGATCGGCGGGAGCCCGGGACACGAGAGCCCCCGGAAAATCTTCCACTCGAGCTAGAGGCTCCACTAGAAGATCCGGAACTCCGTGATGTCCTCCTAAAGGACTACTGTTGCCTCGGCCCTCCCACCGAGGGTCGATTCCTACCCTGGCGTCGGAAGCCACGAGTGACAGAACTGCTAGCACTTCCTTGCCCAGTTCCACTGGCACTGCCCTCGTAGTTCAACTCAAAAGGCCGTCTTACCATGTACTGCTCCACACTCAAAGCTGCCTGAAACAAGTCATTGTAAGTGGTGAACTGTCTACCACCTACAGCCAGCCTGATGTCTTCCCGCAATCCAATTTGAAACTGAATCATCAATTCAAGCGGACGATTGGCTGTTCCAGGGTAAAAACATGCGAGTTCTCGAAACCGCTGTTCATAATCACTAACGGATAGCTCCTCCTGGCGAAAGGAAATAAACTCGGACATCTTCCTCCACTGAAACTCGGGGCTGAAAAACTTATCACAAAAGATGCTCGTGAGCTGCTCCCAAGTAACGGTAACTTCGGGGTAGGTTCTCTGCATATCCTGCCACCAGATTGCAGTGTCTCCCGAAAAGAAAGCGGATGCCACCTCTACCTTCTGCTCCGGTGGACAGTTCATGGTTCTTAGCACTGTCTCCATCCTATCCCACCAGTACTCGGTAGCCACATTCCTTCCAATGTTATTCAACTCCTGAACTCCCAGATTGCGGGCCATTTCCAGTAAAGTGGGTCTCCTACCCTGATCTCGGTTGACCGGAATAACGTTCTCTAACGCAGCGCTAAGCTGACCTAGGCTGGAAAATCTGTCGACAATATGGGGGTTACTGATACCACGTCCACCCCGCTGCCTATGTGCACCACGCTGAGACGACATAGCTCTGACAAAGACAAAACAAGGATTCAAGAACAACACTGACCAACAAGACTCGACAGGAAATCGGAAACCTAGAGCTCTGATACCAATTGACACACCCCGACCCAAAAAGTAGGGCCCGGGAGTGCGGCCATCACCCCCCAAGAGTGACGAAGCCTTAAACAAATAAAAACGACAAAAACGGAAGAAAGAAAAATACAATATAATATCAGAGCATCTACAGCGGAAGAGAAAACAACACACTACAAATGCCCCAAGGGCGGAATACACAGCTGTACAGCTTAACTCATAACCTGCCTGACAAAGACAACGAAGATCTCCTACCCTTCGTTGATGGAAGTAGAGCTATCGGCAGGTCTCAGTCGTCTCGGTGAATGCACTTCAGAATCAGATCCTGAGGGGGCGCAAAACCAAGGGTGAGTGGACGGAAAAAGAAGTCAGTGAAAAACATTTAACAGATATGCCAATAACCCCCTCTGTCAAAACAGATAGTATAATAATAATATCATACCTCAATCCAGCCAACACGTACAGTAACTAACATCCGAGCAACCTATACACACAAAACATTCCCAACACTACAACGTAAGGTGGTCGAGGGCCATAACACCCGACCGAGATATATCTCTCATGGACGAGGGCCATACCCACCCGATCCATGATATATCTCTCATGGACGAGGGCCATACCCACCCGATCCATGATTTAATGGACGAGGGCCATACCCACCCGATCCATATAATGCGCCCCTAATAGTACTAATCGCAAACCAACTACTTAGGAACAACCAAGTAACGATTACCAACAATAGTCACAACAACCAGCAGCATAACCAATTTATAAGCATAAAGCATACGAATACATATATACGAAAACATAGTACACTCAAACACATTTAAAACCAAAACCCGTCCACTCACAGTGATACCGAGCGATCGTAGTCATCGTCGTCCGTAGGCTCGGGTCGGTATCGCTGATTCCTCGGGAACTGATCACCTAACAATCCCAATATCATAATAGTTAATAAACGAAACCGAATGAATAACCGTAAAACCCTAATTCTCCATGTTTCACTCAATTGGGGTATAACCGTATCTCGGATGGCAAAACGGAGTTCGCCATTGGATCCGGAACGTCGTTTCCACTCGGAAAAGTGGTCGGTCAAACTTGGTCAACGCCGGTCAACGGCTAGTCAACGCCGGTCAACGCTGTTGACCAACCGGTCAACGTTTGCTGACGTCAGCACTCCGGCGCTGACGTGGCACTGACACAGTGCTGACCTGGCGCCGACTCAGCGCTGAGATGGCAGCTGACGTCATCATCGGTGATGACGTCATCACCGCCGTGCCGCGCCGCTACACCCACCGGAAACTGGAATTTTCCGGTAACTATTCATCCGATTTCAAAACCCCATAACTTCCTCAAAACAACTCCAAATTCAACAAATAAGCAGTCCAAATTGAAGCCCAGACAACAAGGAATCCGAAACTACCTTCGGTTTCTCGAAATTCCGCCGGAGTTGGCCGGAAAACACCAAAACGTCGCCGGAAAACCCCGTCGGCATTCTAAGTCCGATCTCCCTCATTTCTGCACCAAATTCGACGATCCTTATATGGAAATTCATCTAAACAACCCAACAATTCGATCTAGAAAGGTTTTGGAGCTCACCTCGGCCGGAAATGGCCGGAATCACGCCGGAAAAACTCGGCTTCCGTTAACTCCTCGTCGCCGTCAATCCGCGCCATCTTTAACGCCAAAACTGGGTGAATCTTGTTCACCACGACGAGCTGAAGGCCGCGCAGGTGGTGGCATTCCCGATTGGTGACCGGAAGTGGGCCGTCGACGGTGAGAAAGACGACGGCTCTAGCTTACCAAATGAGGAAAGCTTGGGCCGGATCGGGTTTTATCAAACCGCCCAGTTTCCAGAAATATCCAGCCCCTTCTTCCCAATCACGGGCCGCCACGTGGCAATCCCACTACACCACAATTTCGTTTTTCGTCCGTAACTTCTTCGATACAACTCGGAATTCAATTCCGTCTTCGTAGAAGCGTTCGTGTCGTCGAGCTCTTCGCAAAGAGTACAATATCGAATATGTAAATCCCTACTGTTCACAAAGTCAACGTTTGACCATCAAGGGCATTTTGGTCATTTCACAATATTTTGGGAAGATTTTCGGAACGGGTCGTATCATAATACTACAATAAAACTTAAGAGGAAGGTAAATATATATCCATTGTTGTAATAAGATTAGAGATCGCTTGGGTGGTATGGCTGTTTTTTTCGGAGGACACATGAAAAAAAAAACTTGATACTAATTGATGTCAAGTAATATAACCTAGATTTACTCTTGCAATAGCGAAAAAACTCATATAATGTAAGATAAGTAATGAAAATCCTTATAAAAAAACGAAATTAAGTAAAAAATTAATTTTGCTAGTCATACCTCTCTTAAAGAATAACCTCTACATTGTCATATTCCATGTAATTTTGGAGTCCCATTTTTAGAATTGTGCCTCCATATATGAAAGCACTACAAAATCACTGCAATCTTGATCAAAATATACATGCATAGGGATCTAAACAAAATTGCATCAGCATAGTCTTAAAAACACCTACTTACTGAACATAGTCCCAAACCATCCACAGCCCCTCAAAAACCCCCCTATACATGAAATACATTGACTAACACCTACTTCTTCTTGAGGCCAATGCCTCGAGTTAACTTCGGTCTCATGAACCTTTTCTCCCTCAACTTTGCAACCCTGGTCAAATTCGTTTCAAACACCATCTCAATTTCAATTATCATTTTCTCTAGTTCATGACGTATATTGTGTTCAGACACATCCACCCGCCCATGAAATCAACATTTCTCTTCTATAAACTTTAGGATCCGCACATCAAATGCAGAAGTCAGCACAATTTTTCCTTGGTCTCTAAGCACTCGAGACAAGTAGCAAATCTCGTCTTGGGAACCTACAGACTCACCATTGAGATTCTCTTCAAGCATCTCCTCAAAGGCCCTCCTCATTTTTGTCATCAGATGATCCACAGATTTCTTTTTTGGGGAACTCTCGTCCGCCTGGGTGTCTCCCTTGTAAGGATAACATATGCAATTCTCATCAACAAACAGCAGAACCTGCAAATCCAATGGAGAATCCACCACTGGGTTTTCTCGGTCTCGTGGCCCACAGGACCAGAAGCAGAGCACTTCCTCAGTATAATCTGTAGGCCAACCTTCCAATTTCACTCGAACCCTCTTCTTGGACCACTTCCTCATCTGTTTTAGGATAAAATGCACGTTATTGCTTGATGGAAAGCTTGCCTTCTCGTCGGCCGTGTCCTCGGTGTCTGTACTCAGGGATTAACCACATCAGTCACAACATTAACAAACTAAATAAAAAATTTCTCAATTTTAGAACTCAAAAATTTCAATTTTCGAACTCAAAAATTTCAATTTTCTGTGATTTTACAGAATTAAAACCAATGCCCAATTTGAATTAAATCCATATCTCCCCTGAAACCACAACAATTGAAAACTAAATAGCAAATTAAGTAAAAAATTTAATTTTGCTAGTCATACCTCTCTTAAAGAATAACCTCCACATTGTCATAATCCATGTAATTTTGGAGTCCCATTCTTAGAAATGAGCCTCCATATAGTCATAATTTCAATAACACCAAAAATATAGTACCTAATACTACAATAAAACTTAAGAGGAAGTTAAATATATATCCATTACTGTATTAGCTTAGAGATCGCTTGGGTGGGATGGTTGTTTTTTTCGGAGGACACGTGACAAAAACTTGATACTAATTGATGTCAAGTAATATAATCTAGATTTACTCCCGCAATAGCGAAAAAACTCATATAATGTAAGATTTGTAAGAAAACCTTCGAAAAAAAATTAAGTAAAAAATTAATTTTGCTAGTTATACCTCTCTTAAAGAATAACCTCCACATTGTCATATTCCATGTAATTTTGGAGTCCCGTTCTTAGAAATGTGCCTCCATATAGTCATAATTTCAATAACACCAAAAATATAGTACCTAATACTACAATAAAACTTAAGAGGAAGTTAAATATATATCCATTGTTGTATTAGATCAGAGATCGCTTGGGTGGTATAACTGTTTTTTTCAGAGGACACGTGAAAAAAACTTGATACTAATTGATGTCAAGTAATATAATCTCGATTTACTCCCACAATAGCGAAAAAACTCATATAATGTAAGATAAGTAAGAAAACCCTTGAAAAAAGAAATTAAGTAAAAAAAATTAATTTTGCTAATTATACCTCTTTTAAAGAATAACTTTTTTATAATCGTAAAAATCATATGGTCTCAACCTTATGATTATATAAAGGTTTTACTATAGTAGTAGTTTTTTTTTTGTCCTTTCTGCTTAGTTTATGCTTTTTTTAATGCAATTCTATCTCCATTTTGGGTTCAAATTCTCATGTAATTGAAGCTTATCATGTATTGTATTGGCTTTCATAATTTGGGCGGAAAAAGGATTCAAAGTGGGATCCTTTGGTTTAATTGATTAAATATCTATGATCTTCAACTTTCAATTAGGTGGGTCTTTCAATTGTTGTGGTTTCAGGTGAGATATGGGTTTAATTCGACATAGGAATTGGTTAAAATTATGTAAAATCACAGAAAATTGAATTTTTTGGGCTTCTGAAATATAGTAATTTGCTATTAAGTTTGCTACTATTGTGACTGATGAGGGTAATCTTGAGTGCAACACCAACAAGGGACATAACGTCATGGCAGATGAAAGATGGGGATCAAGCAAGAGCGTGAATTTTATTATGAAAAAGATGAGGAAGTGGTATAAAAAGATGATTAGAGTGGAATTGGAAGGTTGGCCTACAAATTATCCGGAGAAAGTCCTTTGCTACTGGTCTCGGAGACTAAGAGATAGAAAACATTGGTGTGAATTCTCCATTAAATGTGCAGATTTTAGAATTTGTTGATGAGAACTATAAGTGTTATCCTTACAATGGAGACAATAAAGCAGATGAGAGGCCCCAAAGAAAGAAGACTGTGAAACATCTGATGACAAATATTAGAAGGGCCTTCAAGAAGATGCTTGAAAAGAAACTGATTGGTGAGTCTGAAGGTGATGCCCAGAATATGCTACTGGTCTCGCGGGTTGAGAGACCAAGAAAAAATCGTGGTGGGATCTTTATTTGATGTGCGGATTCTGAAATTTATCGAAGAAAAGTGTGAGTTTCATGGGGAGGTAGATGTGTCTGAGGACAATATACCTCATGAACTAGCCACAATGAAATCTAATATTGACATTGTGTTTTTAAGAATCCATCTAGGGTTGCCGAATTGAGGGAGAAAGGGATCGTAAGGCCAAAGTTAACTCGAGGCATTGGCCTCAGCAAGTAGATTGTGTCAATGCCTTCATGTATAAGAGTTTTTGGTGGGGCTGTGGGCTGTGGATGGTTTTTCAGACTATGTTGAAGTAATTGTTTTTAGGGTTGAACTTGAACAGGTAAACTGACAATTAACATGTACTTGATAGACTAGCAAGTATGTGGAGCTCTCAACTGCCTTGACGGTGTCTCCCTTGCCATCGTTGTCTGCACTCTCAAGGATTACCCTCATCAGTCACAACACTAGCAAACTAAATAGCAAATTTTTCAATTTCAGAAGCCCAAAAAAAATCAATTTTTCGTGATTTTATAGAATTATAACCAATAACCATGTCGAATTAAACCCAAATCTCACCTGAAACCACAAGAATGGAAAGACCCACCAAATTTAAAGTTGAAAGATCGTAGATATTTAATCAATTAAACAAAAGGACCCCACTTTGAATCCTTTTTCCACCCAAATTATGAAAGCCAATACAATACATGAAAAGCTTCAATTAGATATAAGTTTAATGAGAATTTGAACCCAAAACAGAGATAGAATTGCATTCAAAAAAGCATAAACAAAACAGAAAGAAAAAAACAACTATAGAATTGAAGGAGATTAAAAATGTTACCAGGGATGAGAAACGCGTCGGATATTAGGTTTTTGTGGTGAGAAAGCGCTTGCATAGACTTGCAGTCGCTAACTGGGATGAGAAACGTGTCGGAAATCCAATACAATACATGAAAAGCTTCAATTAGATTAAGTTTAATGAGAACCCAAAACAGAGATAGAATTCCATCAAAAAAGCATATACTAAGCAGAAAGAAAAAAAACAACTATAGAATTGAAGGAGATTGAAAGTGTTACCTGGGATGAGAAACGCGTCGGAAATTAGGTTTCTGCGATGAGAAAGCGCTTACATAGACTTGCGACCATTGACTGGGATGAGAAACGTGTCGGAAATTAGGTTTCTGCGGGGAGAGAGATTAAACATCAGCTTGTAGAAGCGAGTGGGACCACTTGGAGGAAGTTTTAGGAGACCATGGACAGCACCATTCCACTCGAAAGGCCTGTGAAGGACATGGCTAGGGCTCCCTCAATGTGCGAACTCTTATTATGGTTTTACGATCACCAATTTATAGTGAGAGAGAGCCGAAAGGCCTGAGCCAAAAGGCCCGAGAGCCATAAACTTTATAATTTTAAACGCACTTATCTCTCCTGAAGGAGAACGTTTTCGTAAAATCTGCCCACTTATCGGGTTTTTCTTAAACGCACGAATTAAAAGGCTTCTTGGGAAGGTAATTTGGGAGACGTATTTAATTGGCACCAACCATTTTTCTAAGGGTGGATGGATGCATGCTTTCAAGACTTTTGTGTTTTAGAATTCATTTGTAGATGCAAAGAATGGAAGATAAGATCTATTATTGTAACTCACTTTGAAGGAACATTTGCCCCCTGTAACTCTATTTATATCACATCTGCCTCCTACAACTCATTAGTTTTGCCTTATTTTTCGTTAAGTCCACTATTACAATTAGTTTTGCTGACATGGACATGCCACATCAGCAAAAAATATAATTTTTTATTTTTTATTTTTTATTTTTTATCTAATTTTTATTTTTTTTTATTTTTTTTAATGAGAAACCATGTCCCTAGTACCAACAACGGTTCACAAATATATAGATTGAAGTAAGTGAAAAAGATAATTACCTAAAGCTTCCAACTTAAAGATCGGCCTCAAAATTAATCTTAGTCCCTGGCTTCATTTTCCTGACATGCATGCACTTGGACACAAGATCATCGAAATGATGTGTGGAATAAAGACGAGGCTAGTTTCTGAAATTCATCATCTTTCCTTTCCATGGCTCTTCACTCAATTTAGACGCCACAAGTCCTAAAGTAGTTGACACCTCTACAGCCTCAATATCCATTGTCTCAGAGTTAATGTCACATACAGCCAAGCAGTTCTCTAGTATCTTGTTACGACCTTTCCTTCCTCGCTCTCTTAGGTCCTCCACCATTGCCTTCAACTGAAGCTCAGCCGCTTGTCTGACATTCACATAA
The DNA here is from genome assembly GCA_033992175.1 of Spiraea crenata. Taxonomy (NCBI): domain Eukaryota; kingdom Viridiplantae; phylum Streptophyta; class Magnoliopsida; order Rosales; family Rosaceae; genus Spiraea; species Spiraea crenata. The sequence goes on from JAVBHV010000046.1 coordinate 6,599,331, forward strand.
TTCGCATAGCTTGTGATCTCTTGTGGAAGCAATGCATCTGCAACAATCTTGGACTCACCACTCACTTCCACCTGCTTCAAATAAGTCTCAACCGGGGAAAAGCTTCCTCGCAACACTTACACACAACAATGTGGCATGTATGGCAAGAGCCTTCTCGGCCTCGCTTACATTATGCAAGCACTCATCATCCTCATCATTACAATCACTAGCATCACTAATATGATCAATTATTTTGCCATCCTTCAATTGCAGCTTCTGTTGAAGATCATATCTCTTCTTCAAGTTCCCCACGAAAAGATCTCAAACCTTTCGTGCAACAACTTATAATCGGGGTCAATCTTGCATCTCATGTTGGATATTTTTCAAAATCATCTTGATCCCACAACTAGTACTAGTACTACTACTCTCATGATCTTCAAATAGTAGAAGGCGATGCAGGCCACGGCCAAAGAGTGTATGTTGTGCAGGAGGGTCTTGGGTGGTTATCGTGGAGCCAATTCATGGCAATGTGGGTCGATTCCAAGGGAATATTTCTTCCATCCAAATCTGGAAAACTTTTTGCTTCCACAACAGTGTTGTAGATCAACTCCAAGGTGGCTTTCGGGGTAATGATGGTGTACCACCCTAGCGGCAAAATGATCTCAAACATCTCCAAAAACTCTTTACCCAGTTCTTCCTTACGCTCCTCCCAAGTTGAAGCAGCACTGTCTGGCCTTTTCGCCACCGATTCCAATTTCATCGACACTTCAGCACCCTCTTCAGTAGCGAGGAATTCAAATATTTTGGGTAGGAGTTCTGCTTTTTGTGGGGAGGGATTGGATAGAGCTCTGCAAGATAATTAATAACAGTACTCATGAACGTGGTACAGGGGATTTGGATCGGACGGTCTTGGGGCTTTGTGATACTGTTGATTGATCTTTTTTTGGCAAGTCCAAAGGCTGTTTGATTAGAGGGCTGACAAGGGTTGAGTAATTTGGGGCCGGAGACAACATTCTTGTCATGAATGGAATACTTGTAGAAGGGTTGAAGACATTGGTTCTTCTGCTTGCTCTCACAACTGACGATAGGATTTTCGACATCTTCACAACAGAAACAGAGGATTAATTAATGTGTATGCCCTGGTTTTGGTCTTTTATAGACCTCTTGTTACCTATTTTCCAACTTCAACATGAATTTTTTTTTTGAGAGAAAACGATGATTCCTTAATAGACAAAGCCCAGCTTACAAAGGAGGGTCATGATGGAGAGCGTCCACGATAAATACCGGTGGCTCATCAAATATGAGAACAAGATAAGGATTAGTCTGTGGGCTACTTGATTACAATTTCGCGGCACGTGAACGAAGTTGAAAGAGGGGACCTGAGAAGCTAACAGTCGAATGTCGCCAAATAAATTGCTCAATGGAGATATGTCCATGGCAGATCCTTGCAACGCAACAATAAGAATAGACGAGTCGCTTTCCACTATGACACGGGAATGAAGGAACACCTATGCAAACTTCAGACCTTCTAGCACAGCCAAGCATTCCACCGGCAAAGCAAAGGTAACCCTCTCTGCCTGTCTAACACGAGATGCCAAAAAGAAACCAAGCTCATCCCTTATCGCTGCCCCCACACCACCCCTACTCCAACATGAATTGGATTGTAGCACAAGCAATAAGAAGCTTAAACCTAAAGAAATAAGGATTCTGAAATTCACCAGCCAGTACAGAAACACCAACAAAACCGGGGAGCTAAGAGTGACTTTACTCAAGCCCTGGAAGCTAATTAAGCCCTTAGGCAAAATCAAGGGCGTGTTTACTTCGCAAGAATGGGAATGGAGGAATGGGAATTATTTTCATTCCATTCCCATTCCTCCATTTACTTGCACTCCGGAATCAAAATGCGAGTGGGTCCCACATCTAAAATTGATTCTCACTCCGCCTGTGGAGTGCATTTTCATTCCCGGGGGGGAGGTGGGTTTGACAAAAAAGGAATGGGAATGGAGTTGCAGAATACGCCGACAAACTTAAAAAATTTCAAAAATTCGGTGTCGTCTCTTGGTCGACTTTCTGGGAACGCCGCTGATGGGAATGGCTTTTTGGCGTCGTGGCGAGCTCGGATCGGACGGTGGCAGGTCCGATCGGTGGTCGTCATCGTCGGAAATTCGCCGGGAGCCCGCGGGAAGAAAATTGGCCGTCGCTGCCTCATCCCTTCGAATCGAGCTTCGGAAATCGTGCTCCGTGCTCGTGGCGACGAGGCGAGGCCGATCAGCGTGGTGGAGTTCGACGGTGATGGCCGGAGTGCAGTCAATGGCAACAGGATTTCGGCGGGGCGTTCGAACGAAAACAGTGAACATTTTTTTTTTAAATAAAAAATTCATTAATATACTATTTTACAAAAAAAAAAATTTTAATTCATTAATATAATATTTTATCTTAATAATATTTTATTTCAAATTACACTAATTCTGATTTCGGAGAATGATTCCGGACAGTTAGTAAATGCTGGAATGGAATGACCCATTCCGATTCCTGCTCATTCCGATTCCTATCCATTCCGATTTCTGCCCATTCCGATTCCGAGTTAGTAAACGTACCCCAAATGTCCAAAACTGCTAAAGTATTAAAAGGCGGGTTTCGAGGTCTAAAGGCCCATTACTTCATATATTTGCGGCACAATCTAGCTGTGCACAAACGAGTTAACAACAATGCAGCATCCGATTGTTAAATGTAAAGCTAGGACTTTAAACTTGTCAGTCTTGTTATAAGGGGAAAGGAAGCAAAAGACATAGGTGCTTGCATGATTTTAATTGTTTCATTGCAGTTAAAATTCCAACGAAGTACAAGCAAAAAGAAGGTGCTTACATGATTTATTGAAGTAAATTGTTGACATAGTCAGATGGAGCTACATGAATTCCTATATACTTTCTAGCAAAAGAATTCTGATCTGGTGCTTCGAATCTTTAAGCTCCTGGTGTCCAGTTAGAAATGTATATAGATTGGATCTGTACCTTGAACGATGGCGGAAGTATCGAAGGCTCTACTTTTTCGGAGTATAATTTTAAAGTATTGAAATTGTGTTTGTAGGGAGGAAGTCATTTACAGGGAGAGGGAGCTTTGTGGAGATACTGAAGGAAACAGAGGATGCTGGAGTTCTTCAAAGAGAAAGGATTGACATCAAGTTGTGAAGATTGCACCTGGTGCATGACATCAAGATATGCATTCTTTGTGCTTTGTGCCTTGAAGAGCTCAAAGCCGAAGAGTGAGGGGTGTAATTGATTCAGTGAAACTATACTACGGCATTGTTTGAGGGTGTTCTTTAAAAGAACTTATAGCCAATAGTCTTAAAGAGTTACATTTTACCCTGATGAGTTACAATTTAGTTAAACATGGGTACTTTATTATAGGACAAATGGACTTACTAATTTGAATATGACGTAGATTATGTCCTAATGAGCTTCATTGGATCATATTGATCGAAGTAAAGTAAACTTAATTTGTGTTAGGATTTTCATATAACTAATTGTAGTCTAATTATCATGAGTTGAAATTTAGTCTAGAAAGGTCATGCACACCTATTCATCACCCCCACAAATCACAATTTTAAATGCTGCCTGATCACCATTTCCATGTCAATAACAGTTTAACCAGCATTCCATTTCATGTAGTAAATTGTGCTGCAACACTGTAAAATGATGATTGAATGGGGACCGAGGCTAAAATCTGCAAATCACGACAAGCACCAAGAGGAAGTAATCCTACAAAATGCCTATTTTGATGTCCTCTACAGCCTATGCTTGTAAGGTCATGCACACACCTTTCTTTTTTAATGCCATGCTAATCTGAGTTCACCCAGCATTCCATTTTATGTGGTACAAATTGTACTGAAAAGTTTGGTATTTGTCCTATTTAAGGTAAAATGATTCATTCCGATTCTCATTCACGGCATGTCGTAACAGTGGTTGGCGGCAATCTAAAAAAAAGAAAAAAGAAAATAGAGAGAAAAGAAAAGAAATAGAAAAGTTTCCTCCGTCGTCATTCTCCTTTTCCCTCGTGCCTACAAAACGAGGGATCTCTGGACCAAATGTTGAACCTTTAAACCCCAACAAAACCTTACCAAAACCTCGTCACTCATAAACCCCACTCCCGCCATTTTCTCCGCTCCAAAACCCTAGCCGAGAGAGAGAGACCGCCGTATGCGTGATCGGAGCTCCGGCGGCCATCGATGGTGAAGTCCAGAGACGTCAAAGAGATCGTCTCGAAGCTCTCGTCCGATAAAGCCAAGACTCGAGAAGTACTCATCTTTCTATCGTTCTTACACTTTTCAATGCAAAAGAATTACGAAAAAGAAATGAAATTGTTTAATCCGAAAGTGAACAATCTCAGTAATCTGAAGTGGTTCGTAGCTTGTTTTTGATATTTGATGGCTCAATTTGTAGAAAATTGATTCTGCTGACGAAATTTGGACTCTTCAATTTCAGCTTCGAATGAGTGAAGGGTTTCTGAAATTTTTTTGTGAAATTTGATGAATTTGAACTATAGAGTTCTGGGTTATTTGGCATTGTTGTGTTTGGTTTGTTTGCTGCAAAACAAAATATTGCTTTGTTGGTTTTAAGAAAAATGGTTGAGTGATAGTGGATTTTGATGTTTCTACAGGAAGGGATAAAGCTGTTGAATACATGGCTAGAGGGAGAAAGAGCAGTTGATTTCTGTAAATATCTTGGGCAGAACACAGCAGAGCTCCAACCGGATGAAATTCCGCACTGTATGATGGAGATTTATTGATAGATTGCCTGCACTATCTATAGTATTACCTACAGTAATAGTGAAATGAACTGCTTTAAATTGTTGTTGCAGCTGAAACCTGGCCGTTTCTCGTCTCTAAGCTCATTGAGTGTGCCTCCTTAGAGATATCCTCGAACAAATCGTCTGGAAAATCCTCAAAGGGGCGATTGCCGAAGTTGATATTCGCAAAGACACTACGGATAGTTGTGCAACAAGCAGAGGATGAGAGGTTTTCAGGTACTAAAGGGAGTCAAGAGATTAAGCTTTGAAGTTGTACAGGGAGTCTAGTGTTTGAGCATGTATTCTCCATCTAATGGTGGCTTTTTGAATCATCATTTCAGGCATGCTGTTGCCTTTGTTACCGGTGGTTGAAAATCTTTTTAAGCATATATCGAAGATCATAAGTTCGGAGGTCATAGATAATGTCCCAAGCTTTCAGTCAGAATATGGGATCATTCTTCGACATCTATTGGCTGTCAGAGATTATCGGTTTCACATGGAGCATCGTATCTATTGCAGTGAGTCATTTATTTGAACAAAAAACCTTGAGTACATACCTCTTCATGACTGTTATATGACATTGCTCATTTTATCTTACTTTTCTGTTTTGTACTGGTAGGCATGGTGAAATGGTACATGAACAAGGTAGAAGAAAGCTTAAGTGGTGAAAATGATAACCAATATAATCCCAAAGAGGAGATCTTTCGCTGCATTTCTACACTCCATTCACTTTTGGAGAACCCACCTGGAGATTTCCCACCTAATCTTAGGAACAACATTGTTAAGGGTTTTGTCAATATTTTTTCTGCTTATAGGTAACTTTATCTCACCCCTGTTAATGTGGCCTAAATGATTTCACGTACATTTTCTATGTTCATGATGATGGAGTATGTGGTGTTTCTTCCCAGGGACGAGGGAAAGATCTCTCGCAAACTTATTGAGTGTATTAATACGTTTTTGTTAAAAGATGGTCCAAATTTGGATCGTGAGTCCTTGGAGATCCATAATGCGGTGCAGCAATTTGTTATCAGATGTTGGTTGACAACCCATGATCGAGCCCTTAAGGTTTCTTCATAATGCATTTCAAAGAAATTTTGGTTATTTATATGTATTTGAGTACTCTGAACTGCTAACTGTACTTGCACTTTTACTTGTATTTTTTTCTTTTACAGGATGGGCTTATTTTCTATGCAAGGTTACAGCTGAATATGACTAGAGGAGCTGCTGATGGGAGTTTTCTGGTGCACCAACTTCTGGACATAGTTTACAAGGAGCTAGATCAAAGCTATGTATCCAATACCAATGTGCCTAGGTGGGATTTTAAGTTTACTTGTCTCATTGATTAAAGGACATTTTATTCTTTTGGTGTTTCTAACTAGGATATACTTATGTTCATTTCTTTTTTTTTGGCACATGCAGGACTGATGCAGCTAAAGATGACAAATTTGGAACTCTAAGTAGCTCAAATTGTGGTTTGGTTGAGCTTGCTGCTGCTGTACTTTATCGGGTACCTACTCCAGCCATTCAGCAAGCTCGACATCCATGTCATCGTGGAACTTGTATAGATGACAATGTCCTTTTAGGCAATATACCAAATCTGTTATATGTATAGATTGCAAACTCATACATATGATGCTTCAGTTTTGGCTCAAGTTGTATAAGATGGAGTGGGGTGGGAGTAGGTCTCACATGAAATTCGCACTGTGGAGATGTAAAAAATTTATTCTAGTTGCTTTCCTTTGCTTTCTTGAGATTTAAGACTGAATATTCTGGTTGACATCCTTTTTTGCATACTTTTTCTTCTTTCTTTCAATTCAGTTCTTGTTTCCTATGAAAAGTAGATAAAGGAATATGATTTTTTTTCTTCAGGCATGTAAAAATGTGACTAAAGCACCTTCAACTGAAAAGCGGGCCAAGAGTGAGCATGCTGCTGTCCATTTAAGAGAGGCTCTCATGAAAGGAAAATGGTTATGGTAAGTTATTGCTGATTGATCATGTTTTTTTGTATTTAATGTCCTTGTACGATATCTTATCGACAGGCTCTATCTGTGGATGATACTGCACTTTCTTTATTCTAATAAAATTTCCTATCTAATTTGAAACAGTTGTAAATATAGAGGTAAACTATTTTTCAATATAACACTGATGCTGCTTTTCTGATGGCTTCAGGAATGCTTCCTTTTGTTGTCTGACTCGTAAGCACCACACATGTCTTAGTAAGGATCTTTTCATCTACTGGTTTGATGGCATACACACAAGCTTTCAGAGGTACTTGATACTATGCTGTCAATAGTTTAACTGTCAAACTATTGTTTATTTTGCTCTCTCTCTCTGCAGTTCTATAATATGACTGCACTGTAAAAATAATTGCTGATCACTTTGACAGAAAGATACTGATATTAGTCTAGATTTTTTCAATTTTTAACCTTGAAAGTCCTGTTGAATTATTGTCATTTTGGAGATGTAGACTTGCTTTTGTTTTTAGTCTGAATAAATCATGTGCCACAGATTTGTTCTAGGGGGAAAAAAGACTACTTGAAATCTGTTGCATGGGATCAAGGCTTAATCTATTTGCTTTTATAATGAAAGGGCATCTATGTGGCAATAATTGCCTACTTTCTTTTGTATACATGTAATTCAAGCTACCCTTTTGGGTTCAACGTCTTTCCATGGTTTTATAGGCAAGTGCTTTGTGACTGAATAATAAAATTTAATTATGTGTATGTATAAGTTGAGTATCTCTGTGTGCTAGTATAGGCAATTGCTTCTGGAAAGTTAGTTGACTCAAGTATAAAACATTGCACATCTAGTCCCTGGCGAGGTTTCTTAGCTTCTGCTCATTGTTGTATTGATGGAATCAAATATATCGCAGAATTTTGAACGATGCAAATATGGTGCATGCTTATGATGGTTTACTCTGGACCCTAAGGTATGCTGCTCTGATTTCCCTCAGGTTTCAATTTTGTTTTCCAAATCACCTATCATGCTTGTATTTGCACAAATGTTTACTGGTCAATAAGATATGGAGGGAACCTTTAGATTCTTCCCTCTATCACTATATCCCCTGCTTCTTATGAGCCCATTGTTCATATATTTACTTGCATTTAAAGGAGTTTGCAGGAACTCTCGGCTGTGTTGCTTCCAGATCCAAAGATGAAGAAGCCATCAAGCTTGTCTCCCTTGACTGAGGTCCTTGTCTTTTCTTGTTTTAAATAGTTTGAAACTTTTTAAGCTGCCCCATGCCAGACTTAAGCCTATCAGCTTTCAAGATCTTGAAACCAAAGATTGTCTTTAAGACGACTACAAGTCTATGATTTAAGTATTTATCCAACAATCAAACAATATTCAAAAGTTACATAACCTGAGATCACATTGAAAATTTGGTTATCCATCCCTTGCCCAACTGAATTAAACCCTGGTTCCTTAGTTTGTCAATGCTGCTTTGGGGACTCTCCTAATTTCAGTAATATATTTGGTAGGAGGATTCAGTTAGTTACTTTTTCTAGTTTGTAGTTAGATAAGACCATGGTGAGATTAGCATTTGGTAAATCAACAAGGGGGAGTCTTGCTTTTTTAAATGTATGGTGAGGGATCAAGACAATCAACTCTAGTCTTTCCTTTATGTCCCGTTTACAACTTCACTGTTTGGTTCAGTAATACTAACTTCAATTGGTTTATGTATTGACTGGGTTGTTGGACAATATATGCAGTTTGATTCTGGTTGGCAAGTTGTGTGGAGTTGCCTGATACAGGGGTTGCCATTGTTCAGTAATGTAACTGCAGTTGTAAGTTTTAGTTCTTTCTCTTTTATAGGATAAACATAGAGACACAGACAATATGCGGATAAATGCATGGTCTTACAAACCAGGAAAAAATTAGAGGAATTTCAATCAGTTCACAACTTCCAGCAATGAAACTGAATTAAGTTTGTTGGAAGTTCTTCTTCAAACATATTTGCCTTTTCAATTGAATTATGGATATCATGTTTCTGTTTCTCCTAAGTGGTTGTCATAGTTGGTACATCTTCACCTCTGTTTTTATGTAAAGATTTCTGTTTATCTTAGACTTTTCCGTCTTCAAGAAACTTAATGTTTCTCTGATCAGCTTGTACATAGTAATTTTCAACTCACTGTCTTTTCGTTTGGCTTAAAAAACATTTGTCTTATTCCAATATCCATTAAACGTGTAGGACACTGTATTTTATTCTCAGTTTGTTTTCATTATATCCTTTTATGGCCATAAGTACATATAATGTCTAAGGCAGAGCCTAAGCTTTTATGGATATTGGTAAATTTACCAATAAGTTTGTCATATCTTTAGAAGTTTTGAAATAATATGTTCGAAATTTCAAAGTTTGTCACTTTTTGGGAACTTCCAAACTTGGTCAAGAATTTTCTTGTTGTTCATTTTTCTTGTTTTTGTGCAGGTAGATGCTGCTCTGGTGCTCCTTGGAAACATAGTTTCAAATGTTAGTGTAACAATGTCTCTTCTTTAGTTTGTTATCTAATATTTTCATGCAGAATTGTCTTAATTCACACTTTCCTTTTACAGGATCTTACATGTACATGCGTTGTACCTCAGGATGTTTGGGACCTTAAGTTATTCAAACAAATTCCATCAGTGTAAGTGCATGCATTTCCTGTCAATTAAAATACTACAGATAAAGCTATGATTACCCTGGAATCTCTTCTTATAACATAGACTTGTTTAGCATCCTTTTTAATTCATGGTGATCACAGAGTCTGAGTTTCCATCTGAAATGAAAGTTGAGGAATTTGTTGAATTTTTCGTTTTAGTCAGTTAGTGCAGGAGAGAAACTTAATACTTCAAAGTCCTCAAAAGCCCCTCTTACTTCTTGGGGAATTTGATGACCTATATGTTATACTGTGCTTATGATATATGGTGTCTAATGTATGATTATGATGTCATTTCAGGTCTGTTTTGTACTTTGTTTCCTGCTTCTTCTCAAAGAGAGGCTCTCAAGTAAGGAGATGATTTTCAATCTTAAGATATTAATTTTTTTTTAAAGTGTGAAATAAGGGAGGATGCCCAACTTGGGAAATATGCGATATTAAATATCTTCATGCTTGTGCAGGGTGATGTTCGAGACATGTTGCATCTGCGAAAAAACCTCCTAAGAGCAGTTTTGGGTCAAACTAATTGGATGGTATGATTTACTTTAATTGAAATGAAGTATGTCCTATTATTTGTTCTTACTCCTCTGTTTTAAGACCCAAAAAAAATACCCTTCTCTTTGTAAGAAACTGTGGGAATTGGAATTGCTTAAATACATCATATGATTGAAGATAACTCTGGGCTGAAGTTTTTTCCTATACTTTTTAACTTTGTAGTAATGAAGAATACTATCAATTTCAAAATACATTAGAATACTATTTAATTAGGACAGCTACCAGGGACAGTTTCATCAAGTAGTCATACTTGTGATTTAGGGTTCATTACTCTAGGTACTATCTAGCAATTTGCTAGAGTATCGTATCTCAAAAAGATTTTAGGGTTCAACTCTGGAAAACGGTAGTTGATTACAGGAAGCTTTGTACTCATGTTTGAACTTGAACTTCATGTATGTATAACAAGTTTTCTCCTTTTAAGAAAGAAAGAATATGTTTTTACACATGACCGCAAACAAGTTAACTGGTTTACCCTGATCAAGATGTTAAAATATGTCCATTCATTTCTGTGAACTTTCCGCATTAAAGAAAAAAAAAATCTATAGAGGAGTTGCCTTATTACAAAAATAATATCTCTTGGGGCTTTTCTCTTATTTGATGCTCTGAAGCCCAAGTTGGGTGAAGTTCTGAGCCTCAGCCTTGTTTGCTGTTAAATATCCACTTTGAAGGGCACGCAGTTTGAACTTGCTCCTTGTTGTTGGACTCATATGTTTGATAATCTACAAGCTGGTCCTTCTTGTGCAGGAGTCTTCCGTGCTAAATGAGCACTTTGTGTTATTGCTACCTGCAGCTGTTTATGCGCTCTCTGCTGGTTGTGCTCCTTTTGCGCAATTCTATAGAGAACTTCCTCTATGTGACTCTTTCCTTGATGTTTCTGAGGCAGTAGATAAGGTATGCCCTAATTAAACTTGGTTTTCATTTGGCTTGAGATTATCACTCGTACTGGTAGTTGGTGTGCATTTGAACTGGAACTAGATTTTTCAATTCTTAATTGTAGCCTGAAGAGCCTAAGCACGATTGTTCGCATGGATTATTTGACTGCACTGTGGAATTTCTGGCTAGTATTGATCCAGGTTCCTGCGTTGAGGTACTGGCATGCTAGTTTTATAGGCACCCAACTTGTTGTGATTATTTTATTTTCCACGTTTTTGAGACGCTACGATCATATTCAGCTTTTCCCATCCCACACCCATCCAAGTGTATGGCTTCCCCGGCAATTAAGGGACCCACTGATTTTTGAGATGGAGACCCTTATTCTTGGAGCTTTAGAAGACAAGGAGACAGGAGATAGGCCTCTATCTGATGTATTCTTTATATGTGCTCTATTGTCAAACTTCCTTTATGGCTCATACTGTATGAGGTTTGTCTCATTTTCCTGTTTAGGATTGTATTTGATAATGCATTTTTTTGGTATGTCTGTCTTTCTTGGCTATATTTTTCTTTTTTAAGATCTGATTTGTTTTATTTCATACCATACTTTCCTTGGGTTATTCCAGGCAAAGGGCGGAAGCTTCAGCATTCTTTTCAAAATTGGGCCAATGCCTGTTAAAATGGCTTGACTATGCAGTTAATGTCACTAAAGGAGACCACACTGATATTCTGCCTCTTGCGTGCATGGGTTCTAAACTTCTCTCTAATGGAACAAGCTCCATTGTGGCATCCTTAAGGAGTTATGTTTATTCCCCAATCTTCACTAAGCGGAAAGATGAAAATCATTTGGATATTGAACTTTATGGTGCCATCATGAAATTGATGGAGAGGCTATTGAAAGCACTGGTGAATGTGTATGAAGAATACTCTAGTGGTGTAAGGACTCATAAGTTTGATGTGACCATGCAAGACTTATCAGCATATGATACCCAAGGGCAAAACTCTTGTCCTTCTGAAAGAAGTAAAAGCAGGATCGTGGACATGGAGCTGGACGTTAATGAGGATTCCAGAGATGTGGATGTGTTAACTGTTGGTGGTAAAATTGCTGGTGGAATGTCCTCTTCCATAGAGAAATGGAAGCTGGGCATGATATTGCTTATTTCAAATTTTTTCTCTGTTTTACAAGTTACATGGGATGTCTTGTTTGAACTCCTGTCGAAAGAAAGTGATAAAATGGTAAATAGACCACCTCTTTTCTTCACAAATGTTTGGGATTCTTGAATCCGTGCAATGCTATAATCATATCCCATTTGATTTTACAGGTTGGGGAAAAAATTCTGCTGTGTCTTTGCCAGCATCCATGTCAGTCATCTCCTGAAAATGTTGCAGACATGGTAATTAATAACTCATCTGAATTTTGGTCAGAGATTTACAATATGGCGAGGTAGTTATGGTTGCCAAAATAGCATTTGATGAATCATAGGTTTATACTTGCCTTTTTTGCAGGCTAAACTAATTAGGAAGAGGGCTAAGATGCAAGTCAGTCAGAAGCTTGACTGTGTAAAGGTCTTATCTACTATCCATAGTTTGCTGGAAACATTATCATCCTTGGATTCTATCAGGAAGGATAAGTTTGTAAATGTCTCTTTGGGGCAAATAGGATCTAAGCAGGTAATTACAAAAATTTCTTGTTAAGTTTTACAATAAAATTGATGGGTGATGGTTGTTTGATTTTGTGATCTCTTTCTTTTAATTCTTGGACATCTTGTTTTCCCCTGCATTTAACCTTTTCTCTTGATAAAATTTTGTTTGTGATATATATGCATATGTATATATCTGAAAATAGTCATAAGTTTAATGTACTCCTTTAAGTGAGTGGAGAGGTATTAATAATCTAAAGTCTTTGAGCTCCAAGAAGACAAGTAAGACAAATTGATTCAGATTCTCGATAATTCAAAATCCAACATAAGACCTTGATGAAACCTTGATGGGATGTAGCCCCTTCGGGCATGGTTTTGGCAGCCGTCTCCTACTACATTTATGCAACTCATAGTTATTATGTATGAATCCTGTTGTTTATCCTGAAAAGAGGCAAATGTGGTGGTATTGTGTGCTACACCTCCATCCTTCAAGAAACATCACGATGTTCAACTTTATAATTCCTTCCTTTTCATGGTTGTTATAAGGTTAAGTATGTTCTTTAACCGAATAACTTTCTTTTTTCCAGAGCTTGACACATGTAGTGAACGAAGTAGCTGAATCTGATCTTCTTGACTGGGCTGGACGTGCTAAGCTAATTGATTGTATATGTGATTTTATTTCACTTAGTCCTGAAATTGGTCAGGTGATAATCTCAGTTTATGTACCTTTTTGTATTTTTACGTTCTGTCTTCTAGTAAAATTCTCCTTCCTCATGAAAAGAAAATAATTGTGTCAAAATGTGCCATTGCTGTGCTGTAAATCTTTTACCAGACATTGATTGGAAGGTTGCTGTTGATGCTTCGTGATCCTGATTATCGAGTTCGGTTCTCCCTGGCTAGACGGATTGGTGTTCTTTTCCAAACATGGGATGGACATGAAGAATTATTCCATGATATTTGGTTAGTTTGTACTAAAGTTATTATCATATCATGTTGTTTATACTTATTTGTAGAGCTTATTTTCATTCTTCTAAAGAATTCTTGCCAACCCGACCATCGCAAATGTAAATGGGTACAACTTTTTGTAATGCTGTGAATGTCCTATGTTTCTTTTTTATTTATTGATGTACATAATATATGCCTGGTCTTCTTAGGTGTTAAGTTCTAAATAACCAAATATATTAGGGGCGACCTTGCATTTCTCAGTCTATAACTCATTATTGTCATCGTCCTCGCCAAAATTTCTTATGATATATTATGATATATTACTATTGTTGCAGTATTTGCAATATTTTTATTTATACATGACTGCAATGTCAAAAATCTACCACACTAGCTTTGTTTGCCATGTAGTACTTGTGCTATTTTCATTCCACCGAAAGATATTTCTGTTTGCTAACATCTGCTGCTGTGACTGTTATTATAGTTCCGAATTTGGCGTGTTGTTGGTGTTTTCCTCAAAAGAGAAACTTATTTCTGCAAGTAAGGTCATAGCCGCCGGTCCACAACCTCGTCCCAGAATGGAAACTGTCATTATTACTCTTATGCATCTTGCTTTACATAGTGAGAAAATAGAGTTTGAGGTATATATGTTACCTTTCTTTTGTTTAAATTGTTTCCCTGATAATAGTTATGAAAATGAAATGTATTCGAACCAAAGAAGAAAGTTGTTCCGGCCAAGGAAAAAGCAGTTGGTGGTGACAGTGTGAGAAGCTGTATTGTTGTGCATTTCTGTCCATTTGACAATCTCCATTACACATGCAGGCTGTATTCATGATATCCGTTGTTTCTGCTATCGATCCTTGTCAGAGGTACAATATCTGCATCATTTTGATGTATAGATTTCGCACTTTATGTTTCTTTCTTTTCTAAAGGTCTTCATTTACCTTCTTTTTCAGGGAATTGGTCTTTGCAGTACTGGATAATCTTTCGACACAGCTGCAGTATGTAACTAGGTTCAAGGTAGTATGCAGTCCTCTGGCATTATTACTGTTAGTATATATATTTTTTAATATACATGTGAGTACTACTACTACTACTACAAATGGTGGAGCACACGGTTTGAATCTGTTATTTCTTTTTAAGAACAGCCATATTGGGGACATTAAGACTCGTATATTAATTATTTAATACTATATTGACCAAATAAAAATTTTTATATAGTTGAGGTTACCATATTTTTTTGCAGTACTTGGAGGAGCTTATAGGATCAATTCTCTTCTGCTGGATTGCTTGTGGTGTTAGCCTTGCTGCTCTCGTGGAGGTAATTTGCATACTCCGATCTTTGTTTTAAATTTGTCAACGGCCTGTGGAAACCCAAAAACTGCAGGAAAGGAAACTATGTAAATTAACACGGAATCTGGTATGCCTAATCTTGGTAAATGACATTTTTGTTGATGTGGTTGTTCTTGAATGGGTTATTACATGCCTAAATATGTATTAGGAGCAAAAACCAAAAAGGTTTTGATTTTTGTGGTCTCTTTCTTAAACTCAAACAAGTGAAAGTGAAAACTGGAGTGCATTGTTGCGGATGGCTGTGAAAGTAGAAAAGTGAGAAAGTGTTAAGAAAGGTGGAGTAAGCGGTGCCCCTGTAGGGGCTGTAGGCTCATTATGAATCAACCAATTTCAAATAGAATTCCTACATATTAAAGGCCTATCTTCAGATGCCAAATAGAGTGGTCGACATTTAATGTGATTGAGAAATTTTTTTTATGGGAAGGGAGGGGCTACCATAGGAGAGCTTATTTAATTAGTTGGGGTAGTGCAACACCGTACACTAGAAGGTTTAGTCCAATTCTGGCAGTGCCTCAATAGAACAAGCTTAGGTTAGTGTATTAGATTTTGAGCCAAGTGTTGAGGTAGCAATATCAAACTCGTTCATGCCCAATCTGATGAGGTGGACTTTCTTTTTCTTGCAGATAAGGCAATTATTTGTATCAGATTCGGAACCTAGTTATTTCGTACAGTATTGCTGCCATTGGCTTCTCCCAGCTCTACTTCTGCACGGGGACAGCGGCAATCTCAGCTGGGTTGCTCAGGTAAGATGTAGTTTGTACTTTCTTTCTCACTACCATTTGTTGCAGAACCTGAGAATAATTTTATCCTCGATTTTCTCTACGTTACTAGGTTAGATTAAGTGACAATCTCCCTATTCAATACCAAATTAATGTCTATTAGTTGTCAACCCTTGGCTTATTTTTCCAGGCCACTATACTTATACATCTCTGCATATTTTCTTTCAAGTTGTTAGTCTCACAGGGTTATTCTATTTCAGATTGCTTGTCAGCCCCTGGCAGTTCTGGTGAAAAATCATTTCGTGCAGATATTTTCAGTTTGTATGGGATTATATTGCAGTAAGAAACCTGGGTCGGAAAAGGGTGCCGATGTGCTTCAGAATTCAATTTTGCAGCTCGCTCAGATATCTGAGAATGAACGGGACAAACTCATCAAGAAACATATGGTTTGTAATTAGTCCTATGGATTCATTACTATTTTTAGACTTTGTTGGCAACTTGAGTTGCAAAAATAATTATATTTTCTAGGTTTGGTTCATAGGATTCCAATCCCAAACTATGAATTTAAGTTTTCGAGGGCAGTGATATGTCAATGTAGCATACATCTTTGCTTGCACGAGATTTATGAGTATTCTCAACATGACAACTAGAGAGATAGTCATTAGCATCCTCTTCTATCTCTCAATGTTGAGTAACTTTTACGTGAAGTCTTACTTATTCTGATATGAAATAGGGTTCAGGGACAACTCTATATTTGCCAATATCAATCTCAGTTAGTTTAAATTCTTACACTTGAATACAATCATCAGTTTTTTCTTCCATTGCCACTTGGTTTTGCATCTTTTATGCCCTAATTTCACTAGAGCAGGAAATTGATCATTGTGTCTTGCCACATGGTTGAGCTTCACGTCCAATATAATCGATCCACATGGTTGGCTCTATTCCACCACACATAGGGGGTCATATTCGAAAACAAATCCCCCACTGGGTATTCGAAGCCTCCCAACTCAATATGTGAAATATAGGCCTGTATGCACATTTACATATGGTTTTGATTAATTTTCTCTGCCTTTCACATGCTTATATCTTAAACTTTTTTCATGGGAATCAACTTGATGGATTTACTGTTGCTATGATCAATGCCTTTCTTATGCTTAGGTATCTATTGTTGGCCACATTCTGTCTCTTGCCTCGTCTGCAGAAAACCCTGCACTTCCATACTTTTCTAGGGACACGACTGCACACGCAATTCAGACTGTTGTTGACGGATTTTTGGAGATGTACATTCTTCTCTTCTCCTAGCTTTCTTTGGTTTATACTTTATGAAGTAAATAACTTAAAAGTATTTTCACATTGAAGGGAGGAATGTGCTACAGCTATCAGTGTCATCGACAAGATTAACATATTTCGTCCAGATAGGGTTTTCATGGTAAAAATGCTATTTTTGATATCTGTTTATGCTTATTTTACAAATTCCTTTAGAGCTGTTGTTCTGTCGATTTGTTCAATGTATTTTGTTTCTGCAGTTTATAGTGGAACTGCATTATGCGATTGCAGCAGCAACCCACCATCGGCATACATGTAACCGACTAGCTGGAGTTGAGGTTCTTGTAGATATTCTTGGGCATAGAGTTGCTGTTGCAAGCACGTCCAAGTAAGCTTGCTTGTCAGTATTTACTATTCCATCATTAGAGAAATCAAACAATATGTGCTTAAGAAATTTTACGGGCTTCTTATGAATTTGGTATGGATTTGACTATATTATCGTTTTCAAAACAGAACAGAGATACCTTTTGCAGACTATAGGTGGTACACTTTGGGTTAAGTGCGCACTCCTTATTAGCTCCTGTTTTTTCAAATAAAAAAGCAATTCATTAGATCTTCATATCTAGGGATTGTGTTTGTGTGGGGTTGTCTTCCCATGTAGCATGGAAGAGGCAAAGTGATGTTTCTACATGTAGTGAAAACACTGAAAAGTAATGCTGTGAATTTTTAAAAAACATGAATGTTTTTCTTTTGTACTTTTGATGAGTATATATGTTTGATGAGTTCTTAAATGTTGTGCTTGATATGATCTTTGATGCAGTTATCTTTTCAATTTGGTTGGGCAATACATTGGTTGCCATGCGTTACAAGATCAATGCTGTCGTATCATTTCTGCATTGCTGAAAACTTTTAAAAGTAATCCATCCAAAGAAGTTATCAATGTTCTGGGTGAGCAACTTCAGGTGCGTTCCTTTGCTAGCTTTACATCTTTGGTTCTGCATACCCACATTCCCCCAACCGCCCACCCCACACACCCACCACCACCCCCCAACGACCCCCCACACGACCTCATCTCCAAAAAAGGGCCCTGTTTGAATATTCTTAATTCTTTTGATGCAGTTTCTGGTGTCCAAGTTGGTGGCATGTTGCATTCCTTCTGAAGCTATAGGAGAACAATCTGGCATCGGATCATCCCATGTCTTTTCTTTGCTCCTCCAGCTTACTGTGGATTCTGATCCATCTCTTTATGATTACATCAGAGTAGCATTTCTGACTTTCTTAACTCTTGAATTGTCATAATTTTGTTTCGGTGGAATTATACCCTTTGATTTGTGTAATTTTCTATTGTAGGACTTGGAACCCTTCCCTGATATAGATATCTTTGATGGGGTTAGGAAGTTCCATCAGGATTTATCCCTAGCTTATTCTCCAAGAGATCATTTGTTGAGGGTACGTTGTATCAATTTGTATATTAGAATATAAAATAATAGTTGGTCCACATTCTATACTAGTTTTTCTGGGAATAGGAAATGTCAATATATAAAATTGATAGTTCATCGACATTCTATCAGCATAAGCTTTTGGAGTCACTGGTAAACCAACAAAGTTTATAAGTATGCCATATTTTTTAACTGATGTGCGTATTTCAGTTTGTTAAGAGGTCTTCCTACCTTCCACCAAGATTACTTCTCTGGAGGTGGGTTCTCCTTCTACTCAATCTTTTCTTTTTGGGTTTCTTGTTCACTAGTTTGGTACCTTAGTTGACATTTGTACATATTGTCAGTTGTGGAATGAAATTGGAAAATCACTTTTCTGAAGACTATTACGGAATTGGTTTTATGAGTTCAAGAACTTTAACTGTTTCGAATTTTTATTTTCTAGAATAATAATTTAACATTTTACTTATGTTGCTTGTTTTTGATGATTCTCTGTGAACTTCGTATGCTGTTTCAGTCTCCAAGCGCTGCACAGGAAGTTTCTCTTGGGAGGGACATTTCCAAGTGAAAAGAATGCTGCCAATCTTGTGAATGATACATATTGGCATTGTGACCATGAAATTGTGAATGCTGTCTGGATACTGGTTCGCATGTGTGGCTCGGATGATACAAATACTGTCGGAGTTTTACTCTCTGATTTTATATCTAGGGTACTTCTGCTAGACTGACATTATCTTTGTTTCCTCTTCTTGAGCACACTGAGCTCTACTATATAATTTTTCCGTTTTCTTTTCCACAAAATGCAGGTTGGTATTGGGGACCCACATTGTGTTGTTTTCCGTCTCCATGGAAACTCTTCTAACATCCAGGTCTGCCAACCTATTAATTATTACTCGTCTACAGAAGCCAAATTGCGGATGGATACCAGCTTATCCGAAGAACTTCTAGTTGTACTTTTGAAAATTTTGAAGAAGTACCTGATGGATGATTCTGTTAAAATAGTCGATATGGCATCACAAGCTCTTCGGGTGAGTCTTTGGAAATGAATGCCCATTTGACTTTGCCCTCTTGTCAAGTCTGTCATACCTCATTCAATTGAAAGTTGTCTCGACCACTTAATGTTGAATTTTATACCTGGCCACTGATTTGTTAATTATTGCTCTTTTACTCTTGAACATTATAATCTACTGCTTGCTCTCCCTCCTTCCGCCTCTTCTTTCTATTTTTTGACTTGTTGCAATCTGGTAAATTCTGTGGAGTTCAATAATGTACTGTTTCCCGTGGAAGCAGGGAATTCTCTCAATTCAAAGGGGTCAAAGTACTCTGCTATCATTTGATTCGTACGAAAGGTCTCTTATTGGGGTAAGTAAGCTTTTTCTTTGTATTTGCCTGTGTTATTTATTGGTCACGCCAATTATGTTCCTGGTTCTAATATTGGAAATAATGTATTTTCAATGAAAAAAGCATTTAATTGTATTCCTGTCTTCCAGGTTCACTCAAAAGGTGTCAATATTGAGCTCGTGGAGAAGCTCCTTTTGGATCTGGAAGTTAAGTTCAAAGGTAGGCTGCTGCTACTTGTTGATAACTTTTTCAATTTTTGCTTAATGTGAACTTGAAAACTTTCTAGGCTAAAAGTGTAGTTTGTGTTATTTAAATTGTTCAGAAAAGGTTGTATCAATAGTATTTGGTGGGCCTTCTACTGCTTTCTTCTTCTTGTGCTCCTAGAACCGCACTGACTTCCTCGCCGTAGATCATTTGTTAAGTCTTTTTTTTTTTTTTTTTAATTTCATGTGTGACTTTAATTCTCTGATTACCACCTAATCTTTATCATGCTGATTAATGCCTTCAATTTCATATCATGTGTCTTACCTTTTGTTTGGGTTTATTTGCTGGTGTGTTTGGTTCTGAACTTCTCAGTAATGATTTTTCTGTTCAATATGTAATGGTTCCTTGAAATCATTATCAGCTGAATCAATTCCATTGGAGAACTCTGCTGTATGGATGACACATGGTAAAACTTTTGACACATGGATTTGTCAGCTTGTCTACTCACTCATCGGCTATTCCAATGATGTAATTCTGAGGTAGTTCTTTGATTTTGTTTGGTGTTTAGGTTCATTGATCTGGATATGTTGCTTATAGATCAGAATGACTAGTTTTCAATGGACGTAAACAAATATATTCAGTCTGCTCTTTTCATCTTTGTTTCCTGCCTTTTCAGATTATGCCAGGATATTGTGTTGGAGAAAGCTGAAGTTGCTGAGCTGCTATTACCAAGCCTTGTAGTCAATCTTGCTGGAGGGAAGGATATGGATGTTGATCTCTCCAAATTAATTTCTTTGCAGGTTGAATCTGGAATCTACTTTGGTCAATTATAGTTTGATGGTTTTCCATTTTTCAGATTTGTATTTCTGTCCCTTCTGCCATCTATACTTTGAAACTATTAAGCACTTGTGTTACTGTTTTCATTCTTCATGTTTTGAAGGGTTATCATTCTTTGGGTGGCAGTGACTGAAAATTGAATTGTATTCCTAGGAAAGTGTTTTTTATTTTATAGTTTAAGGTTAGTGTGGTGGTGCGAGATCTGTGAACTTATACTGGAAAGAAAGCTGGTGTGATTTCCGAGGAGCTTTGATTTGGTAGAAAGTGGTGGCACCTTTATGAGATTGAGAATGTGAGGGCTTGCATGGGCTGCTTTGTTAACTTCATCCTACGTAGGATTTAAAATTCAGAAGATGTGATATGTTGGCTTAATCTAAAGACATGAATCAGTTTAATGTAACCCACCTGAGTGATTTTGATATTTCATTAGTCATATCTTTGATTTAATTGGTTATCTATGTTTATATGCAGGTGCAGGAATATATATTTAACGACACTAATAAGTTAATCAAGTCAATTCAAGTTTGGCTGAATGCCCTTAATGAACTGCGGTTATGTTATGTGATGCAAAGATCTTCTTTGTTGCCATCGCGAGCAGATAATTCCAAGGTTATATATACTAAACGAGTTACTCTCTTATAATAATTCTTTTTGCATTTAAATTTATTTTAGATTGTTAAAGTCCATTTTTCTTGGTAAACACAACATTGTTTTCTAGTATTCTTTTTAGTCCAATTTGATTGTTAAAGTTACGACCAGGATGACCTTGCCATAAAATTACCATAAGATTTGGATTTTTGGATTTTCTACTTTCTTTTGATGCAGTCAAGTTTCTATTTCTATAATATGTTTATAATTGGGTGGGCATTACTGCTTTCTCCTGCTGCGGTTTCTGTATCAAGTATGATGGTCTATTATTGCTGTTGATAATGATCTTCTTTCTTTTTTGCTGCCTAATTGTATAATTAATTATATTGTACATACCTACGTTGGCCAGAGTATTGCACATAGATTGAACTAATAGAAGCATTAACTTTGGGTTGCAGAGTGCTAAACCTTCTAGTTATAGCTCCAAGTCTCGTTCCACCCCTGGAAAGGGTAGAGATTCAGCTCCTACATTCGGTGCCACGGCAACGTCAATTTCTTTATGGGATAAGGTATCGTTTTCTGCATATGTCAAAGATACACTGTTATAATTGTTTTACTCTTAAATTACATATTTTGAGATGCTGTGTTTGATTATTCTAACTTCGAAGGCTTGGCTAACATAATTTATGTATCATTGTCCTTGTTTTTTCTGATAATTGATATATATGTTCCCAGGTTTATTGGCTCTCTATTGATTATCTTGTAGTTGCCAAGTCAGCAGTTGTGAGTTCCAAACAGTTTCTACATCATTTATTTTTTGTTAAATTTTAGTTGTAAGGTCTACGCACAAACGACTTTCTTTACTTAATATCCATGTGTCCCTTTCTTTGATGAGGATGTGTAGGTTTGTGGTTCATACTTTACTTCTGTCATGTATGTGGAGCATTGGTGTGAAGAGCATTTTAACAGCCTCACACTGGGAGCCCCAGATTTCTCCCATATTGAAGTGGTTAGTTGCACATTTTTCTTAATGAGCTCGCATTTTGGTTTTTATGTACAGTACAGTATGTTGTATACCAGTGCACAAAACACGGGGATTCTTTTTTGGTCCTTGTATGTGAAGAATATTGTGTTTCCCTCTGCTGTCTTGTCTGTTCTATTTCATCCAATGCTTCTTTTGAATTTGTCACCCATGTTCTGTGTTTGGTCGTTTTATTCTTCAGTTGCCACAACACATTGAAATACTAGTTGCAGCAGTCACTCAGATCAATGAACCTGACAGCTTATACGGGATCATCCAGTCGCATAAGGTGAGCTATAATAATTATTTCGCAATGAGATGAATTGATGTTGTTTCTGTTATGTTGGGTTCTTCACATGGACTTTGTCCATCGAGTTTCATTTGATTCATTAGATATTCAGAGCATTTTAGAACATGAGATAGTTTATATTCAGAAGATAAGTATTATCTCAAAGTTGTGTACTCTTTGCTGGTTTTTTGGTGATGGCATTGACAGCTGACCTCTCAAATCATGACCTTCGAGCATGAGGGAAACTGGAGCAAGGCCCTTGAGTACTATGACTTGCAAGTGCGTTCAGATGCCTTGGTACCCATGGAGTTTAGTTCCAGAAATTTGTCACTCGAACAGACTCAACCATTATCCAATCCCACTTTGAAAGATGTGATGAAGCAAGGAAAATCTCATAAAGGTCTGATTAGATCTCTGCAGCAAACTGGTTGTATGCATGTTCTGGATATGTATTGTCAAGGATTGACAACTAGGAAGGGACAATTTCATCATGATTTGGAGTTTACTGAATTGCAGGTTTGCAATCTCAACTTATTAAAGATGCCTAAGCCATGGCATGTTTGGATTTCTAGTTAGCAAATTTTCATGTTGGTTTAATTCTGCGAGTACCATTTTCTTGATGTTGTCAACCTACTATTTGCAGTATGAGGCTGCTTGGCGTACAGCAAACTGGGACTTCTCCTTACTTTATGTTGGAGATAATTCTATTTCTTCAAGTCTACACATAAAAAGTGATCATTTCAATGAAAACTTGCATAGGTAAGTGATATTCGTGCCATAGAAGATATAATAATTGATACATAAGTATCTCATACAACCTGTTTTGCTTGGTAAAATTCAGTTGTTTAAGGGCACTTAAAGAGGGAGCTTTCAATGAATTTCATGAAAAGCTGAAACATTCAAAGCAGGTGATATGAGTCTCAACTTTGTGTCTCCTTCTAACTGGATCTTCAAGTAATGTAACCTTACTTACGCTATGTATTTATGCTCCAGGAGCTTGTGTGGTCTGTTTCTCGTGCGAGTGAAGAAAGTACTGAACACATATATTCAGCAATAATTAAACTCCAGGTATGGGATAAACATAGAATACTGGTGATCATTAACATGTTGACTTACTGACTCCATAGCTGCTAAAATTTTTGAAGCATGCATTAATGTCTAGAAAGGGGTTCTAGAATACAGTCACACATCTTAATTTTTATAGGATAAAGACATTAGATTGGCATTCTTCCACATTTTGAATCTGTTGGATGCCTCTGTTTGTATAGTTAAAATTGATTATAGTCAATCTTGATAGTAAAACACATCTGGAAGGTGTAGGAGTTGCAGGGAATGATTTTTGTTCAATTTTCATTATGCTTACCTGGGTAAACCTTGCATGTTACGGGGACCAGAAAACATTTTAGGACTTTTCTTAAATTTAAGTGCCCTAAAAGATCATACTTCTTTCCTACCAACTTCTGCCTCCTGGTGCAGATCCTTAATCATCTTGGCATTGCTTGGGATTTACGTTGGACACCATCTACATCACGTGAAGGTGGAGGTGGAAATCTACATCACGTGATGGAAGAAGTGAATTCTGAGCCTGTCATCCCTACCATGGATCAGGTATTGATATATTGGATTAAGTGTGTGGAAGTTCTAAGTTCTGTTTCAGTAGTAATTTGTCAGGTAGCCCTTCGTACATATTAGGAGAAAAGTGCAAGCTAATCTATTTAAGGATTTTTCTTGTATAGATATGGTAAAACTATCAAGCATCTTCTAGAATATTGTCATCTGTGATTGCTTTTATTTGACTTAGTACCTGGAGGCAGATGTGCATGCACGGATGCGATGCATCGGACGCCGGACGCTGTAAAAGGAAAACTAATTTTCTGGTTGCCTGACCCATTATTTTCTTTCCAATTTAGTTGTCTTGGCTGAACACGGATTGGAGTTCCATTTTGGGACGGGCGCAGTTACACATGAATTTATTAGAGCCTTTTATAGCGTTCAGGCGAGTTCTGCTTCAAGTCTTAAGCTGTAGCGACTGCATGGTGCAACATCTTTTGCAATCCACGGCTACCCTTCGTAAGGTATTATTAGCATTTCATACTGATTGAAGTTATTGAACCACCCATTTAACCCAATTTCCTGATATTTCCCATTCTGTTGTTTGCTTTACAGGGTTCTAGATTTTCTCAAGCAGCTGCAGCCTTACATGAGTTTAAGTTCCTCTGTCTTGAATCAGGAGAGCAAGACTCATCCCTGTATTGGCTTGGAAGGGTACACAATTTCTATATTTCTTTCCCTGCTATTGGTACAATTAAGAGTAGCTCCTATTTGTGAGGCTTTTTGGATATTGATCTTGCCTAGTGAACTGCATTTGAAGTCACAATACTCTAGAACTGTTGTGGAAAGTTATGGTGTTATAGACTTCAGTCAAGCTCTAATTAATGAATTGTGTAATTGCGCCCAAATTTGAAAAATATCCTCCCTATAGACTAGGGATTTGAAAATATCTGTCTCAAATTGTGTAATTGTTCAACAGAAACATGTTCTCTCGTACACCATTGGCTAAATTTTTAGAAAGTATGGTTTCTTTTAATAAACCCTTGTCTACTAATATTTCTTCTTTGTCAAATTTTTTTCCTTTGTCCTTTCTCAAAATTTGGAAATAACACTAGAGTAAACTTTTGAACTATGGCAGCTTGAAGAAGCAAAGCTTCTGCGTGGTCAAGGTCAGCATGAGATGGCAATCAGCCTTGCAAAATACATCTCGCAAAATGTTCTATCGAATGAAGAGTCTTCAGATGTTCATCGCTTGGTTGGGAAGTGGCTGGCAGAGACTAGATCTAGCAGGTTACAAAGAACCTTATTACTGTGATCGATTTATTTTTTCATGCAAATAGAGTCCAAACTAATTTATTTTATATAATTTGTGGATTTCTAATTCAGCTCAAGGACTATTTTAGAGAAGTATTTGAAACCTGCTGTTTCACTTGCTGAGAATCTGAAGGCAGCAGACAAGAAGTCCAGAGATAGACAAAGCCAGACACATTTTCATCTTGCACATTATGCAGATGCTCTGTTTAGGAGTTACGAGGAAAGACTTAATTCCAGTGAGTGGCAAGCAGCCATGCGTTTAAGGAAACACAAGGTACTGAAGAATAATTGAGAGCAAGATCTTAAAGTTACATCAAGTTCGTTCAAGTTTAGTGTTGATGAGTAATATGTATACATGTTGATTCCATAGACAATGGAGTTGGAAGCACTAATTAAACGCTTAAGGTCTTCGACAAAGGTAAATTTGAAAGATTGCTTCATTTCCTTATTTGCCATTTCCGTTTCATATGTACGATAGAGATAATCTGCCAAGATCTTTATCTTCTGTATGTACTTTTAGGGGGATAAGACTGACTACTCGATCAAAATTCAAGAGTTGCAAAAGCAACTAGCAATGGACAAGGAGGAGGCTGAAAAACTTCAGGTAGTTGTTTTACCTTGGTTTTATCTGTTAAGTCTTGTTCAAAATGTCCTTTAACTTGTTTTGTTTGGAGGGACAAGCTGAACTAGTCAATAATCTGTTGGTCATCTGATTTCAAAATCACTGTTTCCTTTGTACAACGATTGTTGAGGCTAGTGAGCTTATCTTCTGCAATTAACTTTAGGCTCTTAAAAGTCCTGTAAGTATAAAATCTACTTTTAACTGTTGGATTTGTTTTTGTTAACTTCTCAGGATGACAGGGACAATTTTCTTAGCCTAGCATTGGAGGGATATAAGCGGTGTTTGGTAGTTGGTGACAAATATGATGTGCGGGTGGTACGCACTTACTCTCACCGTCTATATTCAACTGAAGATACCCAAGCACTTTAATTATGTAGTGAATGCTGAACTATAATAAATTTGTCTTATTTAGATGTTTTGTGACCTTAAATGTTTTCGTCGATTACTTTGGAATGAGGTTAATATTTATTCGATTTGAGCATAAGACAGAATGTTGACATCCTTGGATTAAGTGGAAATTCTTACATAAATGAAAGCTAAACCCATTGGTATTTTAATGTTGGCGAACTGTGTATGGCTCAGGGACTAACCTTTGTCCTTTCAGGTTTTTCGGCTAGTTTCCCTGTGGTTCTCTCTTTCTTCTAGAAAAAACGTTGTTGATAGCATGCTTACCACAATATCGGAGGTACAGACCACAAAAACTACATTACAAATCATATTTGAAATATTGGGAACCGTTTTCTGTAAAAAGTAATGTATGTACCCATATCTTGATTTGTAATCAATCATTTGTGCAGGTTCATTCGTACAAATTCATCCCCTTAGTGTACCAGATCGCTTCAAGAATGGGTAGCTTAAAGGATTGCCCGGGACCTCATAGTTTTCAGGTTTACATTGAGCTCATATTCGTGGGTTCTTCAGAATTTGAGCATGCATTGATTGTTTTATTTCATGTGCAGTTTGCTGTGGTTTCTCTTGTGAAGAAAATGGCTATTGACCATCCATATCATACTCTTTTTCAGGTATACAAGTTTCATTTGACTGGCCTTAACTCTCCTGAATTTCCATTCATGTGTGAAATGCATGGAAGGGCTTCATAGCTCATTGAGTTTCTATGATTAAGTAAAATCAATAACAAAAGTCGTACTTTGCATTGCCAATATTGGGCCATATGGAAGTACTTGTTAACATGGTCTTCTGCACTGTTTTTATTCTTTGCAATAACTTTGATAGTTTACCTTCCCATATGTTCTTGTACTAGCTTCTAGCGTTAGCAAATGGAGACCGCATCAAGGACAAGCAGCGTAGTAGGAACTCATTTGTGGTAGATATGGATAAAAAACTTGCAGCGGAGAAACTCTTACTAGAGTTAACTTCATATCATGGAGCTACTATAAATCAAGTAAGTAACCAAATCGAGTGATTTTGTTAGTTTATTGGTATATCTATATGAAATAAAAATGTGCATGGATACACTTTCATTTATATATGTGCAATTTTATTAGATGAAACAAATGGTGGAGATCTATATCAAACTTGCGGAACTGGAAACAAAGAGAGAGGTCAGTTGAATGGATATCTAGTTAGAGGTTTTCTTCTTCCTAGTTTTCATTAATAATCCTAGCATTGACATCAACCTACAGAAAATGTAAAAGTTCTTCAAATCTTGACACAAAACCCATTTTTTCGTTTTTAAAATCAATTATCTTAATTAAATTACTGCAGTTAGTCCTACTACGAAAGAAAAGGCGGAACATAGTCTTCGTCTCCTACTATCTAACTAGATTGTGTCAACAGGATACCAATAGAAAGGTTATACTACCAAGAGAATTGCGTAATCTTCGACAGCTGGAACTTGTAAGTACAGCACTATTTTTTTGTGCTTAGAAACTTGGTAGCGATACATGTGTATAATCTTCGAAAAATTATGTGATCATAATAATATATGGCAATTTGGGATACGAAGGTTACTGTTGTTTAATTAGTTGAGATTAATTTGAATAGACTGATCAGGTGCTTTGGCATTTTACTTGGTTTTTGGACTGAGAGTTAGCTCATTGAGCTTGCATATATTTCTTGAATAATTAATAGCTGTGCATTTATGATGAAACCTCAGGTGCCTGTTGTGACAGCGACCTTTCCCGTTGACCATAGTTGTCAATATCACCAAGGATCTTTCCCGTACTTCAAAGGATTAGGAGATTCAGTTATGTACGTATTTTCATTGTATGCAATGACATGTCATCCTATTCTATGTAGTTGTTATAAACGTCATAAGAGATGCTACATTCTGATGTATATTGATCTATATGCAGGGTAATGAATGGCATAAATGCTCCGAAGGTCGTAGAATGCCTAGGTTCTGATGGCTGCAGATACAGACAGCTGGCAAAATCTGGAAATGATGATCTAAGACAGGATGCTGTAAGAGTTTCAACTGGGTGCTTCTGCGCCGGCTGGGTGTTTGTATATGTTTGTCTGCACATATTTTCTGTCTTGGCTTCTAACTCTTAAATTTCAGAGTAGTTACAACCTTTCCGATGAAGGCAGAAGTTTCATAATATATCCCTAATCAAACATACCCTAAAACAAGTATATGTAACATGATTATTGCCAACACCTGCCTCCCAAACAGTTACTGAGAATATGATTGTTATCATACTTCTTAAGTTTGTACTCGTGCACCTTTTGCTATTTAGTGACCTGCCTGCTTCTGTTGGGATTGGCTCTGTGTAGTTAGATTAGCAGTAGTAGTATTCCAGTATGATTACTCTTTACAACTCTCTATTCCCTTGTCTTCCATGGAGTCTTGTGTAGTTTTTTCAATTTTTCTTATATGAATGTCTCTGACCTGTTTCGTATTTGGGAACAAATCACTTCTCTCATGTCTTCTTCACATGTATAAGATTTATTATTAATTTGTAGGTCATGGAGCAGTTTTTTGGTTTAGTAAACACCTTTCTACAGAACCATCGGGATACATGGAAAAGAAGATTAGGAGTGCGAACATACAAGGTAATCTTCTTCAGCACCTGACATTATTATTTATTAATTTATATCCCATCATTATTAGCAAAAGGTTGAATTTGATTGTGAAAAAGAAAATTTTCTACCAAATTATACTTTTGGGGTAATGGTTCTTGTGCAAGGAGGGATATCTTCCACTTTTTGTGAAAAATTTTCAGCTTGAGTTTCCTTTCATAAATATTCCATGCTGGTTTTATCAAAGGTCTCTATCATGTTTCTTTATGTATTTATGCTATTAGATACAGGATTTTGAATCCCAAAAGTGAATGAGAGTCTAAATCTGTTTCTTTAGTGTCCTCTGTGTATTTGGACGCTTTGTGAGTAATTTAATCTCGTCTGTGAAAATTACATCATTGATTTCAACTGGATATGCATTGAATTAAAAGATTCTTTTTCGTAACATTAATCTTTTGTATATAATTCGTATACAAACTTAAACATCACAACGTTATTGATGATCTAGGTAGTTCCATTTACTCCAAGTGCTGGTGTTCTTGAATGGGTTAATGGCACTCTTCCTCTTGGTGAATATCTTATTGGAAGGTAACGGATACCATCTTTAAAGGTCTTATCTGGAGATTGTACAGAGATTGAATAATATGACTTGTCTAATTTGTTGTTTTCAATTTTAAGCATGAGAAATGGAGGTGCCCATGGTCGCTATGGAGTAGGGGATTGGTCATTTCTCAAATGCCGAGAACACATGACAAATGCAAGTACCATTCTTTACACAGGTTCATTGAAAATGCAATAATAATGATAAGAGAGGGTGCCCTCCTACTCACTCTCTGACACCTCGAAATTTATGGATACTCGTTCTTTTAACTATGTTTCTTCTAGTGCCTCATGTCCACGTCTTATTACCACAATTGTCATTTATTCTCAGCTTGGTGCATATATGAGGGTTGATATTCTTCGCCTGCTGATTTTAATGGACCAATCTCATGCGGTTCATGTTTTCATTTGTTGTCTGTACTGAAATCTCAATCATTAATTAGTCACTTAGGTGTTAAGTTTCCATCCAGCAATAGATGCAGTTAGAATCTCATTAGCTTTGTCATTGCCCCAAGAGCAAGAATCTAATTCTAAGGCTTTGCGTGTTAGAGTTGTTACAGAAAATAATCAATGGTAGATCTTGGTGAGAGATCTAAAGTTAACTATTTTAATGGATCACAGCTAAACAGTGCAAAAGAAAGTGTTTAGAAACTGACTAGAGTTTGTTATATTACTACTCCCCTCGAAAAGCAAACTGATATAAGTGCCTTGATCTTTGACAGGGAAAGGACAAGCGCAAGGCATTCCAGGAGGTTTGTGGGAAGTTCAGGTATATTATTTTTTGGGTGTAGAGCACCTAATTTTTCACGTATTTAACTAGTTAGCCTCTTTAAGTCCTGAAACACCTCCTACAGGCCTGTCCTGCATCATTTTTTCTTGGAGAGATTCTTGCAACCAGCTGATTGGTTTGAAAAGAGACTTGCATACACAAGAAGTGTTGCTGCTAGTTCAATGGTCAGTGATTTATACTCAGCCTGTGGCATTTAAGTTTGGAAATGGTCTATTAGTAATAATCAGAAGCACAGTTGCAGCTTCCTAGCTTGCATGTTCTTTCGTCCAGTGCAGTTTTCCCTTCAGATATTAATTGAAGACTGAATTAATACTACTTGGAAGTTGCTTTAGTCCATACTTTTGTAATACATAATTGTATGTTAATTGCTTCTGGCGTGGAAAAGTATTACAAACGAATAGAAACAGCTGTTAGCTTAGCTAGCTCATCTTTCTGATCTTCTTGTCATAGTTTCTCGCTCATCATCCAGATTTATATTGCTGAAACATTGAATTGTTAGAGATGTTCGAACTTATCATTCTGAAACTTAAAAACCACTTGTCCATAGTATGTGTATAATGTACGAAAGCCCCTATCCAACCCTCAGAGCTCGTCTTATGAAAAGAATGTCATTGTACATAAATAAAAGTTTCCGGATGAATGCTACGTAGTTTCAAAGTTGACAGCATGACTGTGTACGTGCTAATTCTGGTATCGATATCCAGGTTGGTTATATTGTTGGCCTCGGAGATCGGCATGCTATGAATATCTTAATTGATCAAACCACTGCAGAAGTTGTTCATATAGATCTTGGCGTTGCCTTTGAACAAGGCTTGATGCTTAAGACGCCAGAACGGGTCTGTAATTTTTCATACTTTTCCTCCCCTTGTAAGTTTGTTTGCCTACTTTATAATGCTTAATGTTTTTATCTGAACACATTATTCAGATTCCATTCAGACTTACAAGAGACATCATTGATGGCATGGGAGTCACTGGAGTGGAAGGGGTTTTCCGAAGATGCTGTGAAGAAACCCTTTCTGTCATGAGGACAAATAAAGAAGCACTACTGACCATCGTTGAAGTATGGTACCTTTTTCAATTTCATTATTTAATAAATAAAACTCGCAACATCTTGCTTCTCTTGACATCCTATGGGATTTCTATGTAGGTTTTCATCCATGATCCACTTTATAAGTGGGCTTTATCACCTCTGAAAGCTTTGCAGCGTCAAAAGGTAATGGAAACTGAAATCTGCTTTTACATTTCATATGCAGTCTTAGTCCAGGGCTTGTCTGCCAGAAAATGGCAAGGGGATACACTAAATTGGGGCATTTACGAAATTGTCAATTTTGTATACCCTGAGAAAATTGTTTGCTTATGAGAATGATATTGACAACTCAAAGATTTAAAGACCGCATAGTAGAAAGCAAGATTTCTTAAAGTTTGTCTTATCGAAGTGCACTTTAGACAGCGAGGCTAAGCGGACAAAGTCCAGTTCCTACCAAAATACAGAACCTAAATATAATGCTGTGAGAATGTTGGCCATTTTAACCTAACTGATTACTTCATAGAATATGCTGCGTTCAAGCTTTTCAATCTCAGTTGGAATTCTTAAACTATTGAACATGTACCAGCTGTTCGTGCCACTCCAGCATACATTGTTTCGTACACTGAGTAAATTTCTTTTTCATGGTAAAGGAAACGGATGATGACCTGAACTTAAGCTTGGAAAGTTCTCAAGATGAATATGAAGGTAACAAGGATGCTGCCCGTGCTTTGATGCGTGTAAAACAAAAACTGGATGGATATGAAGAAGGAGAAATGCGGAGCATACACGGACAGGTAATTATCGAGTGCCACATTTACAGCAGTGGCTATCACCAGCTATTGCCTCATTGCCTCCTCATATGTTTTTTCTTTTGCCATTTGGTTGGTAGGGGAGGGGTACCCATTCTACATCAAACAAGTAGCAAAACTGAACAATAGTATAGTATCATAATAGCTGCGTCACTGAGCATTACCATAGAATGGACATTAATTCCCGTGTGTAAGAAATGTGGGAGGCTGAGGATTAAGTTTTGCATTCTCTTTCGGTGCAATTCGGATCCTCATCTAGTGGACCATAATTCGTATAGACAGCAAGTTTGCATTTGCACACTGTTTACCATGGAAACCAAGAATCCGTATTAGAGTGAATCAACATCTCAATTAGCTTTAAACCTGAAAACTTCCAGCCTTTATTATCATCAAGGCAGCCCATACGCACTAGATGAGCAAAATTTCTAGCTTCGTTAGACAAACACCCTGGCCAATACGCACTAGGCGGGCTCAGCCGTAACAAGAACAATAGCTATTTTGGAACTAGCCCCAACAGTTTGGGCCCTGGGGAGAGCCATGATAAGGACCTGTGCTTCCTCAGGCACTAATCCCCTGCAAATTAAGAGGCACTTCTTGGGTTTCATTTTTAGTTGGAGAATGATGTCCTAGTCAAGATGGAGATCATATTTGAATAACTCATAGCCTCAGATATCAAACAATTCTAATTTCTAACTTTGCAGGTTCAACAGCTTATACAAGATGCTATTGATTCCGAACGCCTTTGTCAATTATTTCCTGGATGGGGAGCATGGTTGTGATGGATTCCTTCTCATCTCAGTCCCAACAGCTTCTAATCCACTTGTACAGGCGGATTGTAATTTTGTCTACTTATGTGACCATCTTTTGTCTTCCGTACATATTTCCGAGACTGTTGGTCCGGATGAGGTCGGTTCGGTGTGCAATTCCGGCCAGTTGACGCGTACACATACATGCTCAGAATTGATGAGTACAAATTCTACACTTTATTTTGGTTGCCAGAAAGTATATTGACTCATAGCATCTCTCATCATACAAAAGGGATTAGGGATTAGGCATTAGGCATACACAAAAGGAATTGACTCTGCCTCTGTAAGCACTTACGATTTGTGACGATGTACAGAATTTTGTAATCCCTTGGTTTCATAAGTATGAGAAAATTGAAATTGACCCCTCTTTTTTCTATTTATTATTTATGAAGACATTGTACTTTTTTAGCCCATAGGTTCAGCACTTGCAATTCTGTTGGTCCACCCACAGTCATGCCACGTGAACAGTATATTTTACTTTATTTTCTTCTGTTTCCTTCACTATGCTCTCCATCTTGGTCGTCAGCTTTTGACCTTTTCGTTGAGACTTTCAGGTGAGTTAAATAAGTAAAACAAAGTGAAAACTAACAACTCTACTGGGTCTTGCTAGTCACATCATTATCTTGCAAAATGCTAGTAATGGAGACTTGCGAAACAATGCAAAAAAACCAGAGACTGGAACCCTAGAGTCACATTTTGCCTGAACATGCTTGTCTTGAGTCACATTTGGCACAATATATACATGTTATGGTAGCCTTGACCATCAAGTGTCATTAATCCCATGATCTGATCCATGTGTGATCATGGGTATGAAAACAATAAAACAGTTGAGCTTGGTTCTCCATTTACCCAAGTTTTACCATAACAGCGGTTAATGCCTGTTTTCTTGAGGAGTAAGTTTTGCTCCCACCGCCCCACACGTTACCATGTACGGGTGACCGGCCACAAAAAAAATTTCATTGCTGAGGCAAAGTTTAAGCCGACATACTTCCATCTGGCATCAAATTGTACCAAACAACTTCCATGCTACACGCAGAAATTTTGTCAATCTATGAACCCTACTTACTTACCCCACGGAAAATTGCACAATAATGTTGGGACACATAAAAGACGTGACAGTATCTCTTCCTCCTCTTAGTTCTAAAGCATTATGAGTTCCTCAACCCCCCAACAAAAACAAGAGAGATAATATCTGATGACTCAATGCTCTATCCACAAAAATCCCCGGCCCCCAAAAAAAATCATTTAATATTAATCAATGAATATTTTAACTTTAACTAGCAATATCGTCCCCGTCCGTATCTTCCACCGACCACTCTGAGCAGGCAAATTTTTATTACCCCATTCCCCATGCTCATGAGGATTTCGCCTTTCAATCTCTTTTACAAAGTAAAGAGGTGGTAGATATTTTAGGGGTGTTTTAGTACACTGCAACCTTCGACAGCATCCACAAGATATTCATGTTTTATCCAGTAACAAAAATTCTAGAGAACCTTTTATTTTTTTAGTAAGAAATTGAAAATTATGATGATACAATAATATAAAAGTCCAATATATACAAACACATGAATATATTCTCAAATATGACTAATGCCTTCCTAACATTTCAAGATCCAAATTCCTTAGAGTTGAGCATATCCGAACTCTTTACAGCCTACAGCATCAAGACTCCTAAGGCTCAATCTCATTTCAAATTAGTAATTAAGTGAAATTTAACCCAAACTTCATACACAAAATCACCCCCTCGCATACAAATAAAATATAGTACTCTAATCAACTCGACTAACCAACCGCTCACCGATCCTAAAACTTGTAGCTTTTGGGTAAAGTGGTAGAGTAAACCGCCAAAGCCCATAGTCCGGAGGCCCCCCCGCACGCCTTCCCACTCATTAAAACGACGTACACGACCAAAACAAGTAGCGCCGCACCGCCTTTTGTCCCCAAAAAAAAAAAACCCCCAAAAACAAAAGGCTTCAAAGGCGGTTCCGTTAGTTTTCTCCTTTCCTCTTTCCTTGCGTGGAATATATTAATAATTAACTAAATCAATTTTTCTTCTCCCCTCTTCCCCAAGCAACTCAAAAACAACACACCTTCCCATTTAAACCACCACCACCGCCACCGCCACCACCACCAAACCAAACCGTATATAAATCCCACCCAATTTCTCCAATTCCCAAACTTTTTCAAAATCCCCCCAATTTCTTCATGAAATCTCCCCTCTGTCCCTCCCCTGTTCCAATCTCCATGAAATCTCCCAATTCCTCCTCCTCCTCTTCCTCTTCGTTCTCTCCTAACCACTCTGTTTTTCCGTCTTCAGCTACCTTTTACAACCCCCCTCAAACCGCCGCTAAATGTCTCCAGTTTTCTAGTTATTAATCCGCCGACTCTTCCATTTCTGTTGTTCTGAATCGAATTTCTCGATCGATTCTTTTGATTTCTCTAACAAACAAAAACATACACGAGATTCTTCATACGTAGGTAGATACTTGTTCAGTCATCTTTAGATTTTATTTAGATTTAGATTGTAGAAATTCGCAGTAGAATTTGTTTTTTTACGGTGTTGATTCTTGATCCATGGAGCAAGTCGGCGATCTAATTCGAGGTCGGTCATCCTCTGTTTTCACCGCCGGCACCGACCGACAAGATTTCACGGCGTTTGCTGCCGGGGAATCATCCACCGATGATATCTCCGATCAGTATTCCGACTCCGGCGCGGCGGCGGAATCAGAGATCTCCGACTGCGAAAGCGCGGTGGAATCCGGCGGAGGTTCCGGTCAATCTCCGCTCTTCGGCGACGGGTTAGTCCAGCTTTTCGACGGTGATAGATTCCACGACGCCATCAAGCGGCGGTTTGTGGCGGGCCTGGGTTTGCTTGGGCCGCAAGCAAACGTTGTGGCGGTTCATCGAAACTCTTGCTCGAGCCTTGTGGGCCAAGCAAGGCTCCGTTCTTTCCAAATCTACTTGAAAGCCGTTTCGGCGAAGTGCGGTGGGAATCCCAATATGCAACACGCTTGGTACGCGCCGTCTTCGAAAGACGAGGTTTCGAAGATCGTCCGTCATGGTTTCGGGCACTCAGAGTGCCCGAAATCTGACGGACCCTATGGCTCTGGAGTCTACCTTGCTCCAGATCATTCTCCTCTTGATTGGTTAGTGTGTTCAACTTGGCATTGAATTAGTCTCTTTATAAAACCGTGTAATGTTTGTTCACAATTTCATATTAATTGTATGGTCAACTTTAAACTTTCAACTTTTGGTTGACAAATTTTGGTTTGTTTTTGAAGTTTGGAAAGTTCGAATGTGGATGAAGACGGTCTACGACATCTTGTGCTCTGCCGTGTGATATTGGGGAGGCCGGAGGTTGTGCTTCCTGGCTCCAAACAGCACCATCCGAGCTCCCAAGAGTTCGATTCCGGCGTCGATAATCGTTTTGCTCCGAACAAGTACATAATTTGGAGCACCCACATGAACACTCATATCTTGCCAGAGTTTGTGATCAGTTTCAGAGCTCCCAAGTGCTTGAAAGGTGACCCAACTTAGCCTCTCTGTTTTTACACACTGTTTTTTACCTGTTTGGAATGTATGGTCATTTTCTAAGTTGCATTTTGTTTAAATGGTATAGGATTCTTGAAGA
Organism: Spiraea crenata; assembly: GCA_033992175.1. Classification (NCBI taxonomy): domain Eukaryota; kingdom Viridiplantae; phylum Streptophyta; class Magnoliopsida; order Rosales; family Rosaceae; genus Spiraea; species Spiraea crenata. The sequence continues at coordinate 6,635,922 of JAVBHV010000046.1, forward strand.
TGGAAGAGCCAATTAAGAGACCAACTTCACCTTGGATGCCATTTCCAACCCTGATTAGTATACTTCCCAAGTTCTTGCCTACATCTACTGTGGCTTTGATCAGAAAGCACCATAAAGAGCACACAGTAAGTACTAGTACTTTTTTCTTTTTTCTTCAGGGGAAATCAGACTCGGGACATCGAGTGTTTACGTAGTTAACAGCATTACATTTTGTGCTCATTTTTTTGTTGTCCCTTTTGTTTTCCTCAGGAGAATAGGATTTCAAGGCGTGAAATGATACAAAAAATTCGACAACTAGCAGGGGACGAGTTACTGACTACAATCATCAAATCTTTCAGAGCAAAGGTATGAAAGTTTATTTCATTTTGTTACTAATTAGCATTGTATTTAGTTTTAAATTTGGTTTCTTTAATAGGCCCGTGTTTAATGCCTTGTGCCTCTGATCAAGATGAGATTATTATATTGGTCGTTACCATAAATATAAATATATTGATTGGTCTGATTTGTTAAATCTAAAGAAATTATTTTCATTTTGGCAATATTCTGTCTAGCTAGCTGTTGTATTGTCAGTTGATCACCTAGGAAAGTTCTTGGGCACTACTTACTACTTGCTTAGCAAGCAAAACAAATCCATATTTGAGGACTTTTCTTGGAGGAGGTGTTATTACCATACATAGTTGCTCAGTAATGTTTAGGCTCATTTTGAAGCCTTCTTTATCACCTTCAATTAGTAACTTGTTTACCTACCCAATATCTTTCCGAGAAGTTACTAGCGATATATTGTATCATACTATTCTATAATTACTCTTTTTTATAAATAAATTATTTTACATGACTATAGTATGGTATCACTGTATAATTGCCTTTTGCACTCTTTTATAATGGAATGGTCCCCTACATCCGTTTAAGTGGCCACATCATGTGAGAGTACTTTTGATTCTTTTTCACCAAGTAAATTGTCAAAATTATCTTTTTCGAATATACATGGTTCTTTTTCATTCATTTTAATTTCCTTTGGTTTTCTCTGCAGCAAACCAAAGCTCCACAAAGGGCTGCTCAAAATGGAGGCAAAAATATTGGGATGCAAATGCAATACAGAAACCATGCAGGAGGTGGTGTAGCTGAACCAATTCTGATTGGAAAACAAAAATAGCTCAGATGATAATGGCGATCAATATGACAATTCTAACAAGTGAATAGATGCCTCTGGTTCTTTTGGGATTTCAAGAATAGTACTTTTACCTAATGTTCTTTACTTTTTCGATTTTCTAATTTCCTAATCATACAGAATTTTGTACTGGTTGAAATCGAGTTGTCCACAATTTAATGGGAATTGTATTCTCTTGTTCTTTTTTGTTTCTTTTGGGCCCGTTTGGTTCATGGAATCGGGGGTTGGGAATGGGAATAAAATTCTATTCGCATGTTTGGTAAGAGAATGAAAGGGGGGTTGAGGATTCCCATGAATGAGGGAATTCTATTCCCACTCACACTCATGGGAATAGGTTTTCTTTCATAAGAATCAAAACTTTTTGGATGAAAATATCTGCATAAAAATTTAAAATTTAAAAATTACATATATTATCATTTAGACATTCTTCAATTTAAAATAATTACAAGAGTATTATTAAAAATATTAATAAATAATAATTCCTATTACTTGATATATCAAACATGGGAATGGAAAAAATTGTTGTTTCTCAAGCATGATTCCTTAATTTATCAAAACATGGAAAATGAATCTTGAATTCCATTCCCCCGAGAAAATGCATAAGAATCCTATTCCCGGGAATATGATTCCGTGAACCAAACGAGTTAATATCAAAATTTATTCTCTCATTTATCATTGGCAGAGAAATGATGCCATCATATTGACTCGAAGAACCACATAAAGAGCATTTTGCCAACTTTTTCTTCTGTCCAACAATTGATTGCTTGCTTCCATTGGTAGGATTCCCAACCAGCCTTGGTGCCCAAGTCATTGCCGGAAATGGGTTGTTATTTGAGGTCATGGCTCACATGGGCTGTACTGGTTGACAGTATACCGATTTGCATTTGCTTGCATATGGACAGGTTATTGATATGGCCTATGGGGCCAAAGTACAGCCTACTTATGTACATATTAAAGCTACGGGACAAGTTCGTACCTAACATGAACACATTCAATCGGTTAGGTTATGATTGCTCCAAACACTAGAATGATGAACATGTCAAACTAGCGGCTACAATTGTGTTTAGATACTCATACTATGGAGAAATTATGAAGTTTCATCTCAAACTTCATCCTTAAGTTCCCGGATAATGCCTTACATGCACTTTTATAAAGTGATGCAGCTATAAAGGAAGGCTATAGATGCGTTCAATACATCATTTTTGTGCATATGCAATCCTGAACATCCAAAAATGGATTTTGTCTCAAAACTTCCTCAACTGTGGACTGGCTAAGAAAGATGATTGTAGCGGTGACAATGAAAATCAAAATTCTACATGATACATTAAAAAGTGAACTAAAGAGTACTATAAATCTCATTCATCTATTAGTTTTTCTTTTTCAAGATCAACTGTGCAATTCACTCTTTATTTCACCATATAGCACTACTCCAATGAAAATGTTCTCTGCTCGGGTCAGCCCGCAAGATAGAGGCAGGCCTTCGGTCCAGTGTATTGAGATGTTTCAAGGATCCAAGACTTCATAAATAATTTCGTCCTGGGCTATTTTGGTGCCTGAAAATACAGACAGATCGAAGATGGGCAAGAGCCCAACGGTAACTGAAGTTGGGTTAGTGCTCATCGGATTTTGAACAATTACAAATTTGAAAGACAAGATTATCTTGAACCGACAAAGGGGTTTAGAGCCTGCTGATCCATTACCATCCCACGATTATCACCCAAGAAAGCAAAAGCAAATTCTAGATGTCTTAAATTACATATATACTACAATTCGGTTTGGAATACTATAACTTAGTAGCAATGTGCTCATATTTCTGCCCCTTTTTACATCGCGTCTCATTTGCATTTCACAGTAGTTTGCCACTCTTGCCCTCAAATGTTGTGTGTTTCTTTGATTTTTGTTAGAAGAAACCAGTTGGCTTCGTCGAACTATAGCGCTCGAATTGGGTGATGCAGCAATTTTGTTGGGTTTTGTGAGAGAATGAAAATCATAGTTGATGATCGGTTGAACAGAAAGACAAAGAGTTTTTTTTTTAGAGTTTTTCTTGGAGCAACATAAACAACTTGGCATCGTCTACGAGCCCAAGGTATTTGGAGTTCATGCAGGCGAGGAGACTGGGTATTTGGAAGTGAAAAGAAGACTGGTAGGAGGCTGGGTATTTGGAAGTGAAAAGGAGGTTGGGTAGGAAATGTTTAAAAGATTAGGGTTTTTTTTTTGGAAATGTTAAATAGAAATGTTAAATATTAAAATTAATTATAAAATTAAAATATCTAGTTCGATGTGGTGTACCTCGGGTTTTATCAAGAACCACTCTGGACCCAATTGAGGCAGGCTCAGTCCAGCTCCGAATCTGATTCCATTGACTTTTTGGTCAATCGGTAAATTCTCGTCTGATCCCGGTACAATTCTGGTGCAATTTTGGATTATTCGGTCCAAATTCCTAGCCCTAAGTTTTACGATAAATTTTTCTAAAAATTAAACAATAGATGAAAAGCCAAAAAAGACAGTCAAATGAATTATATTTTAAGTATATTTTCCATGGCACTCATTACAGAATGAACTCTCGATGTGCATCATCAATCTTAATATTTAGTTAATAAATCGTAATTCTATTTCGGGACTTAACATGAAGTTTTTTTTTTCCTTTATTTTTCCTTTTAATTTTTCTACAGAACTGAATACAGATAAATATTATAATGTTATTTTTCTCTCATATTTTTCTCACTAAATTTGAATCCAATATACGAATATACTCACTTGATGACTTTTAATTAGCAGTACAGTCCCTCCATGGATTTTATTATCTGATTTGAGATTCGGTTGCTCTCACATTATGATTTTAGGTTAAACACTTTTTTTGCTCGGACTAATTTTTGATACACTTACTCACATTAAGTTATGTAATACTTATTTATTACTTAAGGATCAAGTAATTGGCTAATTGACTTTATCTCAATTTTTGTTAACCTTAATGATCTAGGATACTGAATCATTATGGTGAGATCACTCCCTAATACAATAAGGTCTCTATGACCGGATTATGATGTTTATTTTATACACCAATAGGAAATTAGAGCATATTAGTCTTCTATCGGAGGACAATTATAACATAATCACCCCTATATAAGCACAAAGGTCCCTACACACATTCGATTTCAAGAGTTCTTTGCCCTATAGAGAGTGAATCAATCTCTTAGATGTGTAGAAGGTCTAGTGCTACGTCCTTCCATAATGACTTCTTCAAATCAAGGTTGTTACTTTTTCATGTTCATGTTTATAACTTATGATGATTATGTTTATGTTCTCATAAGCATTGTCACTAATGTTTACATTGTACACATTTTCACACTGATTTATAGCCTGGTATAATGTAAAAGCTAATTACTGCTAATGTCATTACTTTGTCATTTCTCCATTTTAGTAATGGAGAAGAAAAGGTGTAAACATGGGTTGTCAATATGTGCCTATATATGTATGCAAATGTACATAATCAACACTAAAAAACTAGTGAGAGCAAACTTGGTTACAAAACCGACTATTTGATCTAGCAAATTTTCTCTTTCTAATATCACAAGAGGTCCACGCCACTTTTAATGTACAATTATAGGCAATTATTTGATTGAAAATATTATAAGATACGTATGCATATGCTGGACCAATAATTAAGATTCAACCAGAAACTAAAAGTACACATCATTTGTAGTAATTCATTAAAACGCTTGGTATACCAGCAATATCAGGCTTCTTCACGCTTAGCCGTTCATAATTGCAGGAAAAAGTCTCTCTGGTACTTTACTTGCTTCCAAAGGCTAGTTTATATGGTTGACATTGATTATTAAACCTAAAAGACTGATAAGTCATCGACTGCTTTTACATTGCTTGCAATATCGCATCTCATCTATTGGTATAGAGTACGTCACTTAAGGAAAAAACTAGAGCACTATAGTCCTACACGTGGTACTTCTCTTCTTAATATAAGAAGATGTTTCCAATTTGAATTTTCTCTTTCTCCAGTTGATGAACAAAAAGAACGTTATATATAAGGTGAAAGCTAACAAGGAATGCATTGCATAGCATTGCATGACGCAAAGGCATTCATGTATAAAATGTGTAAAACTCGCCATAATTGAACACACCTAAACCATTTCTTGTACGAATTCACATTGTCAATATGTTTACTTATTCTAATCATAATTAATTATGTTTTTGTAGAGTACGTATCAATAAGCAATATTGTGTGCTAAAGTGTATAGCTATGGCAATATCATCTGCTTGTTTTGTGACAAAATGAAATTTGTCAATTGGTAGGTAACATGATTCAAAAGTGTATTCATTCGATTTAGCCATTAAATCATCATCAACCCCCTTATGATTACTATCAATAATAGGTTAGGTGGGTTTAATGTGCAACAAAATACTTTTCTATGAAATAAGGTTGTCTGATTAGCACAGCTGTTGGAAAAGTGTAATATATCTTCCTAAAGCAAATGTTTTGATATCCCTACATATTATCCATCACAACTTGCATATTCCTTTTAAAACATCCAGAATTTCCTAACCCTATCTTGAAATAAAAGTATACCAAGTGTGGGTTTAGTCCACATCAAAATAACTTGGTGATTAGAAAAAACCACTAGTTTAATCAGCACTGGGGCCACCCTCCTCACATATTCTTGCTCAGCTTCAAGAAGCTTCTTATTTGTGTTACTTACACGTGTGAACTCATGGGTTTCACACATGTGAAATGGCACCATATCAAGTAGCATTTGGTCACGCCTCTTAAATTCTAATTCCCCCACGTAATTATTGATTAAAATTGGATTAGCCAACTGCAACTACCCGCCCAACCTTCCCATTTCCATCCGTATAGTTCCAAATCAATAACATCCTTAAAACTGCAAATACCAAACGCCAAACATTAGATTTTTTTTTTCCAGAACCCAAACATTAGATTTCATCCTCATGCTACTTATTTGATATTTTTCTTCAAAATTAGTAACACATAAGCTACAGTGTATATTCTAGTTCACAATATAGTATAAGGAACTTGTAACACCGATTATCTGAAATGTCAAACTTAATTTTACCAATAAGAAAATGATGCATTAGTATTGAAAATGCACGATTCATATGTAACAATCAATTCAGTTACGAAACATTACTAATTTGTATGTACTTATATATTCCGTAACAGTAAAACAGTCGAGTGCAAATAATCACCAGGAAAGAAGGCACGCGGTGGTGGCGATTGCCCCAATAGAAACTTCAACATTATTATTTGTACAAAAGCGTGTATTATACCGTCTTTGGTTTTTCCAAGAAATGGAAAATAGCAAACACTATTTTGGAGCCAATTTCCACAACCACTCACACAAGGCTTTATTTATATATATAAATCCCCCAATTGGCGGTGAAGGATCAAGCCCCACATTTTGGGTCATTTCATTTTCTCTAAAGTCTTCTTCTTCTTCCTCTTTTTTATTTTCTCTCTTTCTTTTTGTCCTCTTGATATTAAAGCACCAACAAAAAGCAAACACTCAGCCCACAAGAATTTCATTTCAGTTCACAATTTCACAATCACGAGAAATTGAGAGAAGAAGAAGAAGAAGCTTCCAGATTCGCGATAATGCAGACGGCGGCGGTGACGGCGGCTCAAGGTCCGTTAATTTCGCACTCTCCGAGCTTCAACGCCTATTCCTCCTCCGACCGACTCGCTCAGATCGCCGCCCGAGTCGTCAGCGAGTTAACTCTGCACGATAAACGACTCGCTCAGGACTCGGACTGGGAGAATTTGTACGGTTATCGCGAAGAAGAATTACAGAAACAACAACCGGAGGACGGCGGCGGAACGGAGGCCGCGGCGGAGGAGGAGGAGTTTGAGTTTGCGGTTGTTCCCAGAGAGCCGTACACGTGTCCCATCTCCGCCGACGAGATTTTCGCCAACGGTCAGATCAGGCCCGTTTACCCGCTTTTCAACCAAGACTTATTACTAGACCACAACCACAACGGCGTCGTTCCCGCCAACAACGACGTTACGGCTTCTGCCGAAAACGCGAAGGATGCGCCGCCGAAGCGACGTCGTTCGCCGCTGAGAATGCTGATGATCGAAGAGGAGCGCGAAACGGCGTCATGCTCGTCGTCCGAGGCGGACGACCTCGAGAACCTGCCACCTGGCACTTACTGCGTGTGGGCCCCGCCGAAGTCGGCTTCCGGGCGCCGAGGAGGAAGCAAGAGCGGGTCCGTCGGCTCGTCGAAGCGGTGGAAGTTTCGGGACCTTCTTTACCGGAGCAGCAGCGGCGGTAAGGACACTTTCGTCATTTTGGCTCCGTCGGTGGTGGCCAAGAAAGGCGGTGATATTAATATGAAGGGAGATGACGTGGCGCGGAAGGGAGTCGGCGACGGCGGCGGCAACGGCGAGCAGGAAGGGGAGAAAAGGCGGTCGTTTTTGCCGGTGAAGCAGGACTTTGTGGGGTTTTTCTCTAATGTGAATGGGCTTAGTAGGAATTTGCATCCATTTTGAATTACTTACTGGTGATTGAAAATTAATTTATGCTTAGTTTTTTGGTTTTCCCGGGGGAGTTCATTTTAGTCACTGTTTTAGATTTTTGGAGGGAGTTACTATTAGTTTTTAGTTCGGGGGTTGTTAATTAAATACTAATTATATGGGATTTCTTCATTTTGTGTAAGTAAATGGAAGCAATGAGAAAAGTTTTATGTTATGATGGTGCTTAGTTTTTTATTTTTTGTTCTCAGAAAGAAAAAAAAATGATTAGTTTGAGTGGGTCTAACGCGTATTGGTAAAGATTCATTTGGATACTGAGAGTTGTTTTCTTTTTTCTGAACAAGGATAATGAGAATGAGAGAGTTGGTTGTCCATTTTGTAAGAACTTTCCAAGACAATTAAAAAAAATTACCTTATAAAACAAAAGACAATTCGATTTGTTTAAACTTTTTGCCTACATGAGAATGAGCAGGAATCCGAGTGAGTAACGATTAGAATGAGCAGGGATCAAAGTAAAACACTCCCTTTATCCATAATCAAAATGAAAATTAGATTTAATGTCATTAAACTGTTTACTAATTTTCATGAATCGGATTGAAAATTAATTAAATTACTAAAATACACTTAATATAAAAACAAATTTGTCAACATAATGGTGAAAAGCTAAAGTTTCAAGTTTTACTTAATAATACTTATACACAAATACAATTTAAGTCTTTAATTGTCCAAAAAGGCGTTATAGAACATTAGAGCTAGTAGGGTTTTAATCTTATATGCGAGTACAACTTTTTTGCCTAGGTACAATTGAAGAAAAAAAAAAAAATTTGTGAGGGTAATTCAAGCATAAAAGTTTCATTACTAGTGGAATCAATTTTCAGGAATGACAATAATATCATCTCCCCCAAGAAGTCTCATTCCTTAAAAATCAAATATATTATTGTAATTTTATTATAGGTCCCACCATAAATTAGATTTCCAAATTTTAATAAACACATGAATCATCTAAAGTAGAAATAACTTTCTACACTTTCATTCTCAACTCTGGTTAGTAAATACATCATTAATTTTATGTTGTGTAGATTAAAAGAGTATAATATCAATAATCTCCCTTTCGCGGGTCAATTATTTAAATCGAGTTTTTAAGACTTAATTAATATGAGTTGGTAGTAGGAACTCAGAAGCCAACTTTCTCATGCTTGGGTTGGGCAGAAGGTTTAATTGTTACTTGAGTTAATGAAGATCAAGCACGTAGTACCTAATTCCGAATCGGAGGTGTCTTGCAAGCAAGCGGGAAGATAGAAAATTGGAATTCGGCTATCGAGAATTTCGAACAAAAATGTATTATCATATTCTTAGAAGAAGATTCGATTGCGATTGCAAATTACATAATCATATGTTTCATGACAACTCGATTATATATCATTTTGTAACTTATTTTCTTAACTTATACCATCTAGTTTTTTACTTTATTTTCTTATTGTACTCCACACATCTGATGAAAAATTCTATATTTTTTAGACTTGGTCTAATTTTTTGAAGGCAATAACATAAGTTTGGCATACATCATAAATAAACATAAAGCATAATGTTTTCTTCTTCATTACATCTTCATAAAATCATAATGAATGGGATCTGGCTATTGGTAACTCCACCAGTTATGGGGAGACAGCCAATGTGTGTGACTCTTTTGTTAAAGTTTAGAAACTGGGGCCCACAAGAAACAATTAGAGAGAACGACCAGGTGGAAAAAGCAAAAGGTAATATAGAAGATGACTACGAATTCCATAGGCAGCAATATTTACGTGTAAATTGTGTGCGTCCCATTTGGGTACCATTTTGGCCTTGATCGTTCATCTGTTCATTTCTTTTCCGAGGAGCCAACCCAGCTACAAAAGCTCCTTCTCCAAACCTAGGGAAATGTGTAAAAGCAGATTCTTTTGATCTTCTTTTCTCAAGATATCTTTCTCCCTTTGGTTCAGGGTAAGTGTCGAAGAATGGTTATGTCGAGTATGTAGTTTTCCTGATTTGCTAACTGGGGTACATTGAAAAAGAGCCAAAACTAAAGGAGCCAGACCGCACAATGCACATAGTAGGGACAAATAAAGTGTCGGCCTAAACCTTGTCACTAGCATACATATACGGAATAAGAATACGTATAAGTGAATGCTCATGCGGGCTTTGTGCGATTTGTTACGAGTATCGCATGTTCCAATAGTCATAAATTAAAACTCGCATATATAAATGTCTAATCATAGTACCACTTAAAACATATTGTTTCAACTCTCCCAAAATATAACATATATTGGCAAATTCTTGCACCCCTTATCTCATAATGAGAGATGAGGTGCAAGAGAGACAAATTGAAAGAAGGATATTGGTAGATGAAGATTTAGGTGAACTTTAGTTTAGCTTCTTCCACACATTCCCGTAAAGAAATGGATCAAACAATGGAAGAAGGGAGTGAGAAGCATGCAGAGAAGAAGGCGGGCATCTGGTTCTAGAGCTAGCTATGTGGCCTGTGGCCTGTGGGGTACTAGCTGCTGCTTTCATATCCTCTCTTTTACTTCTTTTAGAGCATACAATGCCAAAGGCTGGGAAAAATCTCAGGAGTATCCCATATTTATTGGCTGGCCAACCATGCCCACAAAGAAAACATGATATCTTCACCCTTACTGGTCCACTTTACATATATAAAACAAGATATATCAATTTCTTTCTATCTCAGTTATCATATGATTCGTTTTTATTATTGAGCATACACACAAGTTGTTTAAAGAGCCTATACCTTTTACCTTCTTCATAATTTAGATTAGAGTAGAATATCGTTTAACCTAAACCCCAAATGCCTATTTGATGTTTGTAATAATAGGGTACCTGTCAACTTCTATATGATAAGAGATACGTATGTAGAGTTGGTAGGATTCCTCATTCCATCAAATAATGGATAGCCGGCCATGTTCACTAGGAACCCACTTATATCTTCTTTTCTTAAAATGGCAGACCAACTTACACTTCCATGCCCACATTATTATCTCCACATTTAAGTATCTATCTCAATCAAAATACACTTTTGACATGTAACTCTCCAACTCAAAGGGCTACATACAACGTACTGGAAAAGCTTTAAGTCTTCTCCTTTCTAGTTTACTAGCAAACAGAGCTTTCATAGGAAAAAGTGTGTAATAGGAGAATTCGATGCTTTCTGAGGCGGAATTGTAACTCGAAGGACCTTTCCATTAGTACTGGTAGTATTCGGACCGAAAAAATAAGCGTAGACGAAAGATAGAAAGAAAAACCACCATTTTCAGGGAATATGTGACAATTTTGGCTTTTGGCAACGCTTTTTGGTCATTAGCTGCGACTTTTCAACTTTTATTGACGAATTATTCGACTCATGTGTGTTCACCTGCTTTAGAGGCGATATCTATCGCTGCTAATATTCAAAAATCGTCACTAAAATTTGTTTTTCTAGCGTAACCATTTTCGTTGCTAAAAGTGGGAAAAATATTTTAAACTTCTCCTCTGCCTACTCGGGAGCCCCAAATGAAAGAAAAAAAATAAATTTCGCCATCTTTTCCGTTCTTTATATGTACGTGTTCATGTTACAGAAGTCTCTTGTAATCATTTTGTCAAAATTATAAATCGGATACATGAAAATGCCTGGATCTGTGAACAAGGTTAGATGGGGGTAGGAAACATGTTCAGTGCAAGTTTCCCCCCACTTCATCTTTATGTATTTGATATCTTTTTTCTATTTCTTGCCACAAACTTCCGCCATCTGCATGCTACAGCACTCATTCATGCGCTTAGGCTGTGAACCGAAGGGCAGCAACTTCTACATCCAGCTGACATCGAAGCATGTGCAATGAATCTAAGCCCCTGATGAAAGAACCTACAGAACATCAATGCCAATTGCAATTGAACTACCACTGGACGGATCTAAGGAGATGCAACGACAAGCAAAGCAATTGCTTGACATAAAGTTCTTTCATGACTTCAAAAAATTTAAATTGAATGAGATATGCCAAATGCAAACAATATTACAGTACCGAATCTAATTGAACGATCCATATAACAGCATTTGGGAACTATTTTTGCTCGTTACAAAGCACCAGTAAATTTCGCTACAAAAGGAAAAAGATATGGTTCCCTAAAGGATTGCAGGACATTTATGAGGTAATATATATTCTTCTTTCCTGAAAAATGGTAATTCATCCTAATATTTTCCCCATGTCTTCACATTTTTGTCTGAAGCCATAAGAAACTAAAAAAATGCATAATTCTTATAACAGGAAAAGTGTCCTGCTTGTAAGGGTACTGGTGAATTTGATCCAAACAACCGGAAAAGAGTTAAAGTGTATAGAGCGCAAGATTGTTTAGACAAGGCAAAGTGCAAGGAGAAATAGTAGATCATCTACTTGGAGACAGGTCAAATCCAAATTCTTAAGTTCCAAAACGTACTTAGCTTTGAAAATGACCACTGATACAGACAAGACGAAGTGAAGCGGCAAATGAAAAGCAAACCTGATAGACACGGCACAATCCCAGCTTGACTTGACCAATAGTTAAGGTTGTGGACTCTGGATATCTGGTTTCTTCATCGTCCTCAACTCCGGTAATATGCAATCGGGATAAAGAGTCTTCAACTCATCATGAAGTCCCTGGAATTCTAAGTAGCAAATTTCTGAAAACTGGCATAGTAGTACTGCTACAAGAATCAAAGGTGCTGGCAAAGTCCAAGCAGACAGGATCGCACAAACATATCACATATGAATCTATTAGCAATATCTTCCAGAGTCTAACCCAGAAAATGAATCAATTCCCACCAACTGAATCCTCTATTCAAGAATCTAGCAATTCCAACAAGGTATTCAAAATAAGTTAATACATACGCCGAAGACGCCATCCATATCATTCAAAATCAAATGCCAGATCAGTACTCAAAATTTTTGCTTTCTATGATTCAGAAAAAGTAAAATTCCATCAGCAAATTCTACACCAAAATTGCATATTTTCCGAAATTTGAGCATTACCCATTTTCCCATCTATAATCAAACTTCATATGCACAAAGAATACTAAAGCTCCCCAGAGATTGAACAATTTAACAGAGTCGCAATAAGAACAGCTAAAGCTGAGATCTTTAATTTCCTAATTTCATAAAGTATCGTTCTTTACACTCTACTTTCATGTTCCAATCCGAAATGGTTTAGAATTATACATCAAATCACACATATTCAAATTCATATGCAAATATTTTCACTTCAATATATTCAGAATTCATCGAGACATATCAAAATTAGAACACGAAAAGAGAGATAGAGAGAGTGCGGACCAAAACAATCGAAATCTTTCTGCGCCGCCGGGTCGCCGCCACACAGTACATCGCCGCCGATGGCTTACTCTGATTGTTCGCCGTCGATGACATTAATCAATCGAAAAATGGGTCTCTGGTTGTTCTTTGTTTTTTGGACCGTTGGAAGAGGTAAAGAGAGATGAAAGGAAAAGTCAATTTCGCCAAAACACATCCAGAAGTCGATACTGCCCTTATTCTTCTTTGTAATCGGTTTAGAAGCCCAGGGCTATGTCGTAAATATGCTGTCACTCAATCAACTTACATCATTAAAAGAGTCTGTTTCGACCACTGTTTCCGTCATTAAAGAATTCGCAATTTCAATACGAATCTGTTTTTCATTAGCTGTTTTGTTACTCTCTTTTGAAATTTTCACAGTTCACAATAGGGACTTTCAGATAGCCAATGTATTCATACATGAGACAAACCCACACAAGGGCCAAGGGAGGAACACATTGCGGTTGACCCCCCCGTTCCCAGATCTTCTAATCTTGGGAGATTATGGCATACAGTGGCCTTACTCGTCGTTTCATAGCATTGGTACCTTTGCCAATCTAGGGCAGGAATATCAGGTCATGCAAAAGCAGGAACTGAGCTTGAAGAGCTTTGCAAGTTAGCGGCATAGTCTCGCGCCCATGAATCATAATGGATGATTTCCTCAAGGGAAGGTGAGGTCACGAGTTCTTCTCGGTGCTTAGCACACGTTAGCTCAACAACTCTGAAAATATCAAGATAGCTGATTCTGCAAAAGAGACAGACTTTTATTAGTTGAGGTTATCAGATGACAAGAGAATACTCGCAAAGAATTCCAACATCATTGCTCAGTTTTGACGTTTGAAACTCTTAACATATTCTATCAAGGGAAGATGAAAAAAGAGCACATACTTTTCATCAATAAACATCTCCACAGCCTTTTCATTTGCTGCACTAAGAACTCCTGTCATGGTGCCACCGGCACGTCCAGCAGAATAAGCAAGATCCATGGATGGATATTTCACATTGTCAGGAGCTTTAAAGGTTAGTGAGCCAAGCCTGCATCAACATTGATTCCTAGTCAACATGTGATGTGAGAGTTTCTCGAAGAAGGCAGTCATATGATTGTAGTACGTCTCAGCAACATAACACGTGCTAAGAAAACTTAACTAACCATTCAGCATTCACCTTAGGAATATACAATACCATAAATCACCTGAAGTTCTAACAATATTTCACAGTTGTCCAACTTTTGAGTAAAATATGCACGCTTATTCTTATAATGCTATTAGAAAAGGCAAATTTAAGAGACTCCTAATTATGATCAAACATGAAAAGAAAAAGAAGAACGGGTGAAATCTGACCATCATGAAAATGAAAGTAGAGAAAGGTTCATTACTTGGCAAGATCAAGACGAGGCCATGTTACTTCAGAGCAATAGATTCTATCCGGCCATGACATGGTGTACAGGATTGGCAAGCGCATATCAGGCCACCCCAACTGTGCCAGAACAGATGAATCCTGGAAAGAACGATATGGAATATGAGTCTGACAGTGTTTCTACAAACTACAGACATTTTTAAAAAGAAACAGTGGTCCAAAATGCAGGTAAGTGATGAGTAATTGAACCTGTGTTTCAACCATGGAATGTATAATTGACTGTGGATGAATCACAATATCAATATCATCATATTCAGCTCCAAACAAGTAATGAGCTTCAATGACTTCTAGACCCTGTCAATAGTGTAAAAAACTTGATGTCTTAATCCTTGCAACTCAAAACTCTAAAAGTGAATAGAATTGCATATTGTATGGTGCTTTCAATACGATTGAAGTTAAGATATGATAGAAAACCTTATTGAAAAGGGTAGCAGAATCAACAGTTATCTTCTTTCCCATATTCCAGTTAGGATGCTTTAGAGCATCAGCAACTTTAACATCTTTCAAATTCTCCACAGGCAAATCCCTGTCAGTAACAGAGAGAGAAACTGTCAATTGAATATCCTCATTGTGAATCCATAATATAGAGATGCAACATTCCCTCAATTTCCAAAATCTAACTTAGATAACCATTTCATACCTGAAAGCTCCACCAGATGCTGTCAAAATGATACGCCGAAGTGCACCCTCTGGCAAGCCTTGGATACACTGAAGGAAGGAGAATATATTAATAGGATGATCAGGTAAGCTTTAAAAAGAAGAGGCTGTCATTCAACAATGCTTTATAGTAGAACATACTAACAAAATATAATGCATGTCATCGATAGAAAAGATCAGTATATAGATAATATGTAAATTTAGCTATCAATACGGAATAATATTCATACCTGAAAAATTGCAGAATGTTCTGAATCAGCCGGAAGAATCTTGACATCGTGCTTTTTAGCAAGAGGAAGAACAAAAGGTCCACCAGCAATCAGGGTCTCTTTATTAGCCAAAGCTATGTCTTTCCCAGCTTCTATTGCAGCTACTGTAGGCTAAGATAAATGAAGAACAGAAGAAGTTTCAGGCTGCAAAATTATGCTAATTCATAAGTCCCGAATGGTTTCTCTCAGAAACTGTTTTGTTCACATTAACTTCAATGAAAAAGCAATTACCTTTAGTCCTGCACAACCTACTATTCCTGTAACTACTGTAACTGCATCTGGGTGGCGGGCAACCTGAGAAGATAGAATATGAGCAATTCCTTCTAGATGAGGAAATGAGATTCATAAACAATGGGCAACTGTTGGATACCTCAATGATTCCTTGCTCGCCAGGGATAATCTCAGGTTTTTCATCTAAATCAGCTAAGGCCTCTTTAAGTTCATCAACTAACGATTCATTTCTGACTGAAACTAGTTGGGGCTTAAATCTCTTCACCTGTCCAATGAAAAACAGATTTTCAGAACCAAGCTAAACATCTAAGAATATCTACCCAAACCCCAGAGTAGCATTGGCTATATGGATGATTATAAGGTGAGTTTATCACCAGGTCAGGCTTTGCATCTATGTTTATTTATAAACTTGAATTTGTAACCCTTAAGTTTTAGGAAAATATTATTCATCTGATGGATTACCTGATCCACAAGGAGAGTTACATTGGAACCAGCTGCCAGTGCCACAACTCTGAATTTATCTGGATTCTCTGCTACTATGTCCAATGTCTGTAGAAACAGAAGAGTTTGATTATAAGCAACTTATGCAATGCCAACAACTCGTTCCATTCATGACCTTCTACGGTAGCAACTCAGGTTATTCCTATTGTTGAGCTCGAAAATGTCAATCGATTTAGTTTGGTCTTTCTTTAGACAGGCATCCACACAGGTCATACAAGTTATAAGTTTTTCTTTAAACTCAAAATAACAATCACAAGGCCATATTCCATACCTGGGTTCCAATGGAACCGGTAGATCCAACAACCGAAATAGGCTTAGGGCCATCCCAAGTCTTCCGGAATGAATCCGGAACGGCACGCCCCGGCCACGCTGGTGGAGGCACCTGTGCTGAGCATTGAATTCTTCTCCCAATCACTGTTTTGCAATCTTTCCTCCTCAAAGCAAACCCACCTATATTTTCCATACCAAAACAAATTGGCATTACACACTATACAAACACCAAAAGTACCAAAACTCAATCAACAAGTATATCACTACAATTCAGAGCTACACACAAGAAGACTTAAAAGGCCAATTGAACCTCATTATTTTAGAGAAATTACAGAATGAAAGTGACCAGCTTGAACTGAAATGTCAACATGCACTTTGGAAAGTTTCCATTTTTATTAGTTTTCCCGGGAACCAAACAGAAAATTAAGCAATAGAAAACATTGCAAACGAAACCTGGAAGCTTGGGGAGGCAGCTGGACTTGGTGGAGTCCAAGAAAGAGATGGCCTTGATTTCAGCTGGAGATAGCAGATTAAGCGCCATTAAACTGAGCCTAACTGATTCAAAAATGAACCAAGCACGCAACTTTCGAGCGCTTAGAGCAGAAAAGATCAAACAAATGAAGAAAACTCAGAAAACCCAGAAATCCCCTCAACCCAGATTTTCTGTGGTCGTGAAAAGTTGTGATTTTTATAGTAAAATCGTGACGGGCTGCGAGCAATAGTGAATGGGTTGTTTTCTTTTCTTTTTCCGCTGTTCCAACATTTTGGTTATCTATAAAATAATCAAACATGGTAAATGAAGTGATGTGTGGAATGAGGACGAAAACTGGACAGGACGAGAAGTTGGAAATGGAATCAAGTCCTCCTTGGCGAACTAGGGAAAACTTACTATCAGAGGATCAAACGGCATCGTTTAGCTTGAAAATTTTTATACTTGGTGGAGTATGCTGTTTAGGACATTTGATGATTCCCTTTGTAATCCATCCAAAACCTCTGACTACAGAAAGTGGGGATTGGTGCTTTGTATTTGTGTACTTGTATGTTTTTTTTTGGTAGGTAATCCCTTTGTATAATTGTATTGGATGCGAATAGGAGGGCTTATTAAATCTTTCTTATATTTTAGTTTCTCTTTGTGGTAGGCTTGAAATATATGGCATTGCTGGTTGTGTTTTCTTACTGCTCATATTTTTGACTTAAAAGACAAGTCCAATCCACACGTTGCCATAAAATAATTGTGCTGTTTTCTAAAGTTATTGGAGCATGAAAATAACTTGTAACTTATTTATTCAGAGTATTTAATTTATGTTTAAGATCTTGAATTGATTTTGTTTGTGTAAAAGAAATATGTACGATTCCCATCACAGAAAAGACAAGTCATGGGCAAAACTTGGAAGATGTTATTAGTTGATGCCGCCGGTTGATAAAAGAATTGTATATGATTTTTGGAAGGAAAACGGTGAAGAATAAATTGAAATGAGGTCAGTCCAGAGAGTATATAGATGCTGATTTAATCCTTTTTATATTCCTTTGTTTTACGCTTAATTTGACTTCGAGAATCTGATGCATTGAAGGTCGGATTCGATCCCTCCTCAGCAGAAGTTAAACAAGCCAATTAAGTGCTTCATGAATTCTACCAATTGATCACATTTTATAATGTCACTTTCTTACTTTGTTCAAGAGATAAAGATGATTATAAAACTTCAGATTGAGCATCCACTATTGAAGAAAAACTTGGATGCAACTAGTTATATATCCTCTCCCTACAGCACTCATCAAGAGCTGACTGACATCTCCATGCGCATGCAAGTCCATCCACCCATGAATTAAGACAGAAGATCAAAATAACCAGTACCAATGCAAATTACAGATTACTAAAATGCACAACTTTACGCGTTTAAACCACATAGCTAAATCACTGATAAGTTGATAACCATCACCATCAAAAGCTAGACCCATTCAAAAAGCATGAATACGGGAAGATAGTTAATAAATTTATCAGCAGCAGTAATAGCAGGCACTTTGGATTAGCCTCACACGTATACCCCTCAAATTTTATTCATGCAAAAGGGTTGGGTCGGCCAGAAGTGTCCAACTCCACACATCCCACTTCAGGTTCATGCTCTGGCCAACTTATTTTATATGCGAACAACACGGTTTTGCGGATTTTCTCTTTATTTTGCCTGAATCTCGGGTAGGTCGCCTGGCGGTGTAATCTGCATGATAAATCCACCATCAATATGATATTACTAGGTGACAGAGCAGTGCCTACTGTATTAATTTCTCAGAGCCAAGAACAGTACAAGGAACACTGGAGATTATATTAGATTCTTTCGGCTAGACAACCCATTTTCTCAGATGGCCAAACTAACTTTTCCTAGGCACCAAAAGGGTTCATGATGTCCGTATATAAAACAATATACTGAATACAAATTACAAAGCTAAGACAAAGAGATTTTTGGTGTATTCCTTGTGCAAGATATTTATGACGACCCTCTGACATCTATCAGAACTTTTATTCCTTTGTGAATGTACACAAATATCATATTGATACTAACTTAACTGCAGAACAAGTACAATACGAGTAGTACCTTAGAAAAAGCTGTCATTTGAAATGAACTCCAGATTCACTTAAAAGCTGTTTTCCTCTTCTTGTATCTCAGAAGAACTCAGCGGTGAGCTCCCATTGTTTATCTCTAATGCACCTCCAGACTCAGATATCTTTGTTATTCTCTGCAACTCATCAGTCGCATCTGATGATGTACGTGCTGTAGGTAGATCATTATCCAGCTGTTCTTTCTGCACTAATGGTTTTGGCCGTCGGATAGCTTCAGCAGCTGCTGCCATGGCAACAGGTGGTGGCTGGGGAGGAACCCATGAGCGCTGAACTGGCTGAACTGTTTGCTCACTAGTCCGTACATCAAAAGACCCTGCGTTGACTCCATCTCCATTTTCTATCTCAGTGACTCTGGCATTTTTCCGCTGCCGCCAAGGCACTGTACTGTCACCATTTGAAAAATAATTGAGCCCGTTGTCCTGGATGCTGGAATTATATTCACTGCTTACTTGGGACTGGAATGCTTGGCTTGAGTTGTTTTGGGCCTGACCAACCTCCCAAGGCTGCTCAATACAAAAGTAACAATCATGCCACTTGGTAGCAGAGGAAGAAATCTTTGTAATCTCTATTGCTAATATTATTTAATGCATTTCCTGAGTCTACATTAGTCTATAACCATTTCTGTTTCTCGCCACTGAACGGAGGAAGGGGGCAGGGGGTGATTAAAAAGGTTAACAAGTCTCAAACGCAATACCTTAGCTCTAGGTGCCAAGCGAGGATTTGATAGTTGCTGATTAGGATTAGGGGGTAAATCATCAATGTCCTGCATTTGCATCCAGAATGGCAAACAATAAGCAGGTTGAGTGAAAACTATAATAACAACTTATCTAGGTATAAAAAGCTAGAAACAGTCTACCTTGACATTAGGAGGTTTCTCCCCTCTTTGTACCATGGCCATGATCTGCAATGTTATAACAAAAATTAAGTAGGCAGGCAATTGCAAGCGAGTAATACATTTCCGGGGTCTTACACTTGTCCAAACATAAGATGAATTAGAAATATAGAAATATTGCGTTAACAATATGCAAACTCAATTTTCCATGAGAATGAGAAAGACTGCTTTGACAATCTGCAAACTCGATTTGCAGTGAGAATGAAAGAGAAAGACTGCCACTCCCCATTTATAGGACACATTATGATATCCCAGTTCACCAGCTAGCTAGATAAATCCAAATAATTCAAAGATCATTTCACTGTTGGATACTATAGGGATACTTACGTCCATATAAGACTGGGGGTGAGGTGCAGCAGATGGTTCCACAGATACTGGAGCTGAGGAAGATTGTACTGTACACACACAAGGTAGTAATAATTTAAAGCAGGAAGCAATAAAGATGTTAAGGAATATTTAAAAATAAAGGTGGAAACTGATTATAGAATAATAACCTGAGCGCACATCATACTCTAACTTGCCATTCGCATATTGTTGCTGTAAAACAGATGAATAGTTAAAAATGTGTCACGAATACAGGTGGATATGAAAATTTTAAATTTTTGCCTATTTTCGGCGGACCTTTGAACTTGGGATTGTGACCCGATTATCCTCATGATCAAAAGCAGAGGTTCTTGGGGCCTTAATTTGTCCTGAACATTAGGCAGAAAGATGGAATAATCATCAAAGGATTCCAATTTACAAACAAGAACCAAATTTCCTCATTGTATCTAACTATTGTTTAGGCAGAACAATCAATCATATGTACTTGTTTGATGACATAATATTTAAAGTACCTTCCAATTTCTGTATGGAATTACTCATTGACTTCATTTCTTGCACTTGCACATCTAACAAACTCATCAGTTCCACAAAGTACTTCCTCTCTGGCCCAAGAATACACCATGGAGCAGCAATCATGAAAAGGTAATACTCATCAGTATAAATCTATAAGTCAAAATGAAAGCATTGAGAAATCAATGATCACAGAAACAGATTAACAAGATTAGCTCTAAAGTACCACAACCCCACCTTCAGTCTTAGAGTTTAGCATTTCCTGGTTTGATTTTGCCACATCTGATGCTGCAGCCGCAGCTGCTTTAGCCGCCGCAGCAGCTTCTTCTGCCACACTTGGTTTCAGGTCGGTTTTCTTCTCAACATCATTTTCATCTTCCAAAACAACCTTGCGTACCCAGGACTTCAACCGAGGGATAATAGTTTTCTACAACAGCGAACATGTAATCAGAAGCAATCAAGCTACAAGTATCGGTTGATAAAAGTCTAATGGGTATAGTCAGTCAGCCACCAAGAATAGTATCAGAACATCAAGGATAATAATTAATATGTCGTATTGTCATCTTGTCAAAAGGCTGAGTGCAAATACCTTAAATAATATAGCTGTTCCAGCACCTGAAACTGCCAGTAATCCTACAGCATAAATGGCATGAGACCAGTGGAACCTATACCCTGTAAACGTACCAACAGGGGAAATGGCATTAGCAGGACCAGCTGCAGGCTGCAGAGCTTGACTGGTATTTTGTGCCTGAGCATTTGACGATGTCTTCACCTGTCCGTCTCCTATAAGAAAGCATAGTCAACCATCAATTATACCCGCAATGAACAAACTCTGGTCAAAATCCCACTTGAATGCGAACATGGTGTTACCTTGATTTGCAGTACTCGCCTGTGCACCTGAAGGTGGGTCCTGCAATTATCAAACAAGCAATGTCAAACACAGAGGAGATTAAAAAACTTGCAATTCGCTCGACTGACAACACGCAATTCACTCACAGGCACGCGCCGAAATGCTTCATCGATCTCTTCCTTTGTCAGTCCCTTCTTCTCAAGAAAAGACCGTCTGTAAACCACAGGAGAGCCCCTAACTTTCGGGTGCGAAAGGAACTTCATGGCATTCTGCACTTGTTCCTCTCTCATTGGTTCGGAATTCACAAACATGGATGGCGTAGAAGTTTGCTTAGGGGGCTCAGCCGCAGCATCTTGCTGACCCTCAGTTGCTGCCCAAGTTGGAAATCCAACATTACTATCTCAAACAAATAGCTTAGAAACACATATAACTAAAAATCATAGCTTTCGTTTATCTTTACATACCATAAACTGCACCTAATTTACTACAAACAAAAAACAAATCTTCTAGTTTGTTATTCGATCAACTTCAGAAGTTACTAAATTTCTCCAACCAAATTGAAGTTGCAGCAAACAAATATCTACCCATCAACTATCTGAACAAATACTGAATAAAAATCCAAACTTTACGAAAATAAGAGGAAAAGATAGAAAATTGGCACCTGGGTTTTCTGGTTTGTCATCCGTAGTGGCCATGACTGACCTCCTCCTCCACCTGAATCAATCAGCAAACACAAAAACACACACACACACACACACACAAAAATCAACGATAAAATGGAAAGCAAACAACCAAATGAAGAAGATGAAGCTGTACTTACAGGAGACGATGGAAACGACGACGTCAGTGGAAGCTGGAAGGTGGGCTTTTGCTCATCCCAAAGCAGCGTTTGCAGTGAATTGATTGAGTGCTGACAAAGAGAAAAGTCTCAAGACTGAAAGACGCCAAACAACGATGCAGATAATGCGCGCGGCGGTGCTTCTTTGGGCTCGGGCCAATTGCTTTGTTTATGGGTAACACAGCCATGGGCTAATTCGTTCGCATGGACTTTGTAGAAAAAGGCCCAAGCTTGGTTTACATGTTTTTCACGAATTGTGGGTTTCGTGTTACCTCTCTGTAAGGACATGTTTACTGATTGGGAATCGGAATGAGAGAGGAGAGTTCAAAAATTATGTCATCGGGTCGAGGAGAGTATTTAACATCAAAATCCGAAAGTTTATTTGTCGTGAGATTAATTAACCATTCATCATAATGCAAACCCATCAGATATGGTTATGATTATTGTTTCTTGTTTTCTTTTGTGCTTTAGCTACCCACCCAACCCACTCATTGTGGACGGGCGAGCCCTTCTAATCAGAGAGCAAGGGGCATGCTGATTGCGACTCGATCGCACAAGTGTGAGCAAATCAATACCACTGATATGTCCTGATATGTCATTTGGATAAGCTTCAGAGCATCCCCAACAAATTCTTTAAAATCAAATTGGGGTTCATTTTGTGAAGCTATATAGGCCAAAAACTTCAAAATTCATCTCCAACACTCTTTACAAAGTCACTCTTCAAATTCAAAATTTTGTGAACTACTCGTCGAAGTTCAAACTTGTAACTTTGTGGAACAGTCCATAAATATTTTTTTATTATTACAAGTTGGTCCATAACCAAATGAAATGAAGGGTTGAGATCAAGTTTAAGATTTTTACTAAGTGGAAATGAGAATGAAAATGAAAAGAAAATAAATCATTATCATCTAGAGTCTAGGAGAGTATCTAATCTTGAAATCCAAAAGTTTATTTAATGTGAGAATAATTAACCATTCATCATAATATAAACCCATCAGATACCGTTTTGATTGAAAATGTTTGTGTAACTGAAATTTGATTATAGTTTTTTTTTTCTTTTGTGCTTTGCTACTCACCCAAGCCACTCATTGTGGAAGCCCTAGTAACCCGAGAGCAAGAGGCTTGCTTATTGCGACTTGAACACACAAGTGTGAGCCAATCAATGCCACCGGCACCTCACTTGGATAATCTTCAAGCAACTAATTACTTTAGCGCCCTACTAAGTTATAAATCCACACTACAATGTAGCACAAATTTGATTATATTACTTTAGCCATGAAAGGAAACAAAAGCACATTGGTTTGTTTTGGAAGGGAAGTAGACAATTCAATCATGCAACAATTATTCTTGTTGGAAAGGGAATAGCAGATCTATAATTTACATTTTGTCTCAAAAGGGACGGGGAATGCTTCGAAGGATTAGTGATATAATCCAAATATTGACATGGACAACTGCTTGAAATTAACGAATCTTGTTTGCATCATGGGGCGACATGCCAAGTATGCACATTTGTCTTGTTGTAATGCCACTCAACTTCCGACCAAAATCCATTTCCCTATCGAAAATTAATACCACGAGTTATAGGTCCAACAAATCAAGAACCGAACATTCAAGATATTCTACAACCAACCACCACAAAGTTTCATGATCACAAAGCTGAGCTTCTTTGAATGTCAATAATAAAACTAGTTTTATCAAATTCTCAAAGGTTTGATTCATCAATCTGGACATGTATAATTAGCCACAAGTCTTTCATGCACTGCATGGCTTAGATTCGAAAACAAAGCCTGCCCTCCTCCCACCCACATATGACATTGCAGCTTTGAGGCTTTGAAAATATTTCTTCACCATTCATAGCATCCGCCAGTCAAGCAAAGCAGTACATATATGCAGCAGAAGAAAACGGACAACACATATGTACGAGTGTCTGATAATTGTTTACAACTTATAGTGAAATCCCAGTAACATGATCATCTGGAAATTTGGACCACGCGGCCATCAAAATCAAAACAGTTGTGAAGGCTCAAAATTGACTAGTATTTTCATCCTTGCCATCTGCTTTTTGCATATGCATCCAGTTGGAAAACCTTTGGCTAATTAAGAGATTCGCTTTATTTAGTTTCGGTCATATGTGACACAACGTTGATGGATTTCTCAGCTGATTGGACTTAAATTCAATGTGCGTGACTGAAGTTGTTAAATCGACAAGTTTAATGTTCTCTACGAGTTCATGCTGAAAATGAAAGTGAGGACCTTCGATAATGTATTTAATCAAAGAATATTTGCTGAATAGAGACAAATAAATACATTTTCTAACCCTTTTTGTGGAGTGAAAGGTGTGCGTTTGTAAGACAAAATATGCACCTTTCGTTATGCAATGATTTTGTAGTTGAAAGCCAAGTGACTTTCCAGTCGGCAGAGAAAACTACCTTTTTACATCATTCAAAAGGGCAATCATTTACATGTGTATGGGAGCAAATTCAAAATAATCCAACAGCTATTTTCCAAAGAAAAAAAATAGATGGCCTAATTTGACTGACGACAAAGATATGGCAAGGTCAATTTACCCACATCGCCCTCTTTGGGTAAAAAAGAGAGCAAAGATCTGGTTTTAACCTTGAAGAACTTGCCAAGCAGTGACGGGTTCATCTAAAAGACTTTTACTGTCCTCTCTTGGTCAATAAGTTCCCACAGGCCATCACAGATTTCCTATCTTTGAGTTTTACCTACCTGTCCTCCTGGTTGGGTTTAAATCTCAGTGAAAAAACACATTACTACTATGTGATATGTGCTCAACAACGGCTCATCGATAATTTACTGGCTCATGCACAAACTGACCCATAGATGTAGACCATATGTACTTTTTACCTCATAACTTTCAAAAAAAACAATGTCCAAAGTCACATCATATCAGAAAATGTTACGTAACTGGCTATATACAAACACGCATTGAACTATTTTTCCCATCACATAACTAGTGACAACACAAACCCCCTTTCTCCACTCTAGCTGTATTTATTGCTGATGCTTGGAATGAAAATGTGAAGAAAAGAAAGTATTTACTTAGATCGTGTTCAGGGCCTAAACTAATGTATATTTGTATAGACTAAGAAGGACCACATATAACAAAAAGGGTGGCCTAAACTAATGTACATTTGTATAGACCAGGAAGGACCACATATACCAAAACGGTGAACACTGACTGATGGCAAAGCAACAGCAGTTTACAGACACTGGATTTATATCGGCATGCTCGGCCTGATGTGATGGTGGAATCAATGTACTCAGCCCCTTACTTTGCTTTGTAAGTAAATATCTGAATAATGAAATTTAGATTAATACATTGTGAATATGAATCACACATCCTTGTAAGTACCAACATCATCAACCATTCATAAAGAACCAATACGATCTACTATCTTAAAAAATTATACACTGATTATTAATTAGTGGTCCATGGAGCAGAGTCTACAAGTAATTAGAAATGAATTCAAATTGAAGAGGGTAGTGATCATCCAGACTAGGGTCCAATGGGCAGGGGATGTGTAGATTAAGGTCATCATTGTAGAACGAAAAGGAGCTGGAATTGGAGATATCATAATTGTTGTTACCCACCATAGCCTCCCACATGCCACTGAAATTCCCAACCCCACCAACATTGTTATCCTTGATCATCAAAACTTCATCATCAAACCCAGCAGCTGCACATTCATAATCACCGTTGACATTGCTAACATTGGAAGTGGTGGAACTCGGGGGCAGTGGCTGCTGCAGCTGCCCATCAGAGTTCGCCTGTTTTTCTGATGATGGTGTACAAGAACTCCCTTGCACTTGTTCCAAAGAAGAAGTACTAGTAGTACTCTTTGGTGCTTTGGTCTTCGCTCTCTTCGAACTCACTCCGAGCTTCTTGCTCAAATGAGTGTTCCAATGGTTCTTCACTTGATTGTCAGTTCTTCCCGGAACCCGTCCAGCAATCAACGACCACCTAATTTGTCGAAAACATGTACAAATTTTTTAAGGCTAAGTTTTGGTAACGTGGCACACATATGAGATATACATTACATGTACTTCAAGTGCATAGTACAAACAGTGGGGCAACTATATTGCTGTCTAGAATTAATTGCTGCCATAATTGATGGTTGCAATTTAATAGAGTGGACAGTGCCTATATTTCCTACATGCCCTGCATTTTCGGGGGACTTGGGATCCCCAATGGAATTCCAAGAAACATGAAATACTTAACAGTGACTCCTTGGCCAAATTTTTTGCAGGAAATTGCACAAAATTCATGTTTACGTATAATTCATAGAAAATTAGACGAATTCCCAAACATAGGGTTTAAGAAAGAATTGAAGGTCTATGCCTACCTATTGCCAAGGAGGTTATGGAGTCTAATTATAAGGTCATCTTCTTCCTCAGAAAAGTCACCCCTCTTCACATTTGGGCTCAGGTAGTTCATCCACCTTAATCTGCAACTTTTTCCACACCTCTTCAATCCTACACCACACAATTCACAACAACAAACAACAATCAGGGCCGGCTCTGAAATTTCGGGAGCTCTTTACCGAGACCACCATGCATTTTGGTAATGAAATAGTACTAGCACCTGTGACTTTGCTGACTCGATTCCATTTTCCTTTGCCATGCACTCTGATGTAGTCCATCAGAGTTTTGTCCTCTTCCAATGTCCAGAGACCTCTCTTGTACTCAATGTTTCCACCTTCCATTTGCTAGTTTTCTAGCTCTTTGTGAAGAAAGCAAAGTCTTTTGAGAGAGAAGATGAGATGAGTTGTTGGGGGGCTTTAATTGCAAGCCTACTCAATCTGGAGAGTTTTTTTAGGATGAAACAAAACAACTTGGTATGCTCTCCCTTATATAGTTGGGAAAATATATGTATAAAAGTTACAATCTACTACTATATAATATATGTGGAGTCTGTGAACAGTAAAAGTGCGACCTTTGTTTGTTGTTTTGTTACCGTGACTGTTACATCCCCATAGATTGGATCACATCACTTCATTCCTTGTCACCGCCACAGTAAAACTTCTTTCATCAGCTTCATGAAAAGTTGATTAGGAATTACCTAAACTCATAATAGTTGAGTTTGACAAATGACAATATATAATCTCATCTTAAGCAGCCCACCATCCAGTCCTTCCAAACTTTCTCATCATGAACGAATTACAAGAAACTAATTAAATTGACCACCATTTACACTGGTATGAGAGTGCTCATTCATCATTAACATAAAGAAACAAACTCCCCACTGCAATAATAAAACACTACTTTTACTCTGATGGATCTTTAACAACATTATATCGACCAGTTCAGAATTTTTAGTAGAGTACAAAAGTACAGTAGAATTCAATCGCATTATATTATTGAAAATCCCTGCCTAAAAACATAATACACGTTTAGACGAAAACATACATGTGACTGTAGCTATGTTCATACCAGAAAAAGAAAAAGGGAAAATTTCACTCAGGCCCCTGAGGTTTGGCTTAATTCTAGTCAGCCCCTACAGGTTTGATTTATTCCAGTCACACCCCAAAATTTTAACGTCGGTTACTGTTGACAAACGGTTGAAGGGCAAACTTGTCTTTTCACAGCTATTTTACATGTCTGACCTAAACCTTCCCTCAAATCCAGCCTCCCCTTCCCTCAATTACAGCCCCTCCTACCTCTGCTGCCGCGCTCGCCGCCACCACCACCACCACAATAATCCCAATCCAAACCCTAACAATCCCGACGGCGGCATCATCCTCCCCCGCATCAACTTCATCGCCGAGGAAGACGTCGAGCAGCTGCGAATCGAATCAACTCCTACCTGAAATTCCGCTTCTCCAAGGACGCGTCCAATTCGTCCACGTGTTCGATTTGCCTGTGCGATTATAGGGACGCCGAGATGCTGCGGATCATGCCCGACTGCCTGCACCACTTCCACCTATTGTGCCTCGACGCGTGGCTCAAGCTGAACGGCTCGTGCCGGGTCTGCCGGAACTCGCCGCTCCCAACGCCGATGCAGGAGGTCGTGCCTCGTTCGCAATACTCCGCCGATCGGAGGTGCCTGATTGACCACATGATTGATTGATTGATTGATTGGCTTTGTTTTTAGATTTTGATTTTCTGTTTAAATTGTGTTAAATTTGATGAGTTTGGAGTGGCTGTTTGGATTGACGAATTGGGATGTAAATTATTTTTTGGGTCGTGAAATTGGTGAAGTGAATTATGCAACAAACAACTGATGAGTTTAGGTCAGGGAAACCGGAGTTGGTGGCGGATTTGCTGGATTTGAGGGAAGGTTTAGGTCAGGGATGATGGGGTTTCGGCTGATGCTCAAGGGAATCGGTTGGCTTTGGCTGAAGGGAAGGTTTAGGGCTGACATGTAAAATAATTGTGAAAAGACGAGTTTGCCCTTCTGACATTTGTCAACAGTAACCGACGTTAAAATTTTGGGGTGTGACTGGAATAAATCAAACCTGTAGGGGCTGACTAGAATTAAGCCAAACCTCAAGGGCCTGAGTGAAATTTTCCCTTTTTCTTTTTCTGGTATGAACATAGCTACAGTCACAAACAAACCAGATGTGACAATAAAAGAACAGAATAAAAACATCATGTGACACACATTGGTTTTGAAAAGAAGACAATCCACGTTTGCAAGCTGTCGTTTCCCACGTGCTTAAGCTACATTGCTACTACATTAAAAAAATCATATACTTTTTTATTGGCTCATCACACTCCACTACTTTATCATGTAGAGTCTATTATATCGAATAAGGTCGAATAATATCCATCCAAATTGTTTTGTTTTTTCCCAACCTAAGGAATAAAAAAATAAAAAATCTTTTGGACATCCTAGGTTTTTCTTGAATATTCGCATGCATCTTTTGGAGAAACATTTTAGGTTCTACTATTTTGTTACACTTTCACCCTATTTTAGGTTTTACACTTCCATATGAATAGTGAATTAGTTGGGAAAAATTATTGGACTTATTCATATGATCTAAATTCGAAAAAATGCTAACAGACTAATTCACTACTCACACAAAGTGGTTACATCACCTATTCTTTTCCATGAATGTCAACTGTGTACACAAATCTCTATGAAAATTCAATGAAATCTAAATGGCCTATCAAACTGAAGAGAAAGAATTTCAAAAAATTTGGTGATCATGTGCTATGACCTGCAAAAATACAACCTTCTAGACAGATTTCAGGTCTGGTTTCTGAGAGTCTAGTTGAATGAATGATTTCGATTTTGTTTCTTCTCAACCTAAAATTCCCGTGGTGAGAGAGAGAAGTGGTTGGGGTAGCTATATATTTCACAGTTTTAGTTGAGCTATTCCTACTGCACAATGATTTTGAACGGTTTCAATATTCGTGTAACTTCACTGTTTATCAACATTGGGATATTCGAATTCAGCTTTCATATAATTAACGGCTTATCATGTGATTCTTCTCTAGTCTCTAGGTATAAGCCAAACTAATGGCACCGACAATCATATTAGGTATTATTAGAGGTACGTCCTGAAGTAATGTTATTAACTGATTGAGTTATAAACTTGTTACTAATAGAAACACTTGAGTAATGTCTTCCTCAACTTCTGGTATTTTTGACTAATAGAAAGCGATCATAAGAGCTTCAGAATCACTTACATGCAAGAAACACCTCACTGTAAAGTGATTTTACAGAAATTTCTCAATGAGCAACTCTTCCAAAGTGAGTATGGGATTCCAGAGTTAATTCTAAACACCTGCATAGACGGTCTGTGAACCAATGGAATTGAAATGAGTTGAACTATCACATATTGTTCTAGTACTAAACAGAAATCAACATAACAATTTGTCCGTGTAACTAAAAATTGGGGGTTTTTTTTTTTTTTTTCCATTTCTACTAGAGTTCTTGTAATCAAAAGTTTCTTGACCAAAGTTGGAACACTTTTCAGAAGAAAAATGAAATGAGAATCTTTTTCATGATCATTCAACAAAGCCAACATAAAGTGATGAGTCTGCAGCAGAAACTTACGCAATCATCAAATCTTCAAAAAAGAAGAAGAAAAAGACAGAGTTCATGACAGAAAAAGGGTCTTGTTTTAGTCATTATGAAAGTGAGACTTCACAAGCTGGGATTTGGTACTTGTGGGAACCTTAAGTATGAATATCTGCCGTGTTTGTAGGCTGCTAGGCCTAGTGAGAACCTTCTATCAACTGAGGCCACCAATTTACCGGAGATCCATTAAATTTTAATGAGACCTTAATTTGTACATACAGGTGACTGCAACAGCAGTTGCACTTAATGCTTGAAATCCTGGTCTTGTGGAGCTTCTTTTGTTTGGTATACGTGTCTAGGTTGGAGTGGTCCATGGCAGAATGAACCAGCCCGTGATAATTTTTCCTTTCATCTCCAAATTTGTACAGAGTTTCTGATGCAGAATGTGGCCAACTGTGTCGTTCGTACGCTATTTGTCTTATATCACGTAACTAGTCACATATTTATACCGAATTGAGTTCATAATTCAGAAATATAGCAGATTTTAGTATATAAATCTCATTTATTGTAAAATAGCATATGTTTATAATAAAGTGCACAACTTCAGGCGGAATGACCATTTTGGATGATTGTCAACTGTTCTTAAGTAAAGGATATAGAGGAAAAGGGTCCCAAAGTTCTAAAACTAAAAAGAACTTTGATTAAGAAAGTTCCACAGATTACACGGTTCATGCTATAAGAGCATTCTAGCATATGAAATGGCGATCACTGGATTCCAGAGTCTCCTAACCTTCATGACAAAATGTTTTCTGTGAAGCCACAAACTGGTGCGTTTAATGCCATGGGAGCATTGTCCTGCTGCACAAAAAGCAATATAGAAAATGGGCTCGAGACCCATTAGAGAGTCAAGGGAAAATGGTACATAAACATGCAGACAACTAAGATAGGGGATTGAATCATAAAGTAATGAACTCACTCGATAGCTTCTAAGTTCTGAATACGGTAATCTACCATAATTATCCGCTGCAGCTACTCTGAGATTCTGAAAGCAACAAAAATCAACATCTGCGGTGAGCCAGCATTGACGTAAAAGGTGAGAAGAAGTTAAAAGAAACAATGGTACTAGCAAAAATAGTTTTCAACCGTAAAGGGGTTCTAGAAAGCAAGTCTACAACATTTACAATGCCCCTACTGAGAATTTAGTTCAAGCCTAACAAGAAAAGATCTTAATTTGAATAAGCTTTGCAATTGATGTCGAGAGCAAAGATACAATGAATGCAAGGAACTCTTCAAACACAAGTATCAAAACATGAAAAAATAAACAAATAGAGGCTGTTAAGAAATGTACCCAAACACGGCCGTTTAAACCAACTGCTGTTTCATACGAAATCTTCTTGCCAAGCACCTCAAGAACTGGAGGCCTTGGTGAGCTCAGCAGCCTGAAATCAAGATGGCAGGTTGCCTATATGCGCTTAGACAAGAGCAGTACCTATCCTCTAAGCACTTCTTACAAATCATATTATAACAAGGGGAAATACATCTCACATTCTTGAAAGGCTAGTTGAACTTCAAACATGTAGCCTTCTTAAGAGGGCCATACTCGGTTGCTTTTCCACTGCCTATAGATCACACAACAAATTCGATCACAGTCAAATGCTACTCACAAAAAACCAACATTTGCAAGGAACAATACACAAGGCAGACATTGACTTATACAGCAAGTGTACAATGAAGCAATGTACCCATCAGTGCAAGCCAACTCAGGATTCATACCAGGGTTTGCTTGACAACCCGGACATAAAGCAATGTACCCATGTGTCAAGGAACTGATTAGCTAAAGTATTGCTAAACAAGAAAGAACGGACCTCGAAGTTAAAAGATGAGGAATGGCTGTCATGCAAACAACCGAAATCACAAGGGTGAAGTTACTACATTTCAGTTCCATTTCAATTCAGAACCTTTGCTTATTCCTATAAGAAAAAGAGACTATCCATCTCATCAAAATCAGTCTTAGATGCCATTGTCATTTCTAGAACCGTTTTCACACATTCCCTGACTTGAGCCTATTCATGTTTTAGATATGGTTTGACATGACTTAAAAAAACATCATGTAGCTTGCAGGAAATTAGAAGCAGTTACTAATAAAAAGATCGAAGACAAACTTACATCGCCATCATATTTATAAGTATAACTATCGGTTTCCTTTCGAGTAAAAAAAAACTTGGCCTAATAGATAACATTAATGGGTTAGAACAAGGAATAGATAACATCTCCCTCATGTTATACTTTTGATTAACATGAGTAAAGCCAGAAACGCAGGCATACACACGTCTTAAACTGAGTACAAACCTCAAACTTTGATATGTTTCTCCTGGCACGGGCAGAAACGCCAATGTAGGTCCTTTGGTGTCCACCAGAAAATTCTAAACTGAACACAATTAAAAACAAAGCAAATTCATCAAAGACCGATAATCATCAACCGAAATAATCACATACTCACGCTCTTACATCCGCTTTCGAGTCCACCATAATTCCAAGTACAGAATCCCCAACTTAAGGCTAAAATTGCAAAAATGAAAACCCTCAATTTCTTAATCACTATTTGCAACAAACAACAGTAAACACTGAACTTGGAGGGAATCCCAATATTTATTCGGTTTCGAGAACTTCAAAGTCCCAGCCTTTATTGCAGCTATTGCATCACAATCCTATAAAGTTTCAATTTTTGAAAAGAAAAAATTAGCCAACAAAAAGACAACCGATTGATAAGCATTTTCGTCAATTATAGTCAAAAGAGAGTGAAAGAGACCTGTCGGAGACAGCCGCCGAGCTTTCTCATCTGGTTTGCCATGTTTGAGAGGTCAAGCGCCAAATCTCCTAGAACCTAAAAACCACAAAAATGGAAAAAAGATAAGTCATGTTGCTGATATCCATCTAGTTCGAAATATCCTTGAAATTCTTCCATTTTAAATTAGATTTTTGTTTACTGAATCACATGAAATTTTACCTAACTCCATATAATATATTTACACACACACACACACACGAAAAACTTTCGAACAGAAATTTACACTTTTTGTTTCATGAGAATGAAGAGTTCTTATTACTGGTTTGTCCACGCGCCCCTCCCGGGTGCCCCGCCCCTCTTTTTCCCCTATATTTCCCCAAGGGGGGGGGTTTTGACCAGGGAGCGCCCGTTCAAAGCGCACGCCGCAGAAGCAAGAAGAAAAAAAAGAAAAAGGGGGGAAGAAAAAAAAAAAAAAATATTTTTTACCCCCCCCCCCCCCCCCCCCCCCCCCCCACACAGTAAACACTTTTTCTCCACACCCACACACAAAAAACAAAAAAAAAGGGGGGCTCGGGCGCCACCAGCGCGCACAAGAAGAAGAAAATTTATGTCTCTTTCTTTTTGTGAATACAGATTCGTTTTGCATTTTGTGCAAAAGAGATTGATTATTCATAATGCAATCCGATTCGACAGATAGCAATTCTGTGCTGGCGAACTTGATTGATTCAAGAGCA
Organism: Spiraea crenata; assembly: GCA_033992175.1. Lineage (NCBI taxonomy): Eukaryota > Viridiplantae > Streptophyta > Magnoliopsida > Rosales > Rosaceae > Spiraea > Spiraea crenata. Next base: position 6,669,824 of record JAVBHV010000046.1, read on the forward strand.
GTAATGCCATCTAAACTACTCCCCAAGTGCTCTTCACATTTTTACAGGAACTTTAAAACTTCTAGATTGTGCTGGTTTAATAGCTGAGAAGATAACAAAACAACCTCCAGTAGGACCAGTACAGAGAGGATTGCCTGGAGAAAAAGAAAGCGCAGCAGCATCCCAACCGCTGGGGGCTTCAGTGGTGTAACCCTCCAACCATAAAGAATGGGAATGAATGAATGACCCACCAAGATTAAGTCTCACTTCTTTTGTAATCTAAACACTTGGATTGGACGTAACACGGCACCAACCTGGATATATATAGCAAGGAGCTCGTCGCTTTGTTGGTTATGAACATTTACTTCTCTGATACCTACGTCTCTTAAAATGTAATGTTATTTTGTCTCCTTTGATAGAGCACATAAACCAGAAGATTCAGAACTAGCTTCAGAGATACAGATCAGTATGAGTTGAAGTTTTATGGTACAAACTACACAAGAGCCGTAAGATTGCCCTCACAAATTTTATAAAGCAACTGCTCACCAACACCTACAATTTATTTTCTGAGATATCAAATTATTAGCTTCACTGGGGTCCCAAATCTGATGGTATCTAAGATATTGCTCTGAAGAATGACATTATTGAAATATAATTCCGAAATAATTTGATAATTCGAATCATTTGTACCAGAGTCAACTTTAACCCCTGAACTGCAATAATTGATACATCAAAAGAATTCATATTTTAGCCGTGGGAAACAAATCTATGATAATTCTTGACTTTCAGAACACAAATGATATGAATAGCCACGCTTGGCGCCACAATAACATAAATACTGGCACACAACAATATAAAATTTGGCCAATACCGTATTACAAAATTAATCATATGACCAAAAACCCAGCCTGAGTTTATGTAATTCACCCTACACAACAAGAATCTTATCAACAAGGCCAACAATTGTTTCTTCATTTCCCTGTGTACTAGCTTTTTTTCCTCTTAAATACGTCCTATAATACATGATACATCGTGTTCATTTCCAAACATATGGCCATTCTTATCATGCCTAGATCGCATCATTATATGCCCATTCTAATCATACCTTGATCCCATCATTGTGTATACTTTGGGAGTTGGTATCAAGGAGGTTCTCTAGTGATCTGGCTTTTCTGCTTCGCACTCTGCCTGCATCTTTCAGTAGCTCAGCCAACCTTCTTTTCTCATCATCTACATCAGGATTAGCTGTCCCAAGTTTTTCTTCCCTCATCTCTACAACGTACTCCAATATTTCAATCGCATCCTCCAACCTGAGTTAACAATGACAAGAATAATCAAACAAGTTATCCCATAATCAATGCAGTCACTAAGCTGCAATACCATCTTTCTCAGAATTCCTAATGAAGCAATAATATTTGCATCCAACTAAACTTTTCTCTCCCACAAGTCCAATAAATTGCAAAACTTCTACAGCTTAAGTCTTCATTTCCCTAGCCCTTAAGCGGGTCATCAAAACAGTGTTCTCCCAACTTGGTTTTTAACAAATAGAAAAGGAAGAGCTGCAAATATTAAACTCATCAGCCCTTTCACATTCAGAATTCTATCACTACAATATGGCCAAATGATGGAGAACACAAAACAAACTGAAGCAATTGAAAATTTCCTAAAAGAAGAACAAAACCATGCATAAGGATAATTGAAGATGAGCAGAACAAAGATAAAGACAAAAAATATACGGTACCTGCCAACTGCATCATAAGTTCCAGCAAGATTGCTATATACTCCAAGTGTGTCAGGGTGATAGGGCCCACACTCGTGTTCCAAAATAGTCCGGGCTTCTTCGAAGAACTCTTGAGCCTCATGAACGGATTTGAGTTGTACACAAGCAAGCCCAATTTGATTTAGAACAATGCCAAAGAAGGCATTTTTCTTCTCTCCAGTTGCACGGAGCTTTGAAATGGCACTCTTGAAGGAGTCATAAGACTCGGAATAATTCTCCAACATGTAGTGCATTACCCCAATTTGAGCTTCAATTCCGGCTATTGTGCTTTGCTGACCCGGAGCATCATTGTAGATTTTTAATGCCTTCTGTAGTAACTTGACTGCGTGCTCAAGGTCATTCATTGATTCATAGATAGCAGAAACATCTGTGAGACCACTTGCAATCTCCTCAGGAGCGACTCCAGGCATGGGCTTTTCATAAATTCGAAGGGCGTTCTCACAATATGATTTTGATTCTCTAATTTTCCCCGTCCTGTTATTCAAATCAGCCAGACGGATGAAGACTGAAGCAACAGATGGATGGTTCTCTCCTTTGGTGGTCTTGAACACAGTGAGTGCCTTCTGATAAGCAAAAACAGCTTCATCATACCGAGATAAAGATAAGTACGTGTCTCCAATGCTGCAATCAACAGAAGCCACCTCCACTTCCTGGCCATTTGCCACCATGGACATGCTGGCTAAAACAAGGTGCTCAAGCGCATTTTCATGTTCTCCCTTAGTTTCACATATAAGACCCATCAATCTCCTATCTGCTGCCTCTTCCAGAGAAGATGGGGAACCATTCTCTTTATGAGTGTCAAGAGCCATCTGGCAAAGCCTCTGAGCCTCATCAAATTGCAATGCTTGAACATGAGCTTCAGCCAAATACCGACAAGTCTCGCCAACTCTTACATCTGTTTCTCCCAAAACTTGTTTCTGGATTTCCAAACCAGTTGTGTAATGTGTAATTGAATTCTCAAGTTGGCCAAGCATAGCATAAGTATCACCCAACTGCATGTAACCAGCAAATTTAGCAAGGGCATGATTTTGGCCTTCCTCAATAGCTGAACTCTCAATTGAGTGCTCGAGAACAGGAATTGCCTCACTGTACTGGCCTAAGGTACAGTGAATTGCTGCTGTGACGTGTAAACACATTACTAGCTCTAAACAGGGTTTCCCATTTGCAGATAATTCAAACGACTTTGCAGCTCGAAGAGCTAATTCAAGAGCTTTCTGGGGATCCTCCCCTGAAGAAATCAAATCCCTTGCTTGCTTAAGCAAAAATGGCCCTAGATCTGGATTATTTAACCCGGATTCAGCTGAATCCTCAGTTCCAATAGGCAACTTTGACCCTCCAGGAGATGAATTCTTGCTTTTCTTCACAGGAGTCGGGGCAGGATGTTGTTTTGGTCGACTAGGACTGGGAGGTTTACCAGGACTTTTTCCCTTGGAAACTGGTTTTGATGGAGTTTCGGAGTCCACCTGCAAGTTAGCAACTTTCTTCGAGCTCCCTGAAGAATTGGATTTTGTACTTGCAGATGTACCAATCTTTCCTGATTTCCTACCTGGTGATGCTCTACACAGGGAAGAACCTTCCTTCTTAGAACTTGAATCACTATGGGAATCATCTGCTGGCCTTTGTAGCACTTCCTCTTCCATTATCTCCACCTCCCTCATCTCTCCTCCAACAAGATGGCGTAACTCAGAATCAATCCTAGACTCCTCACCATCTGATCGAAAACTATGCCTTGAAGGTGACTGATCAGAACTCTGCATATCACATACATTCTCATAAAGCTGCTCAATTGAGGTGTCGACCACTCCATCAACCGGATGATCAAGCCCTGTATTCCGGGTGCTTTGCTCATTCAGAGTACTCTTTGGTGACCCATTTACAGCTGAATCTTCCTTATAAGGTGGCATGGAAGTTCCATTTGGTTTGTGTACCGCCTCTTCAACAATTCCAGGCATCTTTACCTACTCGAATCAACAAAATCTCTAAGTCAGGTAGCTTATCTGCAACAAATGTGTTAAACAAAAAAGGAAACAAAGAACATCAAACAACATGCCACCGACGGATCCCAGCTGAAGCATATTACTTTAGCCGAATTTCAAATGCACAAATATACAGTTGAGAAATTGCAAAACAATGGTAAGACACAAAACCAAAAATGCAACAACAACCCGAACAATTCATTTTTCCGGGCGTCCCAGCAATTTTCTTTTGGAAGTTTCTACATTTTCTACATTTACCAACCAACTCATGAACCAAATATCAACCGATAACTACAGAAAAATACAAAGTTTCTATTTTTCCCATGAAAGGAAACAATGAACAACAATTAAAAGTACCCTCATCAGATCTTCACAAACAAGTTTAATAGAATCAACCCACATACATAAACACATATTACATGCATAACCCATTAAGCAATAACATTTATTACCACCAGAACATCAACCATAACATCCAGTTCTTGTGTAAAGTTGACCTCTCAAACCAATCCAACAGCATACCAAAACGGAAAAATAAATTGATGGGCTCAACTCAAACAACAACATTAAACATACCCAAAAGAGAAATGGGAAAATTCATACCTGAAACAATCAATCGACCATGAGAAGACAAAGAGCAAAGGGATTGTGTTATCTGGGTTCTTCAACAAATGCGCACACATATATATAAGGTAGTGGGGAAAATGTCAAAAGATTATATCTTTATATGAAATGGGAAAAACCCAAAACGAAAAAACGAAACTTTTTTGAAAAATGAAATGAAAAATGAAAAGGAAATGGTGGAAAAGTTGCAGAGAGTTGAAAAATATCGAAGGGGAAGAGAGAAGGCGGCGACTTTCTTCCCCACCCGCGCGTCCTGCAACTGCCGAATTTGCCTTGTTTTTCAGGACTGCAATTTTTAGCTGGAAAGTGCCATGTGGCATTCTGAGAAGGTTTTCTGACGGTTGAAAGACAGAAATGTCCTTTCAAGGACACTTCATTAACATGTGTATTTTTTGTGTTTTATGGTGTGGGTTTTCACTTTCTATTTTAGTTTCTGGGTGGGATGTAGGTTTTTTTACGGACAAAGGGTCATCAGTCTTGAAGTTAACTTTGCTTCTTCTCAATTGATCACCAAGCTAATGCTAAGAGGTTGGTACAGTAGGTGAAATGTTGGACATTGTGTAGGATTCGTCATACATGAATGATTTCCAAAGCATTATGTCAAATGTTCATGGTCATTATATGTCAGAAATTGTTAATGATACTTAAACTAATATATACTATCTAAATCCGTTCGTGTATGTTTTTTTTTTCTCTAAATACGTTGAGAATGTAAAACTATTCATTTAGTTAACACTTATCTCGTATAGTAAAATGCCATTACCCAAGTGTGGTAGTCGGTTTCTTTCACACTTCGACAATGGTGATCATCATTTCCTCCTCCATTCATGAATAGTAAATGTGCATTAAATAGAAGACTACTATATCACATGATGCAATAAATAGTGAGCTAAAGTTTCCTCTAGGTAGGGTTCATTTTATCTTTATGGAAATCAAAGAACGTGTGGTGATGATATGCACTTCCACTTGATCATCCCAAAATTATTGAACTCGAGAACATATTGAGATGATTGAAGTTGAGCTCAATTGGTTGATAGTTTTAGCTACTTTTGGTAAGCTTTGGGTTTAAGATGCCAAAATTAGAAGTACATTGCAACAAAATCTCATGAAGAGACAAATTGGGAATTGAATATGAGCTAGCTTTTGAAATAATCATTCAAGTCACAGAAGCTTCACAAGGTTCAAGGTTAGGAGTTAAATTTTGATGCAATGATTATATTTATAAGTAGTAGAGGAACACCTTAAACCACCTAACTAGTAAGTGGATATTATCTTTATTCTTATCTTTATAGTTTGAAGAATATCCTCACATTTTTATGATCTTTTTGAACAAGAGTTTGGCATTTGTTGTAAGTTCACCTTTTCTATTCTGCTTGACAATTACATATTGTTTATTTGATAGTGCAAGATGAGCAGATGAGGCAAAAGATGAGGAATGCTAGTGACATATCAACGAAGGTAAACGAAAAAAATAAAAAACAATGACGGCTGTGGGATTTGAACCCACGCCCTTTCGGACCAGAGCCTAAATCTGGCGCCTTAGACCACTCGGCCAAACCGTCTCTTGATGTGTCATGCGTAAATCATTCCTAAAGACTGCAACAAGCGTTTCAAATTGATTGTTAATGGGCCAGTCAGATTTTCTACGTTCACAATGTCCATTTAAATGTCGGGTTTTACAATTGGGCCAGACATTCACTAGAGAAGGCATTTTAGACATCTCAGCTTCGTTGTTCTTTGATGCAACCATGTTGTTGTTCTTTAATACAACCATGTTGTTCTTGTTTCATACAAACGATCTTATAATCAGTATAGGGGTTCTTTGTTGTGAGCAGATTATGAAAACATGCATGTGGAATCAACATACGTAAATTGTGAAAGAGGATTAGAATATATAGAATCGACAGAGGTTGGTTTCAAAATTTGGAACCAATACTTACAACAACTTTCATTTCTTCCTCTTGCCTAATCTCTACATGCCAGTAAGTTAGAGAAGTTTATATTGAATGTCATATTCAGTATTTCACATCAAATTTGACTTAACCAAATAGAAAATACATGCAGCATTATTGTAAAAAACAATCACAATGATCAACAAAAGTTGCAGTAGAAGTTAAAGAAACACCAATAAAAGTAATGCATGCTTTCATTGAACATATGCTTTCCAGTATATTCAAGATAAAAAAGTTAACACGACAGAAAGGAAAAAGGATCTCAATCATATAATTGTAAGAAGATGGGAACCTTGACAAGACAAGCATATGGGTATTGGTAGGTACATTTAACATCGATACTTGATTCAAGAAAAAAAAATTCCCTAAGGAGCAGATCTATGGTGACCGTTCCATTTTGGAAAGCATCGGAAGAGGGTGTGTGATTGGGGAGGCTTGTAAGATGAGAAAAATTCCGGGTCTTGCTCAAGTGACTCTGCATAACCTTCCAAAATGTGAACTATCTCATCAAAATGAGGCCGCTTCTCTGGACGACTTGACCAGCATCTGATGATGAGACGACTGAATGGCTTTGGGCATGTGGATGGCAAAGGAGGTCTTGCATTCTGCACAAAGTTCAGCAGACAGAATAAGTATGTTTAGAAAACTAAGCATGTCATCATCGTATTAGGAAGACCTCTACCTATTCTTTTGACCAGTGCACGGTTGTAGTCTATTTATGTGATCATATCAAAAGGAAACCACATCAACAGAACAACATTTTTAACATTTTAAAGCATTCATACATATCTTCATTTTTTCTTTCTCAGTTCCTGCAGCCAGACTTGAATGACGACTTGTAGCTGTGAGACACAAGATTCTGGCTCTTGCAACAATTTCCAGCTCATTTTACTCATTGATGTGGTTAAAAGTTTCCACAAAACACGCAACTATTACATGTATGGGAATCATAAGCACAAGCAGTTAAACGATTTTTCATTGTCGTTAATGCATTGCAGGCATCTCAGAATAGTGCAACCACGTGAAGAAACTTATGGACTGGATACCACAAACTCAATTTTACCTCTAAATACAAGAGGAGCGATCCATATCTCAACAGCGTTTATGTTAATAGGTTCAAAACCATAGCAAAAAAACCCATTTACACAGGTGGAGGGTGTGAATTCAAACAGATTATAGATACAGTTCTTATTTGCTCCATAAACTCATAAGAGATGAAATATGTTAACTGCACAAACTGAAACAGAAACAATAGATGTTAGTGCGTTTCTTCTGACTAGAGGGTGATTAAGAAAGTGCTGAAATGCAACTCTTGGCAACATCCTTCAGATGTGTACCTATCTTAGTGCATGCTTATCAGTGCTTTAATATATCTTATCAACAAAGAAAAAGACACAGGATTAAATATAGATATAATTTCCTGCATAGATAAGGATGGCAAAAGCAGAAGGTCCCCCCATGCTCTGGATATTTCAAGAACAAGCCTATAAATGATTGTCGATCTCCCCACTTATGATGCATGTGAGAATGATACTGGTCAAGCAAATGCAAACGTCAGATGAAAATCCAAAACAGATATCGCATACTGATAAACTCTAATTCCCACTGCGCGATATATATTTTCACTACATGGGAATTAAAGAGTTTCATCAATAGTTGTGAAGTGGAAGGACTGATATTTCAAGTTTTCCAAGACACGTGAAATAATACTTGTCAATAATATTTCTACACATAGAGAGCCTTTCGAGCTGTCAATCTACCAATTAGAAGCTATTAAAAGGAGGTACTTATAAACTGTGTTTTAGTTTAATATCTTAGTATCCTAATAATGGATAGAAAATTCCTCATACAATTTGTGCAAAACGATGACTTAGAAGGAAAACACTATCATTATCTGGTTTCGTACTTCTCTAACAATTTTGAAAAGTTGAAAACATACAGGTTGTCGAGATAGTGTATACTAGCACCGGTCTTCACATCATAATTTGGAGTTCAATATCTCAAGAATGGATACTTTACCATCACTTTAAAGTGTAAAATTATGCTCGCTACTATCCAATATCACTGGAATTGATTACTAGCACTGTCACCTCATTGATAACTAGTAGATATCAAACAAGACATCAACTGCAGAATAGGAAGTAATATCAGAGGTAGAGGTATGGAAAGTACCTTCTGTGATACTGCAAAGGCAGCCTGTTCAGGAGTCATGTTGTCAAATGGTGTCAATGCTGTTAAAAGCTCCCAAAGAACTATGCCAAAACTATAAACATCAACTTTCTTTGTATGGCGTTTCTCTTTGATCATTTCTGGTGCCATCCAACGGTAAGTTCCAGTGAATCCCTTTGCACTGCCTGTTTGTGATTCTAAGCATGAGATACCAAAATCTGCAACTTTGACAGACATATCTTCTCCTAGCAAAAGATTCTCTGACTTGAGATCCCTATGAAGTATACTTTGAGAATGAAGATATTGCATCCCACGTGCAATGTCGAGGGCTAATTTTACAACTAGGCTAAGTGGAACAGAATGTGGCTCCTGCTGATGGAGATACTTTCTTAACGATCCCCCAGACAAATATTCTGTGATAATGCAGAACACGGGAGGCTTTTTACAAGCTGCAACAAACTGCAGAATCAAATTGGTACATAAATATCAGAACCCGAGAAAGACAGCTACTGTTCCAGCATCAAAATGTAACTACCAAATAGTTTCTTACATTGGACAAAAAAATGCAAAAATGCAAAGCTTAAAGCACTGATTCAAAATTTTCAGAATATATGCCATGTCAATAAAGCATACTCGGCCTAGTAGAATTATTTAGACAGAAATTCTTTGAAGTAAAGAATCAGAGACAATCAATGAACGACTCAACAATGCGAAAGGGGGCATATTTCCTATGTAATGACTGGTGCATATGCCTCATGAGATGAACATATCTCCAACATTATATAGACGAATTGTTGCTCTCTTTTTTAGTGCTTCCTTATAGTAAAATCTTGACTTTCAAGGCTACAAGGCATCCAAATTAACAACTGGGGAGGGATCTCGGGTTTTAAATACACAAAACCACAAAACTGAACTGGACGAATGTCCACTGACCAACAAGACATAAACCAGGAAGGACCACATTGAATATCTTTTTCCACACAACTGAAAAGGCAAGCAAATCATGAAAATTGAGGGAGTGTTGGTCCCCTTAAATGAACTCCGCTAAGGAACTGATCTCACCTCATCCTCTATTTTAGAACGAAGAAAAGAAAAGCAAGAGAGCTTACAGTGATGATATTTGGATGGTGCAACCTAAACAGCAAAGCCACCTCAGAAGTGAACTGCTTCTCAAGCAAAACAGCCAACTCCTCATCTTCTTCAGGTTGGCTTATCAGCTTGATTGCCACATCCCTCTGCTTATAAACCCCCTTGTAAATCCTGCTGTGCCTCCCTGAGGCAAATTTGCACCCAATGTACAGTTGAGACATGTCAGCACTCCATTCTTCTTCCCCCTCCCCCTTGATCTCTGCCCCTGATGATACCAAATATTTCGACCATGACACTGCCCGGTTGTACTCCCCAAGTGAACGCCTCCTCTCAAGTTTGTTGCCATTGTTTGAAATCTGCTTGAACCAGTGAAAATTCTTCATCGATCACTGCCAGAAGCTCATCAAACACCATAAAAATCTCCAACTCAACCCCCTTGGACTCTTCAATTTGCAAAAAAGCCTCAAAATTTCTAGCAAAATCTGAATTTCAAGCTGACCCACATGAGAGACAAGCACAGCTGATGCACCTACATTTCGAAATCATCGATTCTTCATGCACTGAAAACTGAAATTTTACAGCATTTTTGGACTGAGCTACAAAAGCAAAGTCCAGGAGGGGTTTTTCAAGCAGAAGCTGAGAATAAAGTTCATTGTTTTCAAGCCAATGAACATTTTTCTGGGCAAAAGGAGGAGTCTTTTGTTCAAAAATCTCTCAAATCTTACATTTTCAGACAAAGAGAGCCAAAGCAAACAGTAAAAACAACCACTAAAGCAGCTTTTAAACTACTGGTATTGAGCTTTCCAGACAAAACAAAACTTGGGTTTTGCAAAGAGAAATGCAAAACTTCAGGTGCTGTGAAGAATTCAGTTAAAAGAGAAAGTGAGGGGAAAAAAAGTTGAGCGCTTTGTTTGTAATTATAATGTGAAGCTAAAAGCCAAAAGAGAAATTGGGTTGGGTCGGTTGGATTGAAATGGGTTGTTGGGTTCTTTCATTTCATCTCTCTCTCTCTCTCCATAGAACGATAATTCAATTCATAGCTCTCTACAAAACACCATTTTCCTTAACGTGCGAGGATCCACTTCTGGGGAGACAAACCGGATCCTTGTTGATTATGACCTCTACCATTCTGATTTCCCTTTTTACCCTCCTCCTACCATCTTGCTTTTTAGACTTTGTGCTTGCCCTAGTTGCTCACTCTTGGAATGAGCAAACTACTCATAAGAAAGTCTCTCAGTGATTCGTACTTAAAGGTTTTTCACATTCTATTCTTGTGATAAATAGATACATAAGACCATCTTCAATGGTGGAGTGTCAAACCCATATTTGAGCAAAAAATCCTCCCAATTGAGGTATTTGGTCTGTATATATTGGCTCAAATTTGAGTTTGGAGTCAAATTCTGGTCGAATTTTACCAGAATTTGACTCCAGACTCAAATTTGAGTTCCCACACTTTTATGCACAAAGAGGGAAGAACTAGTCCCATTTTTTTGAATTTATGGGGGGGAACGTTGGCTCCAACATATCTACTTTGTTTATTAACCCTATTTGAAATCAAATGACAAAAATATATGTTTCAAAATCCTAATTTTTTTACATCAAAATATTCATAAAATTAAAATAAGAAATTTTAGATAAAAATTAACTTAAGAAAAATCATAATTGGATAAAAAAATTGATGTTAAACTCAATTAATTAAAGTATAGAGTTAAATTTGAGTATTTCATTATTGGGGGAAATCTCAAATTCGTATAAGAGAATAATTGTATTTTGTAGGTTCAAATTTGAGTTTTTGAACCAAACCATTGGAGATGGTCTAACAGGCTATTATTGACCGAAAAAATAAAGGTTGTACTATTTTCATATATGCAACTAATGCATAAAAAAATAAGTTAGATTGTAGAAAATTGAAGTTAATTCTCATTAGTGTTTGTACATTTAAAGGAAGATATGATAAATTGGTAATCCAGTCACTGTGATTTTTATTTTGTATAAAATTATGATGTGTTAGCTACCACATAAGTAGCTTTTAGAGCACTTCCACCGGGAAGGCTAAACGGCAGGCGGAGGTGCGGGCTCGCCTTCCGCACGAACTGTTCATCCTCCAGCGGGAGGAAAATCGCCGGGCGAGCGGCGGGCGAGCCCTCCGAAGGCAAGGTCGAAGGCGACGAACGCCTGCATGCAGTGACGTCACTTCGCACTATCCTTTTTTTTAATACAGGCGCGTGCATTACACGCACGTGTGGGGCGAGTGAAGCATCAGAGCGCAATGCAACGTTCGATGGCTGCCTCTGAATGCTGGTTTGGGGTGTGCAGCCCTGTTCGGCTGCCATTGCCGAACCTTTAATATGGGTTGTTTTGTAATTAAGTTTTGATTTTGGGTTGTTTTGTCATTAAATTTTGTTTTTTAAGTTTTAGAAAAGTACCCTAAAATTTTATTTTTCCTATAAATAGCCAATAAATACACAAAATAAACATTAATTGACAAAAAAAATATATGTGAATAGTGATCACTCTCGCCTTCGCCTTCCGTGGGTGGAAGCTGCATTTTCGACGGAAGTCAAGGGCAATAATCACTCAACTGCCTTCCGAATGCCTGCTTCTATGCCTACGTGAGTGAAAATGCTCTTACTCTCAACTGTTGTGTCTCAATGAAGACGTAACTAATTATCGCAAAACTCTTATGAGATTGAATGGCTTAACCTATATCATATAGGATTAATACAACGATAATTAATCGCATCTACTTCATTCATAATATCGAATTTAATTTAATTTGAGAAGTGAAAAATATTATCTTACGTAAAAATAAGCACTTCTTAATGGTAGCAACCAAATGTCATGAAACAAACTGTACTACTACTAGAGTGAGCTTAAGAAATCATAAACACCAAGCACACCAACTCCCAAGTTTTTAAAGATTATTTTAGTCTCTCAAGATTTCACGCAAAGGGTACATTGGTCATTTCGAAGCTAAGGTGGGACGTTACTAACATAGAACAGAAACAGAAACAGAAGAGAAGAGGACTGGACTGATGTTATGGCCGAAAAGCAAGTGGGGCCCATGCCTACGCAGATGGATCCGTGGGTGTGTCGGAGAAGCCGTATGGTCCTCTTCCGTATACGGTCTCTGATTCCTTATTTTTAATTATTATTTGCAACCATTATAAATGAGATGAAACCCACCCGCTGTTGGGGCGCGTACAGCTCACGCTGGCCAGAAGACCTTGCCAACTCTCTGTCTAGGTTGACACAGACAAACAGGTCACAGATGCACCACCCCGGTACCGTACAAGGCTACAAAGCCTGCAAACCCTTTCAATGTTTGGAGCTGGTCACTTCACTTCCTCCACAACCACAAGTACTCCAACTTGGCTGGGTCCTTACTTGCCTGCTGAATCCATTACCAACCTGAGTTGATACTAGCCGTTGATGCATTCTTGTGATGTTAGATGTGTCACGATGCACGCCACTGTATGAAAAATAATTGGTTTATACGAAGTTGATGATCTTATCACATGTATCGCATCAACAGTCAGATCAAATTGTAAAAGTGAAACATTCTAGGCGACACACATCAATAATCAAATTAGTGCATCCGTGAATGACTCACGTTAATAATGCTCAACTGAATGTGGATACATAATGCTGAAGGCAATTCCTTACTTAGTTAATGTTTGATAATGACTTATGCGGTATGATTTGCCCATTAATTGTTATCGGAGTTGTTATGCTAATTGAGCTTGAATATACAATGTGATACTTGCCTGGTCAGATTAGATTTGGGTGGTGTATCATTTAGGGTTAAAAGCTTATCACCAAGAGTTTGAGATCTACCCACCAACATTGACGATCAATTCTTGTGCATTAATTGGTAGGTTGGCATGCTGTCCTTGATGCTTTATTTTGAGTATGATCAGTTACGATATTGTAAATTAAGTTGATTTCTAATCAATAGTTGGAATCTTGTAGATAACTACATATACACATAATTTAGTGGACAAAGAATCCCCATAGCAAGTATTCTATTCAATCTCCTCTAAATTAATCCAACAACTTTCAGTATTCTAGGTCTCAACTCATTGTCAAGGCCAGGGCCAAAAAATCCAAAGTGATTTCACACTAATAGTATATCACGAAAAATATGATTTAGAAAAGCTATGCATTATTATGGAGGCCTTGAATCTTTGATTACCAAAAAGAAGAAGCACACAAATTTGGGGGGTGGTGCACATGCAATGTGTACCTTTGAAAACATTGATGAAATACCACGTGTCTGTGTAGTAAACCAGCTAATTAAAGATTCCTTCATTTGGCCAAAAGTTAAGGTACAGAATAAACCCTATGCCGTACTACAATTAAGGTTGGTGACTCAGTAGATTACATTACTAAAAGCATAATTAGAATATTAGTTGGGGCAAATGACAAAGTTTAGGCGGTGTAAAGCATGATCACATTACTTAGAGTGAGACGTAATCGTTTTGGCTTGATAGTATAGTTTGAATTTTCTCCCAGGGGGCCAATCTTTCATCAAAGGTGTTCAAATTTCATGACGACAAAACCAGATTATTGATGTGTCATCAATACTTCGGAAAATAACATCAATGTCATGTGTCAAAATAACGTCTAGTAGATACAATGGCTGATAATGAGCTAGCGATTTATGGATCGGAGGGCTGAGATTTGATGTGCATGAATGAATTGGAAGGTAGTGGGAGTACAACAGAGGACAAGTGAATGTGAAGGGAAAATAAGACGATCATAAACAGAGGGTGGTTGACTGCCTAGTTAGATAAAGTCGGGTCTGATGGAGAATGTTTGTCATCTAGTTCCATTTTGTGCACTGCATGAACATGGCTGATGGAGGAAACCATGTGAACTCTTCTACTCATTTCATCCTAAAAGATTCTTTGTGTGTTTGATTCTCTTTTCCTTGCTTCGAATTTCAGGTATGATATTGATATGAGTAGAGAATATCACAATCAGTGTGTTGTCAATCGATCGACTATCTCACATACTGCAAGATCAAATATCGTTTTGAATACCAACCATAACCTAGGTAGGAGCCTAGGTCGCTTGGATGAAAAGTTCACCATTGTTGTTGGCGGAGGACATGATTTGTCCAAACCAAGGCCTACTACAAATGTTATGTTTTGGTGTAATAGTTTGATGATGAGTTCACAATCCTTGATAACAAAGCTAATATGCCTGATGCTTGCTTAAACACAATTTTGGCGATTTTTTGTTGGGACTTTAGGAATGTCGTAGTATAGTTATCAATTGTCAATGCATCAAGGTACATATGCCAATCGCATACAGCTTTCCAACATTAAAAGTAGAATGAAATTTAAATTCCCATGGGGTTTGGGCCTTGATCACTTCACGCGAATTCCTATATTCACCCAAACACCAACAAAAAGGAGAAAGGTGGGAGTTTATTGTTCGGTAGAAGTTGCCAACTCCCCAAGGCAGATACTGGAAAGACATTCTTAGATATTCAGAAGCAAAGAATCAGAGAAATAGCATCCAGATCCATAACCCTTGAATTCACCATTATTGGTAAGTCCGTAATTGTTATACACATACTCGATATACTAAAACACAAGGACCGTGGAATTGCTATGTAAAAACATGCTGTTTGAAGCTGTACTAACAACATCCAAAAAAATCTGCAGTCACATTCTATAAATTGACTTCATCAGAATATAAGAAAATCAAAAACCTGGGTTTATGGGAGGTTGTTTATGGATAGGAGATCATGTAGAGTCATAGGCACAGAGGCTGTGACCGGAGATGAGGGAGCTAAATGCGAATGCAACAAAAGCCAGGAACGCCATGCTAACTGAAGCAGTGGCCATCTCCGTGAACTCATCTTTCCCCCAATTTGATTGCCAGTCATCAACACGGGTGGCAGCAGATGATGATGCTGAAATGAGAAGATATGCCAATACCTGCAAATGAAGCAACACAGCATAAACATTGCATATCAGCACACCATTCCTCAACTGTCTGATTAAGCCTTTGAGTTGAGGCCAGTTCAACAGAAGTCCAACTACAGGCCTACCTACCTCATCCTGATAAATATTCAAGCTCCTGTCCAATGCTTACAATTTAAACTTCAAAATGATTCCCGGATATAAGCATAAAGCCAAATTTTGGAAAACTTAGTTATGTTTTCTAGTCATGAACAAATGCTTGCTTATAACCGCCCAAACCATAACTATACAAGCAAAACTTTTCCTTCTTAGCAGCACAACCATAACCATAAGCATACATGAAGCAGCAGATACAAGGCTGCATTAACTTGCCTGATCCATGAAGAAATCAAAGTGGCGTCGAAGGTGGTGGCGGATCACATACTTCCCGGTGACTAGATTGTAGGACAAATTATACGCTTGAAAGGCTGAATATACAAATCCAATAACACTCACAGCCAAACAATACCTGCACTCAGTCCACCATCAAATCACCTCCAAAAGTCAAAACCACAAATCAAAAATTGCAAGAAACCCCATTAACATTCAATATTTTTCACCAGCTTACTATCAAATGTTAGATTTCTTTCTAAAGATGCAAACTTTTCGATTCGTATCCAATTTAATCAAATTGGTCTCAACAATTAGCTACTCAAACGAACTAAACACTCAAGTTTTGATTTTTGTGAATGTTAAGTCAATTGGAATTGAAATTGAAGTTGGGGGAAACAAATTAAACCTGTATTCCTTGTAACGATCAAAAGAGTCGCCGCTCCAACCCTGAGTTTTATCGGCGGCCATAACCGAGAACGAAATCAAGCACAGCACCAATTCGCTCACTCTAAACCCTAGAGCCGCCGTCTGCACCATCTCTCCCCTCTTCGCCCGCCGCAGAACCGGAGAACCGCCGCCCCTCGATCTCCCACCTCCGCCATCTTCACCGCCGCTGACTCCTCCGATAGGCCCCACCTTCGACACCGACGGCGTCGCTTCCTCCCTCACCGCCCTATTGTACACCACCACCGGCGACGGCGCCTTTGCGTTGTTGTTCTCCGGCGGCTGCTTCTGGGGCCGGAGCGGCGAGAACTGGGTGAACTTGTCGACGGCCATGATCGCCTTGGAGTTTTCCACCGGCTTCCCCGGCGAATTCTCCGGGGATTCGTACGGCGGGGTGTCCGGCGCGTCGAAGGCGTCGGATTGCATCGGGGAGTGGAATCGGAGCGGCGAGTTCGCCTGGGCCGAGTCCTCCGAGTTCATCGACCACGATTTCTTCATGTTTGGGCTCGATTTCTTGATCGGCGGGTGTTTGGGCTGGGCCTCCATTGGCCGGCGACTATTATTGACTACGGAGAAGTGTTTGGGAACTGAGAAAGTAGCGAGAAAATCTGATGGTGGGAAAATTGAGGGAAGTCTTTAACTCCAATGTTTTCGCGCTGTGGGGACTCGGCCACGTGGAAAGTCTAGTTTCCCGCTTTACTACTTGGTAAAAGTGAGAGTGAGTAGTTTCCTTTCCTTAGTATAGTCCCCAAACGACGTCGTCAGCACAACCGAGTCGGTGTTATAAAGTTTCTGGTAACATCAATTTGACATCGATATTGTATTGATACTCCTGTGGTGATGACACAAATACATAATTAATATTTTTGATAATTATTCAATAATTACAAAATTAACACAATATCAATGATATATCGATAATCTAGTACGGATTATAAAATACTGGCATTTTGGAGAAATGAAAAACACATTGTACTTAAAAAGCTAAGTGCTAAGAGTGCTGAAAGAAAAAGAAAAAGCTTAGAAGTGCTTTAGCTAGAGGCCTAAGATGAAGCTGCATGGTAGTAAGGGCAAGCAAGATGCAAGAAAAACAAATCAAAGCCAACAAAATCCAAGCAAAGCTTTCAGTGGAAACTTTATGCAAAGTTCTTTTTGGGTTTCTTTAATAGTGCGCTATCTTTCATGAGCTAAAGGCAGAAACTTCATCCCAACTTTTTTTTCCATTTGCTTCACGTAGACAGAATCCTCCTGATGTCAATAGCATTCAAAAGAATAAAACACACTTGTATGTATAGTAGTTCATGCAGTGATCTTTGGTCTTACCTCCAATTCCAACAACACACGTGGCTTCTGCCAAAGTTTCGTATTCTCTTCTTACCAGACACACTCTGCCAGCAAATTCATTAACTAATCGATTTAGTGCTTACGTCGGTCAGATCCTAATTTACAGTTTGGCAAAAAGACTACTGGGAAGAAAGTAAAAACCTAAAACAATCAAGAAAGGCATCTCTTTGGACCACTTCAGTCTAAGTATTATGTTGCTTAATCACGATGGCTTTGGTGTTTAAAATTAACATAAAGAAAGCACTAGCACGTTTGCATTTTCCCTTAAAGCAACCTCCAGATATTCCTCAATATACTACTAATCATGCTTATAATCATTGATGACTCATCCAACTAGTCTTGGGGAAAATAATCGACAATAGACCACGTTTATTTATAGACTACAACATATTCACAGGCTACACAGAGGGAACCAAGCAATATCCGAAACTGTTCACAACTTGGAGCCTCGTTGCAGTATCAGAACTTCTCACATTGGATTGGCCAGCAAAAATGATATACAGCTCACAAAGTTACAAGGGGAGAAGAGAGGAAAGCGATGGAAAAGAACAAGTTGACTTTGAGGAAAATAAATCCAAGTGCCTACTTAATAGGGTGAGACTACTTTGCTCGTATACGGTACATTTTAAGAACCCTCTTCGGACATCAGAAGTGTGATGTCTTCCATATCCAAGATGTAACAACTTAAGCAGATTAGGTATTGTTGGCTCATTCCGGTAGTTTGAGACGATTGAACAGTACGAGGAAACTTTGCTCAGGAACAATGTAAAGGAAACCCAGATCTGCACCTTTCACATATGGGCCAATACCCTACATACAGACATCAAACAGAAGGGAAAAAAAGAGTTAAAAAAAGCAAGGCAGATTCGCTGAAAGGTGCTTGCTAAACAGGCTTGTATAAAGAAAGAAATGATAATAGACATCCTGAACCAGCTATTCACCTTGGCACTGAGTTGGAGAAGTTCTCCTTCAACCCATTTTGGATTCCGGAACCCGAATTCTGCTATCCTTCCTTGACCTTTGTAACTTGCAACCTGGGTAAATGAATCTCAAATCAACTGTGATATACCCATAGCTTCATTTTTCATGCAACTTATATTACATTCTAAACCTAGTATATTATAGGGCACAGAGAGTTCATTTTTCTTGCAACCTGGTACACGCACTTTGTTTCAGAGAGTTCATTGAGTGGAATCAAATGAATCAAATTAAATTAGTGCATTACTTCATAAGAGAGGACACAGGGGCACACAGTTCAAATCATATAGTATATGCATGCTACAAGTATAGACACAAAGAAGGCATTGCCAATGAAAAGCAGAAATGGTCTTTGTTAGTCAGTTGTCAATGATCTATAAGTTTCCATATTACTGACATAGGGAAGAGAAAGAGAATGCAAAATTTGAGTGCTCGATCTTCAAATCATATACGAAATCAACCACAAACACACAAAGGTGCCATTTGCAAGAAAATTACCACTCCTAATTCATCTGGATACATCCCACGGTTGGAAAGGCGGTTCCCTTTCCCAATTTTAGCTCGAAATGTCACCTGGATATGCAGAAATTACCACAGCTTAGCACAACACAAGTTACAAGTCCTAGGATATAAGCATACAGTGAAGATGTGGTTACACAGAGCAAGTAGACATTTCTAAGCTATAACCTGGCCAGCAGGAACATTCAGGTCTCCAGTTAGCTTGACTGCTTCAACATATTCGAAAAACTCCACATCGTCAGAATCATCTTTGCCATCTGAACTAGTCCACTGTCCATATTTACGCCTGAGTTGCACTAACTCAGTACCATAAGGGCCAAATGAACCAACATATAGGCCTGTACTTCAAATGGCAGAACTCCTTTAGAAGATAGTTAATAAGTAAAGCAAGAAAAGGACTTGAAATGTCAGCAATAAGAAGACTCACCATTAAAGGGATCTAGATCTCCTGTTGACGTGCTGATACGACTAAAATTAGTATACTCAGATAATCTACTCCGCTTCTGTGCTTGACTAACGGCAAATTTAACCATGTCACGCATGTTTTTGGTAACCTATTTATGAAGTAAAGGGAAAACTATTAGCAATGAACAATTCAAGATAATATATATGGCACCCAGAAGTAATGAGAATTCATAATATTTCTTCATAATATTTCCAATCTTAAACACTTCGGACCTAAAACTAAAAAACCTTTTCCACAGTTAAAAAATAAACTTGAACCTTTGATAGTACCCTCCTATTTTAAGATCAGACAAATTATAGCATGATGCAAGCTTCCTACAATAAATACTACAGTACTAAAAAAAGAAAGAAGGAAAAGACATCAAGCAATGACAGTCTTTAGAAACTCTTCGTTCCAATATCATTGTAAGCCATGAATGACCATGCTCAACAAAAGTATCTAACTCAAATGATTTTATTCATGAACCTAAAAAATTGGTACAACCTAGAAGATAGTGTTTTTCCTGATGGCATAGAAGTTCAACTGACCTTTGGAGAAATCTTGTCAGAATTCCAAAATGCCTTGGCAACTTCAGAAGGCATGAGCTCGGAGACACTTTTAGCTGCTAGAGCGGCCACTTTGACCTTAGATGCTCTACTTTCTCTGGTATCCATATCCATGCTTTTCCCTGGAATATGCAACACAAAAGAATCTCTCTCCACATCTTTGATTTCAGCAGGACGACGCACATACTCATCCTTGGTAGGAACATCCTCATTATTATGTACAACTCCACCAATAAAAAGTTTCATATCCAAATCCTTTTCATCTTCGGTGGTATTGCCTTCCTCTCCTAGAGTGACTTCGTCAGGCTGAATTTCATCCAGATTATCCACTTCGTCTTCAGAAATCTCATCAGAATCTGATGACTTTTCACTATCTTCTTGCATCAATTGGTTCACAGAATTGTCGTCCTCTATCACTTCCTTAGCCACATCAACATTCATGACTTTAACTTTCAGTCCTGGAATCTTTTTCTTGAGAAAGTTTATCACGCTTTTTATTCCCTCCTCAGTTGCTCCCTCAATATTAATGCCCTTCTCCTCACTATTCTCTGTCTTACTTTCATTTTTCTGAAGATCTACTAGGGTTGTATTCTCAACTTCGGAAGTAGATGAGCCTTTTTCAGGTTTGGATGGTGTTAGAACGGAGCTTGCTGAATTGTCTTTGGCTTGGTGCAAGTACACAACCTGAAAACAAATATCATATCAGACTACCGCAGGGAGAGTGCACTTCAAACTGCATACAAACTACACAAAATTCTTATCCCAAGACATGAGACTCATGCTACAGACTCACAGTGAGGGCTTCTTTCTATGGAACAAGGAGGTACGACCAAAACGTGCATAATATAAAAGTACTGTAAACTATAATCATTGCTGAGTATGTTCGTAGGAGCTCAGTATGTACATCTGCACTGACTAGGAGACTAGGACATAGTCAGCCAGGCCATCTTCAACACTTAAAAAATCTAATAGGCAAATGCAGATTTCAGATGAAATATTATTATGTAACAGAAGCATCAATATGTCACCTGCATAACGTATGTCCCGTCGGCATTTTTTACCACAAAAATTTCAAAAAGGGGACTTCCAGGTGATGCTGTAACCAATTGTCTGCAACAAATAATAATCACTAATGTTTCCAGTAGATCTTCCATAAATCAAAACCCACAAGATTGTACCTTGGGCTGTAACTCTTGCCAACAAATCTGCCCACACCAGGAGTTATTCGTATTAGTCTTCCAAAGGGATCTTCTGAATCTTTTGGGTAGCCAACCCACCACCCTACCTGCTTATACAAAGAGAATGGTTTAGGAAGCAGCAAAAAGTTTCCCACAAAGCAGGCTCAACTAGCAAGGCCACACATCAAATTCACAGAACACCTAAAAATTCCAGAAAAGCCAAAAAAGAAGGCACACACTTAGGAGCCCCGTAAAAAACTGTCCAGCATGAAATTAGAGCAATTGTACAAAGGAAGGAAAAATTAATCTATTCTTCCAATGGAATCTATATGTAATGCTTCAAATAAGTGGGAAATAAAATTAGAACTCAGCTAGGTCCCTAGAAATAGGAAATCCAAGAGC
Organism: Spiraea crenata; assembly: GCA_033992175.1. Classification (NCBI taxonomy): domain Eukaryota; kingdom Viridiplantae; phylum Streptophyta; class Magnoliopsida; order Rosales; family Rosaceae; genus Spiraea; species Spiraea crenata. Next base: position 6,691,577 of record JAVBHV010000046.1, read on the forward strand.
AGTAGAAAAGATTACCAGTCCGCTTCCAGTGTACCTACACAATCTCGAAGCATCATGGTACCGCTCCTCCTCAACTGCATTCTGCAATCACATAACAGATAGGTTAACAAACACATTATGATGTGAGCAAGTACGCAATTACAATGGCGAAAATTCTCATCTAACCTTCAATTGAGACATGATCTCAGCAACAGTGTCCTTTGATGTAGCTTCTGCAATACACATTTTCAGTTTCGCAGCCTCCTGGAAATCTTCCTTCTCGATTGCATCTTCAAGTTGAAACTACACATAACAGAACATCAAAAATTCGTAATTTCGGATAAGTAACTTCAACTAAACTCAGCAAGCTTACATCTTTGACTACTCAACAACTCAGTCAAACCAATAATCAATCAAACCAAACTCAAATTCCAGCAACCAACAACTCCACATTGAAAAATCAACAAACTTTCCAATCAAAACACGAACAATTACTTAAAAAAAATCGAAACCGAAATACCTTGAGCACAGAGGCGAAGCTCTCGGCCTGTTCAATCTCCGAAAAATGGCGGCTCCATCGATTCCAATCCCATTCCAAAGACGACCCAATACAGTCTTCAGTGTTGCTGTTGCCTTCGCTGCACCGGCAGCACAAAGTCGAGCTCTTTCGATTCCGGCTCGTCGGAGAAGAAGGCTTGGATTGAACAGAGCAGGCCCAACTGAGAGCAAAGCTCAGATTCCTGCTGGTGTTGAATTTGGGCCCGAATTTGGGTACTGGGATTGCTTGTTGCCCAACGCCCCAGCCGTTGGCCACCGCCATGAATGGATGCTTTGCGCTCTCGCCGCCACCACAACAATCTGTGTTTGGATTTTGTGTGGGGATTTTTTTTTGGTTCAACTCGAGATATCTGGTCTCTTTGTTTTTGTGTGTCTTATTTGTATTGGAAGCTAAGAAGATGAAGTCTTTGAAGTGATATATGGATAGAATCGCCGGGCAAAACTTACAGGCCCACGAGATTTGTGGGTTAAATATCTTTTAAATTTTACGAGCCCGAATTACCAACGAAGGCTATTTGACTGATTATACACGTAACAAACTAGGGATAGGCCTGAGTACCTCTCCTATCCACCAAGTTTATTTGTCCCAAGTCAATCATATATCGGCACATGGTCTTTTCGCAGTGGTCGCCGCGACTCACGAGTTTGGGTGTTAGAAAGTAGGAGATTCAAGAGTGTTCATATGCATCTGGTGGTCGGGCAAATTTGCTGTTCAGAAGAAGAAAAACCAAAGGAACAGGCATGAAATGGCGCCACATTCATGATCAGAATCCTCTCTGCATTGATGAACAAATCATAGTCGGTTCTCAGATTCATCATTACAATGACAAACCATAGCAACAGCCATTTCAAAAGCATGGCAAGTGATGGTCAGGTACACATTTACACCATTCAGCCTTCCTCAGCATGTGGGGTTAGAAAATCCAGTTAAAATTTGAGGACTAAAACCCAGGACACAGTCTACAGTTGTTACCGGGTGGACTCAATAGCGATGACATGTCCAACAGAAGGGACTGGCCTTGGACTTGATGGATCCCGAGTAGACAGAGGGATACTCCCATTCTCGGCAGCTTCCAATGCAGTGTCTGCCTCATTGCTTGCACCTACACCTGCATTTTCTGTACGGACTGGACGAAGCAGACCTTGCAACCTCAACAAGTAGCTCTGACTGTAGGGTTGGGGGGTTCTCACGTAGCGGTTGGCTGTCAACACACTTACAGACGACCTCTCAGAATCAGGGCGGAGATTGGATATAGCACTAAGGTCGAGATTTGGGAACACTGAGCAACGGCAACGGGGACATTTCACATTGAGTCGAAGCCACTCATCGATGCATTCCACATGGAAATTGTGAGCGCAAGGCAGGCCACGAACCTGCACCACTTCCAGTAAAAAGCTTCTGGTAAAATTATATATGCTTGTAAGGGTGGGAGAGAAAGGTGCATTGTTTCATATAAAGCTTTACACTTGGTTGCCATTTTTTGAGAGAATTAGATTAACATCTTATAGAAGGCCACGGAAGGGGTCCATGCTCCAATTCATTTACTAACATTTTGACGGTGAAACATAATATTTGGATTTCCTAGAAGGTAAAACCAATCGAGAAGCAACTTATGTTCTTAAACTTTACCTCATTGTTTTCGTGGAACTCTTCCAAGCAGATTGGACATTCACTGCAATCAGTTGGAACAGCCTTCAGTCTGAACTTTGGAACCTCCTGAATGAGTGCTTCCACTGCTTCTCTCTGCAACACCCAGACAAGAACATCAATCAGAATTCAGAATTATAGCCTCAATATTCAATACTGAATTGATATGGACAACCATCAGCAGGAAACGTTTGGGGTTACCTGCGCTGGAGTCAAGTAAAGTCCAGGTTGATATGCAGTAGCATCTTGGCCCATCCCTCTTGTTCTTGAGCGGCAGCTTCGAATGCCCAATCTGGCACTCGAACCATATCAACCAAAACCTTTAACAAAGGTAGAAACTATTACCATGAATAACAGGAACAGTTGGACCAAAACACAAGAAATGAACAGCAAGTGGCAACAGTCAAAACAATATTATCTCGGTATATTCTAATATTCGATGTGACAACAAAACTCAAATAAGCTATACTCATACTAGGCCACGAAATGGAATAGATAACACCTTGTAGACAATAGTAGGTGAAAAAATCGTTATGAGCTCCTGCAGAAGAACAATAGATAACGTGATACCTATTTCCGTTATCTATATAGGCCCAAAACCGTTGTCCTTGAATCTCTAGAAAGAGGAAGATAACGGTTTTTAAAAAATATTTATTTGTAAAAATGCGGTAGTTGCTGCACTAAAGAGAGGAAGACAACGATTTTAAAAAAATCGTTATTTGTTAAAAAACAGTAATTACTATCCACTTAGGGGGAAACCAAAATACAAAATTCCCTCTATGTCCGCTTTTTAATTTTTGAACCTCTCCCTCAATCTCAAAACCCTATTTTTCTCTCTCTCCCGCATCTCTTTCAACCTCACAGCCTCCTCTTCGATGCCTCCTCTCCTTCAACCTTCAACCTTCGTCAACCTCTTTTCGAATCCTCTCTTTTGACATTTCGACCATAGCCACTACCTCGAGAACTCTTCCGATTCATTATTCCTCTTTCCTAACCCTAGTTTCTTTATTTTGAATTTGGATTTGGGCAAACCAAATTCGATTTTGGGATTTGTCGATTTGTCAGATTTGGTAGCTTACTCGAGGCACTGTTATTTGAGGCTTCGCGCATCTTCACAGTGAGGCCGCTGCTGAAGGGGCACTACAAAAAACACCTCTTTTACGAGGGCCAAAACTCGTCGGAACTTCTAATTTCCCGTTGCGAAAGACTTTTTTCGACGGAAGATCGACGAGATGATTGGTACAAATTCATCTGTAGGAAAAGGTTCTTTTCCAACGAACTCGTGGGAAAACGTTACATTTGCGACGAACAATTGTGTTCGTTGGTAATGTATTTTCAACGACTGGAATACTTTTTCAACAGCTTTAGTTCGTAGCAAAAGTATTTCCAAGGGCATTTGCCGCTGAAAAAGACAAAATAATATCCAAAAATAAAAAATAAAAAATCTTTCATCCGAATCCTTTAATTAATAGATAATTGTCCTATGATCATAGAACTATTCCAGATTGTCAAAAATAACATACACAACCTAACAATCTACTAATTACAATCCTAAATTACATAGTGTTTTTGACATCCAATTAGTAGGGTGAAGGCAGACTCCATGTCATCCTCATAGCTCTAACTCCATCATCTCCATCTCCTTCCTCAAATAGTGAGAAATTCTGTTCACCAACCTGTTATAAATTGTACAACTGAAAAATCTAAAGTAAAGCAAGATTAATACTATTTTTCAACATACTAAACATAATCAGTAGATATGTGCATAATGCAAGACCAACAATGAAAACTAAGAGAATGTTTACAAACATAATTAGATAAATCCCCAGATAAATAGCAAGTTAATATTAATTACCAATCAGCTACTTATAACTCAGTCATGATAAACAACGATACATAATCAACATTCATAATTACTGTTCAGATACATATAACAAACTCAAACAGCATCCCAAATAAATTTGAATGTTACCTCAAATTTTAGCAGTGATTTCAACCTCCACATAAGCATAAAAACGTTTAAGAATTGTCTACTAAAACCTGCAAAAATTATAGAGAAATTAGCACTCAAATACAGAGGACTACAAAAGAGGTTAGATAATATGTTACATGAATTCCTATTTACAAATACGAAGCTGATTACTACTACACGAGAAACAAACACGGAAAAAAGAAGAAGATGATTCTCTCCTTGATAGTTTCATAGTGGTTTCATCCAACCTCAGATGAAAGCTTGCCCAACAGACAGTTTTTGTATCCTGCTTGGAGTCTCAAGACCCTGATAATTTCAAAAATCAACACAAATCATTAATTCATGAAAAACTTAGCAAACACATGAAACTAGTATATCCTAAATGACAAACAAGTGTAAGAAGCTCACTTGAGAGCACCAGGAATGACATCTTCTTAATCTTATCATATGGTGGGCGAATCCCCTCATACACCTTCAAATGAGCAAGAGCTCCAGCACCACGAATTAATGTTCATATGTACAATGAAGTCACATCTCAACAAAGCAAAATCGAAACGTATACAGTTCCCATTCGAAACAATCTAATCACCTAATGGATCTAATTTAAGCTGAAAAAAAACATTCATGCTAAAATTAAGCAATTAGAGATAAACTGCTTGTCTCTAATACAAATGAAATAACAAGTAAGAATTTGATGACCATTTCCTTCAAACTGAACTAATCGTCATAATCATCCAACAAGTTCAAGACTTTTTCAGCTCTATTCTATTCCAACAATCCATTTCAGAATCAATCACAAAATCAATAATAAATTCAAAACACCAAGTAGCATAATCAACATCATCTCAGATTTCAATTAAATCAGCAAATGGGTAGCAAAACAAAACACACCCACGAAAAGGGCTTCTACCAAAAAACTACTATCATACCTTTATTATGCCCAAAAACACTACCACAATAAAATTATTACAAAATACTACTACTTTCCCAAAAATACACTAGAAAGCCCACTACAACTCACGCGAGCGTGAGACTCACGCACACCTCCGCCTCCGTCGCCAAAAAAAGTGAAAATGTTTCTGCCTCGATCTCTCTCTACAGTGGGTTTGGAGTTACAATCTTCATGTCTATGGAAAGAGGGCGACAAGACGAATCCAACCCAATTGATTTCGTGTCAAATGGAGTTCGGATGAGAAAGTTATGGGTAAAAGAGTGTTTTGAAGTTTGTGGGGAAGGAGGACTGCCATGTTCTCTCTCTACAGTGGGTCTGGGGTTACAATCTTGGTGTCTATGGAAATAGGGCGATGAGACGAATCCAACCCAATTGATTTCGTGTCAAACGGAGTTCGGATGAGAAAGTTATGGGTAAAAGAGTGTTTTGAAGTTTGTGGGGAAGGAGGACTACCATGTTCTCTCTCTCTCTCTCTACAGTGGGTCTGTGTTACAATCTTGGTGTCTATGGAAAGAGAGCGACAAAACGAATCCAACCCAATTGATTTCGTGTCAAACGAAGTCCGGATGAGAAAGTTATGAGTGAAAGAGTGTTTTGAAGTTTGTGGGGAAGGAGGACTTCCTTCAAAATGAAGGAAGTGTTCCTTCAAAATGAAGGAAGTATTTCTTCAAAATGAAGGACGACTTCCTTCAATGAAGGACGACTTCCTTCAATGAAGGAGGACTTCCTTCAATGAAGGAGGACTTCCTTCAAAATGAAGGAAGTCCTGCAAAATGAATGAAGTGTTCCTACAAAATGAAGGAGGACTTCATTCAAAATGAAGGAGGACTTCCATCAATGAAGGAGGATTTCCTTCAAAATCTGAAGGATGTGATTCTTCAAAAATCTGAAGGACATGTTCCTGCAGATCTGAAGGAGCATTTCCTTCAAATTGAAGGATGTGCTCCTTCAAATTAAAGGAAGTTCTCCTTCAAAATCTGAAGGGAAGTGCTCCTTCAAAAATCTGAAGGACAGTTTCCTGCAGATCTGAAGGAGCACTTCCTTCAAATTGAAGGATGTGCTCCTTCAAATTGAAAGAAGTGATCCTTCAAATTGAAGGAAGTTCTCCTTCAAAATCTGAAGGGAAGTGCTCCTTCAAAAATCTGAAGGACAGTTTCCTGCAGATCTGAAGGAGCACTTCCTTCAAATTGAAGGATGTGCTCCTTCAAATTGAAGGATGTGCTCCTTCAAACTGAAGGAAGTGCTCCTCAAACTATTCTTTCTCCTCAAACTGAAGGATGTGCTCCTTCAAACTGAAGGATGTGCTCCTTCAAACTGAAGGATGTGCTTCTTCAAACTGAAGGATGTCTTCCTTCCTTCAACTACCGTACTGCAAATTCCCAGAAACTAGACTTTGATGGAGGTGTTCCTTCAAACTGAAGGATGTGCTTTCTCAAACTGAAGGATGTACTCCTTCAACCTGAATGATGTGCTTCTTCAAACTGAAGGATGTCTTCCTTCCTTCAACTATTGTACTTCAAATTCCCATAAACTGAACTTTGATGGAGGTGTTCCTTCAAACTGAAGGATGTGCTCCTTCAATTTGAAGGATGTGTTCTTTCAATTTGAAGGAAGTCCTTCAAAATGAAGGAGAAAGAATAGTTGTGTTGACTCACCATCAATTCATATTATTTTTTATATCAATCTTCATCTAAATAACCCAACAAAGCTTTCTAGACTAGTTTCAAAGATACCTTGGCCGGAAACTCACCGGAAAGTTTCAACCAATATGTGAGGCTCTCCGGCGATGATCCGCTGGAAACTAAGGCTCAATGTTGGTTGGGCTGTGTCTAAAATGATGAGAGGATGAAGTTTTTGGTGGTGGTTTGTCCCATTTGTCGCCGGAATCAGAGAATCTCGCCGGAAAATGTGAAGACGTTGCTGCTCTGTTCTCTCTCTATAGTGGGTCTGGGGTAACAATCTTGGTGTCTATGGAAAGAGGGCGACGAGACGAATCCAACCCAATTGATTTCGTGTCAAACGGAGTTCGGATGAGAAAGTTATGGGTAAAAAAGTGTTTTGAAGTTTGTAGGGAGATTTCTAGCGTGGATGAAGAGATTGAGCGTATTTTGCAGCACGCGTGAAGTGAAAAGTTGTTATTAAAGTGTACAACCCAATTATAAATCAAGATGTGTCAAAGTAGTAGTATATTGTAATGTTGAAAGTGTAGTAGTGTTTTTGAGTATTTTGATCTTCAAGTAGTATCAAAATGTAATTTTTCCTATTTCTAACCACACACAATTGGCCTCGCAAATAATACAGCAATGACCAAGGATTGAAAAGTCAACAAAGTCGGTCGACATGTCGCCGACAAGTCGTTTTTTGGAGGCTTCGACATGGAAACGGGGGGTGAAGCGTGAAGCTTCCCCCGGAGTCGCCGATGTCGCAGGATGTCGAGGATGTCGACCGAATTATCGAGGAATGTCGGCAAACCCAGAGAAGAGTCTTCGTGAACTTAGACGGGATGAACCCAGGCGGCGAATGATCAGTGCGTTCGCGACTCCGTGAACTTGGACGAAAAACAGGAAATTGATGGAAGAAATATCATGGGCTTCAAGCAATGGCAGTTTGATGGCGACTTCAAATTAAAATTAACGGTTGGAGGGCTGAATTTTCTTCTGAATTGAAGAAACACCAGATGGACATCGGCTGCACCATTTTTTTTAGAGAACATCGCCTGCATTTGTTTGTTGATCTGATGTGGAGTCAAGCAATGGCAGTTTGATGGCGACTTCAAATTAAAATTAATGGGGGGTTGAATTTTCTTCTGAATTGAAGAAACACCAAACGGACATCGGCTGCACTTTTTTTTTTTTAGAGAGAACATCGGCTGCGTTTGTTTGTTGATCTGATGTGGAGAATGGAGATGAAGAGTACCCCTGTCCCACCATTTAATTTATAGATTATTATATATATATATATATATATATATATATATATATATAGGGAGAGGATCAAGGGACATCCTTTTTTCCTAAACATCATTTCTCATCCATTGATTTTACAACTTTTTGTGGGACCCATTGATAATGGGTCCGATCCAACGGATGAGAAAGGATGTTTAGGAAAAATGATGTCCCTTGAACCGGACCCATATATATATATATATATATATTAAATCATTGCATATATATATATAGAGTTTGGTTCAAGGGACATACTATTTTGACACACCATTTGAAACATCCCTTCTTGTCCGTTGGATCGGATCCATTATCAATGGGTCCCACAAAAAGTTGTAAAATCAATGGACAAGAAGAGATGTTTCAAATGGTGTGTCAAAATAGTGTGTTCCATGATCCTGACCTATATATATAGAGTTTGGTTCAAGGGACATACTATTTTGACACACCATTTGAAACATCCCTTCTTGTTCATTGATTTTACAATTTTTTGTGGGACCCATTGATAATGGATCCGATCCAACGGACAAGAAAGGATGTTTCAAATGGTGTGTCAAAATAGTATGTCCCTTGAACCGGACTATATATATATATATATATATATATATATATATATATAGGGAGAGGATCAAGGGACACACCATTTTCAAAAACACCCTTTCTTGGCCGTTGGATCGGCAACTTTTTGTAGGACCCATTGATAATGGGTCCAATCCAACGGCCAAGAAAGGGTGTTTTGAAAATAGTGTGTCCCTTGAACCGGACCCATATATATATATATATATATATATATCCAACTCTTCATTGTGGTTTTGTTGTGATCCAAAGTTGAGTCCATGACTTGATCTGCAGTGGAGATGAGGCCATGTTTTTATTGTGAATTGTTGAGTCCGTGAGTGAGCATTTCAAAGATTTTAGCTATCTCAAATGCAGAGTTTGTCTGCCAATTTCAATTCTTCCATGATTTTGTCGACTATCAATTATAATTTTGCATATAAATCAAAGACACCCAACAAAGAATACCATGTGCAATCCTATATTTCGACTTGGTCAAGTAATATCACTTGGATAAACTACTGTATGATGTTAGATGGAAGCAGATATAACTTTAAACCTGCTAGGCACTCTGCCTTTTATTAAAGAATTCCAACAAAAAATGTGTATTTATTATTGAATAATTAAGTTATGCTTTATGTGTTTTGCATTGTAGCTTTTTATAGTGTTATTCTCTCTCAATCTAGAAACATTTTATCTCTATACATATCATATCATCAGGCATTTTAGGATATTTATTAAACTTGAACATGCATTGTGAGATGATTAAACACTTCCTTCAGTTTCATTCAAAATTTCCAATTTTTAAAGCTGATTTTCATCAGTTTCTTAGACGGTCGTCGACATCGACATCGATATCCGAAATATCCGTCGATATATCCGTAAATGGAGTTATCGATATTTTTATCGACATCGATATTTTAAACCTTGGCAATGACCAATTTTATGATGGGTGCCAACTATTCTCGGATATTTCCAACGAGATGATAACCCTTTTCCAAGGACATCGTTTCGTTGCAAAGCAATATACTAATTCCCGACGGGAAATAATTTTTGGTCGGAAATAATGCCTTTTGCGACTGTAATTTGAGGTTGTTGGAAAAGTTTGGTCACAAATGACTATTTTTGTTGTAGTGGGGGTGAGTGTATCTCGTTAGATCCGTCAGAAAATGGGGTCGGTGAGCTTGACTTCAATATTGGCCAGCGGCTGCCAGAGTTTCACGTCAACAGCGGCCATTGTGCGCACATTAGCACTCACCCACGTTCTGTGGTTCGATAAGTCTTCTGCCCATTTGAAGGTATACTCTCGGTTCATTAGTTTTATGTAATTCCCATTTTCTGCGTCCCTTCGCTCATCATTGGCATGATCATCACAAGCAGGTCACATTTCGAGAGCTTTCGGATTTTGGGTTTGATTGGTTTTGTGGGTTTCTTTCTTTCTTGGTGTTGCTCTCAGCAGTGAAGCAAATTTTGGGTTTTGGTTAAATTTGTGCTATTGGGTTTCCTTTTTTTTGTTGATGTTGGTTTATAGTACTGAAATGAATTTTGGGTTTTGTTTTTTTTGTTGTTGTTGTTGTTGTTTTTGCAGAATGTGGGCAGCACCTGAATCCAACAGTCAGCTCATTTCGACTCGTCGACAGGAGCAAGAGCTTCAGATTGTCTCGGAAGATAGCCCAATTAAGAAGGTGAACACTAATTTCTTGTACATTCACAACCTTTTTTGTTGAAATTTTGAATTTTTCTCTTGTTTTGAACAAAAAAGATTATTGCTTTTTACAAAAGCCTGTACTAGACAAGGATGTAATGAATGAAATTTACAGAACCCACCATGAATCGATACAGTGAGTGCAAGCACTTGATGTCCTGTTTGTGGTTTTTTTGGACTTGTGTTTGGTTTTGATTTGTTGCAGTTGCATGAGTTTGTACTATTTACTAACAATTTGCTTGTTGGTAATTTTGTGGAGGGGTGTCAGATCTCCAGAAACTCCGCCTGGGTAGGGTTTAGGGTACCCTAAACCTTACACTGCCGGTCCCAAGCCCGGATAAAGGAGGAGGGGGTGGTGCGTCAGGTAGTCGACAGCCGGCATTGAGATTTTTATCGAATCCACATGAGAATGAATCCTAAACGTACATGCGCTAAAGCTAGGTCGTTACTCGTAAGTGACGCGCCGAGTGGTCCGAACACAGTGATAAGTGGGCAAGGGCCGCTGTATCTCCAGTGGCACCCAAATACAGTGTCAAACAAGCAAGGGGACCATAAGAAAAACTTCCTTTTGAACGACTTCACAAGAAGTCGGCTGGAAGCATCTGCTGAAAGTAACTTCACCCAGGACACGCAAAGGAAGGACTGTAGGAGACCAAGGCAAATAGGATAGGATAGTAGGATTCTAGAGAGTAGAACACGCCTAGGAACTTGGAATATAGGAACCTTAACCGGAAAGTATATGGCAGTGGCGAGAGTGATGAAGAAGAGAAGGATAAGTATCATGTGTCTCCAAGAAACAAAATGGGGTGGTAGTAAAGCTAGAGATTTGAAAGGCACAGGGTTCAAGATGTGGTACTCGGGTGTAGATAGTAGAAGGATCGGAGTTGCCATCATCCTAGATAAGCAGTTATCACAGTGTGTAGTAGATGTCAAACGGAAGGGGGATATAATTTTAGCAGTTAAGATCTTGATAGGACAAAAGATCTTAAATGTGATTAGTGCCTATGCACCCCAAGTTGGGCTAGATAGAAGTTTGAAGGGGAAATTTTGGGAAGATCCTGGAGAAGTAGTCCAAGGAATCCCCAAGACGGAGAAGTTGATGATCGGATGAGACCTAAATGGACACGTAGGTTTAGAGACAGGTAGCTATGGGGGTTATCATGGGGGACATGGCTATGGAGAGATGAATGCAGAAGGGGAAACCATCTTGGATTTCGCACTTGCATATGATCTCTTTGTAGCCAACACCTTCTTTAAGAAATGGGAAGAACATGTAATCACCTATAAGAGCGGGTCATCAAAAACACAAATAGATTTATTTTTAATGAGGAAGGAGGAGCGTATAACTTGCAAGGATTGCAAAGTTAAACAAGGAGAGAGCGTAGCAAACCAGCATCGCCTGTTGGTTATAGATGTAAATATCGGAAGTTATTGGAAGAAGAACAAGGCTCCACAATGTCCACGAACAAGATGGTGGAATATGAAAGGAGAAAAGCAAATAGCCTTCAAGGGAAGGGTCCTAGCACAAGGCACCTGGGAGTTTCAGGGGAATGCTAACCAAATGTGGGACTCTATGGCGGCCCACATCCGAGCAGCTGCAAAAGAGGTCTTATGTGAGGCTAGGGGTTTTGCTCCGTACCAAAAAGAATCCTGGTGGTGGAAAGAAGAGGTGCAAGAGAAGGTTAGGGCAAAGAAGGACTGTTGTAAGGCGGTTTATAAAGATAGAACAGACGAAAAAATGAAAAGATATAGAATAGCGAAGAAGGAGGCGAAGCAAGCCGTGAGTGAAGCGAAGAAAGCGGCTTTCGACGATTTGTATAAGCAGCTAGATACCAAAGAAGGAGAACTGGGTATCTATAAACTAGCCAGGGCTAGAGAACGAAAGACAAGAGACCTAAATCAAGTGAGGTGCATTAAGGATGAGAACTGGAATGTGCTAGTTAGGGAGAAGGAGGTTAAGGATAGATGGAGAGCTTATTTTCATAACCTTTTTAATGAAGGACACGAGAGAGGCGTCACCTTGGGAGAGTTGAGCAACTCAGAAGAGTGCAGAAACTACTTCTTTTACCGCCGAATCAGCAAGGAAGAAGTTGGGGAAGCTTTGAAAAAGATGAAGCAAAGGAAAGAAGTGGGCCCCGATGATATACCAATCGAAGTATGGAAGGTGCTAGGGGAGAAGGGTATAATGTGGCTCGCAAAGCTTTTCAACGAGATCTTGAAAACGAAGAAGATGCCAAATGAATGGCGGAAAAGCACCCTAGTGCCCATTTACAAGAATAAGGGGGACATACAAAACTGCATGAACTACAGAGGTATTAAGATAATGAGTCATACAATGAAGCTTTGGGAGAGAGTAATCGAGCACAGATTGAGGAAGGAGACAAGGGTGTCAAACAATCAATTCGGGTTCATGCTAGGGCGCTCAACCATGGAAGCTATTCATATCGTGCGGAGAACAATGGAAAGGTATAGAGATATGAAAAAAGACTTGCATATGGTTTTTATAGACTTAGAAAAATCATATGATAGAGTCCCAAGAGACATTCTTTGGAAGATCTTATGATGGAGCGAGTACGACGGTAAGAACACATGAAGGGCAAACGGAGAGTTTTCCCATCACTGTAGGGTTACACCAAGGTTCCGCACTAAGCCCATATCTTTTCGCATTGGTAATGGATGAGTTGACAAGGCATATCCAAGGGGATATCCCCTGGTGCATGCTGTTTGCGAGCGATATAGTGCTGATAGATGAGACTCAGGGGGGAGTAAACGCGAAGCTCAACCTCTGGCGGGAAGCGTTGGAAGCGAAGGGGCTACATCTAAGTAGATCTAAGACAGAATACCAAAGAGCGAATGTTTTAGCTACCTTGGATCGATCCTCCAAAAGAACGGAGATCTAGATAGAGATCTCAACCATCGGATACAAGCAGGATGGATGAAGTGGAGGAGTGCATCGGGTGTCTTGTGCGATCGCCGGATACCACTAAAACTCAAGGGAAAATTCTATAGGACGGCAGTAAGGCCAGCACTACTGTATGGCACAGAATGTTGGGCATTTAAACATCAACATGAACACAAAATGAGTATAGCGGAGATGAGGATGTTGCGGTGGATGTGTGGGCACACGAGGATGGACAAGATTAGAAACGAGGACATTCGAGAGACAGTTGGAGTCTCCCTAATTGGAGATAAGATGAGGGAGAATCAGTTAAGGTGGTTTGGGCATGTGAATAGAAGACCGACAGATGCTCCGGTTAGAAGAGGTGTCCCTGAGATAGCGGTTCAAGGAAAAAGAAGTAGAGGGAGACCAAAGAAGACCTAGAAGGATACCCTAAGAAAAGATATGGAGTACCTAGGGGTAACGGAAGATACTACACATGATCGAGCGCAATGGCGTTTACGGATTCATTCAGCCGACCCCACCTAGTGGAAAAGGATTTGTTGTTGCTGTTGTGGTGTCAGATCTCCAGACAAGCAAATGGCTTCAATTCAGATGGAGTCAGCGGCGGCTCGGAGTTCTCAGGAGATGGAGATCTCCGGTGGTGACTCCACCGCCAAGTTGCAGTTGTCTGAGGACAATCCAACGCGGAATAAAGCTTTCATTGTTATTGGAATTGACACTGCTTTTTGTAGTAGGAAGATGCAAGATTCGGTCAGAGAGACTTGGATGCCTCAAAGGTATTATAGCTCTGTTTTTCTGCTTTTATGTGCACTGCGGGTATGGAATTGTTACAATTATATGCACTGCATTCAGTCTGATGAAATTTCATGAGGAATCTTGACATATGCATTTGCTTATCACCCATGACATTTTTGTAGCATTGCTGACTAACTTAGTAAATTCTTTAGTACAGTAATTGTCACGCCCCAATCCCGAGCTTAATGCCAAGCCCTGAATTAGGGTGTGAATCACATCTCAATCATAGAATACGAAGGACTTCTATAATCGAAATGTGACGAAAGATAAATAAAATACGTAAAGGATGAGGGATTACTCAAGATTGCCAAGTAAAACAAGATCTTCATTGTATTACAAAAAGACAAGAAGCGTCTTGATTACAACACCTAAACCCCTATAATCTAAATTGTCTTCACTTGGCTACTCTCTTTACGCTCTACTGGACCTGCAGGCACAAAATTCTAAGGGTGAGCTTGCCGAGCTCAGTAGGGGGCAAAACAATCAACATACAACATATAACAACTAATCATGAAAGTATAATGATGAATAAATGCAATGCGATGTTGCCTCTTCTTCAACTCACAACGTAAATATAAACCCCTCTTGCTAGTCATCTTGTAGTTCTTTCAGCTACCAAATCCGAAACCCGAATAGATCGTTTTACAGACTCTTCCAGAAGGGCTTCACTCCTTGTTTGTGCACGGTTGGGCTGCTCATAGACTTTGGCACCCTGAAAGTTAACTCAACTACACGAGTCTCATAATCTACTACATATTTGTCTTCATAGACCCAACCCAAACTCTCAAAACTATCAATATGCAATTGTATGGCATATGATACGATATGAGCATGCTTATCAAGCAAGCATATAAATCATGAATTTGCAATCAATTATAAGATCAACCAAAACAACCAAGCAATCCAACAAATATCAGTCCATGATTATTCTCATGCTTGCATCCAAGTAACACAAACATACAAACCAAGATAGTACACACAATTACGGAAATTAAACCCCAATGAAAAACCCCCTACCTCAATTCCGAAGTTATTCCACGCTTGCTCGTCGAACACCTTTGAAAATCTTAGTCTCAATAACCCCAACTCTGCCCAATTCCTCTAGAAAGCTGTCCAAAACGACCAAAACAACATAATAACTCAGATAAGCAAGATTCCCAACTGAAAATACCTTAAAGCCTCTATCCAGCAAAAATGACAATTTCTGAATTATGAGCAGATTTCATGACCATGTCTCACCTATCAAAACTTATCGAAATTAAGTCAAAAGGTATGCGCTGTGAAGCTGGTTATACCCTCTACGAAACCATATAAAGATCATAAAATTCGGAGCTGTAAATTGAAAGATATCGACGTGTCGAGTAAGACGCGGAAAACTGGAATTCTGTTTTAACAGTTTCGCGACCCAACTTTCTCAATCCCAACGGCTAACCAAAACTCAACCAAATTCAACGAAACTAATTGGGTTTTGTTCACAGACAATTCAACTATGAATCTATGTAATTTCATTCCAAATGGAACTCTGAGCTAAGAGAAATCAAGGCATGAACTGGGCTATCCGGAATGACAGATTTTCTGGAAATTCATCTTCTCTAATCAATTAACTTGAAACCCACATCTAATTAACCGATTTCAGCCATTTGCATATCTCTAAGTTAACCACACCAGCCAATACAGATTCAATATTTACCTCAGGAACCTTCAAACGATGTTCAGACTCCAATTCGTTCTTCGGTGTCTTGAACCGTACCAATATCACTTGGTCGGTAGCTCTCTTTCCTCTACGAATTCACGACATTGAATGGCTTGAAATTGGTATCTCCTTTCTCCTTTTGGTTTTTGAAGCTCACCGATGAGGATGAACTGAAGATGCTCGCTCTCCGCTGCTCTCTAATGCCCAGAAAGCAAAGTTTTTTCTTCCCCGTGATGCTCTCTGCTTCCTGGTCGCCCTCTTTCTTTTATTTTCATTTCTTTCGGCTTCCTTTTCTCTCTGTTTCTTTTCATTTTGTTCTCTTTGAAACCCACCCAGAATTCTTAATCAAGGCTTTCTTAAACAATGACCATGTGGAGGCGGCACAAAAAGGGATGGCGGCAAGGTGAATGGTTATCCAAGGATAAAATAAGGGGATTGTTACCCGCGGTCCACATTTCTCTACCTGCGCTCCACTTTTCCCCGCCCTTTTCTCCCCCCCCTCCCCCCCACCCCCCCCCCCCCCCCCCCTCCCCCCCCCCCCCCCTTCTTTTTTTTTCCCCAACTTCCCCCCCCCACCCCCCCCACACCCCCCCCCCCACACCCACCACCCCCCCCCACCCCCCACCCCCACACCCACCCCCCCCCCCCCCCCCCCAAACCCCCACCCCCACCACCCCAAAAAAAAAAACCCCCCCCCCTTTTCCCTTTTTTTCTAAAAAAAGAAGTGATTTTCCCCCCCCCCCCCTTTTTTTTTTTTTTCTGTTAGAAATAAATGTGATCAATATGAACATATACAAAGCAATCACATATTACCAAGATCACTCTATGAAACATAAACACTAACCCGGATGATTATAGTGACTTGTAGACATGATGAACAGTAAAACGTGAATAGTGACGTCCTCCAATGGTTGGCAGCACAAGTCTTCTACTTTGTACTAAGGTTTACTCTCTCTATGGGGCGAGATCTTAGTGTATGTTGTAGTACAAGTAGGGACCTATATTAGCCTTTATATAGATAATTAGGTAGACTAAGTTCCTCCCATAAAGGACTCATAATCAATCCTAAACTCTATAGTATTTGTACATGAGATATAGTTAAACTTAACTTCATAAGGTGTCATTCCTTGTGCACTTAGGTTACTTCGTGCTCAAGTAATCCGACTTAGGTTGATGATAGAACTCTCATACATTAATCCTGAAGTATGGTTTAATTGTCAAAGTCCTAATATAATATATGTTAGTCCATATATTCCAACAATCTCCCACTTGGACCAACAATATATTATTATGACAATTAACCAAAAACTCGATTAAGTATACTGAAGTGTCGACAAAAGAGACATATCATACCTGACCTTAATCCAATCCGGCCAACTGCTTATTCTAAAACAGAATTGCATGAGATGATGTGCTATTCCCAACACAGTCTCATACAACCACTAGAAATAGACTAAACAGCCGCATGGATCACTCAAAATACATCTGAAGTGTATAATTGCACTGAAGGTAACCATGAACTGAACTTGCAATGTATACTGGTCCTCTGAAGTGGTTCTGATTATGTCAGAATCCTTCCAAACATGAAAACTGAACCATGTTTGAACTTAAGCTGAACTTTCAGACATTAGTAGCTAATTAATGTCTGAAGCTGAAATATGAACTGAATATTGATTCTATGATGAATCCAAAAGATATTTTATCAGAAAATACTGGAGCTGAATAACCTGATAAAATATGAACTTAACAAAACTATAATGAACTGAACACCATGGTTTTATCACTGAATTCAAAACTCATTGTTTTACAGAATTACTGAAGTTTATGAATCTGTAAATTAAAAGCACAAGGTCTTGCTGAATACTGAAAATGTAAATGAAAACTTAAGTTACTGAACTGAAACTGTAATTCAAAAGTTAAAACTTGTCCACTGAAATTTAATGAATCTGAAAACTGAAACTGCAAGAATGAAGTTTTAACTGAACAATCACATTGAAGATGCGATAATAAACTGTACAAACTTAAGAACTTAACTTAGAACTGTAAAGTGTAGAGCTATAGGCTCCCATGAATAGTTTAGAAACTGAAAAACGCACACCAAAACAGAAAGAAATAGACACCATGATAAATTTTCTTAAGAATGCGTTTGAGAAGAATACTTGATCAATGAAGCTTAATGTACAAGGCACTTGTGCTCAAATGCTGAAAGCAATCAAGGGAAAACTGGAATCCATCATATGTACATAATAAAATTCCACAAAATAAATATGGACTGAATATAATGTGCACGAATGCACAACATAATGCAACTGAAATTGTGATACTTAAAACTGTACTTAAGTTAATTTAAACTGAATATTCATACAAGCAGAATGAGTAAGAATCACATAATGTTCTCATAACAAGACAAATTCCAGTAATGTGGTATGACAATGAATAGCAGATCAATCTAAACATAAGGATGTAATTTACAAAATTCAAACAGAAAACGAATCTCAAGCATCTCAAAAAGTAATCAACTGAAGTAATCAAATTAATTAATGATTACTGGATGCTACTGGATTACTGAAACATTAGGAGATTAATTCGTGCATGACAACAAGTCTGCAATGTTACAAAACTGGATATAAGATATAAAATTCCATATACACTATTAGTGATCAAAACTGTAGTTTGAATGCTCCAAAGTTACATGAGCGTACTTATGATTAGTAAAACACACAACAAATCTCCCACTTATTTTACTAATCTCCAGTCATCCTATTAACCATTATATAAATCAAGCGAGGAATATACATTAATATATAATGGCACACAACTTATATAGATAACGATCACTTGCAAAACTTGATACTTGTGCGTGTGAAGCCCAAAACATATGAATTCTCCCCTTGGGGCAAAACACTCACTATGTTGACACAACTAGAAAAAATAATAGAAAACAAAGTAATGATGTACACTTACATTTTACATGTCTCATTAATACTGAAGGAAGAGAAATTAATCTGGGGACATGAATATATATATGGAAAACACATATATTAAGTTATTTTAGGTCCAAGTGATGCTTGAAAAGAATCTTCCAAATTAACCAAAATGGAAACGATCAGAACACAAAACTTTTGAATCAAGTGCTGGATGATTATAATGAAAATCAATAATCCTTTGCCTCTCTTTTACTTTTCTTATCACATGCATAAACTAAACCTTTAGATGCTAGATGCATGTCGATTTCTGAATGGAATGTAAAATGCAAAAAACACACATTCAAGACTAACAAAACATGTTGCCTCCGAATTTAGAACAACCATATGAATTAATAAAAAATTCAATTTAAAGATATCCAAATTAATCTCATTAATTCTTTGTTAGCCTCATATTACTTTACTGAAGAATTCCTTGATTAGGTAATTAACTTAAGGTATATAAAAAACCAAACACTGAAGAGAAGAGCATAGAAAAAACTCATGTTGCACTTATACGCATACTGAAATTCTAGCAACTTAATCAAGCATAAATGCAACTGGAAGAATATGGTGCATCAGGTCACGATCAAAACCAGAATGATGTCAAAACAACAATGACAAACTGTAATGCACAATTGGCAGTCAATGAGCTAGAAACCAAATAACACTGTGAAGAATCAACACTAAAAAGAGCAATGAAAGATAGGTCTGTACTATGTATATGCTTTAGAAGTGTAGGTTTCAAGTAATTTGTAATTAGCAAAATATTACACCTAATCTCCCTTCTATTTTGCTAATTTCTGAAGCACATACCACAACTCAAGTGAGGGAAACATGCATGGTTATACCAAATGAAACTTAAACATATAACACATGCTGGTCCAAAAAAGTGGCTGAAAAAATCATTTAAAATGAATACATAAATGTGCATAACAAAACCTAGAAACAACGCATTTAAATGTGTCTAGATAGGTTGTTGATAAGGTTTAACTAAAGCATCAAAAACTGTGAAGAGATTTTTATTTCCTGTAAATCTATAGCAAATGAATTTAATCACCATAAATACATTTCCACAAAATTGGTGTTCAAACGGAGGTGAAAAAATCTACTTTATCATCTAATTTTCTCAAGAACAACAACGAATGAGAATGATACTTAAGTAGATGTCTATATATAAAAGGTCATAACTAAAGATGTAGATGCTGTAAAATCATGAACACCGAGAAAGCATCAACTGAAGTGAAAGTAGAACATTGCATGAACTACACATAATGCAAATGATGAGACCACTCTTCAATTGATTATCTTCCATTTCATTAAGTCTGAAAGGACATCTTAAACTGAAGGCTGTGAACTTCCTTAAGACAAGCAAGGCATGCAAGATAACTGTAAAATGGAACTAAAACTGAATGTACAAGCATGCTGAAGTTCACCAGAAAATGTATAACCAGATCAATACCCACAAAGTCAAAACTGTTATGTCATCCCAAGATATTCTCAAAACAAGATTCATTGAAAGTGCAACTGAAGACAAAATGAATACTGAAGTACTAGAAACTGAAAAGAGGGAATGTTTTAAATGACTCGAGGGAAACGTATGCAAGACAAAACTGCACTTAGGAATAAATTTAAAACCTTAAACTTTACCGAAAGAAGACAGATCGAAAATTGATCAAAATAAGAAGCACGGATCAAATCATGAAAACTGAATGCAAACAACACATGCTTGACATGAATTCGATTATCCTTAAATTCCCCAATGCATACGTATTCAATATTAACTCCCGAAAAGAAAAGAGAGATAATCAAATAAGCTTCAGTGTCACACAACCAAACCTTAATGAAAACATAGCACATTATGAACACAAAATCTATATCATGAGTGGTTGACATATTGGTAAACCTCAACTGAAAGTGCAATTTAGATGCAGTTCTAATGAAGCTGAACTTAAATGAACAAAAGTAATCGTTTAAATGAAGCTTAATGAAGATGAAATAGAGGAATGAAGATTTTACCCCATGAAGCAATCAATGAACTCACGAGTTTCCTTAAGGTGACCAAGTTATCTTTCTGAAGTTATGCAATCATCTCTCAATTAATGTAAATACTCGATGAACACCAAAACTTGAAACTGTGAACTAAACATATGACCAAGATGAATGATGGCTTTCTTGTGATATATAGAACTAAAACAATTTCCATGACATGCCTCTATTTTCTTGAAAACTAAAACCATAGAATGATTTCATTGAAGACAAGAGAAAACTGAAACTGAAGTGTGAAGAGAAAAGAATGGAAATTAAATGAAATGGTGGCAAATATAAGTCAAAAGACTTAAAACACATGATTAAATCCCTAGAGCCTTAACAGTGTCATAGTTGACCTATATGAAAATTCCGATGAAAGTGTTTCGATCATAAAACGAATGAAATCATATTGATCTAGGAATTAGTCAAAACTTTTGCTAAGTTTTCTGAAGTTTCATGGAAAAGCTGCATGCGAAAACAAACTTAGCAAATTTAATGACAGATCATAATTGATCTCCAAATTTTAAAACAGAATTTAAACCTTCCTTTTCATAAAACTCAAACTTAGTTTTTCTGGTTTTCTGTTTTACAATTTGATTTTAATTGCAAGTCAATGACTGCAATTCTGAAGCCCCATCATTCTTAGTACACACCATCAGTGGCAAGAGACTAAGTATACTTAATTATACACCCAAGTCTTGAGATTACATAATGTTAGCATGTTGATTGATATCTCAGGATAACAAACAATATGTAACCTGAACATGTAACTCTTAACTTGTTGTACACTGTTTCTCACTCTCGATTTTAGGATTCTTCTCAGGAAGAATATGAAGTAGCTCTACTGTGAGAAACACAAGTCCTGGTTTCTTAACTAAATGGCTAATTTAAGATTATCACAGAGAACCAATCAGTTGGTGCCTATGAAATCTAGCAGCTAACCCGAAACCAAGAAGCTGGAATACTAATGCGCTTAACCCAAGCAAAGCTTGTTGGCTAAGAACCCAACTTATGAATACGCTTGTCAGAAAATTACCAAGCACTGAATTGGGAGCTGAATTGCTCAGTTAATATCTGTACAAGATGAATGTGTTGGAATCTCAAACAATCACAAAACAACCCGAGCTAGCCAGCCAAAACAACAATTCATTCCAACACGTTCTATAACACAATATTTATGTTGAACATACATGAATTTAGACCCACTGGAATCACACACGCAACGTACAATCGCCCATCCGAACAGAAAATAAACAGATATTTGATTCCAGTGAAGCCTCAATCAATCAATCAGTCATTGAATTACAACGAATAATATCGAATTATGCATATTACTGAAGCAATATTAATATACATACTCAAGGCATATCAATAACTGATCAATCAAGAGAGCATGAATTTTTCGTTCAAGAAAACTTACAGTTCAGCATCGCATTTTGCCAAAATCAGTCTGAATTGTGCTTTGCGGAAGCGAATATGAATGAGGAAACTTAATCGATGCTGTACGAACTTTAAAACCCAAAAGATTTTTGAACGAAAACTGAAGAAAGTTTTACCCAAACTCGATTTTCCCCAAAACTTACGCAAGAACCCAGAAAAAAATCCCAAAACGATTTCGAAACTTAACTGATGCCATACGAATTGAAAAGCCCAAGAGATTTCGAACGACAAACCGAAAGAATTTTGCCCAAAAGATTGATTTCCCCAAGTCCGAGCTCAAGAACAATGAAACCCAGAAGAATAAAAAATTTCACGCGTTTTCCTTTGGCTTTCACGTTTTTTTTTTTTTTTTTTTTTTTTGGCTTTGGGGATTCACGTGTGTTTGCCTGAAGTGGATGTGTGTTGTAAAACGGCAACACTTTGATTAAAACAGATTTGGGCTATTGGGTCATGAAAATTGGGTCCGAATTCAACACAAAAAATGGGCTTTGTATGTTCTTGCTTAGTTTCAAGTGTTCAACAAGAACTTAATCATCCGAAAACAAAACAATCAATTTGATTTTAGGTTTTAATTTTCGTTTCACAGAGCCTAATGCTCTGATACCAATTGTTAGAAATAAATATGTGATCAATATGAACATATACAAAGCAATCACATATTACCAAGATCACTCTATGAAACATAAACACTAACCCGGATGATTATAGTGACTTGTAGACATGATGAACAGTAAAACGTGAATAGTGACGTCCTCCAATGGTTGGCAGCACAAGTCTTCTACTTTGTACTAAGGTTTACTCTCTCTATGGGGCGAGATCTTAGTGTATGTTGTAGTACAAGTAGGGACCTATATTAGCCTTTATATAGATAATTAGGTAGACTAAGTTCCTCCCATAAAGGACTCATAATCAATCCTAAACTCTATAGTATTTGTACATGAGATATAGTTAAACTTAACTTCATAAGGTGTCATTCCTTGTGCACTTAGGTTACTTCGTGCTCAAGTAATCCGACTTAGGTTGATGATAGAACTCTCATACATTAATCCTGAAGTATGGTTTAATTGTCAAAGTCCTAATATAATATATGTTAGTCCATATATTCCAACATTTTCTCCTTCTCCTTCGAACCCCCACCCCCCACCCCATAAATAAAACCTTAGGGGGGGGGGCAAAAATTAAAAAAAAATGGGGGGGTGTGGGGTCGTTGGTTTAAGGGGTTTAATTTTGGGGGCAAAACTTTTTTTTTTCGGGAAAAAAAAAAAATTATTCTTTTTGTGGTGGGGAAGGGGGGGCGGCCAACAAAAAAAAGGGGGGGGGGGGGGCGAGGGAGAAGGCCGGGCCGGCCTCCCCGCCCGGCAAGGCAAGCGGGGGGGGGGGAAGGGCGGCGTTTTCACCTTCTACGTATTTTTTTTTTTTTTTTTTTTTACCCCCCCCTTTTACCCCCCCCCCCCCCCCCCCCCCCCCCCCCCCCGCTCGATCCGATTATCTGCGTTTCTTTCTTTGGCGGCCATGGAAATTGGAGTTGTGTTGGGTTGGGTTGGGGAAGCTTACGGTTCCGAGCTTAGAAATTGCAGAGATGTTGAGCTTCAGATGAGAGATTTGAGCTGGGGTTGCTGAAGAAAATTTGGCAAAAAGAAGAGAAGTGGCTGGGAAAGAGGAGGTGATTGAGGGGTATAATCGGAAATTAGGTGCAAAAATGAGCTCCGAAAAAAAGTGGAGCGCAGGTAGAGAAATGTGGAGCGCGAGTAACAATCCCCTAAAATAATCACTTCATTAAATATCTAAATGGTGAATGGTAAGTAACCATGGTAGCTAATAGAAAGTAAATGGAACAAGAATAAACTGTAATTTCCGGTTCGTCACAGTAATTCTGAGTTAGAATGCTTTGCAGCCAATAATTTGTCCATTTTTTGGAACAAGTTCTTCATATCATGATGTCCTCACTTTAGTTTAAGTGAAGTCTTTGACATTGAAACTTGCAATTCAGTCGTTTCTTTTGCTAATGTAAAAAAGCTTTACTCCCTGCAGTATGATCTACTCGTAGCTCATTTTGTGGGTATTATTTGTTGAAAAGTCGTAGGTTCTATTAGGAAACAAATATGTAATTGATGTATAGTTTATTCTTTCCCAATCGTTGTCCTAAGATTGTAGCATAAGGTTCTTGTAGAACAAGGAAATCCCCGTGTATATGTACCATCCTACTATGAATGTAATATTCATTATGGGCAAATCTCTCTTTTCTACATGGCCTCAGAGTAGAAAAAGATCCTTCATTTTTCATAAAAAAAAAAAAAAGAAAAAAAAAAGAGGAAGTCGTCATCTTCCCACATGGGCACCGACGGCGACCATAATCTGACGATCGGCAAAACTGCTGCCGATCCTTATTTCTCCCTGCAACCAAAACGAGTCAGTCGTATATGTGCCTATCGCAGTCGGAGTACCAGTGGAGCGTTAAATACGATCTCTTTGATCATCGCAACCGGACCCATCGCAGTTACGATTTCATCTTCCGCAGACATCGGTGTAGCTTCCTCAGGCGACGCGAGTTTGGGACAGAAAACTTGGATGATTGATCGGCGACCATGGCTGTTCGTAGTCGGCAACATAGCGCCGGCGAATCACTCTGCCTGTCGGAGGCCAGCGAGACCCCTGTGCAGCGTGTTCGGGAGGCCCATCCGCACACAGACAAAAGCCAGCAGCGTGTTCGGGAGACCCATCCGAACACGGAAAAATGCCACCAGCGTGTTCGGGAGACCCAACCGAACATAGACAAATGCCATGATTTGGATGTTCGGGAAGCCCATCCGAACCTGATAGCACCTGAGTCCAAGTTTCCCAATGCTAGCCCCCAAGTCTACGTAGCTTGCTCTAGCACTTTCTCTTCAGTTTTTTCGTCACTTGCTCCGGGTCGATGGATTATTGATAGTGGAGCAACAGACCATATCACTTCATCAACCAAGTTATTGACCGATATTGTTTATAATTCTTCTCTACCTCCGGTGTCCTTGCCTAGCAGAGAAAAGGCTCCAATTATTTCATCAGG
Organism: Spiraea crenata; assembly: GCA_033992175.1. Classification (NCBI taxonomy): domain Eukaryota; kingdom Viridiplantae; phylum Streptophyta; class Magnoliopsida; order Rosales; family Rosaceae; genus Spiraea; species Spiraea crenata. The sequence goes on from JAVBHV010000046.1 coordinate 6,716,758, forward strand.
CACCCTTAATTTGAGCTCTAACATAAAGTTTAAAGATGTGTTGTGTGTGCCTACTTTTAAAGTAGATCTTTTATTTGTGAGTAAAATTGCTGATGGATTAAATTGTTCGGTAACCTTTTTTCCTTCATGGTGCATTTTGCAGGACTTGGTTTCAAAGACGACGATTGGTGTGGGTAAGCGACAAGGGGATCTATATTACCTCACGGCGTTGACAACCACCTGTTCTCCTTCTCGTCAACCGTCTTGCCATAGTGTTTCCATCTCTCCGGATTTGTGGCATCGTCGCCTAGGACATCCATATTTTCAGCGTCTTCAATACATTGGTCAGAATTCTTTAGACATTTCTTTCCCGTCAAGTCATGATTGTCATGTTTGTCCATTGGCAAAACAAACTCGGCAACCTTTCGGTATTAGCTCTATTTCAACTTCACATTGTTTTTCCCTTTTACATTGTGATATCTGGGGTCCTCACAAAACTCCATCGCTTACTGGTGCACATTATTTCTTGACAATTGTAGATGATTATTCTCGTTTCACATGGGTTTTCTTAATGCGTCATAAACATGAGACTCAATCCATCCTCAAATATTTTTTTGCCTATGTTGAAACACAATTTCATGTCAGGGTTCAACAATTCAGTAGTGACAATGGTGGAGAATTTCTTTCTCTTAGAGAATTTTTCAACACTCATGGGGTAATATTTCAGCACTCATGCGTCTATACACCACAACAAAATGGTGTTGTAGAGCGCAAACATCGCCATCTTCTTGAGGTAGCTCGTGCATTACGCTTTCAATCTCATTTGACAATTAAGTTTTGGGGTGAATGCATTCTTACAGCTGTTTATCTTATCAATAGATTACCCACACAACTTCTCTCGAAACAGACACCATTTGACATTCTTCATCAAAAATCACCCACATATGATCATATGCGTGTCTTTGGCTGTTTAGCATATGCTACCTCTACTAAACCCCCTTCCAAATTTTCCCCACGTGCACATAAATGCATCTTTGTTGGGTATCCACCGGGTCAAAAGGCTTACAAATTGTATGATCTTGATACAGATACAATTTTTACGAATCGGGATGTCATTTTTCATGAAGACATTTTTCCTTTCTTGGATCACTCTAATAAAAGTCCTACAAGTTCTTCACAGCCCGCACCAATTCCTCTAATTCCTGATAGTGACCCAGTAGACCTTGACCTTTCCGCTGCTACAAACCCACTAGCACCAGATAGCTCAGACTTGCTAGCACCACTCCCTTCCGCAGGTGACACGTCACCTGACCCACTCTCCTCTAGCCCTAGCCCTCCTTTGATTTCTACAGTGGCTGACTCCTCACCAAGCCCCGATATTTCTGACCCATCGTCTCCACCTTCTGGTTCTCCGCCTGAAAATCTCCCTCCTTCTCCGCCTCCACTCCGTTGTTCTGAACGTGAAAAGTTCCCTAATGTCCGTTATAAGGACTATGTTTGCTCGCAGGTGATTCTGCCTCCCCACACGAAATCGTCGTCCTATCCACCAAGTACACAAAAAGGTACTCGTTATCCATTATGCAATTTTATCTCCTATCATCGTTACTCACCATCACATCTTACTTTTGTTGCTCAAATTAGTCGAGATGTGGAGCCTTCTTCTTTTACAGAAGCATAACAGGACCCAGTTTGGCAAGTAGCGATGGATAGTGAACTTGAGGCTCTTGCCCTCAATAATACTTGGACTTTGACCACTCTTCCTCCTGGCAAACGTCCCATTGACTGCAAATGGGTATATAAGATTAAGCGACATGCTGATGGCTCCGTTGAGCGTTATAAAGCCCGATTGGTGGCTAAGGGCTTCACTCAAGCTGAAGGTATCGATTATCATGAAACCTTTTCCTCCACTGCAAAAATGATTACTGTCAAGTGTCTTTTGGCTGTTGCTGCTAGTCAAGATTGGTTTATTCATCAAATGGATGTGCATAATGCCTTCTTACATGGGGATTTAGATGAAGAAATATATATGACTCCTCCTCCCGGTTTACGGTGACAGGGGGAGAACATTGTGTGTCGCCTTCACAAGTCATTGTATGGGCTCAAGCAAGCGTCCCGACAATGGTTTGCGAAGTTCACAGAAGCCATCCTAGCAGCCGGTTTTACTCAGTCTAAGGCCGATTATTCCTTGTTCACTCGTAAGGAGGGTACATCCTTTACTGCCTTGTTTATTTATGTTGATGATTTTCTGATTATGGGCAATGACATGGTTGCCATTGATTCGCTTAAGAAGTTTTTGCACACTCGCTTCCGTCTTAAGGACCTTGGAGATTTGAAATATTTCTTAGGCATTGAGCATTTCCCGATCAAGGAGGGGTATAAACATCTCTCAGCGCAAATATGCGCTTGATATCATTAAGGATTGTGGTTATCTTGGTGCTCGCCCTGTTGAGTTCCCTATGGAGGAAGAAAAACTTTATGATAAAGGAGATGTCCTTAAGGATCCAGCTAAAGTATCAAAGATTGCTGGGCAGGTTGATTTATTTGACCATCACTAGGCCCGACATTACCTATTCAGTGTACGTGTTGAGTCGCTTCATGTGCATCAGCCAAGGCAGCCGCATATGGATGTTGCTTTAAGAGTGGTGAAATACTTGAAGAACACCCCTGGTCAGGGTTTATTCTATTCGGCAAAGAATGAGCTGCGCATGGTTGCCTATTGTGATTCGGATTGGGGTGGTTGTCCCGTTACGCAGCGGTCAACCACCAGATATTGTATTTTTCTAGGAACAGCCCTTATTTTGGAGGACGAAACGACAAAAAACAGTCTCTCATGGAGGCTGAAGCTGAATATAGGTCAATGGCAGGTACGTCATGTGAAGTTACGTGGTTACGATTTCTGATGGATGATCTGCACTTGTCGCACAAGGCACCGACAGTGATGTTCTGTGATAACCAGGCTGCACTACATATTGCAGCGAATCCAGTTTTCCATGAGCGTACCCGGCATATTGAGATTGATTGCCATTTCATTCGAGATAAAGTGATGGATGGTACTATAGCCACTCGGCATGTTAGCTCCTCTGAGCAACTAGCCGATCTCTTCACTAAACCACTTGAGACAGACAAGTTCTCGACTTTACTTAGCAAGTTGGGAGTTCTTGACATTCACTCTCCAACTTGAGGGGGAGTGTTGAAAAGTCGTAGGTTCTATTAGGAAACAAATATGTAATTGATGTATAGTTTATTCTTTCCTAATCGTTGTCCTAGATTGTAGCATAAGGTTCTTGTAGAACAAGGAAATCCCGTGTATATGTACCATCCTACTATGAATGTAATATTCATTCTGGGCAAATCTCTCTTTTCTACATTATTCTGCATCACATTCTCCCTTCCTTCATAGTTAATCAACAATATAGTTGGGGTCGTTATAACTTTCAGTTTTCTACTGCAACGTTGTACTACATGCTGTATGATGTTGTCTCTGACCATTCAGTTTTCCCCTGAGCATGATATATGAATATGGAGACTAGGTTGATAGAGAGAAATAGATTAGATCAATAAATAAATGCCAGAACACGGTTTATGGTACATAACGATAGTGGACAGGTTCTCAAAGTGTGTTTTTTTTTTCATTCTGAAAATGACTGGTGGTATCTGCATAATTTGTACAGTGCAACTTCCAATAGCATTCTAGATCGAGCCATTGACTCAGAAGAATCCCAACACAAGGATTTCCTCAGGCTTGTAAGAGAAGACAACATTTTTTGTTGTGGAACTATTACCACCAATATTAGCTTTCAACCTATATTGTCGTGTTTTTATTTTGCTTGTTAAGGTTTTTCTGTTATTGGTGGCTTGGATTTAACTACTTTGTGTTTCATTTAGCTTTCGAAACCATTCAGTTGAGTTTTAGCTACTTATTATGTCCTCATTAAGGTTCTTTGTGGTTGATTCGTTAGTGACCAGCTAGAGATATGGGCTGAGAGGACTGGATGTGAGATTGTTGTGGCTGAAAAAGAGAAGGCCAAAGCTGCATCAAGTATATTACTTGAACAAAAGAGATACATGAAAATACACATCTTGTCTAAGACTTGAACTGAGAAGGGAAAACTACTGACTATAGTCTTAAAGTGCTTTGAATAGTTATTACAAGGTTATGATATTGTCTTCAGTAAGCATGAATTTTATGTATGGTTGGGTGATTATTACAACCACTATTTTGATAGTCTTGACCTTTACAGGAGCTAAATTGTTAATTTTCATGCTATTTACAGTTTTGCTTATTATATGTTAATAAATGTTGGTTGTGAGCTGGTTTATTGTGCTTGATTATGTTCATGCTAGTTAATTTGATGGAAAGGCATATGCATCGTTGGACAGAGTAGTCTCATGTCTCTTTATGATATCATGTTCAGCCAGGTATGACTTAGCTTGTAGTATATTCTTTTTAGTTTTAAATTCATTCATTTTGTATACAATTGTAAGATAGGGGTGAAATATTCCTAGTACTGTCAACCTATATATGATGAAAGCTTAGTTATGTGCTCTTTGTAGAATTTGTAACTTCCATTTCATATATACTTTTGAAGGTTTGGTATGAACCTGCTGATTACTATAGTGATCAGTAACTAACAAGTTTGGTAACTTTGTATAAGTATGGTTACTATCTATATAGGTGAACTTTGAATTTCAAATGCATTTCGATATCGGTGTTTATAGGTGCACCTGATATTGGGGTTGTGGTGGTATTCTGTACCTTGGTGACTCTGGTATTGGGTTTGTAATGTGTGTGTATACAGTTTAAGATGACTCTAATAAAGGGATTTTAGTTTTTGGGTTTAACTAGATAATCTGTTTGCAGGACCAACGGATTGTTTACCTTACTGAATACCATGAAGAGATAGCTAGTGAAGATGAAACCGATGACATCGCTGAAGAGACTCTGAAAAAGGTAATGGCAGTTTTATTATCACCATCTTCACCCATTCATGTTGATTTCATGATCCAAATCCAATCTTGGTGTATTAACCCTAGAATCAAGTAGGAACAATAAACCACAGTGAAATTGTCGAAATGCATTTCTGCATAAGAATTGCAAAAATGCTTTTCGGCTGCTTTAGTGTGGTTGATTGCAGAATTCTTATCATTTGTAGATTCTTAGGCAGTACAAAGTTAGCTCATTGTATTATGGACTCTGAGTGCATGCGAGTGTGTTTTCCTCTCTTTCGCTGCATTCCTCAGAGAGTTTATGATAGAGAAATCAGTACATATCTTGTCATCTCAGGACATAGCATCTTGTGATTTATTGTGACTACAAAAAAGATAGGTTCCTACAGGTCTCATAATTAAATGAAATATGGAGTTCTGAAATCAATTTCACTTGCTTCACTTGGTTCTTAAGCACTAAAGGCATGACAGCTTGTAATTTTTGAAATTATATAGATGTTGCTTAATTACATTTTAAGATGACCATCTATTTATTCTAGCTAGTAGTTTATGACTCTTCTAATTATAACTTGTGAAAAAATTGCTTTGCAGGACTATTTCAAGAGGCCTACTCAGTTGATTGGGATGAGAGTGGCAAGGACTTCAAGGCTTTGAGGTTGTTAGTTCTTATACTTTTAGACTAGAAAATTAAGAACATGTGGTATAATTTTTGCAGAATTTGGTGGCCCTAGAATAATATGGTTCACTTATGGTTATTAGTTTAGGGTAGCATTTCTAGGGTGCATTTTAGCACAATTGGTCTTTTATAATGTAATAATGCTTTATTTATGATATCTCAATTTGAAGATGAATGAAATGGAATGATTTGAATGAATGGATGATTGGAATGAATGGAATAATCCAGGTGGTTTTATTTCTAGTAAATAGTGTATCCAAAATTGGTACCAATAAACCCAGGAAAAATTGTCCCAAAACAAGTGCAGACAACAAATTTTAACCGTTATATAATCAACAAAATGATAACGGTTTTCTGGAGAACACAGTTGTCTATTCCAACAATAGATAACGCTTTGATAAAAATATTGTTGTTTATACCTACAAAAGATAAAAATTGACAATAAAAATCGTTATTTAAAGTCATATTAGATAACAGTTCAACTCCCCAAACCGTTGTGTTCAAACTAAAATGACAACGGTTCTTAGTAAGCATGCGTTGTCTATTGTGTGAATAGACAACGTTTTATCATAAGGTACCATTGTCTATTGTGTAAATAGACAACAGAATTTGCGTTATCTAAAGTGGTAGGAATAGATAACACCCCTTAGATAACGGATTTGCAATGGAATAGACAACGGTGTTCCACCGTTATGTATTCCATTTTGTGGCCTAGTGTCAATGAAGAAAGGGTTACTGGTGAGAGAGTGCGACTTCAGCAATGAATTAACAGTAATCAATTATGTAAATATCAAGAAACATGGCAATGGTCATTGGTATCATCCCCTTAAAAAAAACATACTTCATCGACAGTAAAGCTTAAGAAAACCTCTTGGAAGCTTAGACTTTGGGGGACCATGAAGTTTTTATTTTAATTAATGTGTGTTGATGAGGTTTGAACATGTGGGTTTGATTATGAGTGACTAATGCTAAGATTTTGGGGGACCATTAGGTGGCTTTGCCCAGTGTCAAGGTTGAGTTTGTTGCTCACCATGTTATTAGGGGTGGGATCGGGGATCGGGATCCCAATTATGAAAATCCCGATCCAGTCTCGATCCCAATTAGAGGCTAAAAATGATCCTGAATCCCCTCCCCGATTAAGTCGGGTTTCCCGATTTTCGATCGGGAAACCCGATAAATCCTGACAATAAAATCTCAAGTATAATATGAAAATTTAAATTTTTTTGTGTACATAAATTATTAATATAAACCAACAAGTACAACTTATACATGGTGAAAATGAAGCATACTAACATAGGACTACAATAACTTGAACTTAATCGTTATAAATCCAAATACAAGAATACAACATTTTATAAATCTAAACTTAGTAAGACATACAAATCCATACTTTAAAGATAAATTAAAAATTATACATCACTCATATGTAAAAACACCTCTAGCCTCTATCTCGATCTCAAGACATAGGAGAAAAAATTTGAAAAAAATTTAAAAAATTATAAAAAATTTTAAAAAATTATAAAATAATAATTAAAAATTAAAATATATATCCAGTCGAGATGTCGGGATCCCGACATTTTTCAAAAATATATTCCGATCCCGTCCCGATTTAGTCGGGATCGGGACAAAATCCCGACTAGTCGGGATCGGGATCGGGATTGTCGGGATCGGGATCGGGATGAGGGAGTTATAATGGATATATTTGAAGTCTATCCTATTGATTTTTCTGCACAGTGGGAATCTAAGAACTAAGGTGGGGACCCATGGGTTTGATTAGAATTCTCCCCAGCATTAGATTCGTGGTTAATACATTCTTTGTGTTGTTAATTAGGAGCTTACTAGGAAGGGTGTGCCACGGGTTTGAGAGCGCTAGAAAGTGTTATATAATCAAGGTTGTAGTTTTTCAAGATAGTTTTATGTAGCTAAAGACTATGAGGAAATTTTATTCACATAGTTTAGGGTATCAAACATTAAATCCAAGGTTTTCTACTTTTGTCCACGTTGGTGATCGGCGTTGTCTTCATTTTCAGGGGTATGCATTCATTTTGATGATTTATGTTGCGGTCAGAGTCTATTGCCTGCTTTGCTTGTTTCTTTGCGTAAAATGGGGCTAGATTTGAAACAGAAGAAAAGCCAGAAAATGAGGGAAAAGAAAAGTATGTAATTGAAAACATGCATTGATTGCATAATATATGTAGGCTGTATACCCATGCGGTGCTGTGGGTTTTCTCAATAAGTTGGAAAAGCTGGAGATAATTAAAGATAAGATGTATGATACAATAGCGATTAAAAAGTATATGATACACATTGCTTGGTATGTTAAAACAGTGGCACATTTTAACATTGCAGGCAAGTTTGCGAAAAAGATTATACATCATTTAGCAAAAATGGGTCATCGCTGCTGCTACAGAGGTCAGAGGTCATGAGTAGCAAAAACATTACATCATCCAGCAAAAAATATCGTTTGGTAGAAGTTCCTTCTTCATGGTTGATGGTCTTCCTACAATGGTCTTTTCCTTGAGGTTGGCTCTGTTGGGAAATATGTACAAACTCAAGTAAAAGTAGTAGTAATAAAAATGTACATTTTAGTATTACCATAGTAAGGTTTGTACTGAATGTTAGCAGAAGAGTTAGTTTCATATTGAATTTAGGTGTGCATGTATTTTTTTTTCCATTGCACTGGAATGCAAGTGTACATTTAACTGCAAAGCGAAATGTAAACTAATTATACAACTAGGCTTTGCCATGGTCGGTTTATTTGACTTGGTTTAAGTGCAAAGCAAATAGGGGGGCTCTGTTTCAGATTCACACCAACGGTTAATAAGTGTGGAAATTCTAAGAAGTAATTTCCGATGTGTAATGGAGGTAAAGATTGAAGGCAGCAAAAAGTGGGTAGACAAAAGATGCCAACTCTATAAAGGTTGGCAATAGAAGCGAAGTAAAAGATTAAAATTGTGGCAAACCTGGAAAAACAGTCGCATATAGTATTTTATTGCTATATGATTATTTTGAATTCAAGTGGAACCTTGGTCATCAAACATGGCTTCTAGTAGAAGATGACTTCTGAGCAAACCTGCTTTCTTTGTGCCAAATTGGAACTTAAAAAAATTTAGTCTGCTATAACACTTTAAAAATACTTTTTTCTTACACTAAAAACCAATCAATTTAGCCTCTATTGCATCTTTTTCCTTTGCAATGCAATTAGTAGTAAGCCAGCTAACAACAATTATTATGCAACCTCTATTAAAAATAGGAATTGTTAACTAACCTGTTTTGCAACAACAGAACAAAACCAACAGATACAAAGTGAGTAGTAGCCGTAAAAAGCAGTGAAAGAGCACCTACAAAACATGAGAAGACAGCAGGGTTCAGAGAAAAGCGTAAGGAACAATAAACTGATAAAAACTGAAGACAAAGAACAACAAATACAAAGAACACCAGATTGTTACATATACAACAAAAATGATTGGCAGCTCTCTAAATGAGATTAAACAATCAATAAGTATACGTGGTATGATGAAGTATATATATAAGCTTCATGACTTTGAAAAAACACAGAACTCATTCATATTGATTGACAGTATATAAATATTCTATCCAATACGTATTGTGGCTTGCTTCTTCACTATATTAACAATAGATCAGTACAAATGGATTGTGGTAATTTTGATGGAAAAGAAGACCACAAGTACATAAGCTGTAATACTATGAGACTGTTTGATGTTATTCCACAGGCTCTCTGCAACACCAAAAGAAAATGCAAAGTAGTGATAATCAAATGGAACTTTTAAGGAATCAAAATTAAAAAATAATAATACACAGAGATTAAAGAAACAAACCAAATTATACACATATCAGCAGCACTATAGAAATAAGATAGCCATGTTCAAATACCAAGTTCACTTACTAAAGTACCACAAAAAATATAGAGAAAGGAAGCGGAGGGAAAGGGCTTTTTCTTTTGGCAATCATAATTTCAATATGAACATTAAGATGCCTATGTGTTGAGAGATTACCCGATGGGTATGATAGGAGCTTTGGTCAGCTGAAGAGCTGGAAGGAGGATCTGCAGAGCAAAACAAATACCGTGCAAAATAAACCAAACCCAAAACATAATTACCATTGAATAACACACAGCGGAATTGAAAAAGCAGACAAAATTGGTTATAGCACAGCAAATACTATCTTTCATTGAGCTATGATGGTTGAATGGTAATGGTAAAAGCAGACAAAATTAGCCATAACAGTAGTAATGGTATATCTTTCCGATCCCAAAACATAATTACCATTGAATAACACACAGCAAATACCGTTTTCTGCATTAACCATCAACCTAGAAACAAACATGCTTAATACACAAATGGAAACCTGGGTAAGCACGACCAAAACCTTTCTGGTGCAGCTCCATCGATACACCAGAACATGGCACATACAAATATGGTAATGTCTACAAATGAGCAAAACGGTGCAATTTAAAATTCAAAAAATGAAAATCCAAAGTAGCAGATAACCAATAAATAAGTAACATTTCAAAACTTTGACACTAATTTGGAACCCGGAAACAGGAAAGAAGATATAATCATTCAACGTCAATCTGAACCTCGAGCTACAATCTGACTCTATGCTGGCCGGCCGGACTGGACCCGAATACTCTTATCACCGGCACCTGATTCACCTTGCCACCTTCACAAAAATTCAACCAAAATGATTAAATTCAGCATAAAACACCCTAAAACCGTGTTTGAAGAATCGAAAAATTAGTAAGAAGATTCACTTTACTCAGACTTTCACATTTCTCAGTAGACAAACAGAACTTTCAAATTCCACAGTTGAAGCTGTAAATCGTAATCTTCAGTTCAGTTGCAGGGATTATGAAGCAAAACTGAAGAAAATGAAATTCAGGTTCAATGAAGCGCACAATAGCAGATTGAACGTACGGCGTTGCTTCACGAGGTTGGGAAATCGTACCTTGGAAGCTGCGGGACGACCGGGAGAAGCAAACAAAATCGATGTGAAGAAGCGGGAGGTGCCGAGATCGATGCGAAGAAAGGGAAGGTGGCGGGAGGGAGGCGGCGTAGGCGTGCGGTAGTGAGGCGACAAAGAAAAGAATTGGGGAAGCAGGGATGGAAGCCGGCCAGAAAACAGAGATAAAAATTGAATTGAAAATATGGGTGTCTTCGAAGGCGGTGGGAATTCTTATCGAAAGGCTGCAAGGCGGTGGGAATGCGCTACAGTGAACCAAGCAGCTGCCCAACCGAGTTTTAGTATAGGTATAAAGTGATTTTTCTCACTTGGATTATTTTCTGGTGACCTGGAGAACATGCATATTCACTACTCTGCTTTCCTATTTAAATAGTGCGTAAGTAGTGATCAATTGTTTTGTAGTCTTCTGAATAAAAGGGTACATTGTTATAAATTGAGAGGAAAACGAAGAGAGAATTGTAGAGGAATTGAGAAGAGTTAGTTCTCTTCTTCATTAAGCTTCTATTTATAGGAAACAGATGGTTGTGAAATGACCATCACACCCTTAAGGTTACATAGGTATTTACAAGGTAATACCGGTAATAGTACAAAGGTCATTCACATTAACATTTTACAACACTCCCCCTTGAATGACCATGTATCAATGATAGGTCGCCTCATTAAAAACCTTTGCTAGGAAAAACCCAATGGGAAAAGTCCTAACAGAGGGAAAAAGAGTGCAACCCGAAATAGATCATTGAAAATACGTCAGATGCGTAAAAGACTGTCTCATCAAAAACCTTGCCAAAAAAACTCAATGGAACAAAACATGGACTGGGGGAAAAAGAGTACAAAACGCAAATGTCCAATGTAGGAATGCTCCCTCTGATTGATATCTCCCCCTACTAACAAGATGCATCAGTTCTTCGAATGAATAACATAGGCGGTTGATGAAGTAGTTGCAGTGGGCACATGGAGGTATGTAAGTCTAAGGGAATCCATTCAAGGAAGTGCTGACACCAAAACCTTTGCCATGGAAAACCCCAATGGGAGAAAACTAAGGCTAAGGGAAAAAGGTGAACATGCATATGTCAATACTTAGTATCTGGGATGCAATAAGCATTCATAGGTATGACCAACCCAGAACGGGTGCCTCGTTAAAAACCTTGGCAGGAAACAAAACTCAGTGGGAAAAAGTTAACTTGTGCCAAGGGGAAAAAGAGTACATTAAGGTCAAGTGAGTATACAGTAGGATACTCCCCCTGGTTTCGGCAATGCTCTCCCTGATGACGACATACATTTCAAAACTGACAATCGACACAACCCACTTCCATCAACAATCTTCTGGAATGTAGCCTTGGGCAAAGATTTGGTGAGCAAATCTACGAAGTTGTCTTGCGATCAGATCTGTTTGACTTCAACCTTCTGATGCTCTTGTTGTTGATGAGAGAAGAAAAACTTTGGCGCGATATGCTTGATGTTGTCTGCTTTGATGTATCCTTTCTTCATCTGGTCGATACATGCGGCATTATTTTCATAGATAGTTGTCGGGACATTACTAACGAGAGACAATCTGCTGGTCTGCCGAATATGCTCAATAACAGCTCGTAGCTAAACACACTCACGTGTGACTTCATGAAGAGCAATGATTTCGGCATGATTCGAAGAAGTTGAAACTAAAGTATGCTTCGTAGAGCTCCAAGATATTGCGATATTCCCAATAGTAAAGGCATAAGCAGTTTGGGTGAGAGTAGTACTATTGTAATATCCCACATCGACCAGCGGAGAGAGGGTGATGTGCCTTATATGTACATTCCCACCACCATCTAGCATGAGGCTTTTTGGGGGCTCACTGGCTTCGGAGGGGATGGGAACTCCGAAGTTAAGCGAGTTGAGGCTAGAGCAATCCTAGGATGGGTGACCTACTGGGAAGTTGCTCGTGAGTCCCCAGAAACAAAACCGTGAGGGCCAGAGAGGATGATGCCCAAAGCGGACAATATCGTGCTACGAGGGGGGTGGATTGTAATATCCCACATTGACCAACGGAGAGGGGGTGATGTGCCTTATATGTGCATGCCCACCACCATCTAGCATGAGGCCTTTTGGGAGCTCACCAGCTGCGGAGGGGATAGGAACTCCACAGTTAAGCGAGTTGGGCTTAGGGCAATCCCATGATTGGTGACCTACTGGGAAGTTGCTCGTGAGTCCCCAGAAACAAAACCGTGAGGGCCAGAGAGGATGGTGCCCAAAGCGGACAATATCCTGCTACGGCGTAGCGGTCCCGGTATGCGACTATTTGGTATCAGAGCCACTCTGCCGTGTGGTGCGAGTGTGCCGACGAGGACATTGGGCTCCTAAGGGGGGTGGATTGTAATATCCCACATTGACCAACGGAGAGAGGGTGATGTGCCTTATATGTACATGCCCACCTCTATCTAGCATGAGGCTTTTTGGGGGCTCACTGGCTGCGGAGGGGATAGGAACTTCGAAGTTAAGCGAGTTGAGGCTAGAGCAATCCCAGGATAGGTAACCTACTGGGAAGTTGCTCATGAGCTCCCCAGAAACAAAACCGTGAGGGCCAGAGAGGATGGTGCCCAAAGCGGACAATATCGTGCTACGGCGGAGCGGTCCCGGGATGTGACACGATCTGACCCATGTTTCTGCGAGATCATTAACATAGGGAACTGGATGTTCAATCTCAATCCTAAGGGACGTGCAATAATCATCGAAAGCCTTCGATATAAACTCTTTAGCGCTATCCAATCTTCTATACTACAATGGATAGTCTTCTATACTACAATGGATAGTTAGGGTGGTGAGCCTTCAATCGAAGCCAGGAGTTTAGCAAATGCAGCTTTTGATGTGGAAAATAGACATGTGACCAGCGAGTCAGTACATCAACCAAAACCATAAAATCTTTATATGGTCCGCGTATTGGTTGGTAATTGTCCACAAACTTTCCCTTTTCAACATGGTAACTGTTCAATCGAATATCCTTATAACCCAACAATATTCTTCCGGAATGTGGTGAGTATAATGTCTTTGTAGAACTTCATGGAGGTATGAAGTTATTAATATATCTCTATTCAGGGAGAATATCATGCGCAGCCGCGCTATCATCCAAATGATTAACTTCACATTCCTCAACATGGATTAATTGAATTGGTACATGATCAAGGAAACTGCTGCTTCCAATTGATTCAATTAATTGATATTCGAGAACAAAATCCAGATAAGACTGAAACTTAAACCCGGATAAGAGCAAAATCTAGCTCTTAATTAATCCCTAATGACTTTCAGTTTGGATTTGATCAAGGAACTTCAGGTCCACTCTCTTGCATCATCCCACAACTAGAATTTAAATTACGAAAAGTAAATAGAAGAATTTAAATTGCTGAAAGTAAATGGCAGAATTTAAATTGCTGAAAGTAAATGACAGAGTTTAAATTGCAGAAAGTAAATATGGAGAGGCGGTACAACCCTCCAACATCCCACAGTTGCAGAATTTAAATTGCAGAAAGTAAATAGCGGAATTTAAATTGCTGAAAGTAAATAGTTAGAAGTTAGAAGTCAGAAATTAGAAGTTAGAAGTTAGATGTTAGATTAATATTAGTAACTTCTTTTGAAACTTCGGGTTTCATTCGAAACTTCAGGTTCGAGATTTTGCAAGTTAGTCATTGCTTAATCAAGTCTAGTCCTGTTTGCAAGGTTATATAATCAAATAGATATAAAAAGACTAAAGCCTGTTAATTGGCAAGTTAACTTCTGAATAAGATGTCCCTTGTATGTCAACAGGAGGCTTTTGAGAATCCGAGCAGCTGACATGATGATGTTAACTCAATGATAAGTTGTGTGTGAGCTGTCACGACCTGAAGACTATGTACTCTGTCATGTAGAGGTAAAATAATGAAATGTCAACGAAAGTGAGGGGCGATGTGCTGTTTATCGCTTATATACGTCTGCTAGATGTTGGATATGCGCAAATGGAATTAGTCAATTTGTTGCCCGGTTTGAAGATCCTGGATGGAGCATTTATCTGATGTTGAATTTGGGATGTACTGATGCATATTTTAGTGGGATTCAACATTCGGTTTTCCTGTCACTAGAGATGTAAGTTGTCATAGGCACATTTTTAATATCTTTAGGACAAACAATATTTGATGACTCCCACCGCAAAATTTCTTGTTTACACTGTCAAAGATCAGCAAACAAATATGGATCTCTCAGGTGTTATATGAAATCTATGTGGAATTTATTAGTGACATTTTAACTCCTAACCTTCCCTACAGCCAATCTCAATGAAATATGTAGTGACACTTTGACCTCAATAGCCCTAAAACTTTTTAAGCAGGATCATGGTAAGCCAATACTAACTAATCTAAAGTGAAACTGAGGACTATCTTATGATCTTCACCAATGAGCTACCTCACCTAATCCCCTAAGCAGACACATCTGGGCAAATTCGATCTGGTATGTTTCGTTGGGATTTGTCGGTTCCGTTATACAACGTTTACTATGGCCACATTTATCAGGTTTATCTTGGTTTGCAGTCTTGGTGTTTCATATGAACATTTTAGTCCTCGGATAGTTGGGTTCTAGTGTGGTGGAATGTTCGTTGCTTAGTTAAAAATAACAATTTGTGTTTGTGCGGCAGTATCTGTAAATTGTATTGAGCTGCACAAGCTGTGAATTAATGGATTTATAACTGTTAACCACTTTTGATAACTTCAGTTTTTTATGTTGTATTCTCTGAATCGAATTTGAATTTCAAAAACTTCTGACTAATAATTTAAGTCTAATCTTGAATACACTGCAAACGATTGAAGTTTTGCTCAACTTCATCCACAGATTTGCAGCATGCAATTAGTAGAGCAAAACAAAACATACAGTTTTTCCCTAGTATACTATACATAAGAGTTCATATGTTGAATTTGGGATGTACTGATGCATAATTTACTGGGATTCAACATTCGGCTTTCCTGTCACTAGAGCTGTAAGTCGTCATAGGCACAGTTTTAATACCTTTAGGACAAACAATAATTGATGACTCCCACCGCAAAATTTCTTGTGGATTGTCAAAGATCAACAAACAAATATTGATCTCTAAGGTGTTACATGAAATCTGTCTGGAACTTATTAGTGACACTGTAACTCCTAATACCTTCCCTGCAGCCAAACTCAATGAAATCTAGTCCCTAAACCTTTTTAAGCAGGATCATGGTAAGCCAATAATTACTTGTCAGATGCGAAACTGAGGACTGTCTTATGATCTTCACCAAGGAGCTATCTCACCTAATCCCCTAAGCAGACACATCTGGCAACTTGGATCTGGTATATTAAGTTGGGATTTGTCTGTTCCGTTATACAACATTTACTATCACCACATTTATCAGGTTTACCTTGGTTTGCTGTTTTGGTGTTTCATGTGAACAATTTAGTCCTCGCATAGTTTCCGGGCTCTAATGTGGTGGAATGTTTGTTGCTTAGATAAAAATAACAAGTTGTGCTTGTGCAGCGGTATCTGTAAATTGTATTGAGCTGCACAAGCTGTGGATTATGAGATTTAAATTGTTAACCACTATAACTTCGATTTTTTATGTTGTATTCTCTAAATCGAATTTGAATTTTTAAAAACTTCTGACTAATAATTTAAGTCTAATATTGAATACACAGCAAACGATTGAAGTTTTTTGCTCAACTTCATCCACAGATTTGCAGCCATGCAATTAGTAGAACAAAACAAAACATACATATAGTTTTCCCTAGTACTTATACATCAGAGTTCAGATGAGAATCGAAGTGTTTGAATTTCAATGATCACATTTTCTTAATCAAATTCCCTCTGCAAACTAGCCAGTTGCAATGCAATTGCTAAATCGTTCAATGACTTATTACAAGGAAGAATAGAATATCGTAAGCAGAGGCAATCAACAATGACAACAACTAAGAGAGACACCAAAAGATGCAAAATAAAATGAAGATAACAACTTACACAACAAAGTTATAAGTACAGACAAAAACAATACATTTCCTTTTTAAGTCAAAACCTCCCTTGCAAGCGAGCCAATTTCACTAAAAATGCTTGAGTTGCTTTAGCTTTAATGTTGTCAAAAAACTGAAAATAGGCATACCTCCATGACTTCTTCAAGACTAGTGTGCCACAGACACCCCAAAAGCCTATGACAAAGCCAAGTACCATGCTCGCATAGAACCACAACTCTCCTCTATCATTTCCATCTCTGTTGTTGTCTTCTGCATCCTTGGCAGAAAAATTCTCATCTCCCGGGCACTTAGTTGGAAGAGGAACCCCGCACAACGATGGATTACCTTTGTAAATGGATGAGTCTTCGAGTGTTTGGAGTTGGTTGCCCAAAGGAATCCTTCCAGCCAGGTTGTTATAAGACAAGTTCAAGTGAGACAAGGAGGTCAAAGATGAAAGGCTCTGAGGAATCTGTCCTGAGAGATGGTTCTGTGAAAGATCAAGAGTTTCTAGCCAACGCAAGTTTCCGATCTTTGAGGGAATACGTCCGCTTAGCCTATTCATTGACAAGTTCAAGGTACCCAAGGCAACAAGGCTGCTTATTTCTTCAGGGATTTCGCCTTCCAGGTTATTTGAAGAAAGATCAATGCTCTTCACAAAGATTAGAGTCTTTCTATTATACTCGAGGTCACTTCCTTTGGACGATACTGTTGTTTGTTGATCATAATAAATCTGGAAGCCATAGGCACCATCAATGCTCTTCAAAGATGTGAATTTGTTCAAACAGTTGGGAATGATCCCTGATAAGTTATTGTGACCAAGGTCTAGGATTTGAAGATTGAAAAGATTGCACAGTCGTTGAGGGATGTGTCCATCAAAAAAGTTGGATCGCAACCTTAGGATACGCAACTTGTACACATCTGATCCAATCCACAAAGGTATTTTTCCAGAAAATCTATTGCCACCAAGATCAATAATCTCCAAGGAAGTGCAATTTCGCAAGGAAAATGGAATTTTACCGCCAAAATTGTTGTCGTTCAGCTTTAATATATAAAGGCCACTTAAGTATCCCATTGAGCTAGGAAGTTCACCAGAGAGATTGTTGTTTGCGACATCTAGAATCTCTAAGTTGGAGCATGTGTTCCATGTTGTAGGAAGCTCTCCGGATAGATGATTGCTCCATAGGGAAAGGAATCCCAAGATTTTCATGTGGCAGAAGCAAGGTGGAATAGTACCAATCAGATGATTCTCAGAAAGAGATAATATTTCTAAATCAGGAAAGTGTCGGTCCATATTCGAGGGTATTGGCCCTGAAAATAAATTGCTTTCAAGACCAAGATAGGTGGCATTAGTGGACCAAAGTGGGAGATGGCCCCCTAATTGATTATGACTCAAGTCTACAGATCGTAACTTCGGAAGTTTCAGATCGGATGGAAGCTCCCCAGTGATTTGGTTGTAAGATAAATCCAAAACTTCAACTTGGGATAGTATCTTCAAGAACCATTCTTCGGTTATGGGCTCGGAGATTCCAGCATGACTAAGTGTGATTGAGGATAGTTGAGTTTGAGATTGAAGCCATAGCGGAAATGTAGGACCTACTTGGCAGTAGCTAATACTAACTGTGTGAAGTGTGAAAGGAGGA
This sequence comes from Spiraea crenata, assembly GCA_033992175.1. NCBI lineage: Eukaryota > Viridiplantae > Streptophyta > Magnoliopsida > Rosales > Rosaceae > Spiraea > Spiraea crenata. The sequence goes on from JAVBHV010000046.1 coordinate 6,734,944, forward strand.
ACCCACTCATCTGCCATGTTGAAGATGCGGGACATAGGTTGGCCTTCTTCTCTCCCTATTGCAAAATATTCTAATCTTGTGAGATTTGTGAAATGCGCTTCCGTTAAAGTTCCTTCCCATGAATTCGAAGAAAGATCCAGGTAAGCTAGCTCAAAGAGTTGTCCCAAACTTCTAGGAACAGAACCATTCATCAGATTATTATTGAGATACAGTGATTTCAAGGATGAAAACTCGCCAATAAATTTCGGAATCGAGCCTTGAAAATTGTTGAAGCCAAGGTCAAGATGATGCAACTTGTGTAGGATCAATAAGGATGCCGGTAATTCGCCTTCCAAGCTATTATACGACAAATATAGTGACTCTAATTTGCTATCTGTGCAGTTTGAGAAATAATCCAAAAGCTCCGAAATCCCCCCGACAAAATTGTTCCTCTGAAGGTATAAGATCTTTAGTCTGCACAAATTTCCAATGGATTTGGGAATTTGGCCCTTGATTTCAAAATTACCAAATAGACTGAGGTATTCTAGATGTTTGAGACTTGCAAACTCAGAAGTAATGGGAGCAGCGAACGAATCATCACTTAGATCAAGTGCCCTAAGGCTAGTGAGATTGAAGACCCACCCGGGAAATGAAGAATTAATGTTATTGAATGAGATATCAAGGACCAAAAGTGATGTGAAGTTAATCATGTGCAGTGAAAGTGGAAGTTTTTCAATTTGGCATGCAGATAAACGTAACTCTAACAACGAAGGAATCATGTTGACAACATGTAGCCAGGTTACTCCTGTGCTGCTAAGGTTCACTCCGCCGAGATTGAGATGTTTTAGGGAAGTAAGATGAGATAGCCATTTCAAATTTCTAGAAGACATATCTGAAGTGAAATAGTAACGGTGGTTGATGTCAAGATAGTTCAAGTTCGACAAGTTACCAAGAGAAGAAGGAATCTCTCCCCCAAATGATGTAAATGAGAGATTGAGATATTGCAAACCTTTAAGCTCCCCAAAGAAGTTAGGAATATGAACCCCATGAAAATTGTTCTTGCTTAGGTCCAAGTAACTTAAATGTTTCAAGCCAAGCAAAGAAGGATTTATCTTACCTCTCAAACTAGAGTTCAAAAACCCCACATAAGCCAAATACTGCCACTCTTCTTCATCAACCGGCTCATATGTGTTTCGAAGGTCCATCTTCTCAACATGGCGTGTGCGGTTATTGCATAATATCCCCTTCCATTGACAGCAATCATGACCAACCCAGGAAGAGAGTCTACCAAAAGGATCGATAAGATCTTGTTTGAAGCTAAGAAGCGCACGTCTTTCTTCATCGATGCATTTCGGACTTGGTAGTCCATCACCTAAACAAAGTTTTGCAGTATTCTGCATATATGAAGAGGCCAAAAACAGAAAGAGCAAATAGTGAGCAATATTGAGGTGAGGGGTAAGCTCCATAATGGAATAAAGTTTTTTTATGAGCTTCTCAGCACAAATGAATTAATAAGATTTAGGAAAGTATATATTGTCAGTCCTCAAGTCAATGGTGATGAAGTTTCAAAGTCTTCAGCTCTTTCTCATTTTTATTGACTTTGATTTCCAAACCAATGGCTACCACTGACTTAAGCATCAAACTTAGCTCATTCTCATATTTGTTGACTTTGATTTCCAAACCAATGGTTACCACTGGCACTGACTTAATCATCAAACTTATGTGTACATTGTATTAGAACAATCCGCACTATTGATTCGACTTGACAATTGATTGTTGAATTAAAATAGTGACTTTGTAAAGTGTTTAGTCATCCGAAAAGTTGAATATTAGTCCTAAAAACTAACTTTTAAGGGTGAGAAGAGGCATTTGTCTCTCTTCCTATCAGATGGCAGAATATAAGATGCCAAAAACAAGAAAAGCAAATGCTTAAAATAAATTGAGGTATTGATAGGCAAGCCAAGGTTGGTGCTAGCATAGCCGAGTTTTCAACCTAATACCCATAGTAAAAATTTCTAGCGAGTTTGCAGATTGTAACTTTGAAATTATGAGATAAATCAAAATATTTGATTATTTGAAGGTAGCAAGTTCATGCGGAAAAATGACCAAGAATGCAAATCCCTTGGAAAACCCACTGAGGTCTAGGTGGATTGAATGCTTCTGACTAAGTAAAGATGAAAGACATCTTACACCAAGAGGCAATAGTCTTCATATCGCAGGTCAATTGTTGCCACTTGACCCAAGAAGAAAAGCTCAGGATCAGTATGGTTTAAAGCCGAAAAGTTCTTGCCTATCTGTTCTTGGATGAAATCCATCACACTGCCTGGAAGGAAGTTCACCACACGACCATAGCGTTTAGTAGGGTGGAGAAATACGGTGGCCGAAGACAAGAATAACAAGTAGTAGTGAGTGAGCAATACTAAAGTGACATGTATGATTGAAAAAGTGGGCATAACACATATCCATACTGTACAAGGTCTTCTTATTTGATTTGAGTTTGGTGAACATAAGTGAATCTACGGGCCTATAGGAGCCCGTTCGGACTATGTGAAATCTATGGAGTTTAAAGTTGGGGTTCCAATTGTCAGCCCATTTTACAAGTTTACAATGTCCAATCTAGCCGAAGTCGGTGGATGAAAATTGATGCAATTTCTAGACTTTTTCTTGATTTATGTGGTTGAATTTTCTCTTCACCGAACGATTCGGTAGAAAATTTTATCAAATTTGACTTCATGGCAGTAGGATCAAGAATTTCCTTTTCACCGAACGGTTCGGTAATTTGTTTTACCAAATTTAGCTCTATGGCTGCTGGATCAAGATAATCTTAATTCAACTATCCTAAAGTCAAATCCAATAGAATTTTCTATCGGACTATTCGGTGGAGAGAGGCTAGTTATATGTTATATAACTACAAACTACTTCCACTACAATACTAATGAGTTTTGTTGTGTCAACTGATATTCTATATTCAATATGCGCCCTCTTTTTCTAAACAAAAGAGAAACCAAAGAATGAGTTAAGCTAGTTTACAATTTCCCTTTTACTTCCACAAATCGCCGTGTACAAAGTTCAACGGATGCTTTTTAGGGAAAAGAGAGAAGGGAAAGGGAAAGGGAACTGCTTTTGTCAATGACAGGAAGGAAACAACTTTGTACACGGAGATTAGCATGAAAAACATAAAACACATTTATACCAACTTAATTAATTAATAAGAAAAACCAACATATTCTTCAAAAATTAAAGAGGAAAAAAATATTTCTAAATATTTAACACTAGGTCGAGTTGGCGTCCAACAGACCAGAGGCAAGAGACAAGCCGGCAAAAAACAAAAAACACCCCAAAAACCCCCCCACCCCCCCCCCCCCAGAGCATCTCCACCCATGTTGGGTGGATTGCCTTAGGTCTAAGGGCAATTTGTCCCTAGAGCAATTTGGAGGCCAACAAATTGCCCTTGTTGTCTCCACCCAACAAGGGCAATTTGGAGGGCAATTTGCATTTAAATAATATTTTACTATATCAATTTGATATTTATTCAATACATATTAATAAACATTACAAATAAAAACATTCAAAATAAAAACATCTTAAACATTACAAATTAAAACATTAAAAATTAAAAAACAAAAAATTAAAATTAAAAACATATTAAACATTACAAATTAAAACATTAAAAATTAAAAAACTAAAAATTAAAAATAAAAACATATTAAACATTACAAATTAAAACATTAAAAATTAAAAAACTAAAAATTAAAAATAAAAACATCTTAAACATCTTAAACATTACGAAGAAAACACAGAAATACAGCTACATGTTCCCCATCGAAGGTGCGCTTCCAAGGGGGAACTAGAACCCCCGCCCTCCCTAAAAAGCCTTCTCCTTGCTAGAATATCCGCTCGTTCTTCTGCCCAAAAAGCTTTTCAATTCGGAGTCATATTTGTTGTGTCCATGGCCATGACAGGTCGCTCTTCCTGTCGTTCTTCCTTTTCTACCATCCTCGGATGTGTTTTTTTCATTTTGCAAGTGCTTATGATCTAATATATTTGCTCACAACATTTGTTCAAATATTGCTTTTTATTCAATGCATATTAGGAAACAATACAAACTACTCATTCATTGACTTAAAAATAAAAACATCTTAAACATTACTAATGTGGGAGTAGGAAAAAAATTTGGTTAATGTATGAGTAAGATTGTGAGTATTTATAGGAAATATTAGGGTTTTTTAGGGGTTTTTTCTGAAATTTTTTTAAAAAAATAATTACAAAGCAACCCAAAAAATAATTGCAGAACAACCCTAAAAATTATAAATTTACCCCAAACCAGATTTACAAAACAAACCCAAAAAATAAAACAATTACAAAATGACCCCAAATCAACGGTCCAGATCTGCTCGGCAGATCAATCCAACGGCCCACAACCCTCGGCGCTAGTGCGTGCTGACGTCAGCACGCACTTACAATTTTTTTTTTTAAAAAAAAAGCTCGGCTTGTCAGCAGCCCGTGTGGGCTTGTCGGAAGATTGCGTCCGAGACCGCAGAAGCGTCTGACGGCGATCGACGGACTCGGACTCGTCTTCGACCGCGAGCGCGTCCGATTTGCAGGGCAATTTCGCACCGCTGGAGGCCCATTTCGTGTTGCCGGTCCGATTTCGCACCCTCGGACGTCCGATATACATGCCGGTGGAGATGCTCTGAGAGCTGCCGCAAGTGATCCGGGCCCCTCAAATTGAAAAATATCAAAATTGCCCTTCATTCCTAGGGCACTGCCCTACAGAACTAAGGCAGGGGTAGTGCGAAGTGGGACCGGCCCACCATTTTGGTTTTCATCCATTGAGGATTTGGAGAGGGCAAAATGGCAAAATCACTCCTTTTTTTTGTTTTAACAAAATAATTTTTACTACTCGGAATCATTGTCCACGCTCTCCATTCCTTTATGGCCCCTTCGCTTTTGCTGCATATGCAAGCCACCCAATCAAATCAACAACAAAAACTTGACCAGAAAATAATCTAATATAAATATATTTTTATATATTATTCAGTGATTTAGCCTCATGTTATCGTTAGTAAATCATAAGCTAAATGTGTATTAATTTAACTAATCACCAACATGTAGGTACTCCAAAAACGTCATACATATTTTTAGGCATTCCACTTCTTTTGAAGACATGGTTGTTTGGAAGTGCTGGTGACGTGGTTCCGTCAATATCAAGAGTGAGTAACCAAATATATAGATGGACCTTGTTGTGTAGCAAAAATAAACATTTAATAGTCTTTGTGCCCCCTGCAACTCTCATTTAGGGAATTTTTGCCCCCTACAATTTTAAATGGGCACTTTATGCCCCTTTCAACTCATTTTTGAAGACAATTTGCCCCCTTTGGCATTTTTCCGGCTAACTTGCTTAGGTGGACTAGGCCACATGTCAAGGAAGTGGGCCCCACCATGCACAATCAGTAAAACAAAAATATATCTCCTCCTCCCAAAACTACTGCTGCTGCCGTCGTCCTCAGCTCGCCTCTCCTTCTCGGACTCCTCAGGCCGCTGTCGCCATGGGCGGATCTGAATAATACGAAGGCGCAGAGCAAACGAATGACGATGATGGCCTTCCATCTCGACACTCCCAAAGCGAAAGATGAGGCATTCCATCTCTCTCGCCAGATCCGTCCACCGGAGCTACTCTCCCGGCTCCGTCCAGGAGCACAACGTCGCCGCCGCTGGCATAGGCCACATCAACACCAGATCTGAGGTACTCCGCCTTCTCTCTCATCTCGGTTCGATTGTAAAGTTTTCAACTTTTGATTAATTTGGGCATTTCCGATTCAAATAGCAACTAGCTCACGCTTTGGATGGAGCCAACGTCGTGATTATACCCGTCGGCGTGCCCCAAAAGCCCGGCTTGACCTGAGACGATCTCTTCAACTTTAACGCCGGTATCGTCAAGTCTTTAACCACCGCCATTGCCAAGTGTTGTCCCAATGTGAGTTTCCTCTTTCATTTCTTCGAAAATTTTGACATTTTTGTATAATCTGGTGGTCTTTTTGTTGAATTGGGTTGTTGGGTGGTGGTTTTTGGTCGGCGCTAATCAACAAGATTAGCAACCCAGCGTTCGGTTGGGTTCGATTGGGTTTGTGAATTGGGGATTTAGGGTTTTTGATTCGGTTGGGTTCGATTTCTTAGGTGGAGAATGGCGGTGGTGGTTCGGAGAAGGCGGCGGCATAGGCGGTAGAGAAGGAGAGGTGGGCTGAGGACGACGGCAGCAGCAGCAGTTTTGGGAGGAGATATATTTTTGTTTTGCTGATTGTGCATGGTGGGGCCCACTTTCTTGACATGTGGCATAGTCCACCTAAGCAAGTTGGCCGGAAAATGACCAAAGGCGGCAAATTGTCTTAAAAAATGAGTTGAAAAATGGGCACAAAGTCCCCATTTAGAATTGCAGGGGGCAAAAGTTCCCTAAATGAAAGTTGCAGGGGGCAAAAAGGCTATTAAGTGAAAAATAAATTCGTTTCCTATATTAATTAGGGGGTATCGGAGGCAAATGAGTGATTTTATCCACACCCATCAATTTGATCTTTACAACAATAACTTATTTTATTTCTAAATTACTATTTTACTCTAATACAAAATTACACTTAAATATCTAAAATAAAACAGCAAATCGAACACTACACCCAACATCACCAACATAACCCTAGCCGTGTTCATCAACTATTCTTCAATTACATGCATATTCCTCGAACTCTCACATAATCTCAACCACATTATACCTTAACCGAAAAAACCCTTCATTCAACTGAGGAACGCCATTACTAGCATGCCCATTGGACGTGATATCAATATTACATCAATGAAAGAGGCATTCCCTAGGTGCAAGTTTTTTTTATAGTTTTGTACCAGGGCTCTGCATATACTAAATCATCATCATCGTGGGACTTTTCAACTTTTTGCCTCTTCCGAACCAAGGGCTCCTCCAATTATAGAGAAAGAAACTTACAAACTTCAAAGTGAACAGAGATTTAGCTCGCGAGATCGGCTTCGATCAGACATGAAGACAGTAGAGATTTAACTAGGGGTCGAAGCAGAAATTAAATGGAATCCTCCATTCACTTTCTCTTGAAATCTATTTTTTTGCTAAATATACCTTCAAAAATTCAAGCTCTACAGTTTCAAACACGAAACCTAAACAAAACTTGAAATCTCTTTTTTGGTACGATGCTTATTATTTGGCAAAGAAATTTTTTTTTTTTAAGACAAAATTATATATATTAATGATGGATGTAAAAATCAAATTCAATGTTGAGTAAGGGGTATATTTGGAATACAAAATGGGTATAGTAATAAAACTCAAACTAGCTTAAATTGATGATGGATTTTAAAATAAAACTAGGTGTAAAGATCAAATTGATGGGTGTGGATAAAATCACCCGAGCTAAATTAATCCAAAAGCTGAGAAAGGACAAAGTAGATTACAGAGCATTAACTTCTTCACACTTTTCTTCTCCCTGACCTCATACCGATTCCTTGTCAAGTCAGATAGCCACTTCCCTGGAAAACAATACTTCCAAACAACCAAAACCAGCACACACACACAAACCCACAAATCAAAATCATAACCAAAATTCATATCCACTTAAAAACATCAGAAAAATTAAAAACCACAAATCGATGGAGATAACAAGACTTTACCTGAAGTGTTCAGTCAACGTTTTTGGTCGTTGAGGAAGCTTTGTGCCTTCCATGGCAAGGAAATCATCTTCCTTCTCTTTTCTAGAGAAAGTGATGTAAATTCTTGGCCACTCAATAACTTCATGGTTCACCTTTTCAGCTGCTGGTGCAGCTGCAGCAGCTAATCGATCTAATTGCAACGACGTCGAATCATCATGATTCACTCGATCAACTTGCACCAGAGGTCCATTTGACTTGTCATCTTTGGCTGATGATGGCTTCCCTGCACAAGAAGCCACCTTTCTCTCATTTTTCTCTGGGGGAGGAGATCGTTTTCCGATGCCAAATCTAGAAACATCGCGGCTGCTGATGTGAATTAAACTGTTGGGGAACAATCAAGTAGATAGGCAAATTCACACTAAAAAAAAATATTTATATACACTAACATGAAATCAAACGAAATCAAATCGATAAGTATATGATAATAGAAAACATACTGACTTGAACGGAAGATAGAGGCGTGTATAAATACATTGTCCTTAAGACAGAATTTCGCCCCTACTCAGTGCTTGTAGTTCTACGGGCGTCCATCTCACAGGATTCAACTATCCATTATCCGCGGTTCCAGCACTGAAACGTTGGACTCAGCAAACTTCTATGTGCTGCTCTCCAATGGACTATGCAATGGTTTGAAAACGATATGTTTTCACGTGAAGCAAATCTGTTTGTGATTCTTCTTTCTCTTAATTCTTAAAATGCCCCCCCAAACTCACTTTCGGTAAAAATTTGCCCATCTCCCCCCCCCCCCCCCAAACTCCGAAATGCCATAATTCGCCCCCCTAACTCCATTCCGTTAAAATGTTGCCCCCTCTGGTGATTTTCCATCCATTTTAACTGAGGTGGCAGCCACCTCCTCAACAAATGGGGCCCACCATTTTCCACATAAGCAAAATCGTAAAAACCCCTTGCTAAAAAAAAAACGTAAAATTGTAAAAAAATCGTGAAGATCTGTAGAAAACGTTAGGGCTCGGCGAAATTGGGGTTTTTGGGTTTCGGTGTCGGGGGTTTAGAGCTGCCGGTGTCGGCGTCGGCGTCGAAGAAATCGGGTCTCGGTGTCTGCGAAATTGTCTGCCTCCACAACTGCCGAAGTGTAATCCAGCAGCGGCGATGAAAGGTGCGATTCAGCGGCGAATTGTCCGCGATTAAGAACTGTACAACGCCGGCGAATTGTCGTCGATTCAGAACTGTGGGCGGCGATTCATAACTGTGGTTGTCTGTAGATTTATATGCATTCTCGTTTGGTCCATTATCTGGTGATGCTTTGAAAGAACAGTGAGTTTTTCAATCTCAATTTGTGCTCTATGAACTTTATTCACTTTCAATCTCAATTTGTGCTCGATTGTGATATACTGTTGTTGTGTTGTTGAATTTCGGGGTTTTATTTGAATTTTCTAGTGTAAGCCAACCTTCAGTTTTCCGGGGTTCTGCTATGATTAGTCTAGCTGCTTGTAACTACTTCAATTTCCATGGAGGAACTGTCTTTCTTTTTGTGTTTATCTGCATCATAAGCGGCTGCTGAAATGTTAGTTACCGTAACGCAATTAGACAACCCAATCTCTACTCTGATTTTCATAGTCAGTTTATGTCTCATGCAAGTAGATTCATAAAATCAATGCTAATCTGTTGACTTTTATATGCAATGCATTGCAGGTTTTTGTTTTTCTAGCTGCTGAGTATGAAACCTCAAAAAATGCACTGAATCAGGTAAGCTACTTTGGATCTGCAAATATGTTATCAGAGTTGAATTTCTTTCAGCAGTTTTTCTAGTTGGACATGCCTTAGTCTTGTTTTTGTTTGAGAACTCTGTTAATGTAGGAAGAAGATGTCGAGATTGTATCCTGGAAAAGAAGTGTACGGGCGCTCGAGCAGAATCATTAGAGAAGAAGATATTGTAAAAGTTTGTCGATGCAGGAAACCAATGGAAATCAGCGTTTCTTGGGATGATAATGATCTAGGGAGAAGGTTCTATGTCTGCCCAGAGGAAAAGAATGGTGGAGGCTGCGGCCATAGGAATTGGAAAGATCCAAGATTGTGTGAGCGTTCTGTAGAAATTATTCGAAACTTAATGATGCATGTCACGGAGATGGAAGGTGAGAAGCAAGCAGAGAAAAAAAAATTGGAAACAGAATCGAAGAAATTGAAAAGAGAAGTGAAGAAATGGAAACAATTTGGATTTTGGTCATCCGTGGTTTGTGTGGTTTTGTTGTTGTTTTTGCTTTTGGTCATTATCCATGTAAAAGTAGTGTAAAAGTGATGGAATTGTCATGAAGTTTCATGGTTTTCACTTCCTTGTCATGAATGAATATGCAATTGCAATCCTTATGTTATCACTCTTCCAGTATTTCTCTGTCTTGTATGCAATTATGCATTTTTTCATTTTCAGTAAATTTGGACAGAGTTTTGGCAGATTTCATGTCATTTCTACATAAATTTTGCATTTGAAACATAGAAGATCCAAACATAGTTCACATTTGAAATGACTCAAGAAATACCAAACCCTGTAGATAACCAAAGTTTTAACATTTCACATGACCAAAATACACATGCACAATTACAAACATCCCAAAAGGTGCATCAAAACCTACAGGTCCTAAAAGAGTAGATAAATTCCAAATGCATTTACACATTCAATTTGAAGCATCTACTTTTTTGGGGGCTGGTTCTTGGGGGGTTGGGAGCATGCTCTTTTTTTCGGGGCTGGTTCTTGAGGGGTTTGGGAGCATCCACCTCTTTTCCTGCCACAGTTCGGCATATTTCTTTGAGGATTCCGACTCGTACTAGGCATATCTTGACTTCCACTTGCATCTTCAGCCACCTTTTGCTTCTTTTTCTTTGGTCATGTAAAATACACCAAGTTCCAAAAAAAGCAAATGTAAGTATTCAAATTTACAAAAGCAAGACATCATTGATAATGTGGAAAACTGAAAGAAAAGTCCACAGTCAAACAGATGCTACCCCAAACTTTTGACCTGAACCTTAAACTCCAGAACATTCAAACATACGCACGACACAATTCCATGAACTGAAAACGTAGAAAGAGAGACGTCCAAATTCTTGTTGCTATTGAAACTGAGAAGCTTGTGGAGAAAAAAACCCATTACAGCAAAAGACGAGACGTCCCCACACCTAATCATTCATTCCCTAATTAAGTCTAATTTTCTATCAACCTTAATTAAATAATACGAACAACATTAAACAAAGTACAAACCACATGCATTCAAAAAACTCAAGACAGAAATCAGTCAATATATCGCAACAAATACACCATGATTCTATAACATAAGTTCTTTGGTACCATTTTCTCAAAACTTACTTGGGACAAATTCTCGCCATAGCAACACTAATTTTCGTTCAACAACATAACATAAGCTCTGACAAGTAAAACCAAATAAAAAACATAGAGAGAGAGAGAGAGAGAAGAGAGAGAGAGAGAGAGAGAGAGAGAATACAAAATCCCAAAAGACGTTCCATACAAGTAAGCACGTATTCCATTAGCACGTATTCCATTTTTTTTTTTAGCAGGGAAACATTGTGTTTATAAAGCTGAAATTTGAGACCAGAGAACACAACCCATATTCCATTAGCTTTCTCTGGCATCAACAAGAGAAAATAGTAAAACTAAAGATAAAGGATACACAGAAGAAATGGAAATTAGCACCCATTTTGGGCCTTTTACATCTGTACTTACACCTAAAGTAGGGAAAATGCACGGAAGATCTACTCTATAGCTCAAAAACTAAGTTTACAGGAAAAAGATTAAATCATTCATAAACCCTAGAAATTGAGAAACGGATCAAATCAGAAGGTAATATACAATGAACATTGAGGAAAATGTGGGCAACTAAAATATACAAAGAACAAACAGAAAATCAATAACCCATATAACATCTAACAGCAAGTGTAAGGAAAAGTAAAGTAAAGTAAAGTTCTTGTAATAATTAAGAGCAAATGCCACATTTCCTTTTACCTTGCATTTCCTTTTTGAATGACCTTCTTCTCCGCAATTACCACAGAAGAAAGTTGTTTTCTTTAAGGGGAGCTTCTGTCTACCCTTCTTGTCTCGCTGAATTTTCTCTTCTTCTGCATCTTTCTTCCTGTTCTTTCTTGGTCTTTCAGCCTTTCTATGGTAAGTAGAAGGTGAGATAATCGCGCCATCATTGACTTTTGGCCACATTTCTTGGCTGCACATCGGGCTAATCGCGTAACTGTAGCATCTTTCATATGCAGGCTTTTTGAAGAAGTCATGGCAATAATCTTCGGGCCTGCCATGATGGACTGAAATTGCAGAGCAAGCATGCTTGCAAGGAATTCCACTTACTTGCCATGATCTGCAAGAGCAAGTATGAGCTCTTAAATCAACCACATGTCGCCTCCCAGATTGTGTTTCTATTTGGTACTTATCATCCCTGTTTCCCCTAGGTATACACCACTGCCCTTTCTGCATATTTGCATCAACCAATCCCTTAATTCTTGGACCAACTGTGGATACCCATCTATCACTAGCCGCTCTCCTTGAAGCCATTAACAACATCAAATACATCATGATTTTGTCAAGCAATACCAAGATCGGCTTATCTCTAGCAGGAAGAATTGCCTTGTTAAATTCCTCACACATATTGTTCAACAACATGTCACACTTATACTCTTCTCGAAAATAAGCTCGGCACCATTGTTGCAATGGTCTTTCTCTGAGCCATTCTTCAGCTTTGTCCAACATAGTGCGCATGATCTTCAACTCGGATTCACACCATGGAACATTTGTAGCCCTTGCAATCCTTTCTACTTGCTCATCAAATGCCAACCCTGAGAATTTCTTCCTAAAGTTTGCTTTCATGTGCTTTACACAATGCCGGTGCTCAGCAAATGGAAACAATAAAGCAACTGCATCTATCAGCCCTTTTTGCCTATCAGACATGAAGTACCAATGACGGGAGTTCTCAACTTGCAAGTCATCCCTCAGCAATTGTAGGAACCATCTCCAACTGGCATATGTCTCTGCCTCCACAACTGCATACGCAATGGGAAACATTCCATTGTTTGCATCATTCTCAACTGCTGCAAGAATCATTCCAGGATGTGGTTTTTTCACGAAGGTTCCATTAAGACCAATCACAGGTCGACTACCTTCTAAAAACCCTTGCTTGCAAGCATGTAGACAAATATACATTCTTTTGAATTTCATTTCAGTTCCTGAAGGCTGTAACTCCCCATCAATGCTCACTGTACTTTCAAGGTTGACTCTCATCAATTCAGCTGCATAGTCTCTCAGTGAAGCATACTGTTCTACCAAACAACCTTCATGGTTTGTCAAAGCCTAATTTCTTGCCTTATACACAAGTGCTCTTGAGGGTCTAACGCCAGTGATGGAATTCACGTCCTCTATGAAACTTTTGACCTCAAACCTTTCATCAATTAGCTTGGCCGCCAATTCATCAACTAGCCACTTTGCATTCAAATTGAAGTTTTCAGATGCCCTTCCACAATCGTGATAAGGATTGAATGTCTTGATCTGAAGATATTTGCTATTATGCTTTGTTGATGCCCTAATATAAAATGGGCACCCTTTTTGACATTTTACCACAACTCTATCCGGATCATTAGGCCTCATCTTCAATTGCTTGTATATTTGAACAGAATGTCGTCTAACGGCCTTTCGGAATATCTCAACGGATGGAAATTTCAACCCTAGATGAAATTTCAGAGTCTTCATGTCAACTGCAGGGTTGAACTCGGGATATTTTGGCCTTCTTTGACCATCTTCACCACTGTTTTCCTCATCTTCATCGGTATCCAATGCTTGAGGAAAATTAGCTTCGCCTTGCTCATGTCCATCAAACGGAAGCCCATTTGAATCAGTATCCACAATATTGGGATCAACATGTGCATCAAAAGGAGCATCATGTTCCATTACAGGCTCATTGTCTTGTTCATAACCTTCTTCAGCAACAAAGTCTGCACCATCTTCATCACTGTTTTCATTTTCTTCGATTTCATTTTCCTCCATATATATATATATATATATATATATATATATATATATATATATATATATATATATATATATAAGTTTCTTTTTCTTGCATTACAGGCCCATCAGAGAAAGTTCCCATCTTCAATTCCCTGAACATTATTCTCTTCAACGCACACTCAGGTGACACAATGTGCTTCACTCTTGGACTGATATTTGCTCTTGGTGGTGTTGCCTTCCTCTTTCCTTCATTCACCTCCCTCCTTCTTTCGTCTTGCATGCAATCTTTATCCCCTACCACATATACCTCTTCTTCTGCCACTTCTAAGTTCACATGTTCAAAGTATAGTGGCACAATATGATTCCCATTATTGATATGCATCTTAACTATATCAAGAATATCCAGATCGTTGTTTACCGCTAAAAAGTTCCCACCCTCAATCTCACTACTCCAAAACTTAATATCTCTAGCAATATGCAAATCAACGGAGTCATAACCCAATTCCTTAGCAATGCCCACCAACTCCACCATTGACATATAATCTTTATGGCAAAAATCAAACCAATGGACTTTCCCCCCGATGTAACAACCACTACATTTGTTCAACTTTCCTCCATGACATACTTTTAAAGTGAAGACTTCTTTATCAGCTGCAAAACAACAACACAAATAACCTACAATAAGTTTCACAACCAAACAACACAAGTACCATTACTACAGACAAACCAATCTGACATGGAGGACCACTACCCTATTTACATCTTTCCAAACCGAGCCGAAAGCCTTAGGACCACTGACCTTTTTTAAATGTATATCATCGACTTCATCATTTCATTCAACGTAATGCTCATAAAGTAGGTTGCAGACATCAACATCAAAAATACTCAAATGCACAATTTATATAATAGCACCGACAAGAATTGACAATTTGGAGACATAAGAGAATCATCAGGTACATCCAAAGCACCCGACTCTCAATTTGGACCACCAATTTGCCATCGACTCTCAACCCCACATGCCAATCCACATATACAGAAAGAGAAAGAATAAACAACGTCTTCTACTTACAGTATATAAGTTGTTCGCTTTCGGGTAATCGCGTCATCGCCATCGCACCGCTGCAAACCACCTCCAAATCGTCGGCGTTGTACAGCTCTGAGTTCGCCGCTGCTGGCTTCGGCAGTTGTGGAGGCAGACGCATCTGCAGAGAATTTCGCCCAAATCGCCGACACCGACACCCAATTTCGCCCAAATCGCCGAGCCCAATTTCCCCAAATCGCCGACACCTAAAATCCCCAAATCGCTGAGCCCTAATCCGTTTCTGCGTTTTTTTTTCCTGTTTCCCCAATTCCCCCAATCGCCGAGCCCAAATCCGTTTCTCCGACGCCAACACCAGCAGCTCTGAACCCCCGACACCGAAACCCAAAAACCCCAATTTCGCCGAGCCCTAACGTTTTCTGCAGATCTTCACGATTTTTTACAGTTTTACGTTTTTTTTTTAGCAAGGGGTTTTTACGATTTTGCTTATGTGGACAATGGTGGGCCCCATTTGTTGAGGAGGTGGCTGCCACCTCAGTTAAAATGGATGGAAAATCACCAGAGGGGGCAACATTTTAACGGAATGGAGTTAGGGGGAGCGAATTATGGCATTTCGGAGTTTGGGGGGCATTTTAAGAATTAAGCGTTCTTCTTTTTCACTCAATTGATTTAGGCTTAAGAGTTTCCACTATTTATAGGAACTCTAATATATTTTCAAAGAGGTATCTTCCAAAGAATGCATCTTTATGTTTAAATTGAAGAGTTGT
This sequence comes from Spiraea crenata, assembly GCA_033992175.1. Taxonomy (NCBI): domain Eukaryota; kingdom Viridiplantae; phylum Streptophyta; class Magnoliopsida; order Rosales; family Rosaceae; genus Spiraea; species Spiraea crenata. The sequence continues at coordinate 6,750,419 of JAVBHV010000046.1, forward strand.
ACCCTTACCTTTGAAGAGTTGTACCTCTACCTTATTTAAACATAATTGCATATTATTACTTAGTCTTAAACCAAGTCCAATAATATGTCAAGCCTAAACAAAAATCACAAAACAAAAATGCTTTTAAAATTGGGGGCAAAACATTCAAAACTCCAACTAACCCTTTTTAGTTGATTAATTTAACCAAATTAAAAACTCGCAAGTGCACGAATCAATGTATAGTATAGCTCAGGCAAAATATGAGGTTGATCCCACAGAGAAAATAGTTAACTTGCAAACTTTGAAATCGTGAGTTTTAGGGGTTGAAAACAAAGGTAAAAGCCTAGGGTTCAGAATCAACCACAAGCACTTCCGTTTATGACACAATGCAATCAATGAAATGTTTCGATTCTAAAGATGATAATTCCCGTATCTAAGTCACTGTCGTGCACCTAGATCATAGTTTTCCTTACGTGCATGATTCTCTCACTATCGTGCAGAGGTCGTATATCTAAAACATGCAACCTATCACTGTCGTGCATAAATTTAACATGTAAGACTCATTACTTTGCGAACAAGAAAACAGGGAACCAAGCAAACTATTATTCTCTGTCGAGCAACAATGTAATTTACCACACTCAATCACAAGAAGCTAATTGGATTATATTGCCGGTTAGGCCTCAAACTCATCTTCCAATTACTAAATGCAAAGTCCTAAGGTGATCAATCAAAGAACTCAAACAAAAAACAACAATTAAAATAGTGATTAAGCATTCAACTTATAGAATTAAACATTTCATTAATTAGTCATTGAAATCATAAACATCCATACTTGGGCATCATCTTAGCCCTATGTAGGATATTTGTATCTTAGACTTAATGTAATATTGGCTATCCTTGTAACAAAAACATTGTAAAATCATTCACATGCTCAATTTAGGTTTTAGAAGTTTAGGATGAAGTTTAGTGATAGGTGATTGAAGTGAAGATCAAGAAATGAAGACAGGTTCAGTTGCACTGTGATTAATTCAACATGTAGCATCATTTGCATATGCATAAGGTTTTCATAAACTTAGGTTTAAAATTAAGAAAAATGTGTTTTTCATCAAATTCCAGTTTTCACATGTTTGGTGACTGGTCACCTTAAGCATTGTTTTTGACAGCTCAGTTCCTGACAGCGACTGGTGATCAGTTGCTTGACAGATCAGTGGTTTATCCGGTTTTAACAGGTCATGTTATTATCCGGGTTGACTGAACATCTGTTTAACCGTTGTGTAGTCGACTGGTGATTGGTCACCTGACAGAACACGCTTTTACCCGGTTTAGACAGGTCATGTCTTTATCCGGCTGAAGCATACTTTTAACCGCTGTGTAGTCAAATGCATCCCACTATCTCGATCTTGCCTAGGTTAAACTCTCTAGAAGAAATCTCAGCCACTCATTAGGTGATATCCCAGCCACTCTTTTCATATCCTCTTTGCCTATATAAGCTAAACATCTTCCACCATTTTCACTTGGGGTTTTTGCACATACATTATCTTCATTGCATATTTCAAAAACTCTCATATTGTTGCTGCCTTCTTGTTCGGTATTGAACCTTAAATCCTTGTGAGCTTTCATTCACATAAAGTTTGTACAAGGATTCTTAAGGATGGCAAGCACATGAACTTCTTTCAAAGTTTCGGTTTTTCAAACATTCATCTTTGAAGGAAACCTTGAAGAAGTTCTTATCTTCACCGTTTCAACTTCCAAGTTTTCAAAACTCATTTAGTTTAGAAGTTGAAATAGCGGTCTTCAATCTTGTCTCCCATGTTCACACATTATTTGAGACAAGGTTGATTTTTAGGAGTCATTTGACTTCATGTTTTTCTGCCCAGTTTTTGTGACTGTTGCAGCAAAACACTTAGTTGTCCAGTGGGTTTACTGAAGCTCTTTAGCTCTCTGTAATTCTGCTGGTGACTAGTCACATATTATTCACAGCATACATTCTTGGTGCCACTGACCAGACATACGTGTGTATTCTCTGGAAAGTGAATGACCAGTCATCTGTACCACTGGAGGTGAAGCGATTGAAGAAGAAGCCGCACGAGGGACTGCTGCATCTAAGACTAGGTACATTAGATATTGAGCATTGTCTGAACCTTGTATTGGGCATCTTTTTGCCGTTTCATAGTGGAAGGCCGGTCTTCTGATAGACCCCCGGTTTTTTACCCGTTTGGGGTTTTTCCGGGTACCAAAACATTGTGTCCATCTCTTTGATTTGTTAACCACTTGGCTAATCATAAAATCAGATTTAATTATGCACCAACTTGACTTAACATGCAATCTGGACAATATCGAGTGACTGGTCATCCTATAAACTGCTGCATTAGAACCGCTGGATTTGAATAGGTTGTAGTTGTGGATAGCCCGCGGATTTCATCTTCACTGAATCTGTTTTGGGGACCTAAGTTGGCATTGCATTCGAGTGTGTTTGAACAAGTTCACAAGCCTACACGAACTGTAAATTAAAAGACAGTTCACATAGTTCAGTTTGGAAACAAAGTGACTGGTCACGTTATTTCAGTGTGAAAACAAAGTGACTGGTCACATTGTTCGGTATAGAAACAAAGTATCAGGTTCATCACATTAGGTGACTGGTCACCTAAGTGATCTATTGTTTGAATTGTTTGTACTTGCCGTGACTTAATTGAAAATTACCCCCCTCATTGCCAACCTGCAATTGGTATCAGAGCAGGGCTTTAGACATACTTAAAGCAGGTCTAGGGACTGGTTGGTTAAGGGTCTAGTCATGGAAAGAGATCGAGTAGCCGGTTCGGTGAATTCACCTCCCTACTTCGATGGCACAAACTATGCTGCTTGGCGTGATAAATTTGAGATTTTTCTTGATGCGTATGATGAGTTTGCATTCCAGTATTTGTCTATTGAATGGCGTCCTCCGTTTAGAATTGTTGACGGTGAGAGAGAGAATGTTCCAAGAGAGGACTGGACACAGGTCCAAGTTAATGCGTCCAATGCAAACAAGAAAGCTAGGAACGCCATAGCTGTTGCTGTATCCAGTGCACAATATTCACATATTCAGTACTATACAACAGCTAGGGAAGCTTGGGATAGATTGCGTGTCATTCATGAGGGTGATGACCAGGTTCGGGATTTAAAACTTGAGATGGTCCTTTCCGAGTTTGAGGAACTCAGGATGACCGATTCCGAGAGCTTCTCGGATTTCTATCTCAGACTTGAGAGTGTCACCAATGCGGCGATGAGTCTAGGGTCACCAATTTCAGAACTCACGGTTGTTCAAAAAATCTTAAGGGTGTTACCTAGGAGGTTTTCGGCGAAGAAGACCGCAATCAAAGAGTGTCAAAACATGTCGGACATAAAGCTTCCTAAACTGGTTGGTAAATTAAAGACTTATGAGCTGGAATTAAAATTGGAAGAGAGTATGCACAAAAAGGATAAAGGTGTTGCACTACAGAGTGTGACTGATCACCCTGAACCCAAGTGTTCCAAGTCTGACCAGTCATCCTCTGTTGATAATGATTTGGCACTGTTTGTTAAAAGGTTTAGAAGAATCTTAAGGGATAGAAAGGATCACAAAGGTAGTACAAGTTATCCTAGAGAGTCAAAGTTCAAACCTCAAGCTGAAATGACTAATGAAAATAAATTTGAAAAGAACTCAGGGTCTAGAGATAACAGGTTCAAGAAGGGTCCGGTCAAATGTTTCACATGTGGTGGGATTGGTCACAGCTCTGTTGATTGTGCTAACAATAGGAAGAAGTCATACAAAAGCAAGGATAAGGCCTTGCAAGCATCTTGGAGTGATAGTGAGGATGAGGAATCACTTCACTCTAACTCTTCTTCAGATAATGAAGATGATGAGATTGCCTTTGTTGTTAAATTTTCTGATCACAACTCAGTGGGTGAAGAATCCGAGTCGGGTTCACAGCACATGACTGACGATGACCAGTCACCTGAGATGTATTGTCCTGTTTTTCATGATTATGACTCTCTCCCAGAGAATCAGACTTATGAAAAGATGTGTGAAAGGTATGATGCCTTATTTGATGAATCTTGTGTGATCAAGGCTGATAGCATTGAGCTGAAAACGCGTTGTAATGAGTTGGAACTGGAAAAGGCTGCACTCTGTCTCGCTTTAGAGGATTACGAGACCGGTCATTCACATAGAGAAAGGGAGAGTGCAGATGACCAGTCATCTAAGTCTAGATTTGAAGTCTTGTATACACAGATGTGTGTTGAGTATGAAAAGGTTAAAAAGGAGAATCTAGATCTTAGACATCAACTGTGCACTTCGGAAAATGACATTAATCTCATGCATAGTAACAGTCTTAAGTTGAAAGATGAAATTGAGTCACTCAAGCAATCTAATGTCTACTTGGTTGAATACAATAAATCATTGCAAGTAAAGGTTAATGATCTGTCAATTGGTTCGGCAAAGTTAGACAAGATGCTTAATGTTGGGAAAAATCACAATGATAGGACTGGTCTAGGTTTTGTAGCTGATGGGTCTGGTCCCTCAACTTCACAGACTAGGTTTGTAAAAGCTACTCAAGCAACTTTGTCTAAATCACCAGTCATCTCTGTTTCACCTGAACCTAGAGTCAGCACAAACAAAATGAGCAATCAAGTGTCGTCTAGGTCCACTGTTCCTTCAAGGACCAGATCTGTACCCACGTGTCACCACTGTGGTGTGACTGGTCACATAAGGCCTAAATGTCCTCAACTTAAAATCAAAGGTCAGTCAAAGCATAATGGATCACTTAAGGAACAGGTTGATTTATTGATTATTGAAGTAACCAGGATTGCTAAGATTGTTGGGTCATCTGTGTCATCACCTAATGTGTCTAAGACCAAGTGGATAAAGAAAAATGAAAAGTGTCTAGTCGCTTTGTCTGTTTTGAATGTGCGTGATCCAACTCGTTGGTACATTGACAGTGGCTGTTCCAAACACATGTCTGGTGACAAATCTGTCTTTGTAAATTTTAAGGATTTTGATGGTGGTTGTGTTGAATTTGGAGGAGGTGAAACTGCCAAGATGACTGGTCAAGGTAGTGTTAAACTGCCGGGTCTACCAGTCCTTGAAAATGTAAGGTATGTAGAAGGCCTTAAGTCCAACCTTATCAGTGTATCACACCTGTGTGATCAGTGGGCTGAGGAAGTCTGCATGTCAACAAAAGGTTGTAGGATTATTGATAGCAAGGGTCGTGATCTAGTCAGGACAGGCAGATCAAATGACAACTGCTATACTCTTGATAGCCAAACCTTGGCTACCAAGGTGACCTGTCACTCTGTGACCGATAAGACCACTGCTTTATGGCACCAACGGTTAGGACATATGAATTTCAATGATTTGTACACCTTGGCCAAAAAGCAACTTGTTAGAGGTATTCCAAAGTTAGAAAAGCCATCTAAACACATCTGTGGTCCATGTCAGCTAGGCAAACAGTCACGTGTCGCACACAAGAGAGTCAAGGATGTTGGGACTAGTCACCCCCTTGAACTCGTTCACATGGATCTTGTAGGTCCAGTTCAAACCATGTCTGTTGGTGGTAAGAAATATATTCTAGTGATTGTTGATGACTTTAGTAGGTTTACTTGGGTGTCCTTCTTGAGAGAAAAGTCTGATGCTTTTCAAAATTTTGTGACGGTGTTCCAACAAATTCAGAATGAGGTGGTGACTAGTCACACCTCTGTTGTCAGGATTAGGACTGATCACGGCACTGAGTTTGAGAATTCCTTGTTTGCTGAATTCTGTGCCAGCATGGGCATAAAGCATGAGTTTTCGGCTCCAATTACTCCTCAACAAAATGGAATTGTTGAGAGGAAAAATAGAGTCTTGATTGAAATGGCTAGAGTGATGCTAAACAGCAAAAATCTAGCTAAAAATTTGTGGGCCGAGGCCGTTAACACTGCTTGCTATATTTCTAATCGAGTCTACTTAAGACCAGGCACAGACCAGACTCCCTATGAGATCTGGAAAGGGAAGAAACCAATGATCAGTCACCTGAGAGTTTTTGGAAGTACTTGTTATATATTGAGAGATAGGGATCATCTTGGTAAGTTTGATCCCAAGAGTGATGAAGGCATCTTTCTTGGGTATTCCATGAATAGTCGTGCATACAGAGTCTTCAACCTTAGAACCAATACCATCATGGAGTCCATAAATGTGACAATTGACGACCTTGATGCGTCAGTTGATCAAGCCTTAGATGAGGATGGTTTGTTTCCTGAAAAGGTCACTGAGTCTGCTCGTGAGACTCAAACAGAAGAAGATGACCAGTCATCTGGTTCTGATTCAGAGGGTTCAGAAGTGTCTAGTCAACCACCAAAGAAAAAGCCAAATTGGGTAGTGTCTAGACATCCTGAGCAAAACATAATTGGTTCAATAAAAGAGGGTGTGAGAACTAGAGGTCAGATCCAAAGTGAAGTTGCACATGTCTGTTATGTCTGCACTATAGAACCCAAGAACATCAAAGAAGCTCTTATCCATGAGGAATGGGTACTTGCCATGCAAGAAGAGCTGAATCAGTTTGAGAGAAATCAAGTCTGGACACTGGTCAAGAGACCAGTCACCTCAAATGTCATAGGCACAAAGTGGATCTTTAAGAACAAAAGCAATGAGACTGGTCACATAGTGAGGAACAGGGCTAGGCTTGTTGCTCAGGGATATTCTCAAGTCGAAGGCATCGACTTTGAGGAAACATTTGCACCTGTAGCTAGACTTGAGTCGGTCCGTTTGTTGTGTGCGATTGCTTGTCATCTTAAATTCAAGTTGTATCAAATGGATGTCAAGACGGCATTTCTTAATGGATACTTGAATGAAGATGTGTATGTTGAACAGCCAAAGGGCTTTGAGGATCCTCATATGCCTAATGGTGTGTATAAGTTGAAAAAGGCTTTGTATGGTTTAAAGCAAGCTCCTAGAGCTTGGTATGATAGGCTGTCTAGTCACCTTCTGTCAAAAGGCTATACACGTGGTTCGGTGGACAAAACCTTGTTCATCAAGCGAACCAAGAATGATGTTGTGGTTGCTCAGATTTATGTTGATGACATTGTTGTTGGTTCCACGTCCGAATCTCAAGTTCAACAGTTCATAGAGATTATGACTAGTGAATTTGAGATGAGTCTCATTGGTGAGTTGAACTATTTCCTAGGTTTACAAGTTAAGCAAGAAGAGACTGGTCTCTTCATTTCCCAATCCAAATATGCTGCAAATCTTGTGAACAAATTTGGTTTTTCATCTTCCAAACCCGCTAGGACTCCCATGAGCTGTTGACCAGACACTCTACAGAAGTATGATTGGCAGCTTGTTGTACCTTACTGCAAGTAGACCAGACATCTCTTTCTCGGTTGGAGTATGTGCTCGCTTTCAAAGCGACCCTAGAGAGTCTCATCTTCATGCTGTAAAAAGGGTCATCAAGTACATTAGTGGGACATTGTCTTATGGTATTTGGTACGCATTTGACACAAATACAAATCTTGTTGGGTTTAGTGATGCTGACTGGGCAGGATGTAGTGATGATCGAAAGAGTACCTCCGGTGGTGTCTTCTATCTAGGAAACAACATGGTTTCTTGGTATAGTAAGAAGCAAAATTCGGTCTCATTATCCACTGCTGAGGCAGAGTACATAGCAGTAGGTAGTTGCTGCACACAGTTGCTTTGGATGAAACAAATGCTTAGTGACTATGGCATAGTCGAGGACCAGTTCCTCATATATTGTGATAACACGAGTGCTATATGCATCTCGGAGAACCCAGTGCAGCATTCTAGGACTAAACATATTGATATTAGGCACCACTTCATTAGAGATCTCGTTGAGTCAAAGACATTAATGCTTAAATTTGTGCCCTCGGAAAAACAGCTTGCTGATATTCTAACAAAACCTTTGGAGGATCAGGTCATGACTGGTCTTCGCAAAAGTCTTGGAATCTGCTCTATTGACTAGTGTGACTAGTCACAGTTAATGCTTGTGTATTTTTCAATTCTTGCATATCATGCATCATCTCTAAATTGAAAAACACCTCTCAAACTGGTTTTTCTTTGTGTTGATACTATCAATTGGATATTTGTTAGATATAATTGAAGCCCTAGATTGAGTCAAATGGTCATAATCCCGTCTCTTGATCAAGAAGTAAAGAGTGCATATTCTAAAGTTGGTTGATTTAAATTTGTTTTCAACACTTGTCTAATTCCCTTACTACTTGATGATGATTGATCATGTTGACTCTTGATTTTTCTAAAGATGTGTAGTTAAAAATAAAAATGGAGATTTTCCTCGAAAATGAAAACGAGAAGGACAATAAGGCCCTAACTCAAAAGAAAAATAAAATCAAAAGATTAGGGTTTTGGGCTTGAGTCAAAGAAAAGATGTGTCAATGTTGCACCACTACTTCAAATCGATATGATTGATCTACACTCAAAAAATATAATTGTGCAAGTTATCACTTGTTTGAAAGTCTTAAGATGTTGTGGGTGCATGAAATAGTGAGTCTTCAAATAGTAATCTGTTTTCTTTGTAATGTACACTCAATATGACTAGTCATCCCCTTCCCAAATATGTTGTTTGACTTAGTCATTGAATCTTTTTTATCTCTTGAATATGTCATTGAAAGTGTCAAAATGAATGAGAAAATCAGTTTGAATACAAAAATACAATTCATGCATTTTACTTAATTTATTTATGTTTGCATCATATTTGTTCAAGCATTAACTAGGACAAGTCATACTAATTGGTGATGTTTAGTTGTTGACCGGTGAGTAAATATTGATCATTAATGTGTTTGTTTCGAAATATCAAATATGTTAGTGGGTCTTCATATCTTTGTGTGATGTTTAGCTATTGTGACTCTCGGCATGTTATAACTTGATGTCCAGTCATGTTTGCAATGGAAACAGTGTGGCTGTCTGATCATGTGCCATGTGTATTCCAATTCTTCATGTACAAACGATTCTTTGTTGACTTGTCACCAATCTTGGTATTTTAGACCCCTTGTCTTTTGATCTTCATGTCGCTTTCCCTGTTCTATATTCTCTGATATATCTTACTTAGGAGGAGTAGTTATTGTGCATGATATCTGTTTTGTTTGAATGATTTTCGGTTTCATGGACATTGTGTACTTTTTGACTAGTCATGTGTGTGACACAGTGTCAAGTGGTTGACTATGTCATGTGTCTATCTTCTCTAATCATTCATTGCCTCTTGTACCTAGTCACCCTTCTTGGAGTATCTGATTTAGGGGGAGTACTGGTCGTCATGGTATGCTTTTCAAATCTTGGTTATGTGACCTCAACATATACATCATTCGATCATTGATAATGTCTTGCACCTAGTCCTTGTCTAGGAGTGTTTGCTGATGTAGTGTGCTTTGAAAACTTGATTGCATGACCCCTTCTATCTTTGTTGATGTGTATACCTAATCATGCTTGCTGCGAGTAATGTAATTAGGGGAAGTTCTTGATGATTGGTGTGTTGATTGGTCTGCTACTTAAATCTTATGATATTTCTGTGATCAGTCATGTCTGTGTCTGTAGTGATTAATTTCTGTTTACACTAGAACCATCACGTGCTGATCTTGAATGATAAGTGATGTTTGTGTATGACTAGTTCTTCTTATGCTTCAGATGTGATCTAAATTCGTCTTATGGTAAATTGTGATGGTTGTATCATGTCTTGATTGGATTAGTTAAGAAGAATTGTGATAGTGGTTGCTGTCATGTGTTGATTGATATGGTTAGTCATCTGACTTGCCTCGAGATTGATTCTCTGCTCTGTGCATTGTTGTTGAACGTGGTGTTTTATGGCCTGTTTCTGCTTGCTGATATTTTTGACTAGTCATTCTGAACAATGGTTTTGTGGTATGTCTAGTCTGTCATGTTGTATTTCTCAGGTTGTAACATAATATGCCCTCTCGGACATTGAGGCTTTTTGTGTGTTTGTGTTATGGTTGTGGTGCTATGCTTTCAGTTTCTTTAATTACTACATGGTTTAAGTTTCCTTTATTCCTTAAGTCATGCATGTTTACCTTGATTTCATCTGACTAGTCATGTATGAATTTCTTAGTTTTTGTTGACTAGTCATGTTCTTACTACACTGCTTTCTTCATTGTTCTGTTTCTGCATAGTTTGTTTATTCATCTCTCCGTATTTACCATGTCTAAAGCTTCCGTTTGTGCTAATCCTTTGTCTTCCCATGACAAAAAGGGGGAGTAAGTTTGGAGTTAGGGGGAGTATAAAAATTGCCATGTTCATGATTGCTATTTTTTATCTGGCTAACTCTCTTAATTGTGGATATCGTGTTATGGTACTTAGGGGGAGAAAATGCATACATATATACATATTTCTTGAGTTTCAATTGCAGGAACATTCATTGACTGGTCACAGTCATTTGATGACTAGTCACATATGCATGGATATACATGTGTCTCTTGCAGGTACATTTGTGTGACTAGTCACTGCTAGTCAATTCTTGGTGAGTGTGAGAGATGTGAGCATATCGGGTTGTTTTTGTCAAGGAAAGCCAAAGGGGGAGATTGTAGGATATTTGTATCTTAGACTTAATGTAATATTGGCTATCCTTGTAACAAAAACATTGTAAAATCATTCACATGCTCAATTTAGGTTTTAGAAGTTTAGGATGAAGTTTAGTGATAGGTGATTGAAGTGAAGATCAAGAAATGAAGACAGGTTCAGTTGCACTGTGATTAATTCAACATGTAGCATCATTTGCATATGCATAAGGTTTTCATAAACTTAGGTTTAAAATTAAGAAAAATGTGTTCATCAAATTCCAGTTTTCACATGTTTGGTGACTGGTCACCTTAAGCATTGCTTTTGACAGCTCAGTTCCTGACAGCGACTGGTGATCAATTGCTTGACAGATCAGTGGTTTATCCGGTTTTAACAGGTCATGTTATTATCCGGGTTGACTGAACATCTGTTTAACCGTTGTGTAGTCGACTGGTGATTGGTCACCTGACAGAACACGCTTTTACCCGGTTTAGACAGGTCATGTTTTTAACCGCTGTGTAGTCAAATGCATCCCACTATCTCGATCTTGCCTAGGTTAAACTCTCTAGAAGAAATCTCAGCCACTCATTAGGTGATATCCCAGCCACTCTTTTCATATCCTCTTTGCCTATATAAGCTAAACATCTTCCACCATTTTCACTTGGGGTTTTTGCACATACATTATCTTCATTGCATATTTCAAAAACTCTCATATTGTTGCTGCCTTCTTGTTCGGTATTGAACCTTAAATCCTTGTGAGCTTTCATTCACATAAAGTTTGTACAAGGATTCTTAAGGATGGCAAGCACATGAGCTTCTTTCAAAGTTTCGGTTTTTCAAACATTCATCTTTGAAGGAAACCTTGAAGAAGTTCTTATCTTCACCGTTTCAACTTCCAAGTTTTCAAAACTCATTTAGTTTAGAAGTTGAAATAGCGGTCTTCAATCTTGTCTCCCATGTTCACACATTATTTGAGACAAGGTTGATTTTTAGGAGTCATTTGACTTCATGTTTTTCTGCCCAGTTTTTGTGACTGTTGCAGCAAAACACTTAGTTGTCCAGTGGGTTTACTGAAGCTCTTTAGCTCTCTGTAATTCTGCTGGTGACTAGTCACATATTATTCACAGCATACATTCTTGGTGCCACTGACCAGACATACGTGTGTATTCTCTGGAAAGTGAATGACCAGTCATCTGTACCACTGGAGGTGAAGCGATTGAAGAAGAACCCGCACGAGGGACTGCTGCATCTAAGACTAGGTACATTAGATATTGAGCATTGTCTGAACCTTGTATTGGGCATCTTTTTGCCGTTTCATAGTGGAAGGCCGGTCTTCTGATAGACCCCCGGTTTTTTACCCGTTTGGGGTTTTTCCGGGTACCAAAACATTGTGTCCATCTCTTTGATTTGTTAACCACTTGGCTAATCATAAAATCAGATTTAATTATGCACCAACTTGACTTAACATGCAATCTGGACAATATCGAGTGACTGGTCATCCTATAAACTGCTGCATTAGAACCGCTGGATTTGAATAGGTTGTAGTTGTGGATAGCCCGCGGATTTCATCTTCACTGAATCTGTTTTGGGGACCTAAGTTGGCATTGCATTCGAGTGTGTTTGAACAAGTTCACAAGCCTACACGAACTGTAAATTAAAAGACAGTTCACATAGTTCAGTTTGGAAACAAAGTGACTGGTCACGTTATTTCAGTGTGAAAACAAAGTGACTGGTCACATTGTTCGGTATAGAAACAAAGTATCAGGTTCATCACATTAGGTGACTGGTCACCTAAGTGATCTATTGTTTGAATTGTTTGTACTTGCCGTGACTTAATTGAAAATTACCCCCCTCATTGCCAACCTGCACCCTAGAAAATAGTTTAACTACTAAAAAACAAATAAAACATAATGAAAGACAAATAAAAACTACGAAAAAACACTACGACGAGGCCCCCCCCCCCCCCCCCCCCCCCAATGAAATCTGACTTCTAGTCTCTTTATATAGGCGTGTCTTTCTTTTCCTTCATCAACTGAGTAAGAGATCTCCTAATCCTTCGTGAAGCTTCGTGAATCTGAATTTAGGAAAGTTGGACTCCAGCTGCCTTTGGTTTCTTAGTTGCTCTAGGTGAAACCCTTTACTTTTCCTAATGTGCCACATGATACACCAGATATCTTCTTATGGTACTTCAATTTGATTGCTTCAATGAGCTGCTGACTTGGCTTCAAAAACAAAACTTCATTGCAATCCTGCGTAAAAACTACTACAGCGATGACTTGTACGAAAATGGTCATAACAATCTCCACATTGCTCGGATTGACAAGCCATAAAATACTATTTGAAGCTGACATCTGTACCTTTCCAACGATATATAACATACTATCTTATTCTCTCTGAGGCGCTCCAGAATATTCCACGAGTTGACTGACTTGCAGAACTTCAGTTGATCGTAAATGCTCGTTTTTGCTCATTTAATCACTTTTCCGCTTCAAACCTACAAAATAACAAAAATAAGTTAAAACAAACTAAAATCACTCTAGAGCATAACAAGAATCTAAAAATAAGGATATAAAAATGTATGTCAAATCGGTTTTTTATGGCAACCCATTAACCATGGCAGATCGATCTTCTAAATTCCTAGTCATGGCCAAAGAGGAGAGTTGAATGGTGTTTGGTGTTGGGTTGGAAAAATAAGGTGGGGACTTTGGAGGACTTGGGACACCCATTGAGCTTGGAATGTTGCTTGACAAGATGTTGTTTGAGACAAGGAACAAAATTTCGGTTTCGACGGAAATTTCGGAAAAAGTTTCGATTTCAGTGGAAATTTCGGTTAAAAAACGAAAAACATGTTAGAAAACATATAAATTAATATCTCTACTTTGTATAGGCTCTTAAATCAACAAATAATGCAATTTAATATTTAAGCTATATAGGATTGTCCATATGGATTAACTTTCATATACATAAGGGAGAAGAATTCGTGTTTTGTATTCCACTAAGCTATCAATCAACACAATATCTTAAGGTGAGGCTTATGAAACATACCTTAACCATGACATTAATATTACAATACAATATAAGAGTTTTAAGGAATATATTACACACACATATTATTCTAATACATAAAATCATTATTGAAGGCAAGAAAGAAAACACCGAAAGAAAGTTATTAGTGAAGGCAAGAAAAAGACCAAAAGAAAGCTATTGAAGGTACCAAAAGAAAGTTGTCAGGAAAGCAAGAAAACACCAACAAAAAAAGTTGTTGAATGCACAAAAAGAAAGTTGTGGAAAGATTCAAGGTAAGTAAGAAAACACCAAAAGAAAGTTGTTGACCAAAATTTTACCCAAAGTTACCGAAATTTCCATCGAAATTTCAATAATTTCGGAAAGTCTCAGCTTCTAAGGCTTGAAATTTACCGAAATTTCGACCGAAATTTTGGTATTTTTTCGCTGACATTGATACGTACCCCGATTCAGGTTTCGAAACCCCAAAAAACCAAAAATTTTGGTAGAAATTTCGAGGTTTCGGCCGAAATTTTGTTCCCTGGTTTGAGACGTCTACAATTGAGATTTGGGACTGCGCACTCCACCTTGGAGGGAATTCTCCAAATCATCTGAACAGTACTATTCCACAAATGGAAGGTGGAATAGTACCATTCAGACGATTCTCAGCAAGATACAGCTCTACCATACATGGAAATGGGCCAAAACTTGAGGGAATAGACCCACTAAATTTGGTTTTTTGTTTGGATTTTGTGTGGGTAACCTCAAAAATTTTGTCTGGACACTTTCAACCTTTTTACAAAATGTAATTACTTATATATCCATGTATCAAATTACATTTAAGTACATAATTTTTTTTGGAAGAAACTTAAGTGCTAAATGATGGATGACATAGCCCACTCAAATAGTGACACATGTCATATTAGTTTCGTCTGGGTAACCTTATAACCAAATTCTCTTTCTTCTCCATTGTGTCTCTTTCCTCAACTAACCCAGCTTTACCTTTTGACCGTCTCCACCAGACCAGGACCTGAAAGATACTTCAAGTTCTTTTCTTGCACAAAGATTCTCGGGTTCTAATCTTAACTTATCTAAAATGAGCAGTCTAAATGTAATTCTTCAATTCATAATTTTTAATGGGGGCTGTTATTTCCACCCCCCTGTCTTATTTTTCCACCCACATTTCAGCAGAAAATTTAATTACAGTACTAACCTTTTGGTAAAAAGACATTTATGGACTTAGAAAAACAAAAACAAAAAAAAAAGTTCGTCAAGGAAGAAAACAGAAGAGAAGTTGGAACAAAGAAGTGCGGATGCCCTTTTCAATTAAAAGGCAAGAAGCTAGAAACCGAAGATGATTGGGTGTTGGTGGTTGATGTTGGAATGCATAATCATAAAGCAGCAGAGCATTTGGAAGGTCATTCATATCTTGGTAGATTATCATCTGATGAGGCCGCGTTGGTACTTGATCTGTCAAAAAGTCTGGTGAGGCCAAAGCAAATTTTGACAACGATAAAACGAAGAGATGAAAATAATGTTTCCACACTTCGGACGATATATAATATGCGTAGCCGCTGGAAATGTTTGGAAAAAGTTGGGAGATCTCAAATGCAACTACTTATGAGTAAGTTATCTGATCATGATTACATTGAGTGGCATAGGAGTTGCCCAGAGACCAACACTATTTTGGACTTGTTTTGGACACATCCCACTTGTTTGGAATTGTTTCGTGCATTTCCACGTATTTTGATTATGGATAGTACCTACAAGACCAATAGGTATCGCATGCCATTGTTAGAGATGGTTGGAGTAACATCTACTAATATGACATTTTGTGTTGGTTTCGTGTATCTTTCTTCTGAACGGGAAGATAATTATCTGTGGGCTTTAAATGTATTGCGTAAAGTGATGGATGATATAGATATGCCTAATGTTATCATAACAGATAGGGAGCTTGCTTTAATGAATGCCATTGTTGTTGTATTTGGTACAAGTAAGCACTTATTATGTAGATGGCACATTACCCAGAATGCAATGGCCAAGTGCAAACATGAATGTGGTGGTGATAAGGTTGTTTTAGATGCGTTCTCACAAAAGTGGACTATGGTGATCGAATCCCCTACTGAAGCTGGCTATATCAGAGAGTTGAAGATTATATTCAATGAGTTTAGAATGTATCCAAAACTACTTGAATACTTGACAGATACATGGTTGAATCCATATAGAGAAAGGTTTGTTGCAGCATGGGTAGATAAATGCATGCACATGGGGAACACGAATTCAAATAGGTATGTCAATTATAATTTTCTTTATTAGAACTATACACATAAGAAACTGATTTACTTCTATTTTTTGTCGTGAATCGTTTATGCATATTATCCTTTTGTTTTTAACAGGGCTGAAAGTTCACATTCTACACTAAAAACTCTACTTGGTTCAAGTCAAGGAACATTTGAGACATCATGGGAATGCATACATGCTATGCTTAAGTTGCAACACACTGAAATTAAAGCTTCCTTTGAGAAAAGTGTGACAATGGTTTATTCAGATTTCACAAGTTCAGATTTTAAGGAACTTCGCTATTTTGTCTCAATTAATGCATTATATATGATCTTGGAGGAGTATAAGCTAGCCAAAATGGACGGTGTTGACATTGAGGCATGTGGGTGTGCTTTACGCGACACTCATGGGTTACCATGTGCTCATGAGATTGTGAAATACAAGAAAGCAGGTCAATGTATTCCACTCAAGTGCATTGATTCTCATTGGAAGAAGCTCACCACGACACGTGCACCTATGAGAGAAACTACAGAGTGCGCCTATGATACAGAATTTGAGTTATTTCATAGGCGTTGGATAGAGTCTGATGAAAATGCGAGGATCATTCTAAAAAGAAAACTTGTGGAGTTGGTAGCACCACAGACTACTTCACTTGTAGAACCATCTGCCAAGACTAAGACTCGAGGTAGGCCATCCAAGAATGACAAATCTACTCGCCGTGATCCATCTTACTTTGAACATGTGGATACACAGTTGAGTCGTTCTTCTAATGTGCGTGCTAAACAAAAGAGGCGACCAAAAGAAAAGGTACGTTAAGCAATCTTAGAAGTTAGTTTATTAACATCAAAGTGGTGATTTATTCGTTTTTTAATTTTTCAGTTGAACATGAAGTTAGTTTGGATTTGCCTGATGTGTTCTTTCTTGTTATGCAAGATTTGTAAATTAGTTTATGCGTGCAGGTGTGCCGTACCCAACAAGTTAACCCAATTGATGAATATGCTGATGCATTTCCAAAAGCATTGAGTCCATACATCCAACTTGTAAAGGATGTCGCAAAAGATGGACATTGTGGGTTTCGAGTGATTGCAGCATCATTGGGATATAATGATGATGGATGGATACAAGTGAGAAGAGATTTATTGAAGGAGCTAGAGACTTATTCAATTCATTATTCCAAACTTTATGGTTCTGAACAGAGGGTATATGAGTTGAAGCATGCATTGGATTTCTTCGAACCTTATGCAAATCCTGATCAATGGATGAGTATGCCTGACATGGGTCATATTATCGCATCATGTTATGATGTTGTACTTGTGCACTTATCTGATCTGCAATGCCTCACATTCTTACCACTTAGAAGTAGACCAATGTTTCTACTGTCACGTAAAGAGATCGCTATTGGATTCAGCAATAGCCATCGTCATTTTGTCCAGGTACGCATAAAACTTTAGTTTATATACAGATCAATGTTGTTACCCTTGTTATTAACATGTCATTATGTGTCTGCTACTTTGTGTAGGTATTCCTGAAACCACATAATCCAATTCCTCCTATCGCAACAAATTGGAATAGATTTCGTGAACCATGGACTACAGACTGGGCCACACCTTGCAATGCTCGTATACAACAATTTGTATCTGTTACAGGACCTAATGTCATAACTAGAGAGACAATAGAGCTTAGCGATGATTGATGACTTGAAGTTAGGTTTTTTAGAATGCAATTTTGTGGACTATATTATGATGTCTAACTCATACAGTTTTGTCTTTGTAAGACTTTTTTAAATTTCTTTCGTTGAATGTGTGATTATATATAATTATATGTTAGCACTTTAATATTAAAAAATTGAAATTTCTATCAAGGAACGTAAATTTATAGGAATGTAGAGAAGTATGTTATGAAAGAGATTTTATTCTGTGTTATGATCTGACTTCAAATGTGCAAATCATAGATATCTAGCAAAACATGTGCATATTAATTTTTTTGTTGTGAAAGGAAATTTGTCTCTTAAAAAAATGTTATGAATGAGATGTGGGTGAAAAGCTCATTGGATTTAATTAATAATTTAAGGGCAATTTAGGAATAATGATGGGTGGAAAAAGAGGTTTATAACTTATTGGGGGGTGGAAAAATAAGGTGGGTGGGAAAATAAGACAGGGGGTGGAAATAACAGCCCCCTTTTTAATTCAAGAAAAAGTCTGTGGTCCAATTTTTGCGAGTAAAATGTTGGAATTTGGACTAATGGAATGGGCAGTCGAAGCTGTGATACAGGTTGAAATTTATGTCACAAATCATGATATGGTTGAATGACAACAGTTCGATTAATCACTTGCTGGATTTTGTGTTACGTAATTTGGGTATAAAGGATGCAGAAGTTTCATTTATTTGGAGGTTATTGTTAGTTTCTTTTACATTCTTCGGTACTAAATCACACATTTATGCTGCAGAATTGGTCCTGAAGTTTCACCTCATGTTCTTTTTCTTTGTTTGGAATATGAAACAAAAGTATGTTGATTCAATAATTCTGATGCATGAAGGCAAGGATTCATGGTTCTCTGCAATTTGTCCTCCACTTGCATATTATTGAACTCAGTGGGACATTAAATTTCGGCCAAAGCCGTCACTTTTCCTTCATCTATTTTTAAGAGTTATTTACTGTCTCTGTTTCTTACTTACCCAATTGCCTGAATTTGGTGTCATAGCTGCTCATAAGGTTTTGTCTTGTTTCTCTTCAGCACTTCTGGGTGCCTTCTAGTCCCGCCACAGCTTCATTAAGGACCTGAAAGTCCGGTGGATTCGAGATCAAAGCCCAAATTAAGCTTCGGGTAAAGACGGATGGAGCCGGCACAGAGCATGGCAAAGATGAGGTAGCTGGTGTTGGAGAGTTTGGCGGAACAAAACATCTACGAAATCCTCAATAACTAAATGAAGGGTATAAGTGAAAATTTTTAATCAAATTAGAGTGTCCAAATAAATTTAATAGATTAAGATAAGTGTACATAGAAACATGAGTGTGCAGAAGAAGAAGTCTTTGAAGTGATATATGGATACAATTGACGGGCGAAACTTACAAGCCCACTAAATTTGTGGGTTAAATATCTTTTAAATTTTACAAGCCGAATTACTAATGAAGGCTACTTGACTATTATACATGTAACAAACTAGGCTGCGTTTGGTTCCCTTCTTTGGAGATGGGAATGGGAAACAAAAAATGAAAGCGGGAATCCAAAACCATTCCCGGGCCCACGAAAAAAGTGGTGGGACCCTCGGGAATGGGAATGGAATTTCCAAGCCATGGGAATGCAAAATTGATGAGGTTTTTTACCATTTTGTCCTTAAAAAATTGCTTTTTATTGAGGGCTGCTATGTACACCCATGTTTATTCTTTGGACACCCTTAATTTTTTGTACACCTATTTTAATTTTTGAAATTTTTTTGGACACCCAAATTTAATTATAATTTTCCACATATACCCTTTAAAAAATTTGTTAAACCATCCATGTCCTCAGACCCATCCATTGCCAGCCCTGAGTTCTCCACATCAATGAACCGAATTGTTCATGTCCTTTCTTATATTATTTTGTGAAATTTTCTTTTTGCCTGCATGCTTCCTTATCCTACTGGACTTGTGGTGATGATTGGTTTCTAAACAACAAATTCAACCAAAATTTTTTTATAATTACTAACAAGAAAAAACCAAGAAAGTCAAAGAAGAAAAACAACAAGACACACTAACCTTTTACATAGGAAAAATCAAAAAAACTCACATTGAAAACCGTGAAGATGATCTCCCATGGGTGAAACACATTGCCCTTCTAAGCCGAGAGTGAGCAAACAGTGTGAAACTCCTCATCCCACGAAACAACGCCGTCTTCCGATGAAGCCTAGACTTCTCTGGTGAAGTTCCGCTTCATGACGGCACGCCGCAGAGAGCTTAGAGCCCCGACCTTGACCTTGGATCCCTTCCACCTAATCTCCACCATCCACCTGTCCTCCTTCTCTTTCTCAATTCAATTTTAGTTGAATTGATGTAATATGGATTGAATTTTGTGTACTTGTACATGGTGGCCGGAGCTTTCACGTTTGACAAAGAAGTGACTTGGCTTTGGCTTGATTTCTCAATGATGAATAACATTGTATAAGCCCCTAATTGTAATTTAATACAAGGATATAAAAGTAATTGTATCTCACTAAAAATTTAAGGGTGTCCAAAGAAATAATCTGGGTGTAAATAGCAGCTCCCTTTTTATTTTTAAAAGTAGGGGTATAGTTGTAAATGAATATATTTTATTTCTTATCCCAATACACATTCTCATCCATCATTCTCATTCCCACCCAACATAACCAAACAACCTAATGAATTTCTTTTTCCCATTCCCACCTTATATTCCCAGTAATCCTATTCCCATCAATCTTATTCCCATTCTCATCAATTCGATTCCGTGAACCAAACGCTATCTAAGTACCTCTCCACCAAGTTTTATTTGACCCAAGTCAATCATACATCGTTATATAGTCATTCTAAATGTGTCGATGTCTGAGTGGCCAAAACAAATAAATTTGGTGTATATAAATCTTTTTTCTCCTATAAAGTCAGTCCTAATTTTGACCCCAACAAAGAATGAGGAAAACAGAGGTGAGAATGATATCTCCAAACGAACTCCCTTGTTTAGGAATTGGGAGGGGATGGTACTCAGCATCCCAATTCCTCAAGCCAACCCGATAATAGTGTAGTTCTTTTAATTAATAAACACATATGGAAACGCAACGTATACATATCGTTTGGACTTTAACGAGTTTTGCATGAACCACAGTTGAAACTTAACCACTGGGGATGGCTCCGTTCTGCCATTGCAATCAATACATCCAAACTCAGATCCTTTTTGTAGTGGTCGCCACGACTCACGAGTTTGAGTGTTAGAAAGTAGGAGATTCAAGAGTGTTCATATGCATCTGGTGGTCGGGCAAATTTGCTGTTCAAAAGAAGAAAAACCAAAGAAAAGGCATGAAATGGCGCCACATCCATGATCAGAATCCTCTCTGCATTGATGAACAAATCATAGTCGGTTCTCAGATCGACTCATCATTACAATGACAAACCATAGCAACAGCCATTTCAAAAGCATGGCAAGTGATGGTCAGGTACACATTTAGACCATTCAGCCTTCCTCAGCATGTGGGGTTAGAAAATCCTGTTAAAATTTGAGGACTGAAACCCAGGACACAGTCTACTGTTGTTACCGGGTGGACTCAATAGCGATGACATGTCCAACAGAAGGGACTGGCCTTGGACTTGATGGATCCCGAGTAGACAGAGGGATACACCCATTCTCGGCAGCTTCCAATGCAGTGTCTGCCTCATTGCTTGCACCTAGACCTGCATTTTCTGTACGGATTGGACAAAGCAGACCTTGCAACCTCAACAAGTAGCTCTGACTGTAGGGTTGGGGGGTTCTCACGTAGCGGTTGGCTGTCAACACACTTACAGACGACCTCTCAGAATCAGGGCGGAGATTGGATATAGCACTAAGGTCGAGATTTGGGAACACTGAGCAACGGCAACGAGGACATTTCACATTGAGTCGAAGCCACTCATCGATGCATTCCACATGGAAATTGTGAGCGCAAGGCAGGCCACGAACCTGCACCACTTCCAGTAAAAAGCTTCCAGTAAAATTATATATGCTTGTAAGGGTGGGAGAGAAAGGTGCATTGTTTCATATAAAGCTTTGCACTTGGTTGCCATTTTTTGAGAGAATTAGATTAACACCTTATAGAAGGCCATGGAAGGGGTCCAATGCTCCAATTCATATGATAACATTTTGATGGTGAAACATAATATTTGGATTTCCTAGAAGGTAAAACCAATCGAGAAGCAAGTTATGTTCTTATAAACTTTACCTCATTGCTTTCATGGAACTCTTCCAAGCAGATTGGACATTCACTGCAATCAGTTGGAACAGCCTTCAGTCTGAACTTTGGAAGCTCCTGAATGAGTGCTTCCACTGCTTCTCTCTGCAACACCCAGACAAGAACAACCATCAGAATTCAGAATTATAGCATCAATATTCAATACTGAATTGATATGGACAACCATCAGCAGGAAACGTTTGGGGGTCACCTGCGCTGGAGTCAAGTAAAGTCCAGGTTGATATGCAGCAGCATCTAGGCCCATCCCTCTTGTTTCTTGACCGGCAGCTTCGAATGCCCAATCTGGCACTCGAACCATATCAACCAAAACCTTTAACAAAGATAGAAACTATGACCATGAATAACAGGAACAATTGGATCAACACACAAGAAAATAGCTCTGAATACTTTAGTGGGCAATGAACAGAAAATGGCAATAGTCAAAACAATATTATCACAACATATTCTATATTTTATATGATAACAAAACTAAAAAAAGCTATACTCAATGAGGAAAGAGTTACTGGTGAGAGCGTGCGACCGCAGCAATGAGTTAACAGTAATCAATTATGGAAATATCGAGAAACATGGCAATTGTAACACCCAGGCTTAATCCAAAAGTGCTAGCTGAAGGTAACCTTTGAACTCATGGGCCTGCATATAAACCATTGCTTTCCCCAGCGTATTTCCGATGTGGGATGCGGGGTGTTACAATCTCCCCACCTTAAGAACTTGGCGTCCTCGCCAAGTCTCCATCTCTGTAAC
Organism: Spiraea crenata; assembly: GCA_033992175.1. NCBI lineage: Eukaryota > Viridiplantae > Streptophyta > Magnoliopsida > Rosales > Rosaceae > Spiraea > Spiraea crenata. The sequence continues at coordinate 6,772,881 of JAVBHV010000046.1, forward strand.
CAATACACGGGCCTTACCGATGTGGGACGCAACCATTTACCTGCCTACGGATCCGCGTTACCCCGTAGCGCAGGGGGGCGGCGCCCTTTCCCACATAGGCAGGGAACCGTCCATTATAACAATCCATAGGCCCACATAAGAAATAGGCTGGGTTGGCTCTGATACCATATGTAACACCCAGGCCTAATCCAAAAGTGCTAGCTGAAGGTAACCTTTGGACTCATGGGCCTGCATATAAACCATTGATTTCCCCAGCGTATTTCCGATGTGGGATGCGGGGTGTTACAGCAATGGTCACTGGCATCATCCCCTTAAAAAACATAAATCATGGACGATAAAGCTTAAGAAAACCTCTTTGCATGATGGGAAAAAAGAAGTTCAAGGTTTTACCCCATATTCTGACACAGGAATCCCTTGTTGAGCACGCAAGAAGTGTGCCTGCCTTCGTGTCAACCACTGAAAAAGAAGGGGTATCAGAAATAAGGATGAGATATTAACTAAAATGCCTGAATAGGTATCCAAAATGAGCTCACATAGAACAAAGTTTGGTTAAACTTAAATTCATACAAAAATGGACAAGAACACAGAGAACACAAAGAACCACTAACCTTCCCAACCCACATGCAAGCAACACACAGAAGTGTGCAGTAACTGAAAAGCAACCAAATTAGAAAACCCCATTTCTGACCATCTTCAGGCAACTGCAACCATTACAATGCATCAGCACAATCATAAACTTATTTACACAGGGCCATTCTGACAGAAAGTAACAAAAACAACTTACGCAGTCCTTTGATTTTCTAAACCACAGCGTACCAATTACTGTCCAAGCACAAAGAAATGGATAGAGTAGCACAGAAAGAACTGAAAGGACCACTACTCTTCCGCAGAAACGAGCATATCTTTGCTGCCATCCCAAGTCCCTAAAATCGTAATCAAATGTTTCCAGAGGATTAGTATTCCTCAAGCTGCAATAGCAACAATAATCAAAGAAATTTCCAATACCGAAAAACCACAGCTCAGGTAATGAGGATACATAAACAATCTACACTCTACATTGATGTCCTTTTCGACAAAAGAAAAAACGAACAATGTAAGTAGCATCAGGGATAACATTGGCCTTACAAACCCATTCCAGATGCAAGCCCATTATCCACAAACATCAACAACCGAAAAACGAACACAGTAGTGTAATCAACCTGAACCACCAGCAAAATTAAAGAAAACATAATCAGAAAACACAAATAAAATCCTAACAAAAACAAACTTCAAAAATGGGTTTTAAAAAAACGCACCACGATCCATATGTGCAGCGGGAATGTACAAGTATGATACCGTTTCCAATTAATCGCAACAATTACTCTGTTAATCAACCGGTTAAGTAAACAATTGGGGGAAAAACAAAATTAACAGTCCAGCATGCAAAACAAAACCCTAATTTTACGAGAAATCAAAAAGGATACACACTCATCGCCAGCATCGACAAGAAGAACCCGTCGTACCTGCAAATCCAAAAAACCATCAAAAATTAAAAAACATCAATCGAAACAAACCACCAAACCCTAGCGGCAATGAACTGAGAGAAAGATGCTCACCACTTGAAATCGACGCCTCTGATCGCCATAAAAGCCGAGCTAGGCGGAGAAGACAACCGGTCCAAAGAGCTCGATTGATTCCGAAAAAGATGCGGACTCCCGTGGTCTGAAGCTCGGGGAAGGAGGTTGCGGAGACGGCGGAGGTGGCGATGGCGGAGAAAAATGGAGCGAGAAGCTTTCAGTCGTAGTCGGAGGACTTCGATATTTTGGAGGTGCGAAAATGGTGACTGTAAATCTGTGTCTTCTAATTTACTCCACGGCGTTATTATTATGACTCGACGAGTTTACTGTTTACTGTTTACTGTGTGATTATTATATTCGCTTTTTATTGGTGCCGTTAGTTTAATTATCTCCAGTTAGTTGGGCTGCACTGCACCCGCCATCAAAGTCGTTTAAGTTGTTACATTAAAGACGGTTTTGGAGGAAAAATGGGTAAACTCAAGTGTTCAATCACAAAGAATCATTAGGGAATAAGAACAGCTCCCACTAGTTGCTCCACTGGATGTAAATTGTGAACGAAGAAGTATTGAGGTAGAATCGATACGATTTTTCTATAGGTTGTACTAACTTTAGGAAGCTCGAACAAAAACCATTCCCTAGGTGTCTTGGGGTGGAATCAGAACGATTCTCTAGTTGAACTAATTTAAGGAAGCTAATTCTTTGATTTTGATAGCCAATTAGAACTCATTGGGGTTTAGAATCTGCATGATTATCAGAACAGTTCTCTTGTTGTGGAAGGCATCATTTGAGGTTATTACAATGGAAATAAAGAAGGTAGCTCATGGTATCAATGAAAATGAACAATATGTACTGCCAGGCTGGAGGAAAGTGAATTTGTCTACAATAAGTTCAACTGAGAAAGTAGGTATAGCTGCATGTGAGCATAAAAGATATTGCAGAAACTGAAGAGAGCAATAAAATTCAGATTAAATCTCAGAAAAGGAGTAAAGACGTTAGTTGCAATTTGGTGGTTTTAGGCATTTGTATACAGCTGATGCAGGCTGCTTGTAAGTAGGCACACTATTGGTGTCCACAAATCGGACTTCTCCTGGTGCAAAAGAAAGCTCCCTGTGCCTGAAAATACGAATGGATCGTTATTAGTACGTACTATGGTTGATTCGTCCGTGGATTCTTATCCGAAATTAACTAAACGATTCTTAAAGAGTTGCAGATTACCTGCGCAAGTCGAGTCCGATTATACCAGCTTGGAGGATTGTCAAGTTGTCTGAATCTGGTGACACAATGATCACGGTGTCTCCGGAGTACTGAGTCTCAAGTATGGACATGAGTTGTACTACCCGAACAAACACATCCGAAACGCTCTCATTCGGGGTTCCATCATCGATGGGAGGTGGCCTGATTGTTGGAGAAAGTGTGTCTGATGCATATACCTGAAGAGTATACACAAAGTTACTGATCAATTATCATACTTGATCGTCAATGACAACTTTGAGATGTGGATTGTAAGTGAAAATATTACTTCTGAAACAGCTTCCAAGTTCTTTCCTTCATAAGCTCCCAATCCACGGGCATCGAGAAAGCTATACTCGGGGACAATGTAACTGCAACAAAGGATAGATGATGATGTGCAGCAAGAAAACATTCTCGTACTTAATCAGCAAGTTTCTACAATGGCAACATAATTCTGAAACCTATAGGCCTTCAAAATATCATGGAAACATGCTTTAAAAATCATGAACTATTACGCTACGGATTTAAAGCAAACAAGTCTGAAAATGCCATAAAATGTCTTCTAATTCTGGAAAGATTAGTACCTTCGGCTGACCCCATTAACAGATGCAATTATCTCTGCAGCCTGGTAAGCTCTCTGAGTGATAGAAGGCCATATCCAACAGTTCTTGTCACAAGCCCCCATTTCCTTCAAATCGTAAGCTGACCTTATTGCCTGCTTCTTCCCTTTCTTAGACAAACCATTATCAACAGAAGTTTTCGCAACTGGGTTTGTGTTGATCATTCCTATGCTCTCATATTCAGACTCCCCAGCCCTCACCAGAAAATACCTTCCCATAACAGCAATTAACAAGCAATTCAAAAACTCTAATGCACTAGTACCATGGCTATGTAACGGGAAACTAACATTATTGGAACCCAAAAAACGAAATTTCAACAAAAGCTACATTGTGTAATGCATATCAACTCTTTTGACCATTGAATGTGACGAGTTTACTTTTTTCTTCCATAATATAAAATAAGAATCATCGCTAGGTTCAAAAGGCTCATACATCACTACTAGTGGGAATTTTATTTATTTATTTGCGTGACATCACTAGTAAGTCTCAAGTGGGTGTGGATCAGAATTTTCAGCTTAGCAAAGCACCACAAACCACAAATAAGAAAAACCATTACACTTTCTTTTCCATCAAATTCTTCAATTTTCTCAGCAACCAAACAGCAATTGAATCAAAATACGAAATTGGGTTTACTGAATTACCGGTTGGTGAGCCTGACTGGGGGCATCTGGAAGAGGCCCCGAGCAAAGGCTACCTCTTCGTGTGCTAATGACATGGGGTTGAGAGCATGGTGAGCGTAAGGGGCGGTGGAGACGGTGAGTGCGGCGGCGAGGAGGTTCCGGCGGCTGATCGGAGTGAGTGAATTGTTGGGAGTTTGAGATGTTGTCCATTGATTTCGCGGCGGCGGAGGCGGAGGAGGAGTGGTTTTGATTGAACGAGATGTTGCTAGCATATCTTTTTGGCGGGTACTAACTAAACTACTGCAAGTTCTGGAACTTTTACTTTCACTTCGTCCAACGAATCGAGCCAATCAACGAAGACCACATACTCTAAGCCCAATAAATGTAACGTAGCTCACATCGTTTTGAGCAACAAGGCCATACATACTCCATTTCCCAAACACCTCAGAGCCAACTAAAGCAATAGTCGTCGGATTAAGAGTTTATCGGTTTCTAATAGAGGTAAATTGGTAACCCGACGACAATGGACCCGATAACTTTTCATCCACCGAGACTATTGGACCATACCAACAGACATATTTCCGGTGACCAATTCGATCGGTGTACTTACACTGGTATCACAGTAACTTTAGGTATCCATATATAAATTAGTTTCAAGCTTTTCTTCTTCAGAATTCATAAGTAGAATTTATTTCCAAAAGCTAGCTTATAAGGCAAGGTGCTCATAACCACATTATTATTTCTCTAATGTCGAACAATTGAGGCCTAACATCAAAGCTTTCCCACTCACACTTTCTTCTCTTTAGGTGAATCTTACTCCTCATTTCTTGAAAATCTTGGTTCGTTGGATACAAAATCACAGATTGAAGATGTTGATAAAAAGAATACTAAAAACTTGTGACCGCTAGCTACTTGCCAGACATGTTTGTTGGTTAGTGATCTAGATACTGCCAAAGGCTAAAGATGGCTTCCTAGGTAGCAGAATTTCTCTCTGCGGGACTTTAAAACCGGTCCTTAAAACCGGACTTTGATTTGAAGTCATTGGATTTTAATCTAATGGTTGTGAGAAAAGGCAACTTTTTTGGTGTGGCCCATCAATTTGCTTCAAAAGGCCAGTCCGATTTTTTAGCTTCTACCGGACGGACCGGCAGAGAGCAAATCTGTCCTAGGTAGTAGGAACTATAGGAACTGAAATGCACGCTGCACAAAATTAGTGGGCTACTCGAACCAAAAATGAAGCATCTTATTTTGACTTTGGTAGTATTATAAACTAGAAGCTCTAGGATTTACCGAACTTATAGCTTATATGCATGCACTCAAGCATATAACATTATTATCTCTTTACTAAGCCTTAATATATAGACTAGAGAATGTGTTTATAAGTGATGGGGCTGCTGTTTCCAAAAACTCATCTTCGACAAGATGACATGGTTCATTAACTTCACTGATTTAATATGCTCTTGATTTCCTAACTTTACATAGCTGTAGAACCGGTTTCACACCCTTGAAATTTTGGGAAAAGATGGAAAGAAAACTAACCTTCCACTTCACGCTTGCTTGTACTTTTACTTACAATAATCATTTCAGAGGAGCATTATCACATCTACCATTCCTTTGCATTTCCATTATAGACTAATTTGATTGAATGGTCCTTCAAATTTTCGAGAGTAATATTTTGCCGAAATAGTTGCATTTTTTGTTCCTTTATACATGTATTACTTTAGCTCTACTTTATCTTGCATAACTGGTCATTCTATTTACTTTCTCACTTTTACAGCTTGTTTAGGGGACTAAAATCTAAGTTGAACAACCGAATTGTAATTCATTGGTCCAAATTAGTACAGAAAAACTAGTTTCTCTTCATAAATATACTTCTTTTTCCAGAACCAATCGGTAACTGATTGAGTAGTTCAATTCAATTTCTTGTGAGCTTATAGAAAGATTTTTAAATTTTAATGTGAGACAACTATCCACATTCTTACTATTACTAAAGCTGTGAATCTCATTGTATCCGACATACATCATTCCTTTACCAAATGCAAAGATCCTTCCCGAAGAAGCTGAACTGCCCATCATATGCACTTTTTGTAAAGCACAATTTGCCCAAAGAAAACTAAAGAAGGAGGACGTATGGTAGTACTCCTTACCTAGTCTCAAACAACTCTAAATTTGTGTCACTCCTCTCTTTCTCCCATTCTGTCTTCCCATCTCCGCAACATGGCCATTTCCTTCCTCTTCATCATGTTCTTAACAGTCCCAGTTTCAAAGGTAAACACACTAACCACTACTAATTTTCAGATGTTTTGCTCTGTAATTTTGCCTCTTAACTCTAATTTTCTTGTACATTTGCAATGCAGGTCACAAGTACTCAAACCACAACCAACCCATTTTCACCGAAGGCCTCACTGAACCGCTACTGGGACACCCACATTTCCAACAGTCTCCCCAAACCCACATTCCTCTTCTCCAAAGCCTCCCAACTCGACCCAGTCAACTCAGCGATTTTCACTAAACTCGCTGCCGCCAACTCACTCTCCTCCCACCTCGCCGCCTTCTGCACCGCAGCCAACCTCTACTGCTCCTTCGACTCCTCCCCAGAAACCCAACAAGAAGCCGCCATCGCCGGCCATTCCAAAGACGCCAATTTCGCCGTCTACGCCAACAAGAACTTCGCCAACTACGGCTCGTCCCAACTCGGCGGAGTCGACTCGTTCAAGAACTACTCGGACGAGTTGAACTCGCCCAACGACTCTTTCAAGAAGTACAGCCGAGACGCCAACTCCCACTCGGAGAAGTTCACCTTCTACTCCCACGACGGCAACGTCGCCAACGACAGCTTCACTAGTTACGGCGCCGAGTCGACCGGCGGCTCGGGCGAGTTCACCAGCTACGACGACCGAGTCAACGTTCCCAACCTCCGATTCGCAGCCTACGACTCGGACGCCAACAATCACCACCTCTCCTTCACCGGCTACAGCCAAGACACCAACTCCGGCTCGGAGACTTTCGTCAGCTACGGCAAAAACGGCAATGCCGACCCGGCGGAGTTCAAAAATTACGCCGGCTACGCCAACATAATCGGGTCGGGTTTCACGGGTTACGGCGAGTCCGGCAACGGAGCTAACGACTCCTTCACCGGGTACGGCGAATCCGGAAACAACCCACATAACAATTTTAAAAATTACGGCGGCGAAGGAAATTCCGGCACCGATGAGTTCTCAAGTTACCGCGGCGGAGCGAATGTCGGCGACGATACTTTTTTGTCGTATGCGAGGAAATCGAATTCCGGGAAAGTGAGTTTCTCGAATTATGGGAAATCTTATAACCCGGGAAATGATTCGTTTAAAGAGTACGGATCCGGATCGACGGGTCAGACCACTGTTGGGTTCAAATCTTACGGCTTGGGCCGGAGTTTTAAAGACTATGTCAAAAACGGTGTCACTTTTGCCGAGTATAGCAACTTGAACAAGGAGGGGAAAGACTCAACTTCAAGTGAAGTTGTTGTTGCAACTAGTGGCAAAGTTGTGAATAAGTGGGTTGAGCCGGGCAAGTTTTTCAGAGAATCTATGTTGAGGCAGGGTAATGTAATGGTGATGCCCGACATTAGGGATAGAATGCCAGAAAGGTCGTTTCTGCCCCGGTCAATTTTGTCGAAATTACCATTTTCGACATTGAGGATGTCCGAGCTCAAGGAGATTTTCCACGTGCGGGAGAACTTTACTACAGAGCGCGTGTTGATCAACGCGCTGACCGAGTGCGAGCGAGCCCCAAGCCCAGGCGAGACCAAGCAATGTGTCGGGTCGATCGAGGACATGATTGACTTCGCCGTCTCGGTTCTAGACCGCAATGTGACGGTCCGAACTACGGCGAACGTGAATGGATCAAAGCAGAAGGTGATGATTGGGGAAGTTAGCGGAATCAACGGCGGAAACGTGACAAAATCGGTTTCATGTCATCAAAGTTTGTACCCCTACTTATTATACTACTGCCATTCTGTGCCCAAAGTTCGGGTTTACGAGGCAGATATTGTTGATGTGCAGAGCAAGATCAAGATTAACCACGGTGTTGCCATTTGTCACATTGACACATCATCGTGGAGCCCGGGCCATGGTGCTTTCGTGGCACTGGGGTCCAGTCCCGGACAAATTGAAGTTTGCCATTGGATTTTCGAGAATGACATGACGTGGACCATTGCGGATTAAGGGATTAACCGGCGCTTAATTTGGTTTTTGCCTCCATTTGTTTACACGGAAGATTTGATCATTGTCATATTTAAGTTTTTTTTTCTTTCTGTTTTGGTAATTCATTGTTTTCGAATTTGATTCTTCTCTTATATGAAGACTTTCTGTTGGGACTGCTGGTAGAATTCGATCGACGTGACTTCTTTAATTTGCTTTTGCTTTTTTATGTTTGATGAGTCCATGGACAAAACTGAACGTCACAGATAAGTATGTTCCCCTGAAGCTTTTTAAAGAAAGTTGCATGAGCATTAATGAGTCCTCCCCTGAAGCTTTTGAGAAACTTTGTATGCTGAAATCAACGCGCACTCTCGAAATTGCATGAGCATTAATGAGTCCTAAATCCAAAATTCAAGGATGATCCAACTTGAAAGCACACAAAGTACGCTGAAATCAACGTGCACTGAGGTTAAGCTTGGTTCGTGCCAAAGGTTAATTTTTTTTTTCTTCATTGTTAGTTTTTGTCTCAAGCAGTGTTAAAGTATATTTACATTCTTTATGCATTAAATTTTAATATTGTTAGTTTTCATCTCAAGCAGTATTAGCGTATTTTTACATTCTTTTGTCTTGTCCTATAAATAGTTCAAGTGACTATTTAAAAGTTTGTGTAATCAATATATGAAAGTGACAACAGAACTTCTAGACTTAATGGAAACTTAATATGGACCTTTACATTTTGATTGTTTTACCTTTTTATTTTTCGTTTGTTTTCTTATCCATTTTTTTAAATGAGGGTATTTAAGAAAATAATAATAATTTCATCGGGCGGGTATACTTACTGTTAGGTGCACCCCAGATTTCCCTTCATTAATAGAAATATATCACATATATATATATATATATATATATATATATATATATATATATATCCGCTTTGCAAGTTAACACACTATTTTGACACACCATTTGAAACATCCCTTCTTGTCCATTGGATTGGATCTATTATCAATGGGTCCCACAAAAAATTGCAAAATCAATGAACAAGAAAGATGTTTCAAATGCTGTGTCAAAATAGTGTGTTTCATTACCCTAATCTTCCCTATATATATATATATATATATATATATATATATATATATATATATGCACACATTCATCCAAAAATCGCCCGAGTAATCATAAGGTACGTAATGATTTGTGTATCTAATTAGACAATATAATATGTTGTACTCTTCCGAATTCAATAGAATACTACGTAAGGTCACTTTTCCAAGGACGTAAGGTCACTTTTCCAAGGAGTCGGTTTTCACATAGAATTAATGCAAACTAGAAGATCATTCAACAAGGAAAGAAAAATCTAGGTTGCTGGGGACAGCATGGTATGGGCATGTGACATTATTTGTATCCAAATGGGAATATGGCTAGGTAGCGCAAAAAGCTAGTGGTTCAAGTTGGTGGTAGAGGAGTCCAAGTAGCAGGCCGCGTGTTAAGCAAATCGAATGGTGTGCGCATATGCAGAGACAAAAGTGAAAGCAGAATACGCATGCAGTAGTACAGTTTGCAGCTTTGAAAGTTTGAGTGAACCCGACGGCATTATTCACCACTAAACTCGGGGTGTTTCTTTGGTTGTGTCCGGTTTAAATTCATAACAAGTTACGTGCCTATATACAGTGGTAAATTCATGGGGACAGACAGATGGAATCGGTAGATCCAGCAAAATTAAGAAAAACTTAATTGATTTTCCTATTCCGATCTCGATAAAAAGTCATGATTAGCATTTTTTTTACATGAAGAGTTAGATAAAAGTAGGGCTGGGCACGGTCCGATCCGGTCCAAAAAAGTATAGATCCACGGCCCGTCCCACAATTTTTTTACATTCCGGTCAGTCCGGATTTTGTACATAAATTATTTGGACCGGACCGGACCTAACCCATTTTATTGCGGGACGGTCCGGTCCTAAATTGCGAGTTGTGGGACGCCTCGCGATCATAGTCAATTTCATACACAAACATGCATAAATTAATATAATTACTACCAACATTACACATAAATTAATATAATTACTACCAACATTACACAAATAAAAATAACTAGGCAATTCATCTTACATATTAATCCATACGGAGAGGGGCTTCAGGCGAGTTATGGTTGGCTAGGCAAGCTAAGTGGCGGGCTGATCCGGTGATATTCCAACAATGGCAGGAGATTTGGAAGAAAAAGGAAAACAGAGAGAAGATAAGTTTGAGGGAGGGGATGAGGCACAAGTGTTATTTACTTTTTTGGCTCTAGGGTTAGATGCACAAATGGTCTGGTTTTATGGTTTTCTTTATATGTGGGTCTCATTGAACAAATTATTAACCCAGCCTAAGAAACAACCCAAAGAACCTAGTAGAGGTTATAGTTTTTCATTTAAGTACACATGTTTTTATATGTTTAAAATCTCCACGTAGGTGTCTAGGTGCTAGTCCCCTCTGCCTAGTGATTTTAGAACATTGATACCAACTGGGCTTGCACAACTTAGCAACTGGCCGTGGAATAGATCCTGCCGTGCACATGCCCTAAGGATGGTAAAATTTTATCTTTACACTTCCAAACTTTCACGTCCCCCACCTTAAGTAAATATAATATGTATTTCATTTTCCCATCCAACAATTCCAAAGAGACCAAAACTTGAAATTCGGTAGAGAACACCCTTATTCCTCCCAATACCCAAGTAATCAGAAAACAAGGTGATAAAACCAGAACTTTTCTAAATATACTAAAGAAAATAAGCATATGCAATAGAAAACTGTATTTATCCAAAAATCAGAAAACTATCAGATAAAGCATAACAATCTCTGTTTACTAACATTCCATCATAAGATGCTTACCTGTTCAAGACAGGAGAGAGCTACTTTGCGGTATTTCTTAGCCTTTTCAGTGCATGCAGAAGATACTATGCTCAAAATTTCATGCCGAGTAGCAGGATCATTAGTTGAGGGGAAGGATGTGCTGGGTATAGGTGATGTGCTTGGGCTTGGGCTAATTTGGAAGTTTGGGTTAATTTAGGTGTGGGTCAAACGGGTAATATGGGTTTGAAATTACTAGATCCGCGGCCCGACCCACAATTTCTCTTGCGGGAACGGTCCGGTCCAAAAAATGCGGGTTGCGGGTTGAGTGAGCGGACCGTGCCCACCCCTAGATAAAAGTGTTATGTCTAATAAAATAACTAGGGTAATGAGGGTAGTTTGTTATTCCCAATTTCGACTCTCAAGGGGGCACAGTTTTTTATATTTTATTAATGTTGGCAGAGGCTCTGTTCTTGAGGCTGGACTTTGGGGAGCTTACTTGGGGTTGCAGATAGCTTGGGATAGAGGTGACAAGAAAGTATTGCTTGAATGTGACTCGCTGATTGCCTGTCAAGTAATTAATAACAATTGTGACGAAGATCATCCATGCATGAATTTAATTGAAGCATGTAAGAAGTTGGTGTCGAGTGATTGGGTTTGTCACGTACGCCACTGCTATAGCGAGAGCAATTTCACTGCTGATTGTTTGGCGAAGGCGTCACATGGGTTTGATCTTGGCAAGCACATCCTCCATGCGCCCCCCCTTTTTGTCCAGGCATATCTAGCTTATGATTGTAGTGGCAAAGCCCATGTGAGGGGTAGCTAGTTTTTTGAGTTTTGTTTCTTCCCTTAGGCCCGTTAGTGGGTCTCCTATGTACCACAAAATCATTATTTTTAGCAATTTTTTTTTTTTTCTTCCGTCCCTCCTCCCTCTTTGTTATGCAATTATAGATCAAATAGGCCAAAACAAGTTAAAGCGTTGCTATATTATTTTAAAAAGAAATTGCATACAATATTTGTTGCCAAAATATATTGTGTAAGAGTACTTTTGTATTTGTTGATCCTTTTAGGTATCGACTCCTTGAATTACTAGGTTGGATTCGATATTGCCTGCGTAGGCACTTTTTTCTGAAGGAAAAGTGACAAAGTTTGAACTCGAAACGAGACCGATGAAATTTTGCTTAGTTTGACCTAGCCTTTGTGGCATTATGATATCCGCCAGAACAGCTACAAAATGCAAATATATGATATGATGTAACCAGCCAGCAACCCACGGCTAAATGGATAATTACATAATAGTACAATATTGCGTTACATGGTCAGTTATACGATTAATTTACTTGTTATAACACAATTATACCGTATTACTTGTTATAATATGATTATACCATATTTTAGTATATCAATAGACTGACCACTTATTTGGTTCATCATTTGAGAGTCTTCTAGGTTTTGGTCTTTCAGCACAACAACGCTAGTGTTTATATCGTGTTATATTTACAAAGTTTAATTAAAAACGACGACCTTTAATATAACATTTGCGTGCAATTATGTTTTGACTGGTCAAAGTCTTTTCTATATGGTATATGATCATACTATAAATATCATGTTTTGGATTGAGAGCAAGTCACGTACGCCTTTGGCAAAGTTTAATTTGTTGCTCATGTAATTCCTTCCATTTAGCCGCGAGGAACTTTAGTTTGTTTGTTCATGTTGGGCTAAACAAAAGAATAATAGAAGAAAATGGCCAATATTGGTTGAGAAGACATTTCCTTTTTGCCAAATACGGAGCATATTTGGACTTCTTAATTGATGACATTCTTCTACCACTTTTTAGAAGTTTCGAGTTTAATTTTTAGCGACGCAAAGATGACATATACAATATAATCTCTATATAATTATAAGGTTGAAACTATATTATTTTCATGACTATAAGGAGGTTATCCTTAAAATTTATAAGGATTTTTTTTACCAAACTTAGATTATATGAGTTTTTTCCCTCGAATAATAATCAAAGATTGGAATAAAATAGCAAGAAAATGTTGACTTATATGAAACATATTAGGTTCAGGCATTCGAGCTCACTCGTTTTCTATCCTGCATATTCTCACGCTGAAAGAAAATATTAACGAACAGAATTAAAAAGGCAAGATTGAATAAATACCCATAAAAATTATTTTCATTCAATTGCAACCCACCTTGTAGTTTTTTGTTGAATATGCCCCATGATTAAGCATCTAATTCATCTACTTTCTATATCTAGTGATTTTGTAATATTAAATTTCTAAAACACCCCTATTAAATTTAGGAATAATTACCCACAAGGACATTAAACATACTCTCTTTCTATAGTGGGACATGTAGTTCAAATATTCACCTACGCACGCCTTCGATCCCGTCGTCGCTCCCGCATCAGCGAGAAGCTCGGCCTTCGTCTCCGATAGATCGGCGTCACCGGAGTTGAGATCGGCCACACCGAAGAGCTATCGAGGCCTGTCCACACCGAATCAGGGTGGGCCAGAGTCGCTGATTGAGAAGATCTACAACTACCACTCGTCGTCCTCGTCCTCGTCCTCGTCAGACTCCGACGACGACAAGAAGCAGCCTCTGCACGACTTCACAGTAGCTTGCAGATTGAGCTCGGCGACTGGGTCAATTTCGTCATCGGCCAAAATGGAGGTAAGCCCTCTTTGGTCTCTCGCTCTCTGTATGAAAATGTGCATGCTTTAATTGGGTTTTCGAATTATATGAATGGGAATCGAAATTATGTTCATTTTCAATTTTTGATTTTAAGTTTTTGGGGTGCTAAATGTTAGTATAGCTTGTATGTGAGTCATTCCGGTTACACAATTATGTATTGGTTTAGGTATGCTTATGGACTTGTAATATGATTAACAATAACTGAGGGGTTGATATTGAAATAAAACACATGGATTGATTAGTGGAGTGCATGGAGCAAGCCACGTACTCTAACTGATAAAAACTGCAGATGACAGTTTCTCAATGTGATAGGAATTGAGAAACTGCTCTTCCTATATATAACAGATCGGGGTCCCCATTCTCTCATCATCTTGAAATTGTGTGCTTGTCCTATTGAAAGCCTTCATATACTGGATGCAGAGAAAGGAAGATCAGATCAATTCCAATGGCAGGCAACGGTATGCAGTAGTTTTCTTGGTGTGCAAACATCCGCAATTCTGCACTCCCTCTGCAGAATTGCTAACCAATACTTATAGTTAGTGACCTAATATATTAAGGCTAATTGCATTTAGATAACTTCTAACATGTGGTATCAGAGCCACATAATTAGGTTCTAACTTGTATGCAAGTAATCAAGCAGTTTTTCGAAACTGGGTTTATGTTTCCGCTGCCATCAGTTTTCTGTGTTATTTCCTTTAACTGCTTGATGAGAAGAAAAATGGAAAGAGTCCCACATTGGTGGGAAGAGAGAATGGAAATGGGTTTAAATGGTTTTGCACAAGAAAACATATTAAAATGTGTTAGTGATGGGCTTGGGCTATATATATATATATATATATATATATATATATGTATATATATATATATATTATAAGTCAAAGATGGCCTTGGGCCTTGGGGTCTCTGATTTAATCCGAAACAACCCTTTGTTTTTTTTTTTTTTTTTCGTTCTGGGAATCTACTACAGATTTAATGTTTATGCTCTTTTCTGTACATTGTATGATCTTGATAACTAAATCTACTGTGAAATCGTGAAACTTGGTAATCACATCTTGCTTAACTGTGATCTGACCAAATATGCTGAATCTGAAAATTTTTTTATAGAGGACTAGATATTTAAACTGCCAAAGTGGTTTACTTGATTAAGACACTCTATGAAATATTATTGACAAACTCAGATAGTAGTTCATAAGCATTATAAAGGTGAATGTTATTTCCAAAGAGATAATCATTCACTGATTTGAAGTTTATGAACTAATGTATAGTAAATATGGGAATCTGGGTTAACATACAGTCAACTTGCCCAAAGGTGTTGATTTTTTGTTGATTTCAGTCTCTTATACTTGGCTATGCAATTCACAGTCCACAAACTGTATAGAATGATATCTTGCCCAAAGGTGATATCTGATTCTATAATTTATGATTGTGCTATTCATTGTGGCAGGGTTCAATTTTCTGAATCTGATCAATGTTGATCGTCTGAATGGCACAAATTACAAGGCTTGGAAGCGCCAGCTTGATATTAATCTGGCTTTACTGGAGTTCAACTTCATCTTCAAACAACCAAGGCCTGATGCACCAGCAGAAGATGCTACTGAGGAAGAGCAGAGGCCTTACAAAGAATGGACTAGGGCTAATGACCTGTCTAAAGTCATTATCCAAAGTTCAATGGAGGATCACATCAGAGGTGGTATCAAGGATTGTGAATTGGCTAGTGATTATCTGGCTGCTATTGCTGAAAAGTTCCAGAGATCAGAAAAGGTTGAAATCAGCTACAACATGGGAGTGATGATGAACACAAAGTATGATGGAAATGGGAGTGTCAGAGGGCACTTAATGAAGCTGGTCAATGCTGCAAATAAGCTGACAAGCTCAGGTATGGTGGTGGATGATCGATGGTTGGTTTACACTGCTCTCAAGTCTCTTCCAGACACTTTTGAGCATGTGAAGGCCAATTATAGCACTCAGAAGGATACTTGGGATATAAATGATGTGATTGCAATCTGCTGTGAAGAAGAAGAGCGTATGAATGAAGAAAAGGCTGATTCTGTGAACCTTGTGAGCACTGGAACAGGAAAAGGGAAAGGAAAGATGCATGCTGCTCCTAATAAGTCTGGACCACCATCCAACTTTCACAAAGGAGAAGGATCCAAACCAGGTTCTAATTCAAAGTTTAAGAAAAATTTCCATAACTCTGGTGGATCTGCTAAGAATACTCATAATCCCACTAAATCTGATCTCAAAGCCAACAAAACCAACATGAAAAAGTGCTTTCACTGTCAGTCCACTGAGCATATTAGGAAGAATTGCCCTGCATTTAAGCAATGGATGATTAAGAAAGGTAATGAAATTGTCAATGTTTATGTTACAGTTGAGTCAAATCTGGTTTTTATTCCTCAAAATTCATGGTGGTTTGACACTGGTTGTACTGTGCATATTACAAACTCTCTGCAGGGATTATCAAACCAGACGAGGCAAAGTAGGGAAAACTACAATGTTTATGTTGGAAATGGAACCAAGGTCGTTGTGGGGTCAATAGGTTCTGTCAGCTTAGAGTTGTCTACTGGTTTTATTTTAAAGTTGAACAATGTTCTCTATGTACCTTCTATGAGAAGGAATTTACTTTCTGTTACTAAGCTTGTAAAGGATGGTTTTTCTTATGTAGGAGATGATGACTCTATTCGTCTCTATTATAAAAATAAATTTGATAACTTGCTTGGTTATTGTTCTCTTAATGGTGACTTATGGCAACTGCAGTGCTCTTATTTTTATGAAAGTTTCAATGTGGAAGAAACTGCTCCTAAGAGAATGCTCAATAATGATAAATCTTCTATGTTATGGCATAAAAGATTGGGGCACATATCAAAGGACAGAATGAAACGCTTAATAAAGAGTAAATCATTGCCTGAGTTGGATTTTTCTGATTTTGAAACCTGCATTCACTGTTTTAAAGGCAAAACAACTAGTACCAGAAAATTGACAGCAACTAGAAGTACCAAACTGTTAGAGATCATTCATACAGATGTTTGTGGTCCATTTCCAACTAAAACAATATGTGGGAATCTATACTTTGTTCTATTTATAGATGACTTTTCCAGATTTTCATACCTCTACTTAATTTCAGAAAAATCACAGGTTCTCAACTGTTTTAAAGTCTTTAAACTAGAGGTTGAAAATCAACTTGAAAGAACAATTAAAATAGTGAGATCAGACCGTGGTGGTGAGTATTTTGGCAGGTACACAGAAGCTGGGCAACAAAAGGGGCCGTTTGCTCTTTTCCTTCAAGAACAAGGCATCACTGCACAGTATACCACACCAGGAACTCCTCAGCAGAATGGGGTAGCAGAACGAAGAAATAGAACCTTGAAGGATATGGTTCGAAGCATGCTTTCTAATTCTCAATTACCAGAGTTTTTGTGGGGGGAAGCAATCAAAACAGCAAACTACATTCTGAATTGAGTTCCTACTAAGTCAGTTGCTTCAACACCTTTTGAGATTTGGACTGGAAGAAAACCAAGCTTCTCACACTTCCACACCTGGGGTTGCAGATCAGAGGCTAGGTTGTATAATCCCACAGAGAAGAAACTGGACATGAGGACTACTAGTTGTTTCTTTGTGGGATATTCAGAGAAATCCAAAGGCTTCAAGTTTTACTGTCCAAATGCACATACAAGAATTGCAGAAACCAACAATGCTAAGTTCATTGAAGACTTCAGCACCTCTCATTCACATTCCAGCAACTCATATGCATTTGAAGAAATAAGCACTGATGCAGCATCATCCAGCAACAGTTTAAATGTTCCAGCTTCAATTCCAATAGTTCCTGCATTTCCCAGAAACACCAGCAATTCCCAGAATCCAGAAATTACACTTCCAGCAGTTCATGAAGAAAATGCAGAAAATAATGGACCTCAAAATGAAATAGAACCTCTACAAGGAGAAGCTCCTGAAATACCAGTGCAACCTCAAAATGAAATAGAACCTCTACAAGCTCTAAGAAGATCAACCAGGCCAAGAAGATCTGCTATACCAGCAGATTACATGTGTTATTTGCAGGAAATGGAGTTTGATGTAGGTGACTATGACGATCCAGTATCTTACAATCAAGCTATGGGAAGCACTCAATCTTCTTTATGGCATTCTGCTATGAAAGAAGAATTGTCCTCTATGGAGAAAAACAATGTCTGGACACTAGTTGAAACTAAAGAAGGCATGAAACCAATTGGCTGCAAGTGGGTGTATAAGACTAAACGTGATGCACAAGGAAGAGTAGAAAGACTGAAAGCAAGGCTTGTGGCAAAGGGTTTTACTCAAAGGGAGGGCATTGACTACTCAGAAACTTTTTCTCCAGTATCCACTAAAGACTCATTCAGAATCATAATGGCTTTGACAGCACATTTTGATCTTGAGTTGCATCAGATGGATGTTAAAACTGCATTCCTTAATGGATATCTAAAAGAAGATATCTACATGAAGCAGCCTACTGGATTTGTTGAAAGGGGGAAGGAGAACTTTCTGTGCAAATTGAATAAGTCCATTTATGGCCTTAAGCAAGCCTCAAGACAGTGGTATCTGCGTTTTGATGAAGTTGTGACATCATTTGGCTTTGTGGAAAACAGATTTGATAACTGGATCTACATGAAGAACCATAAGTCCAATTTTATCTTTCTGGTTCTCTATGTGGATGACATTATTCTAGCAAGTTCTGATGTTCAACTTATGCAGCAGACTAAGGAAATGCTCTCAAATAGTTTTGATATGAAAGATTTGGGAGAAGCTCACTATGTTCTTGGCATTGAAGTAATTAGAAACAGATCACAAAGGGTTTTGGGATTATCTCAGCAAAACTACATTGACAGAGTACTTAAGAGGTTTAATATGGAAGGAGCTAATGCTGGTGATGCTCCGATCATTAAAGGTGATAAGTTTTCCAAAAAGCAGTGTCCTCAAACAGATTTTGAGATTAATAAAATGAAAGATAAGCCTTATGCTTCAATGGTTGGTAGTTTGATGTACGCACAAGTCTGCACAAGACCTGATTTGGGATTTGCACTGAGTGTTTTAGGCAGGTTTCAATCAAATCCAGGGCTTGCACACTGGAATGCAGGAAAGAAAGTTGTTAGATACCTCAAAAAGACAAGATCTCATGTACTGCTATACCATCATGTTGATACACTTGAGCTGATAGGGTACACTGATGCTGATCATGGAGGGTGTACAGATGACAGAATGTCTACTAGTGGCTACATCTTCATGCTAGCAGGAGGTGCTATATCATGGAGAAGCAAGAAACAAACCACAAGGGCTGTGTCAACAATGGAGGCAGAATACATTGGCTGTTTTGAAGCAACTAGACAAATTCAGTGGTTGAAGAATTTGATTCAGGGCATGAAGTTGGTCAAAACTATTGAAAGACCTATTAAGTTGTATTGTGACAACACTTCAGCAATATTCTTTGCCAAAAACAACAAGAGATCAGACGCTTCGAGGCTTATGGACATCAAGTACCTGATAGTTCAAGACAAGATCAGAGAAGGCCTAATAGATCTTGAACATCTGAGCACTACTCGTATGATTGCAGATCCATTAACTAAAGGGTTACATGTGACTGTTTTTCAAAGATTGGTGCCTCAGATGGGAATTAGAGAATCAATTGAACACATTTGATGTGTGGGAGTAAGGTACTTGTTTATTTGTGTATTTCTGTTAGACTGTATTAGCCAGACAATGAATAATTTACAATCTGCAGAATGTCATTGTTCATATGGTTCTGGTGTATTAAGATTGTTCAGATTGATATCTGGAAATTATGATTGATGTTATAATGTTCATGGCATTATAGGACCTTTTGATATGTGGGAGTTTTATGGTACCGAAACTCACACAAATTATAAATCCATATTTGCAGCTGTTTACAAAGTATCGTTTATGAATATGTGGTTTTGGAGTGCTGGTACAAATTAACAGTGTCAAGTTTTCCAAGATTCGATTCATTGCAATATTTTGGTTAGCTGCTGAAATCCTTGTTAATTCATAATACAACTCAGTGATCACTTTTGCTTAGTTAAATTGATACAATCTTGCTGGAACGACTCATGTGGGAGAATGTTAGTATAGCTTGTATGTGAGTCATTCCGGTTACACAATTATGTATTGGTTTAGGTATGCTTATGGACTTGTAATATGATTAACAATAACTGAGGGGTTGATATTGAAATAAAACACATGGATTGATTAGTGGAGTGCATGGAGCAAGCCACGTACTCTAACTGATAAAAACTGCAGATGACAGTTTCTCAATGTGATAGGAATTGAGAAACTGCTCTTCCTATATATAACAGATCGGGGTCCCCATTCTCTCATCATCTTGAAATTGTGTGCTTGTCCTATTGAAAGCCTTCATATACTGGATACAGAGAAAGGAAGATCAGATCAATTCCAATG
Organism: Spiraea crenata; assembly: GCA_033992175.1. Lineage (NCBI taxonomy): Eukaryota > Viridiplantae > Streptophyta > Magnoliopsida > Rosales > Rosaceae > Spiraea > Spiraea crenata. The sequence continues at coordinate 6,793,057 of JAVBHV010000046.1, forward strand.
GCAGGCAACGGTATGCAGTAGTTTTCTTGGTGTGCAAACATCCGCAATTCTGCACTCCCTCTGCAGAATTGCTAACCAATACTTATAGTTAGTGACCTAATATATTAAGGCTAATTGCATTTAGATAACTTCTAACACTAAATGAATTATTATGTCCATTAGTTCAGTGCTGTATGCGTTTTGTGGAATGGGTACTTGGAATTTGTGTAAATTCGAGCTGATTTTGTTGTTCTTTCGGTGTTTTTGTAGGCGGTAAAAGTGCGATACTGACTGCTTTGTGTGTTGCATTTTGGGTGTCAAGCTAAAGGCACTCAAAGAGGCTCCACATTGAAGGATTTTATTAAAACCGGTTGTAGGTTCGTGGCATTTGTCTTTTCACACAGCTAACTGTATCCACCTGAAATTCGAAAACACCTAAACATATTCACCTGAAATGAAAAACACCTAAACATATCTACCTGAAATTCGAAAACATCTAAACATATTCACCTAAAATGAAAAACACATAAATATATCTACCTGAAATTATTATAAGTAACATACATGAGAGTATTCCTAATGCTTGAAAAAAAGAGTATCAAGAACATTGTACAAGAATCTCAGCATAAAATAGCCAATATTCTTGAATTGACAAGTCCTCCATTTAGGACCAGACCATTTATTGCGCATCACCACAATATTACCATGCAATTTCGTGCAATCCGAGTATGCATTTTTGCGGCGGGTGCTAAACACATGGCAGCAATTTTTCTTTGCTTTGAAAGAGAAAGTTTTGACAATTACCCAAAGTGACGATCTTGATGACGTTTTCCCTATTGACTTGATTAAAAGAAAGGAAATAACATCCACACACGTGCAAAATTTTATTACACCTTTATTAATTTAAATACTTTTTGCAACTCAATTTTTGTCTGAATGTGTCCACTACAATTTGAAATGATCCAATTTGTCCCGTAAAAGTGTATTATGTTTTTCCGTTGCTCAAAATACTAAATTCGGTAAACTTTTGCTGATGTGATATATTATATTTTGAACCGAAACATAATGTTGATTATCTTAAAACTAAGCCACTATTGCATCTTGCAAATTCCAATACTAGATGTCACGAATACATCGTTTTCTCTTATAAATATTAGAGAATCGATCTCTTGATATGTCGGATTCTAACTAGTGAAGACACGAACACTAGTGCAAAAATAGTTCGCAAGCGAAAGCAGCGTTTCAACATAAAGACAAGATACATGTGGCCGGTGAAAGCGCGCGTTCCTCAGTGAGGAGCAAAAAAACAAAGTCAAATGGTCAAGACGTCTGCGCCCACCTTAATTTTCAAACCTTCGTGTAATTAGAAACATTATATAATTAAAAGAAAATAAATTATATAAGATATCTCTTAAATTAATCCATCCGACCCCGACGTATACTCTCTGATCTGTACCACGTGTCCTATGTGCTTGGGTTCATTTGGGGCCCACTGACAAACGAAGTTTCTTTGCATGGTTCGTTTCACTCGTTTTTTGCTTAATTTGGACTTTTGGGACTTCATCCAAGCATTTATAAAAGCAGCAACTCACTCTGAGCTCCTCCAATCTCCAAAATCTCAATCCTCTTTTTGCTCTTCTTATCTCTTTCATTGAGTTGAGGCTTGTTGATAAATTTATAATATAAAGATGAAGAAGTGTAGCAGTAAGTCTTCTTCAAAATTGGAGAGGAAGACAGTGGAGAGGAATAGAAGAATTCACATGAAGGGTCTTTGTTTCAAGCTCGCTTCCCTCGTTCCTCCCCACCATTCCAAAGCCTCCAACTCCAAGGTACATAAACATTCAACAGTCTAACAAAATAACATATGACAGTCTTATAAACTTTATGCTGATGTCAAACTTCATCTTCTTGATTAGGCCACGATGTCGCAACAAGATCAACTTGATCTAGCGGCCTCGTACATAAAGCATCTGAGAGGCAGAATAGACGAGTTGAAGGAAAGGAAGGAGAAAGCAATGGGGTCATCACAACTCGAGAGCAATCAATCCGACTCTGCACGAAACGTTAATGATGCGACGATGACAGGGACAAGGTTGCCGATTCTCGAGTTGAGAGAGTCGGAGTCAAGCATTGAAGTGATGCTGATTAGTGGGTTGAATAAGAACTTCATGTTCTACGAAATCATCGGTGTTCTTGAGGAAGAAGGAGCCGAAGTTGTCAGCGCTAGCTTCTCCACCGTAGGCGACAAAGTTTTTCACACGCTTCATGCTCAGGTACTAAATTCAAAAGCATTCATATATGTGCACTACTTAATGACGTTAATATGTTGATTAAGGCTTTGATCAATGTTAGTAAACTCGGTTCTATGATGGTCATTTGCAGGTTAAGATATCTAGGGTTGGTGTAGACACCCCAACGGTATGGCAAAGACTGCAGAATTTGATTTACTGACTTAAAACCTGAAGATAATAATTATCAAATTTTAGCAATTGCAGAAGCGGCCTCTTCATATTTTTTTCTTCACAGCCGCCGGCCCCTAGCTTTCGCTTGTGGTCGGCCGGCCTTTTAGATCTCATTCCCCGCTGCCCCTCTTCCTTGTGAGAGCCCAATTCTTCCTCTCCTTTGTGAGAGCCCCTTTCCCCACCGTGAGAGTTTTGTCCTCTCTTCCATGAGAGCATCGGCATCATTCCCGACCTCGTGTTTGGGTTGTTTATTTTCCTTGAGTTCCCGACCTTGTGTTTGGGATGTTTATTTTTCTTGATTTCTATGTTTTTTGTTTTTGTTCTGTTAGGGGTTTGGTTAGGATGTTGAGAGGTATCTCATCAGCTTCGTTTCACCACCGCATATGCTTTGCCTGTCGCCGCTCACCGATCCAATCTGGGTCCGGTTTGTTGTGATGCATGTGTTCTCCATCATATTTGTTATCAGTTGCTTTGTGATCGCTGTCATCGTCGCTGCATCTGCTTGATTTCAGTCTGATTGTTCCAGTCTAATTTGGTTCTGCAGCAACTCCACTCTTTTTGGGTTTGAACCTATTTGGTGTTGTTTTGTTGTTGGGCTTTTTTGGGTTGGAATTGTTAACATGAATGTAATCGTCTGTGTAGGAGTATGAAACCCAATGTTTGTGGTTCTTTTTTGTACTCTTTGTTTGGATGCTATGTTTGTTCTCAGGAGTATAAGACACTCTTTTTCTTGTACATTGCAAGGTTTTTAACAAAGCCCCAATGCGAATTTGTATATGTATATACTCTTTATTTGATTTTTCTAGCCAAACTTTATCAATAAAATTACTATTTTAAAAAAAGTCGGGATCCCGACATCCCGACACTATATATTATTTAATTATTTTTTATTAATGTTTTGATTCTTACCCTAACTGAAGCAGCTACAGTGATCCAATTAATCTAATTTTTTGATATGTTATAGGAATCGAGCTAATGAACAACTTTCAAGAAGAAATTTTTTTGATTTGAACAATGTAAAGTGGTCTTCTCGGGCTCTGAACATCCCGACACTATATATTATTTAATTATTTTTTATTAATGTTCTAATTCTTACCCTAACTGAAGCAGCTACAATGATCCGATTAATCTGATTTTTTGGTATGTTATAGGAATCGAGCTAATGAACAACTTTCAAGAAGAAAACTTTTTGATTTGAGCAACGTAAAGTGGTCTTCTCTGACTCTGAACAGTTCAACCATTTTCTTCCAAGTTCTACGTATTCTCTACTTTTTATTTCTTTTTTCTGTTTCCCCTCTCCCCATGCCAACACACACCGTCATGGCCACATGGCCTTCATGATAATAGAAGAAGCCACACACACACCCTCAAGTTATTGTATTACTATGTTAATATGTTTTATTTTCATTATGTATAAGTTGTATTTGTTAGTTTACATTATAAACAAAAAAGTTTAAAATTTCATATTATACTTGAGATTCAATTATCGGGATTTATCGGGTTTCCCGATCGGGATCCCGACTTAATCGGGATTTTATTGTCGGGATCCCGACTCAATCGGGACGGGATTCGGGATCATTTTTAGCCTCTAATCGGGATCGGGACGGGATCGGGATCATCCCGATCCCACCCCTAACCAGAACGGTTGTTGGCAGCATCGGTCAGTAGTTCTTTTACCTTTACCTTTACCTTTACCTTTACCTCTTACTTTTCCTTTTTCTCAACTTTGATGGCATTATCAATGTGATTCATGTAAAGATGCTTGTGTTATCATATTGTGAATTTGAAGAATTCATTAGGTTGATTTTTGTCTCAACGTCTGCCCGTGTGAATGTTCCATATATCCTTTTTGCATGCAGGTAATGTCATCTCCTTGGGCTTGTTTCTCTCCCCAATGTAAATTACCTCTCTTTATCTCTCTATTAGGAGTTCTCTGCACAACCAAATTGATCTTTGATTCAACCATGGGAATTTGCTTGCAGCCCAACATTTTGGATAATAACAAAGCAAAAGTCAGTAGGAGATTTCAAGCCGGATCCATATGTAGTAACATTGTTGAATTGTGCAATGTGGTCATTCTATGGCATGCCCTTTGTCCATCCCGATAGCATTCTTGTTACTACAATCAATGGCACTGGATTCTTGATTCAACTCGCTTATGTTTCCATCTTCTTACTTTATTCTCCTGGTTTAAAACGCGTAAGCACAATATAAGGTGTAATCAAGACCTTGTAAGTTGTGCGCAACATATTAATCCTCATTTCATATGCATCTTTCTTGGTTTTCAGCGATGGATCATCATTGCTGTAGTGATTGAAGCTGTCCTCTTTGTTACTATAGTTTTGGTAACCATGTTGGCTTTCCATACACATAAAAGCCGGTCTATGATAGTCGGGGATCATTTGTATTCTCCTCAACATCCTTATGTATGTATCGCCATTAACAGTCATGGTACGTTAAACTTATCTGTATGTACGAATTAGTAATATAATTTCACATGCTTTTTGATTGAGGTGTGCTGCATTGGCTGCAGAAAATGGTGATCAAGACAAAGAGTGTAAAGTACATGCCGTTTATGCTCTTGCTCGCTAACCTATTAAATGGAATCATATGGCTCATCTATTCAGTCCTTAAATTTGATATCAACATTTTGGTAACTCTCTACAGCAAAGTTTTAATTCATACCAAGTAAAAGAATATTACCTTATTTGGTTCCTCTTAACCCATTTCTTTGAATTGTCCTTTGGTAAAGGTTCCGAATGGTTTGGGGACAATTTCCGGCATATTGCAGCTCGTTCTATACGCTAGCTTCTACAAAACCACCCGGTGGGACGACGACGATGAGAACAATTCAAGATCGGAAATCCAAATGTCCAGTGTTTAGAAAGAGTACATTTTAGGATTTGTTGCATCACAATTTTGCTATCTTTGTTTTGTTTTGTTTTCATGGTCAGGTAGTGATCTTGAGCGATTTAGTTTCTCAAGTTTTGTAGATCTTCGGGGAAGTGTAAGTTGATAATTAGTCATCAGGTAGATTTTTTTTTTAAAAAAATCTTAAACTATGTCAGTTGATGAAGGAATGTAGATTGTATAAAAGGATGGCCGCCTAGAACTTAGAACCCTCAAACTACTCCTCAGGAAGCTAAAAGAAATACGACGTCACATAGCACTTTCAGTAGGCCGATGTTAAACATAGGAGTTCAACAACTTATCGCATTCCATCACCAAATAAGTTTTCAGAGGGACAAATCAAATGAATAGAGGAACATATGGTCAACTTGATCATAACAATATGTTACTAGTATATGATGGATCTTACAATGAGTTGCTAGTCACACAAAATGTCCAGCAAGTCAAATAAATACACATTCGTTTGAAGGAAAGATGAAAAAGGAAAATTAATTAATAGAAGCTTTACATCCTCCAACAAAATCAGAAATAGCATTGCTCATCAATGTATACCCACCGCCTTCTGTTCATCGCCTTTCGATATCCCCAGTTCTGTTTCTCTGTTGCTATCATAAGTACAAATTGGAATCTTTTGATCTTCAAAATAATCACATCCCAGTTGTTCTTCAAATGAATAAGCCTTCAAGGTCCTCTTTTCCTGCGAAAGCAGAGACAGCCCTGCGATTGATCTTGAGGAATCATACCGCCACCTTTTGTTGTGTCAATGGCCTCTATCATTGAGACTACCTCATCCATCTCTGGCCGCTTGTCTGGGTTGGCATCCCAGCATCGCTTCATTACATTTGCTAGAGCACTTGGACAACATCTTGGTATTTCTGGTCTCAAATTCTACGGGTTCAAACAAAAAGGATTCATTTTAAGATAACTTTATCTTCTCTAAATGAAGACTTTAAGAACAAAAGCCAACAATTTAGGCATGGTTGAGACAGAAGAATGGCTTACCTGTCGAACAACAGCTGAAGTCACTTCGGAGAAGCTAAGGTCAGGATATGGCATGTCGCAGCAGTATATCTCCCATAGACAGATGCCGAAACTGTACACATCGCATTTCCTGTTATATGGGTTGCCATTGAGGACCTGTAATCCACCCATTGGGCAACTCAATCATTATATATCCAAATACTAAACTCTTTATATCGCATGTTTCCTATCTTAGCAGAATCATTAGCAAAACTGCCCTCTTTACATCACATACACGCGCCCATTACCATCCCTCAGATTTCCATTAACAACATTGCCTAGCTATGGGAATATGAATAGAAAAGCAAGCTCCACAAGAGTCAAGAAATGTTACTGGTATGGTAGTCCTACTGGTCAGAATATCTTAAGCAGTAGACTAGATCAAATACCTCAGGAGCCATGTAACCAAGTGTGCCAGTCTCCCCTGTCATGTCATTAGGATTTGAAGCTTCAACACGAGCAACACCGAAATCGGCAATCTTAACTGCACGTGACTTGTCTAGTAGCATGTTCTCCGTCTTTACATCTCTGTGAACAATCTTCTGTGAATGTAGGTAGCTCAACCTGCAAAACATATTACAAGTACAACCTAAGTACTTGGTTCGATGATAACAACCTGAAAAAGGGAATCAGAAATAACAAAAAGAATAATAAAAATGATACCCTCTAGCAAGATCTAGTGCCAGCTGGACAACGACTTTAAAAGCTAACTTCCTTCTCCTATTCTTTATGAGATACGATTTGAGAGCACCCCCGGGAAGATACTCCACAACAACACAACAGATATTACTCGGCATGCCGATGTGGCCATTTTCAGTCTGTATTTGCAGTTCTGATGAACCCATTGTCGCCCCAATAAACTGGACATCAATGGACCAGAAGTTTTAGCGAGAGTCAATCTAATACAAAACTATCAGAAAGTAGCTGAAAGGTCTACCAATTGTGGAAGCCATAATATACTCATAACATATTCATGGAATCATTTAATATAGTGAAGCAGCATTTAAGTTTTGAACTTTTTATAGCCTGTTACATAACCATAGAGATTTGTCATTGTATGGCGTCCACGTGCAGACAAGGATGAAAGTATATATATTTGCTACCTTAACAAAATACATGCAAAATGTCTACACTAACCTCCTATTGATAGATTGACTGGAGAAAAAATGTATTACTAGAAAGTTAGAAACCTCTGTATAGACACAATTTCAATAAAATTAGAAAACCAACTTCTAGTGGAGTGACGTAGTGAATACCTTGCACATTATACATGCTAGAGGATTTCTCAAAAGAATGAAACCGGTTTTCAATATTCTTAACCGCAGAAGTTGCAAAAACCTAACCAACCCCAACTGACATTTACAAAAATCTTGAATAACAGAATAAACTACACAGATAAAAAGTTACCTACACAGATAGAAAGTTACCTTAGTAACATTAGGATGATCTAGTTTATGCCACACAGCAACTTCTTGAGTAAAAGCTGCCCTTAGAGAATTAATCTCAGCTTCTGTCCTGTGACCCTCTTCACCCCAGTCAAGCAGTTTAACTGATGTTGAGAAAGAAGCCATCAGTGTAAATGTAACAATTGCAACACAAATTTGCATCAGCATAAACCAATAAAAGGAAAGGAGAACAAAATTAAAGACCCTAGAAAGATCGTAATTTGGTTGGATTACTCAATCATGATGATGATGACAGTGACAAATAAGGATCTTAGAGCTGCTAACTGCACACATGGTATGAGCATTTTTCCACATAATTTGTTAAATTTATTTCAACCAACAGGTGGGGGGTCACATGAAAGTTTAGAAATACAACAACATTATCCAAGTTGTTGCTCTCACAAGAAAATTCAACACAAACCCGTGTATGAGTCACGGATTCCATAAGAGTACAATTACAGGGCCAATCAGAAACCATTCATTACAGTCCATTTTCTATATGAATTTGGAATTTTGCCACGAACATACACCATACCTTTATAAAAGTCTACAAAAATAGCAAACTTAGCAATCGTATTGGCTTGCAAGATCAACCACGGAACTGTCTTAGACAATCCAGATGACTTGCCTGCCACTGAGTTCACCTAATCCAGCATCGAACTAACCAAAATAAAGTGAAGTATTGCTAAAACAGTATCAAAATCAAACAAACTTACTTCTGTGCATCAACTACATTTTACAATTGAAGCCCAATTGGAAATGAACTAAGATCTTCACTTATCTCTCAAATCGAGTTAAACTAAAGTAAACAAGCCAACTGGGTATTGACAAACACAAACAAACCCATCAAAGATCAAATCTTCAGCGAATTTTGGAAAATCCAAATCAAAAGAAAAGGATCGGAATTTTCAGAAGAGAGCAAAAACCCAGAAAGAAAAATCAGTAAAGTTAGTAACTTGACAACTCTGAATGACCCAAACCAAAGAAGAAGCAGCTAAAATGGGCTTTACCGGCGACATCTTGGCCGTCGTAGATGCCACGGTGGACGGTGCCGAATGTGCCACGTGCAATGACGGACTTGATAACCAGCTTGGCCGGGTCGATCTCCCACTCCTGCCGGTGCCTCCTCGGGATTGAGAGAGTCATGGCGGCGGAGGTGGAGGTGGCCGCGGCGGCGGAGTTGGCGGCGGCGAGATTGTGGCTGTTGTTGGTTTCTGGGTGGTTGTCTCTGGTGGTCTTGTTCTTCTCCAAAGTCAAGACCCTGTTGAGGTGCCTTTCCAGCTGCTCATCTAAGCTCTTGAGATCAATCTGATCTGCCCGCACGAACCCATCGCTGCTTTCCTTCATCTCTGCAGCTTTTCCACACCACTCACCAAACACAAACACAAACACCACAAACTGAATCAATCACAGGTGACTTTGGTCCCTTTTTTGTGTGTGTGTTTTTTTGGGTTTGGAGGATTAGACTAGGAGCTTTGACTAGGAGTAAACTATGAGGAGGCTAATAAAGCAAAGCAAAGCAAAGCAAATTGTTGAGCTATGGAAAATGAATGAATGAATGAAGAGGGAGGGGAGGGCATGTGACATGTGAGCACATGGAGGTGTTGCCTACAATCAACGTGTGCTTCTGAGTCTTCTGACCCACTTTGGTCTCCCCTTTGCCTCTGAATCTCCCTTCCCCAAGTCCCAACCTTCCTTGCTTGTTCTCACTCTTGTGTTTTTATGTGAAAAGTTCAAGCCACTATTGTATATGTGGGAGAAAATAGTTTTCATTCCACGTCGCTCTACACTTTTGACCTTGCTTCGTAATACGATCCCTAGCTTTTTTTTGGGTCAAGTATACCTTTTAGCTTTTGTGATGATTTTGTTATTTTTTAATGCAGGTTTGTTCGATGTCACAAGTTAGAAAGAAACATTATCCAAATGAGAAATTTGGAAATAATAGTATCTTCGAGTTTTGGTGGTGAAGGTTTCGACTGCGAAGTCCTTCAGTTCATGTTTGCCTCTAAACTCAAATAGTGGTTGGGCTTGGATGAGAAGAATGCAAATCCAACTAAACAAGTGTAGAAGTTTTAAATTTTATTTATAAACATCAAACTCAACATAACAATTATAGAAGATTTTACTGTATGTGACGTGATAATTATAAAGTTATTAATTTTAAGAGAAGGCTCAGTTTTGACGTTTGTGCTTGGATAACTCAACACAACACTTCACAAAAATGAACCGCTATAATTGATGGACACAATGAACGAACAAACCAATCACCTTTCTGGTCTTCGGATTGATTGTTTATTATCTTCTATATCCAATTATGCGACGTTTACTTGTTGGTTTGACATTTCAGTTTTAAAGTCAGAAGTCAAGCCAGGAAAATCAAAATCCGAAAACGTATAGAAATTGAAGTGTGCTTTTTGGTTAAGTCGTGATTCTATCAACTTGTACAAGTTCACGAACTCAATGGAACTTGGACCACTACCGCACCAATTGGTCATGATCAAATTGACGAGAGCTGGACTGGATTCTATCGTATCTATGGTTTTGGGTCTAGCTCCGTTCGTAGAATCAGCACACTTACGGCCCAATGGATTGGCTCTCTTGCAAGCCCAAAACTTTGCTGCTTTACTGTATAGAAACGAAACAGCTTGTATGACGCGCCCAAGACAGCAAGTTTTTATCTCAGTCTTTATTTCAAAGAGAAAATGACCCCATGGTTCATAAGTATATACATCTTTCTTTCCTATGATATGAAATTCAAAAGTTCGTTTTCATGACCAAAAATAACACTTAACAGATAAGTATTTGTTTTGATCTCTTTGACAATTCTGCAGCACTTACGCTTGCATGGGCCTCAAGCACCCAACAAATCTACAACTTCTTTACACTATTCTTCACCACCTCGCTTGATTGCTTCCGCTTTAACGATGGCAATCTCACTTCGTCTTCATCGTCGTCGGTTCTTCTGGTTCTTTCGTCGTCAAAAGAAGATAACGATTTTGATTTTAGTCATATTGGTAGTAATTGGATTCTGGGTTTGATCGAATCTTATTCGGTTTTCAAATCCAATTGCAAATTCGAGAGTTCGAGACCAAATGGCTAGGGTTGTTGTTAGTTTGGTGAAATTCAACATAGATGTATTTTGGGTCGAAGAAGCCAAAGAAACGCAGTCTGAAACGAGACCTTAAGTAATATATATGTTCATGTATTGGCAAAAAATATTTTTTTTTGTTAACATAAATAGTTCATGTATTGTCACAAACTGATTCTATGTTGGCCAAAACAGTTTCTGTATGTCACAAAATATTAATTCCTGTATTTACAAAAATTGTTTATTTGGCACAAAGTATTTCTGAAAAGGAGAATGCGCGTGATTTTTGAGAAATGAGCCTGCATATGATTGCTTTTTTTTTGGTGTATGTGGTTTTTGTTTGGCTGTCAGAGGTAGTTCCCATTATTTTGTCATTGAATGTGAACATTTAAAATTGGTGCCCTACCATAGACTTTTTTTTTTTTGGATATGGAAATTCTTTATTGAAAAAGACCATCAGAATTATATCAAAGATTACTTGGCTGGTCTATATAACCAAACCAAAACCCAAATGTGAAGTCAGGAACTAAAGAAGAATCTTAAAATGAAACAAAACAAAGCCTTAAGCCAAGGCAAATAATCACAATCCAAGCTAAACAGCGTTTCTCCATATATGAGCATACATCATTGCATTCCGAGCATTCCTAAACATCTGCACAAAAATTAGAAGTAGAAAAAATTAGAGGAGAGAAATAGAAAATAATAAATTAAAATTAAATTAGAAATGAATTAAAAAATCAAAACAAAACAAAATCATGACTAGACCCAAGTGGACATCCCAATTCAGTCTGCACGTATATGCACACAATAAAAAACAGTCGTGAAAAATGTTTTAAAGCCATAGCAGAGAGCACCAAGACACTCCCAACACCTTACGGGTCATTGTTCATTTTTCAAATTCATATTTGAGAAATTGAATCTATTCTACGGTGTTTATGATGACTTAAAAGAAGTTTAGAAATGAAAATTATGATGAATTTGATGTAAATGAGGTTGGATTTTCGAGGGACTACTTAGACATGGTTCACCAAAAATAGAAGGTATTTGCACTTGAAACCTACTTAGAGATAAAAGTATTTAGACTAGCAATCTATTATAAGCTAAAGGTATTTGAGGCCGAAAGCCACCAAATCGTGGAAAGTCAGTAGAAACTTGTAAAATCAGCAATGGAATTTAAGGATAGCTTAGACATTATTTGTCTATAAAAAAAATTATCTTTAGCAATGAGGTGGGTAAAGAGTTAAAGGGTCACCAAAATGGCTTAAGGGCTTGAGGCCTTTAGATAGCTCTTTAGCCTTCTTTTTTGTATTTTTCACACCAAATTTGTCAAGCCAACATGCAAAACTCACATGTGAGTCCCCGTTAATCATTAAAGATAATAAAATTTAGAGATAGTCTAAATCTTAAAAAATTATTTTTTAGATAATTAAAATTTAGTCATATTACCCTTTAGCCCTTACATTGTTAAAGATAGTCTAAAGATTTTAATAGACGACCACCAAAAACTATAAAGATTATAATATAGGAGGCCACCGAGTTTTATTACATTTTTTGCTGTGTCTTTACTGTATATTGTTACTCACGAATAATTATTCATCTCCAATTCGTACAATCCTTAAAAAGAATTCAAAAAATTTAACTCAAACTCTATAGCTAGTTGCAACTCAAACTCAACTCAACTCAACTCAACTCAAGTTATAGGGGCTGCAATGGCAATTGTGGTGCTGTTAGATATCATGTTTAATTTCCCAAAAGAAGAAAGGGAAAATTCTACTTAGACCCCCTGAGGTTTGGTTTAAATCCAGTCAGCCCCCACAGGTTTCATTTATTCCAGTCAGACCCCAATTTTTTAACAGATGTTAGAGTTGGTTAACGGTTCAGGGGTAAGATTGTCATTTGCAGATGGACTGTTTTGCTTTGAAGAGTTTGGCCGGAAAATTATCGCCGGCGGCTCAGTTTTGCATTTTGTTTCACCGGCGGCGTTTCACACCGTTTTTTACTCCGAAACTTTGGGGATATATTCTTGAGGTTGAGAGGGAACTTTTTCTAGTTGGGGTCGTTGTCAATCGGTGACCGGAAGAACCCAGAAAATTCAACTCAAAATGGGAGCGGCGATCTTCATTTTTGTACTTTGAACTTTTGAAAAATTATTAATTTATTCGAACAGTGACACGTGTCGGCAGAACGCAGAGGGCACAGAAGATTTGGGGCCAGAGGATCCCGAGCCCACAAAACGGTAACTTGCCATCCTGATATTATTGGGCCTTCTCAATCTGCCTTTGTTGGTGACAGAAGCATTGGTGATAATATCTTGCTCATCCAGGACTTATTACAGGGTTACCACCTTCACGGTGGTTCTCCGAGATGTGCAGTCAAAGTAGATGTCCTTAAAGCCTATGACTCATTGGATTGGGGTTTCCTCCTCCAAGCTCTTACTGCTTTCAAGTTCCATCCTCGCCTCATTGGGTGGATCCAGGAATGCATCTCTTGCCCTCGGTTTTCTGTTGCTGTGAATGGGGAATTGACCGGTTTTTTTCCGTTATCCCTTGTCTCCGTATCTGTTTATCATTGCTATGGAGGTGTTTTCCAAGATGATGTCTTCTATGATTACTGCTTCTTTATCCTTCCGATACCATTGGCGGTGTGACCAGATTAGCTTGGCTCACTTAGCTTTTGCAGATGATCTTATGGTTTTTTGCCATGGGGATATTGCTTCAGCAACTGTTCTCAAGAGGGTCCTTGATAGATTTTCTACTGCTTCTGGGCTTTCTCCTAATCCTGCCAAGAGCCATATCTTTATTGCCGGAGTTGACAATGAGGAGTCTGAAAGCTTAGTGAACTGCTTTGGCTTCTCTGTGGGCTCTCTGCCAGTCAAGTACTTGGGCATACCTCTTATTACCTCTAAGCTAAATTTTCATGATTGTGGCCCTTTGTTGGAGCGGGTGGATTCTCGTATTCGTGGTTGGGAGCATCGTTCTCTGTCGTATGCAGGCCGTCTCTTGTTAATTAAATCGGTTCTTTGCAGTGTTCAGGTCTATTGGGCCTCCCACTTGTTTCTTCCTAAAAAAATTCTGGAAGAGGTGGAGAAAAAGCTTCGGACTTTTTTATGGTCTGGCTCTCTTGAGAATCCTTATAAGGCGAAAGTTGCCTGGTCTGATATCTGCAAGCCTTTAAAGGAGGGAGATTTGGGGGTGCGTGACCTCCATTGTTGGAATATTGCTCTTATGGGGAGACACTTATGGCATCTGCTCTCAGATTTTGGTTCCAATTTGTGGTCTCGATGGGTCAAGGCTTATTATGTGCGTGATCAATGCTTTTGGTCTCTTGAGACTCCGGCAATTTGCTCCTGGAATTGGCGTAAGCTCCTCAAGATTCGCCATTTGATTCGCCCCTTTTTTCGTATGACTGTTGGAGATGGGAGGGACACTTTTCTTTGGCTCGACATCTGGCTTGGGAAGTTGCCTCTTATTGATTTGGTGGGTTTGGAGGCGGTGAGGGCTTATGGTTTCTCCTTGCAGGCGCGTCTTAGCTCTGTTTTTGTGAATGTTATGTTGTCTTGTCATTGAGATGTGAAGATGTTTTCTTGGTTTTGATTATTTTTAGAAAGTTTGATGCTTTGCAGAACCCATTTGTTAGTTTTCTTCCGTTGAATTGTCTAATGATTTTGTTCGAAGGACAAACGCTGTCTTCTGCCCTCTTTTGAAAGATCAGTTTGGGTGGATTCTTAGTTGATTTAAATTCATGGTTAACCACAGAATGTAGAGATTGGGTTATGCGGCAGTGTTTTTTTGAAAGGAAGTTATGCGGCAGTGTTGAGATTCAATGTTTTATTGAAAATTATAATCATCGAGTTGAAGCATAACTTTGCAATAGGATTGTTCTGATTTTTAGCAATGTCTCTGTTATTGTAAAAGTAGAACTTAATTACGTTTTATGTCTTTGTGTTTAATCAGACTTGGCAAGATGTTCACTTCAAGAAGAAGGTCCGTAAGGATAACAATGTTGATCCCACTGAATGCGAGGAGTCTGTTGCACAGGTAAGCTATGCAGTTAAGCATCGTGCTTTTTAGTGACATTGTTGTTGTAGTTTGGAGTTCTGAAAGTCGGTTGTTATATCTCCAGGCTGTGTTTGATTTGGCAGCGATCTGGAGGATCTTTATTTTAACTCAGCTGTGTAAGAGTGGTTTCTAAATTCATTTCAACATGTATTAGAAACTATTTGACTTAGGTATGACTTATATTCTTCCTTTCTTCTGCAGTCAAGTTGATGTGTCTGGGAACTGCAAGGCTGTTATCATCCATGTTCCTTATAGATTGAGGAAGGCTTATCGCAAGATCCATATGATGCTCGTGAGAGAGCTTGAGAAGAAGTTCAGCGGAAAGGTAGTACTTCGAATCAGTTGTTTTCATTGTGATTCTTTGGTGGTCAAGTCGTTTATTCTGCGTCTTACAGTTACATTCGGTCAATTATTTACTCCTCCGATCTTGTGCTTCAACTTGGCATCCAAAAACACCTAATCATGTTTTGAAATTCTGTGCTGCTGGTGTCAATTTTAAGGTTCCTTGCTTGTTTCTGTACCCTACTCCTCTCTAATTATCTGTTCTTAATCTCATTGTGAGGTTGTAATAAACTTTGCATAAAAAGGCTTAGACCAAGGCACACCTGTTGCCCCACTTTAAGTGCAGATCAAGAATCAAGAGTTGCTCTTCTGATAATTCAACCATCTCAATCTGCAACTCTTGCCAGTTCTCTTCAGGACCAAAACAAACCACCAAAGGAGAAAACATTAACCAATTGAGAAAGAGTCAATTAGCTATAAAAATGCAGTAATGGCGAATGTATGATTACCGGAACGTTTTGCTAGCAAGTTCCATCTGCCTTCACCGTGGCGGGATATGTATTGATTAAGAAGAGTCTTCTTCAACAGTCAACGGCCCTCTCTTGAGATCATTTTCGTCATTGCTACAGGTACTACTTATGCTTTTATTAGTATTAGTATAGCAACCGTCATTGAGATATACCAGCAGAGACTTGTGAATGAAAAAGAAGGAATCTGGAGGTTGAAGTGTAGCAAACTACATGGCCAAACTAGATTTGTAAGTCACTAACTAATCCAGGAGTGAAACCAAAACTTTTTTCTTATTTCTCTAAAGGTAAAAACTTCTCCATTCAAAACTTTTCAAAGAAGGTGACTTAATAATACTTAATTCTACATAGATGTAGCTTCCACTGAGCTTCCATCCATGACTTAAATAGGAAAATCAAAAGAGAATATTATCGCTAAATGGGAACATTACTTCTTGGTATTTTTAGATATTGAAAGGAACACTAAACAGCAGTACAGAAAAAATTAGGATTAGATTCTTGGTCTTGGTCAATGTACCCATGTTCATCATTTCAAAACCGTTAAGTCTAGACAAAAACGAAACGTAATCAAATCTAATTCGACTTAGGTCAAGTTGGATTAGATTTAATTTGGATCACCGAAAATACATCCGAAAACTATGTGAGAGACCGCGACGGATTTGAAAATAGAAAATAATAACAGAAGATAAGCAAAATACAAATGAGTTTTGGAACTTTCCGAGGATGCTCATGTATGTGCATCGCATACAACACCTGAAACAAAAATAAAGTGGGCGCCTGTTCGATTTCCATATTTTTCATGCCAAAATCCAGCATTGGTATTGATTTGTGAAATTAATATGGATTTGTTTTGTACACCTGCAAATATCAGATGGATTCCTGCATATCAGAGGCAGATTATTGAAACAGAACACTTTCATATTGCTGTCATGTGTGAAAGATAAACGTGCACGTCTCTTGTGGTAGTCAAGATTATGTCACCTGTTGTATGTAAGCCATGTACAATTGAACTTAATTATCGTAGACATTAAAGTAACTGATGTACTGAAAAAAAACACATGTTTATTATCATGCATGAATGAGCAGGACAAGAAGAAGGGATAAGGATATGCTGTTTCATTAATTGAATTGACACAATTCCATCCACCCCCTCAAGTCTTTAGAATTAAATAAGCTACTAACGCATGTTCATCAAACATTCTCGACTACATACATATTCCTCAAAACTCTCGCATAATCTATATGGTGGAGAACTACACGGAAGCAAGCGCGCACTTGTGAAAAATGGAAAGTGAACTTCAATTTTGAATCCTTCAATTATTGAAGTATGAGTTGAGTCTTTGGGAATTCGGTTGCAATGTGGTATACTTGAAAAAAAGAGAAAGGAAAGAAAGTCCCTCGCTAGCCGCACAGCCGCCGACGGTGATGATGAAGAATTCGATGACGATGAATCATCACCCGTTGGTGATGACCCTCTCGGCTGTCAAACCCGGCGGCCAATTCACAAGACTGATGATGAAGAAGGTGGCGGCTCCTTATCCAACCGGGACCACTCAACACCATCTTCGAATTCGAGGTACCCCTAACTCTAATAATTTCACAGCTGTTCCCGCCGCCGCCACGGCCAAGGCCACGGCCAAGACGACGACAGAAAAAACGATAACAAAAGGAAGGACACCAGAAACATTGGGTGATCCGTGCCTTGATCTTTTTTTCGGCTCTTGCACGACATGTTTTGCGATCTCTTTGTGCACCGCTTAAGAAGTAACCTTGAGGATATGAACAAGCAGGAGCGTCTTAGTTACTACGATTGCGACTTGAAGCCTTCCCTTGTGCGCTTATTCGTCGACAGCATTGCCCAGAAGCTCTTCCCGCGAGAATCGTACCCGGAATACCGAGGCCTTGAGGAGTCCCTCTACGCCCAGGCGGCCCGGGTTCGGCTCCGGGACGAGGTGCTGTCACCCTTGCATAAATACATACCACCACCACCTCGTCCCGAAGTGGAGGACTCCGACGATTTGCCGGAGGAGTTGCAAGAGGCCGCAGCCGCAGCCGGACCTCTGCTTCCGTATGAGATTGTGTTTTACGCCTACCCCTTCGACAGGGACCTGGCTCAACTTTATTGGGCGACGACAGTGAAGGACGTCTACTTAAAGCAGGGAAACTTCAAAAACTGCTTGGTTGTGCGCAACACGGGGGCCAAGTCGTCGGGTTCCCGCCATGAAGCTGTGGCGCTGTCTTTGGCGGTCTTGGTCTCTCAATTGAGTGGAGGGCCGTGGAAAGGAAAGGTGATCAGTGCGGGTCCAAACCCGGAGCTGCATGATCTGCCGGGGTCTGATCTTGATCTCGTGTCCAATTGCGCCTTCCTGAGGAGGATGGACTACGGAACCAAAGTTGACATTCCCAAGGTGTTTGATTTGATTCTACAAGCGGCCTTAAATGCAAATCTGCCACCGGAGCAAATGGTCAAGAAGGTGTTTTTGGTGGACTGCGGTTGTTTTCATGCTCTGGCAGGGGACTCGTGGGAGTCTGATTACCAGGCAATACTGACCAAATACAAGGAGAATGGGTACGGCCAAGACGCGGTGCCGCAGTTTGTGCATTGGGACGTCTGCTCCATCGGGCTGGTCGAAGCTCCTCGTAGTCGACCAGGTTTGGCCACCTTGACTGGCTTCTCAAAGAACCTGTTCAAGTGCTTCTTGGACAATGGTGGCCAATTTGGTCCTCACCATGTTGTGGAAGCAGCTATATCTGGACCGGCGTATCAAAACCTGGTTGTCATCGACTGACTCGAAATGAGTACGCCTTGATCACCACCATCCTATCCTTTATGTTTGTATCATTATTGTATCATTAGCTATTTATTCTGTCCTCTTAAATAAATTGCAAACTCGTTTGTCTTTTTTCTTTTTCCTTTTCGCTCTGCTATCATGGCAATATAGACTAGACTTTTCCTTCATGTGTTTTTGCTTCATTTGTATTAGATGTACTTGCTTGTCCAATATAGACTAGAGAATTGGTGAGTCAAATGTGTTTGTTTCTAGAAGAAAGAATGGACCCTGTGAGGTTGAGGACAGCCTAACTATTTAGCTTTGATCATCTACAAGTCAAATTTATAGTAATCTGTTTCCTCTCTTCTTCCTTATCAATTTGATGAATGCTTAAGGTTGAGGATATATTGATTAAGATCCTCTAGCTGTAAGAAGATGATCTCCTTCTGTAGAACTTCATGCTTCTCCAGTATACATACTGAGTACTGCTTTCGCATACAGAGCATATACTTTTCGTATCATTTCTACTTGACGTACGTATTAGATGTACTTTTATGCCATGATTTGATGAATCAAATATGTTTTTGTTTCTAGAAAAGAGAATGGACTCTGTAAGGTTGAGGACAGGCTAACTAATTGGCTTTGAGCATCTACAATGGTAATTTGCTTTCTCTCTTCTTCCTTATCAATTTGTTGTATTCTTGGAAATAAATCTGCAATCAGCATTTGTATATATATACATGTATATATATGATGTAGTTGTTGAACTCTTAATTCTGAGCTCGCACTGGGCAAACGTTTGAAATGCTGTAGTGGCTCTGTGAATTGAACTGTTTGCTTTGTTTTCTATATGTGAATTGTATGCATCTGTTACTGTTATGTTGTCTTGTCATTGAGATGTGAAGATGTTTTCTTGGTTTTGATTAGTTTTAGAAAGTTTGATGCTTTGCAGAACCCATTTGTTAGTTTTCTTCTGTTGTTCTGCCCTGTTTTGAAAGATCAGTTTGGGTGGATTCTTAGTTGATTTAAATTCATGGTTAACCACAGAATGTAGAGATTGGGTTATGCGGCAGTGTTGAGATTCAATGTTTTATTGAAAATTATAATCATCGAGTTGAAGCATAACTTTGCAATAAGATTGTTCTGATTTTTAGCAAAAGCTTTAACTTTTTATTTTGCAATGTCTCTGTTGTTGTAAAAGTAGAACTTAATTACATTTTATGTCTTTGTATTTAATCAGGCTTGGCAAGATGTTCACTTCAAGAAGAAGGTCCGCAAGGATAACAATGTTGAGCCCACTGAATGCGAGGAGTCTGTTGCACAGGTAAGCTATGCAGTTAAGCATCGTGCTTTTTAGTGACATTGTTGTTGTAGTTTGGAGTTCTGAAAGTTGTTATATCTCCAGGCTGTGTTTGATTTGGCAGCGATCTGGAGGATCTTTATATTAACTCAGCTGTTTCAGAGTGATTTCTAAATTCATTTCAGCTTGTATTAGAAACTATTTGACTTAGGTATGACTTGTATTCTTCCTTTCTTCTGCAGTCAAGTTGATGTGTCTGGGAACTGCAAGGCTGTTATCATCCATGTTCCTTATAGATTGAGGAAGGCTTATGGCAAGATCCATGAGGCTCGGGAGAGAGCTTGAGAAGAAGTTCAGCGGAAAGGTAGTAGTTCAAATCAGTTGTTTTCATTGTGATTCTTTGGTGGTCAAGTCGTTCGTTCTGTGTCTTACAGTTACATTCGGTCAATTATTTGTGAGTCCAATCTTCTGCTTCAATCTTGGCATCCAAAAACACCTAATCATGTTTTGAAATTCTGTGCTGCTGGTGTCAATTTTAAGATGCCTTGCTTGTTTCTGTACCCTAGTCCTCCAATAGTTCTTAATCTAATTATCTGTTCTTAATGTCATTGTGAGGTTGTAATAAATTGACACAATCCAACCACCTCCTCGAGCCTTTAGAATTAATTAAGCTACTAACGCATGTTCTAGCATGTATTTTGTGGCAAGGACACTTTTGATAAGATCTGAGACTTGATTAATCTTATAAAAGTTCTATATTTTTCTCTGGGAATTTTTCTTTCTAAGCTAGTGAATGAATGCCAACTTTTATCTGCATTTATATACTGTTCTTTGTTCCCTTTTTGCAATTTGCTTATCTGTATATATAGCATGAGAAATTCCTCAGAGCTTGGCTTCCCAATAGAGATTCTCTAGAGACCACCAGCATTGATTTTTCCAGTAGCATTAACCAAGCTGCCATCAAGAACCATCTTATATCTTTTCACATCAGGAGGCTTTCATTTCCCATAAGGAGAAGCTGTAGAATGTTACACTGTAAACAAGAACATTTCACATGACACAAATCTTTACCAAAATTCCCAATATTCTTGCCACATGAGTTAGTTAAGGTATTGAGAAATTCTCGTGGAAAATGCTATTGCAACTCCATTTCCAGCAATACCAGAGAATAGAAGTAAGAACCAGATACCATGGCAGATCGAGGTTTAAAAAAAAAACTTACTCATGAAGTTGTTCATCATTCATCCAATTTTCAAGGTTGCCCAGCAGGATACAGAACTCTGTACTCCACATTTTCGGTGTTAGAGCTACAATGCAAGCAATGAGGTTTAGATTAAGTAAGCCTCCTTCTCTCCAAGTTAGAGAAGAGTTTCCCATGTCCTATCAGCCACACAAAAGTTTGACGTTTAGGAGGAAGTTTCAATCGCCAAATGAAACTCCATTAATTAATCCCATTTTGCAGCAGACTCATTCCATCAAAGCAGTCATATGTGATTTAGTTGTTGAAATCTTAATTCTGAGCTCGCACTGGGCAAACATTTGACATGCTGTAGTGGCTTTGTGAATTGAACTGTCTGCTTTGTTTTTTATATGTGAATTGTATGCATCTGTTACTGCTCTGTTGTCTTGTCATTGAGATGTGAAGATATTTTCTTTGTTTTGATTATTTTTAGAAAGTTTGATGCTTTGCAGAACCCATTTGTTAGTTTTCTCCGTTGAATTTGTCTAGTGATTTTGTTCGAAGAGTGAATTTGTCTAGTGATTTTGTTCGAAGAGACAAACGTTGTCTTCTGCACTGTTTTGAAAGATCAGTTTGGGTGGAAGCACAGAATGTAGAGATTGGGTTATGTGGCAGTGTTGAGATTCGATGTTTTATTGAAAATTATAATAATCGAGTTGAAGAAAATGTTTCCAATACGATTGTTCTGATTTTAGCAAAAGCTTCAAGGTTTTTTTTTTTTTTTTTCTCGATGTCTCTGTCGCTGTAAAAGTAGAACTTAATTATGTTTTATGTCTTTGTATTTAATCAGACTTGGGAAGCTGTTCACTTCAAGAATAAGGTCCATAAGGATAACAATGTTGAGCCCACTGAATGCGAGGAGTCTGTAGCACAGGTAAGCTATGCAGTTAAGCATCGTGCTTTTTAGTGACATTGTTGTTGTAGTTTGGAGTTCTGAAAGTCAGTCGTTATATCTCCAGGCTGTGTTTGATTTGGCAGCGATCTGATGGATCTTTATATTAACTCAGCTTTGTAGGAGTGGTTTCTAAATTCATTTCAACATGTATTACTTAGGTATGACTTGTATTCTTCCTTTCTTCTGCAGTCAAGTTGATGTGTTTGGGAACTGCAAGGCTGTTATCATCCATTTTCCTTATGGATTGTGGAAGGCTTATCGCAAGATCCATGTGAGGCTCGTGAGAGAGCTTGAGAAGAAGTTCAGCGGAAAGGTAGTAGATCAAATCAGTTGTTTTCATTGTGATTCTTTGGCGGTCAAGTCGTTCATTCTGTGTCTTACAGTTACATTCGGTCAATTATTTGCGAGTGTTTCTTATTGATGTTCTTGTCTTTTCAATGGGTTTGTTGGGATCTATAGTTATCTTGTGGTTTGTCGTTTGGTAGGATGTGATCCTGATCGCTACCCTTAGGATAGTGAGGCCGTCAAAGAAAGGGCCAGCTGCTCAATAAGCCGCACTCGTACCCTCACGGCTGTCCATGAGGAAATGCTGGAGGATGTTGTCCTGCCTGCTGAGATTGTGCGCTAGCGCACCAGATACAGGCTTCATGGATCCAAAGATCAATTTGTTTGTGCAGAGAACTCTTAATATAGAGAGGTAATTTACATTGGGGAGAGAAACAAGCCCAAGAAGATGACATTACCTGCATGCAAAAAGGATATATGGAACATTCACACAGGCACACGTTGAGACAGAAAACAACCTAATTAATTGTTCAATTCACAATTTCATAACACGAGCATCTTGAGATGAATCAAACATTGATAATGCCATCATCAAAGTTGAGAAAAAGGAAAAGTAAGAGGTAAAGGTAACGGAACTACTGACCGATAATGCCAACAATCGTTCTGGCTCCGTCCATGTTCACCATCTTTACATTAAGAGAGTGGTAATTCTTTTTGGGAGGAACTTAGGTGCTCAAGATTGAGCACCCAACCATGCTCAATTCCTTTTTATTCTTTTCATTATATGATTTCATATCATAATCGGAACAGTTTATTTTATAATTTATGTATTAAAGATCTTCTCTTAAAAAATCAATCAAATTTGAGATCGTTTGATTATCTAATTATGCAAAACATATGAACGGTGCAAAATCGATAATACAAGCCGTCTATATGTTTAGTACCGTTAAATGACCAAACGACCTCGAATTAGATTGATTTTTTGAGGAAATGATGTTTACTACAGAACTAAATGAATGAACGGTTCGGATCATGATATACAGGCGAACAATGGAAAGAATAAAAGGAATTGAGCATGGTTGGGTGCTCAATCTTGAGCACCTAAGTTCCTCCCTTTCTTTTTTATCTTTTGGATAAGGAGAGTATAGTAGCTAACGTCTCAATGAATGAAGATCAAGATCTAATTGAAGAGTTAGTTTTACGATATATGGATGGATGAATCAAGGTTTAATGTGCATGTGTTTGATTTTGATCCTCAGTCTTAAAATCTGAAATTTTGTGAATATCAAATTTTGCGTTGCTCGATCTAAGAGCGACAAACATGTTAATTTTAAGCTAGAAAGAGTAAAGAGATAGGAAATGGACACGAAATATAGTAACCTAAGTAGACCATGGCCACGCAATCATGAACGAGGAATGTAAAATTTGCAACTTCTTCTGACAAAGTAGATGCTGAATATGAGTAGCGAATCATAATGGCCCAATCTTATCTACCATATAGCATTACTGTAGCAAGGTGAAATTTTTGGTGGATTCTAAATCCCCTCGGAACTGAAGAAAGACTGCAAAACTAAGATGGATATATGAGTTCTCCACACCTCCCACCATCTAAATTATTATTGTGAAGAAGTTGGGCTAACAAACTGGCATGATTCGACCACATAGATGAATACTTTGATAATTGTATGTGTGGAGGCAAAATCATTTGATGTGCTGTGTATATTGAATAAACTACTTAGAAAGAATAGATTCTGGTGGTTGACATGTTAGTTCACAAACAATGATGTCCAAGTTCAATTGCTCAAAAAAAAAAATGATGTCCAAGTTCCTCCAACCTCATTTTCAAGAATTTTCCAATCAGATTGTTGATGATCACTCGCATATATCAAGATATATTTGGTTTTGTTTGAGAGACGAGATATTGGGAGTTGGAAATCAACCTCGAGACTTCAAATATAGAGAAATGAATATGTTCTTGACATTGTGTTTGCTGCAATAAAGAACACTGAAAGAGAGTCAAAAACTTTTTTCCAACCTCAAGGGTCAACATATGTCGTTTTCCTTTTATTTATATGGATTATTGATAAGGCTGGAAATTTTCTCTGTGATTGATTAACAGAAAGAGATAAAGGAAGCCCACCTGTGACATAACTGCCACATTCAACCAAACTCAAACCCCAACAAAACACATAAGATTCTACACTTCAGCTGTATCTGCAGCTTTTTCATGCCACCTGAAGCAGTCTGTATTTATTGGTGTCCAGATAAGACCGATGATTTTGATGCATGAAGGTTACCTTCAGAATCTTTCAACAACGACGAGACTGTGTTTCAAGCCTGCCGGAAATAGCCAAGCTCAAGGCCGATAGGTGCTCCTTCCTGGGCCACTGTTGTTTGATTGGTGATGGTAATGGAGATTCTAATCTCCCTGATACTCCTATTCGTGGGGATTGCTGTTCTGGTGGTGATTCATGTTTGCGTTGTGGGGAGAGCCTTTAACAGAGGCAATAATCAAGGTGTTCAAATGGTGCAAAGCAGCAGCATTGGGATCAAAATGATGTCCAATGACGAGTTGAATATGCTGTCCTTGCTTTGAATACATGGCAGGAGAGAAAGGGACTACTAGCCCTGTGGACTGTGCAGTGTGCTTGGAGAATATGAAGACTGGCGAAAAGTGCAGGTTGTTGCCGAATTGCAGGCATAGCTTCTATGCTCAATGCATCGACTCATGGTTGCTGAAGACACCAGTATGTCCAGTCTGTCGAACTTGTGCTAATCCTTCGAAGATTGGCGTGAATTTGGGTGAGGAAAGCAGTGTTGCAGGTGATTATCAAATCGAAATGACTGAAGTTTTCGTGGGAGCGACTTGGAAAGTTAATGAGCTTCGGATTGCCTAATGTACAGGCAGTAGCTTCTTCAAACTCTGTCTTCTAGGCATTGCCAATACTGATATGCGGTTGTAAAGTTTTCTTGCTTTTCAAAGGACTCAATGCTCTAGTTCTTTCGTTTAATGTGAACAGACAGCAGCTGTTTAATTTTCTACAAAGAGAACTGGTTTCTTCCCAATAAGGTATCCTTTCTCCTTTTAAATCTCATACATTGGGTGACAAAAACTAGAGATATTTGAAGGCACGTTAGACTGCAAACTGGTGCCATAAGATTTGCATGAGAGGCAGAAAAAGGACGAAGCTTTGCCCCCACTCTGTTGATCTAGAGGGTTCTCAAGTTCAGTACTTTTCTTGTGGACTCCTCACACAAAAGATTGATGACCTCTATGTCATGCCTTAGGATTCAGGAAAGAAGACAATGCAATGTTGATCTAATTTCAGGCATTCACATAAACAGATTGAACCTTGCGATTCTAAGAAGAACTCAAAACTCAGTTGAATGTGGAGGCTTCAATACAAATTGTCATTGCAACAGGGTTTTATATTTGTTAAGATGCAGCTAGTGTTTCGAAAGGAACTGCAACAAGGAAAGCCATCTCAACATAGCTAAGTAGCTGACAATGCAGACATCCGAAAAGAAGAAAAGAGATAACGGACAGTATAGTAGTCTGCATACTAAGCTGAGGTCTTCTCAGAATTGGTCTCCAGTTCCCTCCTCAGCTGCAGAGAGAAGTCATCATTAACATCATCATCATCCCAGTCATCTTCCCACTGCTGCGCCACTTCCTTGCCTTCCTCTTTATCCTCCCATTCTGTCATAATTTAAAAAGGATAGCGGGAACAGGTTAGTTAGAATGTACCCAGCTCCTAGCGGATCAGCTTTATGAGCATAAGCACATAGATCAGCACCTATAGATTGCTATAAACAGGAAGAAAAAAAACAATGCAAGTACTCTAACCCAACCCAGCTAGGCCAACGAGCACCATGGCTTACTCAAACCAAATCTACAGATAAATACCATGGAAAGTACAGAACAGGCCAGCCTACAACAACCGGAATGGCCTAATATACACGGTATCAAACTAAAATTTGACAAGTAGAGGTATTTATCCATTTGAAATATGTCTTTCTACCATTCACAATGTACAACATCCATTGCAAGTGAGATTATCATTCTACCAATCAAAATGCACACCATACGACGATCAAACGGTATGATGAATTCCATATGTACATGGAAATTCTTGCAAATTCAACATCTAACAACGAATCCCAACAACTTCAGCAGCCTCAAGGATCAAAACTAAGAGAATGCAGAAACTTTACTTTAACAAACTTCTAAGTCCTAATGCAAGCAAGATATCGCAATAGATGCCAAACCAATCTAAGAAACATGCAAAACCAGTCAATTTGAATCATTTCCAATTAAAAATTCAATCCAAGATAAACCCTAAAACTTTCAAAGCACAAAAAGATTGAAATTGAAGGCTTGGCTCAACGATTCAACCACGTATTGAACTGAAAATACAGACCTTCATTGATATCAAACTCTTCGAACTCGTCGTCGTCCTCAAACAGATCCATCTTCGCGACCTCCGTCACCGCCTTGGGCTCCGCTGCCATCTCAGATTCTCAAATCGCGCACTACAAACACACACACCCACCAAAAAAAAAGAAGCTCGTTTCAGTTTCAATTCCAGCAACTTTAACTGATTTTCTTGATTTTGATACTAAATTTCACACGCCAAATTGGGCAAACACTAGAAAGATTGAAACTTTAGCTCGAGCCCTAAATTCAGAACAAGGTAAATCTGATAATTGAAGTGTTATTAGGGGAAAGAAGAACTTACAGAGACAAATTGGAGAAAGCAGAAAATTGGGAATTAGGGATTATGTGTGGAGACGGTGATTGGGAAATTTTGTTAAATAACCTCTTTGTGGTTTTTAACTTATTATTTATTCGGTTTAACCTATTTGCACTAAGTTTGGGTTAGAATTAAACAAAATGAAAAGTGAGGTTAAAAACCATTACTTAGGCCACAAAGAGGCTATTTACAAAAATTTCCCATGGTGGGGTGATTCTATTACGCTACGAGCTTCTGGTTTATACGCTGAAGAGAAGCTACGAGAAAAAACAGAACCTAAATGCAGTGTTTTAACGGATTGTCGGTTTAACGACGCATTTCCTTACGTCGTATAATTAAGAGTTTCTTTTCACTCAAGTTAGGAACACAAAAATCTTTGTAGAATTAGAATTTACGAGTTCCTTTTCCTTGGGTTCTATGGAAGAGATAGGTGATTCAATTGATCAATAGGTTCCGTCGATGTCAAATTCTCAAGTCCATTTTACAAGATATTCGGTATTGGCTTCTCAGTTCAATTCCTTTTCTTGGTCTCATGTCTTTAGAGAAGTAAATTTTAGTGCGGATGTGAATGCCAATTTGGTTTATTTTTTTGCTCAGTCCTTGACATCATTCTATTCCTTTAGCAATCAGAAATGCCTTAAATTACAATTACGTACCCCTGTGGTTTGCGTCAAATTTCAAAATAATACCTGTATTTTTTTTTTCTTGCATTTTAGTACTATGTATTTTCAAATCCTTACAATTGTGTTCCACTGTTTGTCTAATCGTCAATTTTTTGTTGTTTAGTGATTACATGAACGCTGTGGAGCCCATATATTCACTATTCCCTATCATATGTAGTCTACATCGCGTGGTACATATACATCGAATAGCTTCGAGTCATTGGAGAATGCGGCATTTAGTAGTTTTGGCACCATGATTTTTGCTGCAGATACACAATCCATTACCCAAATACTAGTTAATCAAACCCACATAGCCCACATCATCTCTAGACAGCGGAAAATTGACGATTCTACAAACGGTGGAATACAATTACAAGGATTTGAAAGTACATGGTACTAAAATGCAAGAAAAAATACTATATGTATCATTTTGAAATTTGACCCAAATCACATGGTACGTAATTGTAATTTGCCCTTTTTTATTGTACAAAACTCAAAATGCCCTTGGACTTCTCTTTAGTTAATGCTTAGTTTTGTTGCAAAAAAAGGGAATTGTTTTCCATGGGTATCGGAGAATGGTTGCTTTAGTATTAGAGTTATGGGTGGATTCGACAGATCCGGTCTGATCTAATTCGAAAAGAAGGCACATTAAAATCAGTAGTACTTCAAATTCCTAAATACATGATCTTCTCCCTTTCTTTTGGTTCATGAAGAATTTGATGCTTCATCTCTTTTTGCACAAAATGCATCGACAAACGAGCACAACTTGTTGCTTCACATGTCAACATTTTGCTTAACATTACAAGGACATAACAAAGACATGTTCTTCCTCTAATAATGACATATTTGATTGGGGTGCCCTACTTTCTCTTGTTTGGGCCTTCCAAATGGAAATCTTCAGTAGCGATTGAAAAAAAAACCATTATCTTATGATAGATTCTTCAATTTGAGCGTCACACTGTCACATATATATTATAACCAATATGAAGAATTCAGATAATCTAATCATTGACTTTTTAGAATTCAACACAAAAAAAGGGCAGCTTAGTGCACGAGGCTCCCACCTGGTGGGGTCTGGGGTGGGTAGATGTACGCAGTCTTAGAGCAACTTCAAGTGACTAGCTAAACATCCACTTTTAGCTATTTTAACCAAAAAGTCACCATTTTGTTCTTCTAACAGGCTAGCCATCCAGCTAGCCAAAACAGTTTTTGCTACAGTTCCTAGCTAAATTTAGCAAGGAGGAAAAAGAAAATGACTACTAGTTAAACGTAAAATAGTATTGTTGCAAATGATATAATATTTAGGAAGAAAGAAGGTTGGAAGAGAGAATGTGAATGTGGTAATATAATATTTAGAATGAAGGGAATAAATAATAAAATATTCTAACAAATGTTGAAATAACTAGTGTTGTTGGAGATAGAGTGTTATATTGGCTACCTAAAATAACTTTGAAGTCATTTTTCATGTTAAAATAGCAAAAAAATGGCTAGCCTTGTTGGAGATGCTCTTACCCCTGCAAGCAGAGAGGCTGTTTCCAAGATTTGAACCCATGACCTCCAGGTCACAAGGTAGCAACCTTACCTTTTTAGACTTCAACACAAGTAACATGTAATTCATAATTGTAATTGAACACTCATTCATATATTATAACATCTTATTCATCACACTGATGAAGGTGGTTGAGGTTCCACCCCAAAACCAATTGGCAAAGAGGGGAGTAGCCCAACTCTTTATAAGCACTTGCAAGGTCCCTTACTTTTCCAAGCCCCCCTCAAGCGTGGCGCTTTGGCGTCCTACTCTTGAGAATTTGGCTTCGGCCTTTTCTGGGTGACACGGAGCACGTGTGGGCCTTCGGGCATCACACGTGGGCGAACACGCTTTGATATCATGATGAAGGTGGTTGAGGTTCCACCCCATAACCAATTGGCAATAGGAGGAGTAGCCCAACTCTTTATAAGCACTTGCAAAGTCCCTTACTTTTGTGGGATAAACATCGACATTCTCAACACACACCCCCCCCCCCCCCCCCCCCCCCTCTCAAGGCGTCCTACGCTTGAGAATTTGGCTTCGGCCTTTTTTGGGTGACATGGAGCACGTGTGGACCTTCGGGCTCCACACGTGGGTGAACCCGCTCAGATACCATGATGAAGGTGGTTGAGGTTCCGCCCCAAAACCAAGGCAATGAGGGGAGTTGCCCAACTCCTTATAATCACTTGCAAGGTCCCTTACTTTTCCAATGTGTGATAAACATCCACATTCTCAACACACACAGCTCCTGCAAATTCAACTGTATAATGGTATCTAATCTAAGTGGATAGCAACACAGCTCCTGCAAAAACTGAGCTAGTTCCTAAGCAAACAAGCAAATGCTAAATCCTAATAAAAAATTGTTTGAATCCTCACACTAGCTGCAAAGAATGTATATACATGGAGTTGCAGAAAAAAAAAAATTCAGAAGAGTCACCGTTCCTGAATGCATTCTTCGCGCCGAACCATCCATCTGGAAGCACTAGTATCATAAAAGTTGTGCAGAATCTTGATCAATGAACGAGCCTTCTTGCTCGAATGAGGCGTCCCATTCGTCAATAGCGAAAACAGTGCAGGCATCAGTGTTGAGTCATTTGACAAAATAGCCACAACTTCCATCCCTCCATTGATTGACAAAGCCAGCAATGTCGAAACACAGTACTCTTTCGCAGTTTCAGATGTCCCATTTTTTAGAATACCAATGACGACGTGGAGCACGTGTGGGCCTTTGGGCTCAACACGTGGGTGAACCCGCTCAGATACCATGATGAAGGTGGTTGAGGTTCCACCCCAAAACCAACTGGCAATGAGAGGAGTAGCCCAACTCCTTATAAGCACTTACAAGGTTCCTTACTTTCCAATGTGGGATAAACATCCACATTCTCAACACACACAGCTCCTGCAAAAACTGAGCTAGTTCCTAAGCAAACAAGCAAATACATGGAGTTGCAGAAAAAAAAAAAAAAAATCAGAAGAGTCACCATTCCCGAATGCATTCTTCGCGCCGAACCATCCATCTGGAAGCATATCATAAAAGTTGTGCAGAATCTTGATCAATGAATAAGCCTTCTTGCCTGAATGAGGCGTCCCATTCTTCAATAGCGAAAACAGTGTAGGCATCAGTGTTGAGTCCTTTGACAAAATAGCCACAACTTCCATCCCTTCATTCATTGACAAAGCCAGCAATGTCGAAACACAGTACTCTTTCGCAGTTTCAGATGTCGAATTTTTCAGAATACCGATGACGAAATGCAAACAATCGGTGCTTAAAATTGCATTTTGTTGGAGGATGTAAAGCTTTTATTAATTATTTTTCCTTTTTCATCTTTCCTTCAAACGAATGTGTATTTATTTGACTTGCTGGACATTTTGTGTGACTAGCAACTCATTGTAAGATCCATCATATACTAGTAACCTACTGTTATGATCAAGTTGACCATATGTTCCTCTATCATTTGATTTGTCCCTCTGAAAACTTATTTGGTGATGGAATGCAATAAGTTGAACTCCTATGTTTAACATATGCCTACCAAAAGTGCGATGTGACGTGGTATTTCTTATGACCAAAACGTTGCAAACTATAATTCAGGCAAAGATATGTGTTTGGAAACCGCAATGATAGTGTTTCATTTCTTGATGAGCATTCGGTTGAAAAGTTGGACTCATTTAAAAGGCCAATTTTTGGAAACTACAGTGTTAATCTGCAGGGATGCCAACAGTAAAGAACGTTGAATGTGGCACATTTGTGGTGGGAAGTGACCTGCTTTAAAATCATATTTCTTCATCGTGCGATAGTTGTTGAATCAAATAAACTGCACTTGTTACAGATCAATGAAAAACCAGAAAACTGAAAATATCTGTACTTTACCTATATCCCAACTAGATAAATGCAGGCCGCAGTATCATGGTATTACCAAGTTCATAAATAGAAATTTTCTGCTATAGTTAGTTACAATTCTAGTTCCTCTTTTCGTAGAAAATCCTAACCGAATTGATCAAAAAATAACAATTCAAGGAAAGAAGGGTGAAAATTTGAGGGTTGAAAACAGAACCGGCCATCCTTTATAGAATCTACATTCCTTCATCAACCGACATAGTTTTAATTTTTTTTTTTAAAAAAGAATCTACCTCATGACTAACTATCAACTTACACTTCCCTAAAGATCTACAAAACTTGAGAAACTAAATGGCTCAAGATGTGACCATAAAAACCAAACAAACCTAAGATAGTAAAATTGTGATGGAACAAATCCTGAAATGTATTGTCTCTAAGAGCAAAAACAATGTGGGGGAAAAAGGTAAAGTGAAAAAAGTTGAAAGGAAAAAAAAGTATGATTTTCTAATGTGAAGGGTGGAAAAATGAGAGGGAAAAATTAGGTATAAAATTTAACTCATCTTAACCATTCATCTCTCCAAGTGTCAAAGAGAGAGAAAAGATTGTGGTGTTTACTCATGCCACATCAAGGGGAAAACTTTAAAAATTGGTGTATATTTACACCCAAACTTACATTTTTCCCCCTCAAATTTAGGTTTATACACCTTATTCCTCCAACATTATTTGAGATTTAGGTGAAAATTTGGATTTTTAGGATATGTTTTTGGATTTATGGAGCAATATTGTTTTTGCTCTAAACATTGGACATTTGGACTTCCGATCTTGAATTGTTCTCATCGTCTTTCTCCCACCGGGTGGTTTTGTAGAAGGTAGCGTACAGAACGAGCTGCACTGTGTCGGAAATTGTCCCCAAACCATTCGGAGCCTATACAATTCAAAGAAATGGGTTAAGAGGGACCAAATAAGGTATGTTCTTCTACTTGGTATGAATTGAAACTTTGTTGTAGAGAGTTACCAAAATGTTGATATCAAATTTAAGGACTGAATGGATGACCCCTATGATTCCATTTAATAGGTTAGCAAGCGAGAGCATAAACGGCATGTACTTTACACTCTTTGTCTTGATCACCATTTTCTGCAGCCAAAAAGTAAAGTGTAAATATCAATGCGTTCTATTCTGAAAGTGGGCTCAATGCACACCCCAATCAAAAAGCAAGTGAAATTATACTACTGATTCCTACGTACAGATAAGTTCAAACTACCATGACTGTTAATGGCGATATATACATAAGGATGTTGAGGAGAATACAAATTATCCAGATTATTATAGACCGGCTTTTATATGTATGGAAAGCCAACATGGTTACCAAAACTATAGTAACAAAGAGGACAACTTCATGGGTAAAGGTAAAGGAACTACTGACCGATAATGCCAACAAGTGTTCTGGTTCCATCAATGTTCACCATCATTACATTAAGAGAGTATGGTGATTCTTTTTTATCTTTTGGATAAGGAGAGTACAGTAGCTAACGTCTCAATGAATGAAGATCAAGATCTAATTGAAGAGTTAATTTTACTATATATGGATGGATGAATCAAGTTTGGATTCAAAGCAAAATATGATCCACCAAAATTGCAGGGCTCCAAAAATTACTCTGTCTCTATTAACTTAAAACTTTCTAATCATCGCTTTTCTTTAATTAGTAACGGTGCGAGTGAGTTTGGTGACTCTTAGTCACAAAATCTTAAAATGTTATAAATCTCAAAATTTGCGTTGCTCGATATAAGAGCTAAAAACTTGTTAATTTCAATCTAGAAAGTGTAAAGAGACGGAAAATGGACACGAAATATAGTAACCTAAGTAGACCATGGCCACACAATCATGAACGAGGAATGTAAAACTTGCAACCTCTTGATTTCGATCGGACATCGGACATCTCCGTTCCCACGGAGCTGTTCCGGTCCGAATGGGATTTGCAGTATCTTCATTGCGTTTGGGCTTGGGTTTGGACTAGTTTGGTGTTGGTTGTTGTTGGACCTTTTTGGTTTGGAATTGGTAATTGTATGAATATATCTTCTTTCTAGTATGACTATTATTGGACACTCTTTTTTCTCGCATAGGAGGCTTTTAATGAGACCCGTTGTAACTGATTCGTCATGTACTCCTTGTTTGGTTGGTTGCCAAACTTTATCAAATATAGTTTCTTTGATCAAAAGAGTATGAATAGCGACTCATAATGGCCCAATCTTATCTACCATATAGCATCCAAAAAGTAAGATGGGTATATGAGTTCTCCACACATCCCATCGTCTAAATTATTATGGGGGCTACTATGTACACCCAATTTTCTTTTTTGGACACCCTGATT
The DNA here is from genome assembly GCA_033992175.1 of Spiraea crenata. NCBI lineage: Eukaryota > Viridiplantae > Streptophyta > Magnoliopsida > Rosales > Rosaceae > Spiraea > Spiraea crenata. The sequence continues at coordinate 6,826,968 of JAVBHV010000046.1, forward strand.
TTTTTTATAACATGTAATTACATTTATACCCTTATGTGAAATTACATTTGAGGGTTTAATTCTTATACACTAATCTAGGCTTCGAAAAGAAAAAAAAATCTGACATTCCATCTTGCATTCTACCCTATGTTTCTAAACCCTAAATCTCGGACAATCTCCTATTTTTGATGAAATACACAATGGAAGAGGATGAATTTGAAGAAGAAAAGGTAAGAATTTTCATTTATTATATTGAAGTTTGTTGCGGAAATTGACCCCTTCAATTTGGCGGCACGTCGGCCACAGAAAGAACTAGTTGTCGGTGTTATGTCGTTCTGAAAATAAATCACTTAATGTTTATGCCTCCTATGCTTCAAAACAAATCTGGTGAACTTCTTTGAATATAGATTTTAGTTTTTGGTGAATCCTAGAGGTATGACGGGGTAGGGAAAGATGAGTTTAGCAAATTCTAATTTCGGGTGTCCAAAGAAAAGTTTAAGGGGTGCTTAAGAAATTTTTTTCAATAAAAAAAATGAAGGGTATAAGTGGAAAATTTTAATCAAATTTGGGTGTTCAAAGTAGTTTAAAAAAAATAAGATGGGTGTCCAAAGAAGAAAATCGGGTGTAAATAGGAGCCCTCATTATTATTGTGAAGAAGAAGTTAGGCTAACAAACTGGCATGATTCAACCACATAGTCGAATACTTTGATAATTGTATGTGTGGAGGCAAAATCATTTGATGTGCTGTGTATAGTGAGTAAACTACTTAGAATAGATTGTGGTGGTTGACATATGAGTTCACAAAAAATGACATCCCATTTCCTGCAACCTCATTTTCAAGCATTTCACTCGCATATATCTAGATTATTGGGAGTTGGAAATCAAACTCGAGACTTCATATACATATAAATATGTACTATGTTCTTGAAAAAATAAGTACAAGCCCATTGCGTTGCAATAGAGAATACTGAATGAAAAGCCAAACTTTGGAAACAACCTCGAGGGTCAACATATGTCGTTTTCCTTGTATTTATATAGATTATTGATAAGGCTGGAAGTTTTCTGTGATTGATTAACATAAAGAGACAGGGGAAGCCCACCTGTGACATAACTGCCACATTCAACCAAACTCAAACCCCAACAAAACACATAAGATTCTACACTTCCGCTATTTCTGCAGCTTCTTCATGCCACCTGAAGCAGTCTGTACTTATTGGTGTCCAGCTAAGATCGATGATTTTGATGCATGAAGGTTACCTTCGGAATCTTTCAACAACGACGTGACTGTGTTTCTAGCCTGCCGGAAACAGCCCAGCTCAAGGCCGAGAGGTGCTCCTTCCTGGGCCGCAGTTGTTTGATTGGTGATGGTAATGGAGATTCTAATCTCTATGATACTGCTATTTGTGGGGATTGCTGTTTTGGTGGTGATTCATTTTTGTGTTGTGGGGAGAGCTTTGAACAGAGGCAATAATCAAGGTGTTCAAATGGTGCAAAGCAGCAGCTTTGGGATCAAAAGTATGTCCAACGAGGAGTTGAATATGCTGCCTTGCTTTGAATACATGGCAGGAGAGAAAGGGACAACTAGCCCTGTGGACTGTGCAGTGTGCTTGGAGAATTTGAAGACGGGCGAAAAGTGCAGGTTGTTGCCGAATTGCAGGCATAGCTTCCATGCTCAATGCATCGACTCATGGTTGCTGAAGACACCAGTATGTCCAGTCTGTCGAACTTGTGCTAATCCTTCGAAGATTGATGTGAGTTTGGGTGAGGAAAGTAGTGTTGCAGGTGATTATCGAAGCGAAATGACATAGAATGAAGTTTTCGTGTGGGTGACTAAGACAACTTAATGAGCTTCGGATTGCCTAATGTACAGGCAGTAGCTTCTTCATTCTGTCTTCTATTCATTTCCAATAATGATATGCAATTGTAAAGTTTTCTTGCTTTTCACTTTTCAGAGGACTCAATCCTAGTTCTTCTGTTTAATGTGATCAGACAACAGCTGTTTAATTTTCTACAAAGAGAACTGGTTTCTTCCTAATAAGGTATCCTCCATCCTTTTAAATCTCCTACATTGGGTGAAAAACACTCGAGAAATTTGAAGCCACCTTAGACTGCAAACTGGTGCCATAAGATTTGCATGGGAGGCAGAAAAGGGACAAAACTTGCCCGCGATCTGTTGATGATTCTCAAGTTTAGTACTTTTCTTGTGGGGTTTGTAAGTCCTCGCACAAAAGATTGATGACCTCTATTTCATGTCTTAGGATTCAGGAAAGAATACAATGCAATGTTGATCTTGATTTCAGACATTCACATAAACTGATTGAACCTTGAGATTCTAAGAATAACTCAGTTGAATGTGGAGGCTTCAATACAAAATGTCATTGCAACAAGGTTTTATATTTGTTAACATGCACCTAGTGTTTCAAAAGGAAATGTTACAAGCAAAGCCATCTCAACATAGCTTAGTAGGTGACAATGCAGACATCCGAAAAGAAGAGATAACAGACGGTATAGTAGTCTGCATACTAAGCTGAGGTCTTCTCTGAATTGGTCTCCAGTTCCCTCCTAAGCTGCAGAGAGAAGTCATCGTTAACATCATCGTCATCCCAGTCATCTTCCCATTGCTGCGCCACTTCCTTGCCTTCCTCTTTGTCCTCCCATTCTGTCATAATTTAAAAAGGATAACGGGAATAAGTTAGTTAGAATGTACCCAGCTCCTAGCGGATCAGCATTATGAGCAAAGGCAAATAGATCAACACCTATAGATTGCTATAAACAGGAAAAAAAACCAATGCAAGTACTCTAACCTAAATCAGAACGAGCACCATGGCTTACTCAAACCAAATCTACAGATAAATACCATGGAAAGTACAGAACATGCCAGCCTACAACGATCGGAATGGCCTGATATCCACGGTATCGAACTAAAATTTGACAAGCAGGTGAACTATGATGTATTTACCCATTCGAAATATGAGTCTTTCTACCATTCACAATGTACAACATACATGGCAAGTGTGATTATCATTCTACCAATCAAAATGTACACCATACGATGATCAAACGGTATGATGAATTCCATATGTACATAGAAATTCTTGCAAATTCAACATCTAACAACGAATCCCATCTACTTCAACAGCCTAAAGGATCAAAATTACGAGAATGCAAAAACTTTACTTTCGCAATTTTCTAAATCCCAATGCAAGCAAGATATCGCAATAGATGCCAAACCAGTCAATTTGAATAATTTCCAATTAAAATTCAATCCAAGATAAACCCTAAAACTTTCAAAGCACAAAAAGATTGAAATTGAAGGTTTGGCTCAACGATTCAACCACGTATTGAACTGAAAATACAGACCTTCATTGATATCAAACTCTTCGAACTCGTCGTCGTCCTCAAACAGATCCATCTTCGCGACCTCCGTCACCGCCTTGGGCTCCGCCGCCATCTCAGATTCTCAAATCGCGCACTACAAACACACCAACAAAAGAAAGAAGCTCGTTTCAGTTTCAATTCCAGAAATTTTAACTGATTTTTTTTATTTTGACACCAAATTTCACACACCAAATTGGACAAACACTAGAAAGATTGAAACTTTAGCTCGAGCCCTAAATTCAGAACAAGGTAAATTTGATAATTGAAGTGGTATAGGGGAAAGAAGAACTTACGGAGATCAATTGGAGAAAGCAGAAAATTGGGAATTAGGGATTTTGTGTGGAGATGGTGATTCTAGTAGGCTACGAGCTTCTGGTTAATAGGCTGAAGCGAAGCTACGAGAAAGGCAGCAGAATCTAAACGCAGTGTTTTAGTGTGAGTCGGTTCAGTGACATGTTTCCTCACGTCGTATAATTAGGAGTTTCTTTTCACTCAAGTTAGGAACACAAAAATCCTTGTCAAATTAGAATGGGTAATTAGTCAATTTGCCCCCTCAACTTGTACCTTAGTTTTGATTTGCCCCCTTAACTTGTACTTTGGAAAATTAACCCCCTTAACTTGCATTTTTAGTTAATTTCCCCCCTTGTAGTCAAAATTAACATACTCTCATCTAATTTTCCGTTAAATACACTCATGTGACTTACATGTGAAGAGTTTTTTACGTCATTCACCATCATCAAGACATTTATGTGCTATTAATTGGGTTGAAGTACGTCGATGCCATTGATGGCTTTGTCGGTCTCAAGAAGAAGTTGACGAAGAAAAAGAGCAAGAAACACGACAAGATGCCCATCACGTATAGGTTACGTAACTCAATTTGATGGAATTAGGTTAATTTTAGACGGAAGAGGGGGAAATTGGCTAAAAATACAAGTTAAGGGGGTTAATTTTTCAAAGTGCAAGTTTAGGGGGTAAATCGAAAGTAAGGTACAAGTTAAGGGGGCAAAATGGCTAATTACCCAATTAGAATTGATTGATAAATAGGTTCCGTTTGATGTCAATTTCTCAAGTCCATTTTGACAAGATTTTTGGTGGTTAGGTTCTTAATTTAATTCCAATTTTTGATCCATATCTTTAAAGAAGTTAATTTTATTGCAAATGTGATGACCAAATTGGGTCATTTTGTGCTCAATACTTATGTTTGGCTTCGTTCTATTCATTCAACAACCAGAAATGGTTAACTTTTTTATTGTACGAACTCTGAATGTTTTGGGGACTTTATTTTCGATAACATCTTATTCATCACACAGCTCCTGCAAATTCAACTGTATAATGGTATCTATCTAAGTGGATAGCAACACAGCTCCTGCAAAAATTGAGCTAGTTCCTAAGCAATGCTAAATCCTAATAAAAAATTGTTTGAATCCTCACACTAGCTGCCAAGAATGTATATACATGAAGTTGCAAAAAAACAAAAAAGTATGTCAGAAGAGTAACTGTTCCCGAATGCACTCTTCGCGCCGAGCCATCCATCTGGAAGCACTAGTATCATAAAAGTTGTGCAGAGTCTTGATCAATGAACGAGCCTTCTTGCCTGAATGAGGCGTCCCATTCGTCAATAGCGAAAACAGCGCAGGCATTAGTGTTGAGTCCTTTGACAAAATAGCCACAACTTCCATCCCTCCATTGATTGACAAAGCCAGCAATGTCGAAACACAGTACTCTTTTGCAGTTACAGATGTCGAATTTTTCAGAATGCCGATGATGAAATGCAAACTATCGGTGCTCAAAATCGCATGTGCTCCTTCAACATTTCCGGCTAGAACCGAAAGAACCGCAAGTGAATCCTCAACAAGCTGATCATTTTTTTCTGGTGAGGCCAATATGTGAACCAGCAATGGAATTATGCCTGTTTTAAGCACAATTTGGTGATTTTCAGGCAAGAAAAGGAGACCGAAAATCGCCACCACAGCGTTCTTTTTCCCACATATTTTTCCCTCCTTGATCAAATCCACCAGAGCCGGGATGGCATTTGTTGTTTCTCCAATCAATTTTCGATACTCCTTCACCGAAGAGAGGTAAAAAATCGTTGCAGCTGCACTTTGCTTAGCTTCTAAGCTAAGTCCATGTTCAAGAACATGAACAACTGAAGTTAGCCCCCCAAATGTCACAATCAATTTCTTCCCGCTTGCGTGTTTCGAGAGCTTCAACAAGGCTGCAATCGAATTCTCTTGCGTCGATTTATCCCCCGAATCCAACAGATTGAGCAGAGGAGGGACTGCCCCGGCCTTGATCAAACGAGACCGATTGAAAATGTTGGATTTCCCCAGCAAACGGACCTCATGAGCAGCCTTGTTCTTCTGCTCGCTTGTTCCGAAAGTAAGCCTTGTGGTAAGAAACCTGGAAAGAAACTTCACAGCTCCTGCAAAAACCTCGCTACCGGGCTGAATTGTTCGATTGATGTCGAATCTTTGCCTTCCTGACCTGTCTAGACATACCCTATTGTTGGCACAGAAGTTTCTTATCAGCTTTCGGAGAATCGAGTTCGGTACCAACTCTGTGTTTGTGAGCATTTTCCCTGTTTTGGGACAGATCATGTGTCCTGCATCTAGCCATTTTTGAATCGAAGATCGGTCGTAAGTCTGACCTGTGGACACAGTCACCGGATCAAGCATTAGCTCAAGTGAGATAGGACATTTGAAATCTTCAGGGTTTAAGCAACTGAGATAAGTCTGTGGCCTCCATCTTGCATCGAACTGATTCCGGTTTTGATCATCCAATGTGTCGAAAATCACTCCCCTGCTGTAGCTCAAGAACCCCACCAAGCTACTCAGAAATCGAACCTCTCCTTCATCTCCATCTGACCACTCAAAATCAATCTCTTCTTCCAAGAACTTAATCTCCATGTTGCATTCGCTCCAACTTCGTATCCGAATGTGATCGAGAACTCGCCTTACAGCGCATAAATCTGGCTCAATCCCCATCTCGAATTGGCTCATTATCGCTCGCAGTCGTTTCAGAGCCAATTTGTCATCCTGGTCAACCTCAAACTTGGCCTTGTTGGATTGCTTGCGCACCAATTCAACCAGTTCCTTGACTTCATCATCCACACCGATTGAATCCAACGGCAAAGCTTCGATGGAGGCGGCGACAGCCCGGACTAGAACCCTAAATTGCGCTGCAAGAAACTCACATTTAGTCAGCATCAAAAGCCGGGTACCTTCCCTAGCGCAATCTTCCAACAAGAAGTTAATCTTTTGGAAGACAAGGTGGAGTTCGGAGAGGATAAGGATGGCGGAGTTCGGAAGAACTGAATTGGAGCAAAGAATCTCCTCAAAGAACACGGCGAGAATGCCGACTTTTTGGATTGCTTCTCGGCTGTTCCGCCTCTGAGTTGGGAAGGAATTGGATTGGAAATTGGAGATGTTGCGGCAGAGAGGGACCAGAGACCCAAGAAGGGTCTCCGGAGAAATAGATTCGCAAGGGCGTACCGCCGGATATGTCAGAATCCTCCGGTCGCCGGTGTCGAATTTCGAGTTCATTGACATTGAAGAGCTCTGTTTTTTGTGCATAGAAGTGTTGTTTGAGGAGTGGCAACAAGAGTTGTGGCAATATAGGGAGGAAGCCACAAGTTTGAGTTGGCTTATGAAGTCGAATGGGCACGTGGCGGGTTCCTGCGGGTCCACGTTTCCTAGGTTGACTGAGGGACACTTAACCAGGATAGACTTGGGTGGACACGTGGAGGTGTATGGTTGGGGAAGTGCTGCTTCTTGGATCCTGGTCAAATGTTCATTCATGCGCATACGGACAGTTTTTCGTTGGCGGGAGGGATATTTGTGGGGACTATAAGCCGACTGGACACGTGGACGGCGGATTGAGCGACTTGTGGTGTGACAGGTGGCAATGGTTGCAAGGAGATTCGAGATGTAATATTTCCTAGTTAAAGTTAAAGTGGATTTCCAATTGGATTAGTTTTGATGGAGAAATTCAAATGATTAGGTCCGTTTGGTCGGCTTCCTAGTAGGCTAATGTCAATAGATATCCAGTTTGATATTCAATCATCGTACCAATTCTTATAGAAATAATAGATAATTAATAACAAATTCGACTCATATATTTTGCTCGTAGTTTATATAACCGAGATTTACTTAGGTTGCACTTCAATTGTATGGTTATATACTTTTGTTTCTTTGTTTGTCACTTTCTCTTTTTCCGGGGTTTCGTTTGGTCTCCCCCAATTTTGGATTGTTTTTCTTATCTCTTTTGTTTTTAATATAATTAGGAGTATAGTGACCGAGTTTTCTATTCACCATTCCATGCCAATTAAATTAATAATGAGTTCGAAATTTTTAACTTTTACTAGTGTAGATTCTAGAATTTATTTAGAAATAATTAAAGATTGATTAAGAGTATATAAAAATTAGAACCGTGTCGATTCAATTATAAATGCGGGAGATTAAGATAGCGACATTATTTATATACATTTATAAGTGTCTCATAAAGTTATGAGTCATCAAGCCTGATGAAGTGGGAAGGCTTGATGAACAGTTTCATACAGTGCCTTTTTGCTTAATCATATCACTCATCTTTGTTTTAGAAGTTTCACTGAACATTCGTCTAGTTGGCCTCAAAAATCCTCTGTGGTTTGTTTGCTTAAATAACCAAAAATGATGTTGACCGGAGTTGACAGGTGGACCAACCAGTTTGTGACTAATTGAACGCGCAAGTTGTTGTCCTTGCATCACAACATTTTTGGAGACAAGTAATGCGCGTTTCTTTGATTTTCCATTCATTCAATTTGATTGGGATTGCTGGATATTTTAACCAACCATGTTCGCGGGATGTGCTAAAGAACGGACCTGAATGGTCATGTTGCAGAATGCAGCTTTTAATATACAAATTATGACTTCTTATAAAACTATTTTTGTTTCTCATATATAAAGTTTAAACAACTCAGTAGCAGTTTAATATACATATTTGTTCATCGGAGTCGAAACTTGTCTCATTCGCATGACTTGATGTTGTATTAGCTTTTGCCAACTTATTCACATCTATATCACAACTATCTTTAACAACAACAAAAAATAATATTTTAATATACAAAATTATGACTCATTGATTAACACTTCTACTTTTCGTTACATAGTATGTTGTATTAGCTTTTACCAATTTATTTACATCTATATCACAATTATCTTTAACAAAAACAAAAAAAATAGCATTTTAATATACAAAATTATGACTCATTGATTAACACTTTTACTTTTCGTTTGTACCATGTAACGAAGATGATCAGTCGAATACATGGTTGGAACGACATTTCTTGCCAGAAGAAATATTTTCATATGTTTGAAACAGTCCCATATCAACCAATTAGCATCTTTCTATTACCTTTCTATTACCATAGAGGCAGAAACTCAACAACTTTTTTTTGCATCACAAACAGACTTTTATTTGATTTTTATTGTCTAAAACAGAACACAGATGAGAGCATTATATGCACGGTGTGGTTGAGTAGATTTACAACCATGCTGGATTCTTCAAAGGAGTGACAACTGCCTTCACCTGCAAGTAGTTACTCAGACTGTAGACTCCCTTTTCTCTGCCTATTCCGCTCATCTTGTAGCCGCCGAATGGGATTGCAGCGTCAAAGACATCGAAGCAGTTCACCCACACTGTCCCGGCCCTCAATGCCCGCGTCAAGTAGTTGGCTTTGTCAATGTTGCTGGTGAAAACTCCAGCTGCTAGACCGTAGCGCGTTGCATTTGCCCTTCGTACTACTTCATCAAGGTCCCTGGTACAAAGTATGTTAAATCACTAGGCAATGCAGCTTTTGCTGAATGCAAAAGTTAGATGGACTAGTAGCTCTTCAACTCACTTGAATTTCAAAATCGATTGCACTGGGCCGAATATTTCATCCTTTGCTATCAACATATCATCCTGATTGAACGAGTCATGTTAGACAAAATGATGGTTTGGAAATATCGGCTTTTAGCAGTTAACTTTGGATAGACAAATTGTACCTTAACATTTGAGAAAACAGTAGGCTGGATGAAGTAGCCCTTGGAGCCCAGTCTTGCACCTCCACATTCAAGGGTAGCATCGCTATCAATGCCAGCTCTTATATATCTAAGGACTTTCTCAAACTGCTCGTTATCGATCTGTCAATTGTTCCAAGGATAAGAAGCACTACTTATATTTACGTGGCTTTTACCATCCATAAGCACATGAAATGAAAACAAAGAATGCCTGCCGCTTCTTGAAAATGAATTAATATATCGACCAGATTGTTGAAGTCAAAGCAATTTACCTGAGGACCTTGTTCAACGCCCTTCTTGAAGGGATCGCCAACAACACGACTCACAGCACGCGCCTTTGCTTTTTGTATGAACTCATCATATACACGTTCATGTACAAAGGTACGAGATCCAGCACAGCAACATTGACCCTGTGTGCATCCACTTTTCATCTATTAGTACTAATATGTTCTCACAATACAATCTGGCTTTGTGGTGAATTTATTTGAACCAACCTGATTAAAGAAAAGAGCAAAATGTGCAAGCTCCACAGCCTGATCAATGTCAGCATCCTCGCATATGATGAAAGGTGACTTCCCTCCAAGCTCTAATGTTACTGGTTTAAGATTGCTTCTTGCAGCCAATTCAAGAATAATCTTACCAGTATCGGTGGATCCAGTGAAAGCTACCTGAAAAGTGAAAAGGAAGGTAATATGGTGTTTTTTCAAATGTAACTCACTAGTTTTAAATTGTAAGTTGTAACTCATTAGTTTTAAAAATGTATCTCAGGACGGGGGTCGACATTTTATATAGAACTGGTACTTTGCAACAATGCTGCAGGTATTATCTCTAAGCTATTGACGGCAAGACCATGACTCGTCAACATACTCAGATGTATTCCATATATGATAGCATATTGACATGGATGTGACAAAATGAATACTTGAAAAACATGAGTCTAAACTAACTTGGAGGGAGAAGGCATAAGCGCTCCAAAATTACCTTGTCCACATCCATATGGCTGGCAAGAGGAGCCCCGGCATTTGGCCCATCTCCAGAAACTACATTCAAGACACCAGGAGGAAGACCAGCCTGTCAAAGAGGATCCACAAAGGTCATAAGATGAACAAATAATAAAAGAATAAAGCTAGGAACTTCATGTTGATGCAAAAAACTATAGTGAAATTTCTCGTCGAAGAAGGAAAAGTTTCGAGGAATTAGTCCTCTTGCTACTGTAAGAATTCGATGTTTCTATATGTGGGCAATCCTACTTTGTAGCAGAAGTATGTAGAGAGAAGATCATGCAACATCTTCAGTATTATAGTGTTAATCATAAGAGTATCCATTTTGATAGCATCAGGAAACCCGAGCATTGATCAGAAGTTTTTTTTTGTAGTATATGTGCACTGGAGAATGAGTAGTTTGACGGTCCTACCTCTTGGAATAGCTTTGCAACATAAAGGGCAGTTAGAGGGGTCTGCTCTGCGCTCTTTAGGACGATTGTATTACCACAGGCCAGTGCAGGCCCAACTTTCCAGGCAAACATGAGTAGAGGAAAGTTCCATGGAATGATCTGTCCTGCAACACCGATTGGTTCATGCAATGTTTGTACATGATATGGGCCATCTGCCGGAACAGTTAGACCATGGATTTTGTCTGCCCACCCTAGAAAAGTTGAAGAAAGACTCATCAGTAAAATCAGCTCAAGAAAGAAAAAAGGCAAACAAATCGGTTCATTGTAGTGTTCTCACCAGCATAGTAGTGAAACAGACGAGCAAACATTGGTACTTCGGCTTTCAAAGCCTGTTCATAAGGCTTCCCATTATTCCATGTCTCTAGTGCTGCAAGATCTTCACTGTTTTTCTCGACCAAATCAGCAAATCGTAATAGTATCCGTGATCTTTCCTGAAAAAAGCAACAAAGAAGTCTTGGTGAATCAATGAATCGAAATATTGAGATATGTAAATGACTCATATACTAATTCAGTAGCAAAAGCACCAGAGACTAATGTACTGTAAACCTTTTATCATCTAATCGATTCTAAACTAGTTCTTACATAAGCACTCATCTTTGGCCACGGTCCCTCATCAAATGCCTTGCGAGCAGCAGCCACTGCACGATTTATATCTTCTGCATCACCCTCAGCCACATGAGCAATCACTTCTCCTGTACGAGGGTCGTATGTTGGAAATGTTTTTCCTGACCAAAACAGTTACAAGCATTAGCTCCAATACGTGTTCTTTCTGGAAGGCACATTCTTTGTCAGTACGGTCCAATCAGCCAAATACTTTCCTCAAAACAAAGGGAGCGAATGCGAATGCTTTGATACATGCAGAAAAGGATTACCTGATGCGGCGTCAACAAATTGGCCATTGATTAGATGCTGAGTGTCACTTATTTGAACAGGTGGAATAATCAGTCTCTCAGCTGCTGCAGCAGTGCTAAGTCTGCTGACTCTTGTCCCTGAACATCATATTTGGAATAAATGTTGTCAATAAATTAAAACAACTACAGACTAAGCACATGTTTTGCCATAGGATGGTAGCTGAAAGTATCAATTTGGCATCAAATTCAATGGTCACATGATTCATGTATTTTGCATTGCTGTAAATGGTAAGTTGAGACATACAATAAGATAGAACTTCACTTAGTCTCTCTCTTTTTCTCCTGAGTTTGTTACATGATCTCATTCGCCTTTTAACTTTAAGTTGGGTTCACCAACATCATTTTGTTCACCAGAATGATTTTATATTCCTGACTTTTCATTTCTGGGATTCAAGTTTCAAACTTTTATACAAATTCAAGATGCCATTCATATTGACAATGCAAAACACCAAAATTAACACAGATTAAATTTTTATTCTGATAGTCACTTCCTAATTCCTATGTGATTGAAAGAAAACAAGAACTCAGATCAAATACCATCCTTTTGCAGCACTTTCTCAGTGAGCTAATCTAACTGAGTTCATAAAAAAATCAGTTTTTTTTTACAAGAATCTTCAAAACTTAATTCCTGCCAATCAAAAGTCATGAAAGCATCTAAAAGAATGCAGGCACATCAAAACCATGGAAAAGATGAAGAAAACCCATTAAATCTAAACAGAAGAACAAACCAAACACAGCAGAAAAACACAGAAGGTGGCAAAGGACAAAGCATGGGGGGTTCTGGTTGTTCACCTTGAGAACGGAGCAGAGAAGCAGATGATGCTGATGAAGAAGAAGTTGCAGAGAGGGAACGAGAAACCAAGGTGGAGAGTCTGCGAGCTGCCATATCCACAGCGCTATGGAATTTCTCAAGCTCAAGAGACCTTCTTATCCGAATGATTTTCTTTGCCAGAAAAAAACAGAGTCCTCTGTTTTGGTTGGAACTATTCTCAGAGAACACCTTTCCCACTCTCTGAACAAGTGTCTTGAGTCTGACACTAAAGCACGGTGCTATAATACAAACGAATTCACATAAAATTTGAAATAACTTAAAAAATAAGAAAAGAAAAATGTGCTAGAAAAGTCTACGAAGACACAAGTCACGAATTCACATAAAATTTGAAATAACTTAAAAAATAAGAAAAAAAAATGAGCTAGAAAAGTCTAAGAAGAGACAAGGAACTTCAACTTTTCCTAATTTTAAGGTGGAATCGCACCATCATCTAACAAACGTGGTAAGAAATTGGCCAGAAAATTTTGAAGGGCATACAATTTGAGTAGAGTAAGAGATGAGCTCAGTAGCTGAATGCAATTTGTCATCTAATTGCGAATTAACAACCACCATTGAAAAAATCGATTATGTTTTTATTCCTACTTCTATTTTATATGCACAAATTGTGATAAATTATCTATAATTTTATGTGATTATCCTTTCCAATACACGAACTTTATGGACCTAAGTTGATTGGCTTATATATTCAATGAATATTATCCTCTTGGTTTCATCGTTATCTTTGGAGTAACATGTAGCCAAATCCTTCCCCCAGATGTCAAAGATTTTGTAATATTTTCAGTACCACGTTTGCAGGACCAGTCATGTTCATGACTTGTATGCCATCAGCTTCATATTCCAAAGATGGGATTAGAGCTTACATAAAGTGAAGATTAAACTATTTTTACCTCTTCATTTTGATTTAGGTAAATGGTAATGGTGCACAATTAAATCAGATAGAAACTTGGCAATTGTATAAAGGGCCCCCAAGAAGAATGAGTGGGTAGGTAACCCAGACATCTCAATAATGTGGTTCCAAGGGGAATCCAAAGAGGAGATCATTGTTATTTGGTGGGCACTTGGTGGTTAGGGAAGAATATATTAGCTGTGTTTAGGTTCCTCATACAATAGTTGCACCAGCCATGAATAATTTACCTTCTCTTTCTTGGTTAAACTTACAGAGGATTAATCTTGCAAACATTTAACAATTTAAAGTAGGTGGAGAAGTGAAATGGATTCTTGCATATATATGTAGGTGGTTGTTTTGCTGTCCAATTTACTACTTTCTGAATAAACCCAATTTTGACCAGTCCATATATGTGTAGGAAAATGCAGGTTCCAGTTACTTCATTTTCCAGTTTCTGCAATCAATTATTCTCTGATGATGTGAGTGAGCCCACCAGCCACCAATTTAGGAAAGAAGGACATGACAAGGAGCTTCCAACTCATTTATCTGCATTATCCGAGGCCCCGAGGTCAATTTCCTTCACCCAATACATCAACTCATTAGACGATATTGGGTATGTAAGCAATTTACCCTATTGACACATTACACAATCAACCCTTCACTGAGTCAATGCCCCACGAGTTAGGATGTTGTTATTGTCAAACTTTGAATGTTCTTCAAAGAATCAAAGCGCTTTTTGGCCCCAAATTCCCAGATATTCGATCACAACGTTCAATCATTCAAGTTTCAGCATTGGTGGCCTTTCTTTTTCAAGAGGAATATGCTTCAAACTACTATGATTGGAGTTGGACTATTCTGTTTAATGTACCAACAACATCAACGAATAGCAAACCAAAGCAAAATCAAAATTCATCCCAAGCCGAAGATAAGGCCAAATGGTTTGAAAGTTCGTAGGAGACCAGTAAACCAATGCTACTCCCATCCACTTCGAATTTCCCAGCCTGCAGGTTAATTATTAAGCTGCAGCATAAAATGCAGAAGTTAATTCATCCATAGAGATTAATTAACAGAGCTTCAACCCTGGCACCAGCAGGAATTTGTCAGTTCCAAATTCATGAACGAATAAAACGGTAGTAAACAGTTTCACTTCAATTCACAATAAAGATATTTCAAGTTTAGGTAACTAAGTAGCGAAGATCACACGCCAGAGAGCAAATTGGATTGGGCCAATCTGCAACACTCCTCGAGAGGCTACATCTTTGATGTTTTTGCTTCATGATCCCAAACCTGTCTGACAACTTATCTGCTGCAAAATCAACTCCCCCAAAAACCAAACACAACGGTTGTGTCACAACCGGAACAACTCTCATAATCTTATTGTAATAACATGTATAGGATACAATCAAATTTTTCTGATCCATAACCACATTGTGCCCACTAACATTTTGAAGGCCACAAAACAAATCAAAACGTTAAAGTAAGTTTTGATTTAATGGGCCAAAATAGAGTTGCATTTGATAAAGTGGGAATCGCCAATCAAAAGAATGAAGTGACAAGTGTGTTGTGTGGGTGGGTTTACGTACCTTTTAAGTTAGTTTATACTGACATGTGATGAAACAGTAAACGTTAAGACCTAATTTATAATTCACTTATTCATCAAAATGCCTCCTGCCACTCACTTTTAATTTCAATTTGTCTCCTATAAGTTAAAACGACTCACTTTGCCCTCTGCCACTCAAATTGTTGTCTCACGTTACCCTTCCGTTAAAAATTCTGTTAGTTTTTGCTGACATGGACTGCCACGTGGCACTTTTGTATTGGCTCAGGCAAAATTTGTGGGGCCCACTGTCCACCAATCAAAAATCCCACTATTACTCGACGTCGCCGTTTGGTGCTCCGCGTGGTGCCTCGAGCTTCGTCGTTCCGGTGAGGACGCGATGCTGGGCTGCTGCTTCTCCGCTGCTCAAGTCCCAAAGGGACAACAGCCCCCCAACTCCAGGCAAGTTCAAGATGGACACGATGCTCACCGAAACGACGACGACGACCATACCCACACATAGCGACCCCGACGCAAGTGGCAAGCACACCGTCGCCAAAAAATTCCAACCACTCCCAGCTTAGTTTCAGCCAAGGGTTCGGGTTTCCGTCGGCTTTTCAGGCGAACTCGACATACTACAGCACGCCGTCGCAGACGTCGTTGGTGTGGAATTGGGAAAACTTCTACCCGCCGCCGCCGCCTGACTCCGAATTCTTCAACCAGCGCGAAAAAGCCCAGACCCGAACACGACCCAATTCCCACCCCCACCAACAACAGCAGCATTTCGGCCCGGAAGACTTCGATGACTGCATCCTTCGCCAAAGAAGCCCAGACCTGAACCCTTCGCCAAAAAATTCCAACCAATCCCAGCATCCAAACAATTCCCAGGAACCCAGACGCCCCAGCCACCTGCATCAATTAAAATATTTCGCAGAATCGAAGTAGGGCTCGGCAATGGGCCGGCCCGGGCTTTCGTGGGCTTGGGCTCAGCTCATCAAAATATGTATATTCATGGGTCGGGCCGGGCCGGGCTTTTAGGAAAAAATTGAAGCCCAAGCCCAGCTCAGGCCCGGGCTTTGATGGGCCTCCATGGGCTTGGCCTACATGGGCCTACATGGGCCGGGCCCAAAGCCCACTATTTTTCAAAATAATTTAAATTTTTTTATATAATAACACCAATAAAAATTTATCATCATAAAAAAGTACATAAATTAGCATAAAATTTTAATGTTATCTTCAAAAGATAATATTCAACGTCTAAAATATTATCTTCATAAGAGCTATATGACTGCTATAGCTTTTTTCAAGATAAATTATAGGTGGAGTGTTGTCGATAAAGAGAGATAGAGGGCAAGTATGTGAGAGAAGAAGAAAGATTAAAAAAGAGGTAGAAAAGAGTAGGAAAATTGAAGGAAAGGGGAAAAATATTAGAAATTAGTGGGCTTGTGGGCCGGGCCTAAATGGGCTGGGCCGAGTCGGCCCATATAAACTTAAATGGGCTGGGCCTATGGGCCGGCCCATGGCCCATGATGGGCCGGGCCGGGCTTGGGCCTTATGGGCCTTCGGGCTTTTTTTCGGCCCATGGGCCCCCGGGCCAAATGATGACCCCTAAATCGAAGTGATAGCGACCTGCCACGACGACAACGACCTGCAGATTGGGATCTGGAATTCGGTTTTGCAGGTTTAAGATTTGGGTTTTGCTGCACAGATTCAAATCTTGATTTGGATTTTGCAGATTTGGGATTTGGGTTTGGTTCATAGATGGATTCGAATCCATTTGTTATTCAACGATTATGGTTGTTTGAGAAGTTTTGATTACTTTGTAAATTTTGGTTGTTTGATTACTTTCGATTATGTTGGTCAGAGAAGTTTTGCTTTTTGGTTGCGTGTTTGGCTTCTTGCTTTCTGTTGTGGTGTGAGTTAAATTTTAGCATTCATGCAGCATCAAATCCTTTTGGGGGGCTGTTGTCTGCTGGGACTTGAGCAGCAGAGAAGCAGCATCCCAGCATCGCGTCCTCACCGGAACGACGAAGCTCGAGGCACCACGCGGAGCACCAAACGGCGACGTCGAGTAATAGTGGGATTTGTGATTGGTGGAAAGTGGGCCCCACAAATTTGTCTGAGCCAATACAAAAGTGCCACGTGGCAGTCTATGTCAGCAAAAATTAACAGAATTTTTAACGGAAGGGTAACGTGAGACAACAATTTGAGTGGGAGAAGGGGAAAGGAGTCGTTTTAAAAAAAAAAAAAAAAAAAAAAAAAAAAAAAAGGGGGAGGGGGCATTTATAAAAAAAAATATTTATAATTTATTTGTTCCCACGGAACATAGATCCTCCTCCCCTGACCTATACGACAGATAAATTATAAAAAAAAAAAAAAAAAAAAAAAAAAAAAAAAAAAAAAAAAAAAAACAACGAAAGAAATAGAACTGTTACAAAAAGAAGAACTTTCCCCCCCCCCCCCCCCCCCCCGCCCGCGCGCGCCCCCCCCCCCCCCCCCCCCCCCCCCCCCCCTGCTGTAGGGAGAGGGAGGGAGGAGGAGAGGGGAGGGGTGAGGGAGGCGACGGCCCCCCCCCCCCCCCCCCCGCCCCCCCGCCCCCCCCGCCCCGCCCCCCCCCCCACACAACCGCCTCCCCCCCCCCCCCCCCCCCCTCCCCCAGGCCAAAACCCATCTTTCTTGAACAATGAAAGAAAAGCCCCTTTTTATAAGTTAAAGCCTGGTATGAAAAAACAGAAAGCGCTAGAATCTACATCTAAAAAAAAAAAAAAAAAAAAAACTAAAGTAAAAGGAAATAAAAAAAAGCCCACCAAAAGGAAGGGAGAGTTAGTTTACTTTTCTTAAAAAAAAAAAAAAAAAAAAAAAAAAAAAAAAACAAAAAAAAAACCCCCAAAAACCTATAGAAAAAAAACAAAAAAAAAAATTTTTTTCTCCAAGAACAAACACTTTAAAAAAAAAGAAAATAAAAAAAAAAAAGAACACAAACACACCACCCCCCCCCACAACACCACACTTCCCTTCCTAAAACTCCCCCTCCACCCCCCCCCCCCTCTCAAACCCCACCCGACCAGCCAAACCACCAAACAAAAGTCCAACCAAGACACAACAACACCACAACACACCAAACAAGAAAAAAAAAAAAATTTTCTCTACCACACCACAAAAAAAAAAAAAAAAACAAAAAACAACCACACAAAACCAAAAACAAAACCAAAACACAAATATATCTATCGATAGAAAGATATAGAACTCTATCTGGCCATATCTAAATATGGAAGAACCAGGTTTTAAATCTGATCTGTGGGATAGTTCTAGTTCATAAGTGAAGAACGAAAGCTAGGCTTCGTCTCTGTCATCTCTGCCTTCCTCGCCTCCTCGTCTTCTCGGCTGTTTCGCTCTCATCATTGTCGTTGCCTTCGGTTTTGCTGTGGAAACCACTTGGGCAGATTTTGAAGGGCGACAATCGGCCTGGCGAAAACTCGCCTTTTGCCCTCACCTTCGGTTTTGTTGTGGAGATGCTCTTACTTACCTATTTATGTATGTAGTCTTAATCAACGCACTCTATAACTAAGCCGAGATCTCTACTCCCCACACACCCGACCTGATATTATATAGCAAAAATGCATGTTCACTTCGTACCCCGAAGATTCTATCTTCAATATTTAGTTAGGGAATAACCAGTTGCCAAGCTATAAAGTCTTTGTCCAATGTGAAACAAGATTTGAAGAGTTCGCAAATTACAGTTGAGTGAAGTACTAATCCATACGGATTCATTTTTGCTAACCACCAAAAAAGGGTGGGGAGCATCACCACTCTCATCATCTACGTTGAATTTCACAGATCCCAAAACTCACTCACCATTCAATGGTATTAGATGAGGTGGTAATGCTCACACCCCTTTTTGATAGTGAGCAAAAGTGGACTCAATCCATACGCCCGCTTTTGCTTCGAATGAGCGAGGGGTTGACCGGTTGAACTAATATTTTTTGTGATATGTCAAGTCATTGGGTCACTAGTTAAATCACATTCACCCTCTAGTTGATGTGATTAACATAAACAATTACGAATTTTTCTAATTGTTGACTTTTACAATTCGGCATCAATAGTTGGATTTCCAGGCTCCTTTATATTCTTGTTAAAATTTCACTAATTTATGTGAAATGACATGACATGACATGACATACATTCCCATGATTCCTTTAAATCTAAAATACAATTACAAAGCAATAAAGTGGTCTCTGTTGTAGAACCTTCATCTTGTGGATGACTCCCTCATCCATGAGATCATTCAACTCATACATTGCCTATATAAAGGAGGCATTGCCTCCTTCTTCATTACACACAACCAAGGGAGAAGGGCCTCGGAACCTCTTCTCCCGAAGAGGGGCTTAGGTCAGGGGGAGTGAATAGCGAGGATACTTTGTACTCTTTACATTTCCAGTATTTCCATATAATGAGAGAAACCAGTACTACCGCCCCGAGGACTAGGCACACTTGCCGAACCTCGTTAAATCTGTGTCTCATTTACTTTCCGCCACTTACATTTTCCGTCCGTTTTACAACACGTTATCAGCACGAATGACTCTCGTGTAAGTGTTAGTAATGGATGCTCCGAACAAGGGCGCCTGATTTCCTGTTTCTTTCACACAGAGAAATTCATTTTCCCTCACCAACCTTTTCCTTACCAAACTAGCTTCTGCGCACCAAATTAGTGCGGTGATCAAATACGCACCCCATTTAATAGTGGGATATTCGCAGTGGCCATATATTTTTGGTAGAATCCACTATGCTGCTCTATGGCTTCCAAGCTATTGTGGATTGCTTTTGGGCTGGCTGTTGCCGCTGAGCAGAGAAGAAAATTCGGAGAGGAATCTCAATGTTTCCAATCTCTATGAACCTCCTCTCACTAAAATTTTTCCCACACCTAACTCACCAGAAAACCCAAAACAGATACACCGCGTGCTACGCCGCGCCAAGTTCGGCACCGGCTCCACGTCGTGCCTGCCTCATCGCCGACGCGCTCCAGCCGCAGCCCGCCACCGCTCGCGCCTATCGTCGCGCCCGCCGTCGCGTCAGCCGGCCATCGCTGCCTGCCCAGAAGAGCAGACGCCGGAGTCGCGAGTCCTCCCCGTTTCTCGAAGCTGCCAGGATCCGACGACAATGAATCTGACCTTGATTTTGTGTTATGTTTTTTTTTTGTTTGTTTATAAACCAACTAGTGATGGGCTGATTTTTCATTTCCTTTTGAAGGTAAGAATCGCCGCCGGGAAGCACCACGTCGGACTCACGGAACCCACAGGGACGTGCTCAGCTCCGTCATCGGAGCTCCGACGAGCAAGCTTATCTGTGTGTTCTGCTTTAAAGCCGGATCTTAAAGATCCATGACGAGTGGTTCTCAAGCCAGCAGATCGGACCACCGTAATCCAAGCCGCCGATCAATCCCCTTGCGGCACCCTTGTTTGCTCGGCGTTGAAAGCCGCATCGACGACGTCGTGGCCCACTGCAGCCCCTGCTCGCTGACGGCCCACTGCACCACCGCCGCAGCTGCATCGCCGACATGTTCGTGGCCGCCGATCTCTGGTTTGCTCGGCGTTGACCCCGACGTCAACGTTTGAAGTTCGGTTCGATCCGAAGAACCGAAACCGAGACCGACCACACCTGAAATTGTTCGGCAGCCCCCACCGAACGCGCTCACCTGGGTTGACCTTTTGTTCGGACGTACCTCCCGAACATACACCCATTGGCTGCCCATCTGTTCGGAAGCCCTAACCGAACACTCGCCTGGGATGTTTACCCTCTGTTCGGCATCCTCCACCGAACAGACAAAGAGATCATGCGCCACTGTTCGGACAGCCCATCCGAACGCGCTCATGGGCTGATTTGGCAGATTTGGGCCGTGGGCTTTCTTTTGAAATGGGCCTTTGGATTTTTGGGCTGGACTATGGGCCAAAATTGGACCTTGAAAATGGATGGGCTAGACTTCCCTATTTTCAGGCCAAATTTTAATTGGGTCTTTAGGCTTTTAATTAGCTCCCAATTTTATTAAATTGGACCCATAGTGAACCCAAAGTTCACAATAGGCCTCGAACTCGTAGTTTCGAGCGTACCCAAAACTTTTGTCTGGGTTGTAGGCTTTTTAGCCACAGTATTATTTCAAGTGAAATTATAATCGAACTTGAAGTTCCTGATATTGTCCTGGCACGTACAGTGAAACCTTGAGTTTCAAAACCAGAAGTTACTGCTATTAACACTGACATTTCTAACTTTGTGGGTTAATGGTGCGGATTTCCCCCCATCCCATATTTACTTTCAGCAATTTAAATTCCGCAATTTACTTTCAGCAATTTATATTCCGCAATTTACTTTCAGCAATTTAAATTCCGCCATTTAATTTCTGCAATTTAACTTCTCAAATGTGGGACGTTGGACGGTTGTACCCGCCCCCATATTTAATTTCTGCAATTTAAATTCTGCAAATGTGGGACGTTGGACGGTTGTACCGCCTCTCCATATTTAATTTCTGCAATTTAAATTCTGCAAATGTGGGACGTTGGACGGTTGTACCGCCTCTCCATATTTAATTTCTGCAATTTAAATTCTGCTATTTACTTTTAGCAATTTAAATTATGCCATTTACTTTCGGCAATTTAAATTCTGTCATTTAATTTCAGTAATTTGAATTCTGGTTGTGGGATGATAGTACGGTATCAGTTCCCCATTTGATATTGTATGCCAGTGCAATATCATAAGTAACAAAGTCTTGCAATTATTTGATATTTCATATCATGCAAGCGATCGGAACCTGAAGTCTTTGATCCTCATGATCAGACATGAAGTTCCTTGATCAAATCCAGACTAAAAGTCATTGGGATTAATTGAGAGGCAGATTTTGCCCTCATCCGGATTTAAGTTTCAGTCTTATCCGGATTTTGTTCTCGAATATCAATTAATTGAATCTATTGGAACTGGCAGTTTCCTTGATCATGTGACCGATTCAATTAATCCATGTTGAGGTCTGCCTAGTGGGAAGTTAGTTATCTGGCTGATACCGCGGCTGCACAAGATATTCCCCCTGAACAAAGATATATTACTAACTTCATACCTCCATGTAGACCTACAAAGGCATTATACTCATCACATTTGAGTAGAGCATTGTTGAGTTATGAGAATATTCGATTGAACAATTACCATGATGATACCGCTAAAAGAAAATGGTAAGGAAAATCTATGCATTACCTCCTACTTATACGGCTGTAAGCGTATATTGGAGAAGTTGGAATGCCTCCCAAATGAGTTGTATCGCACAACCATTTGCTTGATTGAGGCCATATAGCATGAATCTAGCCAACTCGAGCACTTATTTGCTTTGGCATGACCGGTTGGGATCCAGGTCGAGATGTGATGCACCGTATCTTCAACGGGCATCCCTATGTTTGTAGAAATCTCTTGCAAAGATACTTAATGAATTCCTTCTTTTCTACAGCGGATTGAAGGGAAATTTGTGGACAATTCCAACCAAAACGCGGACCATTTAAAGATTTTATGGTTTTTGGTTGATGTACCGACTCGCTGGTCACATGACTACTATCCACATTAATACTGCATTTGCTAAACTTCTGGCATAAGTTGAGGGCTCACCACCCTAGTTATCTGTGGCAGTCTAGAAGACCGGATAACACCAGAGAGTTTATATCGAAGGCTTTCGATGATTATTGCACGTTCCTTTGGACTGTGGTTGAACATGTCTTTCCCTATGTTCCCACAAGTCTCGCAGAAACACTCATAACACGCCTTCCAATGATCGCAAGGCCTTGGTAGGGCAGCACCAAGTTTTCTGCTTCTGCATGGAACCATGCAATTTTGCATGCAGTTATATTGGTCCGCCCTAGACCCATCTCCACCCACTCATGTTGAGCGTTACAGTTGGTTACTGGGTACGGACATGATTCACCGTACTTACGCAATGTTGGGTGTGCAGTTTAGTGCCAGTTGCGCCGCCGCAACGTACCAATATGGGTCCTCAATTTGGAAATCTTTGTTAGTTATGATTTCCATTCCATTGACAGGCGATCTCTTTTTCGCAAAATTTGCGAATAGTCACTTTGATGAGACAATATTCCCGCCGTTAGGGGGAGAAAAGAACGTCAACGTTCCTGAAGAACGACGCGAATTGACGTGGCTGTACCCACTATGTCTCATCTTGATCCCCACATCGCACGCTATGATAAGTAAGTGCGACATATTCTAGATCTTAGAGTGTTGTGTAAATAAGCCAGACACCCTCTATGATCTTACTAAAGTGACGAGATCACATATACCAGCTGCAAACAAGCCTGTAATGAAGGTGTCCTGTAGGATGCACGAGACATCCCGGTAGGATGTTCCGTTCATGATGAACGAGGTACATCGGCGGCTAGCCAATGCTCTGTCCTCGGCTAGAAGCGAGACAGACTCGGTTCGATGGATTCACTCCCCAGAAGAGGAGAACTATGGCACAATTGAATCCTATCGCTATCTCAACCAATCCAACTCATAAATTGCGCAGGATTATGGAAGTATCCTGGGAGACGTCCCAGGGTGATACCCAAATCCAAATTTCCGAGGATCAAGGAGACCTCGGTCCAGATGAGTTTGTGGGATCGAAATGAGATAATCATCGATGATATCTTTGCTTATGCAGTGGCCACTGAATCACAAAGTGCGACGATATCGAACCGCGTTCCATTGATTAAGCACAACGTTGAACTAATTGGTGAAAATGGAAAGAAACAATGCAGGTCAATTTAGACTCCTTAGCGAAATCCGTTTGGGCCTGAAGTTCCCATACTACCCAATGTGAATCCTGTAGATTACATGTGGGATTTCGTAAGAAAGCATAATGATGAGAATGAAACAGTACGATGGCACGCCTTCTGGCAAAAGGCTTCTCTCATTAGCCCTGACATTGATTACAATGAGATGTATTCTCTCGTAATGGACGTTGTTACGTTCCACTACCTAATCAGTTTGGTAGTTTCCGAAAAACTGAATATGCAGCTTATGGATATGATTGCAAGATATCTCTATGGGGATCTAAATACAGAGATATGATTGAAATATGCAATTCAGGCAAATTTGAATTTCTTGTAGTATATTCGGACCAGTCTGTCAAACCCCGCCCAATGTGAACCATGACGGTTACAAGTGGGTCTTTTTACAAGAAAATAAGAAAAACAAGATTACAAAGCATACGGCAAAGCTTGTAATATAAAGTTTTTCACAAAGTCCTGGAATTGATATTATCCCAAAATGGATGCAATCAAGAATCCTTATGCGGTAGAACAGAGGATTTGGACTCCAGCCAGTCAAGTTTGTCCTTCATCTCTGTTGAGATCCTGAGTGCATATGGCATGCAGACGTCGGTTCTCTTCTCTCAATGATTGGTTATCCTTTTTGAGCACTTCAAGCTCATAGTTTCGGGCCGCAAGTCGTTTGGCCAGATTTGACACTTGTGCTGCACTCTGGACACATGAAGCCATAGCACGCGTCATGGCTTCTTTGTCAGAACGCCCCGCTAACAACATCTCATCCTCCGAAGTCGAGATGTTGCAGGCCACTATTGATGCCGTACCATCATTGCGCATTCCTGAGTCCTTAACAGTAAGCGGGCCTGTGCTGGAATTAAAAGTGGGATCCCAAATCTTAACACTTGGCGTTGAGACTCCAGGGGGAGCAAGAGTCAAATCGGGAGAAACATTGGAGGAGGAAGCCATTCCTGGAAAGAAAGAAAGGTATGAAATGCTAGGAAAATTGGAGGGCTAAAGCTGAGATAGTTTGCAAGAGAAAGTCTTCAAAGATGTGACTTCCACAGATGAATTGCACCGAGGATACGTAGAGAAAAATGGGTCTCCTTCTTTCAAGACCTCACAGGTAAATCTACTTTATTGCAAATCAGATCCCATTAACTTCGGATCAGATTTCAGATGATTGGCCGCACGTGTTCCAAGAGTGACTAATTTCAACAGACGTTGAATCAATCACGGGATATTTTCAAAGCATTCTCGGATCCCAAGGAGTGCGCCTTACCTGTCTTGAGATGATCTCAGCCATTTATTCTCCTGCTGCCCTATGTATATATCCTCAGCATTCTGCACTTGGTAGAAGAAGTCTCTCAGCATTTCCAATTTCTTTTAGATGACCACTCATCCAGCCTTTCATGCACAATTTGCCTTTCATATGCTTAAAGGAGCAAGTGTACCTCATATCATACACCGGTGATTGGTGTTCATGTCAAACCACACTGCTTTGGAGGTCGATAGTCCGAACGACCAACTTCAGACATTCCTTCGAGAAGCAAAGGTATCTCATATCAAGGAGATTGGAAGCAAATGTATCTCATATCATGCTTCCAATCTTGGCGGTTCTCATAGCCATGATCCTGGACCTTCCTTGGAATCCACCAGGCTTCTCCTTGTCCTTGTCCTTGTCCTTCTGACAGAAGAGAGAGAGTCAAGTATCCAGCTAGATTCAACCTCAACATTCCAGTGCAGGTAGAGCTACGATGATGTTCATCAGGGGGAGCATTCAGAAGCATTCATGTGGATTCGTGAGCATCCAAGGGGGAGTGTTGTAGAACCTTCATCTTGTGGATGACTCCCTCATCCATGAGATCATTCAACTCATACATTGCCTATATAAAGGAGGCATTGCCTCCTTCTTCATTACACACAACCAAGGGAGAAGGGCCTCGGAACCTCTTCTCCCGAAGAGGGGCTTAGGTCAGGGGGAGTGAATAGCGAGGATACTTTGTACTCTTTACATTTCCAGTATTTCCATATAATGAGAGAAACCAGTACTACCGCCCCGAGGACTAGGCACACTTGCCGAACCTCGTTAAATCTGTGTCTCATTTACTTTCCGCCACTTACATTTTCCGTCCGTTTTACAACAGTCTCGAGTATTAACTTATTGATGCTATAAACATTAAAAACTTCAGTAGAAAAGGCTGGGCTGCAGAGAGTGGTAGTAGAAGAAGTATAGACTAGTACTAGTATCAACACAAAAATGGAAACCCCAACAGCAGAGGCTGGTGGACACATAGAACGATGTTTTTTTGACTTTTTCTTCATATTCAATTCAATGGTAAAGAGAGCAAATGTTAATTTCATTTTTGCTTCCACTAAATCATCTTCAAGTTCTAAAGAAGCAATGTGGAAGATAACTCAGCCATGGTTGATGTGTTTGATGATCAGCAGCTTGCTCAAGGTTCAGGCTGAACATGGCGGGCCTACTTTCAGCGAGAAACTCCGGCGGCGTTCCCTGTTTTCAAGGGTCAGTTTTCCCAGAGGAGGGCTGAAGAGTTGGGGAACTATCTCCCAGCAACGACTACCAAAGACGAATGCGAGGAGTCAATGGAAGATCTAGTGAAATTTTTTATCATCTTTCTTGAGTAATTGCAGAAATATCTAGGAAGTTTTAATCGAAATCGGTGTATTGTTTTCATATTTCCTATGTATTTCTGCTCTGTTTTGGGCAAAAAAAGACAATGGGGTGCTGCTTTGACTGAATACACTGAATTGTATGTCAAATGCACAAAAGAGGAATGAATTGACTGAATTGTATATCAATTTGCAAGTATTGCATCTGGTTTCAACTCCAGCATACATAATTGACTAACTGTGTACAATCAGCACTACTTAATCTCTCTTTCTTTTGGAAAACCAGAATGGTTGTTGTGTAACACCCTTATAATTGTGTACAATCAGCCCTACGATCAGTCTACTGAAAAATTCGGCTCGTCGGGCTTAAACAGTAATGATGCCACTTTGTGAAACACTCTTCTAATCCTATGGAAGAATGAATTTGAGTTTTAATTCTTGTCCTTCAAAGTGTAACTCTTGCGTCTAAGTTGTAATTCTTAAAAGTTAGACTATAATTGGTTACATGAAAATCTTCATATATATGAATGAAATTTACTTCATTATAAGGAAAATACGTTAATGAATACCGTAAGAACAAAATTCACATCATATTCAAAATATTAAGTCCTCATAAGTCTTCGAAACTAACAACTAAAAGACTAAAATTGTAACTCTTGCATCTAAACTTTTGCACATCAACATGCAAAACCATAATTGAACTATACGTCAGCTCAGCATTCTTCTATGAAACCAAAATAGTTGTTGTTTTGAGATTACAGACTGATCAGTCTGCTGAAAAATCTGGCTCGTCCGGTTTAAACAGTTTTTTAGGCATACTTGTGCTATTTTCATGGTGAAGCACAGATGCCACCTTCTGAATAACTCTTCTAGTGGCTGCTCTGGTGGTGGCTCTGGTAGTTGCTCTGGTGGTTGCAGCAAATTTGGAAGCCAAAATTGCAGGCCCAAGTGGAATGCTCTGCACACCCTCCCACGACGAATTGAACGATCTCTCACCACCTGATCTACTTTCATAATCTGCACTAGTACTACCTATTCCTAATTCGTCTCCTGAGCTAATATATTCTTGGTCCAAAACATGAGTGTAGTAGTACTCCTCCTCTCTCGCCAATTCCATGGCCAACTTCCTCTTCCGAAACCTCCTCCACGCAACTTGTATAAAACAAGCCGCCCAAGTCTTCCACTGGTGCGAATAGTACCGAAATGCATGCTGCAGCCTCTTGCTGTGTAGGCGTTTGAATTGATTGGCCACGAATTTGAGATCTTCGGCTCTAAGCGCGAATGCCTCAACCTCGTTAAGGGACTTGACAGTTCTTGTTGACACCGGAAGGTTGAGGCTTGAAGTAGGCATCAAGGCCCATGTCAGCAACTCTTCGCCACAGAAGTCGCCCGGTCTGAGGGTGATTGAGTTGAAGAATCCTGTTCTTCCACCGTCGGTAGTGGAGCTCTCGAGCTGGCCTCGGATGACGAAAAGCATTTCGTTTACAGGATCGCCTTCACGAATAATGTACGTATTTCTAGTGTTCAAGGATGATTCTAGGCGTTCACATATTGCGTCTAGCAGCTGATCGTCCATTTGCGCGAAAAATGGTACCTGAAATCGAATCACATTAGCATTACTGCGTTGGCATTGGCATTGGCATAGGAACAGATAAGAAATAGTACTTACGCGGCGAACAAAGGCAAGACATAAATGCCGTTGGATTTGACGGCGAAGATCTAGAGGCAGTGCCTGGAGAATGTTTTTCTCGTCTACTCCTCTTGTGGCAAGCCACTTATATTGAACAAAGCGACGAACGCGTTCTTGCAATTCCGGAGGAAGTTGACGGTGTCTCATCCACTCCTCGGTGTCTCTTCTCTTCACCCTCCATTCCTCAAGCCTAACCGTTGCAGATTGCAGATATGTCTTGGAGAATTCAATTCATTACACAGAAACGGAACACTCAGTCATGTCAAGGAAAATTATAACTAGTCAAACTTTCTTGTATGCGAAGTTTGAATTAAAAGATTATCTGAATAGTTAACTAAGCAAATTATACCTGCATCTGACTCATGAGATGCGAAAACAGAACGAGACCAAGTATGGCAATCAGAATGCAGAATGAGGTTTCACTGATGAAAGTGCTTGTCTCAATGTCCTGTCCATATGAACTACATTGCACAAAAACCAATTCATGACATGAATTTAGCACAAACACCGCACTTTTGGAACTATGATCCACAACTAAACTAACGAGCAATGCGATCCAAATGCGTACCATAGATTTCGCATTCCCCACCAAAGGCAGTAGAAGTACTTTTCGATGAAGCGCGCCGAAGCAACTGCGTTAGTGAACGCCTCAGCAAACATTCCGAACTCAAAGTCTTTGTCATCATTAGCATCGCAGCTACTGATGACGTTTGTGATCTTCAGCCAAAGGTCACGCTCTTTGCCGCCTTCACTGCCACAATCGAGAAAATTGATCTTGCAGGACGGAGAGTGTGTGTTGTTGACTTCCTTTCTGCATTCATTAGTCCAACACTCATACTGCCGTCGAATTGACAACACATACCATGAAGATCCAACAATCTGCACTGAAATCGACAGTCTGATAACATAATATGACAGTTCTAATGAATCGGAAGATGAAATGTGACATATAGCTGGAGAGGTACGTACATGTGCAATTAGGCAGAAGAGAGTGAGATTGTACACTGCCCCTGACCAAGCAGTCCTGGCTACCACTCCAGTCGATTTCGTAATCCGCCGGTTTAGAGGGAAGATTTGAATGAAGCGAGGGACGTATTGAAGCAGAACAATCAAAGACAGGGTGTGGTTAGCATGAGCAGCTGTTGGTGTTTTCACTGCTGGAATCACAAACCAAATCACAATCTGCAGCAACAGAAAAACCAAACCATTTACAACAACTTTCATAATTGACGCTAAATACATGTAGTTTGGGCGAAGTTCTACCTGTGGGAGAGGCAGAGCGGCGGCAAGGTCGATGGAGAAGTCGGACTTAAGGTAGCGGAGGGCGATGGCCCACGGGTCCTTGACGAGCTGGCCCCGCCCGAAGACCCGAGAACCAGGGGCGATAAAGGCGGTGCGGAACTTGACGCCAATGTGGCAGAAATAGAAGAAGTCGGCGACGGTGCGGAGGAAGGTGACGAAGATGCCGAGGCCCATGTCGATCTGCATGCAGGCGGTGCCGCCGACGGAGGGGAGGAAGAAGTAGAGGGGGTCGAGGAAGAGGCCCAAAATGCAGATGCCGAAGAAGAGGTGGTTCCATTGGGTGACCCGCTCGGATCCCGGGTCGAGGATCTGGTACCACCACGGGAGTTTTTTCCGGAGGGAGAATGGGGTGGCGATGTTGCGGAAGCGGGCGGAGGCCGCCGCGTACGGCTGGAAGCTGTGCATCATTTTGGGGTGTTTTGGGAATTTTGGGATTTGGGCATCGGAGACAAATTGGGTTGGTTTGAGAGATTTGTGGGGGGAATTGGGAGAAGAGAAGAGGATGGGCTGAGGTTTCGGGTCTTTTTGTGACCGTTATTCGTGGACGGAAAAACGCGCCAAATGTTCTCTCTATTTTCTATTTTTTGTCTTTCCATTTTCATATGATTCTTTAAGAAATGAGATTTTTACTTGAGATCTCTTTCAAGTAAATAATTGAACTATCAGAATATGGATATGGGAAGAAGCCACAAGTAAAGAGAACAATGGGATAAAAAGATGTATGAAATTCTTCTTGAGATACGCAACTGAAAATAGCAGTTGAAAAATGCCAAGAAAGAAGCAATTGAATCGGTTCACATAATTCTTCGTGACATATTAAATATATACCGAATAATGAAGTCACAAATAAATAAAATAGTGGTGGAGAACCGACAAATCATGATGGTATACTATCTCTTGATGCATTTCCAAACATGAAATGTGTTCCTCATGGCACCTACGATGCCGTCATACTTGATGCATTTTCAAACAGGGGTATATTATCTCTTTCCTCGTTATGATTGAAGTTCCATCATATTCAAAAGACTAAATTTCTAGACCCTAAAAGCCTTATAACTCAATGAAATTACAGGTGCTGGAGAACTTGCAAACGACAAATTCCTAGAATCAGCCGCAACAGTGTTCTGTTTGCCCCGGCAGACAGCTTTTGGCGTAAGAACTTTAACAAGTTCGGAGATACCATGGAAAACTGCCGTGAGATCTTTAAGGGTCCGTTTGGTTCACGGATTGGAGTGGGGGGAATGGGAATGACACTCCCATTCCCACATTTGGCAAGCAAAGAGGGGCAATGGGAATCAAAAAACCATTCCCAGGCCCACCAAAAAATGGTGGGACCCACGGGAATGGGAATGAAATTTGAAGCCTGCCAAGAAGGTGGTAATCACAAAATAATGGTGATTTTACCATTTTAACCTTACAAATTTTTTTTTTTTTAAAAAAGTAAGGGTATAATTGTAAAATTACACTATTTTATTTTGTATCCCAATACATATTTCCATCTATTTTCCCATTCCCACCCAACATAACCAAACAACGTAATGAATTTCCCATTCCCACCCTATATTCCCAGTAATCCGATTTCCATCAATCTTATTCCCATTCCCATCAATCTTATTCCGTGAACCAAACGCTACCTAAGGGTTCTGTCAACTACGCCTGGACAACTGTTCCTGCATACGCAAGGTAAGATGTTCTGTTTGCAACAAGGAACAAAATTTCGGTTTCGATGGAAATTTCGGTCATCAAAATTTATGGAAATTTCGGTTTAAAAAAAAAAAGACGAAAAATATATTAGAAACCCTATAAATTAATATCTCTACTTTCTCTGGGCTTTAAAGGCAACAAATAATGCAATTTAACGTTTAAGCTATATAATATTGTCCATATGGATTAACTTTTATATACGTAAGGGAGAAGAGCAACCAAAACCAAGTCATCGAAGCAGGTGTTGTTTGAGCTTTTGTTGTCCACTTTCACTCTTGTATTTTTTTTTTCTTTGTGTAAGCATTAAAATTTTGTTTATTCTTTATAAAGGTGCCGGATGAGGCTTCCGAGATTGAGGGAAAATCCCCTCATTGGTAAGGTTGCCATAAGTAGGCTAGCGCGCAAAGGTGGTGTAAAAGGATCAGTGGTGATGTTTATCCAGAATCAAGATTCGCATTGATGATGTTTTTAGAGAAAATCATTGTTAGTGCAGAGCATGCCAAAGAGAGAAGGTCACAGTTTGGCATGCTCAATGTAGGGATGGTGCTACAGACGGTCACAGTTTACATTCTTTGAAAGAAGAGCCGATCGTGCTACAGACGCATAATGACTTAGTTTTCCGATGCACAAGCAGGGATTTTCAACGTGATTACTACATCTGTAATCCATACACCATGCAATGGGTTGCTCTTCCTCCACCCCCTACTCAATGCCATGAGAATGTACGAGTGGAATTCATCTGTGATGTCCCTTACTATAGCTGCAAGAAAGATGATCAGAAGGGACATTTCTTCCAGCTTAATGCTGAGTATATAAGTGCAGGGTTGTGAGAATTCTAAGTCCTTATTATTCGAAAGTTGGTGATAAGTTCTCCAAATTAAACTTGGAGATCTTTTCTTCTGAGACTGGTGAATGGAGAGCATCAGTTGCATCATCCCCGCAAGGCTTTAACTCTTTGCACTTCGGCCTACAAGATGATTGCAGCTTTGCTTACAATGGAATGTTATATTGGAAGCAAGGAACAATGGGATGTTATATTGGAGCCATATTCCGTTCAATGTATTAAAGAAAGCAAGAAAACACAAAGAAAGTTGTCAGGATTCAAGGTAAAGAAGCCAACAAACAACTCATTGACAAGCTATATAAAGCATTTCCAAAATTTAACCGAAACCGAAATTTAACCGAAATTTCAACGAAAGTTCGGAAATTTTGGGCATTTTAGCCTCTGGAGACACGATATTTCCGAAATTTAACCGAAACTATCGAAATTTCGACCGAAATTTCGGTATTTTTCCGCTGATATTGAGACGTACCTCAATTCAAATTTCGGGACTAAAAAATTACTGAAATTTCGACCGAAATTTCGGTATTTCGGTCGAAATTTAGTTCCTTGGTTTGCAATTACATCTTATTTGTTAGTAAGTTTTATACTAAATTGCTAATGAATATTCCATTTTATGTTGAATTACTGTTTCCAGTGGTGCCATCGGTTTCCTTCTGTGTGCAACAGAAGGTCCGGTGGTCCATTTAGGCAGCCGGTGAATCTCCTTAGCTCAGATAATTATGGTGTAACAAAAGACCCAACAAAGTTCTATAACTCCACGGTAATGCAAATTCCTTTTGTGTTTGGAAGCTTAATTGGATGCCTAATGCATTTGCTTCCCTCTGTTTCCAATCTTGCAGATGCACAGTTGTGCATTTCGCTTGCCTGCTTTCGCCGAGAGGGTTATCGGTGTATCATCCTCATCGTGTAGCCCCAATTGAAGCTTGCATCACTGTTGTTCTAATCTGTGTTGTAAATAAACTGTAGTTTGAACTTCTGCTTCGGACATGATCTCAAATGGTCACAAAATATATACTGCTGAAATAAAAACGTATTTCTTTTCCCTTCTTTTCTATGATTTATACTTATTTACTAGCTCCAATCATAGGCTTCATATTCACCAAATATACAACTACTGAATCCTCATTTCTCTAAGAAACATGTTATGCAACAAGGGTATCCAATAAACAAGTAATACAATGCAAGCTTCTTCATAGTAGTTTACAGTGTAGATACAACAACAATCTATACCGTCTTCCAGAATGGGAGCTCTAGTAGCATAAAAGATGTGGTATTCAGATACAACATTTTCAAACCTAGCAAATAAATGTAACAACTGGCAAGTAACATAAGAAGACAAACCGGAGTGGAAGGACCTGAGAATCGCTGTGTTATACAAGGACTAAAGAATTCATCTTGACTATACTAGTCAAGATGAAACGTGGGATGTTTTTTTAATACCTATCATCTCTGTTATCGTGGAAGTTGCTCTTCTTCAAGATCTCTATTTCTTGGATACATTGACAATATACACCAAAGGTGAGGGAGAAAGAAGT
The DNA here is from genome assembly GCA_033992175.1 of Spiraea crenata. NCBI lineage: Eukaryota > Viridiplantae > Streptophyta > Magnoliopsida > Rosales > Rosaceae > Spiraea > Spiraea crenata. Next base: position 6,860,471 of record JAVBHV010000046.1, read on the forward strand.
AAACGGCTAGAAACACAATAACACCAAGATCAGCCTCTTCGCCAACTGCTGCCTGACGTGGATTAACCCAATATATTTGGCTTACACACCATAAGCAATACAGGGTTGCAACAAAGAGGATTAGCGTAGCTGATTGAAACGATTGTTTGTTAATAGACTTGTGAGGCCTAACCCTGCAATTGAAGACAAATTGATCACCGCAAATATCAATAACATGTGACATGCTAGTGTAGAAGAAAATAATATATAATTATAGGCCTAATATAACAACCTGTTAATGTAGACAAAGCCAGAAATTAAGCTCATGCACAGAAGGCCGACAACAACTACGCCATTGGGGTTAATAGGTGCCCGGCCTTCCCACCAACCAGTGCTCAGAATCCAAGTATACATTGTTGAATGCCCATTTTCCTGAAAAGTTACATGTGATCATCAATAAAATCATTCTTAGCCCATCACAAATACACGTTAATTACAGAGACAGAGAAAGTATAAATCTTGAATGAATCGTATGCCAAACGTCCAGCAGCCTCAACTCTATAGGCCAGAGACCTAGTCCTTCCTTAGACTCTTCCTATATAGTTCATAAGAATCGGATGTATGATGATATCCATAAAACATATCCTCCTAAACTCAAGTAACGGATGCTTCTCCCTATAACAAGGAAAATCATTCTTACTTTTGCTAATTGTTCCGAATCAAGTCGAGCATATAACGGCATCAAACACATAATAGAGCAGATCAGCAGAATAGCTTATCAATGTCTTTATGTTACCTCAAACAAGTGGTCAAGAAAAAAATGTGAGAAAGAACCAGCTGACACCAATAACAAGCACTGCTTCTTAGTCAGGGGCACCTGTACGATAAAACCCAAAAAACATTGAAACTAAATTCAACAGGCGAAAACATTTAGCAATCATAGGTTATGGTTTATGATCAAACAAAATGTTGGCTTGCAATCTTCATAAAAGTCTTACTATCAAGTACTAGTCTACCTTCATAGCTTATTGAGCAATCAAAACAAACATGAATTCACTAAACATGAAGCTTAATCAGATGAATGCAATCCAAATCAGATGCACAATCCTAAGTTGATCACACTTCAAAGAACTTAGACTCGAAAAACACTACTTCGATTCTGTTGTAAGATCTATATCATGTTTCTCATCGAGCTGAACTTGGTTCTGATGAGTTTCCCGACAAGACAACAACACCCCAAAAATAGAAACCCCAAAGGTTAACAAACAAACTCACTTACCCCAGAAAATGAATCAAGCAGCCGCCGTTGAAGTAAAAGTCTCGACACCCAAGAGTACACGAAGCACAAAGGAAGACCCAAAATGAGGAAATAGTAAACAGGGTGGTGGACGGCGTCGGCAAGGGCGGAGCCGAAGTCGAGTCCGGTGACGGAGCCGAGCCATTCGGAGAAGGAGCCGATGTCGGGGCCAAAGAAGGCGTTGATGGCGTAGAAGAGGGTGTGGTGGGGGCTGAACCGGCCATTGCTGAGGGTGGTCAGAGCCAGGCCTGAACCCATGGCGTACATGAGGTGCGGACCAGGGCCTGGCATGGCTAAAGCCCTTTGGCTGCACCACCGCCGCCTGGGTTTTCGGTCCTTTTTTTAGCTCGGGTTTAGGAGTGCGTCAGCCCAAAGCTGATTGGGAAAGACTTTAAGTTTAATTAATTAATTCCAACTGGCGATTAGGACAGTTAATCTCGTTAGTTTGTTGGGAAATGGGAGGGCCTTGGGCTTCTTGTTGGGCTTTGGGGGTTTTTTGATCTTTGTTGTGAGCTTGGTTATGAATTGAAAGGTGATGAGGTCAACTTTGATGGGTATATTTTCCATTATGTTCTTACTAGTCGTCTTCCATTTTTATGGAAGAGAAGTTGGAGAACATTTGGTTTTCTTTTGTTGTTGTCAACGATAAATTGGTGAATTAGATAGATATTGCTATAAGGCTAAAATCTAGTGGTCTAAGAGGTGGGGTTAGGTGGAGTTTGGAGACTTGACAAGTTCAAAACATGAAAAGGTATACCTTACTTGTTTAGACCAATTTTTATCACAGTAATATTTGAATATTAATCTCTTCCAGTTATATACTTTTTATTGTACACGATGGTCGTGTGAGGGGCTATCCCACATTGGATATAATAGGTACCTTATAAGTGCTTATAAGGAGTTATGCTATGTAACCATGATGAAGACCCATTTTCTAGTCAATGTGAGATAACCTCTCACATCCTCAACTGATCGACTTATATAATCTGAATAATTTGAATTTTAGCTCTAAAACGGGTTGCAAATTGGGAACACCTAGTACTAATTCGAACATTAACCAACGATATCCCTATCGAGGAAATGCCATATTTAGTTTGTTCTTATTCTTTATGGGAATGTTCTTTCTTCGGGGCATACTCTTTATAAGTCAAATATATGTTAGGTGAATGTAGCCCAACTTATTGACATGTTTTGTAACCCAATGCTTGAGCAACAAAAAAAGTCCAATCTAAAGAAACACCTCAACGTCAATGACCTCCTTAGCATGTAATCTCTATCTAACCACTCCAATTAAGGGAACATGAAAATGTTTACCTTTCCATTGACACTTCTCCCATCCATTTCCTAACATATATGGACCTACATGAAATTATAAATTATAAATTGTTTTGAAATCTGATGTTCATTACATTGAGAAAACACACTTGATAATGATATTGAGCCTTGCCTAGCTTAATGTAATCTGAAGTTGATCTCGCCCTAATTCCCTGTCGCCCGTGGGCTGTGTGACAAACGCCCTCGATTCTTTACTTCCCTGTCCGAACCAACTCTGTTGTTGGCGAAACTTGAAAGGTAGGAGATGACGTCAGCAGAAGTTGACGTGAGATCAACGTCAGAAGAAGGGAAGGGATAAGAATTGAGGAAGGTACCACGCGGCAGTGGGACCCGCAGTTCGTGGTCCACTGTTTTTGGTCTTTTAACGGATAAGGACTCTCCCCCTAAATTTAAATTTAAATTTAAATTCCAGGACAAAAGAAAAGAAAGGAAAATGAGGGAAAAAAAGGGATAAGGGAGGACTATACTCTATAAAGACCCACGCCATGTCCACACGCATTCAACTCCTTCCCCTGCGACACGAGGAGCTCATACCAGATAACGCCGGCCCCACTATCTTTCCCATGTTACCTTATTATTCAAGTTTCTAATTTCATTCTATCGAAAAAAACAAAGTAAGTTTCTAATTTATTTCTACCCTCTTTATCTTTTTCGGCTCCATATATTAATATTTAGTTATCTTTCCGTCTTAATCTGAATATTCTCGATTCAAACCTCGTGGATGGTATTTCTTCGACGAAAACTTTGCAGAATTTAATGACTTCCAAATTCATTGCAACTTGCAACGAAAACAATATGTCAAAGCGGATAATTTTATTCAATTAAATTGTAAAAAAAGTTGTTAGGGTTAGAAAATAATATGTCAAAGCGGATAATTGCACTGAATTAAATTTTAAGAGAAGTTGTTAGGGTTTTTTTTTTGTTTTTCTGACATATGATGTACTCGTGTTTTGACTTTTTGTCTTTGTCGTTAAACCTAAAAATAAAGGATTGATCCCATTTCCCATCTATCTTTTCAAGTTCAATAAGTCTTGCATTTGTTTTTCTTATGTCTTTCTCACAACTTCCATAAATTGGTTGCACTAGGTACACATGAAAACAACATATATACCAAATTGCAAAAGCAATAATAGCATTCAATCTCAGATATTCTTGTATACTATTTTCATATGTAAGGGTAGTACATAATTTTTTATATTTATAAATAATCTAGCGAGAATATATATTGGTGAAGAAATTTGACCGTCGAGTCAACTAACAGTAATATACTAGCTAGCTGGTAAAAATTTGGTATAGGTATTCAAATAGTCGGACATTTTTTTCTTCCATTCGGCTCACAATTAGTTGGCGCATAAGCAACTATCCGATTTGCAGATTAAATATGGTTGGCAGGTTGAGGACCTTCCAATTAATTAATTGGATCATTCGAACCAAACGTAACTGCATCATCAAATCAAATACAGGCATATCCAACTGGTATTACAAATCTATCATATCCCATCCAAAATGGTCCACATAAGATCAAAGGAGGTGGCATGGCAGCAGCCTGGGGAAAATTCAATTTGGGGGTCCGCGTATAAATATGGGTCCCATGAAGCGACCAACCCCAAAACACCAAGTGTGCGCGCATGATGTGTAATGTCAAATTGTCAAACTCATCCCCGAACACAGGGAATTGGTCTTTGAGTGTGAAATGTCCGTACGAGAATGAAGAATTTGAAGCAAGGAATAATATTTTGAGAGAATGGTAGCTGGAAATCTGAGTTTTTTTTCACATATTAATAGCTACATTCATGTTTCAATTATAAATGTTTGGATCCGCAAAGAGTCATGATCAAAAAATTTCCCTATTTTTAAAGAAAAAGTAGATTAATAGGTATAAAATCAGACAAATACAATGATATAAAATCACTACATATTACAGATATATAAATAAGTAAAGCGAGACTCTAACCGATGATATGAAGATTATCATCACTAGTAGCTACTAACTTTACTTTGTTTTATAGGTACTTGATTTGCATTCGCTCTTCTTGTGTCCTAATCAAAGTTCAGTACATGGAAAGGGAAAAGGGAATGGATAGGATACGATGAGGAAAACTGAGGACTAGCGAGTTATAGTTTGCTAGTTGCTGGGGGGTGAGGAATCAAATAGAGAAAAATGTCCTTGTCTCCTAGATTTTATCCGCATTGAACTGCGCATCTCCAGCAGGGACCCATGTCTTCCTCATATTTACATCTCTGACCTAATTATGCTTTGTTTAAACTTTAAACTCACCTTGATTAGACCAAAGCTAGATAAGCTTGTTCGCTTTCAAGTCCAAATTTACGATGCTATAATCTTTAATTATGCTTCAATTAAGCTGGTACGCGCCTTCGTCATGTAAAGCACAAATTCAAACACGGAATAGAAATTCTACATAAAGAGAATTTAGTACGGTTATCTTCTTGGCTTTTGGGCACAAATTGTCATGTAAGAAAACAATTTCACCCAATTTAAGCACTTATTTTTCAAACATTACGAATTAAAAAAGGGGCTCTTACCAAAAATTACTATATGAATGTTTCTCTTACCAAAAACACTACCTCACTTTTTTTCTTACAATTTACTACTACTTTTACTATTTGATACCAAACCAAAGCCAACAAGCCCACCACAACCTACATGAGTGAGGCTCACGCGCCCACATCCTTCAAATTGAAGGAACGCAGCCTTCAAGTTGAACGAAGTGTTCCTGTACATTCTGAAGGAACACATCCTTCAAATTGAAGGAAGTATTCCTGTACATTCTGGAACTGTTCCTTCAAATCGAAGGAACACATCCTTCAAATTGAAGTAAGTGCTATTTCAAATCGAAGGAAGGAAGACATCGTTCAAAAATGAAGGACCACATCCTTCAAAAATGAAGGATGTCGAGCGCGTGTGTGTAAAGTTGTGTAAAGTTGACTTTAAAAGAGTATCAGTCAATTAAAAATCAACATGTGTCAAAGTAGTAATGAATTGTAATATTTAAAGTGAGGTAGTGTTTTTGGGTATTTTGGTGTTAAAGTAGTAGTGAATTGTAATTTTCTCATTAAAAAACCAAGAAAATTGCTAAAAATACAGGTGGGGAGGATTTCATTAGGATATCTTGGCTTTTGGTCACAGATTAGAGCAACTTCAATGGAAATATGTAAAATTAAGAATGTAAATGAAAATTTTACAAATTTAGTAGCATCTTAATTGAATATTCTAAAATGTAAAATTAATTTACTCTAGTGAGAAAGTTGTAAGATATTGAGATTAAAAATTTACATTTTCATCTTGAAATTTATATTTTCTCACTGGAGAATGAACTCTCAAAATATATGTTCGTTTTTCATACTAATAATTTACATTCTCTCACTGAAATGTTTTTTGGTTAATAATCTTCATTTATTGAATAAAAATGTATTTAATAAAGTATACTTTAACAATAATATGACCCATTTTGAAAATGTAAAAATAAAATCTATATTAGTGTGTTTATTTTTTTACATTTTCCGCCCAGATGGACAATTTACATTTCACTTTTCTGACCTATTGGAGTAGAAATTTAGTTTCAAGGATGCAAATCTGACATTCCGGCTAGTTTTCATCCTCCCATTAGATTTGTCCTTATAATCTGGATAGAACATACCTTATTTTAGTGTTTGATTTCATTAAAATCAACATAAGAGCGCTAATAAAGCTTGATTCAATGGTGGGTCTCCTAAGAGCATCGTACTTTCATTATTTAACTTATTGCTAACACATCTCTTAGGGCATGTTTACTTACAAGGAAATGAAATGGAAGGAAACGGAATCATTCTGATTCATTCATTCTGCAACGTTTACTAATGCATTATGGAATCAAATTTAGGTGGGACTTACCACAAATTTGGGGATCATGCCCCTTTCAAGGAGGAATTTGATACCCAATGAGGACTTGGGTATCCAAATCATATTCCTTATTCCTCGTCCTCATTCATATTTTCAATCCATTCTCATTCCCTATTGATAAGTAAACATGCCCTTAGAGTTTGTTATTATTTTCCTAAATACTATAAGAGGGGATCCATCTTGATGAGTGACTCATTAAGTGAAAAGTGATATATAATACGAGTCATAAGAGCAACTTCAGTACAAAGATGTAGAATTGAAAACATAAATGAATATTTTACAATTCTTGTGGAATTTAATGAGAATATTCTGCAATGTAAAACTATTTTTCTCCAATGGTAAATTATATAATTTGGAATATAAAATTTGCATTTTCACCCTAAACTTGAATTTTGTCATTTGAGAAGTGAACTCTCCACAAACATCCGATTTTATTTTGATTTATGGGTGGAAGTTCATTAATTTCCTAAATTCTTTATGTTTAACTCTAATGTCAATGTGTTGTTTGTGATATGTCAACCAATCGGGCCTTCACCAACACTACTAGCGCAAGCATAAAATATTTCTTTATCTCATACAGTTGTGAAAATCTTGAAATCTTCTCTTAATAAACATGGAAAAAATTGATGTTACATGAACAAAAGTGTTAGATATATAGAGGGAAAGTATGTACATCGGTTAATCAAATTTTTTATGTTCAATCAAAACCCTTAGTTTAAATGAATTAAATATGGACCCTTTAAAATATGTAGCCATTTGATTTTAATGTTGGTCTCTTTCCTTATTTCCAAAAATTTGTCTTTAATGCACTATAATTTTAGAATAGTGGGGCCTATTTAATAGGGAAATATTATTGACACTCCACTTTTTTCATTATGCACTCCATCAATATATGAAAAGTAAAGAAAAATAGAGTGCATTTTAAAAAAAATTGGAGTGCCAATAACAATTTCCATTTAATAAAATGTAAAATTAAATATAAATTTACATTTTTATTTAATTTTTTCAGTGAATTAGCCATTTTATATCTTACTTTTCCTGCCTACTAGAGTAAAAAAATAATTTTAAGGCTCTAAAATTAATATTTAGGTGAGTTTACATCCTTTCACTGAAGTTGCTTTGACGGTAGAGGACTGTGTATGGACGACAGTAGTTAGCAATAATTACCATAGCTCATTCTTTTGAGAGGGATATAATCGAAACGATGTGAAATCCAAGGGCCAACAGTCTAATTTAGTCAAAGTGCAGCACGAGTCACGAGTAATTAATGACTTGCTGGCGCGTGTTAATTTCCCGCGATTCAAATTGACGGTAAAGTGAAAAAGGTAAAAGACATAACGGATCAAAAGTTAAAAAAAAAAAAAAACGAGAGATCTTATCTGAATAGGCGACACCGTGACAGGAGGGTAATTGCGTGGTCGAGCAGCCGCGCGCTCTGTCCAGCTCCCCACCAAATAAATGTGGTTCCCCACTCAACTCTAATTATTTACATTTAAACAGTAAAAAGAGAAATACAGAAACCTATAGTATCTACTTTTTGGCTTTTTCCAATTGTTTCCATTAACTTCCTCTTTAGGTTCATCTACCACAGCTGGTGATCATTGGGTCACAGCTAATTTTGGTCCTTTACCCATTTACCCTAATGTCAGCCATACTTTCTATTAAACTATTTTCATTCACTTTTTATTGTTCTTTGAAATTTTGACTAAGGACGGATCTAGAAAATATCACAAAAGTGAACTACTATACGTATGGTGGGCGTTTTTATTGTGGGATGGAAATCGTTGAATTATGCATTCTAGTTTGAGAATATTGACTTAAAATGTGAGACGACTTCACTTTTATATAATTCATTTTTTCTAAATGTTGCCCAAAAATTAGTTGACTTGAGCATTAGTTCCAATGAATCCGATTTTGCGAACCAACATTAGCTTGTCTTAGAATTAGAGATAAGCTGTAGTGAGTGCTCCTTCATAAATCATTAAATGAATCATTATTAGAATCAGATGTTTAGAAAAACAGAAGGTAGGTTTTGTGAAATAACAATGTGGGTGTATTTTTGTGCATCTTTTTATCCTCAGGAAGTTGTTTGTTGGTGATGGAATAATCCAATCCATGGATATGACATTGAAAGGTCATTTGTTGATTAATTAATATAGTGATCAGTTGTCACAATAGTGGGCACTTTTTCATACACGTATCAAGTCCAATTAAAATATTTGACCAAACACTATTGTTGTGGGCCTAATTATATGTTTATCTTCATGCAATAGATATATATGTAATTTATAAACAAGCCATGCTTGATTTGTTTTTAAGGTACAAATGAAGGCATGGTCAACTTTATTTAAATACAAAAAAAAAAAGACCAACTCAAGTTGGTAATGCAAAGGACACTATTGGTAGGATAACTTTGTTTATTTGAATGATAATGTCTGTCTTTTTACTACCTGACCAATTAGCTAATCAACCCATAGGAGCTTATTTCAATCACGACTAGTCTTCCAAGATTGGTCATTTTTTGTTTGTATGGATTCTAGATAATCTCGCTAGTTAGGCAATTGAGTTAAATGTGAATATTTATAAAATTACTCAGAGAAGCAACATTCTGTTTAAAGAAATAGTCGGCAAATATTAACCCTGTTTTTGCACTCTTGTGTGAAAAAGACTTGTGGTGGGTTAGGTAGACTAATGTGATGCCCATCAAAGAGTTCATTTATACCTAAAACGGAAAAGATTTCTCCACATCGTGCCACTATTTTGAATAGTTTCTACCGTAAATGTTCTTCGATTGAGTATATGTTATGCATATCAAACTGTTCTAAATAAAAATATTTCGCACTAAAATACTCTACAGTCGATTTGCGTATGTCAAGAGCATCTAAATTTCCTTAAGCAATGATATATTTCATACCAGATGAATGAGATAAATCTTCCAACCCTATCTCCTATTAATAGGACTACAGAATGTGGTTGCAATTGCAAATGCAACCTAATGCGTTTAATTGATAGGCATATACGCAATAACATGACAAAGTGGCTGAAAAACCTAGGTAGGGCAAGGATAGATGTGAAATAAAGTTGAAAAGGAGGTGCATTGATGTAGTGAAAGAAGAAAGAAAGGCACAGGATTATAACGTAAGACCAACCAGAAGTTGCAATCCAAGTGTATAGTTTCTCTCTCTAAATCTATCCATATATATCTTCTTCTTTTTTGACTTTCCACGCTTAATAATCTGCCTCCCTCCCTCTCAAGACTCCCACGAGCTTCCTTTGTTGAATTGAAATCCACCATTTTAAGTTTTTATTAACAACACAAAAACAAACACAAAATCAAATCCAAATCCACAATTCTTTCCCAACATCTTTCCATTTCATAATTTTTTTTTTTAATTGTCAGTTTCTAAACCATTAAAAACTCTCACAAATCTCACCGGTTTCCAACCTAACATACACCTCCTCATCTTGGTCTCTTTCTCCTATAAAAAAAATATCAAACAGAGTCTTCACATTCTTTCTTTCATTATACCTCTCCATCCCTGTCTTTCCCCCTGTGTAAGTTCTCAGTTTTCTCTTACTGGTATGTTTCTTCTGGAATTGCTGAGAATCTAAGGGAAATCATCAATACTTGGGCTATTTTTGGGTTGGTGGGGGTTGACTTTGTGATTCATTTTCTCTCAAATGACAGAGCTGTTTCCTCTTCTCTTTTCATTGTTTTCTCAGCAACCAAAGAGGGTCCTCTTGAATGTCTAAATGTGTATGGTGTTTTGCAGGAAATCTTCATTTCATTTCATTTCATTGATTTCACACACCTCTGCTGGAAAAGGCTCTGTCTTTAGACCAATCCCACTTTTCAGGTCAGGCTCTCTGTCTTTAGACCAATTTTCTAGCTACGTTTGTTTGCCGAGAAAATAAACGATTTCTATAGAAAAGATGCAATCTTTTGCTCCATGTGTCTGGTAATGCAACTTGGTAAATGCTAAATCGATACAAGTTTGAGTCTTTAATGAATAATATAACAAGAAACTTTGTGAACTAACTGTGCTGTAAAAAAAAAAAAAAAAAAAAAAAAAAACAGAGCAAGTTGCATTGACAAGCAATGGTTTTGGGGTCTCATTTTACCTCATCTGGGTTGTTGCGTGAGAATATGAAATAATGATCTAAGATGAGGTTGAATCCCAAGAATTTCCAAATCAGATAGGTGTATGCATTTATTGGAAATTATTCCTTGCGTCTATTATCCCTATGCAGATAAGTTGATGCATAAGAAGATATACGTCAAGAAGATGGTTTGTGGATAAAATTAAAGAGTTTTTCTTTATTAATTTTGAGAATTCAATTTGAAGATCGTTCTAGTGAATTGGACCTTTTAGAAATGGGTGAGAATGTGGTACATTAACGGACCAGGATTTTTTTTGTCTTCCTTTCTTTACTGGTATTTATTTCCTTCCGTTTAGTATTGATTGCATTTGAATATATTTGTGGTATTTTTCTGTTAATAGGATCAGATTATGAACTCTTTGGTTGGACTTTATAAACAAATCTGTTTCCTCTGAGCATGCCATGGATTTTTTGTTTGGGTATGATTATTGTCGAGCAGATGCATTTCTACATAGCTAAGACAGAATGTTAAAACCGAGAAGTTAGCAATTTTTTTTTTTTGGGTAGAATCTGTGCTAGTTGGAAGATACTGAGGGACTTAGGGCAAGCTAGTGCTTGAACTTTTTATGAGGATCAGATTGGTAAATGTGAAAGAATGATGGTTTTGTTAGAAATCTGCTCAATCTGCCAAGCTTTCCATTTCTTTTTGTGCTGCTTATAATAGTCAATAGCTGGATGTGTAGTGGTAAGGATTAGTTTCTTAACCATCGATAAAAGCTCAGTTTCTTGATGATTGATTGTCTGGTTCATGGTTTGTCATTATTGTTTGTAAGGTACTTATAATTGCTTTTTCTTGCCATTCCTCTAGGTTCTTACTTCGTACAAGGTTCCTCGTACTACATTGTGTGGCACTTGGAGTCATTAACCTGGCAGACGAACGCCTAAGGTGTAAATATGTTCTCAAGATCTTGCATAAGCTTGTTGGAATTGGCATCTGGGAACATATTGAATTTCCCCCCGACCCCTAGAAGCCTTCCGAGGGTGATGACTCTTGAAGGAGTCATTCCTGATGCAAGGAATAGTGACGGGATCAATAATGAAGATATAGATGTTCCCCCTTCCGAGATCTCTGAGAAGAAAATCATAGTGGCAAATTTTCTCCCTATTAATGCTCAGAAGGATACAAAGTCGGGGAGATGGTGCTTCAGTTTTGACGATGATGCAATTTTGTTGCAACTGAAAGATGGTTTCTCACCTGATACTGTGGTTATATACGTGGGGTCTCTGAAGGTTGAAATAGATGCAAGTGAGCAAGAAGAAGTTTCCCAGAAGTTGCTAGAGGAGTTTAAGTGCGTCCCGACGTTCCTTCCTTCTGAGCTTCAAAAGAAGTACTATCATGGGTTTTGTAAGCAATATCTGTGGCCCCTTTTTCACTACATGTTGCCTATGTGCCCTGACCACAGCAATCGCTTTGACAGGCAACTTTGGCAGGCATATGTTTCTGCTAATAAGATATATGCTGATAAAGTTATGGAGGTGATCAATCCTGAGAATGATTATGTATGGGTTCATGACTATCACCTTATGATTCTTCCAACATTTTTGAGAAGGCGTTACACAAGAGTGAAGCTTGGATTTTTCCTTCATAGCCCTTTCCCCTCATCCGAAATCTACAGGACCCTGCCTATCAGAGATGAAATTCTGAGAGCACTGCTGAATGTAGATCTGATTGGTTTCCATACGTTTGATTATGCTCGGCACTTTCTTTCCTGCTGCAGCCGAATGTTGGGCCTGGAATATGAATCTAAGAGGGGATACATTGGACTTGAGTATTTTGGCCGCACAGTGTACATTAAGATTTTACCGGTGGGCATACACATGGGTCGACTTGAGTCTGCCTTAAACCATCCCTCTTCTTCCACGATGGCCAAGGAGATTCAAGAACAGTTCAAGGGGAAAAGGATTATTGTTGGTGCGGACGACATGGACATATTCAAAGGTATCAGTCTAAAGTTATTGGCCATGGAACAGCTTTTGCTGCAGCATCCAGAGTTGCTGGGGAAGGTGGTCCTGGTTCAGATTATAAATCCTGCAAGGAGCACAGGGAAAGATGTTCAGGAAGCCAAGAAAGAAACATATTCAACGACCAGAAGGATAAATCGAGTCTTTGGTTATCCAGGCTATGAACCAATTGTTTTGATTGACCGTAATGTTCATTTTAATGAGAAGGCTGCCTATTTCTCTTTGGCGGAATGCTGCATTGTTAATGCTGTGAGGGATGGTATGAACCTAGTGCCATACAAGTATATCATTTCCAGGCAGGGGACTTCGAAGATGGATGAAGCTCTAGGAATTGCAAGTGATTCCCCTCGGACAAGTACACTTGTTGTCTCAGAGTTCATAGGTTGTTCGCCATCTTTGAGTGGGGCAATCAGGGTCAACCCATGGAACATTGAAGATGTAGCTGATGCACTCAATGTGGCCCTCACAATGCCTGCTTTAGAAAAGCAGCTGCGGCATGAGAAACATTACCGGTATGTTAGCTCTCACGATGTGGCTTACTGGTCTCGCAGTTTTGTACAGGATCTGGAGCGTGCTTGCAAAGATCACTACAGAAAGCGTTGTTGGGGAATTGGTTTTGGTCTGAATTTCAGAATTTTGTCTCTTTCCCCAAGTTTTAGGAAACTTTCCATTGACCATATCCTCTCTGCATATAAGAGGACAAAGAGGAGGGCAATATTTTTGGATTATGATGGAACAATAGTGCCGGAATCTTCCATTGTTAAGACCCCCAGTTCTGAAGTCATATCTGTTGTGAAGAATCTATGCAGCGACCCTAAGAACACTGTTTTTATAGTCAGTGGTAGGGGTCAAAACTCTCTTGGTGAATGGTTTGCTCAGTGTGAGAATCTGGGGATAGCAGCAGAACATGGATACTTCATAAGGTATGTCCTTACATGCGCATATAAAGTTTGAAAGCTATTGATATGATTTACAAATTGTATGCTATAGTGATTTATTGGAATAGTGTCCTGTGTTTAAGAGTTTAGACAGTCATTTCCAGTTAATTGTCTATACTTGTATTGATTCAAGATTTCATTCATTTTGTGATAGATGGAATAGCGCATCCAATTGGGAAACCAGTTCTTCAGCTGCAGATTTCGATTGGAAACAAATTGCAGAACCTGTGATGAAGTTATATACAGAGGCAACCGATGGCTCCTACATAGAGACCAAGGAGAGTGCCTTGGTATGGCACCATCTTGATTCTGATCCTGATTTCGGATCCTGCCAGGCCATGGAGATGTTGGATCATCTTGAAAATGTCCTCGCAAACGAGCCTGTAGTAGTTAAAAAGGGTCAGCATATTGTTGAAGTAAAGCCACAGGTATTTACCTTCTCTACTTCTCATCCTTCTTTTGGGTTTCTTATACTCTTGTTGAGGCCTAAAGGATGTCATTTGGCTTATTGAAACTGCAGGGAGTTACTAAAGGGTTAGTTGCACAGAAAGTTCTTTCCAATATGATCAGTAATGGGAATGCACCGGATTTTGTGTTGTGCATCGGGGATGATAGATCAGACGAGGACATGTTTGAAAGCATATCAAGCACAGCTTACAGTTCATCTCAACCGGTACCACCTGAAATCTTTGCTTGCACTGTTGGACAAAAACCTAGTAAAGCGAGGTACTACCTGGACGACACGGCGGATGTCGTGGCATTGCTTAAAGGCCTGGCAAATGATTCTAGTTCCAGGTTAAGAATTAATTGGGAAATTCAAGATCCTTTTGAAAATATCATGTGACACGAAAGAACCGCCACTGTTGATCAACATGCATGAGGTGGAGAAGCACATCGGTCTTGCCAGCATGGATGGATCTTTATCTTGTGGATGATACAAGTATACAAAAAGAATAGCGGATTAACTTCTTTGCTTTTTGATGCTGACTTATTCTTTGCGTGGTGGAAAGCCAGGAATGATGAAGGACGAGCACAAGGATTAGTGTGGGATGTTTAGCAGTTTGTGTCAGCGCCTTCAACAAAGACCTTTCTTAGTTCACAGTTCAAGATTTTTCTTTCATCTTGCCTAGTTTCAGAGGTACAAGGGCATCGTTGGTTTGTAAATATGAACTTGCTCTGTACGTTAGTTACATCGTACTCAATTCTTTTTATGAAATCATAGTTCTTACTGAAATTGCCTCAGTGGCCGGCCATGAAAGTTCCGTTGATTGAACGTCGTTGTCATAATTTCTGAAGCGTTAGATTAGAACCATACGCATTGAACAGTCTTTACCTTTTGTTCAAGTAATCACAAACTAGAACGAACCAAATTGCACCTAAGAGATGGATCTTTAAGCCTAAACAAGAATAACTAATTTTTTAATTTCAATCTACTGAAACAACTAGTTATTGATCTAGTATTTCTTTTCCACAACGCTTGAAAGAGATTTCAAATTCGAAACTTCTTGGTAGATATCTTCTTGTTGATAAATATTGTACTCTTAATTAATACACCATCCATATATTACCCCACATTATATAACATCTGTATGTTTACAATTGGCTTAGCTTTAAATAGTAGCACAATTGTCTCTTAAGAACACCTATGCTTTTTGACTCGGGGTCAGTCTCTACTCAACCCTAAAAACAAGCGAAAAAAAACTTCAATTCCTGGGTTTTCACTTCGTTTCTCGCACCAAGCTAACTGTAGAAAGTGAAAAAAATGGCTCTTCGTGGCATCACTCTGCTCACCATTCTCTTCTTCGCAATCATTCCTCACATTCAGGTCAACTTCAAAACCCTAAACCTCTGTTTTCCACAACTAATTACGATCGCATTCATGTATCAGATTTGTCTCAATTTTCTTTAAATTGTTCAATTGTTGGTGCGCGTTTTGCAGGGATTCGCGACCAGTGAGCAGCATGCGCAGATCTCCGTGCGTTCATCGCCTTTTGAAACAGCCCTCGCAACCCTGCAGACCCAAATTGGGTAAAGTTCATATCTTTACCCCACTACGGTTGTTTTCTTTCAATTTTGGATCATGGGTTGTGTTTGGTTTCCGAGAAAATTAAGGAAAATGAAAGTAAAACTGAAGTTACTTCACAACCCATATTGCAGATTTCCCAGTCATTGGTTTTTTTGTTTTTACTGCGTTTGGCTAAATAATCACTGCACTGAATTTGAAACCAAACCAACAGTTTTAATATCGAAGTGTTGTTGCAATTTGCATTTACATGTATATGTTAAATTGCGTGTGATTGTGTGTGTGACATTGGACAAAATGGAGTTTTGAATTGTGTTGCTTTGCATACGATGATTCAGCTATAGTTTCCAAAAAATGGGCCTCCTTCGCCGTGCCATGACCCACGCCTCCTTCTCCGGAGAGAACAACAAGGCACTGAGCATTTTGGGCGAGAGTATCATAGAAACCTCGGTCTCTCTCCGATCACTTGAGAAGAACATGGAGATTTCTTCAAAAGAATTGAACCGTCGCATTTCTGATGTCTCCAAAGTAGAATCTTGTCTTGCTGATGGGTTGCGCTTGGGCCTGCATAATGTAGTAAGAGTCTCTCCCAAGACTAATTCTTCAGCTCCGTTGGTGGTTTGCGGAGCTTTCAGAGCAATATTTGGTGCTATTGCTATTGATGCTGAAAAGGCTGATGATGCTGGAATAGTTTTCTGGCGTGTTCATGGTGGTCAAGTTGGAGGAGCTCTTGCGATGTAAGCACAGATTGCCCTCTATCGGCTGTTAAGAATATATATTATGCTGTAGTAGTAGTAGCTGCTAGTTGTCCCATCGACTTAGTAGCTGAGGTGGTATGTGGTGTTTCTGCCTTTTGTAAATATTGTTTAACCATATCAGTCATGGCAGTGTTCAAACTATTGTCCTAAAACATTGTTATGCTATTATTAGTATCTTATGTTTCAAGAACTATGTTAATCGTAGTAAGATGTATCTTTTGCTTGAGCAAAGAAGATGTTTCATGTTTTCGGTGTACTTACCTTAGGTGTCTCTGTTTGTCTTCCTTATGTTATGAACATATAAAAATTGGAACACTGATAGTTAAGCTTGTGTGACATTTGTTTACTGGGAGCTCATGTGATTATGCATCTTTTCTGCATTCCCTTTGATCAAAAACAGGAAATTTTAGCTTGTAACGGAAGTGCATTTGCATCGGTCCATGCCTCATGCATCACTTATTCTGTGTACTAATTCACCATCCTGGATTTTTTGCAAATAGTGGTTCACTGTCTTTGCAGTTCTAGTTCTTTAGCTTAACGATGTCCTGTTGGTGCATCTGTTTTCGACAAATATCTTAGCACTGAATTCCCTTAGCATATGTTCTAGATCAACTCCCAGCATGAAATATACTGCAGATGGAACAAAACCTGACTGAAGTGATCCATTCTTTCTGATGTCTTCACCCCCTCAGTCTTAGCTGATTCATTGCTTGATTGAACAATCTGATGTCAACTCACGCTTCACAATGTCACCACTGGTCTTGTGTTTTTCTTTCCTTCTGGTTGGTATCGTTCTAGGTCTAGGAAGCTTGACCGATTTCGCTTTCTGTTTTGACCTCTGTGCCCAGTGCAAATGCATTCCATTTCCAACCACCTAATGAAGGAAAAACAGTATCCTCCTTTTAGAAATGCATACGTTTCAATCAGTATGGTAGGTACCGGGCACCAATCTGCTTATTCTCTCTTTGTTCTACTATCTGCGGAGTTTGTATTGTTCGGCATATTCCAAAGTAAAACTTCTAATTCCTGTCCCACAATCATTTTCAATGTTGCTCAGTTACAAGCCAACGCTACACAACTGCAAAGACTAAAATAAATAAAGAGATGAGAATAATGTTATGGTGACACTGATTAATTAGGCGATATTAGCGCTGTCTTTGATATCATCTCAGATTCCCCCTAATCACCCCTTCATCTTTAACAAGTGTATGGTCGGTTCCACCTAAGCACTGGGCCCCACACTTGGCCCAACCGTCACCTCCAACGGCCCAAAACGCTTACCCAAAAACGACATGTCGTTCCTGGTACAGAAGGTCCACAAGGTCACCGGCAATCACCGGTCAGTCGATGTGTCCGTTACAGAACCTTTGTTTCTCCACACCAATATAAAACCCGCGCAGACACTTCCGTCTTCGCAGACGACGCAATTGCTGAGAAAATTTGGGGCTTTTATCCAAAAGCCACCATTTTTTTTTCCTCCATCGATGGCGACGATGGAAGAAATCGACTTGGAGTCAATTGGCCACGGCGGAAGGACCCGCTCGCGATGCTGCTTCTGTATCCCGTCGTCGTCGGGGTGGTGGGACCGGATGCGATCGCAGCCGAACGACGACCGGTGGTGGACGCGGGGGTTCAGGGCGCTCTACAAGGTCAGGGAGTGGTCGGAGATCGTCGCGGGGCCGAAGTGGAAGACTTTCATCCGGCGGTTCAACAGAACCAGAAGCGGCAGCGGTGGCGGCGGCGTCGGTGGCGGCGGGAGGCACCACGGGAAGTACCAGTACGACGCCTTGAGTTACGCCTTGAATTTCGATGAGGGGCCGGTCGACGAGGACGAAGACATCGGCGGGTTTCGGGACTTTTCGACCCGGTTCGCGTCGATTCCGGTGAAGTCCGTGATGCCGGAATCGGGTAAGGTGGCGGCTGCGTACGGCTGAGGTTGCGGCGGGGGTTGCGGAGTGGTGGGAATCTGCTGGAATGTGCTAGTCAATGAGCTGGCTTGGATGGTGGGAACGTTGACCGTGATGAATGACTTGGCGCCGTCAATGTTACCTTTTTTTTTTAATTATTTTTTTTATTGTTTCGATAATGCCGTTGTAGTGTTATAGATAAATTGTTTATTGGGTATTTTGGTTTTTAATGCGGTGGGTGTACAAATTGTCAAATTCTATGGAAGAAGATAATGGAGATGAGAATGAAGATGCGTGTAGGCTTTGATCAATAAATTATTATTTTTTTAGTTATTTGTTTCCAATTTTATTGAGTAGTGGAAAATTCCACTCTCTTGGTTGGTGACAAAGAATTTTATTGGGTTGTGTCGTTTTCTTAAACAGTTACTCAAGACTAATCTTCATCATTTTCTTGGTGCAAATGAGTTAAAAGGAAATTACAGAAAGTTGATTCGAGTGAAACCATTTTAATTGTTTATAGGACTCTTGTAGAGTGATGTTGGATTTTTCTGGCATTGTTTATGCAAATGAAGAAATAAAGTAATGTTATATTGGCATTTACAGTAAGTGTTGGCACTTCAAAATGGTCGTTTTTTAAATATCACATTTAGAGTGATATTATACATTAGAAATTGGAAAGAAAGAAAGAATTAGAAATTCAGGATGCCTACTAAATCATATGAGAAATTAGACCTTCAACTGTATAGAACGGACACATACACAAACAACATTAACAATGACCAAACAAAGACCAAGTTGAAATATGGCAATCTAAACCATTTGTCGGCTATTTGCAGACTTTATGGCTAGCAAAATGTCACCTACGATCCAAGGGAAGCTTAAGCAGTTCATGTCTTCCTGGAAATATGATTGGTGATAAGTGACATGATACCAAGCTGAAGCCAGTTTCTGTTGATCACTAACTTGGCAGCTAGTTTCCAAGAACCATGCTTTGGCTTCTTTTTGGAGGCTCTTGAGTGATAGAGATATACGATCTTTCATGTCTCCGTATCTCCTGTTATCTCGTTTCAGATATGCTGCACGGAATCGCAAATTGCCGGTCAGTATTTCATCCTCGGTCACTGCTCCATAATAGTTCAGCAAGGTCCTCATCTTCTCTATGTATACATCTCTCTGACCTTTTGCCACTTCAAGAAAGGTCTCAAAACCATCTACTTCAAGTTCCTTGTCATAACTGGCTTCAGAAATGTCCTTTGACCAAAACAGGGTTGGGTTTTCTTGCCCCAGTGAGCCAACAGCTGCACGGTAGAGTTTTCCCAATGCGCCATTTGAGATGTACATGGGTTTCTCAAACCTTTCCAAGAAATCCGGAAATTCTCTAGGTTTTAAAATCCGGGGCATTTCAGCTGGCGCACCAGTTTTTGCAAAGTCAACAGCCTGGGAGTGCAAGTCTGCCAGCTGCAGGCATTTCGGATCCAAGGCTTTCTCTGGTTCATGGTCGGCATGAACTAGATGTGCAGTAGAGATGGCACCCAAATTGTCATTTATCATGTAATCGACAAAAAACTTTTGAATCTCCTGCATTTTTCAAGAATGGCCAAACACAAATCACAATTGATGACAATGTACAATGAACTTATTCAATGCCATAGGTGGATAGTTTACTCAGTTTTGGATGTTACCTCCAAGGTCACATTGTGATCCATTATACGAGGCCTCCTTGCAGAGTAGTCCATGGGAGGTACAGTACGAGAAGGGACCAGATCTTGATCCCAACTTATGAAAAACAAGTCTCCATCAAGATCACCACCGGAGCATTCATTTGGATGAGGCCTGAAAAAGTTCCAAAAACAATTACTATACAATTAAACACCATGACCATTTTTATTCTTGCTCCAGAGCATACTGCTTTAACACCACCCAGTTCAATTGACTTAAGCTAGGGAATCACACACCCTTATGAAGTTAGACAGATTGAGTTAAACTAGGATTGAAGCTAGGATTGAAGTTCACAAGTAAGCTGATAACTAGGATGCAAGACAATTCTTTCAGAAGGAACCAGACAATGAATGATTAAGCATTTTCATCCAGCTTCGGTTTAAACAAAAAAAGTCCACAGATTTGTGTTTCATTATAGTAAGCCAACATAAGCAAAGAAAGCAATAGCATCCAAAGAAAAACACAAATAAACTTGTTTTCTAGAAGCTACATTTCAACTAATAATGAAGAAGAAATCTATGTTTGTCAACTATAATATGTAAATGACTCAACAAAAATCCTCAAATTTCATTCCAAAATACCATGTCTTTCTCATAGTTTCATGTTTTCCACATTGACAGTTTTCTTTATATGATATTTAAAAGCTGCAAATAGGATTAGAAAGAGCTGATTGTACATTGAAAGGGAAACAAAAGCAATGTGCTGTTTTGCATAATTACGTCACAAGCATACCTTAATTGGTGAAAAAACAATCAGTAAACTTCAAGATGAAATAAGTACATCATTAAATGCTATTTATACCTTTCTCCTTTCTGGGGAAAGACAAGGCAGTCCACCATATTCTTCTCTTCTAGTACCACATCATAGACAGCCTCAAGTACCCTGACATCTCCTGGGTGAAGACAAGGATTTTTGGTGACAACCACCTTCCCTGTTACTGTACATGTTTTCTCATCTACCTTATGGAAGAAGCTCTGATCCCCCATTTCTTGCTCTACTTTGGTCATGGTTATTCGAATATAAACTTGACCATAGTCTAAATTTCCCGTTTCATCCAAGCACCCAACCAGGATCCGGCCTTTGGGAACGAATATTCGGCATCTACTTTTCAGCTCAGACAAGTGATTTTCATAATATGCTTGAAGCATCATTGCGAGGTACGGTTCTGCACTTGGCTGATAACCTTGCAGTAACATCTTTACAAGAATATTTTTGGAATCAGCTCCATTCAATCTCTGTAAGGAATTTAAGGCAGCATCTCTTTCTGTCCGCATCTTCCCCAGGAGACTCAAGTGCTCCTCTTGCAGTGCCTCAAAAGTTTCATCCTTTACCCCTAAGGTAGACAAGAGGGCAATAATCTCTCTATTCAAATAGCATGGCATGGAGTCACTCCATTTGGTGACATTAAGCATTCTGTTTTGGGAATCAAATTTCAGCATACTGCCACGCAAAGATAGCTTCCGAAAGGAATTACGGTCAACGGCTATCACCCCTTTATACCCACCATATCGAATTTGAAATGCTGAAGGTATGTGATTCAAACCACACTTCTCAGCAACTTTCTTGGCAAAAGATAGAGAAATCTTTCCAATACCATCTGAGAAGCAGTAATTCACACCATCAGAAGAAGTCTCAATATCAGGAATAACCTCTACGTCTTGTGCAGAGACAACGACAGTTTGCGTAGAAGCACTGAACAGTTGACCCATCCTAGCTGCACATTTAGATACACTGCGGATCTTACTAAAGCAGCCCATCCATTGTCTAACATCCTCTGCTTTCACATTTTTGTTAGAAGAAAACATCCAAACAGAATTATTTCGAAGTTGACTGGCCGAGAAAGCCAGAAACTCAAATTTCTTTTCTCCAATCACAACCCCGTTTCGGAGAATAGACAACATCCTATGGTATATTGCAGTCCTATGGGGATTTGCAAATAGACTTTTCTCGATTGTAGTTGATATTGCATTTGCTGGAAGCTTACTCCAGTCTTCATCCACAAATGTCACTCTTAAGAAGTCCGAAGCATGTTCTGCAAAATGCTTCACAACATAATTTGATTTTTCAAGCTCAGGACCTAAGCAACAAATCTTTGATGGGGTAACTAAAGCTCGATGACAACTCATTATGTTGTGTTCCGTTAATCTTGTGTGGGATGATGGAACCCTCTTAGAGTTTCCATCTAAGAAACCAAATTGCATCTTTAGAAATGACAGAGGGTCATAACAAGTGGTCTTGCGCTTGTGCAGCTTGTCAAAAAGAACCATAATTGAGTCCATGCTTAAACCACTAAGGAACTCAATCAAATCTGAGTCAGCTGCTGCGAGACTAATCTTTTGAGAATGAACTAGGGCATTGACTTGGAAAAAGATCTCATATGGTAACTTCGAATCTGATCCCGTGTTCACAAGCGGAACTGTCTCAGATGGCAAGCAGTAGTGCTCACCATCCTCTACAAGGAGGTCCACCACATCTTCATCTTTATAGAATGGGAAACACTCAAACACATCCGATGTCGAAAACTCTTCCTCAATCGACCAACAGAACGACGTAGCATACCCTAGTGACTTCATATCCGAAAAATCAGTAGTTCGAACCCAAAGGAAATCGAAATCCTCCTTGCATACATGATACCGGTCAGCACTAAACTTTGCAGCTACATTAGGCCCAGAAACTCTACGAAAGATCCTCGGACCAAACTTGAGCTGAGAAAACCAAACTTACTTGTCTTAACATACTATCCACTTCAATAACACCAGTAATTCTCAAACCAACCAAAAACCAGCCCAAAAATTTACCAAACAAATCAAACAAGCATAAAGATCATAACTTTACCTTCCTCACATTCACATTCTTCAAAAATGATCAAAACCCAGTAAAAAAACAGCGAGATAGAGACAAGAGATGACGAAATTTTTACCTTCAAGAGAAGCGCATTCACTTTTTCACCACCCAAACGACACCCAACAGACTCCATTATATTCTCAAACGCAACCTCCAGCTTATAACACTCGTCGACCCGCCAGACCCAAAACTCGACCCGTTTCCTCTCGGGCATGACCCAAGCCCGGACGCCCTCCCAGGTCTCCAGCGCGCACAAGCAGTCGTCGCTCAGTGGAAAACCCACGTGCAAAACGGTGTCGTCCAGGCGGCGTTTGGGGTCCACCGGCCGCTGGATGATGTCGTCGTAGGTCTCGGAAAGGTGGAGGCTTTCGGACTTGAAAACGAGGTCGTTTCGGGCGGAGAGGGCTTGGGCTTGGGATTTGGACTCTAGGGTTGTGAATTGGACCCGGCCGAAGCCGCGGGACTTCCAGTTCTTGTGGTCGCTGATGATTTCGGCGGCGAAGACGGAGCCGGCGCCGAGCTTGGACTCGAGGAAGGTGAGGAGCTGCTGGGCGGTGATTGTTTGGGGAATGTTGGTGACTCGGACGGTGGGCCTGTCGATCACCGCCATTGTTGGCGGTGGAGAGAGAAATGCGCGACGGTTGTCTCTGGCGGAGCGGGAGAGTGAAGAAAATAGAGGGAAAAAAGTGAGGAAGAAAACGCGAAGACTGATGTGGTCTATGAATGAACAACTGGAGTGGAGTGGGCTGGTGGGGCCAGTTTAGTTAGTTGAGAGCAAGGAACAAAATTTCGATCGAACGGAATTTTGATATTTTTGGGGTCTCGAAATTTGAATTGGGGTATGTTTCAATATCAGTGGAAAAATACCGAAATTTCAGTAATTTCGATAATTTCGGTTAAATTTCAGAAATATAGTGTCTCGGAAGCTAAAAATGCCCGAAATTGGAAATTTTAGTTAAATTTAGGGAATGCTTTATATAGCTTATCAAAGAGTTGTTGACTTCTTTACCTTCAATATTCTTGAATCCTGACAACTTTCTTTGTGTTTTCTTGCCTTCTTTAATCATGGTTATTTTCTCTTTTGGCTTTCTCACATACATTGAACGATTAATGTATGGTTAATGTATATTATTGTAATATTGTATTATTAATATATGGTTAATGTATGTTTCATGAGTCTCACCTTAAGATATTGTGTTGATTGGTAGCTTAGTGGAATACAAAACACGAATTATTCTCCCTTATGTATATAAAAGTTAATCCATATGGACAATGTTATATAGCTTAAATGTTAAATTGCATTACTTGTTACTTTTAAAGTCTAGAGAAAGTAGAAATATTAATTTATAGAGTTTCTAATATGTTTTTCATCTTTTCTTTTTTTTTTCAAACCGAAATTTTCCGAAATTTTAACCGAAATCGAAATTTTAACCGAAATTTCCATAAATTTTGACTACCGAAATTTCCATCGAAACTGAAATTTTGTTCCTTGGTTGAGAGTGCTTAATTTCATACTCAATAATTTTTATTTTTTTTGGGCAATTCATACTCAATATTTTAAGTTCGATTTCTTAACACCTATAGGGGAAAAGGAAATTTGATCTCAGTTGTATAAGAGCAGCATTTTGATATATGCTAGCTAGTTGAAGGAATATGAATGAACAAGTGGGCTGCTAGGGCAGCTCAATTAGTTAAAATCATTAATTCTGTATCAGATGTCTTAAATTCGATTTCTTTCTTGCCACTAGTACTGAAAAGGAAGAAAAGAAGTGAACTCAATTGGATAAGAGCGGTTATTCTGCCTTGGTTAAGAATATTTAGTTTACTGGTTAAAAGTAGGGGCTGTTATTTCCACCCCCCAATCCTCTTTCCCCACCCACCACTTTAAAATTAATTTAATAATAAAATATATAATTGTGTAAAAAGACTGAAAAGTCCTTGAATAAAAAAAAGCACTTTGTGCTGATCGAACTCTCCTCTTCCATGGCTCCCAGAAAGAGAGAGAGAGAGAGAGAGAGAGAGAGGGAGAGGGGCTCTCATCATGGCTGCCATCTGCGGTCGAGTCCCTCTTTCCCCCAACCCACTCCTTCAATCTCACAAAATCAGGTATTTTTTATTTATTTATGGGTCCTTTAAATTTCCGAACCCAAAGGTTGTCTAGTGTTGTGTTGATTTTTTCTAGAAATTGGAAACTGATTGGTCGTTGAATACGAACTGTTATCTGGGTTTGTTTTTGTCGCTTTGTTGTTCCGTAATCATGGTGGAGTTTTTGAGTTCCAAGTGCTTTTGTTGCTGTTTGTGTTGTTGGCAGGGGAAAGACCCTACTTTCATAAACAATGTCCGAATCGGAGCGTCTTGATGGCGGCATCAAGAACCAGGCTCGGGACATGCGGTGGGGTGTTGGACAAGCCAACCATTGAGAAAACAACACCTGGTCGCGATTCCGAGGCTCCTCCTCTTCTTCTTTGTCTCCAGACCCCTATCAAATTCATCGTCCTCCTCGACCTTCATTGTCGCATCCGCCGCTGCCGCCGTCGTCGACCCAGACCGGGCCAACAATTCGTCGAAGAACGAGGAGGTGGGCCCGCAATGGCGGAGAGTCATGGGAGCAGAGATGTTGATCAGCACATCTTTTCTTTATTCAAGGACTTTTCAGTCTTTTTACACAATTATATATTTTATTATTGAATTAACTTTAAAGTGGTGGGTGGGGAAAGAGGATTGAGGGTTGGAAATAACAGCCCCCTAAAAGTATTTACTCTTGCGCGACCATGAGCATGCAGTGACATACAATGGTTCCGAAGGCAATGATAGAAGATGTGATAAACCCGAGTCACCCAATATCACTTGGGTTAAAAAGGAAAAGAAAATTGCGCTTATAATTTCAAGGTCATCTTTAGCCCATTAATGCAGCCCAAAAGCGGTTTTCTGCTTTCAAAATATGTTGTTAATGATCTACGTCTTGGCATATGCCATATATAGGTAAACAAGTGTTAATCTCCAAAGATATAATAAAAAACACTACGCAATGGAGTAACGTTGTGCAACATTTGAATATCATGTTTGGGGTTTCACAGTTTCACTTCAATTCTTGCAAGACTTACAAATTACAGTTTACCGACACTGCACTTCATGAGGTATGTACAAGAGAAATTGCAAATCAAAGTACATAAACACCATTAGCAAAATCCAAAAACAAGGCTTGTGAAATTTGGAGGTTCTTCAAATGTATTTTGACAAAAGAAACAGCGGGCCTTGAAACTGAAGATACAATGAAACGGCTCATAAGAGCTCGGTTAATTTGCTTTACGTGATCTTTACAGAAAGTGCTCACTTTTGTCTCCATAAAATTGCCGCAGAATGAAGGAAAGTAGTGAAAAAGCTTTGATTATTTGTCCCTTTCTTGTTTGTTTGATACTTTAATTCTGGTCTTATGTGCATGTTCTTGCTTATGAGGATCTAAAGGTTAAAATTCTAGCGTTCCAAAAGAACGCTCATCATAATGCCAAAGAAAGGAGACTTCAGTTTTCAGAATGCAAACTCTCCACTATACATATCTTAAGCTAAACTGAAGTGAACATCTAAGCATTCATATACAATGCCAAATGTAGATAAGCATAACAAATTTGATTTGGTATTGGAAGCTAGACATTACAATTCATAGATGACTTCATGTTTCACTGTTTACTGGAGACATTATACTAAAAGGAGGCACACCAGAATCCGGGAATCTGTTTTTCCGGGACCAAAGCCAGATCTTCGAAACGGAAAAGCTCTCACCTTTGTGCCGAATCTTCTTGCCCTGAAAATTCCCATGATGAACTTCCTCTTTGACAAGCTTGTTGCAATCACTACCTCCACCGAAATCCCGGGACAATGCCACTTGTAGATTTGAATCACCAACTACATACTGATAGGTTCCCATTGAATAACATCTCCTAGCATCCAAACTACAACTACTGGTTTCCCCCACTTCTTCATTTAAGCTTCTGAACTTCCCAAGTCTAACCGAAAACACCCTCTTTTCGCCAACATTTTCCTCCATCTCTAAAGCTTTCTTCCCACTTAAATCCTTATTTTCATCACTAACAAAACTATTTGACATATCCCTAGAATCATCAAAATTGAACACTGGATTTTCCATGAAAACACTAGACCGCAATAGGGTCCCTCTACATAGGGGGCATGTTGAATTTGAGAGAAGCCAAGTGTCTATACACTCAATGTGGAAAGCATGGCCGCACATTGGAAGTAACCTCAGCTTGTCCTGGTCACAAAATTCACATAGGCAAACAGCACAATCAAATTGCTCCTTTGAGCCAACGATGTCTTTGCAGTAGAACACAGGTAGAGAATCTATGGCAGCTTGATCTAGGCCCGAATCGTGCAACCGAAAAAGCTGCTGAAGCTGCCTCTGAAAAGCATTAGACCCAGAGTTTTCTGGGAATCTATTGGATTGGAAGATGGAGGGAGAAGATGACCTCTTTATGAGAAATCTTAAAAGCAACTGGACAAGTCCATAGATGAAGAAGATGACAGCTAGAATTACTATAACCAAAATAATTACTGGGCTGATATCACTAAAGGATGATGATGAAGATGGGGGGGTTGAATTCTGAGGTGGGATTACCAAATTACCATCTTCTTGCTTCAGCACATGGATAACTCTAGACATTTTCGACAGAGGTGTTGCTCAAAAGCAAGTTTTTAACCAGTTTGTCAGACTAGACACTAAATTTCCCAGGAAAATCAACTAAATTTCTTTGGGAATGCAATGCATAGGTTAAAACCTAATGAAATTAAGTGCTCATGTATGTGAAGAACTCATTATCTTTGTGGAAAACTGAGACTGCACAACTGAGTTCTTCAATAAAAAATGCTGCAGAACTGCAAAGGTACCTTTAGATATGGAGGATGTGAATGGAACCATAACTAGAAACTGGAGGCTCTTTGGTTGGTGATGATGGGGTCTGCACTGCCTGGTTTCAAATTCTCTTTGCGCCACAGAAGCACCAGAAGAAAGGATTTTTCACTTCTGGTCTGGCTATATAGGGTTAAAAACATATCTACCGACAAATTTCTCTTAGGCTATAGATAACGGATGTTGTATCAATATATGCATTGATATAGTGTACAACAATGATATCACTGTATTACCATTGCCGTTCGTACATGAAAATGACACAATATCAATGAAGTATCAACAATTTAGTATTTATGAATAAACGGACATCATGTACAGAGTCGGACTGTATTTAGGAATTTAAAGGGTAAAGAACGAAAAGGCTGAAGGTATTGGAGCCCATTGTGATTTCAAAGACTGTCCAAATTGAACAAACTCCACAGGCCCAGATGTGCAGAAGGCAATAGTTGCTGAAAAGCTGAAGGAGGTCCACCACCAGCACCCCAGTTTGATTGCTAAAGTGGGAAGTGGTCTTTCCATCAAGACGACTAATCCAAATGATTATCCTTCCATGATGATAATTCTCACTCCCTGCTAATCAGACAACTTTCCATGAATCCTGGCATGATTAGTGCAGTGCATCAACCACGTCTAGCATGAAGCTCCGAAGAACAGTTATGAAGTAAACTTTAGATCATGTATCCGTGCAAATCTTTCACCCTATTGTACTCATTATGATCCATTATGACTAAGTCACTAACCAAACTTTAGATCTGTTTATGAAAGTTTCCCTTATCACCGTTTGTTTAATGTCCTGTGATTGTGTTACGAGAGAGATAAACACATGATTAGATACAACCAATTAAACTTAAGACTTTCTCGCATGCTAGGCCTATACTCGACTTTGGGTGTCAATTACATTCTTGAATATGGTGACAGAACGGAAATCTAAAAGGCTGGACAAAATCAAATGGTAGGGTTCAATGTTTGCTTTCCTTGCACGTATAGCACCTAGAGATTCATATCCATGATTGCACCCCACTGAGGTACTAATCAAGTTTTTGTAATGCTCTAAATGGTTTGACAATTCTGTCTGCTGTATAGTGTCAGTTGATAACCAAACAGCAAACCAATCAGAGAATTGTAATGTTCACTTTGATGTTGACGTTCAAAACCATAGACAACCGTTCATCCAAGCTAGAGGGGGCTGCACATTATAGTACACAAATTCAGACATCTTTGGATTCCCTATGGATGTAGAATCAGAGTCCATTTTGTTTTACTTTGAAGTTTGAAAGCAAATGCTATTGAATGAGTCCAGTGTTGTAGATGAGGTGAGAGTTTAATCTACAATAAGATGTCTTTTCTTCATTGTCATATGCCAAAGGTTTCTTTTTGTTTCATGTTTTGGTCAGGAACTCTTAGCTACGGAGATATGACGGAAGCATCTGCATGAGTTATTAATCTCTACAAGATTATGTTTTAAGTACTTCATCTTATCTATATTTTGATCCAAATAGGGTTCAAATGTAGTTGACGAGCGTACTCAGTTACTACATAGGTTGGGAATATAAGCTGATAAACAGATGATCGGTTTTGAATTTGTTGAATAAGCACATTAGGCTTTCATGAAAAGATGACTTGTTTGAACAAACCACAAGGCCAATAACAGCATATGCAGAATAGATCAACAACTTATTTGCTAACACAACTTTGCATAAGAGTGAAGAGTCTATACAACTTTCATTGAAGCTAAAATGAGTCCTCATGAGGTACAATCGAAGCCAAAATTAATCACACAAGCAACTTATATTATATCAACTAAATCTATCCATTGCTGCTGCAACTTCTGCAATATTGTTTCTTTTTTCATGGCTCACAAGATATAGATCTCTCCTCCTCCTCTTTGATCGACTTGATCATCATTGAAACTCGACGCATACTTGGCCTCTCATTTGGAGAGTGATTTATGCACTGCAATGCAACTTGCAACAAGTTCACCATCCTTTCTTCACTTGCACCTTCTTGGATCAACTCCCTGTCGAAAACTTCAACCGTCCACTCTTCTTTCACCACTGAGTGCACCCACTGAGGCAAATCAAACCCGTTCTGCTGCACAAGTTTTCCTGTCAGAAGCTCAAGAAGAATCACACCAAAACCGTAGACATCAGCCTTGAATGTGTTGTCTACAGGTCCTGGAGTAGGACTTTCGAATCCGTTGAATGGAGATGGGAATGATTGGCCTTGATTTTCGACCTCCATTATACCATATTCACTGATGCAGGGATCCATGGTCATGTTGAACAAAATGTTCATTGACTTTAGGTTCCCATGGCCAACACCATCTTCATGCAGCTCCTGGTGCATGAAT
Organism: Spiraea crenata; assembly: GCA_033992175.1. Lineage (NCBI taxonomy): Eukaryota > Viridiplantae > Streptophyta > Magnoliopsida > Rosales > Rosaceae > Spiraea > Spiraea crenata. The sequence continues at coordinate 6,890,569 of JAVBHV010000046.1, forward strand.
GCCAATGATTCCGCAATCATGCTTGCAACACTTAGTCTGCTTCCCCAGTCAAAAACTTGGCCATTTGAAGACCCTGTGATCGAAAAAAAGCAATGCATACCAATAATCAGAATGTTACTTGAGCCATTTTCATGTTACTTAAGTAGGAATTCACAAACCAACTATTAAACTGAGATCTTTGTTTCAGTAAGCTAATGTATCTTCCATCTTCATTGATTGAACAGTTATACCAAAAATTGCACTACACATATATTATGTAGCGGAAGATCAGGAAATGGAGCTTACCATGGAGAAGGTTAAAGAGATTGCCGTTGGGGAGATATTCATAAACCAAGAGCTTCTCTTGCCTGGAACAGTAGAATGCAACCGCTGGCAAGACATTTCGACACTTAGCTTGATCGATCTTTGTCATCCTGATCTTGAAATCTTCGCTTGAAGTCCCACAGTTGCTCATCCTCTTGACCACCAAGTTAACCCCACCATCAAGCATGACTTTGTAGAGGCTTCCATTCTTTCCTCTTGCCATCAATTCAGCCGGAGCTCGAAGAAGCTCCTCAAAACTCAACCCCATCAACAGAGGACTAGAGAAAACTACAAGCGGTGGAACCATCCCAGATTCAACAGATCCTAATGAGTACTCTGCTGTCTTGTGCACACCATCATCTTTGGACTCACTAGAGCTAAAAGTGCTTGGCTTAGTGCTAGGAGAATCAGCTGCTGCAATCTGTTTGTTCCCACCACTTTCTTCGTTTTTGGTGATCTTCTTCTTGCTGACAAATATGTAGACCAAAAAACTCACAACAACAACTCCAAGTACTATATAGCCCGAAAACATCAGAAACTTTTCAGATGATGACCTCTTCGATTTAGTATGCATCGGAATTACAGGTGTTGGAACAGGTGGGCAGGGATTTTGTAGAGGCTTTCCACACAGCTTGGGATTACCTGTAAAGCTGTCATTTGAGAAATGGCCTTGGACATCAGGAATCGGACCACTGAGTTTGTTGTTGGACACATTAAACTCCTTGAGATTGGAGAAGTCAAAGTCTGGTATCTGCCCACCAAGCTGATTGTCTTGAGCAAGGAAGGATATCAAGCCTGAAACCTTCGAAAGATCAGGAAGCGCACCTTCGAAATTGTTGTTGGATATGTCAACTCTTTTCAAGTTGTTCAACTGGGATATAACCTCAGGAAGGTCACCAGAGAACTTGTTCCCACTTAAGTACAAGTGAGTCAAATCGCCGCAGTTTCCAATGTCTTCTGAGAGCAAACCAGTGATGTTGTTGTCCTTCAAACTCACAACACGAAGAGATTGCACCATGCAAAGTGCATTTGCATCAAGAACTCCAGTGAAATTGTACATTTCAAGCACAATTTTCTTCACAGAATTCTTACTTTCACATGTGACACCTTCCCATTTGTCTTTGCAGGGGTCTGAGCTCATGTTCCAGCCCCAATTTCCATCCACAACTCCATTTGGTGGTGACAATTTGGTCATGAACTGCACCATAGCTTGCTTGATGTTCAAATCTGTATCCTGTGCATCTGCAGCCACCAGAACAATGAGAAAGATCAAAACAGCTAGTACCTTAGTAGGAAAACGATCCATTTCTTGTTTTTATTTTGTTCTTCTTGACTATGGTTTGTATTTGGCACGATTGAATCTGATTCTCAGGTTTTTTTTTATGTACAGTTAAGTGTTTTTCTGGAAAATGGGTATGTGGATTTGTGTTCCACTTTATGATGTGGGATAAGTTGCAATACAAGAAGAAAGTAACAAACAATCTTGAAGTTTTGTTTCTGGAATGAAGTGGTGCCAATTGGCTGAAATTGACAAAACGTTTGAAGTTTGAAATATTCTCTTTGGTGTGAATATGAATTGTTCATAAGGATTTGCAGAATGAGCCTCAAAGCCGCAATAAATTCTGTAAAAAGAAATTAAAAGTAGGTGCCGGCAGTTTTAAACAGTCCAAATTTTGATTAGCCTTTCTAGAATTTGCAGTGTCTGATGGTCCTGGTAAATAGTATACCATGTTTTGTTTCTTACTCACAGTAACTCAAGATTCCACCTTGCCAAAAACCCAAGTGTCCTTTCACCCCAATGGACTGCAGAATAGTTGTTTGTGTAACTTTTGGTTCAGAATTTTCCCAGCAAAGTGTACTAATAACCAACAGAAGAGGTAACATAATGGGTCAAAATCTTGATCCGGCTTTGAATCCGGTTAGGTCCCTGATTTCCGAATTAGACAATGCTAAAGTCCCAAGTGCCAACTTTATAACTATTTTCAATGTGGTTTAATAAGTACTAAAAATAGTTTAGAAAGTGACTGATTGTGTTAAGTTGTAGCCAAGTCAACTAAACATGGATGTGCCTGGCATATGGCACAAAGAGGTAATGTGAAGCGCGTTGGACAAACACTTCAATTCATGTATAGTCTTTGATCTGCATAATTATGAGTTCTACAAAAATTATAAGCTCTGATAATTGTATGTAGTGTTTTTTGTTACAAATAATCCTCCCAACAGATCTTTTTTTTTTTTTTTTTTTTTCGTTAAAGCTATTCATAGTGTGATAAGACTCTTAAAACACATGGAAAACAGTTAGTAGATTTATAGTCTTCCCTATTATAATTATCTTTTTATCTTTTGTTTGCTAGTAGGGTCTACCAGATCCAGCTGCATCTGAAATCCAATAGGAACTCTTCAATTATCGAAAAAGTAAAATACAAATATGTTATTTTTGAGCTTTCCAAGGGGAAACTAATTTCGACGAGGAGTAAAAATGAACGCACTTCCCTCTTCCCTTGATGCGTTCGTGAATCTTGACCTAGATTGATGACCAATAGAAAGGGGGAAGATTGGCTACACTGTACACAGAGATTTCACATGCATTCAAAGAACACATGAAGTAGATGTCTCTTATCACTTCTTCTTTTGAATGTGATTCTTCATAACATTAAAATAGTTCAAGAACTGCATCAGAAGTAGATTATTTGACAGGATTCATGGATTTTTACAAGCAAGGAATCTAGTGATACAAATATTGGAAGTAACATAACTTTAATTGTAATTGTGTAAATGGGGGATTTTACAGCTGCTGCTGCTATAACTGATTTCTTTCAACATAGATAAGTTCCCCCGGCACCTGCATTTTACTATGGGTCCGCATGTCCGGCAATTTCATCTTCACTTGAGTCACTTTCTTCATCACTAATTTCCTCGTCACCACTATCCTCATCGGGTGTTGTGTTGGTAATATGCTCCTTCTTTGCATATCGCTCACAGTATTCTGTGTCCACAAATCAGAGTGAAAATATATGTAACCTGAATACTTTTGAATGCAGAAAAATCCAACGAGAATACGCAAAAGCAAAACCCCGGATAAGGTGGAAAGCCTAAACTTAGACACCACACATAGACTAGTGATTAGTGCAGATATGGACCATCTTGCAGAAATCACACCCAGGACAGTTAAAGGGACAAAGAAAAATTTGAAAGAGTATGAAACTATATAATATGAAATTCCTATCCAGAGCTTTCACACAAGCATACACACATCTGAAAGGCCCATCTCCTAAAATTTATGCTATTGGTTTGTACTTAGCGGGTGTTAAAAATTTTTCAGTTTAGGCATTGCTTTTGACAATTTTATATAAAGAAAACGAAGCATAGATTACTTACAAAAGAATTTTTACCTTTCACTTTCTGATCATAGAGTTTCCGGTCTTTCATCATCAATGACGCTGCATCACCATTGAGTGGATCTGAAGGATTTGGATAGAGCAACAGTTGTGGAAGGAAAACTTCAAAAACATTTAAAAGGTCTGCATCAAGGAGAACACGAGATATGAGAAATACAAGTAAATCAAAATGAAAAGAGAAAGAATGTTAAAAGGAAAAAAATCATTAAAGATAGTACAATAAGAGAAAACCAATATTCATCAGTCTATTGGAAAATGAGCATCCCAGGATTTACTGAGATGGCTTGATACTTACCAAACATTGGACTCCATGATTGATTAATTACATCTAAGCAGACAGAACCAGATCTGCAATTACACCGCAAAATAAGTCAGTTCATACAAAGTCTAAAAAACCAATGAACAATCAGTAAAATTCCAGATGCTTAGTACAAATATAAGAACAAAAATGTGCTGCCACAAACTTAATGAGAAGCAGTACTACAGCATTCTACATAAACTTGACACTTCTGCCTTTATTTGATTCAGTAAGCTGGCCAACAGAAGCAATCAGAACTTAATAAATCCTAAAGCAGATAATTCCAATTGGATGTAATGAGAAGTGAGTTTACTATAAAAGGAATGCAGAATACTCACAGCTCATCAACATTAGGGTGGAAGATCTTGTTCATGAATCCAATAGAAGGAGACTTGTATGGATAAGCATCAGGAAGCTCAACCCGGATTTTCCAAAACCCGCCTTCATAAAGGCCTGCAACCACCACACCATACAGAGAGTACATTATACCAAAATATTTAGATCTGAAACAACGTCAGAAGATAGTGAAGTACAGGAAGAATTATTCTCCAAAATGGATTTCCAATCTAAGAGAAACTTTTTAAAGTTGATTGATTGTTGTAATCACAGGGGCTTATACTATATTCGGTAACATGTGCCTCCATGCCCACACATAAAAACATATAGGAAAGTGTACACAATGAAGAAGTATAAGCAGTGGGATGAGACAGTACTTTCTTTTGGACCATGAAATTCTACATAGAATTCATTTAGCCCATCGTTTATTGTCTCCACATTATAGTCACTCATCATCCTGAAAACATTGAGAAAAAGAATAACTTTAGAATGGGGCCAGTGGCAAAGCAAAGCATCAGAAAGCCTGTTCTAAAGCTTTACCATACCATAGAGGAAGGCAGCAGTAGGATATAATATCATCTTACCATCAAGACCACACGTACCCCTTTGGTACCAAAACAAGAAAACCAATCTTAAAACACATATGACCAGATTACTAAGTTGGATATATTATAGTAGCCAACAACTTACAACTTCATGACATCCATCTCTCTCCTCTTGCTTGGAGACGACATTGTGACCTGTTTAAACTAATTCCCAGACCTGTCACAAACATATCACAGTAATTAGGAGAAACAAATGTCAGCAAAACTCAAATGTATTAAAAGTTCATAGAGTAGATTTACAAATACTGTATAATGTGAAACTAAAACAGTCCCGTATACGAGGGAGAAAGTACATTGATCTTCTAAGAAGATTCTGTGAAAGTAATTGGTGAAGAAGAAGAAGCAGAAGTAACAATTGACCTTAGACTATATTTGATAGCTCAGTAAATTAGAGAAGAAATTCAAAAGTACAACCTAAACAAGTTCAACATTCTGCTACACTAGTTTTCTCGAACCATCACCACCATATAACATTTTTAACCATACAAGCACTAATAAGTAACACTGCATTTTGTTAAGAATTTTTATACTCAATGCATGAGGCAACAGTAACAAAGCCACCTCGATTACAACAAACCACAGTTTTTCCATGCTCAGTTCAACTGTAAATGAACAAGGACAAACAAAGTCTTCCAGCCATAAAACTAAGTTGAAAGCCTTCAAACAATGATTTCATGAAGTAATAACAAACAGAATTTTTGTTATGTATCCTTAGAGCATATTCACATTCTACGACTATGACATAAGACTACGAAATCTAACTACATTGCCCTTCAGAAGCCTCCAAACCAAGTACAAACTAAGGCCCTCTCCATAAAATGGGATGAACTTCCACTTAAAGGTATTCCATGAGACTAGTTCAACTTGTATGGTTGAAGAACAAATCAGTCCTTATGCCTCTAACTTTGACTAACACTCATCGTTTCACACTCGTCTATCACCACTATGGAGACTCCAAAATTTCTCTCAGAGTAATTCAATATTCTACATTGTCAGGCTGACACATTTATCTTCTGCAAGTATGTTTATGCAATCAAACTCGGACAATTTACAACAAAAATACGAACTATCGCTCAATTCTATAGGGACCGAAATACGAAAGATCACCCTCATAGGACTATTCTAACTCCAAAACAACAACCAAACTATTAAAAGGTGTAACGAGTCATCACAATATGACCCAAAAACCGCAATGCCACTAGTTTCTCTGCAGTATGATCCCCACAAGAAAGATAAACCTTTGAGCAATAAAGGGTTCAATACCAAATTGCACTAGAACATTCCAAATTTCTCTTCTTTCCTTCTTTACCATTCATAAACATCCCCAGTTTGAGCCAATATAGAAATTCAACCCCCCAACAAAGAAAAATTTAATTTCTTTTTCATGAAACCGACACTGAGATTTTGTTTTCAATCAATGCCATAAGTGCTTTGAAGTCTAGAATCTATATACAAGCTGCAATCTTATTAAGATCTATGGCCTATCCAGCAAACAACCATAAACAGATAAAAATTGGAATAAAGTTTTGAACTTTGGATTGAAAATAGAGAAAATAGAGAAAACGGCAACTGGGTATCTTACAGGAGAAACTGTTTTGACGGGTCGACGATTTTCTTGTCGGATTGGAGATTCTCGAGAACCAAACAGAAAATGGAGATTGGGGAAAATTGCGAAAACGGAGAAGAAAGGAGAAAACTACAGGTAGGAAGGAAGGAGGTAAAAAGAAGGGAGAGAGAATGTCAGACATTGTTCAGACGCACGTGTTGTAATGATAGAGTAATTACGTGGCAAGCAAGACTCGAGGTGGTGTGAAATTTAATCACCGCCAGATAATATTCATCTGGTAAAATTTAGGAGTAAATTGTACATAACCTGTTTCTCAGGTTTGTTCTTGAACTATTTTTCTCAATTAGGATTAATTCACGGATAATTAGGATGCGTGTTATTCATGCTTCTCCTAAAAGCAAGGTATATTCATACTTATCGAGTGAATTTAAGTTGGATTAAAATTGATTTCAAACTGGATTCTATTGTGGTTTGTATTTCCATTTTCATTACCGCCTCTTTTATTTTGTTAAGAAATAATTACTACAAAGATTATATTCCAAAATGGGGACTAATCATCATAAGATAAGAACAAAAAACGCTTGTCCTCGTAGTCCCCAACTTCAGAGTGATTCCTGTACCAATCTCACGTGCTGCTGTGATTTGCTCTTAATCTCATCCTAATCAAGTAAATGCTAACTCAAATTATAATCGTCAACTTGTTTGTATAATACAATACTAAACTTGTGGAGATGAGTCATGATAAGAAGCTGAGAAGGAACATGGATTGCCTGTTCCAGAATTTTTGTTCCACTTTTGTTCCAAAGGGCAAAAATTAACTATTCATTTTTAATTAAAAAAACAAAAAAAAAAACAAAAAATCACTTTTTAGCCTTTGGAACAAAAGTGGAATGGAAATTTTGGAACATGCAATCCGCGTTCCTATATAAGCTTAAACTAAAGCCAAGATAATTAAAACACTATAAAAACAAATTGTTAATAGGAACAAATATATGATTTGAATTGGCGGAATGTGAATATGACTTACAATATTACCACAAAATGATCTTGCAGTATGACAGTTTAAGAAACCTTTTTCTCTTCAAAAGATGTTATTTATTTAGCCCAAGCTATGAAACTCACTTGGTTCTACTTCCTAATTTTGCCTCAACATGAATGAACAACTAAGGGGAATCATACATCATACATCAAAGAGATAAATAATTTAACGTGGTTTCTTCCACGGATTCTCCCCGTAGTAGAATGTACTACCAACCATTAGAGCCACTGTAGCACCTTGCACAACCACACGAGTTCTCATCAGCTTCTGGCCCAACTGAGAATTTCCTTGCCTGAAACTTATCAAGCCAGCCGTGAGTACGCCAGCAGTCAAAAAAGCCCCTGAAAAAAAAGTTTAGATATAGAGAATTAGCTTAATGAATCACATTTAAAGTAAATGTAAGAATGAAAGAAGCACAGGATCATCAGAATGTCAACTTAACCATGTTAGTTTACAACAGCAATCGAAATCACAACATTAAAAAACCAGAAAGCGTATCTGTTTGACGTTATTCAATTCATAGTAACATTTTTTTCTTTAAAACAAGTTCAAAGGAAAACAAAAGATAACCACCCCTTCCCAAGCTAAATGGTTCAAATGTTAACATTTCAATGCATCCTATTCCATTTTTGGATCATGAAGTCCCCATCACACACACACACTTTCCCAATTGCTGTCATCTCTATCATGCGAGTTGGGACCGAGTGATTTCAATCTTGTAATCTCAAAGCATTCCTCCTTAGCATCCTCACAGATTTTCTAAACTACTCCCTAACTTCTCATTTTGTAAGCAACTATCATTATCACTTAACAGATGATTGAATAAGTTTCGAGACAAAAAGATATCATCTCACCAATCCGACTACCAACACCATACCAAACATTCCCTGGATCTGCATCATAGCAACAAGCCATAATAACAAAGACTCTTGCTTCTTGCTAAAAGACATAGTATCCACCATTCCGGTCCAGTGTACACAATAAGCATCCTTTGAAGGCATATATACTGCATTGTGGATACTAAAGAGATGCCTGAAGACATCTCCAAGTTTCCGATACAGAAGATAAATAACTTACGACCGAAACCCCAAAATCAAACTAAAAAGGCCAACAAGCCAATAACCAGCCTAAACCAGATCATACATTAACTTTCACCAAACCTAACCCAGATAAAATTAGCTATACTTCCTGCTATCTTTTCATCTCAGGATTTGTAAAGATAATTCACCAAGCAGGAAGCTTTATACATGTCTTATTCAAATTTCCCCAATTTCACTAATCCAAATTACTCATACCAGAAATTCTCTAAACTACGCAGCTTAAAATCCCAATTCTTTGTTTTACAAACCCAAATTCGCAAATCCACCAAAAAATTAAACCACATACAAGTACATAAAACTCATAAAGCACCAAACTTTACAATCACAAACACATAATCAAACTCAAATCAAACCCTAAAACAAAATCAACCACCAAAATTTGAATTCCAGCGAATTGAAAAAATCGAGGAAATGGGAATTACCAACTGGGACCCAAGGGTTCCTGACCCGCTTCTTCTCTTCGAAGAACACTTCTAACGGCGGCTCGACCTCGCCCATCTTCGCCATTTGCGTTTAAATTCGAGAAAACTGAGAAAAATCGATTTTCAGAAACCGCAAATTGGAAACAGAAGAAAATTAATTCGAAGAAAATGAAGACAATGCCTCGGTGGCGGTAACTGGTGGTGTCGGTTTCGCGGGCTATTTGGAGTTAAAGCGGGGCCCATGTACATTTAACCAAGCAGAGGCCCAACAAGGGCCCATGTCTCTAATGAATGAATGAAGTCACGTGAACCTCGTTTGAATAAAAAAAGGCCGAAGTATGATTTTGGTACATTAATTAATGTTTCAATTCAACCCTCGTGATTTAGGTCATGGCAGTGTCCGGCTTTGAAAAATGAAGTAGTATCTGTTTAATTCATACTAGAATCTTAGCATACACTTTCGCGTGTGACAATATGCATTTCGGTTTTATTAGTGTATGATGAATTGTAAAATAATAAAATTATTAAAATGCTCTCACTTAAATAGTGGTTTCTATTTGATTCATTTTGAGTATTTTTGGAAAACACTTGTTTCACCTCCTTGAGTACATTTAACTTTATGTGCATTCAAGTATTTGCTTAAATATATAGATTGTTCCAATTATCACAATTTATATTATGACGTATGAAAAGACAGAAGTATGATATCAATCCATGTAGTTTAAGTGAAGTCTCAATCTATTCCATATTGTTTTAATTGTCATGATTCCGATTATATACATAATTTTTGTAAGTCATAATATTAACTTATGTGTGACTTGCTTCTTTGAACGTATCACTTTCACTAAAGGATTTCCAAAAGCTAGAATAATTAACTTTGAAAAAATGGTACAATACCATTACTTTATATTTTTACGGTTTTACCCTCCAATCTAACTTTTATTCTTTTCTGCCTATAAAAACCAGAACATAAGCATATCAACCAATGACTCCAGAAACATGGGACTGGAGATGGGGCTCAAGTCTGGTATGTTGGAATTGCTGCCATTTGCAGCCATGGTGGTGGTGGAGATTCTGGATGTTGGGTTGACCACACTGAGCAAAGCAGCCATGTCCAGAGGAATGAGCCACTTTGTCTTTGTTGTCTACTCCAATGCTCTTGCCACTCTCATCCTCCTCCCTTCTACCTTCATCTTCCACAGGTACTTCAATCTCACTTCAAAAGTCTCCATTTTTCACTTCATTCCATTTCTTCAATCTTTTCTGACCAACATATGCTGAAAGTTTTCTGTGTTTGTTGGTTTGATCTGCTGCAGAAACAATAGACCACCACTCACCTTCTCTATTCTCTGTAAATTCTTCCTTCTCAGCCTTGCTGGGTATGTAATTTCATCTGAAAAGCGATACTTTGGGCGGGGGAATTGAACGCGGGGTCAGGGATAAATGCTCTTAACCGACTGAGCTACAAGCTCATTGCCACTTTTTTTTTTTGCAGGATAACTGTAATGCAGAATTGTATATTCACAGGAGTAAGCTATAGCTCCCCAACACTTGCATCTGCCTTGAGCAACTTGATACCGGCTTTCACCTTCGTTCTTGCTGTTACCTTCAGGTGTTTTTCTTGTTTAATTTTACTGGCTTTCAATCATTGAAGTGTTTTGAGGCTCATTGCATAAAGCTGAGATGGATATATTAAGTTCTGTTGCATATATAAAGTTAGGAGATGGATGATAGGTCTTTCGGCCTATAGTACAAAATTGATTAATAGGAATTTAGGGGGAGTAATGGAAGATTTCTGGTGATGGGAATTAAAAGTTTTGTGTCTGTTTATAGACTGGAAAAGTTAGACTTGAGAAACATCAGAAGCCAGGTCAAAATCATGGGCACCTTGGTGTCTATCTCGGGAGCGTTAATTGTTACTCTCTACAAAGGTTCTGCAATTCGGTTATTTTCTAGTGAATCCATGAGCAGTTCTTCAACATCAGACCTGTCTTCCCCTACAATGTTGACAATGAGTAACTGGATCGTTGGAGCCCTTTTTATTACTACAGCTTGCTTATCTCTTGCCGTATGGAACATTTCTCAGGTAACATATTCGATGTACCAAGTCACTTGACATTGATGTGCAAATTCTTCTTTTCGGTTCCCAAATATTTTGTTGTTAGAATTGAGCTGATCTTTCACATGTATATGAAGGCAGCAATTCTCAAAGGCTACCCATCAGAGATGACCATAGTCTCCTTCTATTGCTTCTTTGGGACCATTCAATGTGCAATTCTTTCTTTGATTGTAGAAAAGAGACCAAGTGCCTGGGCACTGAAACTTAACCTGGAGCTAGCCGCTATCTTCTATTCGGTAAGTACATAGGATTAAGTAATGAATCTACTGTCGTCCTGGGATAAGTGTTCCTGCTTGGCTTATTTTGGAAGAGCTGCTAATCTGCACCCTTCGTTTCTGTCTATGCAGGCTATTTTCGGAAGTGTAGTAACATTCTCTACTCAAACATGGTGCATAAGAAAGAAAGGACCTGTGTTTGTGGCCATGTTCAAGCCTTTGGGGATCGCCATTGCTGCCTTAATGAGCGCAGCCTTCCTCGGTGACACACTCCATGTTGGAAGGTGAGTAAGCTCTCCCTTAACAGTCATTATCGTCTTCTTAGTGTGCAAGTGGGTTAGACAAGTTTAGTTAGAGAGATTCAAATGCATCTATAATCATGTCTCATTATTCTGATAACAAGCTTTGCATACTATTACTAGTCTTTGCATTCGTAGTTTTCAAAAACATTAGGTGAAGAATAATCTATTAGATCTCATTTAGACATGGATTAGTTAAGGACTAAATAAGGAACACTTAGCGGAAAGACAAATGATTGAATTGTTTGTTATGGTGGACTGGTGAGAAATCGATGACACAAAAATGAAAGCTATGGTCCTAGAAATTAAGTTGGGTAGTGCTAGTTTGTTACATGGCCTGGGTGGCAAACGATGGAGATGTGCATTGGGCAGTCAAATCTAAATTTTGAATGGTTGTTCAAGAACACAAGGTGATTAGAAAAGACTCTACCGTGAAGAATAGAATGCAAGTAGTGTAAGCATATGGTAACACAAAAGTGATGACAGATTAAGATCATGGAAATAAGAACCATCAGAATTTGAAGTTAGACCATCGATGTATGAAAGTTAAACCGGAACAACGAAAACCAGTCATCAAAACTTGCATTACAAAGAATGCAGGAATCTACTAGACCATACTCAAGTCATTTACATATGATAAAATTTGTATTCTGTTATTTTGGGTGGCAGTGTTATTGGAGCAGTGGTAATTGTAGTGGGGTTCTATGGAGTGATTTGGGCGCAATCAAAAGATCAAAAAGGTCTGGACAAGGAGGGAAAGGACATGGATGAACCTCATCAAGTTGATGGGTTGCTGCAATCTTCATCACAGAAGACGCCTCTCTTGGAGACCCACACACAGGTGTGAAACAAATGTGGTTTGAATGCAATCCCAATAATCATTGAAACCACACAGCAGCATGTATTCAAGTCACTTGTAAAATTTTCAAAAATGCAATGTTATGTTTTGATCCCCGGGTTTATATGCAATGCAATGTCGCATGACCGTTTGGTGTTGTTGCCGCACACTCATATGCCGCAAGTTCAAATCTCATAGATGACAACGTTTATAGTACAAACATGACCTTCATAATTGAAGAGTAATTGGATTTCTTTTCCCTGTTTGGTCCAAAATCTGTTCACATCTGAGACTAGCAATCAAGCGTATGCTTCAAAAGTCAATTCATAGAAAACTTTATAAACGAACAAAATTTGAGGATCGTTGCAATTACACGTCCTCATGCTTACATTCATCCCTTGGAAGGAAGACAACGCAAAAATCCTCAATGAGGCACCTGAACCTACTAATTTTTTCTGAGAGAACTATGAAAAATAGCTAGTATGCCTATCCTCTACAGTTCAATACTATTTGAGATGTTATGAAAAAAAAAATAGAACAGGAGCAGTAGGCGGTCCACAACGAATGGAATTTGTAGAGTGCCAGGACAATGGAACCTCAAGCCTTCAGATCATCAGACATTGCTGAGGGTATGCAATGTGTAGCAAGAATATCTAGAGTGGCCGCCTTTGCAGTATTTGATCGTAGGACCGCTGTCTGCATAACATGGATACCGGAAATTAGTAAATTAGTATATGATACAGATGCAGGCATGGGGTGGGGGTGGATAGAGAGAGAACCTGTTGGTATTCTAAATCGAATTTCAAAAATTCATCCTCACAGCTCTCTACCATACTGGCTAAGTGCTTCAGATTCTTCACAGGTTCACCATTAAAAGCAAGAACCTGCACGAGTATAGGGAATAAACCATCTGACAGAAGCTTCTTTAAACTAATTTAGTTCCTAATACCTAAAAACGAAAAGATAAGTAAAAACCATCAGAATCAATCCCTGACCTGGGTGTTAACCAAGTCTTCATATCCAATGTTGATATCAGCCACAAGCACCTGAAAGAAATATCACCAGTAGGTTGAGGAAAATTCAGCACAGGATCAACAAAAGACCTCTACCATGATAGAACTAAGTGAGAGAGACAGGAAACCTGAGAAACCACAACAAGCTGCTCATCTGGTGATTGTGGCAGTGAATGTAGCATTTTGTCCAAAAGCTTGACGGGAGCTTCAAATTCATACTCCTTTCCATACTGTAAATATGTACAAATAAGTTAGATAATGTAATCACAGGCAGAAATCTATTATTAATTCAGATGCAAAGAAGCAAAGGCAGTATTGTCTAAAGACGGCAACTGAGCCCTAGCAGGTCATGTTTAAATCATATCATTTTAGATCTGGTTCGACTCTCTAGTGCTACACGAACCTACCCTACATGCTAATTTTATGTCAGATAAACAACGCAATAGTTACATGCAGTAGTATTTAATGAAGCTCCCACTCCCGAAGTAGATGATTGAAACAGGCTTTAGATCATTGTTGACTCCAAAAGAAAAGTATCTAGCTGAAGGTATTAAAGGTGAACCAGAACAACAAACCTCAGATCGAAGATAAGGAACAGACACAGCTGTAAAAACAAATCCCGCAATAATGTAATATGACGGAGGTCTGCCCTTGTTGTGTGCTGGAATTAGCCTCTTGTGCGATGAAAGTTTGATGTCAAAATTTAGAATTTTAGAATTCCTCAAAACTTTAACTGCTGAGTTATCTCCAGTATACTTCTGGGAGACAAGGTAACTGAAACCTATGCGTTCTCCATGCCGAAAAGGGACTGAAAATCATCATGGAAAACAGAAGTCAGAGGTCACATAAAGGGAATAGTAATTTAAAGGAGGAAAAGAGAGAAAGGAAAGAAATTTCACAATATGTTTACTGAGACATTCACTACTTACCCACGCAGTCATAAACAAGTAGCAGAAGTATCATAGATAAAGAACTAACAGCTGGTTAACAGCAAATTCTTTAATGTGGTGGTTCTACACATATACCCATATTACATATCTATGAATGTAGCAGGGAGCATTAAAATTACACATGCCTGTTCCATCATTGGCTATATTAACTCCATCAAAGCTGAGAATAATATCAGATGGCTTCAAAACCTGAGCTTCTGGAGAAGTGGGATCAACTCTTCTGATACGAACACCTTTCTGATCAGGTTTCATGCCCATAGACATACGCAAATCAGGATTTTCCATTTTCTGACACTCAACCCCAAGTATTGGAAATCCTAGCACATTATAGACAATCATAAGAAGCAAAATACGTAACTACAGTACATTAAAAAAAACAACAAATTCCAATGGCAAGTTATAAGATTTAGATGCTTAAAGACATCAAATGTAAGAAATTTACCCGTATATGCTCCATTCTTTGCATAATCTTGGATGAAGTGCATAATGACTGGTGTGGGTATGACATAACCAATATTCTCTGCATCTTCATGTTTAAGGGATTGGAATGCAATACCCACACAATTCCCCCTATCATTAAAAGCAGGTCCACCGGAATTTCCAGAGTTTATGGCCGCATCTATCTGGAAGAAGTCAAAGAGAAAAGCAACAGCACATTAGAACAAATTGTTCAACTGCTAAGTAACATGTCAAACAAAAAAGTTAGAATTGCATTCTCATAACCTGCAAACCTAGAAGCTCAGTGGAACCATGAACGTAGGATAAAATCTCTATTCGTGATACAACACCACTTGTCACTGAAATCGTGTCTCCCCCAATTGGGTATCCCACAACAGTTACGGCATCTTGAAGGGAAGGCAACTCCCCAAATTCCACTGGTGATACCCCTTCCCAAAACTCATCGTCGTCGACAGTAAGCATGGCTGCAACATCACACAAACAACATTTGCTTGTAACAACATATACCAAATCATACAAAATCAACATAAGTAGCTATTAACATTTTCTTTTCATCATGATCCCATTAACGAGACTTGATGCACATTGACATTCCTTTACAGTCCCTCCACCTTCCCTATGCTGAGACATCACTTCACACATTCCTCTACATTCACATAAGACTAGACAAACATTTACTATGTGAATCATTTTCGTCCTTTTTCTATTTTTGATATCCGTTTATCTTACCCTGAAAACACCCCCGATTGTACAAACTGAAAAATTCTCCTTCTCTTCTGAAAACTATTCACTGTCTACATAGTTCCACCAAGTCACAACACAGAAATAATACTAAAAGACCGAAAATTGAACAAGTACTCAAGCTAAAAACATAAACTTTACCAAATGCCATACACCATCCTGATTCCTAAACAATCACAATCACATAGAACAATCAAACAAAGCAACAATTAGCCGAAAACCCCAAAAGATTCAAGCTTTGGATGGAATAATACCAATGTCGCATTCGGTGCCGATGGCGAGGACAGTGGCCAAGTACTTAGTATCAGAGCCACGCTTCTTGAGCTTGACCTGCGTATAATGCTCCACGGAATGCGCATTGGTCAGCACTCTCTTCCCGCCAATCACAAACCCACTGCTGCTCGAGCTGTACTGCCTCTTCCTCTGCCACGGCAGCGAGAAATTCGGCTCGGTATGCGTGCAAAACACCTTCACCACCGCGTCCATCGCCGGCACCACCCTCGCCCCGCCGTCCCACTCCGTTCCGGGGTCGAGCGTCAGCGCGGGAGCCTTGAAATCGGCGATGTCAGCGCCGCGGGGTGTTCTCCGGCAAGAGACCATGGCGTCGGAGCTGTTGTCGGAGAGCTTCAGGTGTTTCTTGGGGCGGCCGCGGCGGCGACCCTCGTGCTGAGGGTGGGAGGCCTGGGGCTGGTCGTCGATTATCTCGACGTTGCTGACGGAGAAGACGGAGTCGTCCATGGCGGTCGTCGTGGGCGGTTGCTGCGGCGGCGATGCGATTGTGGTGGGTAAATCTAGGGTGTCGGGGACGGGGTCTTTGGGCTTGCGGCCGCGTTTGCCCATTTTGGGGTCTTTTTTAGTTTTTTTTGAATTTGGAGGGTTTGATGTTTATATTCTGCGTTTGTCTGATAAAAGTCGTTAGTGGTCGGATTTTGGCGGAGGAGGAGAAAGGAAAAAATTGCGGGAACATGTAAAAACGGTCAACGACTTTGGCTAAAAAAACATGTTTAAATTTCAATTACTAGTGATAAAGAATTTTATGTTTTCACAATTTCAAATTCACATTTAGTGGACCTTGGAATGGACATGGTACTCTATTGTTTGGTTGCACCTCAAATTTTGATTTAGTATAATCATATGTTTCGATTAAAATTTGGTTCATATTATTGGGGACCGAAATGCGGATGGCTTAGGTCTCAAGTAAGGTGTTTGCAATGCGTTTCCTTATTAGGAGGAGCTCTTTGGGCATAGAGTTGTTCATGCCCCATGTTCGAGGTTTGAATGCATTGTCTCAGACTTAAAGTTTGAGTTTATGATTTTGAGTAGGATCTAAGAAGGATCATGACATTTCAGATTGTGTTTGGATCTAAACAATTGGTTCGATGTCTCAGTTTAAGGTTGAATTTCGGTTCAACGTTGGATTGGCCAAGCATACAGGGGTTGAGCCCAAAGGATTTATTTCTTGGGTTCTCACTGAGTCTGCCTTAGCCTTAGGCCTTTTCTTGGATTTCTTCCAGTTCTTTTCTTCTGCAGGGGCTTTCAATAGTTTCAACCCAACAAGAAACGCACTATCACATGGTTTGGTGTTTCCACCCTAGTAGAGGTGGGTTCTGAAAAACTCTTTTCAAGTGGTTGAAGAATCGGTCAGAAGAAATACTACATGAGCATCACCAGCTGAGAGAGACATGCTTCTTGATCTTGATGGGATTTTCTAGTAACGCGACTTCAAAATGTGCAAGAAAAAGAATGGGAAGGCTATAGCCCTAGGCATGTCCTTATTTTACTACAATGAGTTTTTTTTTTGTTGATCAAAACGGAACGCTTTATTGAGATTAAGGTTGGCATTGTGCCAACAGGAGTACATGATGTAAACATTACATGCCAGGCCTCGTTAAAAATCCCGGAATATATGAGGAAAAGAGTACCCAATACTCCTACAAAACAAAAGCATTCTCCTTGATATCTATTTCTTGTAAGGGTCTTTTTAATAAGGGAAAATTACAAATATATCACCTGAAATTTTCCACTTTTGTGCATTTGCCACCCAGATTAAATTTTTTTACAATTCACCACCTGAACTCTTGTGACATTTACAAAATACCACCTCCGTCTGATTTGTCATCCAATCGGCTTTTTCCGGTCACTGATTGGCAACGACTCCAACTACAAAAAGTTCCCTCTCAACCTCAAGAATATATCCCCAAAGTTTTGGAGTAAAAAACCACGTGAAAAGCCGTCAGTGAAACCAAACGCAAAACTGAGCCGCCAGAGTTCTCGCCGCCGTCGCTAATTTTCCGGCCACTTTCTCCGTTCGGAACCACCTGGACTAACTTTCCAACATCCCCGAGTACACTCCCACGAAGTTTCAACCCCAAATCCCAAGCGGTTTGCCGCACATTTTGATATGTTTTTTGCCAAAAATCGTCCGACAAACCTCCCTCCGTTCTACCTTGTTCGGTCACCGATTGCACAGATATAACCTCAAATAGTGGACCATGTGCCTCTCACATGCCGAGTTTAACGGCAGATTGGATGACAAACTGACGGAGGTGGTGTTTTGTAAATGTCACAAGAGTTCAGGTGGTGAATTGTAAAAAAATTTAGTCTGGGTGGTAAATGCACAAAAGTGAAAAAGTTCAGGTGGTATTTGTGCAATTTTCCCTTTTAATAACTAGTTTTGCACGATTATTTAGTTTTCTCCTCTCTTAAATTAATGACACAATCAAAATTTTCAAAATATTTATCATAGGATTATAATAAAATCTGAAATTCAATAATTTTATCATTAGGTTTTGGCGAATTCAAAATATTCAAAAATTTTATCATAGGATTATGATAAAATCTGAAATTCAATAATTTTATCATTAGGTTCTGACAAAATGAAAAGAATTAGGAAAATTGAAGATGAATTAGTTAGTAATTACTGTATGAAAATGGATAAATGTCAAGACCAACATGAAAAGTTATCACCAGCCAATCAATACACCCACTGCATGAAATTCAAATAAAGTCATAATCCAAGAGGAAGAGGGCATGAGAATTTATATGAAAGTTGATCGGTATTACATGTTTAAGGGACTAAGACTTTAAAGCTACACATTCTCAAAAAAAAAAAAAGGGACTAAGACTTCAGCATGATATAGCATTGATTTCGTATTTACTGATTTCATATTACAAAATGATACCAAAAGCAACATGAAAATTACTTGATGCAAAAGGATAAATAATTGTGCTGATATTTGACATCCGCAAAATAAGTTGAATCCAAATTCAATAAAAAAAAATATATACCTATGCAAATACTTGGAAACCTAATCTTACGTACAGTTGAGAAGTGCATCAGATTTATTTAATCAATAATAGGAATAAATAAATAAAACGAAACCCATAGAAAGTATAAATTCCACAAATGGGATAAAGAATATAAATATATAATTATAAATGATGATATCCAAATGCTAAATTAACATAATTGAAACCTACAAAATATAGCCTATATGCATCTTCAATTGTAGGTTTGAATTCCATCTACGAATGTATAGGTGATTCGACGTAGCTGACTTGTTCATCCTTCTTCAACATCTTGCACTCCATGAGTTTATCCCAGCCGTTGTACAACAACTACGCATCAAAACGTAAAGTTTAAACAAAGAACTTAAAGCAAATTTTGCAATTCATATGAATTTTTTAATAATAAAATAAAATTGTGAATTGAAATTGAATAAGGAGGTCACATGTGAAACCATGGATAAATTAGTGAATTGAGATGTCTATTGTCAACTTAGAAACATCATCATTGATTCAATGAGACCCTAGTTTCCTAAATCTTTGAAACTATTATGTCAATCTTGTTTATAAAACTGATGATTATTGACATTGAGTCGTTCATACTCAAAATAGTTGGGACTCGTAAAGCATCAACGGTGAGAATCATCTATGGTTCCAGAGTTGAATTATTCATGCTCCACTGCTTCACCTTCACCATCGTCACCATCAAATTTGAGAATGAAACTTTCGGTTTACTATGCAATAGATTGATCTGCTTCAAGAATAGCTGCTCAAAGCACTACTTT
Source organism: Spiraea crenata (assembly GCA_033992175.1). NCBI lineage: Eukaryota > Viridiplantae > Streptophyta > Magnoliopsida > Rosales > Rosaceae > Spiraea > Spiraea crenata. Next base: position 6,910,341 of record JAVBHV010000046.1, read on the forward strand.
CTTGTCCTTGGCGAAGTCGTAAAAGCTCAGAGCAAAAAACTCGTACAACTTATTAATTATCATTGCCATTTGCCACCGTAGTTGTCGTCGTTGCTGCTCTCGATCCTCATTGTCGAGATAGAGTGTTCGAGCTCTCTCAATCCTTCCCCTCGTTTTCTACTTTCCCTTTTTTATTTTTCATTTTGGTGGCTCAGGAGGGCATAACAAGTCCTCTATTGTGCAAGATGGAAGAGCTTGTGTTTTAAATGAGTGTAAAATCATCAATCAACTGTTTTTAAGCTACAGTCTATGAACAATGCACCAACTTTAATATATAAATAGAATTTGGTATAAAAAAAACCCATGTTAAACTATGAAAATTACTCAATACAACTAACAAATCACACTTTGGGTAGCGTCTTTAGAGACATGATCACAACCTGTAGTGCTTGCTCATCATCATAATACTCAATGATAGTGGTTGAACTTTAACATCATTAAAATGCCAAATCCTCAACTGCGTACACAATATAATTATGCTCATAAAACTCATCATACGAATCAAAAAAGAACAAGACCAGCGCAGCATTCTTTTCATTGTGTCATCAGCAACGAAGGAGAATTTGAACATGTTTTAGTATCATTAAGAAAAAAGTTATCAGCGCTAGACTAATAGCCAGTGTATCTTCCAAAACGGATACTTGATTGTTAATCTTTCCACCGATTATATGTTGCTCAATCTTTACTTCATCCTCCAACCACCCAAAACCTTTTAAAATTCCGGGCAATTATTCAAACCGACCTTTATTTGCTTTCTTTGTTCCGTCCATTCTCAAAAAGACACTAGACTCTCAAGTCCCAAATTTTTCCCGAGCCAATTGTTGGTGGCGTGTTTTATTACTAACTTAAATATGTCTGTGGTTGGGCACTGGCCAGTATGGTCCAAAAGACACACAATGAAACAAGCTATAGAAGCTTTCTTTGTTATTCAATTCCCTCACATGGTCCAAAATTCAATGTGTTCCTCCTGTGTTGGATTTGTGGAAGAAGTCTAATAAAAAAATTACACATAAAAAAGATTCAAACTCAAATGAAAAAAAGAAACACATTTGCTCTAATCATTTGACCAAGTCCAAATTTGCAATTCAATGTTCTTTATGTTTAATTAAAGAATTCCACTTGCAACCATTAAAACGAGTGGGATGTTAGGTTAAATGTGACATACACAAATAAATTGTCAATTGACCCCAGAATTATCATTTCAAGACAACTATGGCTCATGGACCCCTTGGCAGAAACCATAGCATTCAGGATTACCATATTTCATGTGGTCCTAATGAAGTCTGCAAATTTCCATCAAAAGTGATTAATGTAGTAGGTGCATTCTAGTTTTATCTTTATTGTGGCCTATCCCTTTTAAGATGACCTCGCATCCTTTAATCCCAATTTTCAACCGTAGGTGTTGCTTGTGATGCCATGCAATTTGGATTGTATCTATGTTGGTTTCTTTGCACGCATGCTGCTGATTTATTTTGAGATAGGGCAAAAGGAGCTTTTGACCTCGTTTTAAAAATTTAAGGTTTAAAAAGTATGTGTAATACTGATTTTAGAGGGCTATAATCAGTTTTTGAAGAAGCGTATTTTAGTTGCTTAAGTGATTGTGATCTTTCCGAAATTCCGGCTAAATCAGCTGAACATAACATAACACATGAAATAAAATGAGGATTTTATTCGTATTCTTGGAGTGTACTATAATGAACAATTCTAGATTAGAAGTTCATATAGAATAATGCAAGTAAATTATAAATTAAACTCCTGCAATAAATTGGGTTAAGACCCCACAACTAAAGTCATAATCTTTCATTTGTCATAAAGCTTAACCAATATGAAACGTATCAATACATTACTGATTTTATTCGTCAAAAAATACATTACTGTAATAAATTGTATATAATTTGTAACGAAAGAAAGATTGAAAAAGAAAGCAACCCCAACAACAACTAAAAGTTAAAGAGAACAGCAGAGAGTGAACGAGTGAGAATCATGTGAGATGAGTCTGCAGTCCTTCTCTCTCCCGCCGAATCAAAAAAAGTCATAAACTTTGTGTATATCCCAACAACTGAACAACAACCCACCTTTTGTTTTTGTGTGATTGTGTTGAGCTCCAGTTGGAAAATTTGATATTTTCTTGACTTGAATTTCAATGGCTTCAAGCGCTTCAAGGTTCATCAAGTGCGTCACCGTGGGAGATGGAGCTGTGGGGAAGACTTGTATGCTTATTTGCTACACCAGCAACAAATTCCCAACTGTATGATGTTTCTTCTTGCAAAACGTTCATTTGGGTTTTCCACTTTGGAGCTTCTTTAATCTGCTTTTTTGGGTCATTTTAGATTCCGTTTTGTGTTTATGCATCTGGGTTTTGGTGCTTTTTTTGTGGGTCTTCAAGATTTTAACAAATTGTTTTGCTTTTTCCCATCAATTTTGGTGCTTTTCTATGTTCATCAGGATTATATTCCCACTGTGTTTGATAACTTCAGTGCAAATGTGGTGGTTGAAGGCATGACAGTGAACTTAGGCCTCTGGGACACGGCTGGTATGGAAATCCTATGCTTCCATTTCTAAAGTTCAGTTTCATCTTGTATAAATGTGCTGCTTTATGTTTACTTTGTGTGTAGATTTCTAAAATTGAGCAAATGTTTCCATATTTTTCATCTGGGCTTTAATCTGATGATAGTGTTGCTAAATTTGGCAAGTTTGTTATGTTACATTTCTCTTTGATTCATTTCACAGGGCAAGAGGATTATAATCGATTAAGGCCATTGAGCTACAGAGGGGCAGATGTCTTTGTCTTAGCGTTCTCATTAGTTAGTCGTGCAAGTTATGAGAATGTGCTGAAGAAGGTGCATGCACCTGAAAATTTTCAGTTTTTCTAATTTGTATTAGTTTATTTATCACAGTTGTATTGTATTATTTGTTTTCGTTGTAGTTTCTAACACTCAATTTTCTTGGCCAGTGGATTCCTGAACTCCAGCATTATGCTCCTGGAGTCCCAGTAGTACTTGCTGGCACCAAATTAGGTAAGATGGATGTTTAATCTTGTACTACTTGTCCAAAATCAGTGCGGAGTAGAACTAGATTTCCGTTTAGCTAGTTTCTTTTGTCATTTTTCTTATGCTTACAGTTTAGTGTTGTCATTAGGTATCCTTCATCCTGCACTGTGAGCTTAGAGTCCAAAGAGTTTGTGTATTGAACAGAGCACCAATATATGCAAAATCACAAGAACATGCTGTCAGTGTCTCTGGGTTTAGCTCATGAGTCTTTTTGATGCAGTTTGTGTCTAATTGAGACCTGAAATATGAGAACAGTCCTAACCTTTTACAATGTAAAGTACCAGTCTAGCTAAATAAGATCTGTATTGTTGGTATAAACCTGCAGATATTCTGTAACAATAGTAATGCCGGAAAGACTGAATCAACCATTTATGGTTGTACTTCTTGAAATAATATTGAAACTCCTTGTCAGCAATATCATTTTCTGTAACTAAACAATGGTTTGTAATCGATATGTAGATCTTCGGGAGGATAAGCACTACCTGGCTGATCACCCGGGCTTGGTCCCTGTCACTACTGCACAGGTGTAGTTCTAATTAAAAAGTTGTTTCCTGTATGAATGTCAAAATGGATATTTTCACTGATTGTAATTCTAAATAACCAGGGTGAGGAGCTTCGCAAACAGATTGGTGCTGCCTATTACATAGAATGCAGCTCAAAAACTCAGCAGGTATGTCTAGACTTGTACACATTCTTATATCGCTAGTAAGCTGTGCAGTTGCATATTTGTATCTAGTTTTTCTCCAAATAAACCAACTATTCTTAGTAGATGTCTCACATATGAAATTAATATACCCTAAGTGTGAGTGACCACAAAAAAAAAAAAACCCAAATGTGGCCATCTTCAATACATAAGTACAAGGTTTGGATCTTGCCAGTCAGGGTAAACAGAAGATGTAGCATTAGTAACAGCAGTAACAGAAGTTTGTCCAACTTCTAGACCTTTCGCAGATGGGAGTACTGGTCTATGTGGTTTTCTTTCTCAATCAAGTTAGTCATGTGAACCTTGAGATTCTCCTTCTACACCTTGTTATGAGCATGATTCTCTTGGATTCCAATGAAATTCTGGTGCTGATGTATGGCTTCTTAATCCTTATTAGACCCTTTGGTGATGCTTCAATGATCTGTCATATTGAGTCCAAAACTTCTGTAGATTGCATGCTGTCACTTCCATAGTAGATTGATAGATTCTCCATGACTTATTCTCATTTCAACTGTTACTGACCTCTTGGTGCAATTGCAGAATGTAAAAGCAGTTTTTGATGCTGCGATCAAAGTGGTCATCAAGCCACAACAGAAGCAAAAAGAGAAGAAGAAAAAGCCGCGTCGAGGATGCCTAGTGTAAGCACCTTTTCCTCCATTCATACTCACGATATCTACTCTTTTACCAGCATCATGTCCCCACTTTGATTTTGGAGATGACGGCTTAGATTATATGCTGCGCGAATTTAGATAAACGTCTTCCCTTTAGCATTCTGCATGTCCAAATCATCTAAGAAAAGTAGTGAGCACCGAGGGATGCTTCATATTGTGTTGTGTAAAAACATGTTTTGTCGTTTTCGTCGGATTATTCTATACACGAGGATGAGGATTCTTCGTTGTCTTCTCCGCCAAATGAAATTTTCATGCTTCTATATGCTCTACAATTTCACTTTTCTGTCAAATGTTATCTGTGTTCCTAGTTTCTGTTGTAGGAAATAATCTAATCCTTCTCGAAATGCAGCAACATCCTTTGCGGGCGAAGGCTGGTGTGCCTCAAATCATGAAACATCTCTGACTATGATTCATGATGTGCCGCATAGAAGCTCTCTTCGCTGACAAACTGCTAGGGACCTTGTGAATTTGACCCTGCACTGGATGCTGAACCGATTCACTACTGAAAAGAACTTGCATTGATACCGCCGTAGATTTCTTTCTACTGATTTTTTGTATTCCATATTACATTATAGATACAAGAAGATGGATGCCCCGTGTAGCGTCAGTATTTGTTTATTAAGCCCATTGTAAAGAACTAAAATTTAAAGGCTTTGCTTTTACAGCATGGAAATTGCACCATAATCTTTTATGCCATTTAATTTGCAAATGTATACTCTGGGAAAAATGATTTGAACGCCCTTGAACACTAGATTTCCATTATGCATATAGCATTAGGATTACGATACCCAACAGAAAACTCATCCCTATCTAAAGAGGTGGCAATTTCTTAAAGAGGATGTTGAAGGAGGTGAGCCTATGCAATACGCAAATAGTTTCAACAGCACAATAGTTTACTAAACACCCGGGTACAAACATGTATCAAGTTCCTGAAGAAGCTCATCCTGTCCAAAAGTTACCACTGTGTTCGACAATTCAAATACAAGAAAAGTTATAATACAACTTCAAACAAAAGCAACTAAATCATGCCATAGAGAGAAAAGCTCGTGTGCAAAACTTTGGTGATCATTTTGCTTATAAGTTATACACGGGTGTTTACTAGGAGGGTAAAAAAAAAGGAGAATACAAGAGTTAAATAAACAAGCCAAATGCAGAAGCTCCTGTTTTGAGCAGTCCAATATCGATAATGGGAAAGGTTGGCGCAATGATGAGGATGGTTTTTGTTCCAACGATAATATGGCATGCCTAATGCATTGAAGAGCAGTAGGGGCATCAAGATTGTGTATGGGCAACACAGTATGCTTTTTAACTGTTAGAATATCTACAAAGCGGAAACAGGCATGCATCCACCCATGACAAATATAAGGAACATACAGTTTGGAGAACCCTGATGGGATTCTTTTAAGATTACAAAGGATACATCAAAGAGGAGGGGGGTCGGAGACCATGAAAAACATCAAATAACACTCACTTACCGCCCATCCTCCAGGAGCACACAAGCTAGATAATGACCTCGGGGGTTAGCACATGCCCATCTTCAAATCACTGGAAAGAAAAGAGACAGATAAACATAAATAACTTAGTCTTACACTCAACTATTAATGGAAAAGTAAAAGCTGGACAAAGCTGGAAAAACTTAATGGTTTTACTATCCCCTTGAACAAAACTAAACTAAGCAAAAGCTGTATCAGTTATTTCTTTCCTAATTGTCAGTAATTCCTACAACAAGGAGCCATCACTGTCTTCTTTATTAACTATTTTAAAGTAAATCGCCCAACATTACATAGAACAGTTAACTGACATGTTATAACTGGCAAGAGCTGAAGCAGAACAACGAAATGCCAGAGTTTATTGAAGAACTTCTGCTGATGAACTCCTAAAACCATTTTTTGGTAGGTTCAATCGGAGTGTCAGCAACTTAGGGCCCTCAAAACAGGTTACCAAACTTTGCAAAAGAGTGAAAAATACACAATCAAAGACTTACAAGCTTTCACGAGCCACCAGAGTTTCCCTTACACATGCCTATTTCCAGGATGATTGTCTGTAGCCATCCCAACCTCCCTCGGGTTCCTTCCTCTTAAAAGTGACACCTTGCATGTGGAACATTCGTGCTTGCTCCTCTGCTAGGGATTGTGAAGTGGCAACAGATAGTTGCCGTGGGGCAAGAGGCGCACTCACATCTCTCCCGTCTAAGTCTGGGCCTCCAGGCCCTGCATTGAGGTCTAGCCCCTGCCTTCCCAACTTCCTACTGCTCTCCCCACTACTGTTGTTGTTACCTTCAGGAAGATTAACAACAAACGGCCTCGGGTAGTTGGGAGCAACCACACCAGCGGGTCCTAACAACTGTGAACGGACACCAGGGAAAAACCTCCCAGCAGATGATGAATCAATATACGTTGCTGAACCACCGGGAAATGCAGCCGAGGGCAGAGAAAAGCTGCTTCCAAAAGGAAAGACTGGATATGGAAATGAAGTAGAGGGATAGGGCAGAGCTGGAGAAGATGACAACACTGACCCCCTGTAAAGATCAGGATTAAATGGGTTTGTACTAGGGGGGCCCAACATCCTTTGTGATCCACCAGTTGCAACAATTGGGAACGGCTGCTCTCCTCGATCAGACACAACTGACGGAATGGCGACTGGAGGAAACCATGATGAGAAGTTCCCCACATCAGTATTGCTCATCTTAAAACCAGAAATAGGGAGTTGAGATGGCACACTGCTCCTGGTATGCTGACTAAATACTGCTGGTTCAGCAATCACCTCATCAACAACAGGTCCGTCATTTAAATCAAAATCCCTCCGAAGACTAACTTCTCCATGTGGAGGTCCACTTGATTTTACCGACAGGAGCTGGTTATCCATATGGAGACTACTGCTCAATGAGTAATTACCCATATCAGAAGCCTCATCAACTTGATTCAAATCAAGATCAAGACCTCCAGAGCAGCGAACAGGTGCAATACTCACTGATTGATCACGTGCCAAATCACTGTTATTTGTTCGGTCAGAAAGAAAAGATGTCTCCTGAACAGAACTTTGACAACCCATATCCTCAAGAACTCTTTCATCAGGTACATTCAAGTCTATGTCCAAAGCAGGGCGTCCATTTTTGCTAGATAACGGGCCGGAAACTGAAATAAGTTTTCTGGGTTCAGCTGGACGGAATGCACTTGTTGCTGCCGATCCCTTCCAACCAGCCTCCCCTTTACTCTTCATCAGGTCCTCCGGTGGAACACAGGGCCCTTTTGCAGCAGCAGGCATAGTAACTGAAGCAGGAAGGCCACCAGACATGGAAGAATCAAAAGGTACTCGGCTTATCAACCGATGAGCATCTGAACATCCCGGTGCTATCAAGTTATTTGACTCGCCATGTTTCCCATCATCGGCCTTAAAACCTTCATTTAAATCAAACTCCACTTTTGCATCAACATCTGCTACCCCTGCAGCAGATACAGAAGAATTGTCTCCAGTTGTAGATGTACACTCCTCAGCTTCGTCTGCTTCCATGCTGGAACCTTTAGACCTCTCAGGCCTCAAATGTTCTTCTACTTCTTGCATAGGAAGATCTGGTGACACCTTCAATATAACAGGTTCAACAAGTTGACTATTAGTTTCTTTACTTTCCATATTTTCCTCCACATGCTCACCATTGTGATCAGTAACTGCAGAACTAGAGCCACCTAGAACTTGGTTCTCAGGAGTTGTAGAATCATTACTTCCTGGATCAGTTCTTTCACTTACAGCCTGATTACAATGACTCATGTCATCCATTTCAATAACTTTTTCATCCTTCACTTCACCCATTTTTCCTTCATGGCCCATAGTTTTCTCAACTGTACTAGGAGGGGAGGCAGCCCCGGAAGGAGCTAAAGTAACTTCAATCGATTTCTCTTTGCTTTTCGAGGAAGGACCTGCAGGTTGCTGAATACTTATACTGGAAGAGTCAGCACCATCATTAGACTGACTTTCGTCTCGAGCAAGCTCATCAGCAGGAGGTAACTTGACAATGGAACCATTGCCTACACAGTCTCGCTCAGATATCTGGGTGCTCCTTCGTGGGGAATTAGTTGGGGATTCGGATTTAGACATCTCTCCAGCAGCCACACTAGCAAGCACGTCCAATTTCATACCAATTTCATCTCCAACTGACATAGAGGCATTTCGGTCAGAATACTTAGCACAACTTTCAACTAATGCATACATAGAGCTAAAAGAAGCCTCCTGCAAGTTACCTGATTTCTGTTCATTCCCTGATGATGATGAATCAGATTTTGGGACTTCTGCAATCTTCTTAGGGTTGACACCAGCCCTACAGGGCTCTTCATCAGTAACTGCAGCAGGTGAGCCGTCGCCATCATCTGATCCAGTCAGAACATCTTTCAAATCATTACTTTGCCACGACTCCGTGTTCACATCTGAGGTAAGAGTAGCTCGATAAACATCACCATTTTCCTTTAAGCTACGTTCAAACTGATCATGTTTCTCCAATTGCATGGGAGAAGAAACTCTGCTATTCGTATTTAAAGGATCTTCAAATGAACCTCCACTGCCACTTTCTGCAGGGCTGCGACCACGATTTGGTATCTTAACAACCAATCTCTGGCCATTCACCTCAGTAGCAGGCCCATCTATTACCTTTCCACTTGCCAATCCTGGCTGTGACGATTTTTCTGAAGCTGGACTCCTCTGCAAGGATGAACTTCTGCTTGACACAGTTTCTCTTTGAACTCCAGAAAGAGCAGAACCAGGGAAGCCATTTATTGATTTCCGAGGGCGTGATGATCCGCCTGATATCTTATTCACATGCGTTGAACCAGCTGTAGAGCTCCTCGCATCCTCTTTCCCAGAAACCCCTCCAGTTCTAGCATGATCATTTGAACACGACTGACTGTTGTTGTGAGATTGACTAGAACTGCTACTTTTCTCATCCCTTGGAGTTGTCAAAGGAAGATCAACTGTGACACCAACAGGTGCAATTCGGGGCTGCCCATCTTTTAAGTTAGAACTTGCTGACACAGGTGACGGAAGTGATTTCAAAGAACCTGGAGATGCAGAAGCAGACTTGGTAATACTGTCACCTTGGACAAGCTTAACTGAAGCAGATCTAGATATGGAAAGCTGAGTGACTGAGCTCTTCACGGCAACATCATTAGATCCACCTGAATGCCTGTTTCCAGCATGAGAAACTTCAGGGAGGCGTGGTCTTGAAGACTTGGCGTCCATTTCAGCTTCAACACGTTTCTTCCATGTATCAACCAAGCTTCTTGCCTTTTTCTGGATTTCTGAGTTCTTATGCGTCCGTAAGTGATTTACGGACTTCCCAATGTTACACATTTGCAGAGCCTGAAGGTCAACAGGTAGCTTATCCAGTGCCCGAAGTAAAACCAAGAGAAATTCTTCGACAGCTTTTTCATTATCTGGCGCTCCATTGCCATCACCTACCTTCCCTTTCTCTTGAAGCCATTCATCGAATACTGGCACACCCCTGAGCTGCACAAATCGACTAAGACAATCAAGTTTATCAGTGGCAGCAATAACACCAGCAAGCATCGACCGGCCAGCCAAGTCTAGCTTTTTCTCATTTCTATCGGGCAACATGAGCTGCACCAATTTTTCAACCCCTTCAGAGTCTACAAGTCCCCCTTTTTCTGTTAGCTTAGGAATTTCAGACTTTAAAATATTTTCCTGTTTACAATGACCAGATTCCCCATCATCCATTTTCGTAGTACGCTCTCGTTTGACAGGCTCAGAGCCCTGGTCTCCCCGCTCCCTCTTTTTCCCCTTAACATGAGAAGAAAAGGACGAGACACTATTTTGGACACCATCTGACCCGGCTTTTAATTGTGATGCTGATGTTGGACCATTCATTGGTTTTGGAGAGCGGCCACCAGACTGCACAGTTACATGCATTTCTACACGCGTTTTATACAACAATTGATCTACTTCCTCTTGTCGCTCCTGTCAAAAGTTTTGATGTTAACTACTCTGAAAGTTTGAATCAAAGAGCAGAAAACAAAGTTGTGAAAAGGAGCTAATACTCACATCAATATAATTCTGATCAGTTAGCCACCATAAGCACTTATTTGTAATGTCATAAACACGCCTGCACACAAAAGATGAAATCCCTGATGGAAGTTCAACACCTTTAGGAAGGAACGAGACTTTACACGGATGAAGTAGTGATGCGGCAGGAGTCTCATCCTTATGGAAGGAATAAAAGATCTCATTCAGCGCAGCATCCAAGAGGATGCCTTTGCCAAGCTTTATTTCAGAAGGCCGGTAAAGCCAATTCACACCTACGTTTAACTTGTTGTCTCTGCCTGTAGACAGACAACGAATTATTCCAATGAAAGGTGGTGAATCCTGGGGTGGTTTGAAAAGAGCACAATCGCCAATGCTGATCTTGCGTCCGTCCTACAAGAGTAGAGAACTTCAGTGAACCATTATGCTAGTAAACACGGAAAAACAAAACGCGCTCAGAAAAAATGCAAAACAGCTTAAATAATCAAGATATCACAAAGAGTGGGAGTGACAAAGGTTACACTTAAACTAACTATTAAACTATCTACGAGCAGCCATTCTCGCCATACTGACGCGAATTGTTCTCCAAGTTAAAAATAAAAGGAAAGGAGCTATCAAAAATTATTTCAATGAATCTATAATAACAAACAATTCAAAGTATTTGATTAGCACATACATCAAACACAAACATACATTGGGAAGGAGATACAGAGTTTAACAATATGTCAAGTAATACTCCTCCAATTTCATGCCAACCTTCTTCCCTAAACTCATTGACACAAAAGAACACCTACCACCATTCCCACTCAGCACACTGAATTTCCTCTCCTCTATAATAAACACCTTTCAAAGACACAAACAAATCAAACTTTGCACCTTCCTTTCTACGATCGTCTCTCCGATATCACTAACCTTTCCATTTCCTAATTTTCAAAACAAAAAAAGTGGTTCCCTCAGCCATCTTTCCCCAAGTCAATAACACATTCAAATTTCAAGCAATTCATCAAATCCCACTTCATTTCTCCACTGATAAACATCACATCTCCACACAAAACTCCAACAGACCGCAAACCCGTATCCGAAAAAACCAAACACAACATACACAAATCACAATAAGATGCAGAAAACAACAAAAACGCCGTTAAAAATCAAACCTTGAAAAACGAATTGGGCGAAGACGAAGAAGACGAAGAACCCTCAGCCGCGGATACACGCGTGGGGATTTTCAACATGTGCCGACTCCGTCTCCCCTCCTCACCTCCCCTCCCATGCATAGCCTTGCATTTTCCCCAATCCCACCTTCAATTCCAACAACTACCATCAATTCCACCACTCAATTCTACTCCAAAGATCCCTCCTTTTCCTCGCTATTCGAACATTCTCGCCGATACAAAACCCTAATTCGCGAAATCGGGAAACACAGCCCAATCCCCCAATTCCGAGTCGAATTTCGACGATTCTAGGGTTGGGAACGCCGATTGACCGATCCAATTGAAGCCCAGATCCAACGAGGAGTCCAGATTTCGAGCCGCCTTTTCGATCTGAAGAGAGAGAAGCTAGAGAGAGAAAGTCCGAATGTAAGAACCAGACGGCAGGAAGGAAAGGTGTACTTGGGTACTTGCTAGCGAGACCCAGCTGACGGGTCGGGCAGGCGGGTCAGATCGGGCAGGCTCGGGCAGGGAGAAGTATGAGCTCACCCGCGGGTGAGTTTGACAAAATCCATGCGCGCTCAACTTCATTGTACATGTAGGATTATGTGACATTTCACTGCAGGTCTCTGCAACTGTTGGCTAGGGATTATGTTGACCCATTTGTCCCCATTTGACTTTTTCATTTTCTGAGTTTTTTTGTGTCTGGCATTTTCGGATTAATGATATATTATTATTTCCACACAAATTGTTCAGTCTTTATAGATATTATATGTAAAAATATATTGAAAATGAGATATTCTGCTTATAGTCGAACTTATTATAGATGATTGCTGAAGAAGTGGAGATGTGATGGAAGAGCATTTGCACATTGTGGCCAAAAGGCGGGTGCGGAACGGCTGAGGTGTCGCCCTTCCCAGGAAAAAAGCAGTTTCCACCGCAGAGCGGCACTCGGGTACTGTTCATGGCGGGTGGGGGCAAAGGGCGATGCAGAGGTGCGGGTTTCCGCCCCTGTACTGTGCAAAGGGTAGTGCAGAGGTGCTGGCGCATGCTGGGCTGAGAAGGAAGGCGCATACTGGGCTGAGCGGAGGGGCTGATCTGCTTTTTTGCCTTGTGGTTTCTTTGTGGCCGTCTATCTCCAGATCCGACGACCACGATTTATTTGGACAAAAAATACCAAACAAAATGAGGAAAAAACATAAAATTATGGAAAAAATTATGAAAAATTCAAAAAATTATGTAATGTTTTGCTTGAGTTATGAAATAAAATTTGTTGTATTAATTTTAGTACCGTAGTACCAAAAAATGTGAAAACAATAATAGATAATTTGAAAAAAAAAACGTGAAATTTTTTCTATAAATACCCAATCAAATTATTGCACAATTAGATCGATACGTATTACTAATAACAACGGTTCAAAATCATATCGGTGGAAATTTTTATTGATATTGGTTCGTAAATAGTGATTACTTGCCCCTTGCTCTTGCTCTTGTTGGGGTGGAACGAAAACTGAAAGGCAAGGGCCATTTGGGTGGGGCCAATGTGAATAGTACCTGTCTTTGGGGCAAAACCCTTGCCCCTTGCCCCTTGCCCCCTTGCCCCCTTGCCCGTGACCCTTTTGGTGCAAATGCTCGAAGGGCAAAGATTTTTGGGTGGGCGGAGGTTATTGGGTAAAGAGGAGCAATCACATGAGGGGGCTGATGATGGAGAAGTTAAGGTTGTCTTGGGTTGTTCCAACACACATTACTAAAAGTAAGGGGGTGTGATGTAAGTGTTTCTGTGTTCTGTCACAGTGTCACTGCCCTCGCTGCTCCCTGTCTATATAAGAATCATGTGGTCTTTCATTATGGTATCTGCCTTTTAGTAGGTTTCCGAAAATAATAAACAAATTGTGTGGTTGTTTTTCTTATATATATGTTTGTTAACAGGTTGTGACAAATACCAACCGATTAGGTGCGCTGCATAGCGTTTGGATTGTGAACATTTTACCTAGCAACTCAACGGGCAACAAAGTCGTGTTCTATGTTTTTCTAGAACATAGTATGAGGCACCAAATGTTGTTCATGCAGTCTTGGCTTCTAGTGTGGAAAAAGCACAGAGATTGAAGAAGCAGTTCAAGAAACTGCAATTGAAATGTAATCATTCGATTGATTTGAGCAGAGTTTCTTTGAATCCTCTCACTAGTAGCAGGACAATCAAAAGTGAAAATGAATCTGTACGCAAGCGACAATTATCGATGTTTTGGACATTCAGAAAGTATGTGATATAGATATGAATGTTGTGTTCTATGCTTTTCTAGAACATAGTATGAGGATCAATGTTGTTCAAAAAGTACGTGATGCAATGATGAAGATTTGAGCAGAAGTATTTGATTATTTGCTAAGATATCTGCAAGGTTCATCGTAAGCCGTCTCAAAGCACAAGCACAAAGCATCATAGAGTCAAGAACATATTACAAGTTGTTCCTAGATTGCATAACCATATTCAATCACTACCAAGTTTCTAGTCCTACGAGGAGAAAAGTTCAGCTTCTGCATATGGCAGTGCACCAACATACCCAATACAGGGTTCCCCCAGAGATGGACGAGGAAGTTATCACAAACCGTTGATCATCCTCTTCATCTCAGCAGACCTCCTGGGATCAGGTTCTTCAATTGCTCTCTCAGTGAGAACGTGCTTGATACGACACATTGACTTCCTCACCTGAATTTTACGATAACATTGAGACAATAGAGGAAATAAAAATTGACCACTTAGACAAAGGAAATTCTAAATGATCTTATAAGTTCCATTTCCTTGACTCTTTTGTTTATTCAATCACTTTAAATAGACAAATTAAAGCACAACCCCAAAAACCTTATTCCAATAGTTCAACTACTAGACACTCGAAGTAAGTTCCATCATGCCAACAGACAAAACGAATAAATAGATAAGAAACAGTTGGCTGCAACATAGTTCTAGCATAAGAGGGGACACATGATTTCCTTTAAGCTTCAAACTTCAGATATAAAATGGTACAGCCAGGTTATGACACTGACTTTGCAAGCAAGCAATATGGATATGGCCCAACATGTTGAACAAGTAGACAAAAAACACTGTGGAGAAAGGAAAGCAACCAATTTTTATGTGAAGCAACCGTTAAGAAAAACTTCCCGGTTATTTCAACAACAGCTGAAAAGTCAAGAGTAGAAGTTGAAAGAAAGGAAAGGTAACAAATTTTCATGCCAAGTAACTGTTTTGAGACTTTCCCAGCATTTCTTAGTTCAACTAATAACAAAAGGCAGTTGAAAGAAAGGGCCATACTTTGGGAATGCGCTCAGGATTAGGAAACCGCAGATTCTGGGCATTAAGCATCTGGCGTTGAGTCATCAGCATATTCTTCTCTTTGAGCAGAACATACCACAGCTTATGGAGATCATCCCAAGACTTGAGACGCAATTCAGACGCCTTCCAACTTCGACCTGACAGCAAGTGAAGTACCAAATATAGATTTTCAGTGAAGTGATACAAATTGCACCCAACACTGTAGTAGAAATATATGGGAAAACATGACATTAGAAAACCATAAAAACATTGAACTTATGCAAAATTGTATCATGATAAGTAATAATAGAAAGTGATGAAAGTTCACATGTAATGCATTATATCCCGATTCAGAACGGAATCGCAAGATTTGAGTAATTACATTTCGCGTAATGCTTAAACTCTATTAGTACTCAGCTTTCTGAACAAAACTTGCAACACAATTATCCGATTAACTGAAGCACCTGGGCATGTGCCCGTTGACCCACACCATGATTGATTCTAAAATACTTCTTGCAGAAATTATTTCCAGCGCTTAATCAACATTATTTACGCAATTCCCTATTCGGAAAAAAGAGTTCTTAACAACAGCAGCTTCATTCAACACACAAACAATCAAAATCAATTTTAATCAGATACCCAAAATTCATATGGTCAACAAACAAACAGAACCGATGGAAATGAAAAGGCATGTACCATAGACAACAGGCTTTTCATCATCTTGGCTTCTATCTGCCTCAAACAGCTCCTCCAGAGGGTTGTACGGCGTCGTTCTAGCGGCGCCAGCGGCAGCAGAAACAGAAGCTTGGGATTGAGCTGCAGAAAAGAGGGTCCTCCTAAAATACCTCGACACCGCCAACATTGTGCTCAAATTGCTGCACACAAAATGAAAGCAATATTATAAAAGAGTCTTGAAAACCTGAAAAATCGTTTTGGCCGTTTTTCATTGGGGCATTTTCACAAACACATAGAGTGCGACTTTGAAGTAATTGCTGAGAGATTAAAAAGAAGAAAAAACCAAAGGATCTGAGGAGTGAAAATATACTATGAAGAAAACCCAGATACCACTGAACGTACGGCGGCGGACGGCGGCGTTTCTGGGAGCTCCGGAGGCTGGGTCGTGTGTATGAAAAAGAGTGAAGAAGGGTCGGCTGAGGCAATTTCAGTGGCGCTTCCTCGTCCTTTTGGGCAGCGCGGGTGATTGGGTTGGGTTTAACATTGGCGCCGTTGTATTGGTCAAAATCAAAGACCACGTAAGGCCCACGAAGTCAGAAGGGCCCAATATGTCTAGTTTACTGATATAAATGATAACTGGTGTTTCAGCTAGGGTGAACGCTCATTTTATTGACGATTGTTGTTTATGGACTCTCCACTTGCCTGATAGTGTTTCGCTCTTGGAACTGGAACCAGCTTCTCAAGTTCAGGCCCCTTGTGCGTTCGTTTATACGTGCTATTGTAGGTAATAGTCATTTGATTTTCTTGTCACGTGACATTGGGTTCAGGTCTCTAGACCTTTGATTGAGGTTTTTGGATTGAATAATAATACTTCTGTGTGTGAGATGCACTTAGCGCTTCTGTAAAGGACTCTACAAATTACTTTTCACCTTCTAATCTAACGGTTGAATGCTCTATTGTTTGCTGAAAACAAGTGAGACACGAAGAAACTATGGAACACGGAATGTGGGTGTGTGTGTTTCCAAGTGAGAAGAAAAAAAATGTATGTTATGAGCAACTGCCCAATAGTGAGTTGAAACTGATCAATTATACTTTAAGGAGCGTTAAATTCTCTATGAGGATGGAGTCAAACTCTATTAACTTCTTGGCCAACGTACGAAATAAGGCATGTAGGAAATTCAATGACTTAAACATCAGTCAAGAGTCGGTCGTGACATATTCAAATCTTCTGTTTGGGTTGTGACATACGGAAATTAAAGTCTGAATTTGTCATATCAAGCACAACTCAAAGGAGGTATGATTGTTATCCTTTCCTATATCAATTTGAGAGCAATAATTCAAGTGTACGTATGGGGAACCAACCAACAATATACTTGCTAACTTCTATTGCCTTCCTTGTAGTAAATCTAAGTGAAACAGATGGAGCAACCACTTAATCAAAGACAGCAAAAAAAAGAAAAGAAAAAAAAAAGTGACTTTAGTGATATAGAAAGAGGCACCAAACAACTATATCTCCTCTCCTTTACAAAATGAAAAGAGTTCTGAAAAAGGCCACATAAATTAGCCATCATGGATTGATTGTGGTCCCTTCATGGATGCTATAGGGTTTTTGGGCGATACGATACGAGTATCACCTACAGAACTCTGATAGCAACACCCACGTTCTGTCCCTTTCGTTTTTTTCCTCCACTTTTTCCCTGTTTCCTTTTTTATTCTGGTGAGAGCACTTTTTCCCTTTTCTAATTTCCCTCTCAGCCCTCCTCATTTCAATTTCAATCATTATTATAATCATCATTGTTCTCGTTCTTTCTCAAAACACATCTTACAGCACCAACACTTACAAAAATGACTTGTATTAGTTAGTACGTAGACCACCAATACAGTCGCGCTATTTTACATCTTTCAATAGGACACGTATACTATTTCATAAGTCTTGAATCTTGATGACGTACGAGATAATATTTCTCCGAATACGTGTTTCTCTATAATACTATCATTTGGCCAAGATCCCCATTTTCTCAATCTTAATCTTCAATTTAGGTTAGGTGTTGAAATCATCACTTTCTTTAAAGCTCCTGCCAATATGATTTTGACGTGTCTTGCTTGGCATTGTCCACGTTGATGGGGGCGACGTGCAGCATACCCAAAAAATGGACAAACTTCCTCAGCTCCATCCTTAGTACTGTATTATTTTTATACAAATTTCCAAAGTTTAATGACTTTTTCCAAACTTTTATTTTCCTCATGATCATTTTTATAATATTTTCTCAAATATTGACAGAATTGGTCATAAGGACCAA
This sequence comes from Spiraea crenata, assembly GCA_033992175.1. Classification (NCBI taxonomy): domain Eukaryota; kingdom Viridiplantae; phylum Streptophyta; class Magnoliopsida; order Rosales; family Rosaceae; genus Spiraea; species Spiraea crenata. Next base: position 6,928,255 of record JAVBHV010000046.1, read on the forward strand.
TCAATATGTCCACTGATCTTTCAATATGGCATAATTGAAGCCACCATCTTGAGGCAGGAAAGTTGAGGTTGAGGTACATATAATCATGAAAAATCTTTTGGAGATGAACTAAGAAGTGATCTTTCCTTAATACTCACAACTCCGCTGCTTTTGAAGTTCTATATACAGGAGTTCATCGCGCAAGTTGGATTAAGAGTATTTACTCGTATATATTTAATTTTCATTCTTCTATAGAGATTTATCATTAGAAGCAATTAAATCGAAGCTTGACATCTCAATATTTGCAAATCATGTGCTGCATTCCAAAAAAATATTTGATGCAACGAATAATCTAAAGTGAATAGTGCCATAAACGACAATACCACATTAAAACAAAACAGTGTGGCAGCTATAGGCCATTCCAATTCATTATCAGGTATAAATTTGACCTGCAAAAACAGAAAAAAATTCTTCGCTTGTGTAAAACTTTGTTGGGGATAACAGTAAAACTAGCATAAAACTGTAGCAAGCTTCAATTTTCTTTCATAGTTTACCCCTATAATCAGCTAAAACTTTTTTCTATTTTTTTGCATAACAGTAAAAATTCATGTGGTCAGTGGTCCGGATATGGACATATACACCGACCTGCATCTTTTGACCAGTCGAAGTGTAGAAGTTTGGCATCTGTTGAGGAATGTATGGTACAAAAGTCAGAAAATCTGATCCTGATGTTCTTGTTTTGACTGCCTAGTTCCTACCTACTACAATTTGCCAGGTAAATTCCAAAAATAGAATGAAATCACCAACTATGAAGCTAAATGCATATTGATACCGGTTTGGTGGTGATTTGGGTTCAATTGGATTCTCTTGTTGGGTAAGTAAGGAAGGTTGCATTGCGAGTTAGGGGTAAACTAATTATATTACTGATCCTACCCACCAACCGGAGCAGTAACTGTCAACAACAACAACCAACTATAATTATCTTAGATTAGCCATTAGCATCTCAAAAAGGCCGAAAATTAGGAAAGAAAAGGGTATATGTGCCATTAGTTGTATGGATTTACTTCGAAATAGGAAAAAAAATAAGTAGGGGTGTAAATGAGCCGAGCCGAGCCGAGCACCAAGGTGCTCAAGCTCGGCTCGCACAAAATTTATGAAGCTCAAGCTCGGCTCAAGCTCGCATAAACTTCATGGCTGAAAGCTCAAGTTCGGCTCATTAAAAAATTGCGAGCTCGAGCTTAGCTCGGCTCGGCTCATTTACGATGCGAGCTCGAACGAGCCGAGCTTTTGATCGAGCCCTCGGCTCGGCTCGTTGGGCTCATTTGTCAAAACAATAATTAAAATAATGACTGTCTTTTCTTTACTTGTCAACGATTTGTTTGTTTGTGCCTCTTCGTTGTTTTCAATTCAATGTGCATTGGTTATATACAAAAGATAACTATGGTTAAGGTTTGCAAGTTTTTTAATGGGCTGGACTTTTAATTTAATTTAATATTTATAATATTGAAAGCTACTAATAAGTAATATTATTAATTTATATATATTAAATTACGAGCCGAGCCGAGCTTTAATGAACGAGCCGAACGAGCCAAGCTTGAGCCGGCTCATATATATACGAGCTTCTCATGAGCTTTATGAGCCGAGCATGCCAAAGCTCAAGCTCGGCTCAATTTTTAAATGAGCCAAAAAATAAGCTCAAACTCAGCTCATTTTTGTAACGAGCGAGCTTGAACGAGCCGAAAACGAGCCGAGTCCGAGCCGAGTCCGAGCAGCTCGAGCCAATTTACAGCCCTAAAAATAAGGCTAACAGTAAGGGGTAACATTTAAATCTTGAACAGAGAATTAATTAAGCTGATGTAATTCTATCAATGTTCCTATCAATCAAACGAAAAGTAAGCAACAGTCGATAACAACTAACTAGTTATGTTAGATTAGACAAGTGTCATCTCCAAAAAGCCACAAAATTAGGAAGAGAAAAAGGGTAATGTGCCAATAGCTACATGAGTTTGCTTGAAAAACAAGAAAGAAAGAAATAAAGCAAAAAGTGTATGAAAAGAGGAGGAAATTTGGTAAAGGATGCCAGTTGGGAAATGAAAATGCATGATGCATGTTTGTAACTTTGTTACATAGTCAAGGGAGACATGAAGGCAGGGATTGGGGGGAATTGACTGAATTAGGATTAAAAAATTGGGTCGGCTATTGTTTCTTGTTCTCATTCACCATTGGCTGATTGGCTCATTGTTCGAGCGCCCCCAATATTCATCATCTATCTAGTACAGGCACCATGTGAGCATTCTCTTTTCAATTAGGTTAACAAGGTTCGAGAGTCCCATTGCAATGTAGTGTTATTTAATAATAGAATGATGAATGAAACAAATTATTTCGATTAAGTGAAATTTATGAGTTAGCCGTGCCTTTCACCCTTTATCGTTGGAAGGGTTTCTTTCGTAAATTATCAAATGTTGGTGCATGCCTCTATGGTATGTTGGTAACAGAGAATTGATATTGCCAAGGAAGCACCTTTATCTGGCATAACGCAAACTCCAACGGTGTCGTTTACTACTCGGGACTAGTGGGTCCTGAATGATTCATTGCTTGATGCTTGACACGTACATCAACTTTCAAGTTTACAACGGGAACGGATCCTCTGTTGATCCTTCCCTCTGTTGGTCCGGTGTTGATCCGGCCAAACGGCGTGGTTCCGGTCACTTAATCAATGATCGGAACCGTTGAGTTTGTAGGTAATATAGTCAAGATCATCTCCACAAAAAATGAATAGATTCCGACATCGTTTGATCACCTAATTGTGTGAAACATGCGCAGAATATACGAACGGTCCAAATGTGTGACTATACTAGCCGTTCATATATTCCGTATATGTTTCACACAATTAGGTGATCAAACGATGTCGGAATTGATTCATTTTTTGTGGAGATGATCTTGACTATATTAGCTACAAACTCAACGGTTCCGATCACTGTTCATTGTCGTGGAAGGTGGCCGTTTGGCCGGATCAACACCGGACCAACAGAGGTTCCATCAACAGAGGAGCCGGACCCGTTTACAACCATGGAGCTTTCAATAGGTTCCCTCTGGCTTTTTGCACAGCTGATCCTCACTCACTAGCAAAGCAAGCAACCAAACCTAAAGAAATAAAAACTTTAGAATTTTCTTTCTACAAAGCGTTCGACTAAAGAACTCTTGATATGTATATTCATTTTTGATTCATATAGTTGCAGTGATACTATCAATCAATATATATATTCGTTAAACGTCTTTTGTTTGGTTTTTCTTTTCTTCTTCCTTTGTACTCCATTTGTTTGACAGTTTGTCAAACTCTTTTATTAAATAAAGCATTCAGTAAAAAAAACGTCGGATTTGGAGAAAAATTAATAATTGATTTCTGTTAAGCTCAAAGAGTAAGTTTTTTTTGGACAAAGCTCAATGAATAAGCTTTGGTTTGGTAGGGGTGTATTTTCATGCTAGAAGGACTTTTGTATGCTATGGAGTGAATATTCTACAGAAAAGAAAATTACTATTTGGGTTCTTGTAGAGAGAGAAAGCAAACACTACAAAACACTTTTTTGCTGCTCTGAACATTTTTGTGAGTTTATGAATCACTTTCCTGTTCTCACACAATAGTCTCCTAACTGTGTTTTACAGTGGGTTTTAGCTCAACTAATCACCTGGATTTGCTTAGCTCTCTCAAAACCCATTTTGAGTGAACACACTCTAGGTTTGTGGGGCAAATGGTTTTTTGACTTTAAAGAGCTTCTTCCCACTTTCATTTTTGCCTCTCTGCACCCAGTTAAAAAGGTACTTTCATGCTCATCTCTTTCCCCCTGATTGTTGTTCTAGTACAATTATATTTGCTCATTTTGTTCACTATTTGAAGTTTCTTGTTACACTATCATTTTTCTGCTTTAGTAGGTGTTCATGTGAGTGGTTCAATCTCTTGGGTCATCACTTATTTGATTGTATTCACCTGTTTTGAGCTCATTTCAGTGGGTTTTTGCTAGATTTGGGATCTGGGTTTTGCTTAGATTTGGGTTTTGATAGTGTGTTTTTTTTTTCAGCGAAAAGCAAGCTCTAGAGGAATCAATCATGGCAGGCGGCGGAGGAGGCGGCGGTGTTGCCAAAGTCGAGGAGCCACAGCCGCACCCACCAAAAGAACAGCTACCCAATGTTTCTTACTGCATTACTAGTCCACCTCCATGGCGTGAGTACCTCTAATCCACATTCAGTTGCCTTGTTTATTGTTATCGTAATTTAGATTCTCAGCTCTAAGGTTATTCATGGTGGATCTTTACTTTCAAACTCTGATTCTTTTTGGATCTTTTTTGGTATATCTCAGGCAGGTTTTTGATAATCTCTCTTTAATTTATTTTATTTTGGATACGAGATTCATGTTTTTAATTTCTGGAAGCATCTTTTTCTCTGTTCACTATTTTTTCTTTGGTAGATACTGCTTTTCAAAAAGGAAATGGAAAGTAGAAATTCCATCTCCTTTTTTTTTTTCAGAGAGAACTTTCGTCCCCTTCTTTTTCCTTTGTTTATTTTTGAAGTAGTGTTTCCGTATTGGAATCTTCATATGTTTATGTAGCTGATTTGTGCTTCGTTGATTAAGATTTCATACTATTTTCGGAACGTGCTATCTTGTTTTGCATTTGGTTATGCACTAAGCTATGTGGCCAACTGTAGTTTCCTGGAAACCAGATTGACTTTTTTCTTGGTGTTGATCGGGTGCCTGTAAAATTTTCTCATCACTCTTTGTGCCAGCAATGGCTTTATTTTATTATTTGGTAATGTTGCTCCAAGTTCTGTTTGACCGTATTCATCTAATTAAGAATAAGTTTGACTATGGTGGTCTCGCATTGCAGCTATTGGGTTTTTATCATCTGAAATGTGATTGAGAATCATTACTTTGAAATCCCGTTGTTACTTCGTATGTTATTCATGAAAATTAACAGTGACTAACGAAATCATGGGACAATTCTGGTGCAGCTGATGCTATTCTCCTTGGTTTTCAACATTACATTGTCATGCTTGGAACTTCAGTTCTCATTCCCACTGCTCTTGTTCCCCAGATGGGAGGAGGAAATGTAAGGCCTGGAGAACTTTTTGCATAAATTCTAAGCGATGCCGTTCAAGTGCTGTGTTTTGCTAAAGTTGACCACCTGATATTTACATATATCTGTCCTTTATTGCTGTTACAGGAGGAGAAGGCCAAGGTGATCCAGACCCTACTCTTTGTAGCTGGTTTGAACACATTGCTACAGTCATTGTTTGGGACTAGACTACCAGCAGTGATTGGAGGATCATATACGTTTGTCCCCACCACAATTTCAATCATATTAGCTGGTCGGTTCAGTGATTCTACAGATCCTGTGGAGGTTTATTCTGAAACAAATCTCGTTTTACTTGGTAGTCAATTTATAGAAATTACGCGTTTGTCACTGGGTGTTCAACATGCAATGTGTCTGGTAACAATTGTTTTCATTTGTGTCATGCAAACTGGCTGAAGAGCATATGCTAAATGCTGATAACTAATAGATTTACCTTACAGTAGATTTACCTTTCTGCACAATCTTGACTGTAAGCTTTTAGCTTGTAACTAAGGTTTAATTTCTTTTGTTTCAGAAATTTAAGAGGATAATGCGGGCAATTCAGGGTTCTCTTATTGTTGCTTCAACTCTTCAGATAGTCTTAGGCTTCAGCGGTCTTTGGCGTAATGTTACAAGGTTGGTTCTAAAACTCGTCAGATAGTCTTACGCTTCACTGGGACTGTTTCATGCTGGTTAAAGCTCTTTAAATCTTTTTCTTCTTCAGGTTTCTAAGCCCACTTTCAATCGTTCCTTTGATAGCTCTAGTTGGTTTTGGACTCTATGAGTTAGGGTTTCCAGTGGTAAGTGTTCTTCTGAGATGCTTACACACATACGGTGATAATGTTCTCATAGTTATTTATTAATGCTTGTCCTTGGTATTTAGCTTGCCAAATGCGTGGAGATCGGACTGCCAGAGCTTGTCATCTTAGTATTTGTTTCTCAGGTAATGATCCTTAAATGCATGATATGCAAGTATCCTGGTTAAGTCTCTTGCCTTTGCGGCTTTTATATTTGTGACCTGATGGGAAATAATTCTTGTAAGGCTAATACTCTACTGTTTTGTGATGCAGTATATGCCCCACATAATTCACAAAGGGAGATCTATATTTGATCGTTTTGCTGTCTTATTTTCTGTGGTGATTGTATGGATTTATGCTCACCTACTCACTGTTGGGGGAGCATATAACAATACAGGCCCAAAAACACAGGCAAGCTGCCGTACTGATCGTGCTGGGCTTATAAGTGCTGCTCCATGGTTAGTATGAAATGTGTTCTTGATATGGTTTTGACATTTTTTCTGTTGTAATCCTTGCACGCTTAAATTGGTACCTAATTTCTTGCAAATGAATACTTATTGGAGCTCGGCTTTGCAGGATAAGAGTTCCCTATCCCTTTCAGTGGGGAGCGCCTACATTTGATGCTGGTGAAGCCTTTGCTATGATGGCAGTCTCTTTTGTTGCTCTTGTTGAGGTTTGCTCTCTTTACTTTGTTTCGTTGTCTTAAATTGGTATAAGATCATGACTTAAAGGTTGCCCGTTTCTCATGTCTATGTGATGATAAAACAGTCCACTGGTGGTTTCATTGCTATATCAAGGTATGCTAGTGCAACTCCAGTGCCACCTGCTGTTCTGAGTCGTGGAGTTGGTTGGCAGGTATGAAAGCTTTCCTGAGTTTTAATGTATCTTTTCTTAAAAGAAACAAATTTTAGTTTTTATATTCAGCAAAGCACAGGTGTCTTATCGCACAGAGAATACTCTTCTGGATAAACATCTGCGATTCTCTTTCAAACCTGAATGTGTCATCAATCTATAAAGGGATATTAGCCAATTTGTCCCTTCAACTTGTACCTTAGTTTTGATTTGCCCCCTTAACTTGTACTTTGGAAAATTAACCCCTTTAACTTGCATTTTTAGCTAATTGCTCCCCTTGCAGTCAAAATTAACATACTCTTATCTAATTTTCCGTTAAATAGACTCATGCGACTTGCATGTGAAAAGTTTTTTTTGTCATTCACCATCATCAAGACATTTATATGCTATTAATTGGGTTGAAGTACGTCGACACCATGGATGGCTTTGCCGGTCCCAAGAAGAAGTTGACGAAGAAAAAGAGCAACAAACATAATAAGATGTCCATTACATATAGGTTACGTAACTCAATTTGATGGAATTAGATTAATTTTAGACGGAAATGGGGAAATTGGCTAAAAATACAAGTTAAGGGGGTTAATTTTCCAAAGTGCAAGTTGATGAGGCAAATCAAAAGTAAGGTACAAGTTAAGGGGGCAAATTGGCTAATTACCCATCTATAAATTAGCTGACTTTTTGCCAGATCGATGCTTATATGAAAACTATGATAGAATTGTTCTTTTCTTTGCATGTTCCATTCACTAGTGCATATTGACTGTTGGTAAATTCATATTCTCCCAAACACTCCTGCACTTCTGTGTGGAAGTACCTGAGGGAGGTAGAATTGCGCTCCCCTTTTACAATTGTAGAGTAACTGTATAATATGTATTCTCAGGGAGTTGGTATTCTGATTTCGGGCCTGTTTGGAACTGCGACTGGATCCTCAGTAGCTATGTAAGACTTTATGTTTTTATACGTTTTCCTTTCAGTAAGTTGATTTTAGATTTTCTACCGTGTTCTGAGACTTCCCTTCGTCTCTGAGCAGAGAGAATGCTGGTCTTTTGGCTTTGACGCGTGTTGGCAGTCGAAGGGTTGTGCAAATATCTGCTGGGTTCATGATATTTTTCTCCATTCTTGGTAAGTTAATGTTGAGATATATTTGAAAAGAATGTATGATGTCACTTGGCATAATATTACTCAACATTCGTCTACGTACAGGAAAATTTGGAGCAGTCTTCGCATCAATCCCAGGGCCTATCTTTGCTGCTTTATATTGTCTTTTCTTCGCTTATGTCGGTATGTGCAGCTCACTCAACATGTTAGCAATCTAATATATGTGGAAAACGAAAATTGATTCACTTTCTTACCTGAATTTTAGTTTGATGTTCTTGTGTTTCATCATGCATCCACAGGTGCAGGAGGTCTTAGCTTCCTTCAGTTCTGCAACTTGAACAGTTTCAGAGCAATGTTCATCTTAGGCTTCTCCATTTTCATGGGTTTGTCTGTGCCACAGTACTTCAATGAGTACACCGCTATCAATGGTTATGGCCCAGTTCACACAGGAGGAAGATGGGTAAGCACTACTATACCATGTGTAGCTTTCATTAAATCATGTAATGATCTCGTCACTGACATAAATTTTCATCTGTATTTGGCAGTTCAATGATATGATCAATGTCCCTCTACAATCAGAAGCTTTCGTTGCGGGTTGTGTGGCATATTTCCTGGACAACACACTTCACCGCAAGGATAGTTCAGTAAGGAAAGACAGGGGTAAGAATTGGTGGGACAAGTTCAGATCCTTCAAGGGAGATTCGAGGAGTGAGGAGTTTTATTCACTTCCATTCAATCTAAACAAGTACTTTCCATCCGTATGAAACATTCGGTGCTGAATTTAAAAGTTGGGGGCTTTAGGTTCTTGTTGTATCGATCCATTCCAAGTTATGAATAACTTATGTTTTGGCCTCCTACTTTGGTAATCTGTTTTTGTTACACGCTTAGCAAATATATAAGCTAATCTTTTTCTCTTTTCTTTTTTTTTTCTGAATAGGATATGCAATTAGTGCATTTATTTCATTAGATTCCTTGCTGTAAATCCAACTGGGGATGTCAATTAGCATTTGAAGCAATTTGCTTGCTCTCTCTAATTTCATTTTATATTTCAATTTCACTTTTCTTAAATATATTTTTCCCGTTTATGTTTTGGATCCCCACATCTGATATTTCTGAAGAACGTCTGCAAGTTGAACTAGTACTTTGGAATATATGAAGGAATTTTTTTTAATTTTTTATCTGAGTTATGGTGAGCAAAAAATGAGTACTTTTAAGTTACTTATAACCCAAATCCAAATCAATCAGCAACTTCTTAGAGCAAAAATTTAGCGTTTCTTCTGAAACTTCCAGCTTGCCTTGTAAATTGACCATGAGTTGATTGCTCAAAATGACAGTCAACTAGTAACCAAAATGTGCTGGGATTCCTTATTCATTTGGGAAAAGGTCGAAATTTCATGACGAGTATTTCTATAAACACTCTTTGTTCACCATATTATAAGATGATGATTCATTGATTCAAATTGGGGAGTACTTTAAACATCATTTGGTGATCAAATCTTGCGAATCTAAGCATTATTGTTTCCAAGTTCCAAGTTTCACTAATTGGGTTGGGAGATGGTGAAGGGTGATGAACCAGACAACCCATATTTCCATTTGATAAGTTGACTTGGGCCAATAAACAACTTTACAAACTTCACCCGATGGTTTCGGTACGGAAGAAAGCACATAGGTGCTTTGTTAGAAGACAATTTCACCCAATTTAAGCACTTATTTTTCAAACATTAGGGATTTAAAAACCGATAAAACTGCTAAAAATACAGGTGGGGAGGATTTCATTAGGATATCTTCTTGGCTTTTGGTCACAGATTAGGGGAACACAAAATGGAAGAAACAAAAAACCAGCAAATTAATCAAATCCCACCACAACATCCTATTTGCTGTTTGGTATGCAAGAAAATTGGAAATACAATAGAAATGACAATGCATGGACCTACACAAATTAATACACAATGTGAAAGAAACCAAAAGGCCAACTTCAAATCCTACAAAAATTTCCAGAAAATACTGTTTCTTGCTGTTTGGTGGAGGTCTAAATACAAGGTCAGATAGCAAGGGGAATGACAATAATATGGGGGCCTACAACTACAATGTCAATATAGGTGTTGCATTCATGATCCACCCACCTTCAATTTTCAGGAAAAGGAGAATAAACTCAATGCCATCCATTCGTTTTGTGCAAGGATAAAAATGCAGAGACTTGAAAAGTTGTTGGATATTTGGTCAATTTTGTTGATGGATAAAAGTCAAAAGGGTCAATATCTTTCATTTAATGTTGAAATGGTTCCAGTCCCCTTGTGATTAGCCAAATCTTAATAGATTACTAGTACTATTGACAAAACTTCTCGTTTTTTAAGGGGGTTTTCTGGGAGTAAGAATTAAGGGGGTTTTCTGGGAGTAAGAATTGTTAACAATCTAGCCGCTAATGTGAATGTTTCTATTCACTTGTAGTCTTCAATAAAATTTACCGTTGTGACAATAAAAATTCTGAAGACAAAAGTCAAACTTCAATCTTTTTTTTTTTTTTTTTTTATCAAAATATTTATAGGGTTTGGCCAGAAAACTAAATAAGGAGTACATACATATACAAATTCAAACCGGGGCCTCTTTAAAAATCTTGCAAAGTACAAGGAAAAAAGTGCTCTATACTCCTGAGGACAAACACAAGCATCCAAACTACGGACAATTACATTCAAGTAAACAATTCCAACTCAAAAAGGCCCAACAACAAAACAACACCAAGCAGGTCCAAACCCAAAATGATTGAAGTTGCTGCAAAACCAAATTAGACAGGATTAGTCAGATCAGAATCAAGCAGATGCAGCGACGTTGACGGCGACCACACAACAACTGATAATGGATCCGACGGAGGACGCATCCATCAAAAACCAACCGGACCCAGATTGGATCGGTGAGCGACGACAGGCGAAAAATAGGCGGTGATGAGACGAAGCTGATGATATGCCTCTGAACATCCCAACCAAACACCTAACAGAACAAAACCAAAAACATAGAATACAAGAAAAATAAACTTCCCAAACACAAGGTTGGGAACGAACAAGAACATCCCAAACACAAGGTTGGGAACTATGCTGAGGCTGTCATGGAAGAGAGGACAAAACTACCACGGTGAGGGGGAGGGGCTCTCACAAAGAAGAGGGAAAATTGGACTCTCACAAGGAGAGAGAGCGGCGGAAAACAGTCAAACTTCAATCTTAGATGCGAAGTAAAAATGTTTGGTTATCTAAGTACTAAATCTCAGGCATAGTGGTCAAAGCTCCATAAGGTTCTTTAACTGCAATAATAACTTAGGAAAAATGCTTGTAGCTACAAGAGTCAAAGCTGCGTGATCTAAGAATGATTACTATTGCTCCCTATAATATGGACCTAATATAATGTGGCTTTTCCCAGGTAGATGTCCGAGTTTTAATGACTTGCTTGCTGGATTTGCTGGCTTTCAATGCCATATTTGCCAATTTATGCTTTGTTAATTGCAATCTGAGTATTACTCTTGTTTGTCATGTGTTGCATATTTCAAGATTTTGAAATGTACAATTTGGCACGTGATATCATGACATGGGATGATCAAGCATGTGGTCTGGTTTGATATTCTAGAAAAATGTAAAAGAAGAAAGTGTAAAGAGTAATTTACATCAAGAACAAAATTGTATACATAATTTGGACTAAAATCTAGGTTTAGTAAAACAATATGTGACAGTTCACACAAGTCTTTGAATTCTGTGGTATAACATTTATCTCGGGGGTCATAGCCACACTTGAGTTTTTACCCCTGTGTGTTGTTAGATAGGTGGGAGATATAGGAGGGACCAAATCAATTGGTAGCCATATTTTTGGAGGACAGGAAATCTGAGAATTTGGAGGCTCCACTTGTTTTGATCGAATATGATCACCATTGTTGGCTCCAAATTTCAACAACCGAGCATGGAACCTTTAGCGTGGTCCCCTGACCCAAATGCAAATGATATGTGCATAGGGCAAGCATGGCATGGAGGGATATTTGAACACAATAATTTCTCATTTCCATGAGTTCTCATTATGTGATCATGCCAGTCAGCTCTAAATTCCAAGCTTCAAATAATGCATACCAAAATCTTATGATTATAAGATAAGAGACCCTTTTGCATTGCAAGTGCATCAAATGTTTTGACCATTTGAATTACGAACAATCATATATCAGTTAGAGCCTCCAAATTTCTATAAAGTTCCTATAATAAACGTAGTGAGAAGTTCGCTTAGAATACATTGAAACTGTACGATACTGGCACTATTGGACAATGGAAGCTAGCTTGGCCATTGACGATGTATGTCTCTTGTACTAATTTTAACCAAATTTCTAGGTATATCCACCATCAATTGCATATATTATGATCGATTGCTCACATGCATATGTGTATAGGTAACGTATCTAGTTCGATATTATTAATCTTCTACATTTATGTGGGCGGACCTCTAAAAATCGATTTAATATGAATGAGAGGTCTACCAGAAATTGGGCACACAACGTAATCAAGTGATTTGGCATAGGTCTGCAATCTGATCAATTTGACTGCATTTCAATATTCCAACTTTAATAACGCTAATGATCAGATGAGATCGAATTCCTAAGAGATGAGCATGAGATCTTCTCATAAAAAAAAAAAGAGATGAGCATGAGATTGTTTTTTTCTGCGGTAAAAGAGATTGCTTTGGATGGCCGCCAGGGAAAGCAAATGAAAAAGCCATAAGCAGAAAGCCAAAAATCCACAGCTTTCAACTTTGGCTAGAAGTCCTTTTGTAACGTAAATCAGAGAATATGACCAAAGTTCGATGGCCTAGCTAAGCTCACATGCCACAACACCTACTCATTAACGTGTTCAAAAGCCTGAATTTCTATTCAAAGTAAGCATGGCTTGGTGGGGGCCCCTATCAAGAAACGCATAAATATATCTAAGCTTCTTCAATTTTTTTTTCTTTTAGTTTTTTCACTTCGAAAACTGAAAATTGAAAACTATTTCCATGTTGGTCTTGTTTGGTGGCCAATGCGAAACGGCATGAAAACGTTTTCCAGAATGGTGTCCGCAACAAGCATGAGGGCGTGCACAGGATATTTGATTATTTTGATTAATGGATGCTCAAGGAAAGGGTGGTCTTCTTCATTTGTGGTCCTCTAGAATTATTTTTATACAAGGGGCAAGATAGCTTTCAAATTTGTTTTTGTTTATAAATTGAAAAGTCACAACTTAGGTAGGCCTTGCGATGGCTATACCGGAATGTGATGTTATTAATTCACATGAGTAGATTGTGAATTGATCACTTTTTTGGTATGAATTTGATAATAAAGAGAGCAAAAATGGTTTATCTTGCCATAGACAATTACAATTCTAATAAGGGACCCTTACGAATCTTTATTCTTTATGTAAATTTTGAAGTAAAATGTGTGATGTTTTCTATTTTTATCTTAAGGTTATCACCATAGATGCAATAATAATCGGGTCATTATCACTTGATATAACTATTTAGATGAAATAGACAGATTCACATTCCCTTCATATATAGGATCCATAATGAATTATCGTTGTATGTGGTCCATCTATTATGGTATAAAGATTCATATCAACATTTTCATCGAATCTTATTACAATGTATGAATTAAAATGCATTTCGATCTTAAGTTTATCACTAAAGATGAGAGAACAATAGGATCATGATCACATGATATAACTATTTAGATGAAATAGATAGATTCACGTTCACTTCATATATTGGATGCATAATGAATTATCGGTGTATGTAATCCATCGATTATGGTATATATAAAGACCCAATATCAACCATTTCATTGAAATATATTACAATGCATGAGTTAATTACTTACATGATCATAATGTTATATTACTCTGTATAATTTCTCAGTCTGTCGGCCAAGTGACATGAGTAACGCACAACCCTTTCCACATACTCCGACGAACAAACGCCAGACGACTTGTGTCAAATCAAATGTAACGCATCTAATTAAGAAAAGAAACCATAATTAGCTAACAAACATCAGATACAACCTCAAGGCTCTTCATCCAATCACACATCACCACCTCACAAAAAAAATAGAACAATTATGCCCAAACTACCCCTTATGTTTTGTTTGTTTTCATTTTGCATTATATTTATCAGAAGTAATCAGAAGCTTGATTCACAAAACATGACAACATAAGTGGGTGTTGGTGGTGGCTATAAAGAGCTGGTTCCAGAGCCCAAACCACCTCCTCCTCTGCTTCATCTTCTTCCAGTTCATCAAAAACACAGAAAAAAGTGGGCAAAGATGGGAAATTGCCAAGCCATTGATGCAGCCACTCTTGTAGTCCAACACCCAAGTGGCAAAGAAGAGAAGTTCTACTGGTCAGTGAGCGCAAGTGAAATCATGAAGATGAACCCCGGCCACTATGTTGCTCTGCTCATCTCCACAACCTTGTGCAACCCTTCCTCCGCCGCCAACGAAAAGGATTCCGGCAAGAATTCCGACCACAACAACAACAACACTAATTCAGTTCGATTGACGCGCATAAAGCTGCTTAGGCCGACTGATACTCTTGTTCTTGGACAAGTTTATAGACTCATCACTACTCAAGGTTTGTACTTCTGCTTGCCTAATCCTTCCTAACCGTTCGTTGTTACCGACTTTTTCGGTTTGTAGTGATTAATTTGGTTTTTTTGGGTTGTGGGTTTTTAGAGGTGATGAAGGGGTTGTGGGCAAAGAAGCAAGCAAAGGGGAAGAGACATCAGTTGGAGGCAGAGCAGCCAAAAGAGGGGGTGAAGGCAGCTAGAGCTGGAAGATCTGAGGCTTCTGAGCTGGAGAAGGACAACCAGGTAATTAGTTTTTCATTTAACTAAGTTTATCTCCTTGTTAATTAATTTGATTCTCATCTCACTAATCATCCACTTGAGTAGATTAATTACATACACGGTGTTGTTGGGTCAGTGGTACAATACAAACAAAAGTTGACAAGTTTATAAGGCTCGATTTTTAACTTGTTGCCTATATAGTCAAACAAAGGTTAATACTTCGGGCCGACGGTAACTTGTTGGCTTTGTAGTGCAACAAAATATAAGCAAAGATTAGTAGGTCTTGAATTAAACTGACACCCGAATTAGACCAAAGAAATGGAGAAATCACATACATGTTCATTTCATTCTTGTTAATTATGTCGAGCATTATTCAGAATAGAACTTAGTGAAAAACAAGATTCTTTGTGTTTGGTAATCAGCATAAAATCAGGGAAAGAGCATTGAGGCTCCTTCTTCAACTGCCTGAATCATTAAGTAGATAAATAATGAACAAAATGCTTGAACTCCTTGGGGTAATGGGCTAAATGAATAAACAAGTAGCTTAGTGGTCAACAATAAGCTAACAAGTATGTCAATAAAGAATTCAATGAACACCAATAAAGAAATTAGTGAATTAATTGAGCTGTTGAATCCCTATGACTCGTGCGAATTATATAATTTTCTATCAATTCGAACTTAAAAGCTCCTTCAACGATTATTTAAATGAGTCTGTTTAAGTGAGTCGATTAATCGTGTTATATGTTTCAACAGGTGGCTAAGCATGAGAGATCGGGACACCGACCAAGAACATCAACATCAACTCATCACTCTGCGAGTACAGCCAGGTCAAGAACATGGCAACCCTCATTGCGCAGCATCTCTGAGGCTACAAGCTGATACGTTAATGTGTCCTAATCTTGCCACATGGCGCGTAAGCAGCGGTGGACAAATGGAAATCAATTGGTGATTCGACGGCAGACGATCAAAGCCTCTTCTGCGTGGATAACTTGTTGAAGTGGTTTTGAGCTGAAAAATCAGTAGGGTACATTTAAGGGGGCCGGTAGAAAATTAAATGATCATAGACTTTTTCTTGAGGTGGAGTTCTGAGTAAGTTGTGTATAGAAAAGGGTGGAATGGAATGCCTAGAATCTATGTAATGAAGAATTTTCTTTATAATTTTAGTTCAAGAAGAAAATTGCTTGGATTTCATGAATGCAAGCCCCTCAAAAACTCCTCCAAATCAACTATTATTGCACATGACTATCGTCTTAGTGCATTATTTGATTTATGGTTTTGCTTCTTGAAGTGTCTCAATCAAAAGAAGAAACTATGGAAAATCAACGGGTAGTTGTGTATTGTACTACAATGTTGTGGAAGAGAAATAACACTAATTTTTATTAATAAGAGAGTTTTCTCTTTCACGACACTAACTTTTATTATAAAGAAAATATCAAATAAAATAACACTAATTCTTACCAATAAGAAACAATATTAAACAAAATGACACTTTCAAATAATCACCAAATGTTCTGCTTGCTAAATCTCAGATACATATTTTCAATTCCATGGTACCTCTACCTCTGGGAAAGCTGCGGTCACAGATGAAATGCTGCAATTTATCATGCAAGCGAAGAAACAAATTATATCCCAGGGGCGGCAGAAAGGAAAAGCTTAACTTGCATGCCTGCAGCTAGGCATATTGTAATCATATTTATCGCTCCATTGGGGACATAATTATATAATTAAAGATCAAAGTGATGAAATATATAAGCATCCAACTGCCAAAAGCATTTCTGAAGCAGCAACATTGAGCAATAAAATGTTCCAAAGTGACCTTTAATCATCAAGCTTGTACTTTTTGACATCTTCTGCTGCACTGGTAAAGAAGGAAACTTCCCATACAACAACATTATTGGTTCCGGCCTTTCTGACAAAAGGTAAGAGAGAGATCCTATATTTGTTGAGAATGTGTTTTGATAAAAGTTTCACATTGACTAGTGAAGCGACCTTTGTGGTATTCATAAAGGATTGAGCTACTCCTCAATTATCAATTGGTTTTGGGGTGGAACATCAATTTCCTTCATGGTATCAAAGCAAGGTTGCTCACGTGTTGGCCTCCATGTCCCCAGTGTGTGTTGTTCAAGCGCATTGGCTTGAGAGTCACCATGCGTGAGGGGGCGTGTTGAGAATGTTATGTGATAAAAGTCCCACATTGGCTAATGAAAGATCCTTAGTGGTATTCATAAAGGATTGAGTTACTCCCTCTATTACCAATTGATTTTGAGGTGAAACTTCAATTTCCTTCAATATTAACTCTACTGTGTAACTGTGTTCACCATTTTCGATCCACCATATGTGAATAGTAACTTTCCGTGACATTGTGTTGATCACATTAAGATTTCTCCGTATATAGCAAAGCAAAATATGGTGTTTTTTGCTTTCCTTTTTGTTTAACTTTATATATAAACAAACCATATTCAGCAATGGAATATTTGGCTCCACTTCACAGGAAAGCTTTTTAGGTAGGACGATTGCAAACAGCTCACCAAAGGCTACTTTTGTTTAGGCATGCAACTCACTCAGTTGATAATTATGCATTTGGAGGGTCCTAAGATTCCATTGGAATTAAATCAAATCCCACTTTCGATGTGTGGGAAATCATGCGTTTTCCATTGTTGCACAAACTCACAGAAGAATCACACAAAAATTGTCTGCATTTTGCCTTTTGGAAACCCACTGTCATATGTGCTGGGATTCTCATCCCAGGCTATACCCCCTTTAGAGAACATTAACAAGTTCTGTTGTTTGCTTATCTCGGGTGCAGTGCGTCCATCTTTGTATCTCACTCATCATTTATCTGGGTTGATGGAGATCAAGGATGAATTGTGGAAGTTTTTCTCCTTTGACTGTGTTTGATAAACAGAGTCACTCGAGAGATTCATGAATTGCATCCAAATTCCCAAATGCAAAGTAAACACCGGATTGGAATGGAAATGGAAATGATTTCCATTCTTTCATTCCCATTCCTATGAAGTTTTGATCAAGCCATTCCTATAAAGTAAATATGCCATAAAGTACTAAAGTTTTTCGGTATCCAATTCAATTTGACATGAATCTGGAAAATCCACCAAAAGTCCAACGATATAGCATCAGGAATTAGTCTTTGGTTTGAAGAAAACAACCAGCTCTTTATGCAAGAATACTAATTTATGCCCCATGAATTGTTAAGGCCATCAACTCAGAGACTCATATATTATGTATCGTCTTAGAAATGAAACCATGGCAAAGATCGAATGTGACACAGATATTTTGGAAAATTGCTGTTTTATTGGAAAACTAGACATTAGCTCGCTGTATATCATCCATTCAAACTCACACTGAAAAATTTGCACGAAAGTGCAAAACAAATATTAGTACTTACAACACGTTACACTGAAGTATAAGAGGGAACCCCAATAGCTCTTCTGGTATGCTACAACAGTTGCATCGAACTCTCGTTTAGAATGTTTTGATCGAATTACTAATCCTCTGTGTTCTCAGTCACCTCTTTAACTTCCTCATGCTTGCTTAGTTGGCTGAAGTTTCCCTTCTCCTTGAAGAGTTGGCTATGGTGATGCCTACAGTAGAGACGATGCTCATGAGCTACATAGTTTGACGGACTGATAACACAGCCTCCATGGGCGCACCTGAAACAAGGCTTATGGTATGATGTGCCATCAACTGCCACCTGAAAATAACACAATAACGTTAACAATAGCAGGATTTTACAATGTCATGCCGCTGATGTTTTCATAATTGCAGTAAAAAGTGAATGAAGGGTTAGGAATTACATCAGATCATATGTATCCACATAGATTGCTTCTATATAAAGGAAGACAGTTCCATGCAAACTGAATACCGAGGACTCAAATGCCTTTTATTTAAATGTGATTATTACACCTTCCTCCTACAATACTCATCGACATGCTGAATCAGAAATTTACCTTTTCAATGGGGTAAACTGTTTTCTTGCAAGCAACACACTTGTCTTGAGTCCCGGCAAATAAGCTAGAAACTCTACTGCTGGCCACCTGAGTAATTTTGCTCACAATTGGAAACAGTTAGCAAGGAGGTTATCAAAAACTTCAAAGATAAGTTATAATAAATAAGAAGGAAACAAAACAAGAATTAGTGAATCAAGGCAGGTACCTGATCAGAAGATCGGTCTCTAACAGTTCTTGGTGTACCTAAAGCACAACAATACAGAAAACAATCGAGATCCAACATTAGAATTTAGCATATTAGGCAATGAAAATACGTCTCAATGTTTAGACAGGTTGTAGCAGCTAATCACCTTCAAAGCTTTTATCCAAGCTTCCGGTCATCTTAAACAGCTGATCAAAGTGTGGCTTGCAATATAAAACACCCTCAAACGACGAATAGTTACTAAGCTGCACAGCACGAAGTATCATAAGGATAGTATGTAAGCCATTTCATAGTTATAATGCCAAGAAAACTGAACTACAACTAGAGAAAGAAAGTAAACCTTTTTCTAGCTTTTTAAGAGTAAAGATTCACAAAATGTGACAAGCCGGTGTTGTGTTTCTGAATAAGATACGGAATTAAATGACAAATCTTATAACCCCTAGTCAGTTCCAAAGACTCTATTTATGAGTTCCTGTGACCGTCCAGGAATTTAGAAGACAGCAGGGATTCATGGTTGGAAATTGAATACACTCAATAATGGCATATTGTTACTAATAGCTAAATCACTAATGGCATATACTGCGATGAAGAAGGCAGTATATTGATATTCTGTAATCTGAACAAGTGTTTCAGTTCAAATTATGAAACAGTCGCTCTTTTACAAGGACGAATAAGTCAAAGTTTCTACCAGACCAACCTAACACTGGGGCATACTAAGATGCAGCAAACCACAATTTATCTCATCTGATAAACAAGCTGCAAAGTATACACTGATAACACCTACCAAAAAAAAAAGAGTATACACTGATAACAGGTATGCTCACTAAGGAATCAATTCAAAAGGAAATCCTTCCAAGAAAATTTGCCAATCTAAATACATTTTGAGATGCATCTCATCAAGAAATCTCAATGCAGGATATAAGATACAGGGCAACAGTATTCCCAGTGGATCTATATGTCCACATCCAAAGATCAATGGCTTCATCTTTCAAGTTGAGATTGTAAAAGAAGGAATTCCCAAGGTTTGTATGCTTCATTTGTATACATTCATTCACCATGATCATGGAATTATATAAGCAAAAGACAAAAACCATCTAGAAAAACCCCATAATTGAGCATAAATTAACATGGTATTCCATAAAAGCATCAAAACCATGAAATCAATGGAAAAGCGAGCATCTTTTTACCTTGAGGGTGCCCTTGCAGTGGTGGCATCTAAAGCAAGCCTTGTGGTAGACTTTGTTGTCAGCAGTGAGCTGATCAACCAAGTATACAGTCTTATCACATGCTTTGCACTTCTGGGTTGTCCCTGCAAATGTTGCCATCTTCCAAAACCCAATAATAATCTTGTCTTCCTCACACAAACCCAAATACCACAAAATTCTCAAACTCAAGAACAACTGAGGCACAAACTTTTCTGTGTTTTCTAAGACCCACAAGCCAAAAAAGACTTTCTTTTCCTTGATAAGCGAAGACTTTATGTTTCTCTCTATTTCAATTTCAGTCCAAGGTTTACAGCTCAGACTTTTTCTAAATTTTTTTCCTTTTAAAAATATTCTTAACAAATAGAACTATAAACCTAAAATAAGTTTAATTTGTATAGAAAAATATTGTTAATTAACTAAATTACAAATTCGAAACAGGGCTTGATTTGCATACATAAAAGTTTCCAAATGGCGTGTGATGGTGATTGTGATGATGGTGATTTTGGAACTTTGGCCCAATCATATTTGCTACCTAACTGGACAAGCCAGGATGCAAGGTTATGATGCCTTGTGCTAGTTCCACCAAACCAAACTTTAACAAATGACCGCTGTATCCTCGGTTGGAGCGTGTCCTTCTGTCGAGTTGCTTTCGGGACATTTTTGGCACACAGATTCGAACATAATTGCGGTCTTTCTGTCGTGCAACTTTACTCCCGCGTCTGACTGATCTTTTTGGACACAACCGCATTTTAGATTTGATAATTTTCCTCTTTTGGGGAAACATGAGTGATTTTTGGTTAGATTTATTCTGCCTCTTGGTACATAATGGACCCTAATTAGGTCGAATTTGACCATTCAAAAGAGAGAGTTAAATTAGAAAAGAAAAGAACCACTTATTTTTTTTTAAAATTTTTTTTTTGTGAAGGTTGTAGCTTTATTAGAAAATTGGTAATCAATACAGATATCATAAACCCCAAAATAAAGAAGACTATCTATCAGGATAAAAGCTGAATCTTACTAAAGATCCGCTACCTGATGATAATCACGGGCAATGATATCAAATTGAAGCTACAAATGTCTAAAAATAAACAGAGTCTAAAGCTAATTGTCAAAATCTGAACTAGTCGTCCGCGAACATCATTCGCCATCCCAAGAAGTTCACTCGGCTTCTCTCGTACCATCAATATAAAATCCGTCACCTACACACCAGAAGATATAATAAGTTTAAAGAAAGAATAGACAAAAGCTAAATGAAAAAAATTTAGGCATAAAGCAAAACTAAAATGAACGTAAGAAAATAAAAAATTATACTAGAAATAAAGTAACTCATCTGAAGAAAATTTAAATACAAAAGTAACTTATCTAAATAAATTAAATTTAAATTGAACACTTATCTGATGGTTAGAAAAAACCACAGACGTAAAAATTGCAAAGCAGTTGGGTATCTACAAGGCAGTTGGCAAATTGAAATTCGAAAACTTATCTGAAAAATGGCAATAATTGAAATCAATCGTTCCACCGAAAATAACCACTTATTCGAAAATAAGAAAGAAAGAGATAATAGAGGGACAAGAAAGTGGTACTACCACTACTCTACTCTTGTGTGAAAGTGTTAACGTAAATAAATACTGCATATTTTTCACCATGAAAATTAACAATGCTCCACATTTTAATATGCAATCTCACCCCAACTATTTATAGTATACTCGAATCTGCTTTAATAATTTGAAGTCACATGGACTTGTCTGGAAACAGCACATGAGTAGCCTGGTGTTTTTTTTCTATGTACGTGAACAGCCGCCACTAGCTCAAGTGAACACCTTTGTAGTTTGTACACACTAAATAACTCGCAATTGAATTGAGATTGGGACGAACATTACGCAATGTAGTGTCACTGTGTCATACGGCTCTACTTCCTTCACATGTCCGCCCATGTACATTCCATTTTTGTTGCTATACGGGCCGAAGCCCAAGAAACACTCTCCTTGTGCTTTGCCAAACTTATGACAGGGAAGAGGAACTTCGTTTTCAGTTGGCTAAGAAGATCAACTTCCATTATCGTAGATTCAAGAATGGTTTCATCTCCTGCATGCTAAAACTGAGGTGAGGAGGAGACTGAGAAGAAGAGAATCTTGATGAGAGGGCTAAAAGGAGGAGTAGATTTGCGAAAAGAGCTGCGAAAAACGGAAAAAGAAGAACAAGTCTGCCAACTGGGGTATCAAAACAAAGATCAAAGAATGGTGGCAGAATCTCTATTGGACCGTGCCGATACATACGTGCAGATATTAATCCTGTTGTTGATTGTTTCTGTTTTGTGAGTTGCATTGCATATAATGAGCCACGCTGATAAAAAGTACAAGTTCGACTACAAAGCGGAGAGTGGAATGTCTAGGTGGTTTTTTTTAGTATGATAATCTCGAAATTGATGTTTGTGATGCTCCATATTGGATTTGGAAAATGTGTTTTGTACTTGGGATGTTTCGTTTTGGGTTGAAATCCGGGCAACTGGATGATGAGAACAGAGGTGTTGGCAAGAATTTGAAATTGCCAACGTTTCAACGACTGACCATCCTACAAAGCTCGCACTAGTATTTGCAGTTTCAGATACAGAGTAGATCTTAAGACACGCCATCGATCCCCTGATAGTTCGAACACATCTCCACTGCAAACATATACATGGGACAGTTTTGTACTGTTTTATCCTGCAAATGTTGGAATGCCTCCCTTAAATAGAATTAAGCAAAACATTCAAATTACAGAAAACAGCATAAGCTCCGACAGCATTCATTGAAATTGTTCCAAGATGACTACTGAACAGATTTGATTAAGAAACAAAACCTAGAAGAGATTAGAAACAGGTGTTTCAAAAGCATATCGGGATAATCTGTTTTCTACTTATTTGGCAGTCAGAATCATTTAATTCCAACACAACGGTACAATATCAACCACCACCAGCAACATACACACTTGCCTAAGCACTTGCACCTGAATCCCCTGCCTGTTTCCTAGCCTCTTCTCGCATAACCGCTCTTACATATATTTCATAGCAGCAGCCTGGATATACATCATAAACATGCGTGAGGACTTGGATCATTGTGACAAGCAAAGCAAGAGTGCAATTCGTATATACTGTTCCATTGCTAAAACACAAATAACTGCACATAGGCCATGACTCTATACAAGATAGTCTCCAGTCAACATTTAATGGGAGTCCCTTCTATCAGGAAATGCATATCTAAGCCAGTGTCTGAAACCTATGTTGTAGGTAGGAATGGAATGGTTGAAATCAAACAACCCTTCTCTTGTTTCTTATGCTAAAGCTTACAAATACTGATGGCTTTAGTGGAGAATCTAATAACAAGCCAACAAATGCATTGAATTAAATGATCATATAGGTCAGACCAGGAATCAGATTATAGCTAAACAATAAGCATTTTCTGATAACATTTTCTTCAACTTAGAATAACATTTCACATATCAACATAGTTTCTTCCAGATGCATGCGGTGCAACCAAATCTTTCATTTCTATCTCATGCAACAAAACCACCAAAGAAATGATCATTGAACTCTCAAAAAGTAAGGTGCAGATATACAACCTAGTTTGGGGAAGTCAAAGCAGCTTCAAGCCTCCGTTTATTCAAAATTATCATTCAATTATAGCAGTGTGGAGCAAATGAAAAGTAGAGAACTCATATTAAACTTAAAGCAAAAGCATCGTGACTTACTAGCAACAACAACAATGGTAAGAACCTCTCCATATCTTTTAATCAGCGCCACGCCCTTCTTATGCGATTTGAATCGTTTCAGAGATGGGTCCTCTGCCAAGAGCTGCAAATTCAAAAAGAGCTCAGCCCATCACAGTGCACAACTAAAACACAAAAAGAAATGAAAAATACACATAACTACCTAAACTATACACACAGAACTCCAAATGCCAAAATGTAAATGAATCCAGTAAGGTTGTTGCATCAATTCGATTCCGGGATTCGACAATGCTCAGCAATCGTCCAACCAAATCCCCAATCCGAACATCAAATCTCTTCCTTCAACTTTCTATACAGAACTTCCAAAACTAAAAAGCTACAATCTTTAAGCTATTTGCTCAAAAGGGTTTTCTACCCAACTGTCAAAAACTCGAAATAAAAACTTCCATGGACGAATTTCAATTACAAAAAACTGAATCCAAGCAGCTTCCGAAAACGAATTAAAATCAAAGCAATAATGTAAAGCTCGAAACTTTGGAGAGATGACTCACAGCTTTCTCGCGAGCGCCTAGTTCGACGTGGTACTGGCGGCGCGAGAGGGAAAGCGAATCGCTTTGCGGCCGCTGATTGGTTGAAGTGAACGAGTTAGATTTAGCGACAGAAAATTACAGGACCAAATCAAAACGACGCCGAATCCGACCGGCAAAACGCTAGAAAGAGATAATAAAAATTACCTGAAAATGGGAAGCGATGGAATTGCGGAGCAAGAACGCCATGGTTGATGAATCTGTGTGCAGAGAGCTGCGATAGCTAATAATGAACGTGACGAACTCAAGAAGAAGCTATTTGCGCAAAAACCCCATTTTTTTTTTCTCAAGCTGAATTTTGTTTTTTAATCCTTTAATTTTGCTGTGGTACCCCCGCTGTTTTGCCATATTGTTTTAAAGGAACTTTTTCACAATAAAATACAGGAAGTATTAATTTCACCTCTCATTCTTCCAATCAGATGTTTCTTGCGTCAATATACACATCGTACTCATATTATCTGAAGCATAGATGGGAACACATTACACTCACATCAATATCAATTACATGTGTTTGTTAAAA
Organism: Spiraea crenata; assembly: GCA_033992175.1. Lineage (NCBI taxonomy): Eukaryota > Viridiplantae > Streptophyta > Magnoliopsida > Rosales > Rosaceae > Spiraea > Spiraea crenata. Next base: position 6,953,098 of record JAVBHV010000046.1, read on the forward strand.
ACCGAACGTCTTAAAAATGCTGAAGAACGAGTTTGATGCTCTACTTTCCCGTACAGGCATCTAGTGTCTCATTATGAGTGAAGGGAATGCTGCAACGTGTACATGTTAGTTATGAACCAGGGAAGTCCAAGGAAACTAACCAACATACAGACCCTTTGAATCTTTTGGTCCCAAAATTTGTTTGGTTTACAGAAAGAAGAAAAAGAGGAGGAGCAATGGCATTGAGAGCAGCTGCAACAGCATGCAGAATTGGAGGAAGGCAAAGAAACCCTAATTTCTCATCAATTCCTCTCCATCTCCACCTTAAGCTTCATCAAAATCAACCCCAAACATTCACATCACCTCCTCTCCTCCAACTAGGTGTGTTTATCAATTCTCAATTACTTATATTATCCGTTTTTTATTTTTCTTTTATCAATAATTTGAATTGCGGGGTGTTTTTGGTCCATGGAGCCATCATGGAGGCATATTGATTTTAAGTATATATGTGGTTGCAATTTGTAGGATTTAAATCTCCAATAAGGGCTATTAGTGGGGCAGCTACAGATCCCATAACTCCCAAGAAACAAAATGATGAAGAATCACCAACACCTCAGAATTGGAAGATTAAGATGCTTTATGATGGGGATTGCCCTTTGTGCATGAGAGAGGTCTGTCTACCTTCAAAGGCCTATTATACTTTCTACTCTTCTTTCTGTAAATGCAAGCATTTGATATCTTTGTGTGAATGGCATTATAAGTTCTTTTCTTTTCTTTGATGACGCTGTTTCGAAATTTTTTTCTGTTGGCAGGTGGACATGCTAAGGGAGAGAAATAAGGCCTATGGTACTATCAAGTTTGTTGACATAAGTTCAGATGACTACTCCCCAGAGGAGAATCAAGGGCTGGACTACAAGACTGTGAGTTTGCGCTGTTGAAATTCGACACATGAACTTGCCAATTTGCAAAATGTTCATGCATGATGATGCATCTGAGTACTAACAAGTTCAAAATCGATTGTGTCAGTGATAGCATATTCTGTTTTCGTCACTTGCATAATAAGATTGACTGAAGTGTATCTGAAAAAGTTCCTAGCTTGAAAGATAGATTGACGCTATATGATCTTTTTGACAGAACTATTATAATTTTAGTCACGACTTCTTGTTTGTTTAGGTTATGGGAAACATTCATGCCATCCTCTCAGACGGAACTGTAGTTACTGATGTGGAAGTAAGCTCCTTTTCCCGAACGAGTAGCTTATATGAAATTCTCATCCTCTATGAAGGGATTATGGCCAATTCTGAACAAGTAGTTTAGGCTGCCTAGCAGGCATTGACAAAGTTAATGAAAACTTCTGCAGGCATTCAGAAAGCTGTATGAACAAGTGGGGCTTGGATGGGTATATGCAATTACCAAATACGAACCTGTACGATTCCTTTTTCTGTTCTAATGTCATGCGTTGAGATGCATGCTTCTAATAGAATTGACTGGTCTACAACAGTTTGTTTGTCTTGCAATCTTTATCTGGGGTTGTTTGTCTTGCAATCTTTATCTGGGGCTAATGAGAAGCATTATCACAGATTGCGACAATAGCTGGGGCTGTATACAGTGTTTGGGCTAAATATCGTCTCCAGATCACAGGTAAATCATATTGAAGAAATAGTTGGTTTCCACACTCAAAACTAATGCGTTCTTAGCTTCCGTGGCCAAAGCAATAGTAAGCTAATATATGAACACACTTTCCCATGGCTTTCTCGTATATGATGCCAATATCGTGTACTTGTTTTAGGACGACCATCTTTGGAAGAGGTTTTGGAGTTGCGAAAGAAGAACGAGGTAGTTAACAAACTTCACTCTGGTTTGAATCCGAATTTGACCATAAATTTCTGTTAGGCATTAAACAGTCTGCTGACAGTGGCTACATAACTTTCACAATGAAACTACATGTCCAATCTTCTTCTCATGATACAGGGCGAAGTATGTAAAGACCGAAAAGATTGTAAACTTCCAGAATAACTGCCACTGGTTGGGGCTTTGAAGGTTTGGTCATCTCAGGACTTTGGATTGCATATGAGCCGATATCAAATACTCGACTGTTTCTTCATTTAGTTTCCATCAATTTACCAGTATACTATAGAAAGGCATGGGCAGTTGCCCTCTCTTAATTGTCACTGCCTGAAAAAGAAAATCGTTTTGTCCTCAATCTGCAAACTACAACTTGGTTACAGAATGCAGAAGTAGAAATTTGTAAACTCACACATTCTTTTTTGGAGTTATATGTAAGCATTCCCATCAATGTAAAGTGTTGATACATATGCTGAATTCTAGATTTCTTCAGTCTATTGTTCCTTATCCCTTTATCCAAGAGTTCAATTTACACAAGAAGCTTCACTAGAAATGCATGTAAACTTGCTTGTTGAACGAATTTTTTTTCATTAAAAACTTGCACTTCAGCAGAAACAAATGAACCATTTTGAATCTGCATCCCTAAACCTAGCTATGCAGAACACATTTACATATTTACACGTCATGACTTCATTTGAGACTTTGTCGCCGGTTACTAGCCAGCAGAACTAAGAAACTAGTAAGCTACTAGATGTATATTTATCTAACAAAACCTCCAACAGATCTCACTCTACACCTGCACACGTAAGAATTATACGGGCAGCACTACACTTGTTACTAATATCTTTGAACATCTCGAAGTTGGTTTCTCTTTAGAGCCACACTCCGCCTAATGGAGAACCACTTCAGCACACTGAATAGCTTGGTCCATCTGCTCTGTGCCTTACCTATGGCAACAGCTGTAGAACGGGCGAACAAGAAGCCATCTACAGCAGTTTGTAGATCAGCTTCTGAAGTCATGTTCTGGGACTGAAGATCAGCATCAAAAAACTGCAGATGATCCTCATCAAATAAAGCTTGAGCCATGGGGTCTGCACAGATGAGGGAGTTGGGAACTTGCCCTGGGAAACTCAAAGTCTGGTCATATCTAAGACCCATGCCATCGATATTGTGCAAGGCATAATCATCCAAGCTACTGCTACCCCCCACAGAATAGATGGATGAGATGATATCTGGAGAAGAGGCAGATGGTTGTGTATAATCAAATCCACCAATATTTTGAGAAGCCAAAAACTTGCTTCCGTTAAGATCCTCCCCCCCTGGTGAGCCTGCTGCATGAAGAACATGGGTAAAGTTTGAAGAAGTGCCTGTAAGAGAGGTCTCATCATCGTACGAGGATACTTGTTCCCAGTGTTCAAATGCAGAAATTACCATGTTCCGGGCATCAACCTGACAACAAAGTATGATCGGTTAAAAAGTAGAATTGAGTACAAAAGTAAAATGGGAAAGAGAAAAGAAATAAAATGAGGAGCTAGCTAGGTGGAGTGCCTTTTGTGCTTCAGACAGCTTACTAATAGGAACATATTCACATTCCACAAGTAGTCCCATGACTTGCCCAATGATGTTGAATGCCACACCAGACCTCTGCTGTGAACCAGGATGGTAGTACAAGTAGACCCTCTTCTCAAGTATACATGTCTGAGCATGCTCCACAGTGACTTCCCACATCTTAGTAGACATTCCTGTGCCAAGGATCTGCAAATATCCAAAAACTATGTAATCACCAGGTTGAGGCATGTAATGCATCATTTACATTAAATCCTGCATTTTAACCAGATGGAAAAGGGAAAGAGAAGTCTGCCAAGTTCAATGTATAAGCTAGATAAGGCATAAAACATGCCTCAGGCTTCTTCGTGCAACTATTTGGACTAAATGGACAATATCATCCTTTGTGCCGAACTATATGCATAGGCATAGACATCGAGAAGGGCTAACTATAGCTATGTTATGTACATCTAACAACTACAAATAAACATGTCTGATTTGATGGTATTGAATCCCGCACAGAAATTTTTGTTTTTCGTTGTGAATTGATTCATATTAAAAGATAGTTTTGGGATTTGATCATCTCGTTGTATGAGGATAAGTCCTGATTTACTAAAAGAAAGGCTGTTCAAAGTAGTAGACTTTTCCTTTCATGCACATTTACATGCAGAAGACAATAAACTTATCAGCACTAATTCTAACAAAAATAGGAGAAGGAACAATTACATTACGGAGCCGTGAAGGGTTTATGACGAGTAGGGTGAGAAAATCCTTCACGGTGTTGATGTTGTCTCGACTCAGACGCTTATGGAAAGCTCCATCCTTGCCAATCTTTTCTAGTCTCCACACTTCATCCAGCAGAGATGGAGGGTGGTGCTTCTTATACACTGCAGAACCAGAAGTAGCTGAGGTTATTAACAACCCATTTTTACTTGAGTTAGCTGATCCTAAATTGTCCATGCATGATAGTTAAAAATGATAGTATAAGAAGTTATTTACATCAAATAATATCATTAGATAGAAGCAGAAGAGAAAAACAAACTGAAATTTTATCCTAGTACATTTGGCATCTTTTGCACTAACAATGGAAACACAAGGAAAAAGACAAACAACAAGCAGAGGTGGTATAAACACATTTTGTTTAAGAGGGTACAACCCTAGTACACAAGAAGTTTAGAGAATATTACAAACGTAAACATAAAACCTAATACTTAACCTAAGGTCCTTTTATGTTCCTTGTACAGTATGACAAGTAAATTTGTGATTTATGACTACGTAAGCAGTTCAAAGACATTTAACCCAAGAATAGAAAGTGAAAGGACACTAGGAATTAGCATAAATATATGAGAGCCCACTTTAGAGACTCAATTTAGAAATAAATCAAAACAACTGAGAAGCACTCACATTCTCCGCGGTGATCCCTGACAATGAAGGATTCTGTCTTCGCTTCTTTTATTCTAGTTCCATCAAAGTTTTCTACAACTCTTGCTCCTAGCCTGAACCTACGGCTCCTTGTCCAGCTTGAGTTATCTGTGAAAGAAATATCTCCCAAAAGGCCAACGCCATCTGTAAGATTCAGTAATGCATCTCCTGTAAGAAGAGGTTTCTTTCCTTCCCTTTCTCTTACAATGTTATTCTTGAACTCTTCAAGTGTCCAATTGTCGCCCTCCTCACCATCGAAATCACCCTCAAGAACAACAATTTCAACCTTGGCTGATGACTCAGGCCCAGATTTAACAATATGTCCACTAAAGCAATCAACCAATGCTACTTGTATACTGGAGCATTCTTCTCCTTCAACCCGAGCTCCAGTAAATACCGGAAGGGAGAGATTATTTAAGAACTGCAGCTTTAAGATTCTTGATTCAGGAGGCTGTGTCTCTTCCTCGCAATTCCTGAACAGAAATGCAAAACATAAATCAACTACACATCTGTGACAATTGGTCCTAAAGAGTAACAAACTTAACAGATTTTGGCCCTAAAGAGTTTCCTATATCCCAAGCTTAGTTTAGAGTATAATCTTACTGCTTCATATTGGTCATATGTTTTGTTAGGGCCAGTTCAATTTCCTCTTTAACCTGAAAATACATAAGAACCAATTTATAAACAATCAACTAAAGCTGCACAGCAGGAAAAATAAAGGTTGCATCATTATGTAGCATGTGATGAATGCAAGGTAGACAATGAATAACGATAGAAATGCATTACATAAAGAAAATCTAAAAAAGGAAAACACTTACCACTTTACGAATCAAAGGCTCCAGAATTGGCTCCAGTAAAGGCTGGACTTTGTGCAACTTCATCAAATCAAGAACCACACTGAAAACCAGTGGTAAAGTCATTTAGTCATTTCAAAGAAATCGGATGCAAAAGCTATCATCAGTGTATTTTGACTAGTTACATCGTAGTTTTGAAGAATCAAAGGCAGATATTATGTCAACTTGTGATTGAATCGAATAAATAGCAATCGACTATGCTTCTATTGTCCGCATTTCTTCTGTTGATCATGAAAAATACTTATCTCTTACTCATTAACAAATCTTTCAATGTCCGCTTTCCATTATCTTGAGCCATATGCACTCTCACATTTTCGAAAAGAAAGCACATTCATTCACTTCACGCATCTTAGCCATTCTCTTAATCACAGGGTTTCACTTCTTGCTATGTATGACCAAACAACTCTCCGCCCTAAGTTCTCGTCCATTTCCAATTCAACATAACAATCCCACTCAAATAAGGACATCCACCAAAACAAAAAGAAAATTCAACAAAGCACACACAGCATTCAGCTCTCACAAACCAAAACCAAAACCCACATCAATCAAAAACGCAAAACCAAAAAACCACAAAGAAGATGAAAAAGCCTCGTACTTTGGAAACACCGGAGTCCGCCGCCGCTTGTCGTCGGGACTACTCGCCCCCTCCGACCGACCCTTTGCATCTTCCTGCTGCCTCTTCTGCGACATTATCGAATCCCACCAACAACAGAAAAAACCCAACTCACCGAAAACCACCTTTGTTCAGCAGCAGCTGTATTCGCGAAACAACCTTAAAAAAAAAAAACCAAACAGCAGCAAAGAACCCAAAAAAAGGCACCAACATTCGACAATCGAATAGTAATATAAATAAGCGAGGAGAGATAATAGTTTGGCAATCAATGAGAATCAATGAGAAAAGTACAAAACTTTGTACGAACACAACTGTCGTGTACCTGAAGTTCGGAGTTTGGCTGCGCTCGGGATGCTTCTTCCGCCTGAAAATCCAAAACCATTTTTTTTTTTGGTTGTAATTTTGGGTTTCTTGAGTGTTAAATACGCACGAGAGGCAAACACTCGACAGTCAGCAGAGCACACAAACAAGATTGCATACAAAGGGCGTTAAAAGGATAGAAAAGGAAAAACAATTGGGAGAATGGCGCGTGGGGTCCGCAAAAGCGCGTTTTTTCGACTGGTAAAAGTGGGACCCGCGCAATGGGATTTCAATCGTTTTTTTTTGGTGACTCAGCTATGAGATTTTCTGACTTTTGAGGGGAGGGATCAGATCAGACATACTTAGGTCCGGTTGGTTTTCATTTTCATATTCTGAAAAAGAGTCAAATATGCGTTTGGTGGGCGAGGCTTGAAAACAGCCCCAGAAATGCTGAAAATGAATGGCATTTCCATTTTGCCATCTTAACAAAGGAAAGGGAAAATTCTCAATGTCATATCTTTAAACAAACTCTTAGGTATATATAATGTTAAGTGTACTCCAAATTAAATAAGGAAACTCTCACTGAATAAAAACGAATTTATTACTTAATTGAGGATATTTAAGTAGTTTTCATAAACCAAAAATACTAGTAAATTATAAAAATCTAACAACCAAAATTACAGATTATACAGTATTTGCATTGTGAATTCCTTCTTTCAATGGGCCTTTTTCTGTGTTTAGGTTAGCTCGAGTAGAATTTTTTGCTTAGATATTTGTAATCGAAAATAAATATAAAAATGAGATGTCACTAGCAAGACGTGTAGAGATCTGACGATAACCAACGATATTTTTAGTGCAAAAATCGTGCTTTGGTGGTAGACAAATGTCTGTGTACTGAGAATTGTTGATTATGTGCTATAGATAGAATGCAACATGTAGTGTATCGGGTTCTTCCTCATATAATAAAAGTTTTTTTAGGTAAACTTATTTAAAAACAAGTAAGATACATTTATTATGTGAGTCTACATACATTTTTTTATGTGAGTCTATATAATGTATGTTCACATTTTGGGCCCGTTTAGTTTACGGAATCATATTCTCAGAAATAGGATTCCTATGCATTTTTCCGGGGGAATGGAATTCAAAATTCATTTTCCATGTTTGGATAGATCAATGAATCATGCATGGGAAATAACAATTTTTTCCATTCCCAGGTTTGGTGCATCAAGTAGTAGGAATCATTATTTGTTAACATTTTCAATACTACTCTTGTAAGTATTTTGAATTGAAGAGTGTCTAAATGATAATATGTATCATTTTTAGATTTTTATGAGGATATTTTTCGTCCAAAATTTTTTATTTCTAGGAAAGAAAACTTATTCTCATGGGTGTGGGTGAGAATACGATTCCTCATTCATGGGAATCCTAAACCCCCCTTATTCTTCCTCCCATATTCTCATTCCTTCCCTTACCAAATACGAGAATGAAATTTTATTTCTATTCCCAACCCCCAATTTTTTGAACCAAACGGGCCCTTTGAGCAATGAGTAAATACGGAAATGTTTGCTTTGTATTAGGGTTGTAAATTGGCTCGAGCTGCTCGGGCTCATCTCGGGCTCGGCTCTTTTTCGGCTCGCTCAAGTTCGCTCGTTACACAAATGATATGAGTTTGAGCTTATTTTTAGGCTCATTTAAAAAGCAAGCTGAGCTTGATCTTTGGCATGCTCGGCTCTTAAAGCTCATGAGAAGCTCGTATATTTGTGAGCCAACTCAAGCTCGGCTCGTTCATTAAAATTCGGATCGGCTCGTAATTTAATACATATAAATTAATAATATTATTTGTTAGTAAGTAGATTAATCTTTCAATATTATAATTATTAAATTAAAATAAGAGTCCAACCCATCAAACAACCTGCAATATGCTCCAAGTTGCTTTATGCCGATCTAGTATTTAGTATTTTAGATTTATGTTAGAACTATGATGTTTGTTTTCTTTATTTTGGACAAAGGCATGAGGGCCTAGCCTCCAGTTGGGTTCCCGCCCTGAAAAAAAAAATCTTAAGATTTTTTATGTGAGGTTTAATTATAGTTGTAATTTGTACTTATTTTCAATTGCCAATTTTTTATTTTAGTTACTGTTTTTTACAAATGAGCCCACGAGCCGAGCCGAGGGCTCGATCAAAAGCTCGGCTCATTTAAGCTAACAAAGTATATGAGCCGAGCCGAGCTAAGCTCAATCTCGTAATTTTTTATAAAGCCGAGCTTGACTTTCATCCATGAAGTTTATGCGAGCTTGAGCTTTAGAAATTTTGTGCGAGCCAAGCTTGAGCACCTTGATGCTCGGCTCAGCTTGGCTCATTTACACCCTTACTTTGCATGGAAAGTTGTAGCCCTTTAAAAAAATATTGGAAAGTTGTAGCTCTATAGTCTTTCTATATTAGATTCTAATTTAACAACCTTGTTTGATTAGCAAAATATATAAAGAATTCAACTGCCAAGTAACCAACATTGTACTCAATCATACGAACACATGTAGTTTTTAATGTGTTTTTATTTAGTATGAAGTATTGGTTACTCTTTTTTCTTTGTACCATACGAGATTTTTAACTAAATGCTTGTTCGTTCATTCGCATATATTATATTCTCTTAATTCTTCATTTATTTCTTTATTTAGCACATCGTCAAATTAAAATATTAAATAAAACAAATTCCCTGTGATCAAAAGACAACTACCCTATGGTCAGTCCTTGCACTAGTTCAATTACATTGCCATCACGCTCCTGGTATGCTTCAACTACCCTACAAAGCTTTGGCAAAGAAATACCAAATCACATGGTGGCAATAGAAAGGCATAAAATCTGTCAATTAACCTACAATGTTTTCCACATGATGAACCTTTGTCGTTCTGTAGACATCAATTTCATAGACTGAATTTAACGAAAAGATTAGTAAGCAAATATACATGTATTCATCGTTTGGTACAAAAATGTCACAACTCATAAGATACTCATCCCACTTCCACGAATCTTCCCACTCTGGTACTAATAGTACAGCTCTCCAAAGACACAACACATCTCAATTGTCAAGTACGTTTCCAAAAGGAACATCTGTCAAATCCTAAATTGATGCTTGTTTTCTTATCCCAGTTTTGAAATACAAAAATGCCCCTAGTCGGTTGAGTAATTTGAAAATTTCTACTTAATGTCATGTTATTGCTAATTACTACAACGTGTATAATTGCCAATGTATACTCATAGTCAGTCATCACTTAATAAATTCTTTTGATAATTAGAATAACGACACAATCATATTGTCATAATTTCATAAACTAATATTTTAAAATTTTAAAGTGTAAAGCGAAGGCCAAGTGATAGCCTCACTGAGGCTTACGTCTGGAGGCGTAAGCCTCATGTAACTTAGTGAGGCGTAAATAGAATACATTATTAAAAATAATATTACAGATAAATATTATCCAATATCTTCAATCCATATATAATAGAAACAATTACAAGTTTGATACTATTTGAAAAACAAAATACCTAAAAACACTACTACAATTTAAACATTACAATATAGTACTATTTTGACACATGCTGATTTTTAATTGGCTTGTACACTTTTAATAACAACCTTACACACGCGCTGGAACAGTTCCATAAATTTGAAGGAACAATGCGGATTTTAAAGGAACACTTACTTTTTTAACTTGAATTTGAAGGAACAGTTCCAGAATGTAAAGGAACAGTTCCATAAATTTGTAGGAACAGTTTTCTACTAAACTTAAATTTGAAAGAACAAAATTGTTCAAGAATTTGAAAGAACAATTCCATAAATTCGAAGGAACACTTACCATTTTGAAAGAGCAGTTTTCAACTAAACTTGAATTCTTGAATTTGAAAGAATAATTCCTTAAATTTGAAGGAACAGTTTCATAAATTTGAAGGAAAGTTTCAAATTTGAAGGAACAGTTCCTTTACATTCTTGAGTTGTTCCTTCAAATTATGGAACTGTTCCTTTAAATTTGAAACTATTCCTTCAAATTTAAAGAACAGTTATTTCAAATCAAGTATGTGGGGCGCATGAACCCCATGCACGTGGGTTGTGGTGAGCTTGTTGGTTTTGGTTTGGTATTAAATTGTAACAATAGTACTAAATTGTAAGGAAAAAGTCAAATAGTATTTTTGGTAATACTATTACCCACATAGTAATTTTTGGTAAGAGCCCAATACTTAATAAACTTCAAATAACACCACTATATTTCATCAAGAATTCGAGGTTAAGTGTCAAAGATACAATCTTTTCAATCTTCTAAACCTAAATTATCACAACCAAAACTCTTTGGGGTTGTTCATCCATTTTCTTTATAATTTGACCCTTGTATATTCAATTGAAAATCCCCTTAAAGCCTTTTAAAAAAATTAACTGAGCCGTACATTTTATGACCGAGGCATGCGCCTTTTTGCCTTGAGGTGTATGCTTTTTCAGCGCCTTTAGAGATAACACACTTTTTTCATGTTCTTTTGAGGATAAAAACGCCCCGACTGATCTTGAGGCGCGCCTAAGGTGCCTTTTTAAAAATAATGTTGAAAACAAGTGTACTAAAATTTCACTTTGCTCACTTTTGGTTACCAAATTGTCAACATGCGAATTGCTGGGAAACTACCTGTCTGTTGCAAAAGTTGGTTAATATTCCATGAACAATTTTTGGCTGCTATAGCTTGAGCAGCCAAGGCTGCTCAAACCCCCCATTTTCACACTTTCTCGTAAATTGTTTTCATGATCAGAACCGTTCACTTTATTCATTAACATGTCAAGATCATTACTATAAAATTTCAATCAAAATGGAGATCGTTTGGTTATCTAACTGTATGAGCTATATGAACGGTATAATTAGGCATTAAACGAACCGTCGATATGTTTTACAAAGTTAGATAACCAAATTATCTCCGTTTTGATTGAAATTTTGTAGGAATGATCTTGACATGTTAATGAATAAAGTGAACGGTTCCGATCATGAAAACAATTTACAAGAAAGTGTGAAAATGGGGGGCTTGAGCAGCCTTGGCTGCTCAAGCTATAGAAGCCAAAAATTGTTCATATTCCATTCCATCTTTTTACTGTTTTCGTGGGCCCAGGTTGTTCTTGCTAAAGGGCGAGGAGATGGGCCCATGGCCTGTCTTACATTAAATTCATTCGGGCCAAATTTCTTTTCTCGTATCTTTACCGGGACCAGTGGGCCTCTTGCCACTTGTTTACTTGATGGTTTGCACGATTTGAATTCACAGCCGGTTGTTGACGACAAAATTACGCAGATGAGCAGACCCACATCATGTGCTGGTTTGTTAGGCATGACTCGTGAGTAGTCAGCTTGAAATAAAGAGTAATATTGAGTTTCACATTTCTCAATCAAATTAGTTCAAGAGAGAGGTCAATAATACAGAGATATTATATCGATAATGTATCAATAACATGTTAAAACGTTCTTCTGTTGACATCCTTGAAGAATTATCAAAGTTGACATCCTTGAAGAATTATCAAAGCACATCAGCAACCAGTATTTCAAAATACTTGTGTTAGTACATTTCTAATTTAATAGGGTAAACTGAATTGCACGTACTCTGGTATTCACTTCTGAACCAGGTAATCTTCTCCTCTCTTCTTTCCGAGTAATCGATCACACAATTGTATTCCTAGACGCCGTAATACTCCGCTTACGGACCTGCCGGTCAAAACACTTTTTTTTCTAGTTACAGATTACATATGTTTCCGTCACCGAAATGGAGCCTTCATTCTATAAGGGAATCATATGAACAACCACAACCCGCAATAGCCAGCCATGCTACACGATCTTCGTCTACAATTCGTTGAGTCAACTCCGCATTCATCATCTGTTAAACATCGGTGGTCACTACGAGTGTCAGGGACGTGGCAAGCACTCTCAACTTGTTGGCTGCCACATTCCCAGGAATTTATTGTTTTCGGAGGGCATACTTGCATAGACATTGCACTTGTCCGTCGTGCTAGATTTCCAGTCTGCACAAGTGAAAACCTCACATACCATTATGAACTAACATGCAAACTCATATTCTGAGAACATGGATGGAAGTATCAAATGCAAATCAAATTGAGAAAATAACGGGAGTGAAATTGCTAGCCAAGTATGGAGTTTATAAGACCAAAAGTTTAAGTTGGCTCAAAGGAAATTTGCGAAATCTTGTGGGTCGAAACAACACCTCATGAGAAGTCCAGTTACTTTGGAAATACGGCTCAGGAAGCCTGTCATGCCAACTCCTTAACACGGGAAGGGGATGACCCTCAGTTGTGAAAACATAATTTTGTTCGACCAAAAATGAATCGTCGAACAAAAGAAATAGATACTTGCACCTACAGAAAAATATGGCAGCAATTCAGATATATGTTAAAGTGCAATAAGTTATGGCTGGGACAATTTCCTCTATAGTTTCAGAGCACGGAAAAGACGATTCTTACGTCTCAGCAAGGAAGAAGCTATGCTGATGATCTTCCAACTGCATAGTTGTGACATCTCTAATGCTAGCAAAACCTCCTTCCACTTTTGTGTATAAGTTGAGCGAGTTTATGATTGATTCTCCCACTTCTATGTACCATGGATCTGATAACACAGAAACAAACATGATGCTAAAATATCAGGAAACTAGGAGCACGGCCGATGGATTAGCTACATTTGGTACTGAAATGTCAGAATGCTTATAAAAGATTGCTTGAACGTATAGGTTGATGTAAAAATGACAAGTGATGATAAAAATTATCAGACCTTTAGTCGCTTGATACAAGTAGAATGTTGATTCAGCCAGTTCAGGGCGCAGAGGATAATATTTTTCTGTGGGGTGCAGCATTTGATGGTCCAACAAATACCTATACGATCATACGCTTCATATTACACAATTTTATCTTTTCCCTTATGAAATAATGTACTGCAGTAATCCCAACCAGCCACTACAGAATGTAAGAGAGGACTCAGTAAGGACTACAACGAGAAAAGGATTTCAAAAGCACCTCTCTGGTAGTACTCCAAATTTCTTCCATACATAGAAGAACTCACGATGTGATGAATTTGCGGCTGCAATATCGCCAACAAGAACCTATAACAATAGTTCACATCTAATAATTACAAGGGCCCTCTGAGCTTTTAATTGATCACTAGTATATTAAGTTTTGAACCCCTTGCCTGTAGGCCAGGCCAAAATGCCTGAAGGCTTGTAAGCTGCCAGTAAGTTGCTTTTCCTGTCCTCATATCAGCCTCATGGTACCTAATTACAATAACATGCTTTATCACAAAAACTTTGCACCCATTTATCTCAACTTTAACTTATAGCTTGGACCCAAACTTATCACACTTAAAAAGTATCAATAAATATCAGATAAGGATTTCAATAGGGGTAAGAGGCAGTGCTGTACCATGGACCATGTCGGAAATATTTCTGTGCACCAATATACGCAGACTGAAACATTCTCCAGAACTCCTCCTTTCCAAAAAGGATGTGGGCCTTAAATAGGTACTCATAAAATGAATCAACCCCTAAATGAAGCAATGTATTATCCAACGTCAGAAACATTATACTCTATGTACTTCAGATGCAACAAGGAATAATTTTTTTAATGGTCCGCATCACAGTTATAGAATGCGAAAGGAAATATAGGCTGGTGAATTATTTGGAAAACACAATAACCTACAGAACATCACTTATAATTTAGTACTTTAAAGACCTCATAGCCCAAGAAAACCTACCAGCTCCAATCCCCGATGAATACTCAATCCACTCCCCAGTTGACACATCCAACGTCGTACCAAGTAAATTCAAAGAACTCCGCATGCCCCATAATTTACGAAGAGCACGTAAAGCTGCAGTTTCATATTTGGGGTCTCCAGTCAATCGTGACAATGCTCCCATTTCGAGAATTAGAGAACCTGAATTGACATGGGAAATCCAGAAGGTTCAGGATAGCACTTATATATGTCCTCATCTCAACAGTCAATACTGCAAAAGATATCTCCTCACCACATCCTGAAGTGCTTGTTTCAGTAGTCTCATTCGCGATCACTCCATACTGTCCACAGAATTTCGCATGTGATGCGGGGTCATATATCCTTCTTACAAACAAAACCAGCAGACCATTTTCATATATTTTGAAAAATGTGAATTCTTGGAAATATTTGTACAATACAAGTATTCTATATCTAACTGTATGCGTACACTGATGGTAACAATACAGGAAGACTCATATCATGCATACATCCCAAAATCAAAATGTAGTTCAAAATTGGATCTGAGCATATCTCAGATGGTACCTTTAAATTAACCCACGCATATGGCAACCCAGTGGGCGTGTTAAATGCAGGTAGAAAGCGGTTCCCTAAATCCTCAGCCAAACTAAGCAGTTGGTTCTTGTAAACTCCTTGACCCAACCTGTCTGTAGAATCAGTCGCAAGTAGATGGGCAGAAACAAGTCCTCCAAGCACTCTTATGTTGCACTGCAGAATGGCAATCAAGTGGAGAAAAAGAACCATTAAAACACTTCATTCAGTTATATAACTTGACACAAAAAACATTGCTCTTGTATACCATTCAAAAATCTATCTACAGCCAGCAGCTACATCACGTTTTGAGTAATAAAATACAAGACTAATGAAGTTCCATGATCAGTATGGCATAACCAAAATAAGCTTTTCCACAAGCTCTTCAATACATACCTCAAAAAGGTTTACCCTTGCGTCAACATCAAAGGTTAAATTTTCAGAAAGCCAAACAACTGCACTTCCAAATTCGGTGTTGTTACCCATAATGACAAGGCTGAGAAAAATTTTGTATCAGATTGATGAGATAACACATCGTATCAAGCAGCATAAAGATAGGACCAAAGTTGGGCATACCATTGAAATAATTGAGAGCATACATATTTAGCTTACAGAACTAGACTGTGAGTTTGTATCAAACCTGGACAATGATTCTATAAGTGTAAGAGCCGATCCACTATACTCTTGTGGTAGGTGTTCAAGCTGAAATAGAGAAAATAAACACTTAAAATTACATTTTCAACTAGTTATAATATATTTCAGCTGCAGATATATAGCTACCTACCTTCAGATTTCCAAGTTCACTAAGAGAGTCAGTGAAGCTTTTACTGAGAGGTTTCAGTTCATCATGCTGCAATGAACACAATAACTATCAATTCATAACATCGTGCACCAGAAGTCGAATCTGCAAGGATAATGGAGGAAACAAACTAACCGGAAATGCGTGGATCATGTAGTTGTCATATGCATGGTAAAACCTGAAAGGAGAGTAACAGCTTTCCGGTTAGAACTTTTCAATCACTTCCAATTAATGAACATGGACATTGTACAGACCAGACTCCAGATACAGTTATGTACTTTATTTTCCCATATTCAAGGGCAAATTCACCAAAAGTCCAAATCACATTCAATTGGGGTTGATTGATCACCAAAAGAAAAAAGTTAAGAAACAAAACCAAACGAATAAAGCCGCAAACTTTCTATCTTTTCATCATCTTAAGAAGCTTACCTCAGTATACAAGCAAACCAACTAGCTAAAAAAAACGCTGATTTCCCCAAACCAAATACTTGAACAATTTAACCAAATGAAAGAATAAAGTATCAGTCCTACGGGAACATTATATCTCCATTATAACATATTCAATCAAATTACAATAAAAATGAAGTCTTTTTGTCTAAATTGAAAATCTACAGATACCCATTAAGCTAAATTCAAAACTAATCAACAATTAAGCAAGCTGAAGCTAAAAAATCAAGAGGGTGAAGGTGGAATTCGATAAAGTTTACATCTTGCGGACTTTGTCTCTGAGGCGTCTCTTCTTAGCTGCCCACCGGGGATCAGATTCCGAGCTCGACGAGCTTGCGATAGCAGAAGATACCAGCAGGAGGAGTAGAACCCATGTGGCAGATTTGCGCGGGAACATGGCCGGTGTTGGTCAATTGAGATTTACCAGTCGCCGGAGAGAGAAGCGGTGGCATGTGTTTCAGGTGATTGCTTTGAAGACGACGGTGTCGTGTCGTGCGATATTGTAGAAATTAATAGAAAGAAATTACTCACAGCCAATCGTTGAATTACATGTCAGCAATTTGAAGACAAATGGAATTAGGTGATTGGTGAGGCGGTGTCATCAAACATTACATGTACTTGAATTTCTAAGCTCGCTCGCATCAATATTGTCTACAATTTCATGCATGTTGTTTTAGTTTTAAGTGATCCAAGTTTGTTGTATTAGTTAGAAGATGAACCTCAATGGCTTACAAACTGTGTTTAGAAAAGATCTTGATGGCATTTACATAAATTTTCATTAGAACAAACTAAAAAAAGTTTGACGCATGTTTTATCTCAGGTGGAATTGCGTTAATTGCATTCTCCATGGTCCATTGCAAAAATAGCACACCAAAAAGTCCATCTCTTTCCAATTGAAGATAAAATAGCACAAACCCCACAAAATAATCCTGACAAAAATAGCACAACAATTCAACCCTTATTCTGCATGCATGTATCGAAACCCCCTAAAATCTCTCCCAACCACTAAGCAATTTCCCCCTAATTCTTCCTCCATTTTCTTCAAACCCTGGTACATAGTTTGCCTTCTCTTTCCTTCTTCCATTGAGGAAAGAATCTCAAGTAGGGGTAGAAGCAGGTCGGCCCCAAGCCCTGCATTAATCTTCCCTCTATCATCTTCATCATTTCTCTCCCCAAACTAAACATGGCACCTCTTCCTCTACTCATTCTCTTCCTTTTCTTCTCCATCCCCTCCTCAGAGTCGAAACTCACCGAAGACTACTACAAGCAAACATGTCCCGACTTCCAGAAGGTCGTTCGGGACACAGTGACCCAGAAGCAGGCTGCGCAACCCACCACTGCGGCTGGCACCATCCGCCTATTCTTCCATGACTGCTTCGTCGAGGGATGCGATGCCTCCGTCCTCATCTCCTCCAACCACGTCAACGCCGCCGAGCGCGACGCTGACATCAACCAATCCCTGTCAGGTGACGCCCTGGAGGTGGTCACCCGCGCTAAGACCGCCTTGGAGCTCACTTGTCCAGGTATTGTGTCATGCTCAGACATCCTTGCCGAGGCCACACGCGACCTGGTCACGATGGTCGGCGGGCCCTTCTATAGGGTCAAATTAGGTCGAAAAGACGGACACGTTTCCTTGGCTTCCAAGGTAGAGGGAAACCTACCAAGAACCAATCAAACCCTAGATGCAATGATCAAGATTTTCGCTTCCAAGGGTTTCACGATCGAAGAAATGGTGGCGTTGACCGGTGCACATACAATAGGGTTCTCTCATTGCAAGGAGTTCGCCGACCGGATCTTCCATTACAACAAGACAACCCCGACCGACCCGGAAATCCACCCGAAATTTGCAGAAGGGTTGAGGACGACTTGCGCGAACCACACCGCGAACCCCGCCATGTCGGCCTTCAACGACGTGATCACGCCCGGGAAGTTCGACAATATGTACTACCAGAACCTGAAGAGAGGGTTGGGGCTGTTGTCGTCGGACCATGCATTGATGAAGGACCCGAGGACGAGGCCGTTGGTGGAGATGTACTCCACCGACCAGGCGGTGTTCTTCAAGGCTTTTGCTCATGCGATGGAGAAGCTTGGGCAGCACGAAATTAAGATTGGGAACCAGGGTGAGGTGAGGCGCAGATGCGACGCGTTTAATGATCTTAAGGCTTAATCAATTAGATATTAATTGGGATGAAGGAGAAAGTGAAGAAGATGAGATGAATATATGGATATCTGTCTTTAGAGAACCAGAGAGACTTTTCTTGAATCTTTTTGATTTTTCATTCTTTTGTTAATTTGGGTTTGAGATCGATGTGCCATAATGATGATGAAGAAGATGGTACATATATATGTTCATGATTGTATGAAAATTTCATGAGTATAAGTATACAGTTTATGTGATTTTGGGATCATATAGAAGAAATAATACGAGGGAAGTGATTTTCACACACTTTTTATATTTTGTGATCACTCATGTTTAATCTTAGCCATAGATTCTCTTTTTATTTTTTTAACTACCAGTTAGAAATGCACAAGAGTGTGTAGGAGGGTAAAATAGGCATATCAAAATCAGTTCCCTACTAGAACCAGCACACATGCATGTAATGTAATCTGGATATCAATATGCATATTATGACATGAATGAATTGCTTACACAATAAGGGTCTGCCTAGCTAGTGTGCTTAGAGAATGTGTTACGTACCCATTCCAAGTTTTCCGTTTTCGGACATGTCCAACCCAACAAGATCTTTTGTTATCAACTCCATCACTATACCTACAAACTCCAATAGAAAGAAACTGTAGATCACAAGATCAAAGGGAAAAAATCATCTTGCTGAACTTGGAACATCAAAGCACACAAGCGCCCACACCTATCATCCATTTACTACAATTTAGTGACAACACCATATATGCTATATACCTTGAGAGCGAGGCTTTGCTAAAGAATTAATGTACCATACTACTCTGTAATTATACTTTTTCATGGTCGGCATTAAATGCTAGAAACCCGAATGTTAGTTCTAATTAAACAGCCTAGCTAGCTAGAGGTACATTGGTTGCTTCCTTATCAGTTTTTAATTAGAAACTTCTATTCAATTACAAGTCAAGCTCACAAAGCTGTTAGTCAGTTTTACAGCTCATGGAGCAGTTGTTCTTATGTATAAATTCACAAACCTCTCATTCTACACTAACCTTCATCCATTCATTCATCACCAACAAGAGAAAACAACAACTTTCTCAAGTTGAAAGAATTTTGAAAGAAGTTTTTCTCTTTTTATTGACCAAAAACTTCTTTCAAAATTCTTTCAACTTTCCTATACTATCCAAAACACCACCCCATGTTTGCTTTCCTTTAACATTTCCTCTAGCTCTTCTATCGTCTAGCTATTCATCTCTATGGCTCTTTCAACACTCTTCTTCCTCTTCCTCGCCGCTGCCATCCCCTTCTCCGAATCCAGACTCTCCGTCGACTACTACAAGCAAACATGTCCCGACTTGGAAAACATCGTCCGTGACGTCGTCACCACAAAACAAAGCGCCAACCCTACCACCGCCGCCGGCACCCTCCGCGTATTCTTCCACGACTGCATTGTCTCCGGCTGCGACGCCTCGGTCCTCATCTCCTCCAACCACGTCAACGCCGCTGAACGCGACTCGGACATCAACCATTCCCTCTCCGGCGACGCCCTCGAGGTCGTGGCCCGCGCAAAAACAGCCCTTGAGCTCACCTGCCCCGGCATTGTGTCCTGCTCCGACGTCCTCGCCTTAGCCACCCGCGACCTAGTCACCATGGTCGGCGGGCCTTTCTACCAAGTCCGATTGGGACGAAAAGACGGCCTAGTCTCCAAAGCATCACTAGTGGAAGGAAATCTCCCTAGAGCCAACCAAACCGTGGACGACATTATCAGATTCTTCGCTTCACGGGGTTTCACGGTGGAGGAAATGGTGGCGTTGAGCGGCGGGCACACGATCGGATTCTCTCATTGCAAAGAGTTCGCCGACCGGATTTTCACCTACAACAAAACGACCCAAACTGATCCGGAAATGCACCCAAAATTTGCTCAAGGGTTAAAGACAATGTGCGCGAACTATAAGACGAACACCGCGATGTCAGCCTTCAACGACGTGATTACGCCGGGGAAGTTTGACAATATGTATTATCAGAACCTCAGGAGGGGGTTGGGGCTGTTGGCTACGGACCATGGACTTGTGAAGGACCCGAGGACGAGGCCTTTTGTGGAGCTGTACGCGAATGACGAAGCGGCGTTCTTCAGAGCTTTTGCTCATGCCATGGAGAAGCTCAGCCGTTACGGGATTAAGACGGGAAGGAAGGGTGAGGTCCGGCACAGGTGTGATGCGTTCAACTCCCTGCATTGAGGAAGAACAAAAGGAGGAAAAATTTACATTTATTTGTCATACTATATGTGATTTGGTGTATCATTATGTGTTATTTCAGAAGTTTGTCATATTTCATAACCTTGATAATGTACGAAGTCGTGACTACTTTTTTAGCAAATTTTTTTGTTCGTAACCTTCCAATCTACTAGAAATTCAGATTCGTTACTTCGCCATTAGCATGGACTTCCATGGCATCTGAACCAAGGATGGCCCCTATAGTGGGTTGGAACACCCTGAAATCTACACCTCTGTTTGGAATCGGGTCCATGGACACCGATGTTTGGAGAAATTGAACTAGGTAAAAGCCTTGCGGCAAGTTGGCTCTTTCGGAGCAGCAGCAATGGAGCTGTGCGCTGATGATGATGGTGTAATATTAGCACAAATACTAGAGATCCCTTCCTGTCTTATTCATACCAATCAGTAAGCACAAATACGCACAAACAGATCTCCTTAATTTCGGCTTTGAGATGGGATAAATCTAAGTACTCCAATCTTTTAAGAGATAACAACAGCCCCATAAAATCTTCATCAGTTGTATAGATATACGTAACATAGTTTGTTGCTAATACTTTTAGTTTCATCCAATGCTTTATTTAATGATTTGGGATTAGACATGATGCCCTTTTTCTGTTTTTCATATTAACTCTGAATACAATTCATGTTAACTATTTGCTACATGATATAAAATGAAATGGCATACTCATTTCCATTTATGTATATGTGTCTGCAATTGTTAGGTGAGATTTCTTTCACCAAAAATGTGTTTGTGAACAATGAGTATATAACACAATTTTGGACCTCCCACATAAAAATTCTGGCAATATCTTCCGTGTTAGTTAAAATTGGCCCCCTATATAGGTGTGATGTGTTTCATTTCCTTTAAACTTAATTTGACATTGAAGACAAACAGGACAAAAGAAAGAAAATTTTCATTTATTTGTCTTTGTGATATTAGTCCTTCTGTACAATACAACTTTTAAGTTCAGTCCTCTCATAAATACATATCTTAGTCAACATTTCATATAATACAAATAATATAATATTAGTGTAATTAACCCATAATATTTTGAAAAAATTACACATTTGCCATTGGATAAAAAAATCAAAATCAGCCCAATATCATTTCAAAATACTCCGGCCGTTTCGAACGAGGTAAAAAACACAACAGCCGTTTCACAATTTTTTATTTTTAAATTCAAGATTCCAACTTCTATAAATAGATTTTTGTTGTGGAGATCAATGCAGCTTGGGGGGAGGGGGGAAGGGGGTTTTGTTTCTCCTTCACATATCCAATTCCGTCGTTACCAAGGGAGGTATCTATTGGGGCTAGTCCAATTTCGATTCAAAAGAATGCTATCTATTTGAGAAGGAATCTCGGAGGATAAAACTAGCAGCAGCGGGGATTGGCCCTCTTTCGTTTACAATTTTTGAAAATATTCTCTTATGAAGGTTAAAAAACTTGTGAAACAGACCACCTTGTCAAAAGTTTGTTCAATATGTAGTTATTCCACCAAAATTCTTCCGTTGGTGGTGAGGATTTTTTGAACGACATACCTCAATAAGAGGTATAAAAAAAACTTCTAAGCTGTACAGCATATCTCAACAAGAAGTGAGGAAAAATATATGAAATGGAAACAAACCTCTAAGTAAGAACATAAATAGGTTGTCCAAATTCCTAATCAATAGGTATGAAAAAATATAGACCTCTTCGAATAAGTATGAAAAAAATATAGACCTCTTCTATAGGTATGAAAACAATGTCAACCCTTCTTAAAATAAACCTCTTCAATAGGGTAAAAAACGATACCTCTAGGGCAGAACAAACAAACCTCTTGGATAGGTATAAAAAAAAATGTGCATACCATAAGGTATTTGAAAATTGTATAACCTAATTGATATATATGATTACTTCACTTTTCTATCCACTTGATTAACAGATACAACCAAATTTTTGTTTACATACTAAGTTCCTATTTTTGTTCACGTTCAAGTTTCATCTTTCAAAGGAAACTTTTAATAAAGACAATGTCAACTTTTTTCAAATTTAATTCATTTAAAGCATTATCAGCAGACATTAAATCTCAATCGAAATGTGTGCTAAAGGGTAAAATAGGAATGATAAAAAGAAAATATTATGATCCGAAAATATTATTACGAGTCATCAATTCAAAAAGGGAAAGCTTGCTTATGTGGAAGACTAGGCAAAGGGTTTATTTAAAAAATTTAGGACCTTTGTTAAAAGTGTCATTATTTAAGGTCCAAAGTCTAATTTTCTATTATATAAATTCAGTGTATAGGACAATGATAATGATGGCACAAGATCCTGGCAACGTGTTTGCTTTTATATAAGTAACTTTGATACAAGCCATCAGTATCCTTTAGAAGCTAAAATTCCATAATATTTGATAAGATGCATTTATTTATTTTTTTTTAAATACCAAGAAACACCTTCTATGTTAGAGAATAATCAATGAGAGTGTCAAATGAGTCAATGACTGTCAACGAGGAATCAATGAGCTTAGAAGGAAATACAAAAGGGAGTCAGCGAAGAATCAATGATCTTGAGAGGGAGTGAGAAGAACTTCAGCAAATAATCAGTGAAGCATGATTTGAGTTGGAAGGACTTAAGCAAAGAATCTTGTTGCTAATATTTTTAGTTTCCTCCAATACTTTACTGAATGGTTTGGGATTAGACATGATACCCTTTCTCTTTCTCTCTCACCTAAAAATACAATTCATGTTAACCATTTGCTATATAATCTTAAGTGACACAGAATACTCATTTCCAATGTCGAATCTGCACAATTGTTAGGTGAGTTTTCTTTCATATGAAAAGTGTTTGTGAACAAATATAACACAAGTTTGGGGCCTCACACATTAAAATTCTGACTATAACTTCATTCTTAGTTAAAATTGGCCTCACAACCCAAAGAAAGAAACGTACAATGCATTAACAGCTTTCTACTGCTTACCATCCCAGTAGATTTTTGATAGTCACATATCTGCTTTTCCTAAGAAATTACAAGAAGGTTAACCTGTAGTTTCTGACCCTAGAAAATGGTAAAACTTCGAGCATTACTATTTACTTACAGTAAATTAATAAAGGGCAGGAAATATCATGGGGTTCCTTTCCTTGTTTCTTTCTGGTCATGGGTTCCTTCCCTTGTTGGTTACCACCTTTCTTGATACATTTGCGGCAGAGCTTCCCATGTGTGAACAGAAGGCAATTCAGATCAAATTTAAGTTCATTTGGGATCCACTGGTTAAGATGAAGATATGTCTTGTTTCTGTCTGCTTCAACTGGTACCCAACCTATGGACTTTGCAATCTCAAACACCTGCATGAAAGGTTCTGAGTGTCAAAAGAATTGCATCAATGTATGACGACAAAGCACTGGAACTATTATGTTAACTCACGTGTGTGTCCACTGGAAAATCGTCTTGCTGAAGTTGGAACATCAAAACACAAGCCACCTATCATAAATTCTAGAAGCATTAAAACCACTGTAGAAGAGAGTGTATGTTGCTTAATTATCAACTTGCACCATGTACAAAATGAAATATGTACAGCTTATACTGAGCAGTACATAATGAAGATGCAAAAGATTTCTACGGCTTTTCAAGTCCATGGTTTAATTCACAAGATTAGAGGAGATAAAAGCTTAAAGCTGAATTTACTAAATTGGAATCTACAGTACACATCTCACATTCACAATGTCTTCTTAAAACTTACTGAATTGCTCAATCGTTGGCCCATGCATAACACGAAGGTGTTGAGAGTAATCAGCTTATCGATATGTTGTGAGCAATCACATAATAAATCAGCTCAATACAAATAGCTCACAAGAAACTGAGAAAGTATACCGTTTTTGGGCCGATTCCTTTGAAATGCGAAAGCTCAGCCTTAATTTCATCAACTGACAAGTCTCTCAAGTATTCCAAGCACAGTTTTCCCTTCCTCTCAAGTAAAAGCCTCAGTAAGTTCTTAATACACGAAGCTTTAGTCCGGGCTAAGCCACCACATCTAATGGCATTCTCTAGGCACATTGAATCAGCAGCAAGAACCTTGATCACCAAACCAAAAAGCACACAATTCAAAATCAATGCAAAATGCAAAGCCTAAATCCAATTGACAAGTACAAAACAAAAACTTTCAACATTTATAAACGATAAATAGCTGGAATCTAATCTAATGAACTAGTTTACATCTACAAACACCCAACAGAAACCATAAAAACTAACTCAAAAATAGTGCAATGCAGCCATTATTGATCAGTTGCATGCATACCATGTATCCAAAATTAAGAAAATTTTAAGAAAAAATAAGAAAGCTCACATCTTCCCAGGTTGGAAAAGCGATTTTGAGAGAAGCAAAAGCCTTTTGAGAATTGACTTCCGTGGTGTTCTGGGACAGCAGAGTCCTCACTAAACCGTCCAAAACACTCTCTCTCCGATGATCGGACGGCGATTCCTCCTCCGTGCCGTCGGCGTCGCGAGCATTCAGCCGCTGCTTCCGGTACTCGGCGAACTCTTCCGGGAAGCCGTGGAAAGCCAGTAGGTCGTCGCGTACGGCCAAGCATTCCTCTCGGGTGGGTCGAGGGTGATTCGGGTACGGGTCTTTGGCGGTCTCTTTGAGGCCATTGGCGGGTTTTGGCTTGTGTTCATCCTCCTGAACCAGCTTTCTTTTCCGGGTTTGCGGCATTTTTTGTTGCAGAAGCTCTGTTGTTGTTGGAACTCGAAGTCGATGCGACAATGGGCAGTTGATGTGGTTGTGTTGGGCTGGTGGAGTCTTGACGAATTGGGCCATCAGTTGATTGGGATCCGTACATTACCTCGTTGGGTCCGTCCGACTCTATACATTATGTGATCCATATGTTCGCAGATTCTTAATGATACGTCATTCATCGAAGTTGTATTGATTTAGGAAAGTGATTTTTAAACACTCATTTTCACCTCTATATTACTTCATTCTTTAATTATATCAGTTAATTTTATTTTAAATTATTCAATCTAATGATTAAAATTAGAGTCGGGATATGCTAAATGTCAAAAGGAGTGTGCCAAAATTAGCTTCATTAATTTATTGTTGAGACATCAACTAGTACAATTGTCTGTCGTATATATGGGCAACACATACGATTTCTCAAAAGTATTGGACTATTGGCATTCAAATTTTGCATATTATCATTGGTGAAATGTTAATAAAAACTATAATACCAAACAAAAGACGTGAATGATACTGTAACGATATCAATGTACATACTTTCTTCCTGGAAAACTGCCAGTTGGGTGTCTCACTTGTGGGTTAAAGCTAGATAATCCTAGTCTCTCGACTCAAGTTCAACCTCTCCACCCGTAAAACCAAATCTGAGTATATAACCCAATAGTCAATCTCACCAACATGTGTTTTGGAATCCACCCATTGACTTATACTCTACCAAATCAAAAAGGATCAATCGATTAATTTTGACATTTTGTTAGGGCCATGAATATATAAATGGAAGTAAATTATCATCTACACGTTCTTTTGACCAACCAATAGATACTCAACCCTTCTAGAGAGAAAATTATCTCATAAGACAGCAAGCTCATATGAATGGTAAGGTAATAGCATAGCAAGTCAAGCAGTTAACGCCAAAATAATATGTGATGATGTGTTAGGGTGGGGGCACCTAGTGATGGATTGTACAAGGAAAATATATTGATAACTGTTAGTGAAAGCAACAAGTATTATTCTAAATTTGATTCTTTGACAAACACATAGGGACCAGTTTAGTGAAAATCAAAGAGCTTTTTCTCTTCATTTTTAGTAATAATGTCTTGTGTTTAGCACCAAACATATTAAAATGATAGTTATTCTACTAAGATACTAGAAGTTTCCTGGTTAAGCAATCTACAAAGGTGTGGGAGCATGATGAGCACACCCCCACCTTATGCATGCTTCCAACACCAACCAACATATCAAGACAAGACCAAGATATACCCAAGTCTGAACTTTGATCTTTCTTACAAGCATCCTGGTTGGCTCAATTGAGTTGCATGCATAGTTATGTGCAAAAAGTGACATAACTAACACGGAAATGAAATGATCACAGTTATGTGCAAAAGTGTATACAGTTTCATCAGAAAGACCGTCCCTTAATTAACAGCGCTGTATTCTTCTCGCACATTTGGGAAAACTTTCCCAAATTCTGTACCTTCTTTTATCTGCAAATCACAACTAGAATCCTCAAAAGAAAAAAAAAAAGTGCCAAAAGCCAAGTAAAGCGAAATTCCAAATTGTTCTTATCCAACCAATCTTTTTTAAGCCAAATCTCTGTGCACATTACATTCCAAAAATCCTTAAACCTACTTACAGACAATAATTAACACTAAAAAATTCCATCCTACAGCGAGGGTACAACTTAACAAACAAAAAAAAAGCAAAAAAAATACAAGAAACAGGTAGGACCGTTCGTTCCCCGCCAATTATTTACACACCCGCCATAACATCGGACCACCTGAGATAACTCAGCACCGAGTCTAAATCTTGTCAACTCACCAACAATTACATTTTCATTTTTATTACTGTTTTTTCCCAGCACTGAAACAATAATTTACATGTACATTTCTACACCTAAAATACACAAAACTCATTTTCCAAAATTAAGAAAATGTCAAAAACCCTAAAACGTGGTCGTGTTGGCACTGTTCAAGTTCCTCCCAACGCCAACTTGGAACCGAGTTCCGCCGAGTCCAACTCCGCCGCCACCCGATTCCAGCACCGAGTCCCAATCCGGTGAGTCCTCCCGCCCTCTCATCACCATCAACAGCCGCTTCGCCTTCTCCCGGGCCCTCTCGCTTCCCCTTTTCTCGATCTCCGCCAACACCTCCGCCGCCCTCGCCTCCCTCGCCAACCCTCTAAACCGCATTGACCCGTGACTCAGTGAGTAGAGCGCCGCGACACAGTTCTCCCGAGTCGACTCGGAGACCAACTCGGTCCTCCCCCTCAACAGCCCCACCAAGCACTCCACCGCATTGCCGTCGAGCATCGCGGACCTGCCGTCACTACAACTCGCCAGATTACACAAAATCAGCAAAACCCGGCTCGCCGACGGCGGCGACTTCGCCAACGCCAAGAGCGTCGCCACCGCACCGGGTTGCTTAACGAGTTTGACTCGGTTGCTCTCCACGAGAGTTAAGTGGTACATCGCCAGGGCCGAGTCGTGGCGAGTCCGCTCGCTCTCGGCCCTGACGAGCGCGTGCATCAGCGGCGGCAGCGCGCCGAGCACGCCGATGGCCATCTTGTTGTCTTCTTCTAAAGCCAAGCTGAAGAGCGCACCGGCGGCGTGCTCCTGCGACTCACTGGATCCTGCCTTCAAAACATCCACCAAATGCGGGACGAATCCTGACCGCACGATCTTCACCCTGTTGGGCTTCTCCAGAGAGAGATTGACCACCGAAGCAAGGGCGTTCGTCTGGACGGCGGCGTATCGCGATTGGATAAGAAATCGGACGGCGGAGAGAAGCCGGGGGGTGCAGAGCGAGATCCGAAGGTCCTCCTTCGTCCGCGTCAGCTTCCGGAGCAGAATCACGGCCTCTTCTTGCTCGATTACCTCCGGGCTCTTCAATTTCGCCATCAATTGCTCCTCCTCCTCGCACCCCGGCGGCGAATTAGAGATTAGGGTTTCGATTTCGGAGGACGACGCCGATGAATAGCACGACGGCCGAGTCGCGAACGGTAGAGGAGTGGGCGGATTCTCCGTGGGGATCACCACCGACTCCTCCGACGAGCTCGAGTAGAAACGGTCAACCCGGCGGGCCAACTCGGTCGCCGCGTGGGTGAAACTCACCGGCGGCCTCTCCGCGACGCCGTCTAGCAGTTCCCGCTCCGACACTCGAACGGGTTGATGTTCCGGGTCCTCTGCCATCATCTCCCGGACGGTCTTCTCGACGGAGACGAAATCCGGAGGGGGAGGCGGGTGGTCGGCGTTGTTGTGACGGCACCAGCTCTCGATGGTGGACTTGATGGCCAGGTTGGAGATGATGGTGGAGAAATCGGGTCGGGTACCGTCGTCGAGCTTCGGGGAGAAGTTGAACTCGCGGCAGACTTGGACGGAGAGGCGCTCGAAGGTCTGACCCGAAGAGACGACGACCGGGTCGGACATTAAGGACCCGGATATGGGGCAGAGGAGCTCCTTGGGTGGTTGCCTTGAGCCGGAATTGGAGCGGTAGAAGGAGATTTTCCACCGGTGCTTACCATTACCGCCCATACCGAAATGCGAGGCGGCGGAGCTGGAGGTGGCGGTTTGTTGTTTGGTTTTTGGGTAACGGGTTTTTCAGGGATAGGGTTGTGGTGGTGGTGTTGGTTTGGACATGGCTGGGGTGTATTTGGGTAGTGTTGCGTCTCGGGAGTCAAAAAGACCTTAAAGTCTCGAGTTCGGGGAGCTTTTGTAGGTTTTGTTTAGTTGTCTTGTTTAATGAGTCTTTGATTTTACTAATCTTTGACTAGGTGCTGAGCTGTTTTGTTTTGACCAGTCTTGGACACGGTTGTAACTCTTACTTTCAATTGTATTAAGCTCGTATTAAGTATAACTAGCAATTCACACGAACACAGTTGTGGCTCTCACTTCCAATTATTAGATTGCGTTCGTATTAAGTATACATGTGGTTTATTAGTATAAGTATTTGGCTTACTTCATAGGACACAATTGTCATTCTTAGATTAATCAATTGTCATTCTTAGATTAATTTTAATCTATTAAATTGTGTTTTTATAAGCAATGACGAAATTACACACAAGGTTAAGGTAGGCTGTAGCCCAGTGAAAGTTTGACCAAATTTACCATTTGATCTCATATATTTATAATTTAGCACAGTAAAAAATTTTATATATATTTTGTATAACTCAGCCCAACTTTTTACCCAAATCCAAAAATAACTCACTTAGCCTACTATTTCCAACCAAAAACCTAGTATATTCTATGGAATCAAAACAGAAGATCTTTTATCAATGTGTATTCGATTACGACCTTTTTCTTTCTTATATATATTTGACTTTTTTTATGTTGAACGTTGTTGAAAATTTAGTAGTGGATATTCAAGAATAAGTTTTGGTTACACAATTATAATTAAAGGTTATATTCTATGAAGATTATAGGGAATGTTGGTATACATAAAAAAAAAATAATCGTTAAAATTCAAGCTAACAGTTTCATATAGCCCCCCGGAAAAAAAAAATTATGGTTCCGCCCTTGTGTATAAGCATGCATACATTTCGTCTGTAGAGTATTTGGCTTACTTCTAGAAGATGTTGCACACATCTCCTACTTATGAAACATGACGAGCAGTATCTGTGATAATATTTAGGGGAGGGTGAAGTTTATAAGCCAATTAGTTTTGTATAAATTTTCAAAGTATTTCAAGTGCAGTTAGTGAAAAGCAATTAATCTTGCTCCAAAGTCGGAGTTGAGATTTCACCAACTCAATATTTGGCTGTATAACAATAAGCCTTGTCAACTGTGTATGGTGTCTATGGTGGAGTACACCTCTTGCACAATATTAAGTAGACTAACTTTATGGAATTCAATCTAAATAAAAGTGCAGTACAACTCTTGTTTTAAGTGATCAGAATTTATTAATCTAACAATGGTTTCGTATTGATAGGTCATATTATTATTAGGATAAGGGGCAGCAGTTTAGTTTAATAGCAGTGGTCTGCTCTGAATCTTGTTGAACTGTCTAATTTCAGGCATAAACTACATAACTAGCGCGTAAACGAACCTGGTCAAGAGTTTCTAATTGCTAACTAATCTATCTAATCATAGCTTAATCCATCTGACATTGATATCTCCTTATTAGAAACAGAATGACAGCATGTCATTCTCAATCTCAATCTGAGAAATGTCTGTACTTCAACAACCACCTCCTCCTCTGTCATCACAAGTTCAGTCATACGTATGCAACCTCACACATCGAAAGAGATCGATTGTGCGCAACGACTAGATCGACATTGAAATGGTCTTTGATCAATTCTGTTCAGACACAAGGAGATGAATTAGCTGTTAGATGCCAACCACCAACTGCTATAGCTACATGTAACATGGGAATCGTTGCCTAATGCTTATGACCAAGTCCTCAAAGAATATGAGAATATTGGAGATTTTGTGCAACATCAAGCTCTCCTTGATACTCCATAACTGGTGGTTTTGCTTCAATGATCAGTTAATCCAGTAGGGTATTGAAAGTTGATGTCACTTTCATAAAATTCACAGCCAACAGATTTGTGATCTAGATTCTGAACTTATGTTTACTGAAATCCAGCTGATATGTAGCCCATAAGTGCTCAATCTTTGTAGGGACTACCAAACCAAACCAAGTCAATGACATTTGACAATCAATGAGAGCTGTAAACTAACTAGTAAACACATAATGATTACATAAGCAGGATTAGGCGTCGCGACTCAATGGCTATTAACAACCAAGATGTATTTGTTACTTGTAAGTGAAGTAAAGCAAAGCCAACTAATTGATATACTACTCCACTACTCCAGTTGATGCAGCAGCACACCATTTTAAAAAGTAGTATCGTATTAATTGAATGGTCTGAATTCATTTGATAATGAAATTAAAGGAATACTTCTGCTTTCTCAAGAGATAATAGAACAAAAGGCACTCTCTTTTGTGTCTTTTTCTGATGATTATCTAATTGTAAATAACCAATTCCTCACACTCTTCCCTTTGCTTGTAAAGTTGTGAAAACAAAGGGCATGATGGGCCAGTAATCAAATAGCCAGTTCAGCAAGAACCAACGTGAAGCGGGCTTTGAATGTTCAATTCATTCTCTCGTTCTTCTGGGACATATGGGCTTCAATCGGCCATGATTCTAAACTGATGGCAGACGAGCCGGTTACAACGGCCCAAATTGACATGGGTAAGCGGACACACAGAAAGAGGCCTCTTGGCGCTTTTCCTCCAGACTGGACGTAGATTTCTCCAAATAGAACATTTTGTAAAAGTCGACATGTGGATTAATATTATATTAATATTGTGGTGATAATAATATAGGCAGGTTTTCATTCACGTATTGACAATCCAAATTGACATCCAAATCGACATAATATTTGTTGGCGTACAGACAATCACGTATCTATTACATATCAAACATCATGTAAATAGTTGGGTGTCGGGAATGGACCAGAAAGGGGTCTATTACTCCCTTTGCAATGTGAAAGATACAAAAAATGGGCATTCTATGCATTTGGATTTGTACATGAGGAAGGACCTATTCCTTACACCGGTGATGATGAACTTTTCTTACATAATTAATGCATACACATAATCAACCATGAAGAACATCTGACCCATTGTGAATATGATCCGTATGTTGATCCAACGTTCCGGAGATGAAGATTCCACGACAAGAAAAAAGCAAATGAAATGAACCCGACCCTAGGTATTGAACAAAATATTGTACTATTTGCAGGTTTTTCTAGTACCGCTATACAAGCAGGCAAATAGCTATAGAACCTAATATGATTGCACATGTTTCCAAGAATTAAAACAGGAAAAAAAAAACATTATGAGGAATAATATTGCATCAATAATAATATTAATCTTAACACTCACAGTATGCAAACAAAATCTTACAACAAAACAAACGCAACAAAGGAAGACTAATCAGATATGAGTAGAGGTAAAACTAATATAAAGAAAAGAACTTTAAATTGCTAAATACGGATAGCTAAAATAAAAAGGAAGAAAAACCCAAGTATCATGTGGATTTGCTAGGTTTGATGTAGCAAATGATCGGACCGAGATGCTTGATTCCCCTTGAAACCAAAGAAGGTGAAAAAGGACCTCCTCTTTGTACTCTCATACGAGTATACCAAGTAGGGTTTTTCTAGTAGTGATCGCAGTAGTATCACTAGCAAAGAAAGTGCCTATGTTTTCGTGTTCATCCTCTTCATCATCATCATCTTCTTCTTCTTCTTCTTCTTCTTGTTTTTGATCTTGATGATCCGCTGCTTCTTGTTTTGGTGGTGGTGATTTTGAGTGGTGGGGTTGGAGGATGATGATGATGATGATACTGATGGTGATGATGAAAAAGGATGATAAGCAGGTGAGGGGGTAATGATGGTGGTGGTGGTGGGAGAGAGTGAGACGGAAGGGCAAAGAGGAGGAAGGCATCATGATTGCTGTTTGGTTCATCTGTTGAAACTTTGAGCAAAAATCCAATGTATTGTGTGCCATCAGCTTAGCTATCAACAAAAGTCCTTGGTGTGTGTGGTAGTTAGCTTTTTCCATGCCCACAGCTCCTCTTCTCAAAATAAAGATCTTTTACATTTTCAATATGGGAAAAGATGGAATCTCCTGCATCAGTTATTGGACCCCTTAGTTCCTATACCCCAATCAACTTTCTCCACACACTAGAATGCCTTACACAGTTATTCAAGTGATTTTTGATACCTATGAATATAAATCAGGTGACATGAATTTGATGTTCATAACTTATCCGTATGGACATCTTTTGTTCCGGCCTAACGTAGGAGAGTGATGTCCAAACAAAATCACCTATAAAAAGAAATCATGTGACTTGAATTTGATGTTCATAACTCATCCATATGGACATATTTCGTTCTAGTCAAGTGTAGGAGAGTGATATCCAATAATGAGATTGAACATCACTTTCTTTGACTCATTATAAAAGGCCTAATGCCGCGTGTTGTTCACCAATTTTATTACTTAGGAATCTACTTCTCATGCATTTCTCACAATAAATGAATTGAAGATTTTCAAACCTATGTTTTGGAGTGATCTTCTATATCCAGCGTTTCTACCGTACACACATGCATTCATAACAAATGTACATGGATATATCATATACTTTGTCTGGGTCATTATAGCTCATTTTGATACATTGACTTTTGTTTGTATCATATGTATATATCAATGATCCTTAGTCCACAAACTATACATCTTCTCTCAAAGCAGGTGTATCGGCAACATGTCGAGATATTTGCTGTCCATAGCGCACTATCGAACACTTACTAAACCTAAACTTATTCATGCTCTGTCTGTATGTTATTTTATTTGACTACAGTAAAAGGCTGTTTGTGACTATATATGGAGAGAGTTGATGAAATCCTCAAAGCTCGCTTTATTGGGTTTAGTTAAAGACGCAATTGGCACGCCCATAAATGAATTAAGAACAATGGCAGAGGAATCTAGAACTGATCAAGAATGACAGAGGAAGAGAATCAAATAATATATATGGAAGACAGAAAGATCAGACAGATAACCAAATAATGCAAGCTTTGTTTGCACAGTACTCCTGCAAAAGCATTTTGGTATAAAATGGAAAATTAGACGCTGGTAAAAGTATTTTAACTGTTCTGAATCTTCTTTATGTCAAAAACAAAAGTGATCTTTCTATTTGGTTTTTCAAATGGGAAGCTTGAAGCCTTGCAGGAGGGTAATATAATATAGTTTAGTAAGGAGGGCATTGGTACTTAGTATAAGATTCCCCATGTAAGCATATTTTGAAGGACTCACCTCACTCCTCTACACCCTGCTCTGCTCATCTTCATGCTCAAATTATTCAATTAGCCATTCTTTATACTTTATACAAGTTCATAATTCCGCCTTACATTTAACCTCAATTGCAATTCCTTAAATTATGTTCGTACATAATAGCTACAGCTACTAGTTCTTTCCATAAACAAGCCTGTAAACATCATTCTATTGATTTGTCTTACCAACCAAATAAGCACTGAAATTATAGTGTGGGAACTATATGTGCCTGAAATTATAGTGTGGGAACTATATGTGCCGAAGCATTATAGTGACGGGCGCAAATGGGGGTATAGTAGAACAGTAACTTTATGTTTTGACCCCTGATAAAGTCACCAACTTGAACCAGCCTTTTGTTCCACTTTGTAGGTGTTGCAAAAGAAAACCCTATACCTAGAGATAAAGTAGACAAATTTCCGGAGATTCAAATCTTTTTAGCACCAGAACAAAGTCCAAAACCAAAGATCCAAAAGTTCAGAGTTTCATGTCTCCGAGTCTTTTATCAGTGCTTTGCTTCTTTGATCATTCATTCACTCCAAGCAAATCCATGTATCCGAAAAAACTTGTCACACCACTTATTTAGCGAACTTTCTAACGCACAAACATATACTAAGTACGAATACGACTCATTAGACAGTATATGCTATTATGATATTAGGATAACTATTTACCAAGAAAAAGAAATGAGAGAAATAAAAAGGCAGCGAGGCAGCAGTAGGAGGTCCTATGACTAGAGGGATTAAAGTGCTTTTTAAGCCTGGATATCATGATTACATTGAGAAAGTGGGTTGACACACCGCCCTTGTTGCGCAAAATTGTAAACAAAAGAAATGAATCTGAGAAGAAGACCAGCAGCGCATGTACAGCACAGTGTTCCCACTCCACAAAAGTTTACTGCTTGCATTAAGATATTGGAAGCTAATCTTAGTCTGTTTTGACAAACAATGGTGTACGTAACATTATCTCCGCACATCTGTTCCACTTAGATTGATTTTGTGTTCGTATTAAGCTTAGGCATGTCAAAAAAATAGAGAAAAGTATGTAAACCCTAGCCCAAGAGGGTTTATGGGCTGTTGAAGCTCAAAACAAATAAAAAGCCCATTTTGAGCCCACATTCTGTTTTATCCGAATGAGAAGATATGACGTCGGGCTAGACAAAGACAGAGGCGAAAAGCGCGGGCGCGGCAAGATGTTAGTTAGCCGTTGTTGCGCCACAGTGCAATTCTCTT
The DNA here is from genome assembly GCA_033992175.1 of Spiraea crenata. Classification (NCBI taxonomy): domain Eukaryota; kingdom Viridiplantae; phylum Streptophyta; class Magnoliopsida; order Rosales; family Rosaceae; genus Spiraea; species Spiraea crenata. The sequence continues at coordinate 6,988,411 of JAVBHV010000046.1, forward strand.
TGGGGACTTTCATCAAACACCTTCCGATCACAAATCCGACGCCGTTCCGACCGACCAGAACCCGACCCAAAACCCTAACCACCGCCACAGTCCTCTGCTCCTCGTACTTCCAAACCCTAGATTCCCGCCAAAAAGACCAAATTCACCTCTACGTCGACACTCTCCTCGAATGGAACCAGGTACTTGTCTGTCTTTCTGCACTTGTCTTCTGTTTGGCTGCTGAGAAAATGGTGGGAAAGGTTAAAATTGGAATTGATGAAAATTTTGAACTTTGCAGAAAATGAATTTGACTGCTGTGAAAGAAGTGGATGAGGTGATGGAGAGGCACATTGAGGACTCACTTGCGATTTTACCGCCTATAAGGAGCTCTTATCTCGCTCATTGTGGCCGAAACTCCGAAAGCCTCCGCGTAGTTGATGTCGGTAGTGGTGCGGGTCTTCCGGGATTGGTTTTGGCCATTGCTTGCCCAAGTGAGTGAATTTCTTCATAAAGTTTGGATTTTGAAGATTGTGGACATTTTTGTTAGTTGTTGGTGTTTTGGTTGTGTAGGTTGGGAAGTGACTTTGATGGAGTCTATGAACAAAAGATGCATGTTTTTGGAGCATGTTGTGAGTCACATTGGTTTGTCAAATGTTCAAGTTGTACGAGGAAGAGCTGAGGTATTGTTTTATTGTGTTTTTGAAGATGTGAATTGGTCTGTGTAGGTGTGAAATTAAGTGTGGGAATTTGTTTGGTAGGGCAGAAGTTGGGGCAAGCTCTTTGCTTTCGTGAGAAATTTGATGTAGCGGTGGCTAGAGCGGTTGCTGAGATGAGAGTTTTAGGTAGGAATGGAAATCTCATGTCTTGGTTTCATCTGTGTATCTGCAAGACTTAAATTAAGATGTTGGTTCCTATGTGGATTACTGATTCTTGCTTATTTTCGTGGTCAGCTGAATACTGTCTTCCTTTAGTTTGCGTTGGTGGTTTGTTTGTAGCTGCAAAAGGCCATGATCCTCAGGTGAGTAATCGGGAAGTCTTATCACATTAACAAGGTCGTTCTGGAATTGTGCTCAAAGTGGTAGAAAAGAACTATACTTTACCATTGATACTCAAAACAGTATGCTGTAAACCATTTAACAATCTTGTGGTGTGCATATTCTTTCTAGGGAGTTTTGATACTACTCCTGAAATATGAAAAGTTGTCCATTTTTATTTAGTGCAATTAATCTTTCACATATCATCTGCTAAATAGCCTGAGTATTTGATACATTTGAACAGGCGGAAGTCAGCAATGCAGAAAAATCAATTCAACTGTTGGGTGCTTCTGTATTGCAACTGTGCCCAGGTATGCCATATTTTCAACAGTATATCTATCCAATGGTGTCAAAGTATAGCTAGAACATGTTTATTTATGTAAATTTTATTTGTATCCAGTGGAATCGCACAGCCCATATGGACAGAGAACTGCCATTGTATGCTTGAAAAGTAGTCCCACCCCAAAGAAGTATCCTCGCGAACCAGGTACTCCAGAGAAAATACCACTGTAAAGATGTCGATTCCAGATGTTATATTCAGTTCACCTTCTTTCCCCATTGATCACTTAGCTATGTAAGAACTTCTACTTTGGAAATGAAATTCTACATTTAAAAGTTGTGTCTTTGCTTGTGCTAGAGTAGGGCATTTCACCAAATAATATCTTTTTGGATGAAAACTTTCATGACTTTCATTCAGTGGCTTCTGCAAGGCTAATGCTTATGCAGGTTTACAGATAAGTGAAAATTTTCTTATGAAAAAAAAAGGGTGAAAAAGTATAGAAGAAGTGAATTCCTCGTAGCTAGCAAGTGCTGTATGTTTTGATATTAAAGGTAGAAATCTTAACACTCAATTAGGAGAAGTAACAATTGGGAATGCTGTACACATTTTATTTTGCCTTAACGATTACCTCAGGAGGAAACACGAAATTGGTCTGATGAAGAAGCATTAATAAAGCAAGATTGACTCATACACTGCTGGCCGATTGAAAGATTGAACAGAACACCGACAGAGATATTGCAAATTCAATAGTTTAGAACTTCACAGACCTACCTTAGTGTCTTAGTGTTGTGTTCCACCTTTGGCCAATACCATTCACCCCTTCTGATCTCAAACTTTAGGGATTAAAGTCTCTTTTGTACAAAATAGTACAAAAATCAAGAAAAAGATAAAGTTTAGTATTGTAAATCTTGCCTAAGCATGCACTTATTAAACTGAATTCAGGTTTTACTCTGTATAAATATTGTTGGCCTAGACAGCAGACATTGTCTACAAGATTGTCCAAGTTAGATGACTCTACTATACTTTAACAAGATAGTTATCTATGAGAAAGGATATGGTCCCAAAATAAAGGAAAAATTCTTACCTGTAATTTGTCTTTAGGGTCAACAACGTTAATTCCATGAAAGCAAGGAGTGGGACTTGTGGCAAAGAGTGAATTAGGTTAGAATATTGGTGTGCAGTTTGGCATGAGAATATGAAAGTGACTGTGCTACCTAACTCCCTCTCCACTTGTAATAATACATTCGAAAGGTCAAAATTTAGGGATGACAGGTTAATCTCATCTGTTAAGTAATGCTAGATCGTCAGGATGTGAAACTGCCACGTAAACGTTGTACGAAATTAATAATCACATATTATAGTAAGTAAATGTATGATGTAGGCTTGATGATGCCTAGCTTAGGATAAGTCCTCCTTTGGCCTACCTGCCCCTGTGAAAGAAACTTCTTAGTGTAAAAGTTAGATATAGAAAATATCTTTGCTGGATTTGCTGAAACTTGAAAGAACCCAACTTGGAGAGAAAAGGAAGGTATAGATTAGAGAATGCTGAAAAATGAAGGTAAACTTAACAAAAGAAAATGTGTGAGTTTCACTAACCCAGACTTCTCTCTTCCAAGAAACGGGTATATCGCTCGTGATAGGTGAGTTCTGTGTTTGCACCCCACAGTCCAACCAATCCTTGCCAATAAGAACAATTAGTGATCCCAACTTGCATCAAATGTTTAATCAATCCATGCCAACCAATCCTGCCTTGAGCAAATGAGTATATCTCTTTGGTGATCTTTCCTTTTTGCATGTCATTTGCCACTTTGCACTAACTGTTTCCATTTATCTTTCTTTTTCCTTTGTTTAATTGAATTTTGATTAGCCTTTTCAGTTCCAGTTTATTTCAAATGTGGTCAGAATTCAATTACTGCCTCTTAATATATTGGAGTTTCCACTAGTTATCCTATTTTTCATTTTTATTTTCGTGTGAAGTGGGGATTCCTATCTGTGAAGTGGGGATTCCTATCTGTGACCCATTTTTGTTCATCAATGAAAAGCATTTGTACTTCTATTACTTTGGCAATAGCATATCAGAAGCAATGATAGCCACATGCATGTTGTGATAGGAGATCCCACTAAATAATTTAGCCAACAAAAATAGAAAAAGTTCAAAAATTATTTGATTTTTATATTATGTTATTCCCCAATAAAGGAAATTAAACTACCAAATGTAAAGCAAAAGAAGAGAAAGCACAAACATAATCTCTCCTCTCAGTTTCTTTTCGAACAACTGCATGTGAAGCGCAACCGAAACTAAATAGCAATAAGTCCAGGCCTGAGAAAACTTAATCACTAGCTAAAAACAGAAATTAGAGACCAGGGACAAACACCTGCCAAGCCCTGATGTCACAATCCAAACCACTACTGTAAACAACACAAGATGTATCAGATGAGCTGCAATGGTCATCAATAGCAGCAGTTAAACATTTTACAGGACCTTGATGCCCTTCCAAAATTGCTAAACATGAGTAGCTTCTATCAACCCCTCTCCAAATTCTAACACTTTTGTCTGCAGAACCGCTACACACCAAATCTGACACCACAGCCAAGCACAGTATTGACTTGGTATGTCCTCTAAGTGCACCCACCACCTCCATGTTGCCATCACCATCTTTCTCCCAAACGACGATGGACCTGTCACACGCACCCGAATACAGTACAGAACCATCACTTCTCAGGGCCAATGCATTCACCCCGGACTTGTGCTTCTCTAATGTAGCAACTAAAGAGTGCTTTTTTTCTCCTAAGTGTTTTTTCCACACTTTGATTGTTTTGTCTGCTGAACCTGTGTAAACATGCCCGTCGGCTGATGATGTTACTGCATTTATAGCGTCATCGTGCGCGCTGGTTACTGATTCCAGGCATTTGAAGTCCGTTGTGCTCCAGACCTTGAGTGTCCGGTCCCATGAAACAGAGTACAGAAGCAGCTCATCACTTGATAAGGCTAGTGCAGATACTGTGTCAACATGGTGTACCCATGTGCACTTCTTGTGTCTTCTTATTTGGACATGGTTCTTGGCCATCAGGAGCTTCAAAGCGCGGTCACCAAGGGTTGGTAACGTGGCTAACCGCGAGCATTTCTGGTGATATGATTCGTGGTTATTGTCGATCTTCCACACCCGGATTTTGTGGTCTTGGTGAGCACTGAAGAGCTTATCACCTGATATTGCTAGGGACTTCACTGCCCCCTTCCCAGCAGCCACCATGTTATTTTCATTAGTTGGGTTTTCATTATCGAAAGGGAACAACCTCCACGACCTGATTTCCCTGTCGGAAGAACCGGTGTAGATGAAGTTTCCGGCTATGGTGAGGGAGGATATGTAAGAGCTATGGCCTTGCAAAGTGGTGAGGCAGTGGTAGTAAGTGTTTGATGGATAATCGTGCTGGTTTTGAGATTTTGAATTGAGGGAAGGAACTGACCGGAGACTTGGCTGAGAAGAAAGGTCTGGCGATTCGGGTTGATCATCAAGTTCATTGTTTGTGTACTGATAGGATTGGTGGCATTCCATTGCTAATGTTAGAGAAGGGGGGTGGGAGAAGAAAGTGAAGTAATGAACTGTTATATAGAGAATAGAATGCACAGGGGAGCATTTAGAAGGCCTCTTTAGAGCTAAAGGAATAAACAAATAGATTCTATGTTGGCAAAAAGTGATGAAGCAATATAATTGGCCCAGTTTATTGGGTGGGTGGAGATAGGAACTAGTTCACTGTCATTTAGCATCTAGACCATATTATAAAGAACCTGAAAAGTCGTTATGTCCTTAAAACAGACGGAAGACGTGAGAAATCAGACTGTAGAACCTTGGACCTTAGAATCAACAGCGTAAGGTATGATAGAGTTAAAGAATATTAGAACTATGTGAACTAAGTTGTAACCCCTATAGTTCCAAAATTAGCTGGTTATCAAACGCTGCATTACTTCTCTTACTCAGGATATAATCAGATGGTTCAATACAAACTTTGGACCTATAAAAAACTGGCAAGAATTCAACTTTCTGTGTCCCATTTGACTGTCCATATCACTGATCCAAGCAGCCTGACCCTCCACTATATTCATATACAAAACAACTCCTTTTTTGGTGAAGAAATTGAGCTATTTTCATCCAACCAATTCCCTCCAGCCACAACATAGCCTTTGTGCGTAATCAAAGTTTATGGTCTGATTAGCCACCCAATTAAATATTCTGCATCATCAAAAGATTCATATTATGAAAGGAGCTTTCGGTTTGGTTGATTAATAGCATTTACCCATGCATTTGAGGTTCGATTCCCCTATTCCATTTCGCTTAGTATAAAGAAATTTTTATCTTGCAGAAGGGCATGTGAAGGTGACCAGAGCCATCCACTTCACAACCAACATGATGTATGAGGAAAAAAGTTGCACATACCAGTTGGGTTTTCCCTAAACAATTCTCAGATCACCTGCAGAAGAGATAAAGGACAGAAAGTTCATAGGTTGGTAGCTAGGTCTTGTAGTCCCATGTGACCTCAAATTAAGGTTTTGGAAAAATTGCTTGGTGGTCTTTTTCAACTGCCTCTTATATGTTCGCTCAGTTTTGCTAGCAATCTGGGGTTTTTTTGTTGGTATCCAACTCCTTCAATTAGCGGTGTATATGCAATCAGAAGAACAATTGGGACCCCCTTATGTATGGAACCTTTGGAGCCAATCAAAGATTGATAAGTGTTTCTGTGCTTCTCTTATATTGGTATCATCTTGTAGGTACAATAATTACATTTGCTTATATTTGGCTAATAAATCACAGTCCTTTTGGCTCATGTAAAGGGTAGGCCTTTGACGTTGACTTGTCCTCTGACCTCAATGGAGAGGTTTCGTGACAGTCTACAGGTAGAAGGTAAGGTCTGTAGAGAAAAGAACTAATAGGAGATTGAGAATGATGTTTGTGGAGACGAGTTTGTGCTTTCATAAAGCAATATGATAAGATGATCTCATTGCCGTTAATTATGCGCCATTATCAACAAAGAAAGACCGAGAGAAATCGGATCTTTGGTGTTGATTTAGTTTCAAGGTAGTTATTTGCCAAATGCAAAATTGCTTGTTGAATGTTGGAAGACATGCATAGTGGAGACAGCTTGGTAGTGACTTCTAACTCATAGCAATATCTACTCCTCTCCTCTAAAAAAAAGTATATCCTCGTTTTTCTGTTCAATGTCTAATGAAGCTTTTCTCTGCTCATTCCAATAATTTAAAGTTAAATCCATTTTCAGTACATTATGTCTGTAATGTGGGAATAGTGTTATATGTATTATGATCACCTTCATTCAAGTAATTTCTCTCCCTAGTAGTTATACCAACCAGGTTTCCAAATTGCTATTTTCATGAAATTGTAGCACTGTCACATAGTATTACTCGGTCGAAACCATGCTGCAACGACACACATGTGTTAGCTTTTGGTGGAAACGAAGGGAGGGGATCGTTTTCTTTCCTCACTGGGAATGAAATCGACTATGGTGATGAAAGCAACATGAAAATGCAACACATTCATATTCAGCAAAAAGCTTCTCCCACCTTCTTTTTGGTTTGGTTTTTTCTACTTTCAATTCCACGCATCATGATTCATGAATTATGGGGTCTTGAGTTCCCGGCACTCGTAGTTTATAGCTTGTACAAATCCCACTATTTGCGACACTCTTTCCATATTTGTCTGTTGATTCCATGAACAAGAAAGCGACAATGGCTATGGGTCCAGCAACCATTCATGATTTTCTGCATCACGTAGTGTGTGCTTGTCCTTCACTTTCACCTTTCACCACTTCACCGCTCACCGTTCAAAACGTGTCGTTGTACATACAAAAACCCTATTCCTTCCATTGTGACTTCAGTCCTGTACGTGCTCGATTCCTTCCGCCCAAGGTCTCTGTCAAATGAAACTTGTTGGTATTGCATTCTTTCTTCTCCTCAAAAACCAAGTCACTGAGTTATGGCCTGGGTCTTGGCAATTTATAGCTCGGAACAATCCAATAAGACCCAAGTCCCACAAAACGAACCACGAGAACATAGAGAATGTCAATGTCTCATCTCGGCTTAATACCTAATATGATATCTATGTGCTTTCCTTTGAGGAAAAAAAAAATCCGGACCCAACCCACTGATCATAATATTTGATTCAATACTCTATTATTTGTATTGTAAACCTTTTTTAATTAATATGTAGTTGTTAATGGCATCATATGAAACACATGCAAAGCTTTCAAGTGGCATCCCACAAAAAAAAAAACTAATAAAGCTTTCAAAGTGCAATCCCACAAAAACTGCTTTCAGTGGCATCCCTCAGAAAACTTGTGAAGCTTGTAGTAGCATCTCATTTGAAAACTTGTACACCCTTTAGTGGCATCGTATATAGAAAGCTTGTAAAGCTTTCAGCAACGTCCAACGAAAACTTGTGTAACTTTCTAATTCGATTATTCATTTGAAGATACTAAAACTACCACTCATTTTCTGTGGACTGCCACTAAAAAAATACCTTGGAGGGTGGTTGGTGGGATGCTATTAAGATTCCTTGAACTTATTGTAACACATGAAATGAAATGTAGACTTTTCAAGTGTTCAATGTGATACATTTTATAATACACTGCATGATTTTAATTTTCAAGCTGGGGTATGTTGTCCGGCTTCTGCTTTTATCTCCATCTTTGTGTTTCGAAGTTTCTCTCTTTTGATTATTCTGACGTATTTGTTAATGATTACAAACGTTCATTTTCTCTATCAAAACCGTCTATTTTTCAAATATCGAAAACCACATTACCCTAAGCGAAGAATCCTATAAATACCAAACAAATTCAAATCAAACAAAACGGAACAAAACAAACACAAAAAAGAAACCGAAGCAACGACTCTACGCACTCTCTCATCAGCCGGCCTTCAATTTTGTCTCATACTATTCTTCTTCTTCATCATCATCATTAATTAACCACTAATCACCATCGTCATTAGCTAGTTCAGCTCAGCTTAGCTAAACCAGTAATCACCATCCTCCAATGGCTTCCAATTTTCCCGCCATTTCTCCAACCTTGACAATCGCTTTCTTCGCCCTCTGCTGCACGATCATCCTCTGCCTCGCCTCCGCTCACTCCTCCACCGTCGGAGTCCGCCAAGTTTCGCGCCTTCTGGAACTTCAGGACCGCGAGAGAGCCCCGCCGTACGTCCAAGTCGCCGCCGCTCGCGGCGTCCTCCGCCGCCTGCTTCCTTCTCACTCCTCCAGCTTCGACTTTCAAATCGTCTCCAAGGTGTATTTCAAAGTTTCAAGCTTTCCCTACTTGCAAGTGTTGTTATTCCAAATGCTTCATTTGTTTTCTTTTTCGAAATTCGGAAAGGTGCAATCTTTGATATGCACCAACGACATGTTGCCTGTACTATGATGTCTGAAACTGAAACATTGGTAGTGTTAGTTGTAGTTATTTTGAAATGTGTTCATTTTTCTTGTCCGAAATTTGGAAAGGCACACTCTTTTTTATGTGCATTTTGCATGAGTAGATGTTTCATGTATCATGTATGTATACTTCTTCTGATTTGAAGCTGAAATATTGGTAATGATGCTTGTAATTTCGTAATATGAAGTACGAATTTTCGCACTCTCATAGCGTCTTTACTGTGCTAGTATTTTGTATTTTGGTTGCTTTCAATTTGCAGGAGCAATGTGGGGGTGCATCTTGCTTTATGATCAACAACCATCCTTCCTTTCGTCGACGAGGAGATCCGCAAATTCTGTATGTTGGCATTGTCTCTCTTTCTGAATTGTGAACAGATGGATATTCAGATCAATGAGAATTGTTATTTGAGTTAATTCATGGACTACAATAGTTTAATTATAGCTGAAGTTATCTGCTTGACAAATTATTATGTGAATTTGAAATCCGAATGCTTTAACTAGAATTTCTGGGGTCACTGGAGTGGAGATTTTGGCTGGTCTGCACTGGTACTTGAAGCATTGGTGTGGGTCTCATATATCCTGGGACAAAACTGGCGGGGCACAACTATTTTCAGTGCCAAAACCGGGGTTACTCTCCCGCGTACAAGACAGTGGCATTTTAGTACAGAGACCTGTTCCTTGGAACTACTACCAGAATGCTGTTACTTCTAGCTGTAAGCTTCAACACTTTCTACTTGTGTGTACTTTTCCACAACAGTTGTGATGTATTTGGAGCTTGCAATCCTGAAGCTTTGCTTTCGATAAATGCAAATGACCTTTGCTGGTGTCTGTTATTGGGTAGATACTTTTGCTTGGTGGGACTGGGAAAGATGGGAGAAGGAGATTGATTGGATGGCTCTCCAGGGGATCAATTTGCCACTTGCATTCACAGGGCAAGAGGCTATTTGGCAGAAAGTTTTTCAGGTGATTTTCTTTGTTCCCTTCATTCTCCCCATTCTCCCATTGTTAGCAGTAATGAATCAATCATTAGTTTTTCCGTTTTAATAACCCCTTGTTTATCCCTAGCAGAAATTTAACATGAGCAAATCAGACCTTGATGATTTTTTTGGAGGCCCCGCTTTCCTTGCATGGTCTCGTATGGGAAACTTGCATGGGTGAGCTTTTCAATCTTGTTCTGATATCTTTGGGAAGATTTTCTGACTTGTAAGTTTGTTAGGATTTAGTACGTTTCTTGATAACATAAGATTTTCGCAGATGGGGAGGACCTCTACCACAAAGCTGGTTTGATCAACAGCTGATTCTGCAGAAACAAATCCTTGTCAGAATGTATGAACTTGGAATGACTCCAGGTACAAATTATCACGGCATTTTATATCATTAACTTCTTCCAAATTTCAAGCTACTAGGGAAGAGAAAGAACGACAACACTGTTCATATCTTTATTTCTTTTGTTTAGTCCTTCCAGCCTTTTCTGGAAATGTTCCTGCAGCACTGAAAAATATATATCCATCTGCAAAGATTGCACAGTTAGGAAATTGGTAAGTACTACTATGTTCTATGAATCGAATCCAACTCGTAAGTCTTTGACTAGTTGTTTTCAGGTTTAATTTCTTGATTCCTTGTAAGCACATATTTGCCTAAAGATCAACTTTTCTGCTTCAGGTTTTCAGTCAAGAGTGACCCTAGATGGACCTGCACTTACCTGCTTGATGCTACTGATCCCTTATTTGTTGAAATTGGTAGAGCATTCATTGAGCAACAACTAATAGGTTGGCCGTCTGGATCTTGTTCCCCTCGACCTTCTCCATTTATACTTTTGCATGTAGAATTTGTGCTAAACACTGCTTTCCATTCTAATTTCTTCTCATTGTTGGATTACCTGTCAGAATATGGGAAGACCAGTCACATATACAACTGGTATAAGGCTTTCTCCACTTACCTGTTTTAAAATCTCACTCTTCTGCTCTTTTACACTCCTTGTCATCTGCTAGATGATATTTGTTAAACCGGTGTCATCAATTTTCTATGATTTACTGACCTGTTGCAGTGATACTTTTGACGAGAATACTCCACCTGATGATGATCCCGAGTACATTTCTTCATTAGGTGCAGCAATATTTAAGGGAATGCAAAGTGGAGATGAGGATGGTGTGTGGCTAATGCAGGTAATGATTGTCCTTTTAAGTCTTTACTGTCCAATTCTACTTATCTCCTCTGAGAGTAATGGCTAGTTATATTGACAGTGCGATACAATGCAGTTATGCACATTGCTTCATATCTATTCACCTTCTTTGGTATGCTTATTATGAGCATCTTTTAATTATTCAGGGGTGGCTATTTTCATACGATCCATTCTGGAGACCTCCACAAATGAAGGTTAGCTTTCACCTTGTGGCTTTCTTGTTCTTTATGATCCAACTCAGAAACACTGTGCATTTGATCACAGAATTAGTTCTAAACTGTTTGCAACTCAAAATTACAATTGATCTGATGTAGACAAACTCATGATAGAAACCATCAAAGTTTAGCAGCCAAGGCGCTAGGAAACAAAAGCAAAATGGAAGAAGTTGAGCATGACTTTTTTTTTTTTCCAAAGAAGTTGAGCATGACTTTATGCAATACACTACTGGTTCTACTAAGAAATCTGAATATAAAAAGCAAAGCTCGTTTCAAAAATATATGGGTCTGTATCTGGTCATTTCAATTAGCCTGTCTAAATCTAATATACTTCGTGTTCTCTATATTTCTCTGCTTTGATTGACAGTGAAACGTGCCTGTTTACAGGCACTTTTACACTCTGTGCCTGCAGGGAGGCTGGTAGTCCTTGATCTGTTCGCTGAAGTGAAACCCATATGGGCTACTACGGAGCAGTTTTATGGTGTTCCTTATATCTGGAAAGTTATATTCTTATTTCATTCTTATGCTCTTATGTTCTTCCCCTTTAGATTCGTATTTGATTTCACCGATTTCTGCTCTGCAGGTGTATGCTGCACAATTTCGCCGGAAATGTTGAGATGTATGGAGTTTTGGATGCAATAGGATCTGGACCAATTGACGCTTACACAAGTGAAAATTCAACAATGGTCTGTTGCTACTACCATAAAAAGTTTCTCATTATCTATTCATTATGAGTTGTTTATCAGTCTTATATTAGGATTTGCAGCCACCAAATATAATGAATAACTTCGTTTTACTAAACAGTTTCTGAATTTGATGATTAACTATTTGTTCTTATTCTAGCCTCCTATGATACTTACTAAACAAACAATGATATGTTCCTAACTTTGTCTGCTATCTATTTCTGAAGGTTGGTGTGGGAATGTCAATGGAAGGTATAGAACAGAATCCTATTGTTTATGATCTCATGTCTGAGATGGCTTTCCAACACAATAAAGTCGATGTTAAGGTAATGTCAAGTTGATGTACCTATAGTCGTTGGTTGACTAGTAAGTGATGAGTAAGAGGCCTGGATTTGGATGTAAGATTAACAAAGCTTTTTATTCGTTCCTATTACAGACCTGGATTAATCAATATTCTGCAAGACGTTATGGCCTTGCAGTTCCTTCAATACAAGATGCTTGGAGTATATTATATCACACCCTCTATAATTGTACTGATGGTGCCTATGTAAGTTCCCTAAAATGTTTTGCAGTTTTTCATCTGTAGAATAGTTTCTCGTCCAATATTATCTGTTCTTTTGTTTTTTTTTGGTCGAATTCCAATATTATCTGTTCAATTTTGGCAACATTGCATTTTATGGATTCTGTTCCCACTCAAATCTTTCCATTTCATGATTCCCTCGCATGACCAGGACAAAAATAGGGATGTAATTGTGGCATTTCCTGATGTTGATCCATCCTTCATATCAATACCGACTGAAGGGTGGCATCAAACTGAGAAACCAGTAACAGGAAACACAGTCGTAAAGGAAATAACAGACTCGTTCGATCAACCTCATTTGTGGTACTCAACTTCAGAAGTAATACATGCATTAAAGCTTTTTATTGCAAGTGGAGAGGAACTATCAGAAAGCAGTGCTTATAGGTTAGCCCTCTTGAATTCGAAAATCTTTGCATCCGTTAGCAGATATTTTTCATATTGATTTTGTTTACCATATGAAATGTACTCAGGTATGACCTAGTTGATCTCACTAGACAAGCTTTAGCTAAGTACGCAAACCAGCTGTTTCTAAAGGTCATAGAAGCCTATCACTCAAATGATACCCTTGGCATAGCTCGCCACAGCCAGAAATTTCTGGAACTAGTTGAAGACATGGACACACTCTTGGCCTGCCATGATGGATTTCTTCTAGGACCGTGGTTGGAAAGTGCAAAAAAACTCGCCCAAGATGAAGAACAAGAGAAACAGGTTTGAATCTATTGAACCATATCATCTGATAAAATGTATGCTGACAAGGAACATTAAAAATTTTCACCTAACAAGATCCAAAATGCAGTTTGAATGGAATGCTAGAACTCAGATAACAATGTGGTTTGACAACACAAAGGAGGAAGCAAGTCTGCTTCGTGACTACGGTACGACAGATGAATGCAGAAACATTCAAGTTATAACTCTCCTGCAATTCTCGAATGCAGAAACATTAATCTGTTTCCTGTTTTGCTTCTAGGAAACAAGTATTGGAGTGGACTTTTACGAGATTACTATGGTCCCCGGGCAGCTATATACTTCAAGTACTTAGCGCAAAGCTTGGAGGAGGGCAGCCAATTTCGGTTGAAAGACTGGAGGAGGGAGTGGATTGAGCTTACAAATGATTGGCAAAGCAGCAGGAAGGTATTCCCTGTGAAAAGTACTGGAGATGCTCTCAACACATCCCAGTGGCTTTTCCAAAAGTATTTAGGAAGTACTGCTGCTGACACACAATCCCTGAATGAAGCTGCTTCGCTGAAATTGTAATATAATGTTTTCCTGGATACCAAGACTTTGTGACTCTTGCTGTTCGTTGAGTAATTTACTCCTCGTTTTAATATGAATAAAAATTTAGAAAACTTTGAAGTTAGAAGTGCTTGCACACAAAGGAAAGGGACTCTGGCTGACTTTTGTATTATTAATATATAAGAAGCTAACAACTGCAACATATTGTAATTGAGGATTGAATTTGTCATTCATAAATGTAACTCTCGCGATTTAAATAAGTTGGGCGTGAGACCGGACAATTGCATTGGATAAAAGACTAAACGAAGTGCATTATGCCATGATTGGTTGAAGTTACACATCTGCTGTTGGGTTGTGGCAATTTCGTTTTCAAGGTTAGCTTATTTTCCATGTCATTGATAGAGACTGTAAATCTGACTTCGGAAAAATACGATATTCGATGGCATGGATCATGAACTTTCGAGTTTTCAACATCCCGTAGGAGAAGTAGTAGGCCGCCAATCAGTTTGGACTTTAGGATCAAAAAACAGAAGATTGGACTTTTTTAGCTTTTTTTCATAGACTTTGTGGGCCTGGTTGTGTGGAGACTTTCTGGTCAAAGACTCAAAAGTATCTCTGTTCTGGATAGTTCCAGCAGGCATGGAATTGCACGGTTCAACTGGATTCACAATATTGCCCTTGGGAGCTAGATTATGAGTCATTCTTAAACCTAAACAGTAGGAAATTTAGGTGTTCTTTTGTTTTTTTTGGTCAAGTGGAAATTTAGGTGTTCAATCACCGGTTAGTTCCAATCGCTATCTACCAGATATTTGCAAAGTTGGTCCAGTAAATATCTATTTTCAACCAAGTATATAATACGTGCATAAAATTGGAAATTTGTTCACTTTGATACTATTTGAGAGAAATTTCTTTACTTGTTATCAATTTTATTGATAGAATATAAATGAGACAATTTGTCATTATGAATTTAATTATAGTGAATTCATCTGTAATTAATTAAGTATTGTAATTATATTCGTGCCTATAGTCAATGTCATTTGAACTCCAAAAAGAAAATCGTTTAAAGTTTGGAAAACGAAATTGTACCATTGCACGTAATCACCCTACCAAATTCACCACCAAACCACCAATATATCACTCTCTAGTTCACCAACGAATAAGGGTAATCATGTCAAATAGGGAAAATCAGTGAAATTGGTGACTTGTAATACAAATCATTTACACGTGGCTCCATTTCCTTTCATAATTTTCCTCCTCATGGGTCCCAACGCGTCCTTTTGAATTTCCAACTCCTATAAGAGTTCGGTTCCATCATCGTATATATTTATATATTCATCTTCCTCCTCAACCTCTCCACAAATTCCAAGTCGTCTCCAAAATTCCAACCTCTTCGCTCGATTCAGATTTTTCTCTCCGATCTTCATCGATGGCCGACAAATCGAATTCGTGGGCGGACCAGTGGGATTACAACAACAACAACTCCTCGTACCCTGTCAACGTGAAGGGTGGAACGTACAAGCAGAAGGCGGCGGAGGGGCTCGGGAAAACCAAGGCGGTGGCTTCCACCGGCGCTAAGAAGGTCAAGGAAGGCGCGTCTGCTGGGTTTCAATGGATCAAGCAAAAGTGTCAGAAGAAGCCTTGATTTTTGTGTCTTTTAATATGTTGTGTGTAGGTCATCGGAAACACAGTTTTTATGATTTCTTTTCTTCAGTTTTTGTTTTTAGGTTAATTTTGATATTTAATTGGTTTGTACAAAATAAAACTTTGGCATGGTTTATGGTTCATCGTCTTCTTTTTCATCTGGTGATTACTCGATTTCATATTCATTTCGTAGAGGAATTTAAACTCGGGTGCAAATAGCGAATAAATCTGCTTCAATTCTAATTCTAGGGATTTGACGTTCTTGGGGGTGAAAATATCCCCAGCTAATTTGTGGGCAATAATCTAGCATAGACTGGCTACGATAATAAAAGATAAGATCAACTATTTTGGGCGTGAAATAGAATTCAATTCATAAAAAATTTCTTAATAGGCCATATTTGTTTTTGCCAATTCAGGCCTTAAGGCTAACTTTTCTTTGGTGTCAAAACAACAATGCCAACTTGGAAAGCAATTAGCAATGTTTTCCCTGGGGAAAAACGAAACTTTTGCGTGTGACGGTCACATGGCCTTGTAAAGTAAAGTTATATTAGCCAATTACTTGAGTATTCCAGTTCATGTGAATGAAATACTTGAGGATGTTGGAATGAGTATGAAGTTTGAAGACCACATTAGAGGTTTTAGCTTTGAACACAAGGCATCAAGAAAGTGGTTTTTTGTGGATGATTCATGAACACATTCATTCATGAATGCAGCTCAATACAAGCAACATGGAGTACACATAAAGGAATAGAGAGGCAGCCTTATGTGGGCTTATGGTGTAAGTTCAGTCCAGTTCAGCCAATGTGGGTCATGCCAACTAGGCTACCCCAATGTTGATTTAGGCCTCAGATGGATTAGGTTGCAAGTCTTTGTAGTTAAATGTACAAATTTGCAGATGATCTTGTGTAAATGATTAAAGTATTGCAAATGAAAAGTGGATATGGTTTGACTAGTATGTTGCCAATAGTCTCTCCCATATAATCACTGTAATATAATAAGAGACGGAAACTTAAAACAGACCACGAAGTAAAAAAAAATTTCATCATTTGGTGGATCATGCATGCCAAAAATTTAATTTTATGAGCAGTATCAAGCCATAAATTTTATGCTCGCGAAGAAATTTGTTTGGTGTACATAAAGGATGATTCAACAAGCCATCCTCAAATCTTAGCTGAAAGTTGAAATTGAGTAAGCAGTTCTCAAATCTTTGAAGATGGAATCCATGCCTACCGGCTAGCTCAGTATCAGATAGTTCAACGGCAAGACCTTGGCACAGTAAAGTTCAATGAAAGGGCATAACCAGTGACGATGCGCCATTACAGCTACCCGAGTACGTATGTGGTGAACCTATAGACGGACGCGTCGTATTGTTCTTGGGGACCGACTGTAGAGCAAAGGAGCATGAGAGTGAGTAAGGATGGATCATCATTGTATTGTTTTTCACATGGGTGGAAACTGACTATGGAGAAGAAGGGATTCGCAGCCGGCCAAACTGTCCGTCTGCTTGCCTTCCGGGAGGAGGATGATACCATTTGGTTTACTATGCATTAGTACGAGGTGTTAGTTTTCAAGATGACTATGTCTGCGCGTTATAAACTGATTACTGATTTAGTACACAGACATGTATACTGGTTCGGAGTTAATGAGCCCACTTCAGTGTAGAAAGAGCCTTGTGAAATGAAAGATTGTTCCACTAATTGGAATTTGATCGTTTGTTTTACCCTTTGTTAACTTGGAGAACATAACAGAAATCAAGGCCATTCAAATTCCCCCCAAGGAAGATATTTCAATTTTAGCATTAAAGAAAACAGATCAGGTATTCCCATAAATGAGATCAGCCTAGGCAGATTTACCTGCTATCAAATAATCATATCTGGTGGTGTGATCAGCAAATAAACTAAAACTACCAAACATGATCATCCACTTCAGATTCTTGTCAAGAACCTCATAATCTAGCAATCCATGCATGACAAGAAGTGATGCTACTGAAACAAAACTCTCCTGACTGCTTAACATGACAGATTTCATGCAGCCTCCTTGGATGATAATGTGTTGCATAAGATTCATAACCTTAGCAAGTCAACTCTAACCCCCAATCAGAAAAAGATACATAGAAGGGAACAAGTACCTCTAGCACTAGAAGCTAGACTTTCAAAGGAATATTGTGATGATCATTTGTAAATGAGTGCATCACGCCCAGGCCCGACACCAATGTAGTGGACGGGTACACCAACAAGTTCTTCTATCCTTTCCACGTACTGTTGTGCAGCCTTTGGAAGGTCGAAGTAGTTTCTGACAGAAGATATATCGGATTTCCATCCAGGCAATACTTCATATTCCACCTAAAAGTAGGAAGACAATAGCATTTACAAAAGTTAAATATGAACTTTTATCTTTTCAGATATAGAATATAAGCAAGGACTGCATTCCTAGTAGAAAACTTAGTATCACTTATCAACCTACAAATTTAGTAGAGTTGGCATATCCAAATAGTAATTAGCGGAGAGGGCATGCCTTTATCTGCTCAAGATCACGAAGGTCTGCAGGGAATGATTTGATTTGTGCACCATCAGTGTTTTTGTAGGCAACACCCAACTGAATTTCAGGAAGATCCGACAAAACATCAAGTTTGGTGAGATTAAGAGAAGAAAAACCATTGATCCGACAGCAGTACTTCAGAGCTGCTATATCAAGCCATCCACAACGACGAGGACGACCAGTAGTTGTGCCGAACTCCTGACCAGCAAACCTAAGGAGGTCACCCCCTTGACCCAAGATTTCTGTGGGAAAAGGGCCAGATCCAACTCTTGTAGTGTAGGCTTTAACCTGCAGAGATGAAAATCAAGTTATCAACATTACTTAATCATCTCATTTGGCCTTTGTATTAACTGCATGAATCATGCCAGGACCAGTACTAGCATAACCAAACAACTACCACATATGAATTCCATAAGTAAATTCAAAAGCATCGACCAAGAGAAAAATACCAAGAAACAAATGATCTAAAAAGCTATCCTTAAAAACAAATAGCCTTAGTTCGAGCTATTGTTTACTTGTTTAAGTGATCCCACCATCCCATCTAATTGGGGCAAGGCAAAGATGACAGTGGGTGACACCAGTCAAATGAAAATAAATTCTACTTACCACTCCAACGAGGTCACCTAAAACTCTGGGAGCGATGCCAAGACCAGTGCAAATCCCACCAGCTGAAGGACTAGACGATGTCACAAAGGGGTAAGTTCCGAAGTCAATATCCAACATTGTTGCTTGCCCTCCTTCAACCAAAATCTTTTTTTTCTCAGAGATGGCTTCATTCACAACAAGCACAGTATCAGCAATGAAGGGTTCCAATCTCTCAGCAAATCTCTTGTACTTTTCGACTTCTTCTTTGAGCACACGGGGGCCATATTCGAAACCTTGGAATCTGGCTGCAGCATCTGCTAATAGAAGATCTAACTTCTGAGGAAAAGTATCCATGTGCCTCAAGTCGCTGACTCGAATACCATTTCGGATTACCTTGTTAGAGTAACAAGGCCCAATACCCCTCTTGGTAGTGCCAATGAAAGATTTAGCAAGCTCTGATTCTCGGAGCCCATCCACTACTTGGTGGAAATCAAATAAAAGGTGAGCACGATCAGACACCAATATCCTTCCCTTGCAGGAGACTCCATTAGATTCAAGACCATCAATCTCCTTAAACAGCCCTGGAAGATGCACCACCACTCCGTTTCCAATAACACAAAGAGTCTCTTCATTAAGAATACCAGATGGAACAAGGTGAAGTGCAAACTTCTTTCCCTCGGCATTGTAAATAGTGTGTCCAGCATTAGCTCCACCCTGGAACGATACAGAAAACATCAGGAAACTGTAAAACTCACTTATGGAAGTGAGACTTTTTTTGTTACCTGACAACGAGCAACAATGTCAAAATGTTGGGCCAGGATGTCAACGAGTTTGCCT
The DNA here is from genome assembly GCA_033992175.1 of Spiraea crenata. Classification (NCBI taxonomy): domain Eukaryota; kingdom Viridiplantae; phylum Streptophyta; class Magnoliopsida; order Rosales; family Rosaceae; genus Spiraea; species Spiraea crenata. The sequence continues at coordinate 7,007,631 of JAVBHV010000046.1, forward strand.
TTACCCTCATCTCCCCATTGGCAGCCCAAAACGCCCGAAACCTGGGTAAGCGACTCAATTCGACTAATCCCTTGGTTGGGGGCCACACTTAGAGATGATGGGGTGGCAATTGAGGACTTCCCTGAGCATACAACAACATTTCTCGGGCGCTCGAGGAGAATGGGGCTGTGATGGCTGGGCCCAAAGAAGCGAGACTTGGCAACTGAACTCGAGTCAAGGGCTGTGAATGACGAGAGGTTGGTCATAGTGAACCACTGAGTGAGAAAAAAAAATGTTCAATCAGAGATAGTAAAAAGTTCAAACACAGGGTTTTCCACGAATTGAAGGTGACACACACAAGAACACAAAAACTGCAAACTTCGGCCTAAACAACTACAAAGCATAACAAAATCAAAGGCTTCTTACATTTGATCAGAAATTGCAGTTAAACTACTGAAAGCTTCAATTTTGTTTAAATGGGTAACCATAGTTTACCAAGCAATATAGATGAGTGAGTTCAATCACAAGTTAAAGAACAATCAACAATTGCAGCTAAGCAGTTAATAATAACACATTTGCACTGCATTTCAATAACATTCTCCTCTGAAAACTGAAAGATTAACAGTAAAGCATCTAAATTGCTTTTCAATAACAGTTAGCCAGATTGGTAAAATTCAACAAGAACAAAACTTCATATTAATCAAAATCCACTGAACTGGGTAACAAAGTTTCAAACTTTTACACCACCACTGCAAATGCATGAGAAAGCAGTAATAAACCCAAGAATTCCAGCAAAAAAATGGGCGATTAAACACTGAAAAAGGAGATACCTTTTGGGGTCTTTTGAGAGCAAATCCACAGAAGAAGCCAAGACCGAACTTTGACAGTGATGAAGACTGTTTGAAGAAAAATGGATTGGAATGAATGGAGGAAAAAGTAGAAGACTAGAGCACAAGGAGCGAACAAGAACAAAGAGAGAAAAAGGGTGGCTAACGAAACAAGGGGGAAAAATAGACAGCCCTTTTCTTTGTCAAAATTCCCACTAGCCACTTAAAAAGGAGTGGTTCACCATGAACACCCTCTCGTCATTCACAGCCCTTGACTCGAGTTCAGTTGCCAAGTCCCGCTTCTTTGGGCCCAGCCATCACAGCCCCATTCTCCTCGAGCGCCCCAGAAATGTTGTTGTATACTCAGGCAAGCCCTCAATTGCCACCCCATCATCTCCAAGTGCGGCCCCCAACCAGGGGATTAGTCGAACTGAGTCGCTTACCCAGGTTTCGGGCGTGTTGGGCTGCCAATGGGGAGATGAGGGTAAAGGCAAACTCGTCGACATCCTGGCCCAACACTTTGACGTCGTTGCTCGTTGTCAGGTAACAACAAAGTCTCACTTCCATAACCGAGTTTTACAGTTTCCTGATGTTTTCTGTATCATTGCAGGGTGGAGCTAATGCTGGACGCACCATTTACAATGCCAGGGCAAAGAAGTTTGCACTCCACCTTTTTCCCTCTGGTATTCTTAATGAAGAGACTCTTTGTGTTATTGGAAACGGAGTGGTGGTGCATCTTCCAGGGCTGTTTAACGAGATTGATGGTCTTGAATCTAATGATATTGGTGCCTGATCGTGCTCACCTATTATTTGATTTCCACCAAGTAGGGGATGGGCTCCGAGAATCGGAGGTCGCTAAGTCTTTCATTTTAGTTGCTACTAGACCAACGACTAGTTAGTAATATATACTAGTATGACCAAACATAAGGTGGATAATGGAAAAAGAGTCATAGGCCACCGTTGAAAAGATGAACCAATCACCCTTCCCGCGAAGATACCAAGAGCTCTCTTGGTGATTCCGCGCATTGAGATTGAGACGTTATCCACATTACCAACAGTAGACAAAAATCCGATGGATCCAATTCCGTATTCAAACAATTACAGTGAGGTTAGCCAAGACAATCTCTACAAGAAGTTAAGTTGGGAATAGAGGGCTAAGAATGGCGATCCAAATACCGAGAAGGCAGTTATTCATCGAGTGGCGCGAACCGGTCCTCAAGAAACGCATCCCGATCATCAACCCTGCCACTGAAGAAACCATCGGTCTACATCTTTCTGTAAATTTTCATTAATTGTGATGTTAAAGTTGTTTTAACTATCAAGTTATCAACGTTGATGTCTTTGGTATGTTAGTATTGGCTTTGGACACGTCATTCATTGAAATATTTGTGGGTTTTTGATTTGGACTTTAAAGTGATATGTGAAGTAGTGGTTGTGCAATATGATTTAGGGGATATTCCAGCAGCTACTGCTGAAGATGTGAACATTGCGGTGGAGGCTGCTGGAAAAGCCCTGGCCAGGAACAAGGGGAAAGATTGGTCCTTGGAGTTTGGGGCAGTTCGCGCCAAGTATCTTCGTGCTATTGCTTCTAAGGTAGTTTGGCTTTTAGTCTGAGTAACTTGAAATTCATCTGTTTTGAGCTGCGTATTATGTGTTGTTATTCTTATGTTTCGCCATATATCTGAATCTTTGACACTAGAAAGCATGAATCTTGATTTTTGCTGTGTCCTTACATACTGCATTAAGCTTCTGCTCCTGATTCTTATCTGCTTATGTCTTGCATGTTTTCTGTGTGTCTATGCAGATAAAAGAGAAAAAATTTGAGTTAGCCACACTCGAAGCACTTGATATTGGAAAACCGCTGGATGAAACGACAGCTGACATAGTAAGATTGTAATATGTGACAATTTAAGTTGTTATTTGTTCTGCACAAGGCCTTAAGTGTGCTGGCTACATAATGAAAATATTGCTGGAGGATGTTGCCGGTTGTTTCAAGTACTACGCAGGCCTTGCTGAAGGTTTGGATGCAAAGCAAAAGACTCCTATTTCTCTTCCTTCGGAGAAATTTAAATGTAACGTTCTTAGGGAACTGATTGGGGTTGTTGGGTTGATTACAGCATGGTATTTTCCGCTTTCTTACGCTAAACGAGTAGTTCATTCTATTTAATTTACATTTGCTTGCTTGTAGTTGCAATAACTTTTAGTATATAGGTAATCATCTGGTCATGCTGTCGCTTAGATAACCAAGTGCTTGCCTTTTGTGTTGAGGAACTACCCTTTATTAATAATGGCTGCATGGAAAGTAGCTCCTGCGTTGGCTGCTGGATGTGCTGCTATACTCAAACCGTCTGATTTAGCATCAATGTATGTAGTTTGGGTTGATACGTACTGTTTTCAGTATTTATGTTGATTTTGCACATTGTATGCCTATCTTCATGGTATCAATCAATTCCAGAACTTGTTTGGAGCTAGCCGCTGTGTGTGTAAAGGTCGGTCTTCCTCCTGGTGTCCTCAATATTCTGACCAGACTTGGCCAGGAAGCTGGTGCTTCTTTATCATCTCATCCTCATATTGATAAGGTTTAGCTACCATTACCAATTTAGTCATTGCACTTCTTCAAATCTCATAATTGCAAGGTCTTTTTGAGTTGCTAACTACCTGTGATTGCTAAGAGAATCATATTCAACAGGTTGCATTTACCGGAAGTACTTTCACTGGGAGCAAGGTTATGCATGCTGCAGGTCAATTGGTCAAGGTAGTTAATAGCTTTCTGATTTGATAACAGGTCAGTCCTGGAGTTCATTCGTTCTCTTCGTTTGATCTTCATACACTTTCTCAATGTTTCTTGCAGCCTGTTACTTTGGAGCTTGGAGGGAAAAGCCCAATTGATGTTTTTGAGGATGCTGATATTGAAAAGGGTTAGTACCTCTTAGAAATTACTTGTGCCTGGATGGACTCTGCTCTTCTAAATTGAATCATGTTTACATAACAGTAAGCGTATACACTAACCCTGTGGTATTTGCTATAACAATAATATCTCCTGTATGATTCAAACAGCTGTGGAATGGACTTGCTTCGGTATCTTTTTGACAAATGGTGTGCAACCTCTCGTCTTATCGTGCATGTAAGTATGCAAGATGCTAGATCACTTTCTGTTAGTCCATTCTGAGTTGTATCAACGGTTGTGACTTTGTCGGAACTAAGCGCATCTATGGCAATATTAATTCCTTGAAACTTGTTTCAGGAAAGCATTGCAGCAGAGTTTATGGATAGGCTTGTGAAATGGTGCGAAAACATCAAGATTTCGGATCCTATGGAAGAAGGTTGCAGGCTTGGTCCCGTTGTCAGTAAAGGGCAGGTAAACGAACTCTGAATTGCATCTTATGTTAAGAGTCCCTAGAGTCAGCTATGCAATAGTAAATACAACTGAATTTGTGTTTTTCTTTGAGACGAAATGCTGATTAGCTTCATTCATGTATTAGAATTAACCAATTCAAATGTTTTTAAGTTTCGATGATGTCAAGGATACAAGTGAGTTTCTATCTAATGGTTACTGCATCTGCTTCAGTACGAGAAGATAATGACGTTCATCTCAACAGCTAAAAGTGAAGGAGCAAAAGTTGTGTTTGGTGGGGATCGTCCTGACCTATGTCCTTATCAAGATATTCAAGACCCTTTTTTATCTTTTGACCTAATGCCAGAACATGAACATACGAGCTATTTTGTAAATGGTATCGCAGCATCTAAAGAAAGGTTTCTTCATTGAACCAACTGTCATAACCGAAGTGACTTCCTCCATGCAAGTTTGGAGAGAAGAAGTTTTCGGACCTGTTCTGTGCGTCAAAACATTTAGTACAGAAGAGGAAGCTCTTGAATTAGCAAATGATACCCAGTAAGTTGACAGTTGACACCTATAGTTTTTTGTTACTATGCTTGATCAAGGGTCTTTTCTTACTGACATTTACTGATCTTTGAGTACAGTTATGGCCTAGGCTCTGCTATGATGTCAAAAGATTTAGAAAGGTGTGAGCGCTTTTCAAAGGTGAGATTACTCTCTTTATATATACCCGTTTTCTCGATCAATCTACACCCAGTACTAGTATTCATCAAAGACAACATTTTGACCTCATTTTTTGTGCTCTTTTGCAGGCCCTTCAGGCAGGAATTGTGTGGATCAATTGCTCCCAACCATCCTTCTTTCAGGCCCCATGGGGAGGCAATAAACGAAGTGGTTTCAGGCGCGAATTAGGAGAATGGTAAAACACTTCTCAGCATTGCATTCTGTTATAATGTTCTGCTTCATGTTGCAACTGCATTTTGTCTTCTGTCTCTGTGGCATTGTGTTTACTTACAATGTTGTGATGAAGTAGCTAGACTAGTTTCTAACATCTATGAGCGTGCTGACGCTGGTAAATGGTGCTTGTCTTTTTCAACAGGGGACTCGATCTTTACTTGAGTATAAAACAGGTGACTGAATATGTGTCAAGTGAACCTTGGGGTTGGTTCAAGCCACCTTCACAGCCGTGAAAGTAACCACAATATACCTCACAAATGAATCTATATCCCAAAAACAAGTGTTATTATGCATGTGAAGAGACATGTAACTACCGTGATTTAATAATATTTATTTACATTTGTACCGAACCCATCGTGAAAAGAGTAAAGTCAACTACTCTATTTTGGTTACTTAATAGCAGAAAATGAACAGAAAATCTCTATAGTTTCAGTAGAGAATCTCATCTCTTAATAAAACTTGTGCAAATCCTTATTTGCAATTCGAATTTTCTCTTCACCGGATAGTCCAGTGGAAAATTCTATCTAACTTGGTTTTATAGCTGTTGGATTGAAATTGTCATTTTAATATAATAGTTGTAAAGCTAAATTCGATAGAATTTTCTACTAAACCGTTCGGTGAAGAGAACGACTGATTAACAATTGTCTCGATTTTAATCCAATAACTGTAACGCTAAATTCGATAAAATTTTCTAACAGATCGTTCAGTGGATAGAAAGACGGATTAAGAATTGCCTCATGTTTTTACTCCAAGATAGACCAAAAGCTGACGGCACACTCAAATAAGCAAAACATCACACTCTGTAGTCTCTATATATCACACAAGCAGACAAGCAAGTAATCGATCTGCTACCAATTTCAACAAAAACCCACTACACAAAGCAGCGAACTTGATCAATCACTGATCTCTCAAATTCCAGGCCAAAATCGACGAATCAAGAGAGCTGAAAAATGGCGGTTCAGATACCCACTCGGCAACTCTACATCAATGGCGAGTGGAGAGAGCCAGTCCTGAAGAAACGCATCCCCATCATCAACCCTAGTACTGAAGAAATCATTGGTTTGTTCCCTGCCCTTTGATTTTGATTCATCGAAATACTTCTTGAGTTTTTGCTCTAAGTTCATTTACTGTTTAGTGATCGCCTGTAATGTGATTGGTCGGTGGAGAAGATTGAGGAAATGAATAAAAACAGATGAAAGTTTCAGGCTTTAGCTTATGGTTTTGTAAAGTTTGAAACTTTCAGTTCTGTGTTGTAACTCTGAATGGTTTTTAACTGAGTTATGAGTTTTAGATTAACTGATAAGACTCGTTGCTGCAACCAATTTTGGATTTTGGGTAGTGAATATGTAGTTTTGGGTACTTAATTACAGCCTTCGCTTGATGTTCGAATCGGAGGTTTTCGGAGATCCAAGAATATTGTTTCAACTTGCTAGAGTATCAGTAATCACACTGAACATATAGTGGAAATGTAATGGTGTTTTTTGTAGTTTGACTAGTTTTGATATAATGCAATGTGCTGTAGGTAATATTCCTGCAGCTACTGCTGAAGATGTGGAGCTTGCCGTGGAGGCGGCTCGAAAAGCCTTGGCTAGGAACAAGGGAAGAGATTGGGCTTCGGCGCCTGGGGTGGTTCGTGCCAAGTATTTGCGTGCTATTGCTGCTAAGGTATATTGGCTCTGGCTATATGATTGTTATTGATCTGGTCTTGCATTGGCTGTTGAAATGGTATTGGGCTGCTCTTCTATTCTTGTTAACAAGGGAAGAGATGTCTTTAAGCTTTTGCTGTTTTGTTTGCTTGCAGATAACAGAAAGAAAACCTGAGCTAGCAAAACTCGAAGCAATTGATTGTGGAAAACCATTGGATGAAGCCGCATGGGACGTGGTATGCTTGTGACTCTTCGACAATTCCAATTGTTAGGTTATTTATCATGTACAAAGTCTTATGGGTTGGCACATGCAATGCAGGATGATGTTGCCGGGTGTTTTGAATACTATGCAGACCTTGCTGAAGGTTTGGATGCGCAGCAGAAGGCTCCTATTGCTCTTCCCATGGAGCAATTTAAGAGTCACGTCCTTAAGGAGCCCATTGGGGTTGTTGGGTTAATCACACCATGGTATTTGCTGCTTCTTTATGTGAAACAAGTATCCATTTAGCTTTAGTAAGATTGGCTTGCTTGCTGGTCATCAACCTATTGAGTCAATAATCATCTGTAAATCTTATATTTTGGATTTGGGTTCTAACAGTTCTGTTGGTAATGACCATCTTTATATTTTGGGATTTTATCTTGTACATAGCCTTTCAGTGTCAGTAAGAAGCTTCTAACTGATTTATGTGGTAATGAAATGCTTATTCTTCTTTTGTGAAGGAACTACCCTTTGTTAATGGCTACATGGAAAGTTGCTCCTGCCTTGGCTGCTGGGTGTGCTGCAATATTAAAGCCGTCCGAGTTGGCATCTGTGTATGTCCTTTTTGGTTCATATGTACTTTATTCAGCTCTTATATGCCTTTTGCATATTGTATGCCTATCATCATGTTATCAATCAATTTCAGAACTTGTCTGGAGCTGGCCGAGGTATGCATAGAGGTAGGTCTTCCCCCTGGTGTCCTTAATATTTTGACTGGACTGGGCCACGAAGCTGGTGCTCCTTTGGCATCCCATCCTCATGTTGATAAGGTTCAGCTTTTTTCCTTACTAGTTTTACTTCTACTGCTGGGAATTCTACAAAGTCATCATGTTATAACCTTGCAAGTTTGTTACTTGTGAAGTCTTTGGATTGAGTCACGGGGTTGTAATAGTGTGATAAAATGTATTCAACAGATTGCATTTACTGGAAGTACCATTACTGGGAGCAAGATTATGACAGCTGCTGCTCAATTGGTGAAGGTAAGTTAAAGGTTTTGTAGTGTGGTAATTGGTCATTTATAATTCTGAAATTCGTTCTTTTAATCTAAAGTTCATGTACTTTGACCAATGTGGTTTGGCAGCCTGTTTCACTGGAGCTTGGTGGGAAGAGCCCGATTGTTGTTTTTGATGATGTTGATATTGACAAGGGTTAGTGCCTCTTTGAAATCCAAATTTTCTACTTGTTTTTTGGATAAAAATACTACCGACATCAAGAACTAGTTGTATACCAATGGAATCTGATGAATCTAAACAGAGTCACGCTGGAAAAACTTTAGCATATTGCAGTACTGGCTGCTCTTACTATAATGATAGTTTTTAACTCTTTGATTCAAACAGCTGCTGAATGGACTGCCTTTGGTGTCTTTTGGACAAATGGTCAGATTTGCAGTGCTACATCTCGACTTATTTTACATGTAAGTATGATACTAAGTTGTACATCACTTTCTGTCAGTTCCCTCTGAGTTTCATGGATGAGGGTGCATCTTTTGAACTAAACATTATTACATGTAAATTCCAACAACTTTTGGCCATTGTTCCATGCATGATATGTTCTTTTGATTCTACAATGTCATGAATGGCACCACTTTCCTGTATGTAGCTGTAATGTGGTTCCCCTCTAAGCTTATACCGAGTGCCATATTGAACAACCTTTATTCTACAGTACTAATTCCTTGCACCTTGTTTCAGGAAAACATTGCCGAAGAGTTTTTGGATAGGCTTGTAAAATGGTGCAAAAACATTAAGATTTCAGATCCTCTTGAAGAAGGTTGCAGGCTTGGCCCTGTCGTTAGTGGAGGACAGGTGAATATACTGTTAAAATTTTTGGATTTTTAGCGCTCTATTATTGAGTGGGGGATAGGTTTTCAAGTACCAGATCCATCAACACAACTTAGAACTCTGAGAATCTCTAAATTGTTATGCTTGTATTTTTGTCGATTTTGTCTATCAATGTAAGATTTTGACTTATGATACTTTAAGTTACCTAATCTTCACTTGATCTGCTTCAGTATGAGAAAATACTGAAGTTCATCTCAATAGCTAAGGATGAAGGCGCAAGAGTTTTGAGTGGCGGGGCTCGTCCTGAGGTATAAACCTTGTTCATACATTACCATTCTGTTTTTATTTGTCACAGCACTTAAGAGTTATTCTTTTGATGGATGACAGCATCTGAAAAAAGGGTTCTTCATCGAGCCAACAATTATAACTGATGTGACAACATCTATGCAAATCTGGAGAGAAGAAGTTTTTGGACCTGTTCTTTGTGTCAAAACATTTAGGTCAGAAGACGAAGCTATTGAATTAGCAAATGATACCCAGTGAGTGAACTCTAATTCTTTCCCAGTTTATAGTTAGATAACTTAGATTTGTTGGGCTAGTTTCTTCTTCCCCTTTTGGGTTTTGGTCACCTTCCTCTTTTGCTTTTGTTGCTCTGTTCTGATGAATGGTCTTTCTTTACTAACGTTTTTCGAACTTTGACAGTTTTGGTTTAGGTGCTGCTGTTATATCAAAGGATTTAGAAAGGTGTGAGCGCGTCTCTAAGGTGAGACTCTCTTTGCACTTATCTTGAAAACAGATTTTCCTGCCTCAGTATTTATAAAAACTGCATTTTGACTATGAGCTGTGCTTCTTTGATTGCTTTTATGTAGGCCTTTCAGGCAGGTATCGTGTGGATCAATTGCTCACAGCCATGCTTCTGTCAGGCTCCATGGGGAGGCAACAAAAGAAGTGGTTTCGGGCGTGAATTAGGGAAATGGTATGGCTTTTTCGACGCTGTGTTATAATGTTCTGTTTGATGTTTGCATATAACCTAAGTGCAGACCACATATCCGAATTATATATTAAAGTCTGGTAAAACAGTATAAGACAGGTACTACTTGTGCAAACATAATGCAATGAACTGCTGATGGTGACAATACTTTTTCTCTTTCCAACAGGGGACTCGATAACTACTTTAGTGTAAAACAGGTTACTCAGTATGTATCCGATGAGCCTTGGGGTTGGTACAAGTCGCCTTCAAAGCTGTGAAACTTTACCTGCAGATAGAATTGCGACCCCAAATACACGGAATAAGAAGGGTTAATGGTTAATCATCAAGTTTTTTTTTACTGTAGTAAAAAATGTTTTCAATTCAGAGGTACTTTTTGAACAAGTCTCATATTAAGTTGCTATGCTAGCTAGTGAACATAATATCTCAAGTATGCTGATAAAAAATGGCTACCCGCAATGGAGTCGACATTCCGGTCATCATATTAAGCACTTTGCAATTACAATGCACAAAACTTTCCATTGCTTTTCCATCGTTGCTTGTTCCTCTAAGTTTGGGAGTTGATGTCACATGGTTTGAGGGCAAAACTTCAATCTCTCTCAAAGGTTGAATATCTACTTTCACCTTTTGCATCCTTCAAGGCAACATCAAAAAAGCTTAAAAAAGACAGTAATCTCAACTTTCTGAGCTGACCATCTCACTGAAATCAAGCACAACCGAACATTTTCTGATCTAGCTGACTTAACGAACAAGTCAGTCCAACTTATCCAGCCTACTTTTCCCATGTGCTCATCTCTGTTGCTTCTGCACCAGAGTTTGTGCAATTGACTTTAGAATTCGAACATCATTTAACCTTGACGAAGATGGACCGACACTTTCGCAACAACACAAGGTAAAAAGGGAAGGTAAAAAACCAGAAAATTTCACTGAAACTCAGCTTCCTTGTTCAATGAAGTGGGCACAACTAACGGGCCACTATCCAACCGTCATTATCCAATCGCACAAAGGAAAGCAGTGGCAAAACAACAAGCGGAAGCTTCGTTTGCCGCTGTCTGTATTTACGTTGTACTTATCTACACTTCATGTTCATCTTTACCCTTTTGATTTGTTTGCATTGTTGAACGCGTTCAGAAATTATACTTACTTAGTTTTTACCACAACTCCTCCTTCACCTTCTTTATCTGTTTCCGAGATGTGTGAGGAAAGTTCAGTTTTTTTGGCCATTTCTCCAGCTTCCTTGGCCTCTGGTGAAGTGGGGTTTTGAGTTGCTCATAAATTATGCTTTTGGGTTCTTATTTCAGCGCGAGTTAATTGAGTTTTCCCAAGTTTTTGGATTTGTAGAAGCCTTTGGGGATCTGGGTTTTGTATTGGTGGTAGCAGAATGGGCAGCTCAGAGGAGAAGGTGGTTGCTGTGATCATGGTGGGTGGACCCACTAAAGGTATGAAGCTAGCTACTGTCATCTTTGGATCCAACAATGAGACCCTTTTCTTCACTATTGCGAATTTTGGAGATTGTGATTTGAGTTCTGGTTGCAAAGTTTGATACTTTGAGTTTGGGAGATTGGACTTCAACTTTGAAATCCATTGTTGAATCATGAATGATGAATTGTCACATTTGTCTTGCAATATTTGAACTTGATTGTGTTATAAGCTAATGATTCATGATTGATTTGACAATGCAAATCTCAATCTTTTGGAGTTTCGATTTGGCAGGTACTAGATTCCGGCCACTGTCACTGGATATTCCAAAGCCACTTTTTCCTTTAGCAGGACAGCCAATGGTTCATCATCCGATTTCCGCTTGTAAAAGGGTATATTTCAGTTCTTGTAGATAAAGGTGCGAGTTCTGGTTTCATCAGTACGCATTTTAGTTAGTTAAGATCACTGTTTTGTATTACAGATTCCTAACCTCGGGCAAATATTTCTCATTGGTTTCTATGAGGAGCGGGAATTCGCATTGTATGTATCCGCAATCTCTAATGAACTTAAGGTCCCTGTCAGGTAAGCTCATGCTTTCTTTTTCACGTTTGCTAGACTATTTGATCTTCAAATATTGAAGATGCTTTGTTCTTTATTGAGTTATCGATCATTCATTCTGTTGATGCGACTTTTAGATACTTGAGGGAAGACAAGCCACATGGTTCAGCTGGTGCACTATACAATTTCAGAGATCTGATCATGGAAGACAATCCGGTTAATATCTTTTACATACTACTTTGTATTTGGTTTCTAATCAAATCTTTTGTCAAGGTCTATTACTTGTTCAATGTTCTCTTTGAAATGATGTGTGTGAGTGCTTAATAACCATAGACCGTGGATACATATGCTGGTCATATATGCATATTTGGATGTTTTTTTGTCCACTAGATGGCAATTTATGTTATAGTCAAATGCTTATTATGGTTATTATTTCGCCTGCAGTCACACATTTTCTTGCTGAATTGTGATGTTTGCTGCAGTTTTCCTCTTCCAGAAATGCTTGGTGAGTGTTTCATGAGTTTCTGGGAATGTCATTTGATATTTCCAGGTTTTTCATTGTTGATTTAAATGGGGATTGCAGAGAGATAATGTATGCTTTTTGCCATTTATCTTTGCAGAGGCTCACAAAAAGTATGGTGGGATGGGAACGATCCTTGTGATCAAGGTTGGCGACTCTGGCAATTTAAAGTTTTCCATTGTCATATTGTCTCTTGTTTTTCCTGTCTTCAGCTTCTTCTTTCTTTGTATAGGTTTCTGCTGAGTCAGCTAGTCAGTTTGGGGAACTAGTAGCAGATCCCGTCACCAATGAACTGTTGCATTATACGGAGAAGCCTGAGACTTTCGTATGTTTACGATGGGAATTTCAACTGAGTTTTTAGAATCCCTTAAGCTTCCTACCCCCTTCCAGCATGGCTTGTCAATTTTTCTTTCATTTAGTTTAGTGTATCTAATGTTCTTATCTTATTCAGGTCAGTGACCGGATAAATTGTGGTGTATACATATTTACACCAGACATTTTTACTGCTATCGAAGGTGTTTCCACTCAGTGGAAGGACAGAGGTAGTGATCCATTCTCCATGAATATGAAAGTTTAGTTTTCATAAAGAATTAAATTTTGCGTCAGTAGCAAATGTTTTGAATCGTAGGTTGCTGCCATTCAGATGTATCATGTCTGTTCACTTATTAATAGCATTGGCATTCTTTGTGCTGAAACCTGCAGTGTTTTCTGTTATTTGCAGCTGATTTAAGACGTCTATCTAGCTTCGAATCCCTTCATTCAGCAACAAGGTCTCTCTTCAAATAAAACTACTAAATGCATTATCTTCTACTGCTTGAAAACCGTATTTAATTCTTGAAAATCAGTCAATAGAGCTTACTATCTTTTTATTTTCTCACGGTTCGATTCTCCATCTTATCATTTCGATATAGGCGCACATCCGATGAATGTTATATCTTTATGCCTTCCAACATGTGGAAACGGAGTAGTAATTCTGATACAAAGTTCCTTGTACAGGAGTGGTCCCACACCTTTTGTAAGGTTGGACCAAGATATCCTATCACCTCTTGCAGGGAAGAAGCAACTGTACACGTATGAAACATTGGACTTCTGGGAACAGATCAAAACTCCTGGGTTAGATTTCGTGTTCTCTTGCTATAACCCTGTCCATATAGATCTAGACCATTATGTAAATATTATGTGTTGATACTTGCAGAATGTCCTTGAAATGTTCTGGGTTATATCTTTCACAATTTCGAGTTACCACCCCGCATCTCTTAGAGAGTGGGGATGGTACGAAGAGTGCCACTGTGATTGGTGATGTTTATGTTCATCCATCAGCAAAGGTACATCCAAGCGCTAAGGTACATTTCCCTCATACTGAGCTCTTTTATATGCACACTGAACTAAAGCATCATAAAAATCTCATTACAGTGATTTTTCACAAAAGATACTAGTCGGTGTTGCATGATAACCAAGTTACACACAAACATGAGCTGAATACATCCAGCCAATTGCAAGCACTTGCTTTTGTATTGGTCATGGTAACGTATCTATTAACTCTCCTGCTATCTGTCCTGCAGATTGGACCAAATGTCTCAATATCTGCAAATGCTCGGATAGGAGCTGGTGTGAGGCTGATAAGTTGTATCGTTCTGGATAATGTAGAAATCAAGGTATGTTTAAAAAAAAGTAAGTTTATGGAATTCATCCGGAAGGCCACCTTATTTTAACATATGTATGATATTTTCTTTCAGGAAAATGCAGTTGTCATTCATTCAATAGTTGGTTGGAAATCTTCTATCGGGAAATGGTCTCGCGTCCAGGCAAGTTCTTGAGTTCTTGAGTTCTTGAGTTCTCTATTCTGAGTTAGTTACTCCAACTTCCATCTTGTTTGAAGTCTTGGCTTTCTAAGTTTGCCGCCTATGATTTCAGGCCAGTGGGGATCACAATTCAAAACTCGGGATTACGATCCTTGGTGAAGCAGTGACAGTTGAAGATGAAGTAGTGGTGATCAACAGCATTGTCCTCCCCCATAAAACTCTCAATGTGAGTGTTCAGGAAGAAATAATCCTTTGATAAAGCAGAAGGACCAACACCGCTCCACCCCCAACCTGAAGCTTTCTCTCTTACTCACGAGTCAATTACAAACTTTGATTGCTATTTATTGTATAATCACCGATATTTATATTTCTTATTGTTCATTTGTACATTAACCTTTTTTGAAATATAAGGTATACATATGTTACCACATACGTTAACACATAGGTAAATAAATATACATGTGTTATGCTACTGCCATGCCTTTGCTACTTTTCCTGCCGAGAGTGAGAAATTGTGGGTATTTAATTGACATGAGATTCTTTCTATTGATGGGGATTTGATTTCCTTAACTTAAGATCGAATCATACTGGAAATTAGATCAAAAGTGATGATCGACTTCCCAAACGTACGAGGAAAGAAAGCCAAGGATCTCACTCTGCTTTTGGCAAGTGGCGTTCCCCCATTTGATGCAATCAAACTGCTAGATAACAATATGGAACTTGAAACCATCGAAATTGGGGATGAAAAAAACTGCTAATTTCGACATGGTTGCATGAACAACGGTGGAGAAGCCTACTCTGCCCTAATGATTCATATATAAAAGGTCTTCGGAGAGCCGCAAACACTTGCATTCACACGGGCAAGTTCAAAAATGCAGCTATTGGTTCATCTGATGGTATAAAGCAGGTGAGGCAGGTTGTGGAAGACTGCATGTTTGATAGAAGGCCTCCTGTATCTAGTCTTTATCTACACTTCAGAAGTTTTCGTAAAGAATTAGTAAAGATAAAAAACTGAGTTCTGGTCAAAAGATCCAAACTTCATAGAGCGAGAAGATGGAGAGAGTGCGTAATTTGGTCAAGGATTTGGATATTTCATCAGAACAGGACAATAAGGTGCTGTTAACAATATATGGTAAGTTACAACCACCCCTAATAATGCAGCGCTTAAAGGCGGTAAAGTCTATTGTAGGCTTGCTGAGGCCTGATAGTGATTCCGAAGCTCTTGTGAAGGAATTGATTCGTCTTGGATGAATTGGAAGAATTTTGGACTTGTTTTTTAATACCCTTTTAACAACCTTCTACATAGCCAATTACTGAAGATTGTAGTCTCTTGTTTGGAGACCAAGAATGATGCTGCTGAAGTCGAGCACCATCTGCTTCGTGAGTGCGATCTTGTTGGGAAAATATTAGAAGCAGAGAAGCGGTCAATGTTGCTGGCTGAATCATCAAGCAAGCCAACAGCTGCTGCTGAGGGTAAAACCCCACCCGGGATGGGGAATTTCGGACATATAACATATATAATGAACAAAATCATTCAACTGGGAAATGGTAACAGCGTGATTCAGGCCATTATAGAGCAAAACAGTGATGAGTGGACTGATTGGTATAGAAATGTCCTGCAGACGCGCAACAATTTGAAGGATGCCCTCAAGTGGGAGTGTGGGCATCCAGAATATATAGGATGAGAGTAGCAATATGTGAATGTGATGATCAGAGGTAGTAGCATTATATGCATCAACGAGGCATTTTCATGTTCGAGTTTGCAGATTTGTTCATCTATTGAGATGGAAATGGTGACCCAAAATTTTGTCTACAGTAAGTTAATTGCTTGCAATTCCAAAACAATAACAAAAGGCTAGCTAATAGCCAAACAATCAGAACTTTGCTACTATTATTTACTGAGAAAATGAGATAATGAGAACCTGTCATGTATAATTGGGCGACCTGCGAATTTCCAACAGACTTTACACCATTCACCCTCAAATCAATAGATGTGCTAGAAAGTACATGAACAGTACTGCACATCTCCAACCAACCATCAATTTCAAAGGAAATCAACAAAGAAAATCTGTCAGCACGTCAAACTAAGACAGTTAAGTGTTGTAGTTCTGAGGATAGCTATTCTATCTTGGTGCATAGAGAATTGCATCCATCAAGGGACCATATATATTCTTGGCCGGTCAACAATGAGAGTTGAATTGGAGCAACTTCCCTAAATCAACTAGAGCATGTGAAAAGGAGTAGCAGGGAATGTCAAAAGCCAAGAAGCATCAAGATATTCGGATTGGATTCTTCCCAGCAACTTCAGAGTACCATGATTTCCATGCTTCCATATAATGAGAAAACAAGTCCTTCAAAGCTGCAAGTAGAAGCAAACCATTGGATTTAGTGATTGTGCATCAAACAGTCACAGATATGATCTGAAGGGGTACTGAATTCCTATTGCTATTAGAATTTGTTTCCTATTACTAGCAGGGATGTCTGCTAGGGTTTGATAGCATGTTAAAAACCTAATGGAGGATACTTGAATATTAAACGGATATTTCAAATTGAAACCTAGCTTCCTCCCTCTTGTTCTGTTCTTCCCTCATCTAGTCTCCCGTCCTGTTCCTTTCTCTTTCCACCTCTCTTCTCTTTATCCCACTATTTTCTCCTGGTCCTACATCAAAAAGGTTAACCAAGGCTGATGACAGTCATAGATCATTTAACAGAAACGGTGGGTTCATCATCCTTCATATAAAAACTAATAAAGTTCCTAATCCCTTTTGTTTCTTGATGTGAGCTTAACCCTCTACAGAATTGATCATGACAGCTAAATTATGAACGCAGCTATCTTTACTATCACTCTACTGCATACTAGATTATAAGATGATGATACCTTGGTTTTGATACTGAGGACGATAGGTAGAGTTTAACTTCTCCCAGTCATGAACCTTCCTCATGTTGCTATTCCCGGGTCTGGCAATAGTGACAGGAGCAAAGGGACCAAACTGATAGCTCTTTGAACCATCTTGAGAGTCATCCATATTGGCTCCATCAACCCCGCGCACTAGATTCTCTTGATTCTTATATTTTTGCGCCTCCAACACACCAGCAATAGAAGATTCTACCCTGCTTCTCTTAGAACTGAGGTTGGTGATGTCTGTACCAAAAGCTCTTTTTGTAGACTCACCTTGAACCAAAATTTTCTCGCTTCCATTGAACCCCAACCACTTGAATGCAGGTTTCCTTGAATCTGCTGTGTGAGTCTGCGTAATGGTTCATAAGAAAGAAATCATTTAACTAAAGCCAAAAGTAATGGTAGCAGTTAACTGATGTTGAATTCTAAAATTTCTCATATTCTACTAAAGATATGCAGTGGTGGTTTTACCTTCTCAATAAGATTCATGGAGGACAAAACATTCGCGATATCATAAATCCGCCTAACTTTAGCTGCTTCATCAATTTTAGCAAACATTAGTCAATAATTTCATAACCTATTTACATAATATATGACCAATGATTAACAATGTATAGACGCCCTACTTCTCATCACTGATGCATTCTGTACATCCCCAAGCAATAATTTGGCAGCTTCATCAAGAGAGAGAATTTCCACCTACAAGTTCATATGGTAACATCAAAGACAGTCCAAAGTTACACAGTACCTAATGCCAGTTATTAATAATGAACAACTAGTAACAATCTGTTATTTCACTCACAGGAGAGCAGACAAAGAGCTTCACAAAATTCTGGGTCAGAAGAGCCAGAGACTTTTCCCTCCTATTATCTGCAACTTTAACAAAATAGACAAAAACAACCAATCTTAGGACATCACTGATCATCATTCCTAGTAATTGTACGCCCCCTAAAATTAATCCAAAACGCAAAGCATCTGAACAACGCTCAAGAGTGCCGAAATCAATTCTTACCTGCTTTCTGTTTTGATTTAGCATTGCCAGCAGAGTTGCACTTGTCACTCTGCTGACTCCCAAATCTCTCATCATCATCCTCATCATCTGAAACCTGTCCAAAGAGGAAAGTTAAGAGTTTAGAATCACTAGAACAAGAACCCAAATTTCGAAATTTCGATTCAAAAACATCACGTTTAAAAGTAAATCAGCTAATTATGCAAAACACAAACCTTTGAACTGTCGTTGCCATCGAAGTTATTGCCATTTCCTGTGATACCCTCATCCTAAAACACCACAGAAACACAAAATCAACACCAAAATTAAGCAAACCAAACCCAAATCAAAAGATAAAATTGGAGCAGATCTGAAGATTAAAAATCAATTTTTTGAGAAATGAATACCTTAAGCTCTTGTAAGGCCTCGGGGATTGCCCCAAATCCTTTCCAAGAATACTGATTCTTTGCCTTCCGAGCAAGAACCTAGAAATCAAAATTACCCAAAATAAACAAAATCGAAACTATGGCTAAACAAATCGAAATCGAAATCAAAATACCCAGAGAGCAAAGATCAAAATCTGACCCCAACGCTCTCCAAAACGTTGACGATATCGTAGATCCGCCGTCTCTCAACACCTGAAACCCTAGAAATAATTAGATCCAGCAAAAAAAGAACACAAATATGCTCGAATTACTCTTGGATTGAAGCGAAGAGGAAGACCTAATTTCGAAGCGGCGTCGTCGAGCCCAATCGAAGTGACGTCGTCGCGATTGTACAGACCGAGAAAACTGCACAGATTCGAAAAAAGAATAATTAGAAAAAACAAAGATCGAGAAAGATCGAGAAATTTTGAAGAGGGAAAAAGAAGATTAGTAGAAAGTACTTGGAGCACAAGAGGCCGAGAGACTTCTGCTTTCTGCTGTAGCCAAGGTTCCTGGAGGAGGGGCCTTTCCCGGTCGCCGGATGCGGTGGGGGAGGTGGCGGCGGAGGTGGCGGCGCCTCCATGGATGAGGGAAATGAAGGTTGTGAAGAGCAAAGATTGGAGAAATAGAGAGAGAAAAGGCGGTTGAAAACGAAAGGGGAAAACTGGGTTTTGTATGAGTAATTGGCGGGATTACAAATTTTGAATCTTTTTGAAATTTTGGGGTTTGTTGAGATTTTGGGATTTTTGGGGGGGATTTGAAGGCGGAGGAGCGTGGCGGCGGCGGAAATGAATTTTATAGGGAGGGAGAAGAGGCGGATGAAGTATTTCAAATGTTCGAATGAGCGGGAAAAAGATTCCTTTGCGGTGGAGCCAAATTACCGGTTTTGCCTCCCTTTTTTTTTTTGTCCTTTTTGGTTTTTGGTGAGTCAGCATGCTTTTTTTGGATGGATTGCAATTTTGTTACCCATTTTTTATTTGATTATCAAATCTAATCAGGGGACACATTTCACTTGATACAAAAATTTCCTTTTTTGTGACTATTATTCCTCAAGTATAGAACACTAAAATATTAGCATTTGGAAAATATTTCAAACCTCGGGACTTACTACACATATGTCATCATGACAGATTAGGACTGGTTCATAACATTTAGTGGATCTTACGAAATTTTTTACCAAGATATGACGCTGATAAAATAGACGCATGCTAATGAAATTAACTAATCTAAGAACTATTCACCATACATGTGCAATTGATTCACCATGCATGTGCAACTTCCGTTGACTCCTTTTCTTGAATCATACAGCACAGGCCCACTAGCACTATTGCTATCTGACATCGAGAGAGATTCAAGTTTTGCTTGCTTAGATTAGGCCAATTTTGTTTCATTTTTTTTTTAATGAAGATTAATATGAAGAGAGACTTGATCAACATTCTAGTATAAGGAACTACAACAGATGGGACAGAGGTATAAATTCATCACAAAATTCAATGCTAAGTGGATTATCAATCTTGGTCACCCATATACCCGTGGTAAACACAACCGTTTCACATCAGTTCCCACAATGAACATAGTTGCACAAGCGTCTGGCAATTCAAAACGCTAATGTGCCTAATGTGCCTAATGTGCAACTCCAAATATGCCCATGTGCAACTCCAAATTTGACATCAGTACATATAGCTCAAGTTTATATATTCCCTTCACTTTACATGTGCAATTGAAGCTGAAAAACTATTGAAAAGTTGAACACCATTCATTCACAATCATGGCACTTGTGTCTTATTCTTCTTTCTTGCTAAGCGAACCAGCATCATAATCATGTCGCTGTGCATGTATTATGTCTGTCCCACCTACGGACCGGTACTTCATTCCCATTATAACAATGGAACATAGTTGTCAGATTCATTAACCCTCTTGAGCGAGAAACACTTGCATGCACTAACTATTCACACTGTCGGCCAATTGGATATCGCCATGTGGCAATTTATGCTTATGTGGCAATATTTGATTGGCCAAAAATATGAATAGTAAGTGCATGCAAGTTTTTCTCCTCTTGAGCCTCCCAGTTTGACTTTGAGACTGCCTGAAAATGCAGTGAAAGCTGCAAGTTAGGTGCCAGTGGCAGTGCCACATTGTAGACCTCAATATGTCGAGCTGATGCTTGAAATGCCGACCTTGAACACTTGAAGTAGAAAGGCTTGCAGTTGCAGAGAACACCAAGTGCTGAAACTTGAACAGAAATTGAAAACCCTTCCGATATGTAAGAGGTGTCCAGGTCAGATTTGGGCGAGTCAAATCTGCATTGGTTTCATTAGCCAATCTGAACTTGGAAATGATTTATAATTTGACTTGGCGGGGAACACGGCCACATCTGCTCTGCAATCTCAAAATCTCTTTTGCAAAACCTTGATTACCAGTTAACAAAAGCCCATCCAGGACGCGGTTGAAAGTGAACCTTCGGGGCATAAATCCTCTATCAACCATCTCAATCAACAACTTCCCTGCCACTAGCAGATCTTCGGGTTTCTTCCTCACAAACATGGCACTAATCAAAACATTGTATGTATCCAAATTGGGCAAGCAATCTCCACCGCTCATCTTTTCAAACACATTCAACCCCTTCTCTATCTCACCATCATCACAAAAGTACCTAATCACAACATTATACGTCTGAACGTTTGGCTCACACTCATCATCCTTCATCCGGTCCATAAACTCCAGTGCCCTATCCATGCTACCCGCATGACACAATCCCCTAACCAACACATTATAAGTCGTCACATTAGGCACATAACCCTTGCTCACCATCTCCTCAAAAACCACAACAGCATTTTCCACATTATCTTTCTTACACAGAACCTGAATCAGAGCATTGTAAGTCGCAACTGAAGGAAGCACCCCTTCGCCAACCATCTCATCGAAAACCTTCCGAGCTTTCTTAATCTCCCCCACAACACCAAACCCATGAACCAAGGTAGTGTACGTAACGACATCAATCTCACACTTCCTCTTCTTCATTTGCACAAAGAACTGCCAAGCTTCCTTAATCTGACCAGCTCTAAAATACCCTTTAAGCATTATGTTAAACGTCGTTAAACTCGGTTCCAATCCCCTCTCCACCATCTCCCCTAAAAGCTCCAATGCTTTCGGGGTTCGCTTAATCAAACACCACCCATTTGCAACAATGTTATAACTAACAACATCAGCCCTAAACTTGCCCCTAAACACCTTGAACAAATTATACGCCTTTTCGACACGCCTAGCTTTACAAAGCACATCAAGAATTGTGTTGAAAGAATTCAAATCCTGAGCACAACCATGTTCATGCATTGACAAGAACACCTTAACAGCTCTATCAGGTTTGCCAGCAGCAACATACCTCTCGGTGATGATTGCGAAAGTTTTCGGGCCCGGGCCGAGGCGGCGGGCTCGCATTCGGGCCACGAGGGCCCACAGGGCCTTGTAGTCGCGCAACCGGCCGGCGATGTCGACGGCGTGGTCGAAGGAGGAAGAGGAGTGCATATAGTTTGGGTGGCGGTCCAGAACTTTGAAGAATTGGATTGCTTTCGGCCCATGGTTCCAAAGTCTCTTCAGGGTCTTGTCGACTAAATCTGATGTCCAATTGATTTTGGGGTCGTGCAGAATCTGGGTTAGGGTTTGCGGGTCGGACTTGAGAATCAGATGGGCCAGGGCGGAGTCTTCAGGCGGTTGTTCCGGCGAGGTGGTGAGGCTCCGGCATGGAATTGAAAAACTGGGTTTTGGGTTTTTCTGAGCTGCAATTTTGAGCTGCGGAGTGAACATTTTCTGGAGTTGGAAGCCATTGGTGGTTGCGGAGTTAACATTTTCCCTCGTTATTTTCTCTCCGGCCGAACATGTTTCGTGGGTTCAGTTAAGTTGGGCCAGTTCGACCAAAAAAACAATTGGGTCAGGCTTTCTCGTGTTTTTTTGTTCTTTCAACCTAGCTCTGTCCCGATCCTAAAAGGGCTATCTACAGCTATCTACATTTGTTCATGCAGTTTCAATTTTCTCATATTACTCGACTCAGTTATGAACTTGCATGAGTCATTTCATACTCATGCATTTTCATTGAGGTTGGTATTAGTATAGTTGGTACGATTGTGTTACTAAATCGACCACTGATGGAATGTCGATCAAACAGCTATACTCGATCAAAATCAAATTCTATTTTCTATACAAGCAATAAATTTTTACATTAGTAGTTGATGGACCAATGCTGGTGTATAACGGAAACCGATCGGTCAGTGAGCTAATTTTGACACATTTGTAGCTCACCTCTCTTGATTTGCGCCTGTTAGATCCAACAATTAAACAGGAGTGTAGAGGGACAAAACAGATGTGTAAAAATCACGCTTCCTTATTGAAATGGGCCCCAAGTTTTGAACTTGTTGGGTTAATTAGCCCAAAGCAAAACATAAAAAGACCCCACAAAAAACAAAGCAGTTTGAAAAATCAGAAGCCAGAAGAGCGCGGGGTGGTGATTTCAGTAGCAGCACCGCCACTGACGGCGCACCATAGATGCCACCGGCGAACATTTCCGGCGAATTGACTCAATGAGTCCGAAAGACAACTACAGAATCGAACTCCGAGCTGCAATTCGTCAGCTGAGCGACCGTTGCCTCTACGCCGCTTCCAAATGGTAACTTCCTCCAAACCCTAAAACCCTAAAATCTCTAAATCCCAATTCAAAGTTCCATTATTCACAGCTACTGATGCGTCATCGTTTTGGATCAATTTCGCAGGGCGGCGGAGCAGCTGGTGGGTATCGAGCAAGACCCGGCGAAGTTCACGCCGGCGAACACGAGGTTCCAGCGCGGGAGCTCCAGCATCAGCCGGAGGTTTCGCACCAATGAGATGGCTCAGACGCCGGCGGCCGGAATGTCCTACGTGTCGACGCCGGTGATGGAGGAAGACGAAATCGTCGACAACGATTTTTACCTGCTTGCCAAGTCGTATTTTGACTGCCGGGAGTACAGGAGAGCTGCTCATGTGCTTCGTGATCAGAATGGCAAGAAGTCTGTGTTCTTGCGCTGCTATGCTCTTTACTTGGTTCGTAAAATTCTATCTTTTTTTCACTCTATATAGCTAAAGTTTTGATCTTTTCGTTTTCGTGTGTCATTAATGTGTTATGTGATTCAGTATGTTGTAAAGGCTGGTTCTTTGTGGGTGCTATAGTTGGTATGTAGTATGATCTAGTTTGATTGTGGTGCTTAAGTGCCGGTAAATCATAGTATAAGGATACGATTTTGATTAGGTTGTAGATCCGGAAATTTATGATCCTGCCGATTTCATTCCAGATGTTATAATTGTATGTTCTTCTTCATTTTGTTGATTAATGAAGGCTGGAGAAAAGAGGAAAGAGGAAGAAATGATAGAACTTGAGGGACCGCTTGGTAAGAGCGATGTTGTGAATGGCGAACTAATTTCTATTGAGAGGGAGTTATCGACCCTTCGCAAGAATGGTACCATTGATCCCTTTGGACTTTACTTGTATGGCCTTGTGCTCAAAGACAAAGGCAGTAAGAGCCTTGCTCGAACAGTTCTTGTGGAGTCTGTTAATAGCTACCCTTGGAACTGGAATGCCTGGTCAGAACTGCAGTTGTTGTGTACCACAGTTGACGTTTTGAACACCCTTAATCTCAATAACCATTGGATGAAGGAGTTCTTTCTTGCCGGTGCTTATCAAGATCTGCGGAAGCACAATGAATCCTTGACGAAATATGAAAATCTACAGGGCACTTTTGTTTTCAGTAATTACATTCAGGCTCAAATTGCAAAGGCCCAGTACAGTTTGAGGGAATTTGAACAAGTTGAAGCAATTTTTGAAGAACTTCTCAGGAATGACCCTTATCGAGTGGAGGACATGGATATGTATTCCAATGTGCTATATGCAAAAGAATGTTACTCTGCATTGAGTTATCTTGCCCATAGAGTCTTCATCACTGACAAATACAGGCCCGAGTCTTGTTGCATCATCGGCAATTACTACAGCTTGAAAGGGCAACATGAGAAGGCAGTTGTGTACTTTAGGAGGGCTCTCAAATTGAATAGGAAGTATCTATCTGCTTGGACCCTTATGGGTCATGAGTTTGTGGAAATGAAAAACACCCCAGCTGCTATTGAGGCATATCGGCATGCTGTGGATATAAATCCTTGTGATTATCGAGCTTGGTATGGATTAGGACAAGCTTATGAGATGATGAGTATGCCCTTTTATGCTCTTCATTACTTCAAGAAAGCTGTATTCTTGCAGCCAAATGATTCTCGGTTGTGGATTGCCATGGCGAAGTCTTATGAAACTGATCAGCTACACATGATTGAGGAAGCAATGAAGTGTTATAAAAGGGCAGTAAATTGTAATGACAGGGAAGCAATTGCCTTGCACCAGCTAGCAAAGCTACATGCTGAACTTGGACGCTCTGAAGAGGCAGCCTATTACTACAAGAAGGATTTGGAGAGAATGGAAGAGGAAGACAGGGAAGGACCAAATATGGTCGACACCCTGCTGTTTCTTGCTGAATACTACAGAGGACAGAAAAGATTTGAAGAAGCAGAGGTTTACTGTACCCGTCTTCTAGATTATACTGGCCCAGTGAGTTGCAACTTCTCTATACGTTTACCTTCAAAGAAAAAGAGTCTATGATTATGAAAATTGTTTCGAATACTCTATAAGTAACCATTATTTCTTTGTGCATTGGTGCAGGAAAAGGAGACGGCCAAAAGTTTACTTAGAGGGATGAGAATAGAAGCAGCCGGTGGTCCTGCAATGGAGGTTGAGCACTTTCCTCCTTGACAACACATTACAAGCTTGAAGTTGATGGTTGGCCTTTGAGCTATTGTTGTGCTATTTATAACGTTATTGAATTGCATTTCTGCAGAAAACTTCATTCTTAATCTAGTGTCTTCTACAGCCTTTGTTTCTTTAATATATTTTTTGCTTTTATACATATCTCTGTATTACCATACTGAGTATAAGGCAGGCTTCTTCTGCTGCATTTGCATGCATATTTCATTTCAGTTCCATCTTATTTGTGAATCAAATGGATCACGACCACAATAATTTCCGAGAAGAATAGTGATTTCGAAGAGCTTTTAGTACTTCAACGCTGCAGTCGCGCACGTCTACAAACCTCAGTGGAGCTTTCACGAAGTGGTGTTGCCTTAAAACTTGAAGTTCGCAGACATATGAAAATGAAAGTGTTGCAAGCAGATAGAGACCTTTCTTTACAACGGACAAGATTGACAAGAAAAAACAACTTAAATCCTATGGAAAAATTTCAATGTATACCTCAATAAATGATCTTGTCTCACAACAATAGAAATCAGCCAAGCAATTCATATAGAGAAAGAACATCAAATATTTCATAGAACCAAAATCAAATTCATATTGTCATTCACCAATTTATTTCAATTGTAACCCCACACATCAGGGGAAAATCCTAACACAACCTCTAAACCTCCAATGACTAGATAAATGCAGGCAATTTCAGAGTCTTCATCTCTGACATTTTCTTTCTTCTTTTACTTGGTACTCAAACCGGTTAATTCCTGCTTGGGTCTGTGAAGAAGCCGTTGATGCTTGGCATGATTTCCGGCGACTTGTTGCGGACAAACCTCCTCAGGTAATGCTCAGAATACTTCTTTCCCTCGACCTCATTGTCTAGGACTCCAGCAGCCCTATTCTCCTTGGTCACTCTAGTTCACAAAAAAATAAAAACATTCACTTGCTTGTTTGTACTAAAAAGATTGAGTCCGATCTATTATGATGTAGATACTTTCTATCAATTCCTGTTCTTTATAGCCACCAAAGGAAATTCGAACTTGGAACCTCTTTCGACATTCTACAATAGAATTACGACTACACTAATAGCTAGCTGGTTTGTTTTGGTCTCAAAAAGTTACATAGTCTCCCTAATGAAGGGTTAATTCTACATCAAAATGCACCAAAATATTTGTGCGGTAATAAAAATGTAATCTTTTTCAGTCTAATTTGATAATTGACCACTACAAACATAAAATACACAGCTTAAAAACAATCTAAATTCAGTTCGAATAGATTAATTATCGATCAAATAAAAGAGCGATGGAATTTAAAGCAACAAACTTTGTGGCCAGGATTACCTGACTTCGGGGTTGATGGTGATGTGGCGGAACAAGCTGAGCGCGCAGATCCCGACGGCGGCTCCGGTGGCCGCGAATAGCGGGTAGACCTACAAACGCAAAACGACGCCGGATTTAGAGGCTGAAGAATCAAAATTGGAAGGAGAAGTCAAGTCAGCGGGTAGATCGGAGCTTACCTCGGGCCTCAACCAACGATTTGAAGCCATTGGATTGCGGCGGCGGAGATTTGCGGAGAGAGTTGTTGGAATGCAGAAAAGAGAGGACGGAGCGACGACTGACCTGAACCAGCTGTATTTATCTTTTGTTTGGTTGGCTCGCGCCTTGCGTGCGTCATTAGCAGTCTTTGGCCAGCGAATCGGAGGACGACACGTAATCTAATTGAGCGTACCGAGACCGAAGCAGAATATTGAAAAAAAAAGAAAAAACAGTGGGCGCCGTTGCCGGGGATCGAACCCGGGTCACCCGCGTGACAGGCGGGAATACTTACCACTATACTACAACGACCTTGTTGCTTTTCTGAATATTAAGAATAAATTAAATGACAACATTCGCTAATTAGTACAAACACACCCTATCAGCCTAATGAGAAGAATTTGACCCAAAAAAAAAAGCCTAATGAGAAGAATGGCATTCTTTATGAACAGAAGAGAAGTGTGTCTTGTTAGGAACCTGAAAGAGGGTTCACATCATCACCTGCTCAAATGAGTAGGTAACTCGTTTCATTCATCCCAACTACTTCGTGGATAGTTGGATGAAATTGGAGTTTTTAAATCAAAATCACAATTGCTTTTCATTTCTAACTCGGAATGTCTCCATAATTTCTTAGCAGTAATAAAAACTTCTTTTGAGAATTTAACTCTTCAACGTAAATACATCAGTAGATCTCCCAATCCGGTATATGGATATACTCAAATGCTATACTTGTTTCAACATTCCATACATACAAACTACATGATACATCAGTAGCCTCCCATTGAAATTTAACACTAGAACATGTTGACTTAAAATCAGAGGTCACCACGATATCTGTATCCAGAGTAGGAACTGGAAACAAAAAGACCTAGCCTAACTCATTTGATCTCAGGTCTTCTTTTCACGTATACGGTCACGCCATGAGCCTTGTTTCTTCGCAAGTACCTACAGAAATGCCACCAAAACTTCAAATTCCATCCGAGTTCTGGAAAAACCCATATCCACCCAACGAAAATTCTCTCTTTTGATTGACAAACAAACATGTATTAACTTACTTTATCACTTAATAGGCTAGTAGGTTCACTTTCTTTGCTGTCCTTCACATCGTCGTTCTCTGTGTCAACGTCGCTATCCGTCACAACTGTCGGTGGATTATCTGTGTCGATGTCACTATCCGTCACAACTGTTAGTGGATTATTTGATCGGCCAAACATGGCCTCATCATGAGCAGCTGTGATGTTTTCCTCTCTTTTTGTCTGCATAATGGCATTTGAACGAGTAATATTAGAACCTACAGAAGTTTTCGTCATATTCTCAAACAAACCAGATTTCTCTAGATAAGGTGCATAAACACTAAACCGGATGCCCAATGAGTACTACTAAGTTACTAACAGCAATAGAGTAGAGAGACATACCTCAAAGGCCGAAAACCGAAAAGTTTGCCCAATGTGCTTAACTAATGCTGCATCATCTTCAGCAACTACAAAAAAGGTAAATATGGACAAACAATCAGCTCAGTTTACAACATGTGAGCTAAATAGATTATTGTCGTAGCAGAATCACATTAGGTTTCCACTTTCCAGTCAAGGATGAGTTACGTAATGATGACTTTCTTTCTTAACCTAACCTATGGTAACTGATTGAACCAATTCTCTGCTAATTGACTACTTAATCAGATTTCTATCTTGGATATCAATGTCACACATGTCAGGTCTAAAGATTGAGAGTGCAAGTTTGAAACGGCAATCTTCAGTAACAGGTATGGCCAGAGAATACGTCGGAGTGACCTTTAGTCTTGTGTTTCAGAACTCCAAAAGCTTTGAAGGACATATAAGATACTCAGTAGAGAGGCAAGAAATGCACAATGCCAATCAAATGAAAAGTAACATGATATGGGTGCGAGAATATCCACGTTCTCTCCCTAACAACGAGCAAAAAGATGATGCACTAACTTACCGAAATGTAGTGGAAAAACACACATTTCTTAAAATGATAGATCATGCGAAAGGACAGACCTAATGGCAGAAATCATGCAAAGAAGAAAAAAGGTTCAATTTTTACTCTACAAAATACAACAAGGTTATATATGTTTAACCTTCAATTTCCTCATCATCAAGCGGTGCGTCTTTGTCAAACTCAAATCTTTCCCAACCAGAGCCCATTCCTTTCGTTGTATCCTTCTCCGCTGCAGTTAACATAACAAGATGGTTACTTTGCAGACATATACCAGATACTACTAATTACGAAAACATAGTCCATTCTGACATTCCAAAACTCACCAGTTTCAGCAAGTTGATGGTTCATCTTCGCTTTCACTCTCTCGACCGCCGACTGTTCGTGACAAAAACAACATCTTGTTATCATACTTCACAGCTAAAACAATGCACATTGGACAATGAACAATGAACAATAACAAATTCAACCACCTAGCTCATGAATTCAATGTCTAACAAACCTAAAATTGGTAAAAATTTCATAAATTTACACCAAATTACACGAGTTAATTACAAACTTTCAATCTAAACTTACCATCTTATCATAACCTTGAATTAACTTTGAATAATCAACACCTTTGCTCTTCTCCAATTCCTTCCTTCTCGGCGACGAACTTCGACTTCTTCGGTCCCGTCTCCGGTCCCGAGGCGACCGACTTCGACTCCGGCTCCTTCGGCCGCGTCTCCGGTCCCGAGGCGACCGACTCCGACTCCGGCTCCTTCGATCCCGTCTCCGATCCCGAGGCGACCGACTCCGACTTCGGCTCCTCCTCCGTCTACCTCTATCTCTATCTCGCTCTCTGCTACTACTCCGCCGCCCGGACCGCCGATCACGGCTCCGGCTCCTACTCCGCCGTCTGGACCGCCGATCCCTCTCCGAAACCCTAGGCAGTTGTTTTTCCTCCTCTTCTTCGGCCCTATCGGCCTTCTTCTTCTTCAGCTTGTTCTGTATAGATTCAACTTGGGCTTGCTTTTGGGCCTCCGGCTCAATTTTCGGGCTAGATGCTTTAACGAACTTACTGAGGAACGAAGACGACGAAGACGAATACGGCAGCGCCGAGCCCCGCGCGGGGGGGTTATTGCCGGAATCTGAGTTTCCGGCAGAGAACCCGAGGCCTTGTTTGAACCTGGCGGCTCCTTCGCCGCGCCGAGTCAGCTCGTCGTAGTACGCCGCCGCTTTCTCCTCCTCCATATTTGCGAGCTCAACGATCTGTAACGGTGGCTACTATTCTGCGCGCCGATTTGGTTCTCTTTGCTTGTTGCTATGACGAGACGACGTCGTTGTCGTGTTGATTGGTCCTTTGCAATTTCTAACGGCCCATTTGCTGTTAGACTGCGGATCATGGGCCTGTTGGGTCTAATACTAGCAGCTCTTGAAAAATGCCATGTTTGACTTGTATGGCAGTGGTAGGTTCTTGTCAAGGTTTTGATTCTCTCCGATATTAAAAATATTTGTCAAATGGAGTTATTGATATTCGAAAAAGTCAAATTGATACTCTAATATACCTTACTGATTTGTCATATTTTACATATATTGAAATATTCTTCTAAATTTTCGTTGAAATATCTCTAAACTTAAACTACTGAAATATTCACTGATATTGAAACTATCTTTGTTTGTCGTGCATAATGTTTTAAGCAGCAGTTGAATTATACAGTACGCTATTTGAACTTGGTACTTTAGAAATGCTAGTTTAGATTAGAATTCAAAAACCAAGTATGTTCGATTCTCAAGTTGATTTGTTCCCAATTCGCTAACCATCCCTAGGGGATTCTTTCGTAATGGTCAACCTAGATTGCCAAACCTAGATTACCAAACTCTACCCTTTTCGATATTTGCTTCGCATCATTTTCAAAGTAGACAACACTTTCAAAGTAGACAACACAACACTAGCATACTAGAACACTGTTGTAGTAACATTCTCGTCATGTATATCTGGGGGCAGCTCGCATTGCATCTTCGTGCATACCCGAAATAAAACTGTTGCCCCTAACAACTACAATCGTATTTACAACAAATACGAATTACTTATCCTTTCGATGCATGCAATGATGCTGGCCAAATGCTGTGGAATCCAAAGTCGATCGACGAATCCACAGCACAAATTCCAAAAACCACCAAAGTGGCTGGCAAATCTCACAAATATCAAGTGAATTTACGATCTGACTGTTCACGCAAATGGAGGTGCTCAGTCTTCGACTCAGTAATACATATCATCAACAGTAGCAGGTATAATAAAATCAAATCATATAATTATCAATCTTTTGCTTTGCCCTTTAAATGCGAGTGGACCCCGCAACAGGATCGCGAAAGATAACGTGTCCGTACCAGGGAAATGTTACTATATCTGGGGGAAGTGACCTTCCGTGACTCATCATCGGGCTTTGCTCTTTTTTGACGCCGCCGGTGTGGGGGGCTCTGTGCTGACCTGAGATAATGAATGAATTTAGATGTTTGCAACAAAAGGAAATAAATTAGAAAAAAGTGGCAAGTTTTTTTTTCTGTCAGTGTAATTTAACATTTGACTTGGTTTTCTTGAGTTTGGTTGGTGGTCAAAATTGAAGTTGGGGAAAACTTAGTGGAGGATCAGAGGTCTGCTGGTATGTCTCAGAATAGCAGACTGAAATTGAATGATCATAATGAACATGGTGAATCGAGCCTTCTTTGATTTTGTAAAGTCATCATCATATGAGAGCTATTTTGAATCAATGATGTTGGACTACAACTTTCTTTCTTGTCTTTTACTTTGCTGGATTGCTTGCTATTGTGCGAATCGTGTTACGCACGATATGAAATGGTTGCAGTACAAAGTTATGAGCCAAGATGAATTTGCAAACAAGTACAATGACATTCTTACTCGATAAATATTTTTCCGTAATTCAAATGAAATGGTCCAAGCAATACCATTACTCGGTCATTGTACTTTCTTGCTTCTATTGGTCGAATTTGCACTCACCAACGAATTATTTCGACCACACATATTTAGCACCACTGCCAATGCAGTACCAACCTTGCTTTAAACTCATTAAGAGGACCGACCACTACTAGTGCGTAAGAAGTGTTTCTCTAGGTAATAGTTCTACTCATAAATGTTTCTTGTAAAAGTATACATACAGCAATACGTGCAGCTTTAGAAAATGGGCACATTAAAAAACCGAAAAGCTTTTGTAAAAAAAAGCTCATTTCA
This sequence comes from Spiraea crenata, assembly GCA_033992175.1. Lineage (NCBI taxonomy): Eukaryota > Viridiplantae > Streptophyta > Magnoliopsida > Rosales > Rosaceae > Spiraea > Spiraea crenata. The sequence continues at coordinate 7,039,529 of JAVBHV010000046.1, forward strand.
ATAGGATCCATCTCGATCAACCCACAGACTTAATCCCCTGACTTTAATGGATTAGTAGCAAAATCAACAGCAAAGGCGTATCTTCTTTTTAAACTTTTAATACCCTCCTTATTTAAATGCTTTTTAATGGACAGATCATGGTTAGATGATCCAATAAGATCACTCATTGATATAGTTAACCTACATGATGCATCAAGATCTTGAGTGGATATGACAATACTTACTAAAATCATTCAATGGCTTGCATCCCCCACCAAAAGATATAGAAGGATGATATGCAATTCAAGTTTTTCTTAACCACACACTATTGTTTTCAACTATTACACATAGCAATGCAATATGACTCATGTCGAGAATCATTATGCGCATGTTTGACAATATAACTACACCTTGTTGTTAATTTATCACCATAATTTAGATAAAACGTTAAGAATCAAGTAGAAGTCATAAAGTTCAATAGTGAATGTATCGCTTTCTTTGAAAGTTCCATGAAAGTTGGCCTAGATGCTATTCAAGATCTTCTACATGACCTACTAAGATTTCAATTTTGAATGTTGAAACAAAGCAAGGAATTAAAGTCAAATTCCCATAAACTCACAGTAAAAAAAAAAATTTATTGCCTGTCTCTAGGCATGACTCCAAGTCCAAGACCACAGGATTACTGGTTCTCTAGGTTTGAAGTATACCAACTGCAGGAGAAAACTAGATACCATTTGATTCAGCACATTTTAATAATAGATATTATAAACTAGACTAGTATTTTACCATCATTCACGTGTTTAATATAAATTAATTTATTAATAATAAATTGTGGAGAGATGAAGCTCCAAATGTTCACGGCTATGCTACTACTATTACAAGCTGGTTATCTGATTATGGATAGGCTCATGAGCCTCTATTTGGTTCTATTTCTTGAATTTTGGCACGGTGGGCTTCGCTTGCTTTGGGTTCTATCAAGGTGAATGTCGCTTCTACATTCCCTTCTTCTGCTTCTCGAAGTGGTGGAGCTTTTGTGATTAGAGATGCGAGTGGAGATTTTCAGTTTGGTAATGGTACTCATTGGCCGGATGTTTGCGTAGTTCTAGTGAACCATGTCTGGCTTGTTCGCCTGGTGCTTTTCACATACGGGATTCTGAATTATCCTGGGATTCTGGAATCCGATTGCCTTCCTTTGATATAGTATACGAAAAATCCAACTGCTACCTTGATCTCAAATTGGTTCTCTCTTGACTGATGTTCAGTATCTTTTGGTATATTGTCCTCAAGTTTCCTTTAATTATGTAAGCCGTTATGCTGATCAAGTCGCTTATAGGCTTGCAAATGTTGTTTTTTTTTTTTTTGCTAAACGATAAATTTTAGTGATCTAGATTCGAATAAGTGTTGAACACCCTAGACCAACATAATCCCAAACATGGTTTCCTCTCATCCTATTGACTTAAGAAGCTACGGTGTGTTCCCCCGCATTTAATTTGCAGGGAACATACGCAAACGCCGCATACTCCAAATGTTGCTATTTCCCTTTCATCTCTTTGCAGTTGGGACCTTGAAGCTCCAACTATTGTAACATATATGTCAATGGACACAGTTTTTGAGTAATACAAGATATGCCACTTATGTCAAAAAAATAAGACTTCTTCTTACATGCTAAGAATAAGGATAAAAAAATTTTAATTGTACCGTCTAAAAATATAATAAATATAAACGAATTATATAATATGACCGATACAAATATTACTTTGTAATTTACAGAGACGCTGCAATGCAGGTCAATGGAGACCATAGCTTTCCAATGTAACCCCACAAATCAAACGCAGATTTTGGCGATACAAAGAGGAGGTTTTTATACGTTGTTTTTGACAGTAAATACCAATAATAAATAAGGGGGGGGTTGACAGGACAACGGACAAGTGGGGCGGTATAATCCCCTCTGTTAGATTTGCAAAGAGAAAACAAAATCTCACAGATATATTGGATCCTCCAGAATCTAACCTTTAGCCTTTTGCCTATTTAAAGCAAAAGCTACCCACCAATACATATTTCCCATTTCGTACGCCTCCACCACACACTATATACAAATATAACAACTCTTCTTTCTTCCTTCCTCCTTCTTCAAACGCTTGAATTTCAAACATCCTCTGTTTCTCTCTGTTATTTTCTCTGTTTTCAAGCCACCATTTTGAGCTGACGGGCTAAAGAGCCATCTAGACTGCTCTAAAGGAATCAATGGCGGTGGCCGGAGAAGTTTTCAGGCGCAATTTACCGGAAAGTTATGATCTCTCTGGTGGTTCCGATGTGGGTTCAGGGGAGCTTCATGTTCTTGCTGTGGATGATAGCCTTGTGGACCGGAAGGTCATTGAGAGGTTGTTGAAGATTTCATCTTGCAAAGGTTGGTTTTCATGATGTGTTTTTGGTTTTTTGGGGAAATGGAGTTCTTGATTGCCTGGTGACTGAAGGATTTTGAAATCTTTTTGTTGTGTTTTTGCAGTGACGGCTGTTGAAAGTGGGACAAGAGCTTTGCAGTATTTGGGTTTGGATGGGGAGAAGAGCTCAGTTGGATACGATGTAAGAAAACTTCAAAATCTTGTGTCTTGAAATGAACTTGAACAATATGTTTGGTATCTGGGAAAATGGAGGGAAAACTAATACTTTTAATCCATTTCCAAGAAACCAAATGGAAAGGAAAAGTCTGTTTTGTTTACTGGAACTGGAAAGTCTGTTTTCTGACTTTTGAGTACTTTTTTGTGTGGATACAGCATATGAAGGTGAATCTTATAATAACGGACTACTCAATGCCAGGGATGACAGGATATGAACTGCTAAAGAAGATCAAGGTTAGATATTATTGGAGATTTATTGCATATAATAGATATTATTGGAGATTTATTGTGTGATTTGTGCATTTGAACAGGAATCATCGGCTTTTCGAGAAGTTCCGGTGGTGATCATGTCATCGGAGAACATCCTAACTCGAATCGATAGGTATGTTCTTGGACTAAGAATCTATTTTTCCTAATTTATCTGGAACTTGGTTTGTTTTTAAATTGTATACTATTGCGATCAATATTTTAATCGTGGATAAGCCTTATAATCATAGGAAATTGGTAACAAAACCTGCCTACTTGGTTAAGAAGAATTATTTTTATCTGTTGAAGTTAAATGAAATCTGAATTCTAACGAGATTTCACCTTTACCCCATTAGGATTAGGACAATTGTGGTCAAAAGCATACGACAGTAACATCTTACTAGTTTTCTGTATCTTTTGTTTGATTTTCTCAGCCAAACGAATTTGACCATACATTATTATTTTTTATGATCTACCCGATCTTCACAATTGATATTTCCCTTGATCCTCCAAATTATTTAATAGTGGATGATCTGGTGTTTTGCCTTATTGGTAGACATCACATGAAAATGCTGTCAAATGCTGTGATGTCATTTTACTTATGAATCTTTTGGGGATCACTCAAATCTTATAGAATACTCCATCACATGGCTTGTTCAATTATATAATAATGAAGCTAATTATTATCATATTCTGGTGAATATCTTGCTCCATTCTTTTATGTTTTTCCAGATATTCGTAATCTTTTAAGCAATGGGTGGGCTGAACTTTATAAATGGTCATTTATAGATGAATACAGATGGCCCTTCATGAGGCCTAACAGGCAAATCTGCATATACAGATTTCATGGGCATGGCATTATTTTCTAAAAGATAGTCTTCACATTATTGCCTGGCCCTCCCCAATGCTTACAATATAATATGAAGCATATCGAATTGAACTTTAGGAGGTAGCTTGTGGTTGTTTGTACCGAACATCTTGGCGTAAACTGATCGGTTAAATTGGAGTTTTACTTTACCATGCTTTACTTTTGGATGCATAATCTTGTATTTTTGACAATTTTGCTTTCCTCTTTTTGGTGCTGATTGCATGGTATATGAAATTATGTTCCAAGCGGAGGATTTGTGACTGATCATTCTTTTGCAACTTTGGATTTACAGATGTTTGGAGGAAGGAGCTGAGGAGTACATATTGAAACCAGTAAAACAATCCGATGTGAACCGGTTGAAAAATTTCATGATGGGAGGAGGGGAAAGAAAAGAAGTTGAGGTGAAAAACATTCACAAAAGAGCATTTGAAGTAGACTACAATGCATCATCGCCTCCCTCTCCTTTACCGCAACTTTTACCATCACCGTTCGCCTGCGATCTATCGTCATCTCAGCTACCGTCTTCTTCACCATCGTCACCCTTGCCACAATGTTGTTCCTCAAAGAGACCGAGATTGCAATAGACAGATTGATCTAGGTCCGCCGTTCGTGTTATGTAATTTCAGATAACTACACTGTCCCCAATTTTTGCCATGTATGTTTCTTTCCACTCCCCTATGTAAATTCATGACACCTTCACTAGAACTAAGGAAAAAGAAAAGGTCCTTGGACTAAAAGGGTTTTTTGGTTTACCTACTTTTTGCGGATGATGCTGGTGAAATCTCATTACAATCGATGACAATCCCAAGTAATTGAGTAGGAATATTTTGTTGTCTGAACAATCTTATATTCCTTTGTATTGTCAACCATTCAATATCTGATTTTCATGTCATTTTTCCCCTTTTTTGGTGGAATCATTTCACGTGGTGTGTTTGTGCATTTTCTTCTAAATCCTCGTTTGGTCCCAAAAATGTTTGTCATGGCCGGGCCCTGATGGATCCACCAAACTTGAAGATTTTGATTAAAACGTGTCTTGTTTGGCTTCAAATTTGGGGAAGGAGATGTAGACCCTTTGAATCATTAGCCTCACTAGTTATAGGGGCCCAATTAGATTCCATCTGGTTTTTGTGTTTCTTCCTATGCTTCTTGGTTTCTTTCATGGACCACTGCACTAGATCACAACCCTGCATCCTAATACGAAATTTTCCTATACAGTATGAAATTGAAATTGTATTTGTATTTAGCACGACTATACTAAATACAAATACCAATATAGTACGACTACACGAGTGTTGTTGTAGCTGTTTAAGTCACTAGTGTACCCTTTTCCAGGAGGGTGTAGGTTTGAATTGTGTAACTCAATCGGTTATATTTTGCTTTCTTTTTTTTGCAGGCAATGGTTGTGTTCCATTTTCTTCTGCCATTTGTGGAAGCTGAGAGCTCTTTGATCTGCTAAAGCCATATGGCATCTTGCAGGCAAGTTTTAGACATTTTCTTCATTAGTTAATCAAAATCATAACCTTTGTTAATAACGATTACCGCATTGCAAATCCTTTTAATTATAATTTAACAACCAATACTGTTTATAGCCAAATGGAATATACAAATCCTACTTAAAAACGAGCAATTCTTCAGTATGAAAATGACTCCAATACCAAGTATGAAAGAAATTTTTCAGCGTGATATCAATACCAAACCTAACAATAGAGATTGGAACTAATGAATGCTACCTCATATTCATTTGTTTATGGTTCATCAAACAAATTAGATAACTCCTTTATGATGTCAACAACAAACTATAAATCCCCAGCTGCATTTGGCGTAATTTACAACACTGGAAATCAAGGACGGCCAAATATGAACTTCACCCACCAAAATGGCAAATATACACAAGACTGCAAATCCAATCTTGTAGTTTTGCAACTTCCCAGCGGGGATATTGTAGTAAATTCCAGAAAAACAAACTCAACAAGGCAAACAACTACGTTCATTGAAACTGTCAACAACCAAAACCAAAAAAACAGAGAGAAATTGAAGATTCTTTCCAAAAAAGCACTGTGTTCGGTTAAGCAGTTGTCATCTTACTGCTTTCCAGAGAAGTTGCTTTCTCAGATAATTCTCCGGTCTATCCGAGTACCGAAAACCCCCGGAAAACATGCCACAGTCCAATGGAACGCTACTTTGTGAGACCATTGCAGCAACAGCTGCAGCTACACTTGTTATTGCTGCAATCTTGTTCTTCCTATACAAATTTTTTCGTGCTCGCCGGCACCAAAAAGGCAAGGGCAATGAAAGTTTTCGTCGAGAGGAAGTTGTGATGAATCGCGAAGAGTTCATGCAGTGTGGTGGGAATGTGAAAGGGTTGATTGTTGATGAGAATGGGGTGGATGTTGTATACTTGACGAAACTACAAGTTGTTGGAGAAGTTCAACCAAAATTTCCAAAGGTGATGTTTAATCCTAGTTATGAAGACGATGAACAAGAAGAAAAAAGGGTTGATACTAATGGAGAAAGATTTTCTGAGCCTAAAGATGTTTTGCAACTCCATGATCCATTCGATTTGATCAATCCGAAAAACATGGCAAAGCCATTTTCTCTAGCACCTCCAAGACCCCTACTTAGAACAACTTCAGCTGTACAGGAAAAGCAATCTCTAGCATCACTGCCTCCTCTTCCACCCCAACCAAAAGAAGATAAGCCTGTACCTTCACCTCCACCACCACCACCACCACCACCACCTCCTCCTCCTCCTCCTCCTCCTCCACCACCGCTACCGCCTATGCTGCCAGCACCGCCTGTATTGCCAAGAGGGTATCCTATACCGCCTACTCCACCTCCTAAGGTTGGCGGTTTTGGTGTGTCACCCAAACCCCCACCTGTACCTAAAGGCAAAGTAAGCTACAACACCAAGGCAGAGGCTTCAACACAGGAGAGCTCAAAAGGCACTGGCTTTGGGCAAATGAAGCTGAAACCGTTGCACTGGGACAAGGTTATGGCTGCTGTTGATCATTCAATGGTGTGGGATCAAATCAACGATGGTTCATTCAGGTAATCAAGTCACAAATTATATCGTTTTTGGTCTTTGCAGTTTAATGTTTTGAATCATGTTCATTATGGTAAACTGATATGCATCATTGCATTTTCTATACTCAGATTTGATGATGAGCTTATGGAAAATCTGTTTGGATACACCACCATTAAAAACCAATCTTCTGAAAGAAACAAGCGCTTGTCAGCTTCAAGCAAGTCTAACTCTGCCAAGGAATCTCAAGTATTCATCCTTGATCCCCGAAAGTCTCAGAACACCGCAATTGTGCTAAGATCTCTTGCAATCTCTCGAAAAGAAATTATAAATGCGCTCCTTGATGGACAAGGACTTGGTGCTGATACACTTGAAAAACTCACCAAAATTTCCCCAACTCAAGAAGAAGAAGCCAAGATCCTCCAATTCAATGGCAACCCTAGTAAACTTGCAGTTGCTGAGTCTTTCCTCTTCCACATTCTCAGAGCTGTTCCTTCGGCATTCACTCGTCTCAATGCGATGCTTTTCAGAGCCAATTATGATCCTGAAGTGCTTCACCTCAAGCAGTCCTTGCAAACACTTGAAATGGGATGCAAGGAGCTAAGAACTCGCGGACTCTTCTTGAAGCTTCTTGAAGCGATTCTCAAAGCCGGTAATAGAATGAATGCTGGAACTGCAAGAGGCAATGCACAAGGTTTCAACCTCGGTGCTCTTCTGAAGTTATCTGATGTGAAAAGCACTGATGGAAAGACAACTCTTCTGCACTTTGTGGTCGAACAAGTGGCTCAATCGGAAGGTAAAAGTTTTTTGATCAATCAAAACCAAAGCTTTGGCAGAAGTACTAGTCAAAGAAGCCAAATTAGCACACTAAAATCAGATAATCTAACCGCTGAAGAGAGGAGAAAAGAGTACCTAATCCAAGGGCTGTCACAGTTAGAAGGGTTGAGTAGTGAACTTTTCAATGTGAAGAAAGCAGCTACCATAGAATATGATAGCTTCATCAACATGAGCTCTATGCTAAGTAACCGTGTAGCGGAAATTAAGAAACTTTTGACAGGGAATGGCAATTCCGAGAGAGGCGGATTTGCAAGAGAAATGAAAGGGTTTCTCGAAGAATGCGATGAGGAGCTAAAGGTGGTGAGGGAAGAGCAAACAAGGGTGATGGAGCTTGTGAAGAGAACAACTGAATATTACCAAGCAGGAGCATTGAAAGAGAAAGGAGCACCACCACTTCAACTTTTCGTCATTGTGAAAGATTTTCTAGACATGGTTGCTCTTGTTTGCGCAGAAATATCGAGAAAGCTACAAAAAAAGAAAAAGAGTTCCACAACAACTGTAGGATCTTCATCACCTCCACCGTCACCTTCAACCATAACATCAAAGAAGTTGCAGAATTTTCATTCCCAATTCGTTCCGGATATTTCATGGACATCTTCCAGTGAATCAGAAGATGATTTCTGAAGCTGATTTAGCATATACTTCTCCGTACCTATCATATTCTTTAAGTTGTTTTTTCCCTTTTGCATTTCCTCAGCAAACGAAGAAGAGTAAATGGCCAAGTCAATAGTCTTGGAATGTATGATAGGCAACTTGCAAATTTTGTTAATGAGCCAGGCATGCTAATATCTTATCTACAGAAAAGCATAATGCTTGGTCTCTGACTTCAGTAAGGATTATTCTATAATACAAACGTGGTCGTAGCCAATATATTTAGTAGCTATTTGATTACTATAGTGACTACGAATTCGTACCACAGATATGTCACATGACCTGCACTATTACATGTTCATGCTAGCTCAATTTCATAGTAATTTCAAATCTACAAAGCAAACAACACATTCTTCAAACAAAGGAAATCAACATCCACTAAAAGTGGAAAACAAAGACCTTTAAGTTTGAAACAACAAAGAAAAACGAAAACTGTGATTACTATTAGGTCAATTATCACTGAATATTCCTGTGGTGGGCATTCACTATCAATTCCATCTATGTGGTAAAAAAAATATCATTTATACCCCCATGGTGGCTTTCCGTTATCAATTCACACCTTCGTTAAGTTTTCCATCCAAATTCAAGAGTAAAATTGTCTTTTTCAATCTTGAATGCATTTTTTTTTACAATTTCATAATTTTTTAAATCTTTCCATCCACTATATATTATCCTTTGTAATACAATTTGTAATTACTTTTATCTTAAAACACCAAACACGTTAAACCATCATCGTTACGAATAAACACTTTCATATTCATCCAAATTGAAAATTAATGAGAACATTTTTTGTAAAAAAAATTATGAAAAAAATTAAAAAAGACAATTATACCCTTGAATTTGGATGGAAAACTTGACAGAGGTGTGAATTGATAACGGAAAGCCACTACGGGGTACAATTGATAGTTTTTTGACCACATGGGTGCAATTGATAGTGAGTGTCCACCATAAGGATATTCAATGATAATTGGCCTTACTATTACTTACACAGCAGTTTCCTACCGATAACTAGAATTATTCCTGCAGTTTCCTAGAAAATGTGCTGACTTCCAGGCCATTGGAGATAATGCTTAGCTGTGTAAACCGAAGATGCAGAAGTTTCAATCGCAATTCGATCCGGATATGTCATGGAACGTCTTCCAGTGAATCAGAAGATGATTTCTGAAGTAAAATATTGTATAACTATCTATCAATAATCTTTGGTAATGAGCCGGACAAAGCGAATATATTATCTACAGGAAAATGTAAGTATTGAACTATGACTTCACTTATAATTACTTTATTGTACGAATACATTTATAGTTATTAAATTCAGTAAATTATATTAGATCGTATTAGTACTAAATATGAACTCGTACCATAAGTATATGTCCCATGATGGACACAATCATGCTCATTTTAACTCAATTGCATAACAAATTTCCAAACCGATAAAGCAAACAATATCTCCTTGGAAGTCAAAAAGAAGGGACCTTCATTGAAAGAGGAAACAAACACCGAAACGACAAAGAATTATAAAACACTTATTAACCCAAATGCCCCCTGCAATTCAGTTGAAGGGAACATTTGCCCCCTCCAACTCAAAATGAGCCTATTATGCCCCCTCCAACTTAATTCCAGCGACTTTTTGCCCCCTTTGGTCGGATTTCACTTGTTTTTGCTGATGTGGCAGAAAAAGTGGGACCCACAAGCCCAATCAGCCAAAAAAAATTATTTTTTTAAAAATGAGCAAGGTAGCTTCTTCTCCGGCCTTGCACCACCCGACCCCTATGCCTCGTCTTCCTCCAATCCCAGCCCACCGCCTCCTCCCCTTTCTCCCAAAATCTCGTCACCACCGCCCCCACAACCAAAACAAGCCGCTAACCGCTCATCCCCCAAAAACTCCAGCCTTTCTATGCTTGAACCGCAAACGTGAATGAAACTCATCACCAAAAACACCACCGTAAATACTTTCACCACCTGCAAAAGTCGACCCACCAAACAATTCAAGCTCAAAATCCTGAATCCAAACCAACCCACATTACCATACATATTCCTGAACCTAAATTCTCAATCTTTTTCGCAATCCAAGCTCAAAACCCTAAATCCGAAGTAACCCATCTCACTATACAAATTTATAAACCCAAATTCTCAATCTTTTCCGCAATTCAAACTCAAAATCCCAAATCCAAAGTAACGCAGATAACTAATCAACTAAAACTCTCAATTTTCTTTTTGAAATTGAAGCTCAAAAACCCCAAATCCGAAGTAAACCCACATTAGCGAACACAATCATGAACCGAAATTCTCAATCTTTTTGAGCGATTACCTGTGCCGGTGCCGGTGGGGTCGCCGCCCTTGATGAGAAAGCCTTTGATTATGCGGTGGAAGATGGTGTTGTCACAGTAGCCCTCGAGGCAGAGCTGCCCGGAATTCCTGACGAAATTCCTGACGGCCTTCGAGGCCTCTTTGGGCCAGAGCTTGATGTCGAACGGGCCGTGCGTCGTTTGCAGCACCACCATGCCCAGAAAGCAAACGCCGAAGGTCGGCTCGCATAGCGGGCAGTCAGATTTCGCCGTTCTACCATGGAAACTGCCTACATCTAGTTCTTGGGGGAGGAACGGTTAACGAGTTCATCGAGATGTCGATGACCGACAGCTGGAGTTTTTGGGGGATGAGCGGTTAGCGGCTTGTTTGGGTTGTGGGGGCGGTGGTGACGAGATTTTGGGAGAAAGGGGAGGAGGCGGTGGGCTGGGATTGGAGGAAGACGAGGCATAGGGGTCGGGTGGTGCAAGGCCGGAGAAGAAGCTACCTTGCTCATTTTTTAAAAAAATAATTTTTTTTGGCTGATTGGGCTTGTGGGTCCCACTTTTTTCTGCCACATCAGCAAAAACAAGTGAAATCCGGCCAAAGGGGGCAAAAAGTCGCCGGAATTAAGTTGGAGGGGGCATAATAGGCTCATTTTGAGTTGGAGGGGGCAAATGTTCCCTTCAACTGAGTTGCAGGGGGCATTTAGGTTAATAAGTGATTATAAAACTACCATTGACTAACGCAGCAGATTTCTCTTCACCGATAACATGGGCGTTGGCTAATTGGTGATGGTTCCCAAGTTTCCTTCTGGAAGGATAATTTTGTAGGGCAGCCCTTGGTTAGTTATTTTGGCTTGCATGGTAACATGACATAGCTTTTCTGTGATAAGGCTGCGGATTATATTACGGATGGTGCTTGGAATTTGCCTCATATGCTACAACTCCACTTCCCTGCACTTTCTGAGTTGATTAAAGATGTTCCCATTGCAGTTATCGAGGCTGATCAATTTATTTAGACTCCTTCTCCTTTCGGTGATATCACAGCCAAGTTTGCTTTTAATTATTTAAGGGGAAGTTCCCCTACTTTCAGATGGTGCAAGCTTATTTGGAACAATTATACACCTCCTCATTTTTGTCTTTTAGCTTGGAAGGTTCTTCATGGATGGATCTTATCTAAGGTTCATTGCAACGGAGAGGAATTTCTCTAGCTGCAAGATGTCTTTTCTGTCACAATCATGTTGAGTTTGGCTTGCATGGTAACATGACAGAGCTTTTATGTGATAAGGCTGCGGATTATATTACGGATGGTGCTTGGAATTTGCCTCATATGCTACAACTCCACTTCCCTGCACTTTCTGAGTTGATTAAAGATGTTCCCATTGCAGTTATCGAGGCTGATCAATTTATTTGGACTCCTTCTCCTTTCGGTGATATCACAGCCAAGTTTGCTTTTAATTATTTAAGGGGAAGTTCCCCTACATTCAGATGGTGCAAGCTTATTTGGAACAATTATACACCTCCTCATTTTTCTCTTTTAGCTTGGAAGGTTCTTCATGGATGGATCTTATCTAAGGTTCATTTGCAACGGAGAGGAATTTCTCTAGCTTCAAGATGTCTTTTCTGTCACAATCATGTTGAGTCGTTGAAGCACATTTTTATGTCTTGCCCGTTTGTATCTTCTGTTTGGTCTCGCCTGGCTGATTTTTTTGAGCTGGTGCCGTATTACCAACTTCTCTTCATGCTATGCTAGAGTGGGGGTTGGGGGATCGTAGTCCTCAGTTAAAAGAGCTTTGGGTTTCTTGCTTTTCTTCCGTAATTTGGTTTATTTGGCAAATGCGCAATAAAGCTAGGTACGACGATATCGAGCCAAGTTTTCTTTCTATTTGTCGTTTGGTGGTAGGTCAGGTCAGTATGATTGCCACAGGTTGCATGAAGAACTCTAGTCAAGATCTTTGTATTTTGAAGCGGTTTGGTGTCACATGTCGCCCTCGTCGAGCTCCCCGTATTATTGAGGTCAACTGGCACGCGCCTTCTTCTAATTTTGTGAAAATAAATACTGATGGTGCTTGGAAGCATGATACTGGCAAAGCAGGGTATGGTGGTGTATTTCGGGATTACAGGGGGCGTGTTGTTGGTTGTTTTTGCTCCAATTTAGCATTCCTAGTTCGGTTGCAGCTGAGGTGATGGCAGTGATTAAAGCAATTGAATTGGCATGGCTTCGTGATTGGAAACATGTTTGGTTAGAGGTTGAGTCTTCTCTAGTTCTTGATTTCATTCGCTCTCCTCATCTTGTGCCATGGCAATTTCGGGTGGAGTGGAGGAATTATATGTTTCGTATCTCGTAAATGTAGTTTCGTTCTTCTCATATTTTTCGTGAGGGTAATCAGGTTGCTGATGCTTTGGCTAATTTTGGGACTTCTTCTTCAGGCTTCAATTGGTGGGACTCAATTCCACCTTTTGCTCTTTCTTTTTGTGTTCGAGATTTGACGGGTCTTCCGAATTACCGTTTTGTTTGATGCCGCTCTTCTTCAGGCTTGCAGTGATGTTTTCTGTTGTTCTGCTTATCAGTACACTTGGTGTAGATCCTCGTCTGGGCCTAATTCCCTCTGATGGTTAGGCTTTAAGGAGGTTGACTAGGTTCCCGTGTTCTTCTATGAAGCACGGAATCGGAAACGGAAACGGCGAAACGATACGATACGAAACGGCGATTCGGCATATGTTAAAAATATCAATACGAAACATCATCGAAATGTTAATTATAAATCATGTAAAATATTTTTATAGGATAACAAAAATTAAAATCCCAATAAAACAACATGTTCAAATCCAAATTAAGCAACTAAACTCAAATTTAAGAGGAGAATTAGGAACTGAATCACTGACAGGAGGCATACTACCACTCATCTTTTCTGAACACAATATACTATTATACTATTGTACTAGTCACTACATAAAATGTTACGACCCGTCCTGGGATTTTGGGTGAAATGACAAAAATGCCTTTGAGGGCCAAACCGTTGACTTTGGACCATCGGGAATTGCATGTACAATGTTGTACTTGCAAAGAGCTCGACAATAGGAACGCGTCCGTGAAGACGGGATTGGATTCCGAGCTATATCGAAGAAGTTACAGTCGAAAAACGGAATTAAGGGTGTTGAGGGTGCCACGTGGCGGGCTCCGGTTGGCTGAAGACCCTTCTGGAAAGCCCGAATCGGGCTTTAAAATGAAATCGACCCAAGTTTCCAAAAGAGGAAACCCGAACCAGCCCACAAACACCCATCGACCCTCATCGTCGATTCTCTCATGCCAGCCAACGATCGAACCTCCGACCACCACCATCAGTACCAGCGCAACGCCACGAGTTCGGAGCACCAAGGATCGGCCTCGGAGACCTCGTGAAACACCGGCAACGACATCGACGGAAACCGTGATTTTCCCGACGTGATTCTGGCCAGTACAAGCCGAGGTGAGTTCTAAAATTGGTTCCATTGAATTCCTGGCGTTGCGTAGATAGATTTCCATATAAGATTTGTTGAATTTGGTGAAGAATTGAAGAAGTTAGAAGTTTTGGGGTTCGGCCAGAATACTCACCGGAAATTGGGGAATTTAAGGCGACGGCGTGGCGGCACACGGCGGCATTGAAGAACACGCCGGAATCTGAAAAATTTCCAGATTCCGATGAGTTTCCCGGTGCCGGCGTAGCGGCTCCGGCGATGATGATGTCAGTGACGGTGTGCTGACATCAGTGTACAGTCAGCGCCACGTGTGCACCACGTCCGCACTGTGTCAGTGCCACGTCACATCGGCGTGCTGATATATCAGCACCATTGACCGACATTGACCAAGGTCAACCGTCTACTATTTCTAGGGTTTTCGATGTTCCGGATCCAATGGCAAACTCCGTTTCATCATCCGGGATACGGTTAAACCCCGATTGAGCAAAGCATGGGAAATTAGGGTTTTGAAGTTGATATTTAATTGCGGACTTTCTGATGAGCTCCGGTGAGACGCCGCAGACAAGCAGTACAGACAGACGACTTCAGTAGCCCAAATTCACTGTGAGTGGATGAGTTTTGTTTTCTTAAAACATTGGTTTTTATTGATTTAAGTTTATAGTAGTATTATATGGAGTTATATATAGATTTAAATATCAGTTTTCTGTATCCTACTTCCCTAATGCACCTAGATTCACATGTACACTTTTAGTACTCGGACTACGGCCGTAGGACACAGCTCTCACAGTGTTGCCTGCATTGAAGACCCCACTTGCTAGCCTTACTTATTCCGGTGCTAGCGGGGCCCTGCGCGTTTCCAGGGCACTGTGGGTAATATGTGAGGGAGAGTACACATGGGTATATACATTTAGCTGTACTAGCGGTGCCCTGCGCGTTTCCAGGGCACTGTGTGTGATATGCTATGTGCACTTGACCGGCGCCAACTAGAGTATGTTACATTATTTTTAGTATTTCAGTACAGTTATGTTTTTACAGCATGGGGTTATTTATATTATTATTTCATAAATGTTTTTGAAAGATTATTTATTTTTCCATCCACTCACTATTTTTGGTTTTGCGCCCCCTCAGGGATTAGTAGCTGAGTTGACCAGAGACGTGAGGAGAGACACTATGAAGGTTCTGCATCCTTCCCGAGAGTGTAGGGACTTTTCCGGTTCAGTACAGTAGTATCAATTGTTTTTATTATTCTGTTGTAGTTGCTCTGACACAGTTGCATGATTGTTATGGGCCCAGTCGCGTCGTTTATGATTTTATTTTCTTAGTTTTGTTGTTTGTGCGTGCGAGTTTAGGCTTCGTCACCCTCCAAGTGATGGCCGTACATACCGGGCCCACCTTTTTGGGACGGGGTGTAACATACAACATTATTCAAATCTAAAATAGGACAACTACCCCATATATATATCATTATCTGAAGAGTTTAAATAACAATATTCTATACATTTTAGCTACGTCAACATCAATGATCCATTATAATATCAATATGTCTTCAACTTCAACTACATCTACATCTGAATGAAAAAGGAGAAGAAAGTACCAGCGGAGGCGCGACGGAGCAGTAGCTGAGGAAGACGAACTTTGAAGACAGGTGAGACAAGACTTAGCTTCCTAGGGTTTGCATTTGATGTGAATGAATACAAGATGATCTGGGCATAATAAATAACCCCAAAAAAAATAATATTCCAATTACTGCGTGGTTTGACAGAAAAGCTCGAAAAAAATGGAGGCCCGACTCGGATCCATTTCTGGTACCGATTTGAACGTTTCCATGAGGTTTCAGATGCTTTTGTTTAATTAAGGTGTACTGAGCACTCTTTTCCTCGTACACTATGAGGTTTTTAATGAGGCCCTCGGATGTTGTGTCTCGTCTTTTATTTTGTTTTTCTTTCCTTCTTCCTTGTACTCTTTTTATTTGGCATTTTGTCAAATTTTTTTATTAAATAAAGCATTCATTCAAAAAAAAAAAAATCATCTTCACCGATAACAAGACCCCTACCTGCAGCATATTCAACAACTTGATGAAGAGAGCTATAAACTAAGGGAAGTGATTTTGGCACACCTCTTTTGACCTCTTATACACCCTTTTTCGTTTTCGACCGTTGGATTCTATGATGAAAGAAAAATCAATGGTTAGGATTAAATAAAGGTGTGTAAGAGGTTAAAAGAGGTGTGCCAAAATCACTTCCCTAAACTAGGAAAATCGCCAAGGAAATTTCCTAGAAAATGTGTTGACTTCCGGGTCATGTAAGATAAAACTTAGCCGAAGTCAAGCAAATGACTTGTGTCTAATGACAATGAAGCCCATCATCTCAAGCAAATGACTTGTTGACTTGTGTCTAATGACAATGAAGCCCATCATCCACCTCCAGAAGACAACACAAAGTCTGGGTCAAGCCAGGGCATCTCTATAATTTCCTCATCCGGCCCACAATCTCCGAGTTTCCTTTTAAAAGCGGACTCTCAAAGCAAAGCATCTATAAACAGAAACATTACCAAAAAGCCAGAATCCAGAAAAATGGGCAGAAGTGAAAGACTTGGAGAAATCTTGAATCTTGATGAGGAAGTTATCAACAAAAGTTGCTCTCTGTCATTACAGAACTTCTCCGGTAAGCAGTTTCTTGTCGAGGATTCCCCAAGACATGTTTTTTTCAGTTTTCCAGGATCTTGGTCTGTGGAGAGTTGGGTTTCCGGAGAAGGCGCTTTTGGGGAAACAATTATCAAACCTGCAGATACTTTTCGGTCTATGAAAAGTATAGGCAATCATGATCCAGATGCAAAAAAACCTGGGGATAAAGACTTTGCAATTGCACTTGTGAATCAAGCTTTTCTGCAAAAGTTTGATCAATTACCTCTGAGTTCCCAGCTTGGAGAAAAGGTATGTTATGTAAAAAAATGTTATACATTTGCAAGTTGCTATACTTTTTACAATGCTTGAAATGTGACAATAGAGCTACCAATCATAGTTGACTGACCATACCAATGCTAATTATTACTTATAATGTCATCTCTATTAATGAAGGAGACTCTTGAGCATGTTTAGTGTATAGCCAAGGTTAAATTTATGATTTCTATTTATAACCTTGATTTAAAAAAGGACAGTTCTAATAGAAGAGGCAAAACAGTCAAATACTTAATACTGAAAAAAATTCTTAAAAGAGCACGCGCGTGTCGAGTTAATATACCGTGCATAATTTTTGCAGGTGAACAAGGCAAATGAGGAAGGGAAGACTATAATATTTACAGGGCACTCTGCCGGTGGTGCAACTGCCGCGCTTGTCACAATCTGGTTCTTGGAAAAGTACCGGGAAGTACGTCCCTTTTGCGTGACTTTTGGATCCCCCCTTATTGGTGACCATATCATTCCTCATGCTCTAGGGAGAGAAAACTGGTCTCAATACTTCATACATTTTGTCATGAGATATGACATTGTTCCTCGAATTTCGCTTGCTCCTCTCAAATCCATTCAACCTGCATTGGAGAAGATCCTCGCATTCTTCAACCCAAACTCCCGCCATTACAAAAGCGAGGACCTTGGAAGAGCACCAGAAGCCTTGGAATTCTATTTAAATGTGATGACGAATGCAGCATGTGTTGCAAGCAATGCTGCTTCCAAGTTGATGGGGAATGGAAACCAACTACTGGCAACTGTATCGAATTTCATTAGGCTAAGCCCTTACAAGCCTTTTGGGACTTACATTTTCTGTACTGGGAATGGGAACCTGGTTGTCTTGAAGAACCCTGAAGCTGTGCTACAGCTGTTGTTTTACTCTTGTCAATTAAGCACCAAAGATGAAATGGGAGCGATTGCACATAAATGCTTACGAGAGCACTTGGCCTACCAAGAGGAACTGAAAGGTAGCTTAGAGAAGCAGAGTGTCACTTATGTTGACCGGTTAGAAACGGTGGCATTAGCCTCAGATGGCTGCTTGGATGACCTTGGCTTGGTAAGCACTTTTTTCGTCTTATCTTTTGTGTTTCGAAACTGTTAAGACTATGTTGCAATTTCGAGTTCACTTTGTCTATAGCATGTTCTGATAACTTTCTTGTGACGTTGCAGAGTACAAGAGCTAGATTATGCCTTCGTGCAGCGGGAGAATTTGTTAAGCAAAAGGAAAAAAACCTGCAAAAAGTAGTTGCAAAGTTGCCAGAATTCAAAAGGGAAATGAAGAACTTAGAGGGGTACCGAGAGTCCTATAAGAAGAGTTGGGGATATTATGATGCCTTCAAACTTCAAGATTACGAGAAAGACTTCAGAGCTAATGTGAGCAGGCTTGAGCTGGCAGGCATATGGGATGAGATCATAGAAATGCTGAAGAGATACGACCTTCCAGATGAATTCGAGGCTACAGAAGAGTGGATAGAATATGGAACCAAGTATCGCCTCCTTGTCGAGCTTATTGACATTGCTAACTACTATAGGCACGCCAAGGATGAAGGCACCCATTATTACATGAAAGCCGGTTCCAGGCCAAAGCGTTATAGGTACACGCAGAGATGGGTCGAACATCAACTGAATTTGTCCACTGGGAGCTGCGGAGAGTCCTGCTTTATGGCAGACGTGGAGGAGTTGCTCAAACACTTTCTTGCCAAAGAAACATTCGACGGGGTAAAGAATAGTAATACAGTCACCGGTATACAGACAAATCTAGAGAAATGGATCCAAGATGGAAAGGTCGCTAAGGAAGAGTTATTGGAGAACACCACCTTTCGCAAATTCTGGGAAAACATTCCTCCCAAGCTCAGGTCAAAATCCATTTTGAGTGAGCAAGGTAGTATTCAAGCGTCTACTTAGAGTCACAGACACATAATGATCTCCACTATAGAGCCCCGTTTCACATAAGTCTTTTGATTCGAGTATTTGGTTAATTTTGCTTTGGTGTTGTTTTGTGGTGTCTACTACTGTACTGCTAATACGTGTAACCAAAGGAGCTCATATCCAGAGCTTGTGTTCAAACTTTTTTTTCGTAGATGTATCAAGAAGATCAAATGAATATGCTGCATATTCAACTTGATACAGAACATTCATGGAGTTCCAACTCAGATAAACATTTAATTTTCAGCACCAGCAATGCCTATACTTGTGAAAACCATAAACAGGTCATAAAAAACTTGTCAAACCAAAAGAGACTACATAATGATAACACTGATTAATCATAAGAGAATCATGGGGTATATAATCAGGCATATTTTGAGTATAAACAACAATAGTCAATGTTTTAACTGAAAGCATGATTTCTAGGAAGGCAAATGAAAATCGGCTTCATTACTCTAAATGTATGTAATGCTTATAGCCACTTCTAAAAGCTGTTCCTTCTGCATTCACTCGTTTCAATGCAATTATTTTCGAGAAGTGACCTGAAGTCCTTCCTAAAGCTTCTTGAAGCGGTTCTCAGAGCCAGAAGTAGAGTAAATACTGGAACAGATTAATCTCACTGCACTTGAGAAGCTATCAAATAGACTCCGCTAATCCAATTTCTAGTTGAACAAGTAGCTCAATCAGATAGAAACACAAGCCAAAATACAAGGGTTAAATGCTGAATTTCGTAGTAGATTTCCAAAATCCATAAGAAAACAAATCTCCCAGCAAAGTCAAAAAGTACGAATTCTTAGCCCATGTGTGGTATGGCTTAAAATTGTTAAAAGCCACTTATACTTAAAGTTGGAGAGTGAAAAGATGTTTGGTAAGTCATTATATGCTGACTTTTTTTAAAAGCAGCTTTTACTAAAAGCCGCAAATGCACTGGGAAGGGAGAAGCTCTCATTTTGGAGCTTTTTATTTAAGCTTTTACCAAAGGCACCACCAGCACATGGCTACAGTTAATAAAAATGATTTTTATAGACATAAACCTCCATATTCAATTTCATTATTTAAATTGAATGTCCTTAGATTTATTATACAATTTGCCACTCTCCACTTAAAGCTCTTTCACAAAATTATTTTACCAAACGCTTCACAGCTTTTTTTTATAGCAGCTTATTATTGAAGCATAAGCAGCTTATTCTCGAACTAGCTTTAAAAATAAGTTCAGCCATACCAAACTAGCCTTTAGTGAAAGTGGAAGGCAATGACCTTGAAACAACAAAGAATAGCAAAACTACTATTGCTAGTAAATATTTACGAAGGGTTGAGTACTACTTAGCTGAATTTGTAGTAGATTCCAAAATCCACAATGCAAACTAGGGGTGGAATTTTTGTACCAAATACCGAATACCAACCGTATCATACCGTACCATTACCCATTGGTACACTACCATTCGGTACAGTTATTATTCGGTAAGGTACACTACCACTACCGAAAACTTTGGTACGGTATTGGTATTAAAAACCCAATACCATAGTATACCATGGTATACCGAATAGTGTATATGCATATTTTATTTGATTTTTAATAATATTTATAATGTTTTATCCTTTTTTTTTTCTCTTCTTCACGAACGGAGCACAGTCAAAGCTTCTTCCCGTCCACGAGTTCTCTTTGCAAACCTCACGATGGTGGTAAATTGATTGGGGATGTGCTTGGTAAATTATCCTGGAGCTGTGCTTAGTAAATTATTGAGATAGATGGTTGTTGGTGGTAAATTGATTATATATGGTTGTGTTGTTTGTTTGATTGGTAAACTATGATAATATTGGCTTTGAATTTAATTTTGTACATTGAATTTTAGTACATTAAACATGGTAGATTGTTAATATTGGCTTTCAATTTAATGTTGTAAAATATATAGATACATAGTTTAGTATTGTACCAATACCGAACACTACCGTACCGTACCATACCGTACCGAAACTTTGGTATGGTATTGGTAGCCATTTTATAGAAACACCCTTAGTTTGGCAGGTACACGGTATTGGGGGTTTGGTACGATATATCTACCATTCCCACCCCTAATGCAAACAAATCACCAACAAAGTCAAAAAGAAGGAATACTTTAGTGAAAGTGGAAGGCAAAGACCTTGAAACAACAAGGAAAAGCAAAATGTATTGCTAGTAGTAGTAACTATTAACAAAACAGCTTCCTTTTCACCAGTTGTTCCTGCAGAATCTGCAAGCAGATAAGAGATGTAAACTAATCATTCCGGGAAGTTCCTAGGAAATGTGTTTCTGGTTGACTTCCAGCTCAACCAAGGCCAAGAATATTTGGTTAATGACGAAGAACCCCATGATCCACCACTCAAACCCAACACAAAGTCTTGGTCAAGCCAAGGGCATCCTTATAATTTCCTCATCCATTCCCACTATCTCAAAGCTTCCTCCAAAGGAAGATCTAAAACAAACCATATGAAACCAGAAAGAAATTACATAAAACCAGAAGTCAGAAAAATGAGTAGTGAAAGGCTTGGAGAAATTTTGAATATCAGTGAAGAGCTCATCCAGAAAAGCTGTTTTTTATCCTTGAATATTACTGAAAACTTCCCAAATAAGCTGCTTCATGTTGAGAATTCCTCATCACATGCCTTTTTCGTTTTCCCGGGATCTTGGTCTCTGGACAGTTGGTTTGCTGGAGAAAATGATTTCGGAGAGACAATGATCAATCCTGCACAGTTTCCTTATATGAAAAGCATAGGAAATTATGATGCAGCTGCAAAACCCCAACAGCAAGAATTTGCAATTGCATTTGTAAACCAAGCGTTTCTGCAAAGATTTCAACGTGTACTGCAGAGCTCCAAGCTTGAAGATCAGGTATGTTTTTTTTAATGTTGTTATCCACTTGCAAGTTGCCATGTTAAAAACTTATGCAATACCTACGATTGATTTGACCTTTTTTGGTCCTCATAAAAATATAAGTGACCATGAGAATGTTGTAACTCAAATTGTTGTTACATATCAATTGTCAAGACATAGCGCCGAAATGGTGTACCAAATATTTTTGTACTGTGAAAAGGAGTTTCGAGCGGCTTATTTGTGAAATTACCTCAGGTGCAAGAGGCTATTAAGGAAGGGAAGAGTATCATATTTACAGGGCACTCTGTAGGTGGTGCAATTGCTGCACTGGCCACAATATGGTTCTTGCAGAAGTACTCAGAAGCAAATCCTGGAACATTCTTCTGTGTGACTTTCGGATCCCCACTTATCGGTAACCATGTTATTTCTCATGCTCTAAGGAGAGAAAGCTGGTCTCAACACTTCATACATTTTGTCATGAGATATGACATTGTTCCTCGAATTCATCTGGCTTCTCTGTTGTCCATTAAACAAGTGTTTGAGAACGTCCTCCTCTTTCTTGTTCCAAAATCACCCGGATACGCGAGACAGATCCTTGGAACATCCCCGGAAGCCTTCCATTTCTATAAAAATGTGATGAGAAATGCAGCGTCTCTTACGACCAAAGCAGCCTCTAAGTTAATGGGGAGCACAAATCAACTGCTGGAAACTGTCTCAAAGTTCATTAAGCTGAGTCCTTACAGACCATTTGGGACTTACATTTTTTGCACTGGGAATGGGAAGCTAGTTGTCTTAAGAAACCCTGAAGCTGTGCTGCAAGTCTTGTTCTACTCTATTCAACTAAGCAGTGAAACCGAAGGGCCAATGATTGCGCATAAATGCTTAAATGATCATTTCGTCTATCAGAAAGAACTTGAAAGTAGCTTTGACATGCAATGTGTTAGTTTTCTAGATGAATTAGAAACCATCCCCTTAGGCCCAGATGGTTCATTGGATGATCTTGGGTTGGTAAGTACCATTTTTTTGGTGTTCGACTTTGTGTTTCAAAACTGTAAAGATCAAAACCAAATAAAGCACTGTAATTAATGTCAAGAAAATATGGTGATATATTGTTTGTAAAATTGCAGAGTGCAGGAGCTAGATTATGCGTTCATGCTGCAGGAGAATTCGAGAAGCAAAAACAAGGTACCCAGGTAAAAATCGGTTTGAAAGTGGAAGAAATTAACAAAGAGATGAAGAAGCTAGAAGAATATCGAGCTTCATGTGAGCACAGTGTGGGATACTACGACGCGTTCAGACTTCAAAATGACATACGAGATTTTGAGGCTAATGTAAGCAGGCTTGTGCTGGCAGGTATATGGGATGAGATCATTGAAATGCTGAAAAGATATGATCTCCCTGATGAATTTGAGGCTATAACAGAGTGGAGAGAACTCGGAACCCAGTATCGCCGGCTTGTTGAGCCTCTCGACATTGCCAACTACTACAGACACTTCAAGGACGAAGACACAGGCCCCTACATGACAAAAGGGAGGCCAAAGCGTTACAAGTACACGCAGAGATGGCTCGAGCATGAGCAAAAACTGCAAACCGGTTCATGTGGTGAGTCCTGCTTTTGGGCGGAGGTGGAGGAGTTACATAAGCTTAGTGGCAACGATGCAGCAGTGGATAAGGAAAAAGAGAGAGCATTGAAGGTGCAGACAGAAGTAAGCAAATGGATTCTTGACGGAACGGTAGGTAAGGATGTTCTGTTGAAGTCATCCACCTTCACCGAATGGTGGCAGAAACTCCCCAGTTCGCTCAAGTTAGAATCCGTTTCAAAACTAATGAACGATGGAGGAAGTATGCAAATGCAGTACTAGCAATCGAAAACAAGGATGTCAAATGTCTACATGATGAGAATAATTACCTTCTATGCCAAAATGGTGACGTTACTGTTGTATTGTTGTGTTTTGATTTGCTTGTTGGGCGTCTAAATTATTCTTTGAATTTGTTTCCAAGATATCAAGACGATCAAATAGCTGTGTAATGAACTCCACCCACATACTGCGCGACTTCCATTCGTTCAAACTTGAATATGAAGAACAAATGAGTTATAACATCAATAATTTCTCAAGACAACAAACAGGGCCACAGAAAACAAACATAAGCTCCTGAATTGTAAGGATACTCGACCCTATAAGCAGACCAGCTCTCATCATTTCTCTACAATCTTATTCCCTTTGGATGACATAAGTGGATCAGATTAGTTCCACTACCATGCATTTGACAAAGAAAACGGGGAGAAGATGCAAATCTTGATGTTAAACACACAATATCAATGAAGAGATTTCAGTCATATCATGCTTTCTTCTGGTAGAATGAGTTTCCTCGCTAAGGCTGCTTGAGCAAGAACACAGAAGCCATGCATATATGGACCAGTTAAACCCATAACGATTATAACAGAAACATAAAGGGCTATGAAAAGCAGAACTCCGAGTGATTAAGTCACTAGTCTCTCTCAGGGTTCTTCCCAAGGGATACATAGTACTAAATCCAACGTGACAGAAATATGAGACCTTTATAAATCAGAAAGCAGAAATCAGCAACAGAATACATTAGATGAAAGTAAAACGACATCAAACAAACATTTGAGTAATCCATACCTAGAATGGAAAAGAGCTGGGCTATCAAGACCATCCCAAGCAAGAGACAGTCCTAGGTTCCTTCTTAAAGCAGGACAACAGAGGTGAATTGAAAACAACAGAAAGCATACATTGCAACCATTGTTCATGAGGCTGTCGAAAAGAGGGGAGGACAAGAATCAAAGGGAACCCCAAAATAAACAAAAATGATCTCCAAGTGTGTAAATAACAGGCATGCAGCAAGAACTCTAAAATGGCAATTGAACATCAACCTAACACTTATAGCTGCAATTATCAAATGGTAAAACCATCAATCTTCTGTACTTGTTGGGGAACAATCAGATGCAAGTAGGAAGGATCCTAAAGAAACCCATCCTAATAATATCTTCGACCTCCCTCTAATATTTAATACTACAAAAGCAAAAGCATTCTGTCTTGTACAAGCATTAACCTTGAACTGTAGGGTCCCAAACAAAAACAGAAATGGACCCTATTCTTTTATATGAGGCATGCTACCTGGATACAATAATTACCTTAGACTGAAGCCCTTGAGCAGAAATATTACCCAAATGAAGCTCCACATGAAAATGCTATACACCATAACCCAAGAAGATCACCTCTATCAGAAGTATAAACACATAAACCCGTTACATTAATCTCAGAAGTTAGACAATGAGACGACAAACAAGATTCACAATTACTACATAACCATAATTAACGGCTGAGATTAATGAAGCAGACCTCTTATTGAATCCAACCAGCCTTAGAGATGTACAACCAAAATGATACTACACTGCATACCAAGCGTCAAAAGCTTAAACATAAACAGGACAATGATATACTTCACAAATTCTCAAGAAAAGATAAATGAAATTCAAAAGAAATACCATAACACTGTGTATCTGTTTCATGTATTCAATTCCTATACCGCCTTATCTATGCACAAAAGAGCACTGAGTCACTGAGTTCTCTACATCAGCATATGCACCATGCAGATAAAAACCAACTCAAAATAAAAGCAGGTCAATTCCGGGCGCTCAAAACCCTATACCCACATCTAGCTAACGAAATCAAATCCTAAAATGAACGGAAAACCCCATATGAGAGACACCAAAACAAAATGGAGACCATCATCTTAGGACCTTGTGAACATACTACAAGAACGAGCCAGCTGAAATGTGAGACGACCTCCCTCCACACTTGCCTTTGCCTCAAAAGTCTCACGCTTGTATGGCTTCCTGCAGTTGGGACAGCGGGGATCATCTCCTTCTAAAATCGTCTTGTGGCAAAAAAGGCACATTCGGTATCCGCACAAGCACGGCAAAAAGCTCGTGTCTGTGAAATCCAAATCTTCACAGCATATAGGACAAGAAGGCGGCGGAGAAGGGGCACCATTATAGCCCCAAGGAGCACCACTTAGACCAACATGATTCCCGTTCAAGTTCGAATTCGGCAAGCTCATATGCTTGGCCAAGTTGGGTAGACACTGAGGCCGAAAAGTGTCATCAGGCCTCCAAGCAGAAGGTTTAGCTTTATTCCACGCACAATGAGGCTTTGAATTTGGAGCCCCAACATACCCTTCATTCCTTTCCTGATGAGAATTAGCTTGATCAATTTGATGATGCTCTGGGGGGGACTCGGGACAAGCATTTTTCGGCTTCTCTTCCGCGGCTAGGGCATCAGCCACGGCCTCCCAATCGTCCAAGCAACCATCTTCATCCTCTGTGATATTTCCAGAGCAACATCCACCGCTGCTGCTGCTGCTGCTGCTGCTGCTACTAGACCCGGTGAAAATAGTCTCCGAATAATTGCTGCCCAATACACTACTTGTCAAACTATTCGGGCTATTCGAATCCAAATCGCTATCATGGTGATTGTGGTGGTGGTGGTGATGGCTCGATCCGTCGCTCTCTCCAATTGAAACATGGCTATTGGGATCTTTCCGTTCTTGAACGACGCCGTTCTGATTTTCTTTATTCTTCACAGACCCTAAATCCCAATCAAACCAAAATCAATCAAAACGCCCAAAAAATTCAATCTTCAACAACAAATCGCACAAATTTAACGACAAATTACACAACCAAACATGCAATTCGAAACGTAAGGATTACGAGATCGTATTCGTACCTTGAGAAAGCCATTGCTCGCGACGAACATCGAGCTTGCTCTGCTTCAATTTCGCAGACCTCGCCTGAAAAATCCCCAAAAAGATTACAACTTTAATCAAAATATCCAATAAACGCACAAATTCGTATTCAAAACAACAAGAAATCCCCCAAATCGGTAAAAAAGAAAACCGAAGCCGAAATCTCACCCTCTTTTTCTTGCCCAAATCCCTGGCGTTGTTGTTCGGGGCTGCATGAACCGAAGCGTTGGTGATCGAATCGGTAACCATTGTTTCGAATTTCAAGATTCGATTAAAAACCCTAGGATTTGCGAAATCAAGAGGTGCAAAATCTTCGATTGAGATTGAGAAAAGAATTGGATAACGGAAAATTCGAAAAGTTCTCTGCTCCGCTCGCCCTTTGCGCTTCTCAAAACTCTAGAAAACGGAGGCCACAGTGATCTTTATATAGCGGGTGCATTACGCAAATACCCCTGAAATTTTCGCGAATTTCGGGTTGATCCTGTTTTGAGTTTCACCGACTTTGTTATGTTTAGAAAGGGTGTATTTGTAATGTTGGTTAGGCAAAAGCCCAGAGCGACGGTGTCGTTTTGTTGATATTTGAATCTGAACCACGGCGTGTCGTTTGGGAATTAGGATTTCCTTTGATAATTCTCTTGGTGCCCTTTTTTGGTAAATAATATTTTCCCTTTTTTATGTTTTGGATAATGACAAAAACATTATCCACTCTCTCCCACTGTAACTACACATAATTCTGATCAGAAAGGTAAAATAAATCCAAAATAGTTTTTGCTTATGGGCTGCGTGTAGAAATCCAAAGGGGAATTGGCTAAAATAAGCTGATAGCCAAACCCTCTTGCTAAAATGTTCGATCAGGTAATTTTGTGCTAAAAATAGGCAAAACTTTTGCCTAATTACACAAGAAACCCCTCTGCTAAAAATAAATTACTCTCCACCAGATTCATAGCTCAACCCAGATTTACAAAGCTTTCCTCTGCAAATCTAGATCCAACCACCACCAATCACCTCGCTCTCGCTGGCCTCCGACGACGCCGTCCAGGGAAGGCTCTTCTGGATTTGCCCATCGATCTGTGCAGCTGCATCTTGATGATGGGGTCCACCACCGACGCCACCGCCACCGATTTCTCACCCTTCGTCGTCCTACTCGCTGGCGAACTAGGCGATTCACTCGTCGCCTCCCGTGCCGCCCGCATCGGCTCAGTCTTCATCGCCTGACCTCTCGGCGTCTGATCCTGCTCCATGACCGGCGAAATCGAGCAGTTTGAACCGCAGCGACCTCAACATTGCCGACGGAGATGGAGCTGGAAACTCCAGCGGAGGACGAGAAGAAAGCCGGGATCCCGTCTGGAGTGATTGCCGGTGTCAGATTGGTTGGGCTCGGCGCGTTCGTGTACAAGAAGCACTTTATGATGCCGAGCTCGCATTCGGAGTGAATGTCGCATTGCTATGTTTTTGGATTTGGTTTTTTGTTTTTGATTTTTCCTTCTAATCGGCTGTACTAATTAGTAAAAGTTGGTAGAATGTTTGTGTAATTGTTTCATTGATGTTGGTGGTGTGGTTTGATTGATGTTCGTGTTGTGGTGTAATGCTTACATTATGTGCAAGAATTAAGAGAATTGATGTTCAATTTTATGAAATTTATTATTTTCAATTGTTGAAAGGCTCAATTTGTGTGTTTGTGTTTGGTGTGATTTTGTTATCTTGAATGGGTAAAATGTAGGAGACGAGTTTACACATGCCGGTCACGATCCCAGCGCCGAATTCGAAGGTTGCGGCGATTGCGGTATTTGGGTGGGGATGGATGCTGCTGAGTTGTGTTTATAGTCCTCTATGCGGGTTTTTTGTGAATCTGGGTTGGTGTTGTGTTGATCAGGTGGGAAGAATGACGTGAAGTTGACGTTTATGGACTACGAACACACTAGGATGAACTATGATCACACTATGATGGACTACGGTTATACTACGCTGGACTATGAGGAACTATGGCCGCACCATGGGCGCACTATGAGGGACTATGAACGCACTGATGAATTATAACTAATCTGTACTCGAAAGACTATGAGGAACTATGGCGCACCATGGGCGCACTATGAAGGACTATGGACGCACTGATGAATTACAACTAATCTGTACTCGAAAGACTATGAGGAACTATGGCGCACCATAGGCGCACTATGAGGGACTATGGACGCACTGATGAATTACAACTAATCTGTACTCGAACGACTATGAGGGACTATGCGGAACTATGGCCGCACCATGGGCGCACTATGAGGGACTATGAATGCATTGATGAATTACAACAATTCTGTATTCGAAAGACTATAAGGGACTATGAGGCACTATGATCGCATCATGGCCGCACTATATACCCAGGGATTTTATTGCAAATTGCAAATAGTAATTTATTTTTTCAGAAATGGACTACGCTTACACTATGATGAACTACGATCACACTATGGTGAACTACGATTACACTACGACGGACTATGACCACACTATGATGGACTACGACCAAACTTTGAGTGCTCAGGGATTCACTTGCAAAATTACTGTAGCATTTTGCCTAGTGAAGCACAACCCGCTGCCCGTTGCCTATTTTAGCAAACAAGTTTCCCCATGGGCTTATTTTAACCACAAAATAAAATGGGTCAAATGTTGGCCCAACGAAGCCCAAATTGGAGAAAGATCATAGGTTTTGTCATGAAACAAGATGGTGACGTGATGTTGTGAGCGACACTCAACTCCTTATACTATAATCTTTCTTTCTGCCGACAAACGTACAATTTTGAACTTTTTCTTCGAATTGTTGGATTGAAGACAACTTTCTCCAAAATTGTATTGTCACTTTTATTCATTGTATACTGGAAAAGGGTAATTTAAATCAACTGGAAAAACCTATAGAATGTACAATGATAGTAAAAGTTTGAAATCAATAAAGTGTAGATTAGCAATGTGCAGTGGGCTTCATTGTTGGACATTGTTAATCTATAATTTATGGCTTCATTGTTCGATTCCATGGTTTCTATCTGGTAGAAAGCGGGTAAACTCGTAGATTAGGTCTTGTTCACCCTCAAAAAGATGGCCTATCTGCAACAACATTTTAAAGAATTATAGGTAAAAAGAGTAATATCAAACAACAATGTAAAGAATTATAGGTAAAAAGAGTAAAATCAAACATTGTATACAATGTCATAGTATGGTAAAACCAAGATGTTACCTCTTCGCATACGTTTAAGATGCTAAGCTTTTGAAGTCTATACTCGGTAAGAAGATCCAAGAACGATATGTATTTTTGCTCATCGTTGAGAAATCGACACTGCAAAGTTGGAATAGATTGAAGGAAATTGAAATTTAGTAATTATAAATCATAGTTTACATGAGAAAAAAAATCCACACCTGTTGCTTTAAAACGTGTACCTTGACTTTATTTACAAAATCGATTGCCTCTTGGAATGTTTGTTCACCCTGTTGAGTCTGAATGAGGACTTTCTTAGACATCGTTGTGTGTCTTCTTAACCCAAGAACACTTTTTTTTTTTTATAAGTTAACTAAGAACACTGTCCAAGATAGAAACAAACTAGTTTACGTAACCATAAAATAAATTTGTAGGTTGATTATGTCTTACTAAGAGTTTTCATACTAGTTAACATTATAAAAGACTTTCCAAACACGCATGAATGACTGATGCTATCAAAATTCTTATGTCAAAAGAAGTCTGCGCATGTAACCAACATATTGAACATCTAAATATAAATCGAGTTTAGTTAACATCTGAATTACTCTTTTTTTTTTTTAAGATAATCAATCAAGAATTACGTACGGAAAAAAGATAGATTCAAAACAAATTCAGATCTTGTTGTTTCTAGGACATCAAGTTGGTTCGAATTCAATATTGCAGTATAGTGCAAAAAGTTGGAACACTAACCTAGATTCAAAACCCGCCAATGTAAACTTGAGTTCAACTTCAAACCCTAAAAATTGTGCAACTCCACAAGCTTGAGATCCAAGGTTAAATAAAAGGGGCAATCACTCCCTTAATTACCCTTTTTAAGATAGCGTGTTGCATGTAGTCTCCTAGTAATACAATCCAAATTTAATCCAATCCATGTCGTAATTCATATTATCATTGAATATCCTTGTGGTGGGCGCTCACTATCAATTTCACCCATGTGGTAAAAAAACTATCAATTGTACCCCCGTGGTGATTTTCCGCTATCAATTCACACCTTTGTTAAGTTTTCCATTCAAATTCAAGGGTAAAATTGTCTTTTTCAATTTTTTCATATTTTTTTTTTACAAAAATTGTTTTCATTAATTTTCAATTTGGACTAACATGAAAGTGTTTATTCATAACGATGATGGTTTAATGTGTTTGGTGTTTTAAGATGAAAATAATCTTACAAATTGTATTACAAAAGATAATAATAGTGGGTGAAAAGATTTAAAACATTATGAAATTGAAAAAAAAAATGCATCTAAAATTGAAAAAGACAATTTTGCCCTTGAATTTAGATGGAAAACTTAACAGAGGTGTGAGTTGATAACGGAAAGCCACCACGGGGGTGCAATTGATAGTTTCTTGACCACAGGGGTGAATTTGATAGTGATTGCCCACTACAGGGACATTCAGTGATAAGCCTAGTTCATATTACAAATGTGGGCTGGGTTTTGGGCCAAGAATACGCGAGAAGTAATGGAAGCTGCCATTGCTGGCGAAA
This sequence comes from Spiraea crenata, assembly GCA_033992175.1. Lineage (NCBI taxonomy): Eukaryota > Viridiplantae > Streptophyta > Magnoliopsida > Rosales > Rosaceae > Spiraea > Spiraea crenata. The sequence continues at coordinate 7,070,706 of JAVBHV010000046.1, forward strand.
AGCAGGCGCATCTTGCCGTGGTGGACTGATTGATCACCCCAAGTATGTGACTGATATTTATCCTCTTCGTCCGCATCTGTTTTGATTTAGCTAGTGTTTCCTTTTCTCTGTGTTATTAGGATGATCCAAATATGCTAGTGAAAGCATTCACTTTCAATTGCAATAGCTTTAGGTAGTAGTAGCAGTATTAGTGAATGCAAATTGGTTGGTTACTCGATCATCTATTGAGCGTATAGTGTGACGTATGTTTCTGCTGCTGCGGCATTCATTGTTTTTGTTGATGTTCAGTATTTCATTTTCCGAGTAACAACCTTGAATCATCAAAGATAATGCATTTCATAATATCAGTCCACGTGGTTTTGTATTGCGTGGTAGTTTAACTTGTTGTATGACCTGTTGGGAAGAGAGTATACCATTAGAAGATTGTTGTTGACCTCTATACAGGTTAACGAATGTAAAGAGAAGGCTCCCCTTTTTTTGTGACCGATGAGGCCATCGTACCATTAGAAGATTGTAATTTCTTCTTGTCATTTGGTTGTAAAGTGTATTGAGAATCTAGGCTTGTTTAGAACAAACGTAGGTCATCCCATCCCCTTGTTGTTTGTTGGACGTTTGGTTGCATATCATGAATGCAATGCAAGTAATGACTGGAGAAAACTATTTCCGAAGTTTTGAAGAGTGTGAAAGCCTTGTGACAAATAGGTTATGTGACTCAGACAAATATGATGACTCTGATAGATAAAAGTTGTAATTCTGTTACAAAATTTGATTTTGTGGCTACCTCACTCATAATTTCATTCTGTTACAACGTTATTTCAAAATTTGAATAGTGATGATTTTGTCACAACATTATTTATGAAAAATTCTAAATTTTGTTATAACCTTATGCCACAATTGAATCGAACTTGCAAGACACACGGAGATAGGATTGCACTGCATACCCCCTAGCGTTGTCAATTGTAATGCTAGACTAGCATTATTTTTGTTTCATACTTCAAGCAATGTAATCCTGATCCGCAAATCTGTGGAAAGAAAAGCTACAAAAAAAATGTCTCGAGGAGACGGTAGAAAATCTACATAAGATAGGGAACTTTACTCTCAAGAGCAGTAAAGATGTTCCTTATAAAGATGTTCCTTATGTCAGTAAATTGATCCTGAAGTACGGCTACCCGGGCACCATTTCCCTCCACCCCAACCTTGAAGAAGAGCACGACGAGTTCAAGGCTGCCAACCCTGATTATGTTGAGTAGACCAAGTACAAGGCTGTCAAGGAAAAGCTCGATCAACATCCTGAGGTGAAGGTCGAGGAGTACGATGGTGAGAAGATAGACAACAAGTATATAACTTTTAAACTTATATTTGATGATCACTTCCAACTTTTGTAGACCAAGTTACTTATTTGTTGTCAATCTCATGCCTCTCTTCATTGTACTCGTCGACCATCTCCTAAGGATGCTTGCCAAGCTTTCCCTTGATAGCCTTGTACTTGGTCTGCTCTGCAGAATCAGGGTTAGCAGCCTTGAACTCATCGTGCTCTTCTTCGAGGTCGGGGAGGGAAATGGTGCCCGGTAGCCATACTCCAGGATCAATTTACTGACATAAGGAATCTCTTCACTGCTCTTGAGAGTGAAGTTCCTATCCTACGCAGATTTTGCACTGTCTCGGCCAATGTGGTGGTACTTCGACTACACATAATTAATGTGCTTAATTGAATAGGTGGTGGGTAATTTGGCTTTGAGTAGTACTAGTACGTTGGAAATATTAGAGGTAATTGTGAAGAGGAGGAGGCCACTCTTGAATTTCAAAACCAATTGTGTGCTGCAAAATCGGATGTAGATGTTTGACTCTCGGCCACTATATAATGCTTAATTGATCCAGTGGTGGGTAATTTGGCTCTGAGGAGTACTTGTATGTTGGAAATATTAGAGGTAATTGTGAAGAGGAGGAGGCCACCCTTGAATTTCAAAACCAAAATCATGTTAATTCCATGGACTCTCTAGCACAAAATATTTGTGTACTGCAAAATAGGATGTACATGTTTGACTCTCGGCCACTATATAATGCTTAATTGATCAGGTGGTGGGTAATTTGACTCTGAGTAGTACTAGTACGTTGGGAATATTAGAGGTAATTGTGAACAGGAGGAGGCCACCCTTGAATTTCAAAACCAAAATCATGCTAATTCCATTGGCTCTCTAGCACAAAATCTTTGTGTGCTGCAAAACAGGATGTACATGTTTGACTCTCGGCCACTAGATAATGCTTAATTGATCAGGTGGTGGGTAATTTGGCTCTCAGTAGTAGTACGTTGGAAATATTATAGGTAATTGTGAAGAGGAGGAGGCCACCCTTGAATTTCAAAACCAAAATCATGTTAATTCCATGGGCTCTCTAGCACAAAATCTTTGTGTGCTGCAAAATAGTATGTATATGTTTGACTCTCGGCCACTATATTCATGCCCAAACAAACACGTAGGGTAGTTTTCACATTTGTTTACAATACATGCACAACCAAATGTATATGTCCCAACGTCTCATAATATACGGGCCTTCAATGGAACCCAAAGCAATCAATTTCGATTTCTCCAGCTTAGCAAGAGAAACGGACAACGGAAAACAGAAAAAGGCAACACCTTTATATATGTATAGTAGGCCTCCAAGCCAAAAAAAACATTATTTATCACAAAAATTTCTTCAATTCCTCTTAATATGGCATGATACCTACATGGTTAAGGAACAAACTACTGCCTTCCCTCTTTAGTCCTTACTAGTATACCACACTAATACCCCATATTAATATGTTAAAGATTAGTATAGTGATAGGTAGTAGTAGTAAGTACAAGTAAGTACTACTAGTAACGTAAAAAATGGTTACTGTATTTCATGATGTTCAGTATTTCAGTTTGCAAGTAACAGCCTTGAATCCAATTAATGTATTTCAGTATGTTTGTTTATGTTGAATTGATGATGTTCGTTATTTCTAAAACGTGAATATTCCCTGTAACTAGTAACCATTGATATATTTTTCTTCCTTCACGGCAGTGCCCCCGCTGATACGGAGCGGTAGGCGCTGCCAAAAGCCCCAACTTCAAGTGGGGCTTACTAAATTTTTTAAATTGTTAAATATTATATAATTAATACATATTTAGAAAAAGGAAATGTTCTGCTTTTTTTTTTGGGGGCTGTTAGTTCCACCCCCCACTTCTCTTTCCCCACTCCCATTTTAAAATTAATTCTAAATAAAAATCCATTTTTAGGTAAAATTACAAAAAAGTATAAAACAAATCGTGGTGGGTGGCTCTGCACATTCCAGAAGCAGAAGCAACACGAGTTGCTCCGACCGGTGCTAGAAATTCCGTTGAAACAGCGGCGGCGAACGCGGCTGAGGAAAAAGGCGGTGGAAGTGGCCGAGAATCTTAAGGTGCCATCGCTAAGGGGAAAGCTTGGTGCTTGGGTTAATGGAGGGAGGTGATATAAATCTCTAATTAATCTGTAATTAATTGCTTTAGTTTTGGATTGGGGATTTCAATTGTCTTCCTTGCGGGTCGATTGAGAGCTCTCTGCAACTTCAATCGAATTCCCACCGCCACAATCTTAGGATGGTGGAACGATCAGAGTATATGGCTCTACAAGAGAACAAGTTCCTACCTCTTTGCCTTCGTTGATACGATTTTAAATTCCCTTGGATATTCTAATTCAATGTTTGTCATAACCACCAAGGTTGCTGATGAAGATGTGTCAGAACGATATGAGAAGGAGGTTATGGAATTTGGAGACACATCGCCAATATTTACCATATTGGCCATAATTGCATTGATCAATTTGTACTGCTTTGCTGGGTTGGTAAAGGAAGCAATTATGGGAGAGGGCAAAATTGCAGAAGCTTGTGAGAAAATGCCTCTGCAAATTCTTCTATGTGGGGTTTTGGTTTTCATCAGCTTACCTCTGTACTAAGCCCCTTTCCTGAGGAAGGACAAAGGAAAGATGCCGAGCCACTTCCCACCTCCTTTTTCCTGAGCCTCGTTCGCCGCCGCCGTTTCACCGGGATTTCTATCACCGGTCGGAGCTACGCGCGTTGCTTCTGCTTCTGAAATGTGCAGAGCCACCCACCACCATTTGGTTTATACTTTTTTGTAATTTTACCTAATAATAAATTTTTATTTAGAATTAATTATAAAATGGAGGGTGGGGAAAGAAAAGTGGTGGGTGGAACTAACAGCCCCCTTTTTTTTTTACTTTGTTGTTTTGTTATCTTATTTTTTGCTAACACTACTTTGTTTGGTTATATGTTTTGTGTGAATTCAATAATCTTTTCTCAAGTTATAATTTCATTTTCAATTTTTTTTTTATAGTACATTGTGAGCAGAAAAATAATTGTTATAGTATTTTTGAAGATGGGTTGAAAGGCCCCGATAAATTTTTTTAACCAGATTCACAAATTCTCAGCTACTGATTCACGTATGAGGCTATTTTCAAATGCATGTGCTCACATTTGAGACAAGTAATGTAGTGGGAAGCAGCACTAGCATTGATTACCTACCACCTATTGTATTTCGGAGTATTTCCAATAGAAAGCACAAATAGAATTTGGATTAGTAGATGTGACAAGTTTTGACAAGTTTTCCATACAAAAAATCTCGCACAAAAATCGCAATGTTAACCCCTTTAAACAAATCTATTGTTGCTCCATTTTGTTTCACAGGAGAAACTTTTTCAAGTAATGAGAAGGCTTCCCTTTGTTGTGATCGTTGAGGCCATCGTACCATTAGAAGATTGTAATTTCTTCTTGTTAATTGGTTGTAAAGAGTATTGAGAATTTAGGCATGTTTAGAACAAACTTAGGTCAGCCCATTCCCTTATTGTTTGTTGGACGTTTGGTGGCATATCATAAAGGCAATGCGAGTAATGACTGGAGAAAATTATTTTCATAGTTTTGAAGACTGTGAAAGCCTTGTGAAAATTAGGTTTTGTAACTCCGACAAATATATTGCAAAAAGTTTGGAACGCTAACCTAGATTCAAAATCCGTCAATGTAAACTTGAGTTCAACTTCAAATCCCAAAAATTGTGCAATTCCACAAGCTTGAGATCCAAGGTTAAATAAAGAGAGCAATCGCTCTCTTAATTACCCTTTTTAAGTAGATAGCTTGTTGCATGTCGTATTTCATATTTAAACCAATCAAAGGCCATGTCGTATTTCATATTACAAATGTGGGCTGAGTTTTGGGCCAAGAGTACGCGAGCTTCTCCGTGGTGCTAATATCACAAACCCAAATACTCTCCCGCCTAAAAAGTCTCCCAACATAATTTCGTTTTGGTAAAGCCAAATTGAAGGAAAATATTTGCCTGTTTTAGACTCCAGAGGCAATCCCAAGCAGGAATCGAATCTATCAAATCTCCATGAAAAGAGGATGCCAAAATTGAAATGATATTGAAATTCATTGCAACCCAAAACAATGAAACCACCAGCAGACAAATTCAGAGCAAAGATGAAGAAACCACCCAGCATCAAAGTGTATTGCACCTCCGTCCTGAAAGCCTTCCGCCGTAATCATGTCGATACCCACGGAAAATTCACCGGAGTAAGATCGACGGCCACTCCTCCTCCTCCTACTCCAATTCCAACAACAAATCTACTTTATGGACCCCCATTCCTCACAAGAACAAGACTAACCGCGGCTGATTCGAATATCATCTCCTTCGGAAACCCCTGCTTTGATCTGTTTTACCACTTCCAACCACCGGAATCCGTCGTTCCCGCCGCCGCCGCCCCAAAATACTCCCCTGACTACCTCACCCGATTGCTCCCCAAGGCCTGGTCCCACAGCCCCCTAACCACCCTCAAGCTCATCTGCAATCTACCCCACCAACGGTTTTACGACAGACAAGACTTCTACACGGCGGCGCATTGGCTCTACCAGAACCACCCCGCCACACTCGCCTCCAACGTCTCCGCCTTCGCCTCCGTCGCCAATCTAACCGACCTCCTCGAGGTTCTCTACCGCGCTCTACAAGGCCAAGACATTAGGCAGAGGAAAAACTCAACAAACACTAGTACTAGTAGTACTTATCCCCTGCATAGAGAAATGGACCGAGGAATCGGAGGGCGTACTAGTAGCCGAAAAAGGAGGGAAAAGATCATAGCTAGCCATGGCCGAAAAAGCTACCGAAAAGTACCGAATCGACCCCTGTTACCGGATGTTACACGACGCGGTCTCCGATCTCTACGCCCAATGCTTCAAGCACGACATTGAGAACTTGAAAAACTGCCAAATGATGAGGACTAATGTTTTGGAGAACACCAATGCCGCGGAGTGGGTCCCTCACTTTGACTCCCTCTACGACCGCCAAACTCTCCTGTGGGAGAACATTGCCCGAAAGTACTTTTCCCTACAGGATTCGGATGGCGCCGATGATTATGACTCGGCGGCGGTTCGAGAGCGGCTGAGGAAGGAGGTTTTGGTCCCGCTGAGGAAGGTCTTTGACGAGAATTCGCCGCTCTGCAAACACGGTTACAACCGGTGGGGTTATGATTGTGGGAATTTCAAGAAGGGCTCCGATAATGTTGAGGCTTATTTGGAGGAGGTAGCCAAAGCTATTGACGGCGGAGATTCAAAGATTAGTAATGCCGGTGCTCTGCTTCCGAATCAGATCATGCAATATGTTGTGGATAGGTATAAGTATAATCAGATTAATGCTGATGCAGATGATGGCCTAGTGGCGGCGGCGGAGCTTCAGTGGAAGGCAATGGTGGAGGAGGTTTATTTAAAGCAAGGCAAGTTCAAGAACTGCTTGGCTGTGTGTGACGTATGCAACACTGCGTCAGGGAACTCTATTGGAGATTCGGTGGTGAGTTTGGGGCTTTTGGTGTCGGAATTGAGCCAAGAGCCGTGGAAGGGAAAGGTGATCACTTTCAATCAAAATCCAGAGATGGTTTCGATACAAGGCGATGATCTTCAGTCCAAGTACTAGTTTATGTCCAAAATGGACTTTGAAGATCGTGATTTGAAGGTTGACTTGCATAAGGTGTTTGATTTGATTCTGGACGCGGCTGTGAATGGGAATTTGAAGCCGGAACAAATGATCAAGATGGTTTTTGTGTTCACTGGTTTATTCGGATCCGTCAATGAATGGCGGGAAAATGATTTTGAGAAGGTACATTGCAAGTTTGAGGAGAAAGGGTACGGAGATGTGGTGCCGAATGTTGTGTTTTGGCAATTGAAGCCGCCGACGGTGGAGGCGCCTTGTAGACTACCAGGGATGACGGTGTTGCGCGGCTTCACCGACAACAATCTGGTCAGGTCCTTTTTGGACAATGGCGGGGATATGGGCCTGGACCATGTCATGGAAACAGCCATCTCCGGCGAAAGTTATCAACATCTAGTGGTGGTGGACTGATTTGAAGTAAGTAATGTTGAATTACGGCTCAAAATTAGGAATTGGGAAAGTTTCATCTAAGTCCTATTTTGGGTAGTAATTGGTTTGTTCTTTTCCTTGGTGTAGAAGGTTAGGGTTTGTCCTGTCTTATTAGGATTTGGGTGACTTATTCTAATGGGATTAGGAGTTTGGTTATGCCTATAAATATGCTGACTATGTGATGCATATTGTTAAGGGGTGTAAAATCTGTTTGTAATCTTATTTTGTTTAGTGAAGATCCTCATCGTTTTCGCCCGTGGATTAGGCTTTCGCCGAACCACGTTACATCTTGTGTTCTTTGTTTGTTTTGTTGGCTATTCGTATTTTGTCTTCGTCGAATTCGTTATTGGTATTTGATTAGCTTCCGCACAAATTCACAACAAGTGGTATCAGAGCTTAGGTTCCGGCTTGGGATTTTTTGTTTGCCAGTTCATCATGAAGTCTGCAACGTCGACAAGATATGAGATTGAAAAGTTCAACAAGAATAATGACTTTGGCCTTTGGTCCATAAAGATGCGAGCCTCGCTAGTTCAACAAGGCCTGTTGAAGGCTCTATATGGCAAGAAACAGTTACCAGAAGATATGTCTGATGCTGTTAAAGAAGACCTCTTGGAACGGGCTTATGGTGCAATAATCTTAGCGCTATCTGATGAGGTTATTCTTGAGGTATCCGAGGAGACTACGGCAGCTGGCTTGTGGCTCAAATTGGAGAGTTTGTATATGACCAAATCTCTCGCAAATCGGTTGTATGCAAAGCAACGTTTGTACACCCTTCGTATGTCTGAAGATACGCCTATCCAAAATCATCTTGATGAGTTCAATAAAGTTCTTATGGGTTTGAAAAATATGGGTACTAAGATGGATGATGAGGATCTGGCTATGATTTTGTTGTGCTCTTTATCGTCTTCGTATGAGAATTTTTTGGATGTCATGCTACATGGAAGAGATTCTCTTACAGTGGAAGATGTTAAAGCTGCTTTGAACTCTAAAGAGTTGACAAAAAGGTCTTCTGTAATGAAATCTGACTGCCTAGTGGTTCATGGGAAGAAGAAGTCCAAGTCCAAGTCTGAGGACAACACATGTCACTACTGTAAAGAGGAAGGACATTGGAAAGCTGTTTGCCCAAAACTCAAAGGGAAGCTCAAGTCGGAGGATAAGGCCTCCGCTTCCGTAGCTGTTGGAGACTTTTGTTCTGAACTTCTGTAGGTGTTACAGAAGCAGGTGGAGCTTGATATCTATCAAGCGTTTGGTGTCTTCGTTTGTTCGACAGGTTTTTTGTTTGATCTTTGTTGAAGAATTTAGGTTCTTCATTTGGATTTGTTCGGATCAAGTTTGTTCCTGTTTGCAAGTTCGAGTTCTGCTTGGATTTGGTTCGTGTTTGTTATTTGGTATGCGGTATCAGAGTAGCGCATTTGGTTTCGGATTTGTTTTGGTGGAGAAGACGTTGGGAGGAGGTTTCACTATTTTGGAAGCTCGATGGAGTTTCGCTTTGTTGGAGATTATGAAGATTTGCTAATTTCTCGCCGAGGTGGAGATTGTTGAATTACGGCTCAAAATTAGGAATTGGGAAAGTTTCATCTAAGTCCTATTTTGGGTAGTAATTGGTTTGTTCTTTTCCTTGGTGTAGAAGGTTAGGGTTTGTCCTGTCTTATTAGGATTTGGGTGACTTATTCTAATGGGATTAGGAGTTTGGTTATGCCTATAAATATGCTGACTATGTGATGCATATTGTTAAGGGGTGTAAAATCTGTTTGTAATCTTATTTTGTTTAGTGAAGATCCTCATCGTTTTCGCCCGTGGATTAGGCTTTCGCCGAACCACGTTACATCTTGTGTTCTTTGTTTGTTTTGTTGGCTATTCGTATTTTGTCTTCGTCGAATTCGTTATTGGTATTTGATTAGCTTCCGCACAAATTCACAACAAGTAATAGCTATGGTATCATCTGCTTCGTAAGTGTTTCGAATTTTGGCTTTGTGGGATTAACTTATTAAGCAGTTAGTAAAAGTGGCAACAAATTAATTTGTTACACTTGATCTCTTTACAGTGTCAATTATTTCTGTTAGTTAAAAAAAGAAAATTTAGCTTTGAAGCTTTCAAGAGCAATCATATGCTTAGACATATATACATAACGATAGACTAGTACTACTACTAGCTAGCCTTGAACTCATCGTGCTCTTCTTCGAGGTCCGGGTGGAGGGAAATGGTGCCCGCGTAGCCGTACTCCTTGATCAATTTACTGACATACGGAACCTCTCCACAGCTCTTGAGAGCAAAGTTCCCTATCTTCATGCAAATTTTCTACTGTCTCCTTGAGACATTTTTTTAGTAGTTTTGCCTTCCGCAGATTTGCGGCTATGTGTGGTAATCTTCTCCACTTAAGAGCAAAAGATCCCGAAAAGATCTCAGCCAATGTGGTAGTACTCCGAGGGCATAATGCTTAATTGATCAAGTGGTGGGTAATTTGGCTCTGAGTAGTACTAGTACGATGGATATATTAGAGGTAATTGTGAAGAGGAAGAGGCCACCCTTGAATTTCAAAACCAAAATCATGTTAATTGGATGGGCTCTCTTGCACAAAATCTTTGCGTGCTACAAAATAGAATGTACACGTTTGAGTAATGTATATGCCCCAACGTCTCATAATATAGGGACCTCACCTGTCTTCCCTCCTTAGTCCTTACTTGTGCCATGTTTGAAATGTGTTCATTTGATGTCGACTCGTATCATAAGTGAATGGTTAGATTTGATTGGAAGGGTTTAAAAGTATTACCAAACTGGAAGGAGCAGCTTGCTGATAGTTCTTAACTAGAGCCTTTTCGCCTTTCCATGGAGAATCACTTCACAAGTTGGATATGCTTGAGCTGAACCGTTGGCGTGACTCAACTATTCTATATTCAAAATTATGTTGATCACCTATCTTTTGTAATGATATTCTAGTAGGAGTTTGAGTTGTAATGTTTAGGGCCGATGTTGATCGCCTATACCAGTCTGTTTGAAATGATATTCTTGCAAGCGTTTGAGTTTACCTATACCATTGTGTTTCAAATGATATTCTGGTAAGAGTTTGAGTTTGAGTTTGAGTTGTAAACATATATATACAAATACAAGTGTCCTCCAATAAAGAGATGAATACAAACCAACATCTGATGCTACCCACCGAAAGTGTTTCTTTGAACTGAAAGGAAACAGACGGCGACAAAAAGAGAGAAAACAAGGAGAGATGATGAAAAAGCCATTGCGAATTTATATGCACCGATTTCTGAGAGCATGCCGGGGGGAACATGCCCCAAACGGCGGCGATCAGGCCAGCGGAATGCAATTGGTAACTCCTCTTCCTCAGCCCCCGCTGCCACCGCCGAAATCATGTGAATTTCCAATCATTAGTTCGGGGACAACAACTACAACGCCTCTATTAATTGGGCCTCCACTGCTCACAAGAAGAAGAACAAGATCACCAATGGCGGCGTACGGCAACCCCTGCCTGGATCTGTTTTACAACGTGAGGCTCCCAGAAGGCTACTCCCCTGAGTATCTGAAGCAAGTGCTGCCGTCAGCCTGGTCCCACAACCCCCTGACCACCATGAAGCTCATCTGCCATTGGCTCTACTACTACAATGACAGAGACGCCTTCTACACGGCGGTGGATTGGCTTCACCGGAACCACCCCAAGACCCTCGCCTGCAACCTCGCCGCAATTGCCACAAGCCCATATCTAAATGACATTCTCCACATTCTGGAACGGAGGACTCTTCTCGAACAGGAGAAGATTACGATTGACAAGAGGGGCAACATTAAACTCCGAAACCATGTCCGAAAATGTCTCCCAGGGCGGTGGGCTTGTAGCTTGAAGAGGAGGGACAAGATCATCGCCATGGCCGACAGAGCTGTCCAGAGGTACAGCCTTGACCCCAACTACCGAGTCCTACACGACCGAATCTCCCATCTTTTCGCCCAATGTCTCAAGTCCGACATTCAACTATTGAATAATCACATTATTGACAAGAATGAGAATGAGTTGTTGGAGATCAGCCCGGCTATTAGGTTCTGTCCTAAGATCGACTCCTGTTACGATCGTGCCACTTTGCTCTGCGAGAGCATTGCCAAGAGGATTTTCCCGCGAGAATCCGAATCGGAATCGGAGGTGGATTACACATTGAGGGCTCGAGAGAGGCTCAAGAAGGAGGTTTTGGTGCCCTTGTGGAAGGCTTTGCGGTCATCCAAAGAAGTTGTTTGCAGGCCAATTGTGCCCTGCCGTGTCAAGAAGTATTTGGAGGAGGTGAAGGCCAAGGGAAAATGGGAGATTAAGGCTGACTCGCTGCTTCCGGATGAGATCTTACGCTATGTCGGAAATAAGGATGTTGGGGAGGCGGCTGAGCTACAATGGAATGCAATGGTGGAGGATGTTTACTTAAAGCAGGGGAAATTCAGAAACTGCATTGCTGTCTGCGATGATGTCGAGAATAATGCCTATCTCCCCGCCAATAAGGGAATGGTTTTAGCACTGCTGACATCTCAACTGAATGAAGAACCATGGAAAGGAAAGTTCATCTCTTTCACTTCGAATCAAAACCCTCGGTTGCATTCGATGCAGGGCCAGGACCTCAAGTCCAGGTGTGAGTATCTAAAGAGTTTACGCGAGGAAGGGGAGCAAAGTGACGAGTATAATACTCTTGGCAAGGTGTTTGATTTGATTCTCCAAGTGGCTGTGGAGGCAAACTTGACGCCAGAGCAGATGATCAGCAAGGTGTTCGTGTTTAGTAAGTACACACACTTCTATGATACTTCTGATACACGCTGCTGGAAGAGTGATTATGAGGCGATACGGGGAAAGTTTGCGGAAAAAGGTTACGGCCATGTGGTGCCACAGATTTTGATTTGGGGGGAATATATGACATTCTCTCCTTCCGCAGAGGGACTCAGGTGTTCAACAACAGAACCAGCGTTAACATCATTGAGTGGTGCCAGCAAAGATTTGAACAAGTCCTTCTTCGACAATGGAGGGAATATTAGCCACCACGATGTAATGGAAGCTGCCATTGCTGGCGAAAGGTATGCGCAGCTTGCTGTGGTGGACTGATTGATCATCCCAAGTATGTGACTGATATTTATCCTCTTCGTCCGCATCTGTTTTGATTTATCTAGTGCTTCCTTTTCTCTGTGTTATTAGGATGATCCAAATATGCTAGTCAAAGCATTCACTTTCAATTGCAATATATTTCGGCAGTAGTAGCAGTATTAGTAAATGCAAATTGGTTGGTTATTCGATCATCTATTTTGCGTATAGTGTGACCGTTGTTATTCTGTTGTTGCGGCTGCGGCATTCATTGTTTTTGTTGATGTTCAGTATTTCATTTTGCGAGTTGAATCATCAAATATAATGCATTTCATAAGATCAGTCCACGTGGTTTTGTATTGCAGTTTAGAAAGAAATGCATGGTAGTTAACTTGTTGCATGACCGATTGGGAAGACAGTATACCATTAGATGATTATTGTTGGCCTCCATACAGGTTAAAGAATGTAAAGAGAAGGATCCCCTTTGTTGTGATTGTTGAGTCTATCGTACCATTAGAAGATTGTAATTTATTCTTGTGATTTGGTTGTAAAGAGTATTGAGAATTTAGGCCTGTTTAGAACATCAATCAAAATCAGCCCATCCCCTTATTGTTTGTTGGACGTTTTGGTGGCATATCATGTATGCAATACGAGTAATGACTGGGGAAAACTATTTTCGTAGTTTTCAAGACTGTGAAAGCCTTGTAACAATTAGGTTTTGTGACTCCGACAAATATAGTGCACAAATTTGGAACACTAACCTATATTCAAAACCCTTCAACGTACAATTGAGTTCAAAACCCGTCAATGTTAACTTGAGTTCAACTTCAAACCTTAAAAATTGAGCAACTCCACAAGCTTGAGATCCAAGATTAAATAGAGAGCAATCACTCGCTTAATTACCCTTTTTAAGTAGATCCAATGCTCATAGAACAACACTAAAATCCATAATTTACGTGTATAGTGTGACCATTGTTAATCGTTGCTGCTGTGGCATTCATTGTTTGTGCTTATGTTTAGTATTTCATTTTGAGAGTAACAACCTTGAATCATCAAATAAAGTGCATTTCATAAGATCAGTCCACACGGTTTTGTATTGCAGTTCATAAAGAGAAGCATGGTAGTTAACTTGTTGTATGACCTATTGGGAAGAGAGTATACCATTAGAAGATTGTTGTTGGCCTCTATATTGGTTAACGAATGTAACGAGAAGGATCCCCTTTTGTTGTGATCGTTGAGGCCATCGTACCATTAGAAGATTGTAATTTCTTCTTGTGATTTGGTTGTAAAGAGTTGAGAATTTAGGAATATTTAGAACGAACGTAGGTTCGCTCATTCCCTTATTGTTTGTTGGACGTTTGGTGGCATATCATGAATGCAGTGCGAGTAATGATGGGAGAAAACAATTTTCGTAGTTTTCTAGACTGTGAAAGCCTTGTGACAATTAGGTTTTGTGACTCGGACAAATATGATGACTATGATAGATAAAAGTCATAATCTTGTTACAATCTTGTTTTAAAATTTAAAAAATAGTAATTTTATCACAAAATTATCTATGAAAAATTCTAAATTTTGTTATAATCTGCCACAATTGAATTGAATTCGCAAGACACACGAAGATAGGATTGCACTTCATAGTTCATACCTCCAGCGTTGTCCATAATTCTAGAACAGCATTATTTTCGTTTCATACTTCAAGCAATGTCATGCTGTAACTCATGTAGATGGTGTCGTGCATGATACAGTAGTTCACTAACAAGTAAGCATAAAAACAAGCACAAGTAGATGAATTGCCTTTTCATTTTTTAACTTGTGGAGAAATTGCCCTTGCTTCCCCACTCCTGTACCTGACAAGAAGGTGCAGCTCTTTGATTCCGATGTTCAAATTGCATCGAATTTGGATGATTGATTCCAACGTTCCCAAAAACGAAAACAAAAAAGAAAAAGGACAAGTAACTGCAATTGAAACGAAGTGGTACCAAATTATCAAACAGAGAAATTGATAATTAATGGAAACAGAGCCAAAGCTGCATATAATTAATTAAGCACCAAACCTCAACCAAGAGATTTCACAACCTTAGTCTCTAGCAATCACCAAACTAACAACAACACATAGAAATTAAACACACATAGAAATTAAATGCGCAAAATGAAATTTCGAATCAGCAGCTATTGCACTGACTCATAAGAATTCCCAGGTGCCGACCCTCCAGCAGCCAACGGCCAGCAGCCACAGCAAAGGTTGCTTAGCGGGATCCCTTGGGATAACTGGGCCCACCTTTCTTTCCAACATTGCTGTACAAAAGAGAAAGAAAAAAGGAATGGGATTAATTTCCTTATGAATATGAATATATGAATATGAACATGATTAAAATTCAATCCATGATCAAGCAAAGCTCTGAAATTTATATCCAATGAATTAATTTATACACGTTTAGTACATATATGTAGTAGACTATAGCTACCTTAAAAGTTACTTACTTGTTGTCAATATCAAGCCTCTCGGCATCATAGTTCTCAACGGTCACCTCAGGATGCTCGCGGAGCATTTCCTCGATAGCCTCAAACTGAGTCTGCTCATCAGAATTAGGGTTAGCAGCCCTGAACTCCTTGTGTTCTTCTTCGACGTCCGGGTGGATAGAAATGGTGCCCGGGTATTTGTGTTCAGTGATCAATTTACTAACAAATGCAACTTCTTCACTGTTGGTCAAAGGAAAGTTCCCTATTTTTTTTTAGATTTTCCACTGTCTCGTTGAGACATTTCCTAGCCACCTTGCCTTCTATGGATTTATGGCCATGACGGGTAATTTTCTCCACTTGAGAGCAAAAAATCACAAAAAGTTCTCGGCCAATGTGGTTGTATTTAGACGACATAATGATTAATTGACAAGTGTTGGCTAATTGGGCTCTGAGAGTAGTACTAGTACGTTGGAAATATTAGAGACAATTGTGAAGAGGAGGAGGCCACCCTTGAATTTCAAAACCAAAATCATGTTAATTCTATGGGCTCTCTGGCACAAAACTGTTGTGTGCTGCAAAATAGAATGTACATGTTTGACTCTAGGCCACTATATTCATAACCAAACAAACACATGGGGTAGTTTTCACATTTGTTTACAATACATGCACAACAAAATGTATATGCCACAACGCCTCATAATATAGGGACCTTCATTGGAACCCAAAGGAATCAATATCGATTTCTCCAGCTTAGCTAGAGAAACGGACAACGGAAAACGGAAAACGGAAAACGCCAACAACTTTATATATGTACAGTAGTCCTCCAAGCAACAAAAAATAATAATAATTTATCACAAAAATTTCTTCAGCTTCCTCTTAATATGGCATGATACCTACATAGTCAAGTAACAAACAACTAATGCCTTCCCTACTTAGTCCTTACATGTTCCATGTTGAAAATGTGTACATTAGTTTTAGAAAGAATAATTATTCATCTGATGTCTACTCATCATAAGTGAATGGTTAGATTGGATGGGAAGGGTTTAAAATTAGTAGAATTACCAAACTGAAAGGAGCAGCTTGCCGATACTTCTTAACTAGAACCTTTTCGCCTTTCCATGGAGAGTCACTTCACAAGTTGGATATGATTGAGCTGAACAGTTGGCGTGACTCACCTATTCTATATACAAAATTATGTTGATCACCTATCTACTGTAAGATATTCTCGTGCGAGTTCGACTTGTAATGTTTAGGGCCAGTGTTTGCGTGACTCACCTATACCATTCTGTTTGAATTGATATTCTTGCTAGAGTTTACCATTTTGTTTCAAAGTGATATTATTGTAAGAGTTTGAGTTTGAGTTTGAGTTGTAAGCATGTACATATAAATACAAGTGTCCTCCAATAGAAAGATGAATGCAAACATCCCACCGAAAGTGTTTCTTTGAACTGAAAGGAAACAGAGGGTGATAGAAAGAGAGAAAGCAAGGAGAGATGATGAAAAAGCCTTTGCGAATTTATATGCACCGATTTCTGAGAGCATGCCGGGGGGATCATGCCCCAAACGGCGGCGATCAAGCCAGCGGAATGCAATTGGCAACTCCTCTTCCTCAGCCGCCGCCGCCACCGCCGAAGTCATGTGAATTTCCAATCACTATTTCGGGGGCAACAACAACAACAACGCCTCTATTAATTGGCCCTCCACTGCTCACAAGAAGAAGAGCGAGAACACCAATGGCGGCGGAGGCGGCGTACGGCAACCCCTGCCTGGATCTGTTTTACAACGTGAGGATCGCAGAAGGCTACTCCCCTGAGTATCTGAAGCAAGTGCTGCCGTCGGCCTGGTTCCAGAACCCCCTGACCACCATGAAGCTCATCTGCCATTGGCTCTACTACTACAATGACAGAGACGCCTTCTACACGGCGGTGGATTGGCTCCACCGGAACCACCCAAAGACCCTCGCCTGCAACCTCGCCGCAATCCCCACAAGTCCATATCTAAACGACATTCTCTACATTCTGGAACGGAGGACTCTTCTCGAACAGGAGAAGATTACGATTGACAAGAGGGGCAACATTAAACTCCGAAACCATGTCCGAAAATGTCTCCCAGGGCGGCGGGCTTGTAGCTTGAAGAGGAGGGACAAGATCATCGCCATGGCCGACAGGGCTGTCCAAAGGTACAACTTGGACCCCAACTACCGAGTCCTACACGACCGAATCTGCGATCTTTTCGCCCAATGTCTCAAGTCTGACATTCACCTCTTGAATAATCACATTATTGACAAGAATGAGAATGAGTTGTTGGAGATCAGCCCGGCTATTAGGTTCTGTCCTAAGATCGACTCCTGTTACGATCGCGCCACTTTGCTCTGCGAGAGCATTGCCAAGAGGATTTTCCCACGAGAGTCGGAATCGGAATCGGAGGTAGATTACACATTGAGAGCCCGAGAGAGGCTCAAGAAGGAGGTTTTGGTGCCCTTGTGGAAGGCTTTTCGGTCATCCAAACAAGTTCTTTACAGACCAATTGTGCCCTGCCGTGTCAAGAAGTATTTGGAGGAGGTGATGGCCAAGGGAAAATCAAAGATAAAGGCGGACTTGCTGCTTCCGGATGAGATCTTACGCTATGTCGGAAATGAGGATGTTGGGGAGGCGGTTGAGCTACAATGGAATGCAATGGTGGAGGATGTTTACTTAAAGCAGGGGAAATTCAGAAACTGCATTGCTGTCTGCGATGATGTCGAGTATAATGCCTATCCTCAAGCCAATAAAGGATTGGTTTTAGCACTGCTGACATCTCAACTGAGTGAAGAGCCATGGAAAGGAAAGTTCATCTCTTTCACTTCGAATCAAAACCCTCGGTTGCATTCGATGCAGGGCCATGACCTCAAGTCCAGGTGTGAGTATCTGAAGAGTTTACGCGAGGATGGGGAACAAAGTGACGAGTATAATACTCTTCACAAGGTGTTTGATTTGATTCTCCAAGTGGCTGTGGAGGCAAACTTGAAGCCCGAGCAGATGATCAGCAAGGTGTTTGTGTTTAGTATGTACGCACACTTCTATGATACTTCTGATACACGCTGCTGGAAGACCGATTATGAGGCAATACGGGGAAAGTTTGCGGAAAAAGGTTACGGTCATGTGGTGCCACAGATTTTGATTTGGGGGCAATATATGACAGTCTCTCCTACCGCAGAGGGACTCAGGTGTTCAACAACAGAACCAGCGTTGACATCGTTGAGTGGTGCCAGCAACGAGTTGAGCAAGTCCTTCTTCGACAATGGAGGGGATATTAGCCACCAAGATGTAATGGAAGCTGCCATTGCTGACGAAAAGTATGCGCATCTTGTTGTGGTGGACTGATTGATCATCCCAAGTATGTGACTAATATTTATCCTCTTCGTCCGTATTTGCTAGTGTTTTCTTTTCTCTGTGTTATTAGGATGATCCAAATAGGCTAGTCAAAGCATTCGCTTTCAATTGCAATAGATTTCGGTAGTAGTCACAGTATTAGTAAATGCAAATTGGTTGGTTACTGGATCATCTATTATGAGTATAGTGTGACCGTTGTTATTCTGTTGTTGCTGCTGCTGTGGCATTCATTGTTTATGTTGGTGTTCAGTATTTCCTTCTGCGAGTAACAACCTTGAATCATCAAATATAATGCATTTCATAAGATCAGTCCACGTGGTTTTGTATTGCAGTTTAGAAAGAAATGCATGGTAGTTAACTTGTTCTATGACCTATTGGGAAGACAGTATCGAAGAGAATGATATTGAGGCCATCATACCATTAGAAGATTGTAATTTCTTCTTGTGATTTGGTTGTAAAGAGTATTGAGAATTTAGGCATGTTTAAACAAACGTAGGTCAGTCCATTCCTGTATTGTTTGTTGGACTTTCGGTCGCATATCATGTATGCAATACGAGTAATGACTGGGGAAAACTATTTTCGTAGTTTTAAAGACTGTGAAAGCCCCTTGTAACAATTAGGTTTTGTGACTGACAAATATAGTGCAAAAAGTTAGAACACTAACCTATATTAAAAACCCATCAACGTACAATTGAGTTCAAAGCCAGTCTTAAAAATAGAGCAACTGCACAAGCGAGAGATCCAAGATTAAATAAAGAGAGCAATCACTCGCTTAATTACCCTTTTAAATAGATCCAAGGCTCATAGAACAACACTAAAATCCATAATTCACGCTTTGAGTTGAAAGAAGAAACTAACTTTATGATGTACATATTTCATGAGTTACACTTTATGATGAAGAGTAACAATTTGAATGAATTTGGTCGATTTTGATTTAGGTTCAATAGTGCTATGATGAGATTAAATAGTTGTGAATATAGTGTTGATCACTTTTTTAAACTCATAGAACACCAAAATTCAAAATTTATGCCCGAGTTGAAGGAAGTGTTGTGCGGAATGCGGAAGCGTATGCGGGATGAAACCACAACAATCACTAATGGCAAGTATGATAAAATACTGAATCTAAAATAGACACAATATTTATACTGGTTCGGCGTATTGCCTAATCCAGTTCGAAGACGGCGAGGAAATTTCACTAGTATCAAAGGAGATTACAAAGTGAGCCAAGAACAAATCTCAGATTCTTGCACCCACAAGCCCAATGACCCAAACCACCCAAGCTCACACACTCACAAGTGAGTCAAGAACAAATCTCAGATTCTTGCACTCACACAAATACCCAAAGAGAGTACCAAATGTGTCAAACAACTTATACAAAAGAACAACCTAAACCGTTGCTCACAAAGTTGTTACCACACCAAAGATGGACTCGAACACCCCAAGACCAAGAAAGAGAGCTAACAATGATCTAGCAAATCCTACAACAGTCCAAGAGAAAATGACTTTACTCTTGATGCAAAAAGGATTTCTATTTCTCTCAATCTCTCTTGTCTTCAATGGTTTCGACCTCCACACCGAATGCTAGCTCCATCAATAGGTTCTTATAGAAAGAAAAGTCATGTTTTCTTTCTCTTACCCACATGCAGCTGGCCTCAAAGTCTCTCTTTACTATTTGCACTTAAGTGTGCAACCAACACGTTGTCTTAGAAAAGCAACCATCCAATCAAAATGAAGAAGTGTTCACACCTCTCCATACTACTTTGTTGCCGTGGAAGTCTTCCAAATGATGTTCAAAGAACCAACCACACAACACAAGCACATGGCCTACTATTTTATTCAACAAAACATCAATTTGAGCCAACAAAGTCAACAGGAAGAAACTAAAGTACATGATGTTCAATTCTCATAAGTTGCATCTTATGATGAAGAGTTACAATTTTATTGAATTTGGTTGATTTTGATTGATGTTTAATAGAGCTATAATGAGATTAGGGAGTTGCACATATGGTGTTAGATCACTTTTTCTAAACATATAGAGCACCAAAATCCATAATTTATGCTCCCAGTTGAAAGGAGAAACTAAAGTACGTGGTGTTCATTTCTCATGAGTTATACTTTATGAGGAAGAGTTACAATTTAAATGAATTTGGTTGATTTTGATTGGAGCCCAATAGAGTTATAATGAGACTAGAGAGTTGCAAATATAGTGTTGATCACTTTTCCTATAGAACGCTAAAATCCATAATTGACACCCCGAATTGAAAGAATAAGTAATTACGTGATATACAAATTCCATGAGATACACTTTTATGATGAAGTTCCAATTTGAATAAATGTCGAGATTCAATAGAACTATAATGAGATTACATAGTTGCGAATATAACCAACTGATGATCGTTGCTTGATGAGCTTCGCACTGATTAACGACAAGAGTTGTTCAATATGAAGTACTTAATGCCATACATCAGTGACAATACAATTGCTCAATATCAGTCCACTACAACTAGATATTGATAACTTTCGCCGGAGATGACTGCTTCCATGACATGATCCAAGCCAATACCCCCATCATTGTCTAGGAACGATCTGATCAGATTGTTGTCGGTGAAGCCGCGCAACACAGTCAACCCCGGTAGTCTACAAGGCGCCTCCACCCCCGTCGAACCCGGTCTCATTTTCCAAAACACAACATTCGGCACTGCATCTCCATACCCTTTTTCCTTAAACTTGCATTGTACCTCCTCAAAATCATTTTCCCCCCATTCGTCGACGAGCCCGAAAGTGAACACAAACACCGTCTTGATCATTTGTTCCGGCTTCAGATTCCCATTCACAGCCGCTTCCAAAATCAAATCAAACACCTTATGCAAATCAACCTTCAAATCACGATCTTCAAAGTCCATTTTGGACATAAACTCGTACTTGGACTTGAGATCATCGCCTTGTATCGAAACCATCACTGGATTTTGATTGAAAGTGATCACCTTTCCCTTCCACGGCTCTTGGCTCAATTCCGACACCAAAAGCCCCAAACTGGCCGCCGCCACCTCCCCCCACACAGCGGCGCGCACGTCACATACAGCCAAGCAGCTCTTGAACTTGCCTAGTTTTAAATACACCTCCTCCACCATTGCCTTCCACTGAAGCTCTGCCGCCGCCACTAGGCCATCATCTGCATCAGCATTAATCTGATTATACATATTCTTACGCACAACATATTGTATGATCTGATTCGGAAGCAGAGCACCGGCATTACTAATCTTTGAATCTCCGCCGCCAATAGCTTTCGCTACCTCCTCCAAATAAGCCTCAACATAACCGGAGTCCTTCCTGAAATTCCCACAATCATAACCTCAGCGGTTGTAACCGTGTTTGCACAGCAGCGAATTCTCGTCAAAGACCTTCCTCAACGGCACCAAAACCTCCTTCCTCAGCCGCTCTCGAACCGCCGCTGAGTCGTAATCATCATCGGCGGTATCCGAATCCTGTAGGGAAAAGTACTTTCGGGCAATGTTCTCCCACAGGAGAGTTTGGCGATCGTAGAGGGAGTCAAAGTGAGGGACCCACTCCGCGGCATTGGTGTTCTCCAAAACATTAGTCCTCATCATTTGGCAGTTGTTCAAGTTCTCAATGTCGTGCTTGAAGCATTGGGCGTAGAGATCGGAGACAGCATCGTGTAACATCAGGTAATTGGGGTCGATTCGGTACTTTTCGGTAGCTTTCTCGGCCATGGCGATTATCTTTTCCCGCCTTTTTCGGCTGCTAGTACGCCCTCCGATTCCTTCATATATTTCTTTGTACAAAGGAGTAGTGTTTGTTGAGTTTATCCTCTGCCTAATATCTTGGCCTTGAAGAGCGCGGTAGAGAACCTCGAGGAGGTCAGTTAGATTGGCGACGGAGGCGAAGGCTGCAACGTTGGAAGCGAGGGTGGCGGGGTGGTTCTGGTAGAGCCAATGCGCCGCCGTGTAGAAGTCTTGCCTGTCGTAAAACCGTTCGCGGAGTAGATGGCAGATGAGCTTGAGGGTGGTTAGGGGGCTGTGGGACCAGGCCTTGGGGAGCAATTGGGTGAGGTAGTCAGGGGAGTATTTGGGGGCGCCGGCGGCGGGAACGACGGGTTCCGGTGGTTGGAAGTGGTAGAAGAGATCAAAGCAGGGGTCTCGGAAGGAGGAAACATAGGATTTGATATTTGTAGTATCCGCCATTAATCTTTTTCTTGTGAGGAATGGAGGTCCGGTTAGAATTTTTCCGGTGACTTTCGGAGGAGAAATATCGGCGCCTTTTCCGGCATTGACGACATGATTCCGGCGGAATGCTTTCAGAACAGAGGTGCAATACACTTTCACTTTATTCACTTGCGGTTTCTTCATCTTGAGAGTCCCGAGTTCTCTATTTTTTATTTTGGGAGGACTAATTTGATTGCTTTGGGTTCCAATGAATTTCAATTTCGTTTGGCCTCTTTATTGTTGTGGAGATTTGATAGATTGGATTCGTACTTGGGCAGCAAGGACTTTCCTACCAGGGCTACAACTCCAGCACGAGGAGATTAATGCCTGTCGAGTCTAAAGAGGCAAATTTCATTGGAATTTGCTTTTATAAGTCGTGTCTCTTTTTGTAGCTCTTTGTAGTCCATTCAATTCAATTCAATATCACTACCTTAGTAGTAACAAGAGCTTAGGGATAGTTGAGATACAGATCATATGAACTATATTGAATTCAATTGAGGGGATGGGGGCATTGGGTAAAGTCTTAAGCATAAAGAAACAAAGAAAGAAAGGCGAAGGAAATCTAATTGAATGTGGATTCTTTTTTTCTTTCTTATTATATGGTAAAATATATTATAGAACGTTTATACTTTTGTGCTTTTAACTAAGAACTAGTCGTATTTTAAATATCAATATCTTTAATTGAGGATTGAATTGTCATTTATAAGTTCATATTCAAAACCATTGAGTTTTGAATATGGACACAAAATGAAGTCCTATCCTATCCAACACTTAGCTACATCAAACATGGCTATGTTGTTACATAGTTGGGTTATAGATCAAAAAAGACTAATATGGAACAAATTACCTAGCCAGGAGTTGCAACTTGCATCTCGGAAGCAGCCATCTACGGCCAAACGTATCGTCATACCAAATAGGTTACTGTTCTTGGAAAAGCATGACCATTGAAAATGACTAAACATTTCATTCATATTATAGACAAATATAAGTAGTCTCTCCTAGTAATACAATTCAAATTTAAACCAATCAAAGGCCATATCGTATTTCATATTACAAATGTGGGCTGGGTTTTGGGCCAAGAGTACGCGAGTTTCTCCGTGGTGCTAATATCACAAACCCAAATACTCTCCCGCCTAAAAAGTCTCCCAACATAATTTCGTTTTGGTAAAGCCAAATTGAAGGAAAATATTTGCCTGTTTTAGACTCCAGAGGCAATCCCAAGCAGGAATCGAATCTATCAAATCTCCATGAAAAGAGGATGCCAAAATTGAAATGATATTGAAATTCATTGCAACCCAAAACAATGGAACCACCAGCAGACAAATTCAGAGCAAAGATGAAGAAACCACCCAGCATCAAAGTGTATTGCACCTCCGTCCTGAAAGCCTTCCGCCGTAATCATGTCGATACCACCGGAAAATTCACCGGAGTAAGATCGATGGCCACTCCTCCTCCTCCAATTCCAACAACAAATCTACTTTATGGACCCCCATTCCTCACAGGAACAAGACTAACGGCGGCTGATTCCAATATCATCTCCTTCGGAAACCCCTGCTTTGATCTGTTTTACCACTTCCAACCACCGGAATCGGTCGTCCCCGCCGCCGCCCCAAAATACTCCCCTGACTACCTCACCCGATTGCTCCCCAAGGCCTGGTCCCACAGCCCCCTAACCACCCTCAAGCTCATCTGCAATCTACCCCACCAACGGTTTTACGACAGACAAGACTTCTACACGGCGGCCCATTGGCTCTACCAGAACCACCCGGCCACACTCGCCTCCAACGTCGCCGCCTTCGCCTCCGTCGCCAATCTAACTGACCTCCTCGAGGTTCTCTACCGCGCTCTACAGGGCCAAGACATTAGGCAGAGGAAAAACTCAACAAACACTAGTACTAGTACTTATCCTCTGTACAAAGAAACGGACCAAGGAATCGGAGGGCGTACTAGCAGCCGAAAAAGGAGGGAAAAGATCATCGCCATGGCCGAGAAAGCTACCGAAAAGTACCGAATCGACCCCAATTACCGGATGTTACACGATGCTGTCTCCGATCTCTACGCTCAATGCTTCAAGCACGACATTGAGAACTTGAACAACTGCCAAATGATGAGGACTAATGTTTTGGAGAACACCAATGCCGCGGAGTGGGTCCCTCACTTTGACTCCCTCTACGACCGCCAAACTCTCCTGTGGGAGAACATTGCCCGAAAGTACTTTTCCCCACAGGATTCGGATGGCGCCGATGATTATGACTCGGCGGCGGTTCGAGAGCGGCTGAGGAAGGAGGTTCTGGTGCCGTTGAGGAAGGTCTTTGACGAGAATTCGCCGCTCTGCAAACACGGTTACAACCGGTGGGGCTTTGATTGTGGGAATTTCAGGAAGGACTCCGATTATGTTGAGGCTTATTTGGAGGAGGTAGCCAAAGCTATTGGCGGCGGAGATTCAAAGATTAGTAATGCCGGTGCTCTGCTTCCGAATCAGATCATGCAATATGTTGTGGATAGATATAAGTACAGTCAGATTTATGCTGATGCAGTTGATGGCCTAGCGGCGGCGGCAGACATTCAGTGGAAGGCAATGGTGGAGGAGGTTTATTTAAAGCAAGGCAAGTTCAAGAACTCCTTGGCTGTGTGTGACGTATGCAACACTGCGTCAGGGAACTCTATCGGAGTTTCGGTGGTGAGTTTGGCGCTTTTGGTGTCGGAATTGAGCCAAGAGCCGTGGAAGGGAAAGGTGATCACTTTCAATCAAAATCCAGTGATGGTTTCGATACAAGGCGATGATCTCAAGTCCAAGTACGAGTTTATGTCCAAAATGGACTTTGAAGATCGTGACTTGAAGGTTGATTTGCATAAGGTGTTTGATTTGATTCTGGAAGCGGCTGTGGATGGGAATTTGAAGCCGGAACAAATGATCAAGACGGTGTTTGTGTTCACTGGTTTATTCGGATCCGTCAATGAATGGGGGGAAAACGATTTTGAGAAGGTACATTGCAAGTTTGAGGAGAAAGGGTACGGAGATGTGGTGCCGAATGTTGTGTTTTGGCAATTGAAGCCGCCGACAGTGGAGGCGCCTTGTAGACTACCGGGGATGACCGTGTTGCGCGGCTTCACTGACAACAATCTGGTCAGGTCCTTTTTGGACAATAGTGGGGATATAGGCCTGGACCATGTCATGGAAACAGCCATCTCCGGCGAAAGTTATCAACATCTAGTTGTAGTGGACTGATTTGAAGTAAGTACTAGCTATCGTATCATTTTCTTCATAAGTATTTCGTTTTTTGGCGTTATGGGATAAACTTATTGAGCAGTGAGTAAAAATGGGAACAAATTAATTTCCTACATTTGATTTTTTTACACTGTTAATTATTTCTGTTAGTAGAAAAAGAAAATGTAGCTTGAAGCTTTCAAATAGCAAGCATATGTTTATACATAGTACACAAATCATAAGATCAACCACAACAGTTGTTTTTTCGATTAGAAATTAAACCGGAAACATAACGATAGAGTAGTACTACTACTAGCTAACTTGAAGCTAAGCTAGCCTTGAACTGAACCGAGCCCAGAAGGCAAAGGTCTTTGTGGAATTGAAACGCTACATAACAACATAATAACCAACATAATAACATATAAAACGCATAGCAACATCTCTGGTCAGATATATCGCCCCCAGCACCAACAGATTTAAGGCCCCACCCCAGCGGCTGCGGCTGCGGATCCCGATCCCTCCCCAGCGGCTGCGGATCCCGATCCCTCTCCGGTAGCTGCCGGTCCCTCATCCTCGGTTCCACCATCGTCATCATCATTGTCATCCTCTCCATTGTCTTCACGATCACCCCCTTCTTCATCATAGCCCTCCTGAGGCCATTCTCCCTTCTTCGGCTCCACCTGTATATCAATAATGTAAAGAAAACGTTACTCATGGTCACATAATATAAGTAGTGTTGTGTACTAGAAAATCAAGCTAAGCTCACCTCGACCCAGGTTCCGGCTCGCCACAACTTGAGGCCGGCTTGGCCGGCCAATTCCCTGAACTCTTTGCGGGTTTCTCCCTTCACATAGCGCCAGGGGAAAACCACGTGGGTTCCGGGTTTCCAGGCACCGAACCGACGGCGAAGGTTCACCAGTGTGTGCATGTCCTCCAGCTCCGATATGTAGACTTTCTGGACCCGATCAAAGTCCGGTTCATGGAAGTTCAATGTGGCCGAGGCTGCGGGGCCCTTCCGGTAAGCCGATTCCACAATGCGCATAAGTCTCGTTGACCTCAGCATGATGATCTAAAGAACATCAAACAGATAATACATACTAAGTCATATACTCAAAACCAAAACGAAAATAAATTTACTCAAACTGAATATATGAAAGTAGAAATAACGATAGTTCAGTAACTAGACCTTTGAGATTGTTGCTGTGAGAGGGGTGTGATGAGTTTGAGATCAGGCTTGCATTTATAGGAGAGGAAGGAGAGATAGGGAAGGTCTTGTGTGTATCAAATTGCCGTAATCGGGAACTGGGGGTATGAGCTCCGGCAGGGAGCATTTTCGGAAATATGAGGGGACTAGTTAGAGATATGTCATGCATGCGCGCAACGACAGATACCTTTGCTTTCGAAGGTGATGAATTTAAATGCAAGAGAGAGAGAGAGAGAGAGAGAGAGAGAGAGAGAGAGAGAGAGAGAGAGAGAGAGAGAGAGAGAGAGAGAGAGAGAGAGAGAGAGAGAGAGAGAGAGAGAGAGAGAGAGAGAGAGAGAGAGAGAGAGAGAGAGAGAGAGAGAGAGAGAGAGAGAGAGAGAGAGAGAGAGAGAGAGAGAGAGAGAGAGAGAGAGAGAGAGAGAGAGAGAGAGAGAGTATCTACCACGGTAATTTTCAGAGGGTATATTGCTTGTTAGTTAGAATTAGTACACAAGTGTTTTTTCTTAGTACAAATAGCTTGTAAGAATTTCCTTGCTAAGAGGAACTTGAACAATAAACATTATGGTATTTGATTCCTCTTGTAAATATATGACATATGATTAAATGCGTGACAATTTAGTCATGAAATTACTTCATTAAACGACACAAATTTATGTGAAAGTAAAATGTAACATTATCTACATAATAATGGATGATATTTAAATTCTCGATATTTTATTTACAAAAAGATAAAGTTAGTGAGTTGCAAGAACTGAAGGTACATACATACTAGTTCAATCTAATGAACTAGGTCATTGTCATAATATCAATCGATGCATGCATGGAGGGAAGCAAAGGATCTACTAGCTGTCACCCTAGTCGTACATACATAATATCAATCGATGCCTAATATCAATCGTTGCAAGAACTGAAGGTACATATACATATTAGAGATATGTCATGCATGCGCACAACGACAGATACCTTTGCTTTCGAAGGTGATGAATTTAAATGCAAGAGATAGAGAATATCTACCACGGCAATTTTGAGACAGTACGTATATTGCTTGTTAGTTAGAATTAATACACTAGTGTTTTCTCTCAGTACAAATAGCTTGTAAGAATGTCCTTGCTGAGAGGAACATACACAATAAACATTATGGTATATGATTCTTATTGTAAATTTACGACATCTGATTAACATGCGTGACAATTGTCATTCATCCACGAAATTATTCACTGGATGACACAAATCTCTATAAAAGTAAAATGTAACATTATCTACCCAATAGTTGACGATATGTAAATTCTCGATATTTTATTTGCAAAAAGATAAAGTTAGTGAGTAGCAAGAATTAAAGGTACATATATAGTAGTTCAATCTAATGAACTAGGTCATTGTCATAATATCAATCGATGCATGGAGGAAAGAAGCAAAAGATCTACTAGCTGTCACCCAAGTCTCTTTCGTCATGGTAGTTTCAAACTGGCTTTGTAAGACTAGCCTACTAGGACCCTCTATTTCAAACTGGCTTTGCAGGACCCTCTATTTCAAAATTATTTAATGAAGGATGAACATTTTGTGGTCCTCAACAGAGAAGTTCGAAGAACAACCCGAGTCCCCTTCATTCTTTGGAATCTCAAAGCAACTAGGTTAATGTGCTATGGTGATGACGTGTGATGATGATGACCTTTTAGTTTTGTTATTGGTGCTAAGTATTGATCCGCTTGGGGACTAGTATGTCAAATCCGGTCTTAGGTTTATTTCTAATCAACATTGTATGTGCCTTGTGTTAGAGCTACAATGAGATTAGAGAGTTGTAAATATAGTGTTGATCACTTTTTCTAAACTCATAAAACACTATAATTCATAATTTACGTCCCGAGTTGAAGAAATAACTACACTACTATACTAACTATATGATGTACATATTCCATGAATTACGCTTTATGATGAAGAACTAAAGTTTGAATGCATTTGGTCGTTTTTGATTTGAGGTTTTGGGATATAATGATAATGGGAGTTGAGAAGTTAAGGGCCCGTTCGTTAACGTTTTTGGCGGCCGTTTTCTGTTTTTACCTCCGGAAAATTGGTGAATTCGCATTCGGTGGAGGGAGGCTGAAAACGGAGGTGAAAATGGCAGAAATGGAGGACTGTTTCATTTTTGCAACTTTACAAAGAAAACGCGAAAACGTCAAATTGACGTTTTCGCTCAAATTCGAAGAGGTTCAAAACAAATACTGTTCGCCCCTCTCTGAACCCAGACGACAAACCGCTCGGAATGACGACGATGATGGCCTGCTCGGAACCCAGATGACGACCGACGACGAACCCAGACGACTACCTGCGATGAACCCAAACGACCCGCGACGACCCGCGATGACCCGCGACGAACCGCGATGAACCCAGACGACAACGAGGAACCAGACGACGGCAACGACGGAACCCAAACGACGACAATGATGAGGACGACGACGAGGCCATCGACCGCCCGCTCGGAACCCACAACTCGTGCTCGGAAAACAACAGAGATGAGGACGACGTTTGGGTTTTGCTTTTGCAGAACAATTACCCAGAAAAATGTTTGGGTTTTGCAGAACAATTACCCAGAAAAAAAAAAAATTGGGTTTGCAGATTTGGATTGCGTT
Organism: Spiraea crenata; assembly: GCA_033992175.1. Taxonomy (NCBI): domain Eukaryota; kingdom Viridiplantae; phylum Streptophyta; class Magnoliopsida; order Rosales; family Rosaceae; genus Spiraea; species Spiraea crenata. The sequence goes on from JAVBHV010000046.1 coordinate 7,100,267, forward strand.
TTGCAGTGAGACATTGGAAAAAAAAATTGGGTTTGCAGATTTTGATATTTTTAACATACTTCTACCGAACATGTTTTGCTCAATTTGTTTTCCGAAAATATTTTATTAATGTACTACCAGACACGTTTTTAAATCTTAAAAATGTCAAATTCATTTTATCATTTTCATTCTCTTGATACAAACTACGAAAATGCCAGACGAAAACGTTACCAAACGACCCTGAACATCCCTGGTTCAACAATATAAACCTTAAAACCAAAATAAAAAAAAAATCTTCCCCCAAAAAACCCACCCCTCCCCCCCCTTTTCCCTAACAACCTCTCTAGCTGCAACGAAAACTACAACATATAAAAAAACTTACTATACAAAAAAAACCCCCCAAAAAAAAAAAAAAAAAAAAAAAAAAAAAAAAAAAAAAAATATTTTTATCCCCCCTTGCCCCCCCCCCACACAAAAAAAAACACACACCTCCCCCTCCCCCCTCAAAAACACTAAAATAAATATCAAAAATTAAAAACAAAAATAACACCCACTATCCCCCTTTTTTTTAAAAAATTAATAATACCAACAAAATCTCCTTGGGGCCTAGTGTCAATTCCGGTCGTAGGTTTCTTCCTACTTTACATTGTGTGTGTTTTATGTTAGATATAAATAACTTTCTGATCGATTATAATGTTCAAAGAGTATTTCACTTTCTACAACTTTACCCTAAGTGAAATTGTAAACATTTTGGCTACGTTATATACGAAACACCAAATAAAAAAATAAAAAATAAAAAAAATAAGGAAATTCAAACACAATGCAGAGGATACATATATTAATGCTTACGAGGAGATCACTATTTCTAGTATCTATTAAAAATTTACTCCACTTCAATTCACTTTTATTTATTAGGTTGGTTGTCTTCTACGGTATAGGTGAGTGGTTCAGTAATTCCACAAGAAAACATGTAAAACAGTAAAAGAAGAAATTGAGTGATATTCAAATTTCAATACGGATTCACATTTTTCATTGATTAAATAACATTTTTTTTCTTGGTTTGTTGCAGCAGCACTTGAGGCCTTACATCAACTTCTTTTCTCATTTGAGCGCTGGACTTAACTTAATTTAAGAATATAAGTTGGCCAAGATTTAAGCATGGTTTCTGGACCCAAGGCCCAGAGACAACTCTCAGTCATGTTGTGTCCAAGATCAATTCTTGAGTGTCCATACAAATCATTCCAAAACATGTTTAATGTAACTGAAAACGAATGCACCCGTTCAATCACCTTGTTGAATTGTCCCTGTCCCATTTAGTTCACCTTTCAGTTTCAAACCCAACCACAAAGTTTTGTTTGTTCCCCAACCAACAAATTGAGCCAAACGTGTATGAATCCGTTATGTGTTGCGGGGTGCGTAGACTAGTTGTATTGTATCTGTTCTTTGATTTGAAGGACTATAGTTGCGAACTGAAGTTTGGAGTATGGAATCCAACATTCTCGTATGGTCAAAACAAAATATTTAATATTTGTGCGCTAAAGATCTTGCTGTACTTGATCGGAACCTAAAATGTGAGAGGGTTTGCTTTTGGGTAATTTGAGGTATACCAAACACAAGATCCAAACTCTTGATCAATTTTGTCCAGAACCTTATGCCGTTAATTAATGAAAAGTTATCACAAATAATCATTCTGCATGTTTAGATGACTGTCAAGCTTAATTTGAGACTAATCAAGCTTAAGTTTAGGGAACTCAAAACCCACCTTACAAACAAGGCATGCATGATGATGGTGCATGCATCATAACTTGATAAGTTAATTTGAGTCCACACCACATGGCCATGGAAAAAGTACTCTTTGCTTTGTTGCTAAGTCACCCATCAAAACTTCCAAAGCTTAGGTCCTCCAAGCTTTCTTTCCATTTCCTTCACAACACAACTTTTCTTTCTTAAAGTTTTAATTGTTTGAAATGATGTGGGTTTTACGATAAATATCATAGATCGCTCCAGGTGGAAGAATTAAGAAGAAAGTTTGAGTTTCATAGCATCATCTTCTGCAACATTTTCGTGAATGCAATGATTGTTGACGAATTGAACTAGAGATGTGTGTTTTTCATCTTAATACTCAACATTGCATCACAATACTAATCATGATCATAATTAAGGTTCATTTACTATATAAGAGTACAGAAATTATACATGAAATTAGGATTAGAAAAAGGGTCGATCATGTGGCAACTGGCAGCATGAAGTACGCCAACTAAAAGAATGTTTTTTTCTTGTCATTACATGATTTATATTCTCTGTATGTAGTTGTACACATACACATAATATAGTCCATTACTCCTTAAATACCAAAACCCCATGTTTTGAGCTTTCAACTTCATGTTATGTGTCTCACTACACAACAAGCGAATTGCACATGGCCTGCACCCTGTAGTGCACATAGAATTAATTCAGCTCGGACCAACCGCTAATGATCTCATGTGCCTCGGATATGGGAACTAATTCAGCCAAAGTTCATACTAACAGAGAAGGACAAATTTTATTTATTTATTTTTTTAAAATCAATAAATATATTAATGAAAGCAAGAAAGTTCTAAAGAGAAACAAAGACGGAAGAATCCAGAAACAAAGCAGAACTAACAAACCATGAATGCAAGAAGTTAGGTTAACAAGCCATTAAGGCAAAAAGAACCAAAAGACAGCATTAACGTATAGGTAAGTCCCAATTACGACCCGTCTGCAAATCAGCTAGAGAAACTTGGAATTTAATAGTGCAAAGCCTACATTTAACCAAATCAGTGACAATGGGGAGGTCAGATTTGAAGATAAGACCTCATCAAATACTAAGTATTGTCCTGAGTTAATCTTTGGATTGATTTGGCTTCTCTGCCTGAATTTGGATTTTGCTTGGTGCTGTAATACCACTCTACTAATTCTTTTGACCAAACATTGCAAGGCCTAACTACCAAGTCCACTACATTTTGGTAAAGAATCCAATCAGTTTGGAGCTTCTTAATAACAAGAATTGCCTATTCATATATGTGGTGCATCATCGACTTTCTTTTCTTGTCCCCAATCATTGTCATTCAGCTTGCTCGTTGGAGTAATCAATCTTTTTGCTTCAAACATTAATGAATTTCCTCTAAACAAAACCATTAAAGCTTTATTTAGAGATAGGGTACAGGTAGGTAAGGAGAGGCTGAGAGCTGAGACCCACTGTAGGTTAGTCCAGTGTAGACATTCTCCGCATTTATTTAACAACTTATTTTTGTCATTTCAAATCAAAGAAAAGTCAATTATAGAAGGATAATTCAAACTCAAATGCAAAAAAGAATAATAAATTTGCACTATTCAACTTTAACCAAGCGCAAATGAGCTGGCTTTCATTTGTTGCTTGTTTTCAAGTTAACTCTACTAGTAAAAAGATCCCACTTCTAAAAGTAGCTATTTTTCTTCAGAGAGCATGAATTATTTATCTGATGCACATGGTCCCTCAATTGTGTAGTTGTGAAAGACAGGTGGGTTATCAAGCTCTTCTGAGAAATTGCATCATTGTACCTTTCTCAAGCTAGCTAATCCGCTATCATTAATCGTTATAAATTAGTTCAACCTCTTACTCGTTAGGTGAACAACTCAGGCTTTATCGGAGTTTGGTTAATGAGTTTCTTCAATGTGAATATGGTGGACCAACTTTTAGTAAATACCCACTATGTGCACAATGTTTTGTGACATGAAAATGTTTGTAGCTGCTAATTAATTCAATTAGCTTACAACTTGTGGCATAGTAATAGAATTGCAAGTTATGATGTCCTCTCATCGCATGCATCACAACAGAAAGTGTAATAATTTTGGGTAGTGCTGCTGCTGCTGCTGCTTGATTGTAGGGGCGGTGACTGATATAATTACCCCGGCAATTGTCACGTGACACGGGCGCAAATTAACCCGCATTGACTCCCGCGTTATAATTCTCACGTGCTCTCGTGTCCCCTAATTTACTTCTCCTAGCTCCCGATGGTCCAAGTTTCCGGTTCTAGATACATGTTTTTAGTACGGGGTCATTAATCCTCAATTCTTACGAGTCTATTCAAAATTGATAAGAGCAACTTATTTGGTTTCCCACCACGCAACCATGCTATTAGAGTTTACCCAATCGACTCCCAACACAACGTTGAGTTCATGCGATATTATTTGTATTCGACGATCAAATCTTGTTTCAAGAAGAAGATAGTCCAAACCACTTTACTCTAGGCTATGATCACATATTTGAAAGTTGAACTCGAGTACAAGGAAACAAATCACTTACGATTTACCATTCCTCAATCAACTTGCCTGAATCAATTTACGGGGCCATCACCGTTATAGCCATCACCACCGACTCCTATGCTACCACTCTTGCCATCATCACCGCCACCACCACCAATGCGTCACTTACTATACCATCATCCTATAACCATCATTATCACCTCCACCCTAACCTCAAGCTAGTGAAAATCGACCATTGAAAAGTCAGCGAAAATTTATATAAAACACTATATAAATCTATAAAACTCTATGATAAAAGTCCATGAAAATATAAATAGATTATTATCAAAGTCTATATGGATTTTATGAAGATTTGTGAAAATCCATATGGATTCTGTAAATATCTGTGAAACTCTGCAAGAATCAATCTGTAAAATTCCAAATAAATTTGGAGTCCACACACCACTTTAATTACATGTTTAAGGAATGATTGATATTCCAGCAAAAGTTCTAATGACTAAAACATCCTTGAGTGAAGTACAAAACTGGGAAACAAAACATCAATCCAGGGAGTCAAAATCACTCCCTTAAACCACAATTAACGATAAAACATCAATCCAGCAAGTCATAATCACTCTCTTCACCACAATTAACGGCTAACGACTGCATTACCATTATCAACACAGAAACGGCGTCGTATAGGCTTACTTACCAAAAACTCCCCTGTCGACTCTTTTCTCTTCCAGTATAAAATGCCCAAACACTCGAAAGAGCTTTCTGTAACCACCTGTCCAAACCGCCACACCGCCACCGTCTCCTCCGGCAATGCTGCTGGATATTCTCGAAGCTCCGCCGTAAAAACTCTAGACCCGACCCGAAACTTCATCAGAACCCGGCCCATCCAACGCAATGCCTGCTCCCGCGCAAAATCTCAAGCACCGGGTCTTCACCTGCTTGACGAAGCTCTCCGACCGCGACACCCACTCCGCCGCCGTCTCCGAGCTCGATTCCATAGCCCGGACCCTCGACCCGGGATCCGTACCCGTTTTCCTCTCCTGCATCCACGCCACCGACGCCACCGACAAGTCTCCGGTCCGGAAGCAATGCGTCCGCCTCATCGCCGTCCTCTCCGAATCCCACGGCGACTCGCTATCTCCCTACCTCACTAAAATGCTCAACAACATCGCCAAGCGCCTACGTGACCCGGATTCCGCGACCCGATCCGCCTGCCAAAACGCCGTCGCTTCGCTCTCCCGCCACGTCACCAGACGCTCGTTTAGTTCGGTTCTGAAGCCGCTAACCGACGCGCTTTTCACGGAGCAGGACCAGAACTCGCAGATCGGGTCGGCGCTCTGCCTGGCGTCGGGCATCGACGCCTCGCCCGACCCGGAGCCGGCCAAGCTGGCGAGGCTGCTGCCGAGGCTCGAGAGGCTGGTGAAAAGCGACGGGTTTAAGGCCAAGCCGGCGGTGCTGACGCTGATCGGGTCGGTGATCTGGTCGGGCGGTGCTTCGGGTCACGGAGCGATGAAAGGTCTGGTTCCTTGCCTTGTGGAGTCGCTGAGCTCCGAGGACTGGTCGGCGAGGAAGGCCGCGGCGGAGGCGCTGGCGAAGTTGGCGGTTGTGGAGAGAGACTCGTTGTCGGAGTTCAAAGCTGCCTCCTTAAGAACTTTCGAGAGTCGGAAATTCGATAAGGTAAATATTTTGTTATTCGGTTGTTTTTTACTGTGTATTTTAGTTTTGGTTTAATTTAATTTAATTTAATTTGTCAATGTGGTGTTTTAATAGGTGAAGGGTGTTAGAGAAGTGATGAATCAGATGGTGGAGAACTGGAAGCAGATTCCTGATCTGGATGATGAGGCTTCGCCGCCGCCGGAGTCCGATGCTTCCTCCAAAGGTATAACTAGATTTGTTTGCTTATATATAATTACAGATTGATTATCTTGTGGATCTTAGATTTAATGGTGGAATCAACTGTAATATAATGTTCAAGTATTGAGTACTAAAAAGTTGGCTTAGAGACTTGAGCTTTGAAACCTATTTCGATGTTTATGGTGCGTTAGATTCGTGTTATGATCAAATTTATTGGACTATTCGTTCTTTTAGTGTTTGGCATGTTGTCTTCCTTTGCAAAAATTGATAGTTCTTGTTATGAGATGTTTTCTTACTTTTGGTCCTTTGATGGATTCAGAAAATGCAAGTGATGGGCACCATCGAGCTGGTTCCGGAGTTTTTCAGTTGAAGAAACCTATTCCGGCTAGTAGATCAACTCCACCTGATAGCTCTTATGCTACCGCTGCTAGGAAGAGAAGCATTTTGAAGAGCAATGACAAGAAAAAGAATCCAGGAATGTTGCAGAAGACAGACCATAAGAAGTCTTCGGATTGGGAAGTTCAGGTTGCTGCCGGGGGTTTTGATGACAGTTCTTATGAGAAGGGTGAGAATGTCTCTGAAGCAAGGATCAATGGGAGGACTAGATTTTCAAAACCAGAATTAAAGCGGGCGTTGTTTAATAAGAGTTCTGATAACAAAGTGCACATATTTGGGGGGTCAAGGTCCGGATCTCGTGTGGCTCCCTATCAAGAAGAAAGACCAGATTCTGCAGTTATCATCAGTAATGTTACCGACGATATCCATAAGAACCACAGGGAGTGTGAAGATTTTTCAGTGATCCGCAATCAACTTGTTCAGATTGAAAAGCAGCAGTCCAGCTTACTTGATCTCGTGCAGGTTTGTTTCTACTGCTTGAAACTTAGTTTGTTGGTTGGAAGTCATTTTAGGCATGCCATTTGGACATCATTTTGTGAAATCAGTGGACAAACATATATGGTTTTACTATGTCAATGCATGTTTATTCGCAAAGCTGTGTAACCAAACTTACTTAGTAGGCAACAGTTCATCCTTGTGCTTGTAGTGCACTTTGGTCTATAGCTGTTTCTAATCATACTTTCCTTTTCACTTCTTACATTAGAGATTCATGGGTAGCTCCCAAACTGGAATGCGTTCTTTGGAGACTCGTGTACATGGACTAGAGCTAGCGCTGGATGAAATCTCATATGATTTGGCTTTGTCAAGTGGAAGGATGACCAAAGTTGACTCCCGGAGCAGTTCATGTTGCATGCTACCTGGTGCTGATTTTTGGAGCTCCAAGTTCTGGAAGAAAACAGAAGGCAGATATTCAACCTCAAGTCTCCCTAATTCCAGAGGCATTGCACCAGCAGCAGCCATGCGCTACAGAAACCAGGATAACACGGGGTTTATTGTAAACCCTTTGGCAGAGATACAGAGCGACTCGAGGGGTGGCACGTCACTAGCCAGTTGAATATAAGTGTTTCAACACATTTTAGAAGTCACGGTCATACTAGTTGGGCTGTCTACCAACGGATATGAATCTATCACGGCAATGTGAAGGTAATTTGTTTATGGTATGCGCTTGCTGTGTGGAAGCAGCAGCCTCCTGCAGAGTGTGCAAACGTCCTGTCCAGTATCTCGGATCAAATTAGTCTTTTGACTCTTTAAACGACTGAAAGAAGATACGTAATTTCGTGTTCGCTTCATTGAGTGCGCCCTTTCATGGCTTTTGTGGTGAGATTTCAAAGAAGTAAAATTTATCCTGACTTGACACAGCTTCTTTGGTACAGAGAAATGTATTGTGTATATAGGAGTAGGACTTTCATCCCTTTTAGTTTGGGACCTCATTTTGTATCTTTGTTTTCAGTTCTCACTGATTACTGATTATTACATGATATGAGTCATATGACATGATGAACTCTGCTGTTCTCCAAATAGTTTAATTTATATATTTTCATATCAAGTTATAGAGTTCCAAGTACCATGGTGATCTCAGATTCTCAATTGTCTCCTCCTCCCTTCCCCGATTGGACAAGATAACCAGATATCGGGTTTCTTGTCTGATCTCTAGTTGCAACTAAAGTTGATCTTTAGTGGCAATGAACATTTTGAAAGGGCGGAGCTGCGATGTATTATGCACGATCATGCTGTCAATTGTCATGCACATCGGCAAAAGCCTACCAAATCAGAACATTTATTCAATAAATATGAGAAAACAAAACATAATTTGCTTGTATGTAGCAGTATGGGATGAGAACAAAAATGGGTTCGAAACTGGATCTACAGAAGTATGTTTTCCAACATTTCATTATGCCATTTTAACAGCACAAACATCTTCATAGCATCTAAAAGAAGCCAACTGATGACAATTGGTCCAAACTCTAACTCATAAAACGTAAAGGAAAAAAATCAGTACTGTAGTTTTGGACTAAAAGATCCGTGACAGCCGTCATAACTCAAAACTAAGGGGCTTCTTCAGCAGCAGCATTCTCTTTCTCGATTTTCTGCACAGAAACAAGACAATCTCAGTTAGGGAGTAGCGACTACAACAAAATTACACATATAGACGACGAAAACATTAAAGGTCGACGCTATTACCCGCTGGATACCAGAACATCAGTCTAACTGAATTGTTACTACAAATGCATGAGGAAAAGACTACTAACAGATATAAGTAGCATCTTAAGCTTAAGCACTTGAACACAACTCCCCAAAACCAATTCTTCGAAGGCCTCACTGCATCTCTAATCAAAAAGATTTCTACATGATGGTTCTACAGGCTTGCTAGTAGCTGTTATACTATTCTGTTGAAGGACATCAGGAAAGTACTCTTAACACCATTTACACTCCAGGCATATAAAATGGACGGCATATCCTCAATTTGTATAGCCTTTCCCATCATCTGGTTGAAGGATTCATAGCGAAAATATCCGATCATCTATCAAAGTAGGAGATCGATAAACTTGATCAAGTAGATACATTTCGGGTTCCCAATCTTCACAAAAGCTCTTCTACATCAGATAAGCTGAGGTTCATCCTCTTAAGTGAACCCTATTAAGCATTAAGCCACTCCATCCTCACACATAAAAAGCCATCAGGGACTCCACCAACAACACCATACGCTAAGTACATACGTAAACTCGCAACGAAAAAATTAGCAATTATGTCACCTCTATCCATCTTATAAGCAAGAAATGCGTAAGATATTAGTAGAAATTATTCCAAGTGGTCTAGACTTTGTTCAAATCCAACAGTGAAATTATACACAGGATTAAGTAAGTTGACGCAAAATCAGAGAGTTTTAAAAATTAATAACAATTCAAAGCAATCAACGAAACCCTAGCTGGATGGAGGGGTTGGGTTACCGATTGAGCGTTGTGCCAAGCGATGCCTTTGTAGACGTTAGCAGAGAAAGTGACGGTGAGGAAGATGGTGGTGACGCCCAGCCCCGCCGTGAACGCCTTGAATGCCCAGTCGCCGGCTTTACTCACTATCCCCATCGCCGCCGTCGTTCTCTTTCTCTCCGAGCTTTTGCTATTGTCGCTCGTCTATCTGGATCCTATTCTTTCAAGTCTACAAGCTTTGTAGGCCCCTTTTTTCACTCTCTTATCAACTAAAGCTTATAAATAAGTTAGTTGTACGTGACATTCGGTTTTTAATTAGCGTTCACCATTAATGTTACATGTGATAGTTTTGCTGTCAAGAGCAAATCATTCATGTATTGAGACTATTTATCAAAAATCAGACATTCGAATAAGAGTAAAATGAGAAAAGAGACGTGCTTTTCACTTTAGCTCAAAAATTATGTTCTGAAGATTAATGAACATTTGGAGGCAACAATTGTCATCAGTTCTGTTGTTAAATTTTTGGATCATTGAATAAGTCTGCTTGAATTCAAATAGACAACGAACATTCTGAATGGAAAATTGCAATTTCACCATTTACTAATATACTGCATGTGGTGGACAACAATGCCAACAATGCCATATATCGTTTTACAAACCTCATCAGAATGAAAAGAGGGCAGGAATATAACAATGACTTCGAATTATATGTTGAAGTAATATAATGTCTATATGTCACTGACTCAGGGATCTACAGTTCTTCCTCAGCAATGGATGTGTCAAACTTCCTCAGTATGGATGTGTCAAACTTTTTGTGACCCGAAGACGTGATCGGAATCTTTAAAGCAGATGCAGTGCATCTGGCTTTCTTTTTCTTCTTCAGCTTGCCATTTCTGTGCAAAGTCCATCCAGTTCTCTATTGCCGCCACTTCTTCTCTGACAAAGATATTAGCTGTGCAAGAGAAAAGGCAGAGAGTATCAGCAAGTATCATTCTGCATTTCTCATCCCAAACCAAAAGTAAAGTATTCAAAGATCTCCAAAGACCAACTGTCGAACAATCAAGTCAATCATGAACTAGAGAAAGCTTCAGGCTACTCAAACAGTCAGCTTTGAGGAAAGCTGAATAGAAACAAGGTGAAAGCAAGATAGACAACCTAACAGGTGAAAAAAGAGAGTGGATTACTAAATAATCAAAGTCAACATCCCTCCGACTCTGAGGTTTCTTAAAGTTCAGTGAAGCCACCAAACAGGACAGGATAGTGTAATTCGCTAAAACTGATCTTTCAGTATCCAGCAACATAATGGAAATATAAAAGGAGTTTCCACATGGTCATTGGTCATCTATTAATGGAAATACAGAATTCATCTTGGTGAAAATTCTAAATCTTGGTATATGACATCTCTTTATTAGTTGCACATATGCAAAAGATGACACAGACACAAATACATGAAAAGAGACATACATGACGGCAAGTAAACATCAATATGATCTATACCCACCTGACGAGCAACCTGTGCTAGTCGTCGACTTTCCCGAGATGATTCATTCAACAAGCTCGACTTCTGAGGGTACAGAAGTCCATTTTGTTCCTCTGTTGCCTTACTTTCTAAATTGTCATTGTCTAGAAGTGACTTGCTTTCTAGGCTTCTCAATGCCTCCTTGCGCTTTCTGCAGAATGTATATTTGAGTAAGTTATTGTTTGCAGGTCGACTAGCAGCCCCATCATCAAAATCAGATGTTTTCGCATTGGACATATCTATTGGTTTATTATCAACCTCAACATCTGCTTTACAAGCCAGAACCTCTGAACTTAGTGCAGATGAAGATTCTTGCCCAATAAATTTGGATTCTTCAGTGACCATCTTTTGAGTCTTATCATTGCTGGTTGCCTTCTGAACAGTAGAAGCTGATCTAACAAACTCTACATCATTTACAGTAACATTGGCACATCCTGATTGTGTACTCTTTTCTTTTGTGTCTGAGAGTAACATTCCGGTCAAAGGGGATGCTGTGACATTGCAAATTTCATCTTGAGACTTAGTGGAAGCATTCTCTGTGAGCACGCTGTTATTGACCAAGGAAGCAGAAATTCTGGAGCATGAGAGATCAGATACTTGGCGCAATTCCTTGGACAGATGAGGAAGATACCTGGGTGAGGGAGGTTTGCTTCTCCTACATCTAGTTGCTCTTTTTCTCTTCTTTTGAAAGGATTTAAAGGCAGGTGCTTGAATACAGCTACCATCTTCCAGTAGTTCATCTGAGTTCTTCTCTACCCCATGCGTTTTGTCAACCACTGGTTTAGGCGTTTTACACAACCTTTTACCTTCATCATCTCCTGTAATAAATGTTGCATTTTTTGCATCATCAGCTAATCCAGAAAGAGACAACTTCTCATCCAATAGGTTCCTTTCAAATGCACGAATTCTCTGGGTACATCCATTTCTCAAGAGTTCAGGCTCTTTCCTTCTCATTATGATCGAGGCAAAATCAGGATTTTGAATATAGTAATGATCCCTAGAAGTACCATTCCCACTGTCATACCTGTTTCCCTCATATGACCCATTCAAAATTGAGTTCTTTTCATAAGCCGCAGAAACATCTAGCTGCGAACTCAATTGAGGTAATATCAACGCTGGAGCAGCAATATGATCCTCTATATCTATATCTTTCCCATCAATAGGCTGTGCTTGATTGTTTATAGCCTTCTCCAATTGAGCCTGCACTTCACTCAACTCCTCCCTAAGGTCTTTCACTATATCCTCGGCTTCCTGGAGCTGCGCTTCAAGTTCGTCAATCTTTCTTTGTTGGCTAAAGGACATTGTCTTTGCTTCACCAGCCTGAACATATGGCAAAATCAGTCAGCACTTGGGTTATCTCATCGAAGAAGTAACAAAGAAAGAAGAAGACAAAGACAGAAGAAACCAGTGCTGATTTGTACGCGAAATTATCAGACTCAGAGCACCTCGCTATGTTTCTTATATTCTACCACTCAAAGAAGGATCAACCACCACTTATATAACAACTAAAATATTGTTTGAATTGGTACTACCGAAACTTCATACATATAGTACAGATTTCAATAACAATCAAATGGAAATGGATAAAGAGTTAGCAGTGGAAATGCCAAGACAAACGAAACACTGGCTGAAGTGCAGGCAATAACCGTTCATATGAAAACAAACAACTTTGACAAGAAATTCCATCCTTCACATAAAACAAGAAATGCCCAACAACACAGGTCGAGAAAACACCACAACTTGAACCGAACAACAATCGGCATCACAAAAAACACAACTTTAACCAAACAACAATTGGCAACACAAAAAAAAATCACAACTTTAATCCCAACTGCACATCCACATTACCATCCAAATCAAAATCAAACAACGCATAGCGAAAAACGACCATCCAGACAACCTCATTGGAAACAAAACACTATACCTGAGAATCCAACATTTGTTTGAGCCTAAGAAGCATCCGAAAGGCCTCGTCTTTAGCCGAAAAGAGCTCTCTTTGATACCGGAGAGCTCTCTTCTCCGACATCAAAATGCGCGCCGCCGCCTCCTTCGCCGTGTTGAGGATTATGTCGGCGTACGCCTTCTTCAACGCCGTCAATTTCTGAGACAGACAACATCGAAACAAAAACCCACAAAATCAAACACAATTCCACACACCAAACCAAACACGCACAAGATCAAAATCAAAACTTCAACACCAAAACAAAAAAGTAGTTGATGGAGTTAGTTGGTGGTCGGAGCTTTGATTCAGGAGAGTGGCAGAGTTGAAATTAGTACCTCGGACTCGTCCATTTTCAAACCGAAGTCGTTGCTGAGTGGAGAAGGCGTTGAAGCAGAAGAAACACGGAGGTTTTTCTGTTCCTCCCTTCACTTCGCAGTAGCTGTCTGTTAGGAACTGAATGTCAAGTCCATGTTACCGATCTACCCTCGTTACGTTCCTGAAATTGCGCTTTTGCCACGTCCGCTGACGGGCCGCGGACTCTGTGCGGTTATTCAGTTTGTGCCGTTTCGGAGGTTTGTGGGTATCGCGCCAACGAGTGCGGCCCCCACTTATGATGATGTGGCCGGCTAGTAAACGTGAACGTGGCAGTTGCGGACGTGGCTAAAAGTGCATGCATTGGGCTTGGAGGGCGGCCGAGATTGTGGTGGGCCCAAATCTTCACGGAAATGAAAAAAGTCCGCTTGAGATGGCTTGTGTAAATTCAAAATCGCATTAGGAGAGTTGGTCCACCCGGGCTTGAAGAGATTGTTCGAGTTAAGATACCAGTTTGAGTAGTTTTGTTTTTAGAGCCAAGTCCGAGCCTAATTCCCTTTAATAATTAGGTCGTAGAAAAGTCGATTAAGTTTCCATTCCCTCATTCATTACGAGGTTTTTATGAGGCTCTTGGGCATACTTTCGAAAGTTTCTATGCTCTTTTGATTGTTAAGAAATCACATAGTAGTCATTCTCAAAAAAAGAAAAAAAAGAAATCACATAGTAGATGCTTCTCATTTATTTGAAAACATCTTTGATGAGGCAAGAAATACTTAAAAGGTGTTTCCTTCAAACGGAGACGAACCTTTTCATTCTTCAATTCAATATCAATAATATGCCGGCTATATTTCAAAATCGGTTAGCGCCAATAATTTGGGCCATCTGATACCGGCCCATATGATCCTTCAAATTGGATCCGGCCCACAACTCTACCCGCCTTCTTTCTATCCACAACCCCTTCCACGTGTCCCTCCTTCATGCTCAGTCTCTCCCACCAGCTCTTGAGCTATCTCTGTAAAATTCCCGGAGAAAAAATCACCAATTAATTCTCCTCACCAATCCAATTCGCTCCAGGAAAGCTCATGCGAGCTAAAATACCACTATGACCCTCTCCCCCACTCTCTCCGTTTCCACGTCCGCCCCCTTCCCCGCCGCCCTCATCCCCAACCCAAACCCTAAATTTCTCTCCGTCCACCGGAAATTCCCATCCAACCACCGCAACCTCCTCTCCGGCGACCGAAATCTGACGTCATTCTCCGTCAAAGCCAAGCCCAAGGACCTCATCCTCGGCAACCCGTCGGTGACGGTGGAGAAAGGCAAGTACAGCTACGACGTCGAGACCCTGATCAACAAGCTCAGCAGCCTCCCGCCACGCGGCAGCATCGCGCGGTGCCTGGACATCTTCAAGAACAAGCTCTCCCTAAACGACTTCGCTTTGGTGTTCAAGGAGTTCGCCGCGCGCGGCGACTGGCAGCGGTCGCTCCGGCTCTTCAAGTACATGCAGCGGCAGGTGTGGTGCAAGCCTAGCGAGCACATCTACACCATCATGATCAGCCTGCTGGGCCGCGAGGGCCTTTTGGACAAGTGCGCAGAGGTGTTCGACGAAATGCCGGCCCAAGGAGTGATCCGCACCGTTTTCAGCTACACCGCGTTGATCAACGCCTACGGGCGAAACGGTCAGTACGAAATGTCGCTTCAGTTGTTGGATTTGATGAAGAAAGATAGGGTTTCGCCGAATATTTTGACGTATAATACGGTGATTAATGCTTGTGCTAGGGGTGGGTTGGATTGGGAAGGGTTGTTGGGGTTGTTTGCCGAAATGCGGCATGAGGGGATACAGCCTGACCTTGTTACTTATAATACATTGCTTAGTGCTTGTGCCGGTAGAGGGTTAGGGGACGAGGCGGAAATGGTGTTTAGGACGATGAATGAGGGTGGCATTGTGCCGGATATAACTACTTATCGGTATTTGGTTGAGACTTTTGGGAAATTGGATAAGCTGGAGAAGGTTTCGGAGTTGCTCAAGGAGATGGAGTCGGGTGGGATTTTGCCGGATATTACTTCGTATAATGTGTTGTTGGAGGCGTATGCGCGATTGGGGAAGATTAAGGAGTCGATGGGTGTGTTTAGGCAGATGCAGGCGGCGGGGTGTATGGCGAATGCGGCTACATATAGCATTTTGTTGAATTTGTATGGGAGGAATGGGAGGTATGATGATGTGAGGGAGCTTTTCCTTGAGATGAAAGTGAGCAATACGGAGCCAGATGCGGCTACGTATAACATTCTCATACAGGTGTTTGGGGAAGGTGGGTACTTTAAAGAGGTGGTGACTTTGTTTCATGATATGGTGGAGGAGAATGTTGACCCGGATATGGAGACGTATGAAGGGTTGATATATGCTTGTGGAAAGGGAGGGCTCCATGAGGATGCCAAGAACATTTTACTTCACATGAACGAGAAAGGTATAGTGCCTAGTTCCAAGGCTTATACAGGGGTTATCGAAGCATATGGGCAGGCAGCATTATATGACGAAGCTCTTGTTGCCTTCAACACAATGAATGAAGTGGGAAGCAAGCCATCTGTGGAAAGCTACAACTCGCTGATATATGCATTTGCAAGAGGCGGACTGTACAGAGAGACTGAAGCAGTCGCGTCAATAATGGATGAGGCTGGTGTTGCAAGGAATGTCCATACATTCAATGGTATGATTGAAGCTTTTAGGCAGGGAGGCCAGTTTGAAGAAGCTATAAAGACATACGTTGAGATGGAAAAGAGAAGATGTGACCCTGATGAGCAGACCCTTGAAGCAGTTTTAAGCGTTTACTGTGTTGCAGGTCTTGTTGAGGAGTGTGAGGAGCACTTCCAAGAGATAAAAGGCTCTGGAATATTACCCAGTGTGATGTGCTATTGCATGATGCTTGCTGTATATGCAAGGAGTGACAGGTCAGGATTCACTCATTCTATCTTCTTTTTATTCTTAAACTTGTTTAAGGTGAAGGAGCAATTTTTAAGCTTATAGTTCCACTTAAACTATTTAAAATCAGTTGTTTGTGTGAATGATAGGAGTACATAAGATATGAATTCGCTAAAAGTATTAGGTGAGTAAAAGATAAAGCCCAATTCTATCGTTTCTAACTCTGCTAGATCATTTCTTTATAATGTGTATGGTGCAATTGGCAGTGGGAGTCAGTTAGCGATTAGAAAAGCTAGTATCTTTAGAACTTTGGAAAACTGATGTTATTTTAGTACTTCATTATAGCCTTCAGCAATCAGTCACCACTGTGAACTTTCAATCAAGGCTGCTTTTATTGCTCTTGAAAGGTTGCATGAATGTCATTGGTGCATGGAATTTTGAAAGGGTTCCAGGAACAAAGTTATTATAACTCTTTTCTTGTGATTAATCTTACCTTTAAGGTTCCTTGCTTTCAGGTGGGATGATGCCTATGATTTGCTGAATGAGATGGCCACTAGTAGAGTGTCAAATATTCATCAAGTGATTGGGCAGATGATAAAGGGAGATTATGATGAAGGCTCTAACTGGCAAATGGTACAGTATGTTTTTGACAAACTAAAATCTGAAGGATGCGGGCTGGGAATGAGATTCTATAACACCCTACTAGAAGCACTTTGGTGGCTGGGTCAGAAACAAAGAGCTGTACGAGTTCTCAATGAAGCAACACAGAGGGGGCTTTTCCCTGAACTATTCCGTAAAAATAAGCTTGTGGCGTCTGTTGATGTGCACAGGTATATGGGCAGATTGCCGGCTTCAAAATACATTCTCTTCCACAAGTTCTTTTGAATTCTGATGTCGACCATTTTGCAGGATGTGGCAAGGTGGTGCATATACAGCAATGTCAGTTTGGCTAGACAATATGTATGAGAGTTTCCTGATTGGCGAGGATCTACCCCATATTGCAACTGTCGTTGTAGTGTAAGCTGCTCTTTCCTTTCTACAATTTCTTTTCTGAAGGCTACTTGATATAATAATTCTTTATGCTCTAGGTAGGTTACGGATCTAATGGTGATAAAGTGATTTTCATGAACCTTCCCAGAACCTAAAATCTCAAGAATTAATTTCTTAATCAGTTATGTGTCATTTAGTTCTAGGTTTGCATCGCTGTTTGAGTGTTTTCCAATTTCTTATAAAATCTTTTGAGAAAAATTCCTCAGTTTGCCATGTTGTCCTATTTCTGAAACACCATACAGTTTGACTTTAACATAACAAGCATGAGAAAGAGAACTAAAATATATTAGAATCTGTACATGAGCAAGGCTGAACTTGTCTTCTGTCAGCCAATATAGGCTATTCTTGATCTTTGCATGCCAGTACTGATGGATGGCATACAGTCCATGTAGAATAATGGGTTGCATTTGCATAGATACTGCTGTTTAGACATTTGCATTTGTATTTGCACATTTCTTGTTTCTTACTGTTAGTGATGATGTCTTTTTCTTCCTCAGACGAGGGAAGATGGAGAAAAGCTCAATAATACAAGATTTGCCGATTACAAAGGCTGCATATACATTTCTGCAGGACAATATGCCTGCATCCTTTTCTTTCCCAAAATGGAACAATGGTCGAATCCTTTGCCAGCGCCCTCAACTTAAGAGGATCCTATCAAGCATCGAACCATCTGCAGATGGGTCTGAAAGAAATAGCATCGTTTCGTTAAGTAATTTGCCATTTCCTCCCCAGGGAACAAGAACATCCACCAGTGGTATCAATAGTGAACGGTATCACGATGCCAGTTCCGTTGAAAGAATTAGGACTAGAACAGAGCTTTTGACAAGCACAGTGTAGACTAGATATACTTACCACTCACTAGGGTTTTGCAAAATTTTCCGTCTTTCCAGTTCAGTAGAAGAATGGAAATGCTTCAGGACCGATTCAGTGCCACGTTCTTTCTAGTTTGAGAAGAAGTCATTCTGGCTGGTCCTTGGATTGCCTGTGGAAGACCTCCACGAGCCAGGATTGTGATTTTGTAGCTGTAGGTTGTTCTTTTTTCATTTTTGTAAATGCACTAGAATTTGGCGTCTAAATCTTTCGAGGAAAGTTAAACTGACTGTTCTAGTTCACAATGCAATGACCTTCTTGCATATATGGATTGCAATCATAGTCTTAAAAAAGATGGTTATGCTTGGAACTAAAGTCATCTAAATCCCAAAATTTGGAATCGCACTCCATCGAAATCGACATCAATTTCTGGGAAATTGAAACAAATTCTACAGATCAACTTACCAAAACTTACACGTAAAAGAAAGAGTGAAAATTATGATATTGTGGTTTTTCAATTTGAATTCATGTAGTCTTATCAATCTTGCATTGCCAACATGTTTATAGTCAGCTTATATGTTTTCAAAAGCAATATTTCGCTTTTGGGTTAGAGGCTTTTTGATACATCAGTTTCTTATCATAAGTTTCTTTGAGACTAAGAAATTAACACAGTTGTGGCAATAGATACCGAGGATTCTACCCAGAGAGAAGAAAAAGCTACCAAAACAAAAGAGGGACATTGCCATATTCATGATGTGATGCGAACAAGGAAAGCAAAAGCTTATTTAACCACGCACATCTCAAAGCCATAAAGTCAAATCCATAGCCACGTACACACATTTTCTTCCGTTGCAAGTGCTTCCTTTGATGCACTACGCCAAAAAGGCCATTACACGACACAAAAACAACGACAGTTATAGAAGACCCCGTCGTCTAATTGAAAACTCGAAATAAGACGACAGAAATTTGTTAAATCTGTCGTCTTATGTTTCAACATATGCAATAGGACGACAGTTTTAGTTAAAAGCTGTCGTGTGATAAAATAGAAAACAAAACACACAATACCCTCCGTATCCCTCTTTCAACATCAGAACCCGATATTTTCTCTTTCTCTCCCGCATCTCTTTCCCTATCCTTCATTTTTCTCACAACGTTCACAGCCTCCTCTTCGACGCCTCCTCTCCATCTCACCTTCAACCTTCGCCAGCCTCCTCTTCGAATCCTCTCTCTTGATATTTTGACCATAGCCACTACCTCGAGAACTCTTCCGATTCATTATTCCTCTTTCCTAACCCTAATTTCTTTATTTTGAATTTGGATTTGGGCAAACCAAATTTGATTTTGGGATATGTCGATTTGTCAGATTTGGTAGCTTACTCGATACTCTGTTATCAGCGGGCTTTGCGCGTCTTCACGGTGAGGTCGCAGCTGAAGAGGGTGAGTGGATCTCGTTCGAGATCTGTCGGAAAATGGGGTCGGTGAGCTTGACTTCAATATTGGCCAGCGGCTGTCGATGGCGGAAGCGAAATAGTCAACGTCGAGTCCGCTGACCCAAGCTGACTCTGAAGACGCCCCCAAGTCTCCGCCGAAATCCCCAAGCGATGGCGACAAATGTCGGAATGATGGACGGAGCTTACTTCGTCGGCCGAGCCGAGATCTTGGCCTGGATCAACTCCACCCTCCATCTCAGTCTCACCAAAGTCGAAGAGGTTTGATATTTCTCCACAATCCCAATTTCCAAACCCTAACTGTTTGTTTTTTACCATTTCGAATTGCTTTTAGGTTTTTCGGTCGATTAACTCCGATCTGTGCTCTGTTCAGGCGTGTTCCGGCACGGTTCACTGCCATCTCATGGACGTGGTTCATCAGGGGATGATTAAGAATTACAAGGTTCTTCAGGACGTTTTCAACAAACTCAAAATCACCAAGGTCTGATTTTTGTTTACGCTTATTGGTTTTTGTAATTTGTTCAATTTATGTTTTGGGATTTAATTTTGGATCAAAAAATTTCATGAGTTTCTGTAATTAAACTCATGTGAATGTCTTTTGGGTGATTAGCACATTGAGGTGAGCAAGCTTGTGAAGGGAAGGCCGCTTGATAACTTGGAGTTCATGCAGTGGATGAAGCGGTACTGTGATTCCGTCAACGGGGGCAGTATGAGCAAGTAAGTTCTAGGATTAATTTCTGTTTTTGTTTTGGATTTTACATTCACTTCTTAACTGAAGGTTGTACTATCAGTGGATCTCTGAAGCTGTTTGATTTTTGCATTTTGGTGTCGTTTGGATTTCCAAGTGTTTGTAATTGCTTTTTACAATTCTGAATATGTTTCAATCGATGTTGGATTTTCCTTCATGCTTTGATCCAATTGTCCGCATCCTGTGGAGTCGAATTCTAAATTGAACAATTTTTAGTTATGCACTCTCATTTTGCCTTCTGTTTGGAGCACCTTTATGTTGGATTAGTAACAGAATAGTTAACTCAATAAGCATTAGTATCTCTGTCACAACTTGATTCACACTGCTTTCTGAAGTTCCTTTGGTCATCTGATTATTTTGTACATGGGTTTAGTGGTTTGTATGAGAGATATCGCTTAAGGCATCACTCATTAGCTTACCTATTTTGTAATCTTTTTAGGTAGGAAGGAAGATGTGGCTTACCAACCAACTTTGATTCTATATAAGGTTATTAATGTGCTACCTGTTTTTCAGTGATTCTACTTATTTTGTAATCTTTGTATAAGGTTATTAATGTGCTAATGTGCTCTATCTTTGTATAAGGTTATTCTTCATGAAGCAAGTATCCCACCATGACTTGAAGTTGGAAAACACTTTGCTAGATGGAAGTCCAGCTCCCCATTTGAAAATTTAAGATTTTGGGTACTAAGGTAATTCATTTTTCTCTTTCTTCCTTATTCGGTGCATGATTTTGTGTTCATATCCTTAATTAAAGTAAAGGGAATTCAAAGCCAACTTGAAATGAACTCCTAATCTGGACTTTTGTTAAGAAGATTCTTGCATATACGTTGCCACCAATTTAGACTTAATATACGAGGTTGGTCTGACTTGAGACACATGGTTTTGTGTTAGAGACTTCACATATATTGTGATTATGAAGTGCTTAATAATATTCCATGGTGAGAGGGAGAAGTGTGGGAGGCAAACACCTAATTGAGTATTGATTGTCGTCTGGTTGAGTATGTTGTTTTATCTATAGTAGTTCGTGGTTTTGAAATCAGGAGAAAGTTTGAAGCTACCTGGAATGTCAATTGAAAAGAATTGCTTGGACATCTCTGCTTCACGTGTTCAGGTATCACTTTAGTACCCAAATGATAAGTGAAAGCCTGAGTTTAGGTATCAATATGCTCTAGCCTAGTTTTCATAAATTTAATCCATTGTCCATTGTGAAGCATTGCTGAGAAGCCATATTGGAATTGTGGTTATTCAAGTTATAATTCTCATAGGAAGGAAGCAGGTAATTGTATATTAGTTTTTTCTTTATAGTTGTGTTGTTATGCTTGCTGTCTGGTATGTGGCTTTTTTGTCAAAATTTGACAATTTAGTATGTTCCCAATTTACTTATCCTTCTATTACTTATCCTTCAAAATTTGACAATTTAGTATGTTCCCAATTTACAATTGTGCGTTTGCTGTTCCAAAATGTAGGTCCTGGCTGAGAGGGTAAAACCTACAATCCATTGCTTTTAACTTTGTCTAGTAATATGGTCTAGTAATATGATTAGTTTAATGGGTCTTCTGATTATTGGTTTTCAGGCAAGACTGTGAGCTTCAGAGATTCAGAGATTGGTCACTCCCTTGACCCTGCAGAGGAAGAGGACAAGAATTGCAGACAAAAAAAGAGGGTTGCAAAGGCCAAGGCAGAGGCTGTTGAGTACCAGAAACTCCTGGCCTCCTGATTGAAGGAACAAAGAGACCGACGAAGCGAGAACGTGGCCAAGAAGAGATCCAGGTTGTTTGCTGCTTTAAAGCCATCTATTGCAGCATAGATAATGCTCAAATCTCTGAATTTTGCTTGAAAGTTAGAAGATGATTGCCATCTATAGGCAAGTTTTGGTACTGTCATTGAATTAAATGCAGCTTATATGGTGGTTTATGTAATGACAATGTTATGGTATTGTAATTCATATATTTTGGTTGAATGAAATGGACTATTCGTACATGTTTTAGACTAGGAATGTGCATATTTGGTTTTTGGATAACAAATGTGCAAAAAGTCTTTGGATTAGGATTTTTACGACATATGAATACAAAAACTGTCGTTAAAAATCTATAATAACGACAGAAAAAGCTAATTCTGTCGTAATTTGACAATCTTCAACGACATAAATGTACAGAATATGTCGTTGATATAGCTTTAACACGACAGATATGTGCTAAAACTGTCGTTAAAAATCTATAACGACGACGGAAAAAAACTAATTATGTCGTTATATGTACTACATTTAACGACGGTTTTAATAAATATCCGTCGTCTAATATACTATATAACGACGGAGAAACTCCGTCGTGGTATGACGTTCAATAGACGTCAGCCTACAAGACGACGGTTTTTTTACCCTCTAAGACGACGGATTTTCTCCGTCGTCTTAGGGCTTTTTTGGCGTAGTGATGGGATCTATCTCTTGGTGGCTTTTGACCTAACTTTCCTTTTCTCATTCACAAGGACTAGTAGTGTAGGGCGAGGCTTCAAACTTGAATGGTACAACATGTTACCCAATAATAAAATGAGTTCAATCCCTACACCCTACTTCTCTCAAAGAAAATGTTAAAACCCTACACTCTACTGAACACAATAATAAGTACTATAAAGATGATACTCCTTACTATAAGTACCAGGACAAACACATACAGCTAGATAAGGAGGGCAGTGGGCACTATTTAAGCGTATTTGTGGAATCAAAGTTTTTTCATTAAAAAAAAGGCCAAGAAGATAGAGTGCAAAAGGACATGGTGGAGGAGACCCAACAACAAAACCTTATCTTGACGCTAGCTAGCTAGCCAGCAAGCTGCATTTGCACAAGAGGAAAACTACTACCCCACCATGAAAGTGAGCTTATAGATATAAAACGTGCACGAGAGCTTAAGGGATAACGAAAACAAATCTGGCCTCTTTTTTTCAGTGGACAGAAACGAATATGCGAAGTCGACGGCTCATAGAGCATCTTCAAATTATATGTAACTAAAATCCATCCAAAAATCCAAAAATATATACATAAATCATAGATTGATATCTACTATAACCTTAAAGATTAGCATTGAGCTGGTTTTTGTCACTAACTAATTGCAATTTTGCAAGTTAATTAATACGTGGTAAGTGGTGTGTGGGGTGTCATTTTGGTTTAACTTCGGAAAGGCTATTAAAAAATAGACTCTTTAAAATGAGTAATGATTGTTTAATATTATACTTTATTCATGTTATATATATGTCGTAATAGATGTCATTACTTATAAATATATAGATATACTGTAGACTCAAAAAGTTTGGTAGTAACAAAATACCTTTTACATAACACATGACATTTCTATTATGTTAGAAAAAAATTCCAGAATTCAAAACTCCACAACTTTTTGGTATAAAAAAAGGTAATGTTTAGGTAAAAGTCTATTCTACACTAGTTTGGGCTTTGGATGAGTTAATTATTGGTTAACACGCTGGTTTGGTTTCACTAAATAAATTGGGTTTGACTGGATGGATAAAGAAAGGGATATCATATAATAATTTGTCAAGAAATGACATAACCATGTGCGATGCTCTGCAATTTGATTCTAGAGAGATAGCATGAATTGGTGGTTGAGTGGGGCCCATAACACATGAAGTAAGTTTTTTATTCCCTTTTTAACTCTTCCTATTTGATCTGTTCATTTTTAGCTTTTGCTATATTTTATTGCTATGGTAACTCAAATAGCACATAAGGATTTGGATCATGCATAATTCCAATGAAACAGGGAAGCTTGGTGTACAAATTTGGCACCAATAGCAACATTTGGTTGTCATATTCGCTTATCTAGCATGAATCAGAACAATTATCGTACTGAGTGTGAAATTTATTCTCATTTATAATGTTATTGTATATTTTAAATCATCTTGATTTTAGTTATTTGCGTAATTTTGACTTTTCTTTCCTCGTAAAAAAAATATTGAAAGTGCTAGTGATTATCAGCTAGATTCTAGACTCCAAAACTGAATTGATGGCTTCTAGAGCAACATTTGGCTGCACAACCATGCTCATGTTTCATGTGTTGGTTTTTGTCCTTGCTTGTTGGAGTAGGTTTGGTGTATAGGGAAAAGCAATCATTCTTAACATAACTAGTCAGTTTGTATGTAGTACCTAATCACTACGTTTTTAGGTGATAATCAATAAAACTATATCCATAACCGAATTTAAAGCTTAATGAGCAGATCAATAAACCTACATTCATAACCTGTACCCCACAAATCATGCTTATGTTTCATGTGTTAGTTTTGTTCCTTTCTTTCTTTGTTGGAATACTTCTAGAACTATTGTTCATATTCTTACCAAACTACAACAAAATTTCGTTTCGTCGAATGATCCTCATAAAAATCCAATCAATAATTCTTGCATTTTAATCTCGATATGAGCATAACCAAGTTGATTGGAATTTTGACTTCTTAATATACATTGAAGATATTTTGCTCAACAGGAACAAAATCCATCCAGTTGTAATATGGATGGAGAGAGAAGATAGGATATGATTTAACAGACAGAATAAAACAGGAAATGGTAAAAAAGTACAACCAACACGTGTCAAACGCAGACTACCAAAGCGCGAAACTTTACAGCCTTTAACAGCCGTCTGTTTTCACGATCCACAGGGATTCACCCCATTCATGTCCCATCCTACAAAATCCTCAATATATATATATAAACCCACCCCATCTCCGATCTCCATCTTTTTTCCATTTTATTATATTTCGCTCCTTTTTTTACCTCGTCTCCGAATCGTACGGCTTCAGATCCGTCGTCGTCGCCGAAGACCGCAGAGAGAAGACTAAAACTACACGTCGTTTGAAGATGTCATCCGGCGGCACTTGCTCCACCGTCGAGCCCGCCGGCGCCGGCGAGATCATGCTCTTCGGCGTCCGCGTGATCGTCGACTCCATGAGGAAGAGCGTCAGTCTGAACAATCTCTCCCAGTACGAACAGCCTCACGACGGCAACATCAACATCAACAACAACAACAACAACAACAACAGCGCCGCCGTTAAGGATGACGTGGCCGCCGCCGGTTACGCCTCCGAGAACGACGCCGTTCACAACTCCGTCGTCAATCGCGAGCGCGAGCGGAAGCGAGGTCAGTTTTTTTTTTCCTGTATGTTTAATCTCCGATCATTCAATTTGGTAAAAAAAAAGCGAATTTGGTGATGATTTTGCTCGTCGTTGATAAAAATCCGATCTTTAATATAGTGAAATGTTAATTTGCATGAAAGAGCTAATTATTTTGTTCTGTGTTGATTATCATATTCATGATTATTGATCAAAATTGAAATTAGTTCATTTTGGACGGTATTTGATCAAATTAGTTAGTTTTTGGATCAAATTTGTGTTTTTGTTTTAACATTTATATTGGACGGTGGTGATCAGGAGTTCCGTGGACGGAGGATGAGCACAAGCTATTCTTGTTGGGATTGCAGAAAGTCGGTAAAGGCGATTGGAGGGGAATTTCTAGAAACTTCGTGAAGACTCGGACTCCAACCCAGGTGGCCAGCCATGCTCAGAAGTACTTCCTCCGCCGGAACAACCACAATCGCCGCCGCCGCAGATCTAGCCTCTTTGACATCACCCCTGATACGGTACGAATTCGATGCCCTGTAATTGCGGAAGAGTTGGATTCAGTTGATGCGTTTTGAGTGTTTTTGTATGGAGATGAAGATATGTGTGTGTGTATGGAAATATATGCAAATTGGGAAATTTTATCCTATCTGGTTTTCTAGGCAATTAGAGTCTAGAGAAAGCATGAGATTAAGATTGTTTACTTGGTGATCTGTTGAAGATATGAATTGCTTTTACATCATTAGGAAGCTCGCGAACAGAAATCGAAATTTGGTGTGTGTTGTTAAAATGTTAGACAGTTAGATTGATGTTTTTCAGTGGATGTCGTAGTTTTGGGTGTCTAATCCGGTTGTTCTTTAACAACCACCGAAAGAGAAAGTGATAAGCTGATCATGATGTATTCTTTTCCTATGTTAGGTCAAGGCAACTCCAATGGATGAAGAGCAAGTACATCATCAAGATAACACATCTCAGTCCCATCTATTGCCACCTCCACCTCCACCACCACCATCTGAGGCTTGTAATCCTAGTGCATTTTCGATGGTGCCAAGTTTCTCAATGGCTGTAGGTCCCACTGTCTCTCCAGTTCCAGTAGAGAATCCAGTGGGAAATCTAACTCTAGGACAAGCAAATCCTGAGAATAATGCTTCGGCGAATTTCGTCCGTCCAATTCCACATCATCCGGTCCCCCATGCCACTGAAATATCTGATCTAAACTTGAACTCGACGGTGGACACGTCGAATCTGACTCTCAACCTCTCCCTGTCGATGGACCCGAGGGAATCGTCATCCAGGCATTCGGCTTTCCAGACAATGTCAAGCTTCGGAAAGCGGGATAACATCATCAGCGTTGCTTGAGAATGTTGGTTTGTGATTTAGGGCAAAAATGGGTTTGATAAATCTCTCTTGTCCAGAGATTTGACCATCTGGTTAGAAGAGAGAAGGCAAGGTAAATTAGGCGACTGAATTTGCTCCTTTTAGTTTGTTGTACAGACCCCGCAAGATAATGTTATCATGTCCTTTTCTTGTTGTTTTTGTGCTATATCTCCTCATCAGATTCTTCTTCTTGTTTCCACTGGCTGTTTTTTTTGGTTAGTAGCTGAAATAACAGAAAATGACAGGTACATTGTTCATTACTGATGTAGGTCCTTTTGGTGGACCTGGTCTGAGCTCACTAGTTTTTTTTCATGTACATTGTTCATTACTGATGTAGGTCCACCTTTTGGTGGTGGACCTGGTCTGAACTCTTTAGTTTTTTTCATAGCTTTATGAGGATAAAAATATCAACGTGGGTTCTGGTGGGGGGAAGCATTTTCTTGATAATGGAGTAGGAGGAATTCAGTTTTGGGAGTTTGGCTGCATTGATAAATGCTGGGATAATTGCTTTTAGAGCCGTTTCTTTTATTCTAGATAGACAAATTTAGTTGTTCGATCGTGGATTGAATCCGGGGTGGCCCTCAATAATGGATGATGGATGGTAGTTGCAGCAGCATTATAATATTGAAACGTGTCTATGACAATGGTAATACCTTATCACAGTGGATAAAGGTACCAGCTTTCTGTGTTTTGTCGACTTTTTTGTCACTAGATTGGGATTTGATTATGCTGCAAAATTGTTGTTTTCATTCCCTACTTTTTGACTAGGATGAGATACCTAAATTAGGATGGCTGAACCTGAGTACTGGGAAGGCAGAACGACGCTAACCAATAGCATAACCCTCTTTTTGAATATAAAAAGAGACTAACAGTGGAGCACGATCGTGGTGTAATTGTAGACGTGTTCACTACAATCAATCAGATTCGACCAATTTGAATCAAAACGTAACTGGAGAAGTCGTTCTTGTTAGTAGTCTTGAAGTCTTGGGTTTTTGCTATAGAGGAAAAATAGTGCTTTATGATGGGCAAAAAATAGTCTTGGGCATATCGAGACTACCCCATAACGACATGAACATGTTACTGCGAAACAACAGGCCCAGAATTTATCTCATTTGATATGTTATATATGGTGGCGCAAGTCAATTAAGGTAAAGCAGATGCACCACAACTGAAAGTAGTCCAATAACAGTGAGACATTATCTTACTCATTGAGAATAGAATACAATGTGCATGAGGGATAATGATGCTCAACCTGTTCTAAGGTCAAAAGCTTAGATGGTTACTTGGAGAATCAGGCGACCCTTTCTAGCAATAGCCTTCAGTTTATACAGACGAAAGCCAAGGGTTAGGCGCCACATAAGTATATCCCTGGAAATGCTCACCCGCTGTTGGTGTAGGCGCTGGTGAGTCGTCCAGAGGCATTGCAGTCCAGCACCGGTCAAAGTTGGCTGTGCAGTCTTTTCCACTCACATCTGGCTTGAACTTTGGGGGCAGTTCTCTGGCCTCCAACTTCTTCCAGTTAATTGATCGAAACCATTTATGACTTTTGATGTTATCACCTCCACTTGGTCCACTGCCTAGCCTTTGTAATGGATCTTTTTGTAGCAACTGCAAAATCAGAGAAAAACCTTCCTTTGTTACTAGCTGACCATTTGAAAAGATTGAAGGTAACATCATAAGGAATACTTACCCCTTTAAGCAGAGAGTGAGCATCGCTGGTGAGAAACGATGGGAGTTTAATTTTCTCTTTGATGATTCTCTCTTGAAGTTTCTTTCTGTTTGCATGGGTAAATGGCGGCTGCAAGAAAGAACCAAAAGAATTCTTGAACTAACAGTCTATTTTCCTGGAGCCTAAAGGCCTTGATAATATAGTTTGGTGAATTGCAATTGTGCGTCCGTTTTTATCAATCTTAATAAGCAACCGAATTGCGATTTCATAGTGTAAGTGTACTGTATTACCTGCCCAGTTAGCATTTCATACAAAAGTATGCCGATGCTCCACCAGTCTGCATCCTTGTTATGGCCTTTAGACAGCAAAATTTCAGGAGCCATGTATTCGGTTGTCCCGCACATTGAGTTTGATCTGCTAGCTTCGTCTATTTCCTTTGCTAGTCCAAAATCAGTCAGCATGACCTGCATCATACAGGCATTAGATTTATGAAAAATAGATCTGCACGAGCAACAGAAAAAGATAATTTGATTCCATGCATGCTCCCACAAACAATTCATCAAGGTGAATGAGCATGGCCATTACATGCCCATCAGAATCCACGAGAACATTTTCAGGTTTAAGGTCCCGATGCACGATCCCGCATTTGTGCAGATGTGAAACAGCAGATACTATCTCAGCAGTATACAACCTTGCCTGATCCTCGCTACTCAAGAAACACCCGAAATACAAAATCAAGATACACTAACATATAAGCACAGTGAGGAGTGAGCACAGGTAGCCAATGATTCAAATACACCTTACCTAAAAAGTCCCTGCCGGTATAAGTGAAAGAAGAGATGCCCTCCATTTATGTAATCCATGATCAAATAAAGCTTTGAGTTGGTCTGCAAAGCCAAGACAAACCACACAACCTTAATATCATGGTAGTGCACAATTGCATTCACAACCTCAAGGCAGGCAACCAAAGCCAATCACAACAATTTCAATAACCCAGTAAAAAAAAGTACCTCCACTGTAGTCAGTAAATCAATTACTGAAATGAACACATTTTTACTGCTCCCAGTGTAGTCAGTAAATCAATTACCAAAGACAAATCACAGCATACTACCAACTCATATTCAATACAAATACCAAAAAGACATGATTTTTACTAGCATTTCAAGTTAATCAATCCAATTAAACACAGTAAATCTCAACCACGCGAAGTAAAAAATCACAACGCTAGAACATACCTGGAAAGAGTAACGGAGCTGAACAATGAAAGGGTGCATAACCTTGGTGAGAATGTCTCTCTCGGCCCTCATGTAATCCACATGGTTCTTCTTTATAATTGTCTCCTTCCTCATCACCTTCATCGCATAAAGCCCATCGCCGCCGTCGCCTCCGCCGCCTTCGCCGCCGTCGATGCACTTCTTTCTCACCTGAAACACCTTCCCGAACGCGCCCTGGCCCACAACTCTGAGAATCTCAAAATCCGCAGGCCCAAATTTCCGAGCAAGCTCGGTTGTTGAATTTCCTATTCCGATTGGGACACGGGGCTCGTCGTCTTCGCTGTGGGAATCGAGCTCGGGTGCGGTGAAACTCGGGGCGAAGCGCGGTGAAGGCCCGACGAAGGAGTGGGACCGGTTGTGGATGACCAGCGGCGGCGGAGGGAGCGACGGTCCGGCGGCGGTGGGGGTGGCTGCGGAGGTGGGGCCGAAGAGGTCGTTAAAGTCGAAGTCTTGGGGCGGAGATGAGGAGGAGGAGGCGGTGGAGGAAGGTGGGATTGTAAGGCTTCCGAGCTTTGCGGCAAGAAGGGAATGAAGGGTTTTCTTCTGAGACGACGACGACACCATTGTTGGTTGTTCTCAGCTTTTACTCGCTCCTTTCTGGTTTTACATGATTGCTTGCTGATTTGCAGAAGAGTTTGGAGATGTTCAGTTTCAGCTGAGTTAAAAAGGAAGGAAGAAGACGTTGACTACTTCAAGATTAGTGGCTGGATGTCGTATTGATTGCTGTAACGCGTCGTTTTATTGTTTTCAAAAAGGGCGAAAGGTCCAGTTGTTGCTCTGCTTGTTTGGGAGTGTGGTCAAGTTGGAAACAATTCAAACTGAATAGACATCAAGATTATAATTGTACACGTTCGAATACTGTGAAAGGTGCATTGAACTTGGAAGTGCTTCATCAAGGATTCTCTAGAAAGCAATCTTCAACCAAAAAGTACTGTTTTAAAGTCCTCCGACAACTTCTGATATGAATAAGTTCGATTTCTATAAATTTTAAACCGTGCCTTTTCGAATTATTCGTCTCAATTTGAAAACAACTTTGATGTCGTGAAGTTCATTACAACATTAAAGGTTTCTCCACTCGTTAGAAATATGGTTACTCCATAAAATCACACTAAAAATGATTTTTTTTTTCAGTAATTAACTAGAACGAGTGGCCAAATAGGGCAAACGACGTAGCTTTGTTCATACGCAATGGAGGAGCATAGATCCTACCCATTGACCAAGACATAAAAACACGCTCAGATCCAACGGCCAACAAAACTCCTCATGCATTTCAACCCCGAACCCTGATTTCTCACTGGGGCGCCAAAAACCCCGTATTTTTATCAAAAAAAAGAAAGAAAAAAAAACAGATAAAAAAGAAACAAATCGAACAAGAGAGAGAGAGAGAGAGAGAGAGGAGAGAGCGAGCTTGGAGAGT
This sequence comes from Spiraea crenata, assembly GCA_033992175.1. Classification (NCBI taxonomy): domain Eukaryota; kingdom Viridiplantae; phylum Streptophyta; class Magnoliopsida; order Rosales; family Rosaceae; genus Spiraea; species Spiraea crenata. The sequence goes on from JAVBHV010000046.1 coordinate 7,131,276, forward strand.
CTGCAGAGAACGAAGAAAGCATGGAGCTGCAGAACACAGTGAAGGAAGCCCTGAACGCACTGTACCATCACCCAGACGACGCCGTTCGGTTGCAGGCCGATCGCTGGCTCCAGGAATTCCAGCGCACGCTCGACGCTTGGCAGGTTAGGTCACTCTTCCACTCCCACTGTCCCTTTTTTTAGATTTGAATCGATTTTGTTTTCAATTTGACCTCTTTTGTTAGTTTCTGATCGATCACTTAAGCTCGCGAGAGCTCGGTTTTCGATTTGTGTTTAGTTTTGCGTTTTGGGTTCGGTGATGAGTTTGAATTGGTTTGTGAAATTGTGGTGAATTTGAATTTGAATTTGGAGGAGTTTAGGATCCCTAGTTTGTTGCATTTGAATGAGTGGAATTGAATTTTAGGGTTTATTTTCTGTAATCTGAGCTGAGTGGGGTGCTACAGGACATGAGTATTACTTATTTTGTTATGTATTTGAGTTTGAATTGAATGTACGAAACGGAAGCTATTTAGCGCTGTAGGTTTCGGGTCTTAATTGTTGAAAATTAACACATCTAGGAAGCTCATCTCGGACGGGTCCGAAATCTAGGTTGATAAGTTCTGCATTCTGTGTTTCCTATCTCCCCATCTATATTGATGTATTGTACTGTAAACTACAGGTTCAAGCGAAACTCCAAATGAAAATCTTTTAAAGATTATGACTTTAAAATCAAAGTAGTTACAACAGGACTTTTTTATCTCTATAGAATGTGTTGAAGATATGTAAACTACGATGTCCCACTTCTAAACCATCCCTATGCTGAATAGTCACATACAATTAGAATATGCACGGAAACACATACAAGTTAGGGCAGCTAGAGATTTTAGTTTTCGTTTTTATGCAGCTAGCAATTGTTTTTGAATCTATGTCCGTAACCTTCTTCTTAATAGAAGATGAATAATATTTTCCAAGATTTTTCATTTTTATGGGTATTCTTTTTCCCTATTGACTAAATTATGTCATTGTACCTTTCGTCACTATTGAGGGTTTGAACATTAATGTCCTTGTTTTCTCTTAGGTTGCTGATAACTTGCTTCATGATGCAACTAGCAATCTAGAGACTTTAATATTTTGTTCTCAGACTCTTCGAAGCAAGGTAATTCTCTTCTCCTTATAGTTACGCCATGAATGTTAAATCACTTTATTATATTCTAGTTCGTAAGATTCTTAAGATCTGATTTTCAAAATGTGTAATTCTTAGTACATTTTATATCTTGTCTAGGTACAACGAGATTTTGAAGAACTACCTTCTGAAGCTTTTCGCCCATTACGTGATTCCTTAAATGTGAGTGAGTTTCCTATATACAATGTCAGTTTGGTGAGAATTGAGTATCCATTCTCAAATTTCGCCTTATTGTCTTTTTAAAGTGCGATGAACTTGCTTAATTTAATCTTTTTCGTTTCGAATACTGAAATTCTTTGTTCATGCATGTTTTGAATGCAGAACTTGTTGAAAAAGTTCCACAAAGGCCCCCCTAAAGTCAGAACTCAGGTATTATCTAGAAGTTTCTTTGACATTCTTTCATGACATTTTATGATCCTAAGGGGATATAATTCTCAGTCATTCGGCTTTGTAGATTAGCATTGGTGTAGCTGCACTGGCTGTACATGTTCCTGCTGAAGATTGGGGGGATGGTGGCATTGTAAAGTGGCTTCGGGATGAGATGAATTTACATCCGGAATACATACCAGGATTTTTGGAATTACTAACAGTTTTGCCTGAGGTATATAGAATTGATGCTCGGTAAATTTATACTTGGAACTGTAGTTGAAACCATGATTGACAAGAATGATTGAAATCTTGCGCATGTAAAATAGAGAAAGAGGTGTGTAAAATTTTAGTCACACTGTATTGGGCAACTTGGCTTCATTGCAGATTCAAAAGGTTTTCTTAGTGCTTCTTTGGAAAAAAAAATGGACTTCTTTTAATAAAATTAAGCAGTCATGAAGTGCTACTTGGTTGGATTCAGCCTCAAAAGGTTTTTATGGTGATTTATTGGTTTCATCATAGTTTTGGGATCCCCCACCACCAACAAAACACATACATGAAGACAGCATGAGCTGAAGCTAACAAATATGGTATCAGAAGAGAATTTTGAAAGGAAGGAAATTGGAAATAATGAATGGCCCTTTCTAAAGCATACTGTTTTTTTTGTGATGATTTCTAAGTTTTTCAGTTGCGTGCTTTTTGGTATTTTCCTTCCTTTAACTCAGCGGAGTTCATTTGGCCAAGCACTGGAGTTCTTTTATTTGTGGTCTTAGGGTCAAGCATGGGCCCAAGTAGTGTATATGTTCTTGAAACTGTAGGTGCATCATTGTTGATGCATGCTTACTTCTTCACTTGTGATTTTTTACTTCTTGGCTTTGCAATCAGGAAGTATTCAATTACAAAATAGCTGCTCGCCCAGAAAGACGCCGCCAATTTGAAAAGGAGCTTACTTCACAAATGGAGGTTGCTTTTAATATCCTGACTGCCTGCTTGAATATTAACGAGCTAAAGGAGCAGGTGATTAGTTATTCATAATTGTCTAAACTTGTTTATTCTGGTGTAGAGATTTTTGGATATTAGAGTGTTTTTTTAATCATTTATAGCTTGTTGGCTTTGCAGGTTCTTGAGGCCTTTGCTTCTTGGCTTCGACTGAAGCACGGGTATGAGCTTTCTCTCACTTTCTCTTAGATACATATCAAATTTTTTATATACCTCAGGGCCTTGATGTTAGTTTCCTATAGGAGTCCTTTCTAGAGGCTGTGTAGTCTAAATATCAACTATGGCCTCACATTGCCACCGAATTGAAAAGGAATACTGGGTTCAAACTGTTATAGAAATTACACCAAACTTAGTGTAATGTGGAGGTTGGAGGTCATTTCCTTGATAAATCACATGCTAGCGTCTTATTGCCTTCGGACAAAGATCTCACTTCCCTATATTTCTGTGATCTGCCATGTGGAGTTTTTCCATTGAGTGTTTGGGATTCATATGGGAAGTGCTTTTTACCTGTGGATCACCAATGGTAAATTTATTGATTGCATCACGTGCTTCTAGTTTTTATGAGAGTCTGTAATATATATAATTGTACAAATCGATTGAGCACTTAGCTTGAGACAAATTCCTTCAAGCTGAGCTATGGATGCATTTAGTTTGATTTTGGTATCAAACATGCATTCTGTTTCCATGCATATGCTTTTGCTATAATTCTGAGAATGGTACATCTGCAGTACATCTTACAAGTTCAGACTGATTTAGTGCTTGTTATGTAAAGGCTATTCTATTCTAGTTATACATTGATGCATTCCATATGTTGCATCTGTGTAAATGTTCTGAATACTTTGATTTAGTTTGTGGGGGTGGATATGGTTCTCCCAACTTACATCTTGTGCAGTCATCTGATTTCTCTCCTTAAGGGAAGCCAAAAGTAAATGATAAAACTCATGATTCAGTTGGAATTTTGTTGGTTTCGTGATCCCTGGGTTCTTTGAGTGCAATTAGTTGGGATTTTCTCCCCTTAATTAGGCCTTTTGAGAGGAAAAAAAGTCTCATGGTATTTAATTGAGCTTATATGGGTTTCAGGATCCCTGGATCTGTGCTTGCATCCCACCCATTGGTGCTTACAGCCCTCTCAAGTTTGAATTCTGAGCTACTTTCAGAGGCATCAGTAAATGGTAAAAGCAAGTTGGATGAACTGATGTTTCTCAGGGAACTGTATTATACTTTTGTATTTTGAGTTTGTTAAGGGATTAAAGAGCTCTGTGGTTTCTGTCATTTCATATTGCTTACACGTCAGTACCTTGTATTGTAAATTATATGCTGTTACTTCATCATTTCTGAATGTCTTCAGGCTGATTTGCTTACTATGTTCCCCGGCTTCATTGTCATTGCAGTTATATCTGAATTGATACACTATACAGCATCTGGAAGCTCTGGTGGGGTAGCTGTGCAGATGCCCTTAATTCAAGTGCTTGTCCCTCACGTAATGAATCTTAAGGCGCAGCTTAGAGATTCTTCAAAGGTATTGCTTGTGTAGAGTTGTATAAGTTTACTTCTTTCTTCTGGGTTGGGGATATTGTATAGTTCCCTAATAGGTAAGTTATGCCGGATTGCTCACGTAAAATGTAGATGCCAGCTCAAATGCTGGTTTGGTCTATTTTGAATTTCTATTGGGGTAGACCATGGATTCCACATAGTGGCCAAAATTTTAGGTGGAAGCGATTAATTCGTTGATGGTTTTTTATTCTTTTGCCGGTCTATATTCTCTGTTTCAGGATGAGGAAGATGTGAAGGCCATTGCCCGGTTATTTGCTGACATGGGTGATTCTTATGTTGAACTTATTGCAACTGGTACAAACATTTAGCTGCTAACTTTCTTTTGAACTAAGTGTTTTGAGATGTGTATGATTGTACATGCGTTATTGAACTGTTTCTGGTAATCTCAGGTTCGGATGAATCAATGCTGATTGTACATGCATTATTGGAAGTTGCTTCTCACCCGGAGTACGATATTGCTTCCATGACTTTCAACTTTTGGCACAGTCTTCAAGTGAACTTGACCAAGTAAGTCAATTTTGGAACTACTGTCTACTTGATTATCTGTAAAATCATATTAAATCGGACAGGTTCAATCTTCCAGGGATTCGTATATTTCTTCTGGTAATGAATCTTCCATTGACACTGAGAGAAATAGAAGGCTGCAAGTGTTTCGTCCAGCTTATGAGTCACTTGTATCCCTAGTAAGTGTTTGTCCTTATGTTGGATTCTGCATAAAATGTATTGCTGTTCCTTACCATTACGTTTTCTGGGGGGGGTTCTCATGGTTTTATTTTGGTCGAAGTAATGAGGAAGCGAAAAAAACTAATCGTGTAGTTAACTTAGATTCATGTAAAGAGAGCCCATATGTTTTCAAAATTCAGCGACACGGTATATCTTGTTACATGTTTGTCACATAACAGAAAAGGTTTGAAACTTAATTTCCTCATTTATCATAAACTGTAGTTTTTTCATGGGAAAACACAGTTATCCACAATTGGTACTTAGACTTCATGCAAGAACCATTACATTATGTCATTCTCTTATTGTACTAACTCAGAGACTGAAATTTTGACAGGTTAGTTTTCGAATTCAATATCCTCAAGATTATCAAGACCTTTCATACGAGGATCTTAAAGAGTTCAAGCACACTAGATATGGTAATCCTTAGTTGTTTTGTTTCCCAAAGTAATTCCTCGTTTTGGTTGGTGTATGTCTTTATTTTGCAATAGTCTTCCTCAGAAATTGTGTCAATTTTCTTTTACTGTTCTCATTATTGAATCTCATAGAAAGTGCACAAGGGAAACTTCTAGCCAGTCACTTTGCATCTGATAGCAGTATGTTCTTTGTGTTCAAAATGGTGACTCTTAGTTCCAGGTCCTCAATCAATTGATAAGTCAAAGCCCTCATGTAATTTGTTATAGAATGACCGCTTAAGGTGCATAACTAAAAAGGAAAACTTTATTCTTTATAAGGCCTGTAAGTTATAACTTTAGGTTTTTATCCCTTCCTAATTTCCTGTTTCAGAATCTGATGCTTTTGCTTCTGAAATATGTTTGTTAGCAAAAAATTCTCACAAGAATTCTGATATTATGGTCATAGAAATGGCAGAACTTGAGAAAGTAATAGTTTGGTATATAAAATAAGAATACAAATTTGTAATATGATATGAATGGGAAGGTAGTTCTCTGGTATATAGGGCCCCCTCTCCGTATTAAGTGATAAATGTCAATGTTGGGTGGCAATCTATCAACCTGCTCCTATTGTTTCATCTGTTCAGTCTGAATTCACGTGTTAAATATCAGTACCTTAAAGCTATGTTCATGTTAGACCTTTTCCAGCCACCAGTGTTGGAGATCACTGTGTGACTAGAAAACTAGTTGCTTTGTTTTAACTTTTCTTCATGCGAAGGTCAATTTATTTGCCTCTTTCATAGTGTCCCCTATCAGACCTGGGATGTAGAATTCCTGATTTCTAACTTAATCTGTATTGCTTCCAGCTGTTGCGGACGTATTAATTGACGCAGCTTCAGTTTTAGGCGGTGATGCAACATTGAGAATCCTTTATATGAAACTTGATGAGGTGCGCATTCGATTTTTTATTGGAACCCCAATAGGGTAAAATATCAGAACCTTTATATGGGTCCATTGAAATTATTAACCTGCAAATGAACTTATGTTTGGAAACAGCCAAGGATTGATAATCTTCTTTTTCAAGAAGCGATTCTTTTTTGCTCTAGCGTTTTCAAATAAGGCATGTGATTTTGAGAATGATTTGTTACTCTTGTGGATGCTTTTTGTTTTTAGTTTTGTAAGATTCCTGTTGTCATATTTCTACTTCAGTATGAATATGATATTTTTACATTATTAAGGCTGCAGCTTGCTGTCATAATGAACAAAGTGAATGGCGCCCAGCAGAAGCTGCTTTGTTCGGCATCCGGGCTATATCAAGTTATGTTTCATCAGTTGAAGCTGAAGTAATGCCCAAGGTATCTTTCTTCCTCTTTTCGCTCTTTGCCAATGTCCTTTACAGTAGTTGAAACTGAAGTAATTCCCAAGGTATAATCTCATAAACACGCTTTCTTTTCTTTTTTTGTCGTTTCTTTTAATTGCACAGGTCATGGATAGACTTATAAAATTACCTCAACATCCTCAACTACTTCAAACAGGTAATGTTTATTAAATGGTTATAGTTCATTAGTCAGTTTTTTCCCTCTTCCTCCTGTGTTGTAACTTTAGAGGGCAGCATCACTTAGAAGTTATTGCTTTACTATAATGTTTCCAGAAGAGTCTATGTCTAATATGGTGTATTTATGCATGGCACCTGCTTGTGGAGGGTGTTGCAGTGTGCTTAACAATTGGAGCGTATTCAAAATGGCTCGATGCTGCATCTGGTGGACTGACCATACTTCCTTCGGTTCTAGATATTCTAATGAGTGGCATGGGTATTTCTGATGATTCTGCAGCAGCTGCAGCTTTGGCGTTTAGGCAGATTTGTGATGGTAAAGAATCTCTAAGTTTAAGAAAAAAGTTTGGTACTTTGTCATTCTACCCTGGTCCATGGTTAATAGGTTTACGAACACTTCATTTTTTAATTTAGATTGCCGGTTAAAGCTCTGTGGATGTTTGGATGGACTCTTCCATATATACCATAAGGCAGTGAATGGTGAAGGGAGTTTTAAGGTCTCTGCTGAGGACTCATTGCATCTAGTCGAAGCCTTAAGGTACAAAATCTTATGCATCTTGTGATGTTGCATGATCAATCTTGTTTTGCACTGTGCACAGTTGATCTGAGTATCTTCTGAACTCTCTTCTCCAGCAAGGTCATTACTGAACTTCCACCAGACCAGGCTAAGAGGGCTTTGGAGGCCTTATGCTTGCCCGTCGTTAGTCCTTTGCAGGTGCGTTTCGTTTCCAGAAGACAGTATACGAATAAAATCTTGTGTGGGTGATGATATTGAATTAATGCTGTCAACAACCAGGAAGCTGTCAGCCAAGGCCCAGACGTGCTAAATAGCAAGCCTGCTCGTGATTTAACTGTTCATATCGATCGATTTGGGTACATATTTCGGTATGAACAATATCTTATTGTAATTCCCCTTTGTTCCTTTTTTTTTTCTTTCAGATGTGCTAATATGTAAATTTCAATTCCAGATATGTGAATCATTCAGAAGCTGTAGCAGATGCAATTCAAAGACTTTGGCCAATTTTTAAAGCCATCTTTGATCTGTAGGTGTTCCTCCTCTACTTGTTGTATAACAGATTTCCAGATTTATTTATCGTAATCTCCATTCCTTATACCAATCTATTTTTTGAATGTTCTGGTGAAGTCGTGCTTGGGACATGCGGACAATGGAGTCTCTTTGCCGAGCATGCAAATATGCTGTGAGTTCACTGATTCTTGTTCTAAAATGTTTATCTGAACTCCTTAAAGCTATTCTAGAGGTTGAATATTTTTCCCCTGCTAAATCTATGTCTTGAATCCATCGTGTTGTAAGTGATGCTATTCAAATGTTGTACTGTCCATTTGCCTGTGACATCTCGTTTGGTCTTCATAGTTTTTCCTATTCCCTTATGAAGAACATGCATTGACTGTGTTCTGTTCTGTTGGTAGAAGTTATGCGTAAGCCATACAAATTTCTCTCTGTCAATGTTGTTTCTAAAGTTTCTCTTACTTTTGAAATGCTGAAGTTAAAAGAATATGTCAATAGGCAGTAATGAGGACTTTCATTTTTCTTAGGTGAGGACTTCTGGAAGGTGCATGGGAGTTACGATTGGAGCTATGCTGGAAGAGATTCAAGGTTTATATCAACAGCATCACCAGCCTTGCTTCCTCTATCTTTCTAGTGAAGTTATAAAGGTAGGCTATCTAGGAAAAAACTGTTCTTTTAGTTTTCCTTTTCTTTCCAGATTTTGCTATAAGCTGGTGATTTGTTGCTTCTTATTCTACAGATATTTGGCTCAGACCCATCTTGTGCAACTTATTTACAAAGTCACATTGAAGTACTCTTTATGCACACAACACATCTTCTCACGAGCATCCAGGCAAGTTTTCATTGAGCTGTAATTTCTCTTTGTTTCAGACATTGATGATTTTGTAGTTAACTTGAAATTTTATTTCAGGAATTTACTGCCAGACCTGATATAGCAGATGATTGTTTCTTGTTGGCCTCAAGATGCATTCGGTATTGTCCACAGTTGTTTATTCCATCTGAAGTATTTCCATCATTGGTAGATTGCTCAATGATCGGGATTACAGTGCAGCACAGGTATTGGTCAATCATTGTTAGTTGGTGCTACTGTGTTTTTAGAAGTCATAGGAAGCTTCTCTCTGTGTTTGATGATATGTTCTTGGTTTAGCCTTTTCTGAGCACAGCCATTCACCTTGACTTTTTTCTCCTATTTGCAGGGAGGCATCAAATTCTATGTTGACGTTCTTATCTGACATCTTTGATCTTGGAAACTCTGGTGTGGGACAGCAATACTTACCCATCACGAATGCTGTGATCATTCCTCGAGGATCCAGCATTACTAGAATTTTGATTGCTTCTTTAACAGGAGCACTTCCAAGCTCCCGACTAGAAGTGGTAACTAGTATATCTTTACTGATAGTCTCAACCTGCACACTATCATTCACACTGTTAACTGCATGAGCAATGAAATTGCATGTCTTCAATTTGTGCTTGAGATTCACTTAATTCTAATCGCGCAGATAACCTACACACTACTATCACTATCTCGAGCTTATGGGGCACATTCAGTGGAATGGGCCAAGGAGTGTGTTTCATTGATTCCTTTGACGGCTGTGACAGAGGTTGAGCGTTCAACATTCTTGAAAGCATTGTCAGATGCTGCATCCGGTGTTAATGTTAATGCCATCTCTCCTCGAATTGAAGAGTTATCGGATGTTTGCCGCCGTAACCGAACAGTTATGGAGATTGTTCAAGCATCTTTGAGGCCGCATGAGTTGAGGATAGCAGCACCTGTATCATAAAGGAAATAGAAAAGGTCTGTCATAGAGGGGCCATTTTTCTTAGGGCCTCCACGTTGGTAAAATGAGTTATTTGTGTGTATTTTCCTTAGATTTTTCCAGTGTTTCCTTTGATTCTCCAATTTTTAAGGAGATTCAATGCCCTTCACATCGGAGGTCGGAGCAAACAGAGATGTGGTATCCGTGTTGGAGTGATATATCCCTGGCATTGTCATTTTTGGGGTAAGATGACATAGTATAGAGTTGTAGATTACTTAAGGAAAAGAAATGTAGGCATTCTTTAGGAGCATTCCATCCTTTAGCGATGATGTCGGATATTAGAAAGTTGTGGGTAGTGGGCATAGTGGCTGTAAAATTTGCATTGAAAGCTTTGTTAATTCGATTCATATTTTGTAATTGAAAACAGTAGCATTGTTCAACTGGTCATGAGTTGGGACGCTCAGATCAGGTTACATTAAGAGCTCAGAGTTGATTTAGTGCTCTATTTCTGTTTAATTTGTTTAAAGCTCCTGCAAGTTCAGTCATCACTCCGATGCTAGAAAAAGGAATGAAAAGTGTTTGCATGAAGCTTGAAGACGACAATACAGAAACAAGGTAACAACTTTATTCATAAGATACATCTGAATACTGGAAACCAAAAAAAGAAGTGATAAACTCGGCGAAACTCATTCAGCGTTCCCTAGCCCATGGTGCCATATTCTATCATCAGATCTTTAAGGGGGGACATTAAATTTTTGCAGTCTGAAAAGTTTTGCTCTTGAGATTGCAGATGCTCAGCCAAACACGGATTGCAATTTTCGATTCTGACCATGTAGTGTTCAGGGTAGGATAGAGATGTACGGCATAACCCACAGCTGTTTTTCGTAGTCGTTCAAAATTCACAATGTTTGGTGATTCTTTTTCCCGAAACAGCTACACACCCATCGAATTCATTCACAGCAGGATCAACAAAAACCGAGCGAGAATAGTCTCGAGGAAGTGGGATTCTGTTGAGCCTGAATTTCTCGTCTCCAACATCAAAAGCCACTAGAGTATCCTGTGCCCAATCCACCCAATGTATAGCCCCGTCTAGGCACACGCTGTGTTCGCTTAATCTGCAAGTTCGAGGATCGAGAGGGAGATAATGATCGTGATCTCCTAGTGCTGTTAGGTGCAGAGTAAAAATCTTCATCACATCGACGTCGTTCAAGATCAGCTGGTTGAGCATATTTAGCATATATTGAACACGGAGTGTTCGGTGTCCGAACAAGTGATGGGGGAGATGAACAACTTTATACTCGTCCGTACGAAAACCAAACGCATGACATGTATAACAAATGAAAATAAGTCCAAATATTTGGTAACTACTGTAAAACAAAACATATCTCATATGGAAATACCAAAACAAAAAGAAATCACCAAGAAGTGACAAGTACATAGTGAGGGTATTCAAAACACGCAGTCATGGTTGCGAACATGTGAATTTGTCAAACAAGACTCGAGTCATCACCAATACGATTCAAACGTTTTGTGTTTGCGGAATTATTCATGTCCTGTAAAGGTTATACACACAAAGACCAATATAAGACTATTTGAAACATATTCAAGGTTGTGGTCAACGTTCAAAGCCTCTTCTACACGCCCTCTAGTTAAGCAAAACTATGTTTGTGGTATAACGGTTTATTCAATTTCAAAAATTCTTACACTGTAAAATCATCGTCAAAAGTCAAAACAAAGAACAAATACGAGATTTATATTGAAAATTTCAAATCCCATGTTAAGTTGGTCCAATTTCATGCATGTATAAATAGCTCCATATCCCCCCTACTATTATTCATTCATTCATATATTCATTGATACCATCTTGCTCCCTTGAAAACAGATTTAACAAAGAAAGAAGGATAGAAAGAAAGCGAAACTTTTCGAATTGCCCAATTGACGAAATGAAGTTTCAAAAAGTGGTTTTGGTGGCCATGGTATTGTTGATGGTAGTTGTTATGAGCATGCACTCATATGAGGCCTGCAGAGTGTTGCATGGGGAAGAACAGTTTGGGAAGATAAAGAAAGATGTTCTGCAAATCAGGGGCATTGATGCTAATCGTCCTCACTTCCCTTTGATCATCAAGCAAATCCTTCGGGGGCCCGTCCCTCCCCGCGGTTCTGGTCCCGGCACTAACATCCCCTCCCCGCGGTCCTCATCCCGGCACTAACATCCCTTGAAAGTGCATCTCAATCAAAAGTTCAACCATTTAATTCATTTTATTGTTTAGGGGAATAAGGTAGCTAGCACAGGAAAATACCTGAATGCTGGTTCTTTTTGTATTTTTTTTTTCTTGCATAAGTTGTGTGACTTGTAAAATAACAGGTGTTATAACTTCAGAATGTACATGGAGTTGACATTATGATACAAGTACAGTTCAAACTTTATTTGTTTTTAACAATTGATGAGTTTAGCTCTTATCTATTTACCTTTTACCAGCTGAGAGGTTAAATGCAGTTGCCTTTTGCTCTGCAATTTACGGCAAAATTCAAGCACGTTTATACTAACATACAAGTAAAAATGAAGTGAGAAGCCTGCATTTGGTTGGAAAGACACTTTTGAGGTGATCATGTTAGTTGGGATCAAAAGATAAAATAACAGGATACCTTTGAATTGGCTACAAACTTGTTCTGTTCCATTTCTTTTGATTGGTATATAGGCAGTTTACTCAAACATTGGTAAATTGCTTCCTCAATCTGAAGCCAACCCTTTTCGAAACTCATTTTCGGTTAAAGAAGAAGGCGATAGAACCTCGAACTCAACTAAAAGGAGGACCGCCCTTAAGGAGTCCACCATAATACAAAAGACATTTCATAAGAAATCACCAATTGAAGTGACAAATAGCTGCATAATGATCACCATGTCAGATCTTTAAGGGGACAATACTTTGAGTGTACGCAGCAAGACAGCCCCAAAAGTGATCGGGATAAATATTCCAATCGGGAGAAATATTTACAGTCCGAAAAGCTTTAGTCTTGGGATCGTAGAGACGCAGCCAAGCATAGACTCCCTCATTCCAAGTTTCCAAAGTTTTGACTATGACCATGTAGTTTTGATAGTAATACCGAGTTGACCTGCTCCATATCCGTCCGGGAATGGAATCTACGGGAAATACTGTAGTCTTCTTAATCCACACCTTCGTTTCGTAGTCCTTCAAAATCCACAATGTTTGGAGATTCTTTCCCGAAATGGCAACACACCCGTCGAATTCAATCACAGTAGCATCAACAAAATCCTCGCAAGCATAATCTCGAGGAAGTGGGATTTTTTTGGGCCTGAATTTCTCGTCTCCAACGTCAAAAGCCACTAGGCTATCCTGTGCCCAATCCACCCAATGTATAGCCCCGTCTATGTACACACTGTCTTGGCTTAATCTGCAAGTTCGAGGGTCGAAAGGGAGATCATCTCCTAGTGGTAGTGGTAGGGTGGTCCTCCACGAAAATTCTGTGCCAGCTGGCAGAGTGAAAATCTACTCCACAACACAAGTTTCAATGCGACGTCTTTTGAAGCTATCTGCTGGTGTTTCAACTCCAACATAAAGATGGCGCCTGGGTCCCAACAAGTGATGGGGCAGACGAACAACTTTATACTCGTCCGTGCCGTTACGACGAGTGTACCCAAAGCTGACTCTGGAATTATTATAGTGCGGTGTGGGATCCACAGGCGGGAGAGTAACGATCTCTCGGGTGCAGGGGTTAAAAATATGAATGGTTTCTTGATCATCTTCTTGTATAAAACAAATCAATCCGCTCCCGCTTTGTACGGAACATTCATCGCTAATAATACTAGTCAAAAAAGCGATGGGGAGTTTTGTGGGGCGGGTAACTAGGTTATTATTACTGTCGTGGTTGATTTCTACTGAGACAAATTTACCTTGGTTTTCGGGTGTAGTACTAAAGCGCGAGTTCTCAGGCGATGCAACGAGGAGGGGGTGGGTGGGCGGGGAGGAGTCGCGCGCGAAGTTGCGGCGGTTGTAGGTGGTGACGAAGGAAGGGGTGCGGCGGATGAGAGTACACCAAGACCTGTGCATGCACGTAAAGCGCAAAAGAGACTTCACCGGTAACCTTGGAAGTATGTCACTGAATATGATCGCGGTAAGGACCACCGGGGCCTGACGATGATGAGCGTCCTCCATGGATATATAGATATGTATGTTTCAAAGATGAATTTGGGTTCAAAAGGTGAAATATGGAGAGAAAATAGTGTGGATCTTAGAAGACGTGGACGAAAAGGAAAGGAACTTATATTATTATTAGGGTTTCATAGAACCACCCGATTTTATTGGCGATGTCCTCTTGTATGTAACCTACCTATGTAAGGGAAAGTCTTTCCTAGTTTTTATCAAAACTATCAAAAAAAAATTACCCTCCAATTTCACAAATGTCAGTTTTTATAAAAACTTTCAAATGTATACAAAATGTCACTTGTAGACTCAAACACCCTCTAAACTGAACTACTCCGTCACCTCTCCCTCCGTCATCATCTCCCTTACGTTTCCATAAATCCAATACTTTCCAATTCCAACCATAAAACTCCAAACAATCAAAACTCATTAACCCAAAGTCCCCCAAAATGGACTCCATCGGGGTCCTCATGCCAATCCCAATGTCCGCCAATTTAGAGCAGGTGCTCGAGAAGCGCTTCAATGTCTTCAAGCTCTGGACAATCCCTCAAAAAATCCAGTTCAATGGTTGATCTTTTGATGAATCAAAACAAATTGCATAAAAGTATAAGGGCCCGTTTGGATTAGTGGAATTGGAATTGAATTTCAAAACCATTCAATTCAAATGTATGCATTCCAAATCCAATTGTTTGGCTAGAATTTCAATCTAAAATTTCAAAATCCAAATAATGGAAATGCTCCCATGTTTCATTCGCCGAAGCCATTGCCAAAACAAGCCCAGCTACCAAAACCAAAGCAGTGGAGATCCACTGCAGTTGAACACTAGGCGTCGGTGTTGCGTTAAAGCCATGTCGACTCACCTTGCACGATGGACGATTTAAGCGTCGTGGTCATCGTTGGCGGCGGCAGACGATGGTCAAGTCGAATGAAGGAAAAGAAAATTATTTCATTTTGATGTTCGATGGCAGGCTCCCAGCCAAAGGGTCTAGGTTTTTGGGTGTAATTGTGGTTTAATTTGAGGGCATTTAAGTATATTCAAGTGACATTTTGTATACATTTGAAGGTTTTTATAAAAACTGACATTTGTGAAATTGAGGGTCAATTTTTTGACAGTTTTGATAAAATCTCATGTTTTGATGTGGTAACATTATATGTTTCAGATAACTAGCCTTACTCTGTAAGCATACACGTGTGTGTGAAGCTCTTTTAGTATCATGGATACGGTCCCGCCACATTTCGGGCCCGTCGCGCTGCATTCGATATTCTTCACTTATATCTCGCACTTGCGATGGTACCTTCCAAGAATGTGATATGGAGCAAATTGAAAAAAAAAATTAAAAAATTAAAGATTAATTTAAAGAGAATTTAACAATCCAAATCTTATATGGATTGGAAAGTTCATGTGGAGCTTTACATTTTAACTGTTTTGCTCCTTTATTTGGAATTTGTTTTATCTTATTTATATTTCTATTTTCTATTTGAAAGCAAACTACGCATATATTTAGCACTAAACACATCCCAGATTTCCTTATATCAATATAGATACTTGCATCCATATCTTATGCGCACCTCATGGCCTAATGAATAACATAATCAAACACGTTCATCCTCAAAATTAACTTTATCTCTGTAAAATCAATCAAATTGAACATCAAAAATTACTTACATTACATATTCGGATTCACATAAGAATAGTTTTATATAGTGTAGGTATAGGCCCCGTTGGGTGACCGGTTTGGATTTGAGTAGAAATTGTCCAACTATTTTGGGCCTGTTGATCGAAATGCCGAGTCCGAATCCGAACAGACCCGAGTCCGTACCCGACCCTTCTCTTCGCCAGCGGGTCAAACAAAAATGCTATTCTCCTGTTGGCACTCACGAAACTTTTGCCTCCAAGCTCATATAAATTCCTCTTGCTCTCTATTTTCAGAGCAAAAGCAGATACTGATAGCTAATGGCTTCAGCTTCGGAACCCGAAAACCGGTCGCCGGAAATTTACATACCGCCGCAATGGTCGCAGGCCGCCGACTCTATAGCGTACGACTCCGTCACCTCGCCGCCGCCCATTGCCTTAGTCTGCGGCGCCAAAAACTGCGGCAAATCCGTCTTTTCCCGCAACCTCCTCAACGTTCTTCTCGAGAGGTCAGAGTTCATCATTGTGATATCTGATTACTTTTTCAAGTAAAAGTTGATTTCTTTGTGTTTATTTTCATGCTAGCTGAATTGGGTTCACCTTGCTTTGCATGAACTTTTTCACATTTGGAGGTGAAATTCGTATAAAGTTGTTATCTTTTTTGATGGGTTTGTTTCAAAATTTGATTTTTGTGTTTGTGGTTATCAGGTATAAAAAAGTTGGGTACTTGGATACAGATGTTGGCCAACCTGAGTTTAGTCCTCCTGGCTTTCTATCTCTAACTGTAGTGGATGAAGTCACTCCAGGCAAGTGTTTAGTTTATTTACTTCTTGTGAACAGTTTGTTTTAGACTTTAACATGACTGTTAAGCTATGTTAATGGGGTTTCACTTGCTGACTGTATGCTTTATTGTTTCGGTTCAAATAGATTTGACAATCCCACATCTGAAGACACCGGAGAGGTATGAACCGTTAGCATCCTAGTTGGTTTTTAGCTTGTTAGAAGAAGTTGTAACATTGCAACCGTTATGCATTGTTATGTGTTTTACTTGAGACTGGATGAGCATGACTGTCTTTAGGAGCAAGGTCACTTTTTCTTTTGCTTGTTCCAACCTGCGAAAAGGTTATCATAGGCCTTTTTCAGACAAGACATAAACTTAATATTTGTATATCTAGCATCAAAAGTCTTTTTCTAGTGGTAATCAATGAAAAGCTAAGGGCTTGTGATGAGGATTTCAATTCATCTCTTCAATGGTCTAGTGTGTGGATTCGGATTACTAGCTTAGAAACTTGAGCAAAATTGAAAAATTTAGGAGTGATACAGTGGCAAGAGAAATGTAGCATTTGTTAGTTGTTCAGTATGACGTTACTTACGCCAAGATTCATGGTCTTCATGCTATATCTGATGTATTGAGTAAAGAAATTGGAATCTCATGGCTTGTAATTTGCGTTTTTCTCAGATGTCTTTTCTTTGGGGATGTTTCTTCAAAGAGGAATCCTACAGCATACTTGAACTCTATATATGCCTTATATGATTACTATCAGAAGGAATACTGCTTGTTTACTGAGAGTGATAGCCCTACTAAGATTGGATTGCCTCTTGTGGTGAATACTCCTGGCTGGGTCAAAGGTTTGCTTTTTAACTTAATAAGTTACTGCCATCATCTAATTTCTGTTGAACAAGTTTTCCCAATCTTAAATTTTCTGTCTTTCTGTTACTTTGTTCCTTCCTTGCTTCTGTCCTCTGTAGTTGCTAGTTATCAACTGGGGATTAACCAAGTTCCACCCTAGCAATGTATTGTGTGAGCCAAAGCGAAGTTACTATCTTATAAACTCCCTTTTGCTAATGATTGTTGTCTGGATATGAGTATTATATTTGATTTCCTCTTTCCTCTTGTGTGCTAGGTGTTGGTTATGATATATTGGTGGATATGGTGAAGTATATTGCTCCTACCTATGTTGTTAAAATAAACATATCTGCTGAGAGTAAGAACTTACCAGACGGGGCATTCTGGTTAGATGAGAATCATGATCGGATGCCGAATTTAATAGAGATCAATTCCGCTCGGCAGGACTCTTTCAACAGATCGTAAGTTCTTAGTGTCTACAATTATTTGGAAAGTGTTAATTTAATTGCATCTTATTTGTAACAACCAGATATATAATTTCTTTGCTACTATCCAATAGATGGTAAATGTTAAACTTTTTTATATTAGTTCTCAAGTGAAGAATAATTTGTCCAATGGTGCATTCTTCTTTTCCTTGGTCAAATACAAAGTTCTGACCAAGTGCCAAAAATATTCTGTTCCCTAAGGAATTCGTAGGTGGTGATTGCTTTTAACTAACCTTACGAAAAAGTTATTCTTTGGAATATCATCATTGGATCAAGTAATGGAGTCTCTCTTTTTTTTTTCTTTTCTTTTTTTTGCATAATTTATGTTGCTTCCATAAGTAGCATATGCTTGATAGTTGAGAAGGGAATTGCACGAAATTCCTGGCTTTCTGTGTGACATATTAGATCCATTGTGTTGCAGGGTTCTAGTAGCAAAGGATGCACGACTGTTGCGTGATATACGCATAATGGCCTATTTCAGGCAATGCTTTTCAAGTACCATGAACATTACTACAATCAAAGAACTTGCTCATGCTTTGGCCTCTCAGCCTCCATATGAAGTTCCAATATCTAGCATCAAGATTAGACATCTCCATTGTCAGGTCAGTTCATTCAAATGTTGATTGTATTACTGTAGATTCTGGAAATTCTAAAATCATGGTTACTTTCTATTAAGGTTCGTAACAGTTTAGTTCTTCTATGCTAGGTTCCAGGTACTGAAATCTTCTACAGTTTGAATGCAACCATTGTTGGCTTGGCCGTTAGCTCTGAAGGATCAACAGATTTACCTTGGTGTGTTGGTCTAGGTAAGTTTATATCTTTTGCCACAATTCTTCAGTAATATGTCATCTTTTCTTTATAGATAATTTATATATTCTAACTCCAATATGTGGAAGCTGTAGCTTCAAATCTAATTTTGAGCTGCCAGTAAGAGTAAGACAACTTAGCTCTAGAATTTGGTTTAGTGGTGGATTAGTTTGTTGTTTAAGTCATTGGAGAAAGTCAAGATTTTATTGCTGGTGCAATGTGGAAACATATAGATAGGCAGAAGCAATCAGTTTGAACTAAGGTTGTTATGTATTTCATTTGATGCCTTTTTCAACTAGGAATTGTGAGAGGCATTGACACATTTAAAGGCATGCTCTATGTGATAACACCTGTTCCAAGAGGCACTTTGGAGAAGGTCAATCTTCTTCTGCAAGGTTTTATCCAAATTCCTACTGGTTTGTTGCAGGTAACGGAACTCCTCCCATGTAGATTTTCTCTGCTTCTTCATAGTCTCTCACATGCATTTGTATGCAAGGGCAGTTTGGATTTCTCGACCTTTTCTGAACACAATGTGATCTCATAGGAACAACAGATGAGAATGAAATGTTCTTGTTCCACTGTTATATGTAATGCTTATGCGCATAGAAAATACAGAATTTGACTGGGACAATTTTTCTAAAGGCAGTATCACCATATTAGGAAAGTTTCAACAACTACTAGGATTAGGAGAATGTTTTGGGATGGATATGGTAAGTGTATATACAAACATTGACACACACTAAACAAACTTGGAAATATAATGAATTAACTTGATTTCCTGTAGTCTGTTGACAGCCTTAGTGCCATTTTTAACTAACTTCACCTTTATTTATTTCTCCAAATAAATGGCATGCCTTCTTTTCACAGTGCAGAGCTACAGTAAATGAAACAGAATAACCGGCATGTTGCATCACCTAACATATATGATTTTATCGATAGACACTGACCTCTAGTTCTTATTGGGTCAACTGATTTTCAGGTGCAGGGATGCATATCGCCTTATATGTCTGCGAATGTTTTGTCTACAAGCTGAGCTCATCCATTACCCATAGTTGGTTAGGTTTCAATTAAACTTTTACGGCCATTAAGCTAAGTGGTTTCCTGCGGTGCAAGAGATGGGCAAACAGTATTATGGCAGCTTCTGTTTTATGTAGTCTCAATAGATCATATCATTATTATACTTGGATTTGATAGTGAAGAAAGTGTCGAGGGCTATTATATTTATATATAATTATATGGTGATTAAACAATAACGATGTGAATTGTTGTAATGGAACTACGACTTTGTAGAAACTCTTAGAGATCAAGATATTATCCATGCGTGAACTTGGCCCCTTTATGAAGTAATTGTTGTGAGTTGCAGAACTGCACCTTCGATTCAATGTTTCATGGAATGACTGGCGTTGTTGAATCACAGAACTTTTGTGTGAAGTTGTCCAAATTTTGATTTAACTAAACCAGTTCGGCTCTCTGCCGGACCTTAGTGCCGGACTTCTAATCTCAGCCGTCAGATCAAAATTTTAATATTGATCTGACGGCTGAGATTAGAAGTCCTGCACAAGTCCTGCACTAAGGTCCTGCAGAGAGAAAATTTGTTAACTAAACAAACTTTTTCTGTTTACACTAGTTACGTGTTTAATAATCTTCATTTTTTTTACCCTGAACATGTGCAAATTAGGAACATGGGCTATCCACCCCAAAAGTTTATCTGGAACAGAAAGCCAATCCCAGTTGGCTGGCAAGTGCATGATAGACCGTTATTTCAGGTACATGCTGAGCCTAGCAACCCCCATTTTTGTCCAACCTTTTTCTTATCTATGAATAGGCAATGGAATTCTACCACCCCAACTTTAAAATCTTGATTTGGAAAATTACCCGTCTCCCTTCTTTAGACATTTACAGACCACAGACAAAGACACACAGAGAAAGGTCATGATCTAGGCAGCTCCACCAAGGTCATGATCTTCATCTCATCACAGCCCCTTCACCACTTTTGATTCCATTTTCTCCGATTCCCATTTCTTGATTCTTGATCCAACATCTCTTCATTTTGCCGTTGTTTTTCCGTGTTTAACAAGAGGGGAAGATGGCAAAGCGATCATTTACACGTTATGTTGCAGAAGAGCTGGGAATGGTTCCACATTTCGTCATCTACGCTTTGCTGGAGTGGTCCTTAATCATTCTGCTCTTCATTGATGGGTTCCTTGCGTTTGTTGCTAACCAATTCGCCAAGTTCTTCGAGCTGCGGATTCCATGCTGGCTCTGCACCAGAATCGACCATATCCTCGTCCACAAAGACCGCGATTTCTATTACAATGACTCCATCTGTGAAGCTCACAGGAAAGATGTTTCCTATCTTGCTTATTGCCACAACCACAAGAAACTATCTGACATAAGGAAAATGTGTGAGGCATGCCTGCTTTCTTTTGCTACCCAAAAGGAATCGGACTGCGATACATACAAGTCCTTAGTTGGGATTCTGCACAAGGATCTTGAGTGCTTTGTTGAAGATGACACCCACCAGATTCAGCTGAGTGTGCCTGCAGCAAGGACATGGGAGGAGGCGGTGGGGCAGGTTGAGAAGAGTAATAGCAATGTTCACGGTTCGTGTTCCTGCTGTGGTGTGCCATTGAAGACAACTTCCAATCCGAAAGGGAAAAATGGCGGGTCATTAGCACAAGCTCCTACGCCGTCTCCACGGGCACCTGGAAGAAATGTGGAAAATCGCGGCATGGACTTGCCCAACATTCGGTACACAGAGCTCAAGCTTATGCCTGATAACGAATCCGAGCTTCCAGAGGAGGACTATGGATCGTCACAGCTACCAAATCGCAACTCTCAACGTGAGTAAAATGTAAAAGTTTTAGCTTCTGTAGTCTTTTCTCATTCTGATTTTCTTTTGTTCTTGCACCATTTTGTGTTTAGTCAAGGAAGAACCGAAAGCTGCTTCGGTGCCATTATTGACAGAAGGAGATGAATTGGTGGATGATGCAAACAAGACTCCTCTTTTCGGAAAAGGAAACAAGTTTTTCGGAATCCCACTTACAGATTCAGCTACAAATAGTCCAAGGGTGGCTATGAGGATTTCAAGGAAATCACCACTTGAAAAGAGTAGCGAGTTTCCCTTAGAATCTTCTGATGGAAGTACTCCAAATGAAGCAGAAAGTGATTCTATTTTGCACCGGTTGAAGAGACAGGTTCGGTTGGATAGGAAGTCGCTGATGGATTTGTACATGGAATTGGATGAAGAAAGAAGCGCTTCGGCTGTGGCAGCGAACGAGGCAATGGCTATGATCACCCGGCTACAAGCAGAGAAGGCCTCAGTTCAGATGGAGGCGTTACAGTATCAAAGAATGATGGAGGAACAGGCAGAGTATGATCAAGAAGCACTCGAAGCAACGTATGATCTGCTTGCCAAGAGAGAGGAAGACCTGAGGATCATAGAAACTGAAGTGGAGGCTTATAGAGAAAAGTATGGATTGCTGAAGGAATTTAGTTATGAGGGTGGTGAAGAGGTTAGAGGACCTAACACTGGCGAGCTTAGGGAAAGCACAAACAATGATCAAGTGTTGCCATCAAAGGAGGAGAATGGAGGAGGAGCCGTTGGTGAATCTCTGAAACCTTTGAAAGGGGAGAAAACCTACCTCCTCGGCCGGATGAAGAAACTCGATAGGAGAAACAACTTATCAGCTAATGGCTTGCAGGGCTCTGATGGCCTAAATCATGTGGATGATGAGATAGGTAATGCATAGATATACACACGCAGGTTCCACACACACACATATATATACAAACTCGCACACAAGCACGCAGGCACACGAACTTGAATTCAGTACAAGGATGTTAACCCTACTTTATGTTTTCAAAATGGCAGGAAATGGGAATAAAACTGCTGTAACCAGGCAATTGTCAATGTTGTCTCATCTTAGTGAAAGGGTGAAGGCCCTTGAATCAGACACAGGATTTTTAGATTATGCTGCCAAGACACTTGAGAAACACAGTGAAGGAACAAAACTTTTGACAGAGATAACTCAAAACTTACAGAAGCTTCGGCACCTCGTCATGATGCCCACGGAGGAAACCAGCAGCTTGCCTTGACATTTTTGAACCAAATAGTTGTGATGGTAACCATTTATGATCCTTAACTTGTCGAAATAGTTCAAACAATTTATCTCTTGCTTGGCTTAGTTAACAGGGATTTCATCTACTCTACAAGGATGCTAGGATATCGTTGGCAATGCAAGAGAAGGTAAAAAAGGTGATGCCAAATCTTCGAAGCTGCGAGCAAACCCCGAGGTGGCGGACAAAGGCGCAGAACCTCCACAAGTGGACTGCTTGAAGTAAACATGTATTTTGTTTACTAGAGTTTCTCTCTTTCCCTAGGGTTGTTTCATGTAATGGATCCTAAAGCATATGTTCCTGTACTTATAATTGTCTTTCTAAATAGAATTTTCTTTGCCCAATTAAGTTCATCTTCTATCTATACACCCATGAATTAAGGAGGCGATGGAAAGAAAGTGGAGAATGATATTCTTTGGAAGGAAAATAGCTTTCCTTTTCTCTCTGAATCGATGATTCTTTTCCCAGCCATTTCCGTCTTATGTTTCTGTAATTAAGAAACTAAAATAACAGAAACATAACTTGCAGTATCACCAAATTAAAGCATAACTGAAATTAGGAAACAAAATCTGTTTGTTGAACCTCAAATTGAATGCAGCTCATAAAGCACATAACTTGTTATTGCTACAAGACCCGAGTCTTACTCAGATAATCCTATAAATCACATTAACTATATAGCAGAACAACTTCAACAAAAGAATGATATATTATCTTTCCGCCTCTTACTCAACTAAACATCAAAACTCATCTTTTGTGTAAGACAAATCTACAAAAAGCAACACAACGTGAAAAGAATTGCTATGGGGTGGTAAGTTAAGTGGATTACAAAAAATAGTCGGGAGTTCTGCGTGTTGTATCAGGCTCAACCTGGCGAGGTGCTGGGTCAAATTGAAGGAAATTCTGCTCCATATTCTCTCCAATCTCAAGTATGGCAGCCATATTTCCACACCGATAGCAGTAGTTTGGAGCACTAAACACAGTGACAACATTCTTTTCCTGAAATGAATTAAATTCAAAACTTTAACTCCACAAGCATCAATCTGAAACCATATTTATGCGTCATATGTACTAACCTGGCACCAATTGTATCCTTCCATAACAAGCTGGTGAGCTCTCGAAATAAGACTCAGCCCATTAGTATGGTTAAACTGGGCGGCTATATCTTGTCCAAATGTATAACCTGCACCCCGAGGAGAAATTCCCCATCCACATCGATCATCTGGGTCTGACCACAAGAGATCACACATTGGACCCTCATGAGGAACCTGCTCCCATTCAGATGAGGGAAGGCTAGAATTAGAACTAGTATTCTCTACATAAGCAATGCCACACCAGTATACTAGAGATAAAACAGGAGAGTACACTTGTATATTTTGATGCAGTAGCTCTTTAATAAACCAGTGAAGGGAAAAGCATTGGTCTACCTCTTGTATCCGGTCCAGAGAACGAATGTTGTCCAACGTATCTAAAGAGGGGGAGAGTCCACCATGCAAGCAAAATATCTAAAAGGAGACGCACAAAGCACAAGTAGAACAATGGTTATTAAATAAGATAATGAGGATAACATGGTTAGATATTCACACTAATGTATGAATTCGGACCTGACTCTCGATTAAAGCTGTGAGTGGCAGATAATCAAAAAGGTCAGTGAAATACTTCCAAACATTAGCATTTCCATATTTCCTCAGACACTCATCGTAGAAACCATATCTGAAAAAGCAGAAGTTTACTGATTTTAATCAGGATTTGATATATCATAAAAGAATAATTCAACAACTTGAACATTACTCAACCAGAACATTCCAAAGCTAGAACTATCCAGCACATATTATTGTCTGCTTTTACACGACTAATGGGGGCCTCTTTTGGATCGGCAGCAAGTTCCACACTTATGTTTTCACTATCAACACATGCAAGGTTGCACTTTCAGAATAAAAACACTTCGAGAAGAATAAATACTTACACTTGAGTTATTTGCCGGCTCTCATGATTTCCTCTAAGAATTGTAATTCTATCTCTGTAGCGTACTTTCAGGGCAACTAGAAGAGTGACAGTCTCCACTGAGTAGTATCCTCTATCTGCATAAGAAACAAGGAGAATTACGGAAGTTGTATATTCTAGCGAAACAAATGGTCAATTTCGTCTTACTTTCGAAACATTTAAGCAAGTCCCCACTGGTATAGGCATGGAAACTGAACTGCAATTTCGAATTCAGCGTAATGTGGTTGATTGAGCACAAATTGAGCACAAACAAACAACACACCAGAACCTCAACAATCCAAATGACAACTCTTTCGCCATTGTCGAAAAAAACGACAATCTTTTCCCCGTTTCAACATTTCACACATTAACCAACTTCTCAACCACCACAACAACTCAATACAAATCTATCACATTCCCCAAAGCCTCAATCTTTATCCTAATTTTCGAATAAATAAACTAAAATTACACCAATTAAACAACAAAATCAAAATTTCAATCGCTCAAAAAACTGACCTACATAGTCGCCCATGAAGAGGTAATTAGTATCGGGGGCGTTGCCGCCGATCCGAAAGAGTTCGACGAGGTCGTGGAACTGGCCGTGGATGTCGCCGCAGACGGTGACGGGGCACTTCACCGGCTGGACGTTCCACTCCTCCACCAGGATCGTCCTCGCCTGCTCGCACAACTCCTTCACCTCCGCCTCCGCCAGCGGCTTGCACTGCATCAGGTGCGAAATCTGACGGTCCAGATCGCCGTTCGGCGGCATCGTGGTGGAGGATCGTCCGCCGGAGTTAGAAGTCTCGCCGGAAATTGAGTTCAACAATTTGAGGATTGGGCGCTGCTGAAGCTCATTTCTTTTTGGGTTGCTGCTGGTGTGGTGAAGCTGCGTTGTATCAGAGATTTTCAGGGGCGGTGAGTTTTTTTCCAGAGGAGGTCCTTGAGGTTTCATATATTTACGTAGTTGTCTTTATTTTTGGGGGACTTCTGCATTTTGGCAAGACTATAATGTCCGAAATATAAAAACCTGACTCTTCTTATCTACTGTGCGTTATTACAAAACCTTCAGGCATTTAGGTCCCGTTCGTTTACGTTTTCGAGGGCGTGTTTTCTTTTCACATTTTGAAAAGAGTTAGAAAGTATGAAAAATCATGCTAAACACATATGAATGCAGACATTTTTGCAATATGACCAAGTGGATAGCATGATCTTGAAGTCTTCAATCTTCAAACATGTCTTTAAAACTAGATTAAATTCTTCTAATTGATCTAATTGAGGTTGTGAAGATTAATACAATATTTTTGTGTAAGAATAGCAAATATATATAACTTACAATATAAAATCATAAGAGCAACATGAAAAAAATTAGGAAAGTCAAAGAAGAATTAGCTAGTAATGAATGATTATCTCCGAGTTAAAATAGATAAATGGCAAGACCAACATGAAAAGTTACCACCAATCAATAAACTCACTGCACGAAATTGAAATAAAATCATAATCCAAGAAGAAGAGGACATGATAATTAATATGAAAGTAAATCAGTTTTCCATGTTTAATAACCAAGACTTCAGCATGGATCTCATATGTTAAGTGCTTTGTTACTTTAAGCAGGAAATGTGAACTCTGTCAATATTATCTTTAATTTTTGAAATCAGAGAGAAAACATTAATATGAACTCTGTCAATACTTTCTTTAATTTTTGAAATTAGAGAGAAAACATTAATAAGAACTCTGTCAATACTTTCTTTAATTTTTGAAATTAGAGAGAAAACATTAATACTCCTTCAATCAAATGCACAGCCCTGGAAAGATTCAAATGCTAATAGAGACAGTCTTTTCTTGCTGATAATAAAACCATTGTATCATCGGGAACTATTAATGATCATGTAGACACTCTGCTTCCGGAATTGCCGGAACTGGTTTCTCTTTTCTTGCTGATGAAATTAGTTCTGTGTATGAAAATGACATAAAAAAGCTTTTAAGTACTAAAACCATTGTAAAGTGAGTGACATCACCCTGTAGTAATAAATAGACTAAAGACCAACTGAACCAAAGTTTTGCACAAAAAAAAAATGCTCGCTTTTGGTGCAATGCCATTGGACCTGTTCTGTATCAGATTATTAAAATTGATTCAACAAGATCTTGGAAGAACCTCGGAGGTCAAACGTGTACATGTCTAACAGCTAGCTTTAATGGAACTTTCTTGCCAACCGTAAGCCCAGCAGCTTCTGTCATGTCCAAGTCTTCTTTTCTCACCCCATCCGGCAGTTCCCAATCGAAACGATAAAGCAGATTAGCAAGCGCAAGCTCAATCAGCTTCAGACCGAAGTTCATACCAGGACAGCTCCTTCTTCCTGATCCAAATGGTATAAGTTCGAAATGGTTTCCTTTGTAATCAACCGAGCTGTCCAAGAATCTTTCTGGCACGAATTCTTCAGGATTGTCCCAACATTTGGGGTCTCTCCCTATCATTTTGGCATGCACAAACACCATTGTGTTTGCAGGAATTTCGTACCCTTCGAGCGTGCAGCTCTCTAATGTTACTCTCGGAATAAGTAATGGCGCTGGTGGATGTAGTCTAAAGCTTTCCTTTAAAACCAACTTCAGGTACATGAGTTCAGATAGATCACTTTCTTCCACCTTCCCTTTTCCCTTTGCAACTCTTCTCACCTCATCTTGCGCTTTCATCAACACTAGCGGATTTCTAATCAGTTCTGCCATTGTCCATACCAGCGTGGTCGAGGAAGTATCAGTCCCGGCAATGAACATGTCCTGCAAAACAGATTCCCCAAATTTTACTAATCTCAAATCCGAAACAGTACGAACACATAAGTGACATTTGAAAGTAACATGGAAAAAGTGACATACAGTGAGGACACCCTTAATTTGCTCATTAGTGAGTGCTATTGCTTGACTTGGATCCTTCTGGACTCGAATCAGTACGTCAACAAGATCTTCATGCTCTGGTTTCGGCCTTTTAGGATCAAGATGTTCCTCAATGACTCTGTTGTATAAATTGTCCAAGCCTTGAAAACACTTCTCCACCTTTTGGTCATGTCCATTGAACTTGTTTAGCCAACTCATCCAAGGCAGAAAATCTGATATGCAGAACTCTCCCAACAGAGTGCTTGCATCCTCCAGCAAGTCATGAATTCTGCTATTGCCATTTCCTCCTCCATCATAATACTTCTTACTGAAAGCCGAACGACACAGAACATTGTTTGCTAAACAAAGTGATAGCTCACTTAGATTGACAAGACCGTTAGAACTATGAGCTATTGAATCAACCATTAGTCCAACCTCTTCATCCCTCAAAGATTCAAACATTTGAACCCTCTTTGCACTAACGAGTTCCAAGATGACAATCTTCCTAACTTCCCTCCAATACTGACCATAGGGAGCAAATGACAGATTGAAACAGTCATAGCTAAGCCTCTTTGCAACACTCAAGGCCGGCCTACCCGAAAAAATGAGGTCATGAGTTTTGAACATCTCTCTTGCCATATGAGCAGAGGAGACGACCAAAGTAGATACTGAGCCTAGTTGCAAGAACATGAGGGGGCCGTATTCGGAGGCAATGTGCTGGAGGGCATGATGGGGCAAGCCATTAGAGATTTTGTGAAGATTGCCAATGAGGGGTAGCCTCATAGGGCCAGGAGGCAACCTTTTCGCTTTCAAAGTCCTCTGCTTGATCAAGAGCAGGAAAATGCAGGGCATGAGGAAAGCAAACAAGAGAAGAACCAAGGAAAATGGAGAATTCATGGCTACTTTTTGAGGCTGCAGAGGGGCTTACAGAATTATATAAAGAAGCATGTGATGCCTGCTGGGAAGTTGACAATGCGTTAATATGTTAAAATATTTGATGGTCATCATTTTTCAATTAAAATCATGCAAGTTGTCGTTTTATCGATAATTTCCAGCAGTTTTGAAAGCTCCATTCCCCTAAAATGATAAGCATTGCGTGATACTCTGGGCTAGACTTTAAGCAGAAGCTATTTGATACGAATTCTTCTGATCTGCGGTGGCTTGGAGCACGAAACGAGGAGCTTTGGGTGCTGTCAAGTGGGAGGAAATGTATTAGCCACACTAGAGGTTGTGTGTTCAAGCTTACCTTTGTCCGTGGGAAAGAGTATAAGGGTTCTGATAGTATGCCAAAATAGCCTTGAACATTGACTATTCTGGTGCGGCCTTATGGTGGCAGAACCGCCTACTTGCGATTATTTTCATATAGCTCTCTGGAAATTAGGCGATTTTGTCGTACCTCGTTAATTGTCTTTATGTCATGCTTTATTTTATTCCACTCCATTGGGGGTTTGTATTCTTGTGTGGATATGTCTGAATCTTTGTAACATGGCTGGGGAGTTGGAACTTGCCAACTGACCCAAAAGAAAGTCGGTCAGCAAATTAGCACCAAAAAAAATATTCGATGACTAGAGGAGCCTTCCGAGTTTATCGGGGTGCGTTGTTCTGATGTTCTTTTAGTTGACTCGAACTTGACAGGCTGTACGAATCCGTATACAATACAATGTCATCCTATGCAATCTGCTGAAATCTAGAAGAGTGACAGTCTCCACTGAGAGTAGTATCCTCTATCTGCATAAGAAACAAGAAGAATTACGGAAAGAAGTTGTATATTCTAGCGAAACAAATGGTCAATTTCGTCTTACTTTCGAAACATTTAAGCAAGTCCCCACTGGTATAGGCATGGAAACTGAACTGCGATTTCGAATTCAGCGTAATGTGGTTGACTGAGCACAAACAAACAACACACCAGAACTTCAACAATCCAAATGACAACTCTTTCGCCATTGTCGAAAAAAAACGACAATCTTTTCCCCGTTTCAACGTTTCACACATTAACCAACTTCTCAACCACCACAGCAAATCAATACAAAACCTATCACATTCCCCAAAGCCTCAATCTTTATCCCAATTTTCGAATAAATGAACTAAAACTACAGCAATTAAACAGACAAAATCAAAAACTTCAATCGCTCAAAAAACTGACCTACGTAGTCGCCCATGAAGAGGTAATTAGTATCGGGGGCGTTGCCGCCGATCCGAAAGAGCTCGACGAGGTCGTGGAACTGGCCGTGGATGTCGCCGCAGACGGTGACGGGGCACTTCACCGGCTGGACGTTCCACTCCTCCACCAGGATCGTCCTCGCCTGCTCGCACAACTCCTTCACCTCCGCCTCCGCCAGCGGCTTGCACTGCATCAGGTGTGAAATCTGACGGTCCAGATCGCCGGTCGGCGGCATCGTGGT
Source organism: Spiraea crenata (assembly GCA_033992175.1). Lineage (NCBI taxonomy): Eukaryota > Viridiplantae > Streptophyta > Magnoliopsida > Rosales > Rosaceae > Spiraea > Spiraea crenata. The sequence goes on from JAVBHV010000046.1 coordinate 7,160,885, forward strand.
GGAGGATCGTCCGCCGGAGTTAGAAGTCTCGCCGGAAATTGAGTTCAACAATTTGAGGATTGGGCGCTGCTGAAGCTCATTTCTTTTTGGGTTGCTGCTGGTCCTTGAGGTTTCATATATTTACGTAGTTGTCTTTATTTTTGGGGGACTTCTGCATTTTGGCAAGACTATAATGTCCGAAATATAAAAACCTGACTCTTCTTATCTACGGTGCGTTATTACAAAACTAGACTAGTAAAGCTTGTGAAGATTAATACAATATTTTTGTGCAAGGATAGCAAATATATATAAGTATAAAATAACTTACAATATGTAATTTTGAAGTTGAAAGTCATAAGAGCAACATGAAAAAAATTAGGAAAGCCAAAGAAGAATCAGGGAACTAAATTTCGACCGAAATACCGAAATTTTGGTATTTTTGGAGTCCCGAAAGTTGAATCGGGGTACGTATCAATATCATCGGAAAAATACCAAAATTTTGGTAATTTCGATAGTTTTGGTAAATTTCGGGCTGAGACTCTTGAAAATGAACGATATTACCGAAATTTTAATGGAACTTTCGGTATTATTTCGGTAATATTTTGGTAAAATTTCCTTTATATTTTACATAGCTCTCTTTTGACTTTCTTACATTGAATGAGTTGTTACTTTCAATAATGCTTCTTAAATCTTTCATGATGTGTGTAATTCTGATGTATTATATTCCTCAAAACTTTTATATTATATTGTAATGTTAGTGTAATAGTTAGTGTATGTTTCATGAGCCTCACTTTAAGATATTATGTTGATTGATAGCTTAATGGAATACAAAACATAAATTCTTCTCCCTTATGTATATAAAAGTTAATCCATATGGATAATGCTATATTACTTAGATGTTAAATTGCATTATTTGTTGATTTTAAAGCTTAGAGAAAGTAGAAATATTAATTTATAGGTTTTTTAATATGTTTTTCGTCTTCTTTTTTTTAACCGAAATTTCCACCGAAATCGAAACTTTTTCCGAAATTTTCATAAATTTTGACGACCAAAATTTTCATCGAAACTCAAATTTTGTTCCTTGAGAAGAATTAGCTAGTAATGACTGTTTATCTCCGTGTTAAAATAGATAAATGGCAAGACCAACACGAAAAGTTACCACCAATCAATAAACTCACTGCACGAAATTGAAGTAAAATCATAATCCAGGAAGAAGAGGACATGATAATTAATATGAAAATAAATCAGTTTTCCATGTTTAATGACCAAGACTTCAGCATGGAGCTCATCGAGGTTGGCCATGGGGCACAAGCTTGAGATTGTCCATGACTTTCGGAAGAGATTAGTCCCCTTTGGAATGAGATACATGGTTGTGGATTCCAATTGTGTAAGGTCGGAAATAATTGGGAAAAAGAGTACGATACTCGTAAATATGTAGTAAAGGAGAAATGGCCCAACCTAGATGTTTATGCATACGAAGGCAAACTTGGGGAGAAAGAAAGTAAAGGGATTCTCTGACATGCAGCCTTATTAGTTAAAGAGGTTTTGTAAAGGAGAATACATTTGTAGCAACTTTCCTATATCGTTTAGATTTGATATCTCTTAAGTTACTCAAATCCATAGCCTCCTCTCTTACATTTCTTGGGACCAAAGTAATCATCAATTGATCCGATATAAAAGAGAGACTCATTGTTACTTGAGAATACATAAACTGGAAATGTGAACTCTGTCAATACTTTATTTAATTTTTGAAATTAGAGAGAAAACATTAATACTCAAGTGGTTGTTGAACGCCTGGTATAACGATTTCAGCTTTGTTTCTATTTGTTTGAGATAACTTCAATCAAATGCACAACCCTGGAAAGATTCAAATGCTAATAGAGACAGTCCTTTTCTTGCTGATAACAAAACCATTGTATCATCGGGAACTATTAATGATCATGTAGGCGCTCTGCTTCCAGAATTGCCGGAACTGGTTTCTCTTTTGTCAACTTTGCTTAAGTCACAGGTGATGAAATTAGTTCTGTGTATGAAAATGACATAAAAAAGCTTTTAAGTACTAAAACCATTGTAAAGTGAATGACATCACCCTGTAGTAATACATAGACTAAAGGCCAACTGAAGTAAAGTTTTGCACAAAAAAATGATCGCTTCCTTATTGGTGAAATGCCATTGGACCTGTTGTGTATCAGATTATTAAAATTGATTCAACAATATCTTGAAAGAACCTCGGAGGTCAAAGACTCAAAGGTGTACATGGCTAGCAGCTAGCTTTAAAGGAACTTTCTTGCCAACGGTAATCCCAGCAGCTTCTGTCATGTCCAAGTCTTCTCTTCTCACCCCATCCGGCAGTTCCCAATCAAAACGATAAAGCAGATTAGCAAGCGCAAGCTCAATCAGCTTCGTACCGAAGTTTATACCAGGACAGCCCCTTCTTCCTGATCCAAATGGTAAAAGTTCGAAATGGCTTCCTTTGTAATCAACCGAGCTGTCCAAGAATCTTTCTGGCACGAATTCATCAGGATTTTCCCAACATTTGGGGTCTCTTCCTATCATTTTGGCATGCACAAACACCATCGTGTTTGCAGGAATATCGTACCCTTCGAGCGTGCAGCTCTCTAATGTTACTCTCGGAATAAGTAATGGCACTGGTGGATGTAGAGTCTAAAGCTTTCCTTTAAAACTAAGTTCAGGTACATGAGTTCAGATAGATCACTTTCTTCCACCTTCCCTTTTCCCTCTGCAACTCTTCTCACCTCATCTTGCGCTTTCATCAACACTCGCGGATTTCTGATCAGTTCTGCCATTGTCCATACCAGCGTGGCCGCCGAAGTATCAGTCCCGGCAATGAACATGTCCTGCAAAAAAGATTCCACATTTTACTAATCTCATATCCGAAACAGTAACACATAATTGACATTTGAAAGTAACAAGGAAAAAGTGACATACAGTAAGGACACCCTTAATTTGCTCATTAGTGAGGGCTATTGCTTGACTTGGATCCTTCTGAACTCGAATCAGCACGTCAACAAGATCTTCATGCTCTGGTTTTGGCCTTTTAGGATCAAGATGTTCCTCAATGACTCTGTTGTATATATTGTCCAAGGCTTGAAAGCACTTCTCCACTTTTTGGTCATGGCCGTTGAGCTTGTTTAGCCAACTCATCCAAGGCAGAAAATCTGATATGCAGAACTCTCCCAACAGACTCCTTGCATCATCCAGCAAGTCATGAATTCTGCTATTGCCATTTCCTTCTCCATCATCGTATTTCTTACTGAAAGCCGAACGACACAGAACATTGTTTGCTAAACACAGTGTTAGCTCACTAAGATTGACAAGACCATTAGAACTGTGAGCTATTGAATCAACCATTAGTCCAACCTCTTCATCCCTCAATGATTCAAACATTTGAACCCTCTTTGCACTAAGGAGTTCCAAGACGGCAATCTTCCTAACTTCCCTCCAATACTGACCGTAGGGAGCAAATGACAGAGTCAAACAGTCATATGTAATCCTTTTTGCAACATTCAAGACCGGCCTACCCGAAAAAATGAGGTCATGAGTTTTGAACATCTCTCTTGCCATATTAGCAGAGGAGACGACCAAAGTAGGTACTGAGCCTAGTTGCAAGAACATGAGGGGGCCGTATTCGGCAGCAATGCGCTGGAGGGCATGATGGGGCAAGCCATTGGAGATCTTGTGGAGATTTCCAATGAGGGGTAGCCTCAAAGGGCCAGGAGGCAACCTTTTCGCTTTCAAATTGCTGGTTTTCTTCCTCTGCTTGATCAAGAGCAGGAAAATGCAGGGAATAAGGAAAGCAAACAAGAGAAGAACCAAGGAAAATGGAGAATTCATGGCTAGCTTTTGAGGCTGCAGAGGGGCTTACAGAATTATATAAAGAAGCATGTGATGCCTGCTGGGAAGTTGACAATGCGTAAGAGCATCTCCAACCGAGATGTCAATTTGTCCACATAAGCAAAAATAACTAAAACTAAGATAAAAAATGTCTTCCATCCGAATAACCAATTTGATGCAGCAGTAACATAGAATAACATCAAGCCACGTGATGTTATAATTGGCATCAACAACTTTTGATGTCAATTTAATATTTTATTATTTTTTTAAAGTTTGGGCCCACCTCTTATGTATTGAAATTATAATAATTATAATAAAATATTAATATATTTTGACATATCGGATGGAGCTCAAAACTTCATAAAATGTCAATTTGCCACATCAGCCATCAATTTTAATATTGACTTAAAAAATTTGACATCTCCATTGGAGATGCTCTTCATATGTTAAAATTTTTTAATGGTCACACTACAAGAATTTGGAGTATTAGGGACCAACGTTGATCAATGTTGGTTTAAATAACAGGGGGTCTTATTGCCCTATAGGGACTAATTTGGTCTCTATTATTTATTAGTAACTGTTCAGTGACCAACAACTAGTTGGTTGAAATAACAGGGGGTCTTATTGCCCTATAGCAACCAACTTAAATAGTCAGTCTCCATTATTAGTTAGATACCCTCATTGGTCTCTATTCCTAACTAATAGAGACTAATAATTAGTTGCAAAATCTTTTTACCAACTAACTTTTTGTTGGATTCTAGAGGGTATTAGAGACCACAAGCACAATTGGTTTCTAAAATTGTTAGTCTCTAATAGTCAAAGTTCTTGTAGTGTCATCATTTTTCAACTAAAATCATGCAAGTTGCCATTTTATCAATAATTTTCAGCTGTTTGGAAAGCTCCATTCTCCTAATACGGTAAGCACTGCGTGATACTCTGGGCTAGAGTTATTTCATAAGAATTCTTCTGATCTGCGGTGGCTTGGAGCACGAAACAAACTTACGCGGGGCCAGTGTGTTGGAATTCAGTGAAAATTCAAGTGTACTGGGAACACGAGGAGCTTTGGGTGCTGTCAAGTGGGAGGAAATGTATTAGTCACACTAGAGTTTGTATGTTCAAGCTTACCTTAGTCTGTGGGAAAGAGTTCAAGCTTCTGACTGTATGCCAAAATAGGCTAAAACATTGACTACCCTGGTATGGCCTTATAGTGGCAAAACCACCTAATTGTGATTATTTTCATATAACTCTCCGAGAAATAAGCGGTTTTGTCGAACTTTGTTAATTTCTTGTGTGCCTTTATTTCATGTTTTATTTTTATCTCTTTAATTGGGATTTTGTATTCGTGTGTGTGTGTATCTGAATCTTGGTAACAAAGAAATAATTGGAACTTGCAAACTGACCAAAAAGAAAAGTTGGTCAGCAAATTAGCACCAAAAAGCATTAGATGACTAGAGGAGCCTTCCGAGTTTATCAGGGTGCGGTTTTCTGATGTTCTTTTAGTTGACTCGAACTCGACAGGCTGTACGCATTCATATACAATACAATGTCATCCTATACAATCTGCTGAAAAATCTTTGTAGGAAAAGAAGATTCAAAATGGTGAAAATTCAAAAGAACTTGACAGGTTGTACGCATCCATATACAATACAATGTCATCCTATACAATCTGCTGAAAAATCTTTGTAGGAAAAGAAGATTCAAAATGGTGAAAATTCAAAAGAACTTGGCAGATTGTACGCATCCATATACAATACAATGTCATCCTATACAATCTGCTGAAAAATCTTTGTAGGAAAAGAAGATTCAAAATGGTGAAAATTCAAAAGAACTTGGCAGGTTGTACGCATCCATATACAATACAATGTCATCCTATACAATCTGGTGAAAAATCTTTGTAGGAAAAGAATATTCAACATGGTGAAAATTCAAAAGAACTTGGCAGGTTGTACGCATCCATATACAATACAATGTCATCCTATACAATCTGCTGAAAAATCTTTGAAGGAAAAGAAGATTCAAAATGGTGAAAATTCAAAAGAACTTGACAGGTTGTACGCATCAAGGTTTAAAATTTCGACCGAAATTTTGAATTTTTTTGGGTACCGAAGTTCGAACGGGGGTACGTCTCAATGTTATCGGAAAAACACCGAAATTTCGGTAAAATTTCGATGATTTCGGTTGAGTTTCAATGAAATTTCAGTAATTTTGAACTAATTTCGGTGAAAATAGATGATGATTTGGAAGAAACATTCGAAGTGCAGCGGCATGTTGGCGGCGGCGGCGAAATTTGGGTTTGGGGAGGAAGAAGGCAGTTTTGTAATTTGCCCTAAGATTTGGTCATTTTAGTCATTTTGGTTAGCACATACTCATAACCGGGTCAATCAGCTACTGCTGCAATACTTCGGCTTCTTTGCAAAAGCCTATCCAATAATGTAGCAGCCCACCAAGTCCAATTGGGGCACAAGATGTAGCCTATTACAAAAAAAAGCCATTTGATGCCAATGTCAAACGCAAAAGCAGAAACGCCATTTTGGGTTTTTTTATGGTAATATTAGACTATAAAGTTTATTTTCTTTTTTATTATATCACACACATATCAAAATGCTTATTAATGAAATTACTCTAGAGAAGTCCAAAAAAAAAAAATTACTCTAAATAAAAAAAATAAGATTTGTATTTATAATTTTATTTCTTATTATTAAGTTTAGTAGCATACAAGATGCCAATTGTTATATGTTTTTGAGCATATAGAAGGTTGAGGCATATCTTACTTGTTAATTGGTTACATTATTAGTTAATTTTATAGCCTATAAAAAGTTAAGATATTAATTTATAGGATTTTTAATATATTTTTTGTATTTGAATTTTTTTACTCAAATTTCCACCGAAATCGAAACTTTTTCCGAAATTTCCATAAATTTTGGCAACCGAAATTTTGATCCTTGGTACGCATCCATATACAATACAATGTCATCCTATACAATCTGCTGAAAAATCTTTGTAGGAAAAGAAGATTCAAAATGGTGAAAATTCAAAAGAACTTGGCAGGTCGTACGCATCCATATACAACACAATGTCATCCTATACAATCTGCTGAAAAATCTTTGTAGGAAAAAAATTCAAAATGGTGAAAATTCAAAAGATTCTTGCATTTGTACGTTCAACATAAAAAAAACCAACTTTTGGAGGGCCAATGAACAAAGAGCAAAGTAGTTGACTAAGATTAGGCGCGCACATGTCAGTCGGTAGTAGGTTGGTGGCGGCGCTGATGACCCACTTGCCCACATTAGCAGCTTCACCCTCCGCCGCATCTACTTCCCATAACCTCTCCCGCGCCGCCACTCTCCGCCGCGCACCTTCATACGCGCCACCGCTCTCCACCCGAACAATCACAATGAGCAGCAACGTTGAACAACAGCAGCAAGAAGCTCTGGATGCTTTGTTCAAGCAAAAACGGATCGTCCGGTCAAAAGTCCGAAAGGACCTCAAGGCCATGGACCCCACGACCAGATCCGATGAAGGTAATCTTCCCATCTGCTTCAATTCCATTATCTTAAGAGTTCAGAGAAGAACTTGATGTCTGCAAATGTTGTTTTTTTGTTTTTGTTTTGATTAGATAATGCAATTCAGAGTATTGTTCTGGAGGCTCCTTGGTTTAAATCTTGTCGGAGATTATGTGCGTATATAAGCTGCAAAGCTCTTCGTGAAGTCGATACTTCCAAGATATTGTCTCAAATTCTTCAAAGTCCACTCAAAGGTGTAAACTTTATGTTCCCATTAACAAATTCTAGTGTAAATTTAGTGTTTTTAGCGTATTGGGTAGCACCCTGAATTGGAATTATTGAGAAATAAATTCTGGGTTACTTAAAGTTTTGATGGTTTGTGAAGAGGGCGATGTGGAGGTGAGGAAAAAGCTTTATGTTCCGCGTGTGGAGGACAAGAATAGTCACATGAGAATGTTCAACATCTCAAGTATTGATGATCTTGTTGCGAACTCGATGGACATTTTGGAACCAGCTCCGGTGGATGCTGATGGAAATGAGCGCGAAGATGGTAATGCTCCACTTATTTGCACTGCTCATTGATAGTGTCTAGATTGTAGTCATACTCTATTATGAGCAAATTCTGTGCTTGATACCGCATACAGTTTCCTTGACTCAAGTTATTTAAGTTCGAAAGTTATATCGTTTGAGCATTTGAACTTCATAAAATGAGAGGTTTCAACAGTTGAGATGAGATTACCATACTGAGGTCGGTATTCCAATTTCCATACTTTTGCTCCTTTTTGAGAGATTCTGTTGATGCCTCAAAGTTTCTGATCAGTATCTTTGTTAGTCTTTCTCCATGACACTTTCTCCATGACACAATCTAAAGACTAGCAATTTATTAAGAATAGGTTAGGAGGGAAAATTCTGATTAGTGCAACTTTTTTCTTCAGCTTAGTTTTCCCTTATAAGACCTCTAATCTAGGCTGTCTAGCTTAATATACATCAGCCTTATTCCTGGTGTCATATTTGTTTCATGTCCATAATTTCATGTAGGATTGGGTTTACGGACACCTTGCCACTTTCTTTTTGTTTTTACAGAAAGAATGTTGGAGGGGTTTCATTTTTCTCTATATGTTTACTGATGTAGTTTGGCAAAAGCTCATATCGAAAGAATCTTTGTTTGTGCAGTTATGCAGGCAAGTGACCCAGTCGATATGTTCCTCTTACCAGGTAGAACTATCCTTCCCATTGCCTTAGTTGACCATCCATTTACAGGTTGTGTTATTACTGTCATTACCCAACTGTAGCTTAATGCATTCGCCCACCCTTTTCTGCTGACAGGACTAGCATTCGATAGATCTGGGAGACGCTTGGGCCGTGGTGGAGGGTATGTTTATGCATCTTAGCCTATATAAAGTTTTTGTTCAGATTTTGAAGAACTGTCAACTTAGTTGTTTGGTGATATCAGTGTTCTTATACATAAGGTCGCTAGAGCCATGGAGTCTTCTCTTTCTTACATATTGCAAAGAAAACAAAGTATCTCATTTAGATTTATGCATAGCTTATGTAATGTGTGGCATGTCCAGTTATTATGATACCTTCCTGAAGAATTACCAAGAGCTTGCAAAGGCACGCAATTGGAGCCAACCACTCCTTGGTATGCATCAATTGTTTTTATTCCCTTATATTATAGCATATACGTCTTTGCTACGGAAGTCAATGTGCTCACGGTTCGAAATATTGGAGTAATGCTGGTATTCTGGTATTCTAATTAAGATTGGTGGGTTTGTTGCAGTTGCACTATCCTATTCTATACAGATATTGGATGACGGAGTTATACCAATCACTCAACGTGACTTTATGGTGGATGCTCTTGTGTCCCCAGCGGGCGTGATTCCCATTAGCCCAGCCGCTTTAGACAGGCATGACTGAGTAAATCTTTCATTACGAGTGTTCTTGGGTGCAAATTTCAAAAACGCTCTGATTTAGTTTCTTGTTGATCAATTCATTTAACATGTACAGGATGAAGCTTTGATAACAATGAAGCTCTCTGCCTAGAGCAGATCCACATGGAGTCCGAATCTGGATACCCCTTGATCCTGTTAAATGAAACAATCTCAGTCTGTCTGAAATACAGGGCTTGGTGTTGTCAAACAAATGGGTCAAGTTTTGGTCTGCTAAGGTGGATAGGTAATGGCTGCTTCTGCCACCTTAAATCAAGAGTCGATAGTACATTAGAACATCAGAGTTATATTTTCAGAATGAGGATTTATGTTCTTTTGCTGATTCCACTAGTTTCTCGACTAGTGAAGGTCCTTTCTGAGGTCCTAAATCCAGGGTGCCTAAACTGTATTTGGTTTTTTTATACTGATGTGTAAAGAATGTTACTTTCAAGTTTCAACTTATGCGGTCATGAATGAAATCACATGCTTTGTCCTTGTGTAACCACCTGGATGATTACATTTCAAACTCTCCATTAGCAATCCAATCGTCCCCAAAAGAATGAAAAAAGGTGAAAAGCTCAACCTTCGAAATTAAAGGCAAATAAAAGGGCACAAGCCCAAAGAAAAGAAGCTAGCTACCTTTTTGGTTGAGAAGAAAAGCTGTTTGAAATTAAACTCAAGTGGTGTATTCAAGGAGTTGGATAATTTGTATAGAAATGTTATTTGGTGTTTGGTGTTTTGCTGCTTGTTGGAAAGTTTATTTTTGAGAAATTGGCTAAAATGGCCTAAGTGGCCAAATTTTTTGCCAAAATGGCACTAGGGCAGCGGGCAAATCCACAGTAGCCAAATTGTGAATAATATTTTGCAATTAAATCCCTGCATACTCGAAGTGTAAGCGTAGTCTACCATAGTATAGTCGTAGTCCACCATAGTGTGATCGTAGTCCACCATAGTGTGATCGTAGTCCATTTTTTTAAAAAGAATTACTATTTACAATTTGCAATTAAATCCCTGGGTGCCCAAAGTATGGTCGTAGTTCATCATAGTGTGGTTATAGCATAGTGTAGTCATAGTTCATCATAGTGTACAAGGGCTTCCAGTGCAATTAAGCAATAATTTTGACAATTTGGAAAGAATTGTGCTGACCAAAACAATTTAGCACATAATTTGACCACTTGGGCCGTTTTAGCTAATTTCCCTTTATTTTTCTAAGCTGATAAACTAAAGATCTTTGTGGATTTCTGCTGATTCGTTTTTCATTTTCCAGTGACATATGGCCTCGTTTGAATGATTTTCTTTGGACTCACAACAGTTCAAAGCCGGCCTAGATCCCATATATTTTGCTTCTTGTTGGTTGCTTGTGTAGTCTGAACTAATGTAGCCTGAACTCTGAAACCCAATAATGAAAGAAAAGTACTTGTTTAATATCATACTTTGCCATGGAAGTAATATAAGTATGTGTGTGCAATCAGAGTCTATATGAAAGCAGAAGTCTTTCTGCAGCTATGATCACCTCATCGAGCTTGCGATTCTGCCTCATTGGTTTCCTGCTGATTCTTGTTCCATTACCCTCCCACTGTGCAGACCCCGATCCATTACAGGACTTATGCATTGCAGATTTGAGTGGAACCATATCATCTAGCAACTTCCCCTGCAAACCCCTTTCCCAGGTTACTTCAGATGACTTTGTCTATGACGGGCTGATCAAACCAGGCAACTTCACTGATGTGTTTGGGGCAACTGTGACCAACGGGAATGTCCTTTCCTTTCCAGGGCTCAACACCCTCGGGATATCAATGAACAGAGTTGACATTGAGCCTGGGGGTATCAATCCACCTCACTCGCATCCTCGTGCGACTGAGATTGGGGTGGTCATTACAGGGAAGATCCTTGCGGGGATTGTGACAACCAAAAACGTGTACTACTCTAAAGTATTGACTGCTGGCCAAGTGTTTGTGATTCCTAGAGGACTTGTTCACTTTCAGCTGAATGTTGGAAAAGGAAAGGCTCATACCTTCACAGCTTTCAACAGTCACTTGCCAGGCTCTACCGTTCTTCCTCAGAATCTGTTTGCTACGACGCCCTCGATCCCTGTTGAAGTGTTGACGAGGACCCTTCTAGTAGGTGAAGATGTCGTCAACAACATTCGATCCAAATTTGCCTTTTAAAACAATGTGGAACTAGTTTCACTATATATCTTCTTGTGTTCAATCTGTTTCCAAACTTTCCCACTTTATAGTTTCACTTCTTGTGTGTTTTCGACTTCTGCATATATAAAAGGATTTCATCGACATCACCATATGGACTCAAACTTTTACTATGTTTCGTTTTTGCGTTTGGACGAGACACTTGGAATTGGAAGTAAGAACGGATAAGTTGATAGGGTTTGAAAACGTACAATATTTGCGTGAGAAAAGAGCCAGAGATAGTGAAAGTCATGAGTCTCAAGTTCTGTCTCATCCCAAACCTGACCTGTATGTATCGCTTTTCCTAAACTCATAGAACAGCAAAATACATAATTCACGACTCGAGTTGAAGGAAGAAACTAAACTACATAATGTTCGATACTCATGAGTTACACTTTATGCTTAAGATTTACAATTTGAATACATTTGACGAATTTTGATTAGGGCTATATTGGGATTAAAGAGTTGCGAATATAGTGTTGACCAATTTTCTTAAACTCCTACAACAGAAAAATACATAATTCATGCCCCGAGTTGAACAAAGAAATGATGTTCAATTTTCATGAGTTACACTTTACAATGAAGAGTTACAAATTTAGCTAAATTTGATTGGGAAACCATATATTGGGATTAAAAGCTGCAAATATAGCTTTGATCACTTTCCTAAACTCATAGAACACCAAAATCCATAGTTCACATCCCGAGTTGAACTAAGAAACTAAACTATACGACGTCTTACTCTCATGAGTCACACTTTAAGATGGAGAGTAACGCTTTGAGAAAATCAGCTATGGGCCTTTCACGTAATCCCCAACCCAAAATCACTTGTTGGGCCAAACAACCACCATCCTACTCCAAAATCAATTTTCAAACGAACTCAATTCACCCGACCAAATGAACTCCGGTTGTTGCCTAACCAACTGAACCGCGAAAGCCCCTCTGATTTTACCACCACTGCCATTTCTTTCTACTGGAGAACCAAAAATCTCAATCCATGTCCAAATTCTGACCACCCCTAAAACCCAGTTCAGCTGATCGAACCCGAGTTGATCTCCGGGTCGGGCCTCAATGGACATACTATTCGCCCAGATCCAAGCGGACCTCCGCTCCAACGACGCCCTCCGCCAGTCCGGCGCCCTCCTCCAAGCCCTCCAGCAATCCGCCGCCGGCCGCGACATCTCCGTCATCGCCAAGTCCGCCGTCGAGGAGATCGTCGCCTCCCCCGCCTCCGCCGTCTGCAAAAAGCTCGCCTTCGACCTCATCCGCTCCACCCGCCTCACCGCCGACCTCTGGGACACCGTCTGCACCGGCATCCTCACCGATCTCGACTTCCCCGACCCCGACGTCTCCGCCGCCGCCGTCTCTATCCTCGCCGCCATCCCCTCATACCGCCTCTCCAAGCTCATCACCGACGCCCAGAAGGAAATCAACAGCTGCTTCGATTCGCCCAGCGACAATCTCCGATTCTCCATCACCGAAACCCTAGGCTGCATCCTCGCCCGCGACGACCTCGTCACGCTCTGCGAGCACAATGTCAACCTCCTCGACAAGGTCTCCAACTGGTGGGCCCGCATCGGCGCCAACATGCTCGACGGATCCGACGCCGTTTCCAAGGTCGCGTTCGAATCGGTTGGGCGGCTATTCCAGGAGTTCGACTCCAAGCGGATGAGCCGGCTCGCCGGCGATAAGCTCGTCGACAGCGAGAACTCGCTCGCGATCCGGTCCAATTGGGTTTCTTCCATGGTGGACTTTGTTTGGAAGAAGCGCAGTGCGTTGATGGCGAGGTCGTTAGTGTTGCCGGTGGAGAGCTTCAGAGCCACCGTGTTTCCGGTCGTCTACGCCGTCAAGGCGGTGGCTTCCGGCTCGGTGGAGGTCATAAGGAAGCTCTCCAAGTCTTCTAGAAGCTCAAATGCGGTAGTTGTGGATAGCAATGCTGAAAAATTGGTCGGAGTTTCGGACGTGGTGACTCATCTGGTGCCATTTTTGGCTTCGTCTTTGGATCCGGCTTTGATTTTCGAGGTTGGGATCGATATGTTGTACTTGGCTGATGTGCCTGGTGGGAAGCCTGAGTGGGCTTCGCAGTCGATTATCGCAATTCTTACACTTTGGGATAGGCAAGAGTTTGCTTCTGCTAGAGAAAGTATTGTTAGAGCTGTGGTCACTAATTTGCACCTTTTAGATCTTCATATGCAGGTAAATGTGGTTACTTTACTTTTGTTTTGTTAATTAATGCTATGCACCATTTGATTCATTTAGGTTTGTTTACATGTGTTGTAGATTGAAGTGAAAAAAATGATATGTATATAGGTGAATGTGCGTACTTTTATTTTGTTAGATAATGATATGCGCAGTTTGATTCATTTAAGTTAGTTTACATGTGTTGTAGTTTTAAATGGAAATGATGTGTATATAGGTTTCGTTGTTTAAGAGGTTGCTTCTTATGGTGAGGAACTTGAGGGCGGAATCGGATCGTATGCATGCTTTAGCCTGCATTTGTCGAACAGCGCTTTGTGTTGATCTCTTTGCAAAAGAGAGTGTCCGAAGAGGCCAGAAACCACTTGCTGGTACTGATATAGCTTCGCTTTTCGAGGATGCGAGGATAAAAGATGATCTTAATAGTGTGACAAGCAAGACCCTGTTCAGGGAGGAGTTGGTGGCATCGTTAGTGGAGAGTTGCTTTCAGTTATCTCTGCCTTTGCCTGAACAGAAGAACTCAGGAATGGAGAGCCGGGTTATCGGAGCTTTGGCGTATGGAACCGGTTATGGTGCCCTGAATTGGACAGAGCCTGCTTTGGAAGTGGTGGAGGTTTGCAGGCCTTGTGTCAAGTGGGACTGTGATGGCCGAACCTATGCCATTGATTGTTATTTGAAGTTGCTTGTCAGGCTGTGTCATATCTATGATACTAGGGGAGGTGTCAAAAGAGTTAAAGACGGGGCTTCACAGGACCAAATTTTAAACGAGACAAGGTTGCAGAATTTGCAGCGCGAACTTGTTAAGAATTTACGAGAGGTACATACACTTTCTTTTATTGACAAAATTTAGCATGGTGGCAGTGAATATGCTTTGTTGGTAAGGGCACCTACTGGAGCTTTTTATACATTAAGACGGCAATGCATTTATTTGGACCATTGTGATTTGCATTGCACTAATATGATAGGTTAGATAAGCTTCATGGTTGGTGGAACTTGAAAAATTGAACAAACCTACAATATGTTATTGTCTGTAAGAACCCCAGGAAAAGGACTTCTAGGCAGCTATATCTTAAATCAGAAGTTGAAGGATAGTAAAAGGCTTCCTGGGGGTTTATAAACATAAAATTCTACGTAGTTTCTTCTTACTTTATGGGCCTCAAAACTTCAACTAGCTTATTTCTCAAATAAGTGGATTTTGATTGCTCTAAAGTGCAATTTCAGAGCATAGCAAGAATATTTTCTCGCTTACTTGTAGTCAAACTGTTTAAGTTCTTTAATCTTTTCTCTTTACAACTGACTGAATTTTGTCTTCTCTCCCCCTACTTTTCATCTTACATCTCTGTGAATTTGGCAGGTGAATACCCCAAGAATATGTGCTCGCCTTATTTGGACCATTTCTGAGCACATAGATCTAGAAGGTCTGGATCCACTTCTTGCTGATGATCCCGAGGATCCACTGAACATTATTGTATCGAATATCCACAAGGTTTTATTCAATATTGATTCGGCTACTGATTCAACAAACAAGCTTTTAGATGTCCAGGCTGTTCTTTTATGTGCTCAGCGGTTGGGATCACGCAACCTTAGGGCTGGGCAGTTACTGACTAAAGAACTTGAAGAGTTCAGGGCCGGTAGCATGGCGGATTCTGTTAACAAGCATCAGTGCCGTTTGATACTGCAGAGAATCAAATATATTTCAAGTCATCCAGAAAGCAAGTAAGCATCTGATACCTAAAGTTTGGGTGGTAGGTATCAAATAATTTATGAAGCTTCTTGTTAAGGGATTAGTTAGGAGCTTAGGTTTTCCCATTCAATATGTCCACATATTAGAAAGAGTTCTGTGTAGATATAGATGTTTTGGCCTAGTTAAACTGTGTTTGATCAGAGCGGTCTCTTAATGTTACCATTGTCTAATGCATACATGTGTGCCTGCATATAATTGAGCACATAGATACATCAAACATGTGCATATGCATACGTAACAACATAACACCAGCAGTAAATAATGTTTAATGTTCATTTTTTTTTTTATAACAGTTGCCAGCGGGGGCAATTTATGCATTTCTCTGCACCAAAGTAACATGATAATTATTTTCAGGTGGGCCGGAGTCAGTGAAGCCAGAGGTGATTACCCATTTAGCCACCATAAACTAACTGTCCAGTTCTACGAAGTAGCTGCAGCTCAAGACAGGAAATTAGAAGGACTTGTTCATAAGGCTATTCTTGAGCTTTGGAGGCCAGATCCCAGTGAACTAACCCTTCTGCTGACTAAAGGAGTTGACTCTACTTTACTAAAAGTTCCTCCTAATGCAATTACCTTGACTGGTAGCAGTGATCCCTGCTACATTGAAGCATATCATTTGGCAGATTCTAGTGATGGAAGGATATCTCTGCATTTGAAGGTTAGGTTTTTTTCCCCTTACTTTTAGTGCTTTTAAAAGCACTTTCTGTTCTTTGCAGAATCCAGTATCCTGTTTTAGTTGATAGTTCTTATTCGTTGTTGATGAATCTGCAGGTCTTAAATTTAACTGAGCTCGAGCTTAACCGCGTCGATATTCGAGTTGGATTATCTGGTGCATTATATTTTATGGATGGGTCCCCTCAAGCAGTACGGCAGTTGCGTAGCCTTGTATCACAGGTTTCCTTCTGATTTCAGTCTCCGTCTTCTTTGCCCTATCTCGTATTGCAATGCATATCCTTTTCTTTTCTAATCTGCTAGTCAACAATCCTCGTTCGTCTCAAACACTGCATTCAATTGTCTTAGTTAAACATTTGTGTTTCTGGTTGTTGGGTGTATAGCTACTTCAATACAAATGCTTTTCACTTTGTGATCAATTCCAGGAAGATTGTGTTGCATAATGATCCTTCTCTCTCCAAGATTGAATGGCATCCTTTACTTATCTTGGATGTCCTAGCCTAATGTTTTTGACAATCAGATATGCTGATTTTACTTCTTGGTCTTGTTCTTAGGATCCAGTACTTTGCAGTGTAACTGTGGGTGTGTCCCATTTCGAAAGGTGCGCCCTTTGGGTTCAAGTCTTGTACTACCCCTTTTATGGTAGTGCTGCTATAGATTATGAAGGTGACTACACCGAAGAAGATCCCCAAATCATGAGACAAAAGAGAAGTTTAAGGCCCGAACTGGGAGAACCTGTCATCTTAAGGTGTCAGCCATACAAAATCCCATTGACCGAGCTTCTACTGCCACATAAGATATCTCCCGTCGAATTTTTCCGTCTGTGGCCCAGTTTACCAGCCATAGTAGAGTACACTGGTACATATACTTATGAAGGAAGTGGCTTCAAGGCTACTGCTGCTCAGCAATACGGGGCATCTCCTTTCCTTAGTGGGTTGAAATCCTTGTCATCCAAACCATTCCACAGAGTTTGTTCACATGTTATCCGGACAGTGGCAGGATTTCAGGTATTAGCTCTTCTTACTGTTAATTTGCCTCTCTTTTGTTTTCACTGTATGCTTCTATATTCACAAAACCTTATTGGAAGTCTTGTTTTATTTCTTCCTCTCAAATTATGGCTTCACTTATCCTACTAAAATAACAAATAACATTTATAAATTCCATTAAACTAGGTTATAATAACGTACATTGAAAGTAGTAATGGCAATGCAAATTAGAGTGGAAATGTATATAGGTACTTATTTTTATGGAAACTAAACTGCAGGAAGTTTGACTTCGAGTTATTCTGTTAGGACTTTTAATGATAAAATTCTTGGCTATTTTAGCAACCATTGAAATTTCATGTTGAATTCCTTGTTCTGGAACAGCTATGTTTTGCTGCAAAAACTTGGTATGGTGGCTTCTTGGGCTTGATGATCTTTGGAGCTAGTGAAGTGAGCCGGAATGTTGACCTCGGTGATGAGACTACAACCATGATATGCAAATTTGTTGTTCGAGCTTCTGATGCATCAATTACCAAGGAGATTGGGTCGGACCTACAGGGCTGGCTGGATGACCTGACTGATGGGGGTGTTGAGTATATGCCTGAAGACGAAGTCAAGGCAGCAGCTGCTGAGAGGCTTAGGATCTCGATGGAACGGATAGCTTTGCTAAAGGCAGCCCAGCCGAAACAGAAGCCCAAATCTGAGGTTGATGATGATGATGACGAAGAAGAAGAAGAAGAAGAAGATGGAAGCGAAGACGATGATGAGGATAAAATAAAGAAAAAGAAGGAAAAGAAAAAAGAGGGCGAGGAAAATGGCAAAAAGAAGGGACCTACAACCTTGTCCAAGTTGACAGCAGAGGAGGCTGAACACCGTGCTCTTCAAACATCAGTGCTCCAAGAGTGGCATGTGTTGTGTAAAGACAGAAATACAAAAGTCAATTGACAGCAAAGTAGGGAGCACTACCAATCTCTTTCGAGGTGAATGCATCAGCTGCAAGTGATGCCTTTGCATTTCCTGGATCAGCACCTTTCGATATCAATGAATAGAGTTGACTTCACTTCGTGTGAAGGAAGTACAAATCGCCCCACTTATACCTTTGTGCAAGCAAGTCTGGGGTGGATCAGGTGATCGCTGAATGGGAGTGAGCTATCTGTGGGGTTTGTGACAAGTAACAATGTGTGTGACTCCAATGCTTTTAGTGATTTTCCACGGGCACATATTTACTCAGCTACAATGTTGGGGAATGCCTTCGTAGCTTTCCGTCTGGGTTTTCCGTCTGGGTCTGTTGTACTTCCTCTTTACTCTATTTTCTTTGCAGCTTCAACCACTGACCCGACCGAGTGTATTTAACTGTGAATTTCAAGTAGATGTAGATGTTATTAACAGCATTAGATTTGAGTTTGGCTTTTAAGTTACTAGGAAATTAGTTTGGTTTGTGCTATTATCAAACTGGGGTTTGTTTCTCTTCCCCCTTTCATTCTTTTGTTTCTGGGCCCATTGGCCATGATTGAATCATAGACGACAGTTTTCTACAGTATACATTCATTCCAAAGCTTCCATTTATCCGCGTTTATCCAAAATATCATTGTCATCCCTTTAAATTCTTTAGTTGCACTTTCGTTCTTGTGGTTTTATGAATTGTAACAATTTGGTTTGTCACAACATTGTGACAAAATTAGTTATGTTACAATCAATCTTTTGACAAAATTTGATTTTATTACAATCAATCTTGTGACTATTTGTTTTGTTACATTCTTGTGATAAAGTTGGTTTTTGCCACAAGATTGTAACAAAGTTGATTTTTGTCACAAGATTGTAACAAAGTTGGTTTTTGCCACAAGATTGTAACAAAGTTGGTTTTTGTCACAAGATTGTAACAAAGTTGGTTTTTGCCACAAGATTGTAACAAAAATTGTAACAAAGTTGGTTTTTGCCACAAGATAGTGACAAAATTTGGTTGTCACAAGACTGTGACAAAATTGTGACGAAATTTATTTTGTGAAAATCTTGTGACAAAATTAGTTTTTTCATAATGTTGTGACAAAATTTAGTTGTCACAATCTTATGACAAAATTTGGTTTTGTCACAATCTTATGACAAAGTTTGACTTTGTCACAATCTTGTGAAATAAAATTTGGTTTTGTCACAATCTTGTGATAAAATATTTGATTTTGTCACAAGATCTTGTGACAAAATTGGTTTTGTCATAATCTCTGACAAAGTGGTTTTATTAGAATCTTGTGACAAAATTTGGTTGCAGGAATTCTTATTTAGGTGTGATTGTGTAAACTAGAAGTAGAAAACTTATATGGACTCTATGTATGTAAAAGATAGGCCCAATCTTAGGTTGATTCACTATAAATAAAGGTATTGTTTACCTGTTTCAATCCTTGGCAAAGTGTCAGCAAAGCCGCAGATCTAGGAAAACGAAATGTCCTTATTGTTGTAAAAACAACGAAATAAGTACATTCAATAAGTACAGGGAATAAATAATCTCCAATCAAAGTAATTTGACCAACGAGCAAGGAACAACCACTAGTCGGGGCTCTTTTCTCAATATAGATCAAACAAGAAGATAAAATAATAAAGCCGAGGAACGACAAATTTCGTCAGTGGTGGTGTCTGCTTTGGCCGGTAAGTCACATGAACAATGGATAGTAGTGGATGTGGGTCGTCGGCTTCGCCTAAGTATTCGTTGGTGGTATCTATCACAAATACAAGGCGAACGCGACTATCTCTTCTATATGCCTCTATGTGGATGGATGTCCTCGATGAGGGCGGATGGGGAATGAAATTCCACAACAAAAACATAAAAATCTAACTTAGAATTGAGAGCTATGATCCTTCACATTCTTTTTAATTTGATATCTTCTGTAATTGAAGTATAATATGGGGGCCATCTCTAATGGGTGTTTAAATTTTAGTGGGGGCCATTACTAATAGTTGTTCAAATTTTATTGGACAATAGATATGTTTAGTAGAAGATTTAAAAAAATTTGTGAAGGCCATAGCCACCTTTGGCCATACAAAGGCTCCGTCAGTGGGTTCGGGGACCCTTCTTTTGTTGTAAGAGCTCCATATTTATAAGCTTCGCTTGCTTACTCGCCAAGTCGTAGAATCCTCAAGATGGTGCACCACCTTCTCCTAGAAGGTTGTAGGGTATTTGGCAATGAGATGAACTTTACTTAAAGATCGTCTGATCACAACTTTCTAAAAGAAATGGAAGTCTTTAAGATTTTGCACTTCTAATAGGCAATTTATTGTCTTGATCTTGCTGCCGCTTGCACCAATTTCCCCACGTGCATGTGTAATCTATATTGCCTAAGTGGAAGCAACTTCCTTTAGCTTGCTGACACATGCCCCCTCCTTTTAATTAAGATCGGCGTGCTGAATTGCCACCAAGATTTACTCCAAGATTTTTTAACTGAATGTGAGTTCTCCACGATTCATTTTCTAACACGACTCTGAGATTACTTCATTTGTGTTTCTTGACGGTCAAGGCATAGACTTCTTCTCTAATCGCTTCACGGCCATTTACTTGAGTTTATTTTCAACGAGATTCTTTAATAATTAGTATAATTGCTAAACTATAATAATAAAATTATCAAAACCTTCTTCATTCAACGGTTTAGATCGCGTGGACCGCTAGGTGCATGTTTTGGTGTAAACTGGTATTATGCAAAAGAATGACCATGGTTAAGATGAATCACATATTCTCTATTTCTCTTGTCTATCTCTCGTTTCTCTCTCTCACCTTCGATATAGTTAATTCTACAATAGTTTTGTTACAGTCTTGTGACAAAATTGTCACAATATGCTAACAATTTTTTTTGTGACTACTACCTTAGGCAACAAATTCACGATATCACTCAACAGTTGCTCGTCGTATCATCGCAACTTGAGGTATATATTACTAGCTAGTTGGATATAGTTGGCACACCAAGAAAAAGACCCAGAAGAGTTGAATAAGGCCAACTAACCTCCACGACCAATATCCCATTACTAATTTTGTCCAAATGAAAGACTCTGTCAACTTTTGACTTTTAGCTGCTGATGTTATTTTGTTGAATTCTGGTGTTTTTTCTTCCGTGTGTAGTAGGTATTGTTTGGCAATTAAACCCAACAATAGAGATAAATAGAGACCAGAATCTACCTGGTTTTAACAACCAAAGTTTATTAGGCTAGTAGCCATGAATTTGATCAGTGCACCTAGCTCAACCTTCGGCCTGCTCCTCGTAGTTTCACTGCTTGTTCTTCCCTTGTCCTCCCATTCTGCTGACCCCGATCCATTACAGGACTTCTGTGTGGCGGATTTGAGTGCCACGCCATCGGTTAATGGCTTTCTCTGCAAACCCGCCTCAAATGTTACTTCAAAGGACTTTGTCTTTGGTGGGTTTACCAGAGAAGGGAACACAACCAATCCCTTTGGGGCGGCTGTAACAGGTGGCAACGTTCTTGCATTCCCTGGCCTCAACACTCTCGGGATATCAATGAACAGAGTAGACTTGGCTCCGGGAGGGACGAATGCACCGCATTCGCACCCTCGTGCTGGTGAGACAGGCGTGGTTGTCAAAGGGAAGGTCCTCGTCGGGTTTGTGACAACCGACAACGTGTACTACTCCAATGTTTTGAGTGCTGGAGAGATGTTTGTGATTCCAAGGGGACTTGTTCACTTTCAGATGAATGTTGGGAAAGGCAAGGCTCTTGCTTTCACAGCTTTCAACAGTCAATTGCCAGGGACTGTTCTTGTTGCTCCAACTATGTTTTCTTCCAAGCCTTCGATCCCTGATCAAGTGTTGACCAAGGCCTTTCAAGTAGATGAGGATGTCATCAACACCATTAAATCCAAGTTTGGTTCCTAAATAACTGCAAATTACGTTCAGTTTTGTTTGAAGACTGCTATTAAACTGGATATTCTGTCTCTCTTCCCCTGTTTTTCTTTGTTGTAATTTCTGTCAGTGTGTTTATTTGTCAGTTGATCGTACAGTAGACGATTCATCTGTAACCTGTTCATAAATAAGAGACTTGCAATCAAGTTTTAAAGTTTCGGTTTCGGTTGAAATTTCGGAAAAAATTTCGATTTCGGTGGAAATTTTGGTAAAAAAAATAAAATAAAAGACGAAAAACATACTAGAACACCTATAAATTAATATCTCTAGAGAATGTACCTCAATTTTCTCGGCAACCAAACACAAATCATGAACAGATTGTGGATACGATTCGTGAGAAGAATACAAAGCCACTAAGGCATCCACGAAGTGAACAAAAGGAGGAGAACGAAAGGAGGAGAATGAAAGAAAGGAAACAATTATTCGCGACGCGAATAGCCAGAGCGGTCGCATTTAGCTTCGTATTTGCGATGGTTTTTTGCGACATGACTTATTCAAGCGTTGCAAACGGTTTACCAAACGCGTATTATTGACTATTTGCGAGGGCCGTCTTATCTGTTGCAAAAGTTACGTGGCAAAAGGGCAATTTTCTTGTAGTGTCTACTTTCTATAGGCTCTAAAATCAACAAATAATGCAATTTAACATTTAAGCTATGCAACATTGTCCATATGAATTAACTTTTATATACATAAGGGAGAAGAATTCGTGTTTTCATTCCACTAAGCTGTCAATTAGTACAATATTTTAAATGCTATTGTTAGCATGGAGGAGTGGAAGTGGTAGGGAGAAGTAAAACATAAAGTGAGAAACATATTGTTTGTTTGTGTGATAGATAATTGACAATGAAGGTAGAGATAAGTAAAACATAAAGTAACAAGCCTATTATTTGTTTGTTAGCTTGATAATTGACGGTGAAAGTGGTAGAGAAAAGCTATGTAAATAAAATATCTTCACTAAAGACTACATCGAAATTTCACTGAATTTACCAAAATTTCTAACATATTTCCGGAGTTTCATCAAAATTTCACCCAAATTACTGAAATTTCGATTTTTTTCAGATGATATTGATACGTACCCCGATTCAAGTTTAGATCCTTCAAAATTACCGAAATTTCAGTATTTCGGCTGAAATTTTGAAGCTTGCTTGCAATACCCTCACTTTCTTCTTTTGACTTTTCAAGATATAATATTCTAACAAACAACAAAACGTGATAGAAAAGTCGATAGACGAAAATTGATAGTCGGCTTTTCACCTATTGATTTTTTTCGAAGGTATGAGTTACGTTTCACACTCGATCCGTTAAACAGAAATTCGTGACATGACCGTACATTTTGACTAAGCCGAAAATAATCTGATAATTTATAGGTCATTTCTAGAAAGCACAACACTTCTGTTACACATTTTGACTAAGCCACTCTGAGATATTTTCTATTACAACTACCATTACAAAATACAGTATATCTAGCAGATACATACGAACAATAGATGCATCTCCTACCGCTAATATCTGATTAGAATGATCATACACTTAGCAAACACATTTCTAAACCAGATGTAAAACCTGATACTCGCATTCCCCACCAATTACGACTTGAAGAATTATCTTCCAGAATCTATGTTGCTCTTTCGAAACTACCACCAACCTGCATATGTAACCAGTCGGGCTGTGAGCCTTGGGCATACTCCCTTGGCACATGCGAGCCAAATAGCAATCCTGCAGCATCAAATGGCTGTGCACCAAGCTGAAACACCCGGTCAACTTGTTAGAAGATCAATAGCATACACCTAAATCAGTCTACTTAGTGTGACACACAGTTCATCCACCAAAAAACCAGTGAGGTTACTCACTTTAGGGAAGATATGGGGTGTAAAGGAATTTGTTCAGCATATCAAACCATCACTAAATAAGGGTTAAAGGATGATAATAATAATAAGAAGGATAAATCCCAAGGTGAAAATGAAACCAGCAATTTTACGCTCCCAAGGGATATCAAAGAGAATAAAATGTAGTTACTATTAATGCTGTTATGCTTAAATGGATGACATAATGTAATAATGTCATTGTGGAGTGTAGAGGATATTTCCTGGAATTGCACATGCTGGAAAACGATAAGCCTAGAAGGAACTGCCATAAAAGGCTGGTTGTCGGCTTATCCCATTAGGAATAAAAGCTGTGCAAGAGCAGAACTGGAATGTCTGATGCCCAAGTTTACAACAAGCACACTCGTAGGAGGAGTTGAAAGAAACCACAGTTTTAGAATAAGAGTTACTGCCAGTCAAATTAGATAATGTTAACGAAGAGAACTTGGTTGACTGAAGTTCACATTCCTTGATGCATTGTAAGATTAAAGAATTGTCGGGAAAAAAATCCCAGGACCCTTGTTTACGTTCTAAAAAAACAGCAGGGTCTTCAGAAATCTATTGAACCAGATACAAGACATCTCTATGTTTGTATCTCGGTAAACAGTTCCAAACAAAGTATGTCAAAGGCTTTTATATTGGTAGCAAAAGTGCAATGAACTTACATCTTTTGAAGGAAAGGCTTCAATGGTAGGATTCATGTTCATTCTTGAATTGACTGCTTCAAGTTTCATGGACAGGAACTACAGAATCCAATGTACATGAATACAGATTCAGATTTGACAGTATAATGGAAAACCATACCACCGAGTAACATTAGATAGAGTGAGATCAGGTAGATACCTCAACCTGCCGCTGCAGTGATTGGATGTAATTGATAATTTCATCCAGGACGAGTGCTTTCCCAATAACCTATTTAGAAGAAAAGTACAACATGTGTAAGGGAATCATACTAGGTGAAACAAACTTGAACTCGGAATTCAGATCCAAGATAGTTTCCGATACTTGGTTAGGATTACTCTAGTACAGAATCGGAAATGACATACAGCATAACAAATTACCCAATACTGAACTATGTAGAACATACTATAAATGCAAGCTAAGTAATATGACTGACAAAATACCACCAAGCCGACAAAGAATACCTTATTACATCCAGGAACCAAATCTTGGAGAATTTTCATCCGCTCGCTGATCTTCTCTCTCCTAGCCTGCCAAAAGAAACACGTATCAAAGACTGATTTGCGAATATATCAAAGACAAAAGGCAGCAGGTCCATTTCGAAAAACCTATTAGATGTGAAAATCGAGATAGAAAATCTTCTTTCTGTTTTAGATACTAATACTGAAAACTCAAATTGGCTGAAAGTGCATTACTCTTTCTGCTAGGCTGTGGCTATCAGTAGCTTGGCCCCTTCTCGCCCTCACATGGATATAATCCTGCTTAGACGGCTCAGACGGTTTAGTGCTTTGTTCAGCTGCCTTGTTGTCACCCGCTCCTGAACTTTCTTCAACTTCAGCTTTCAAACTGATATTTTCATTTCGAGATCCTGCCAGTTTCGCCCGTTTTCCACCCGAATCTTTCTGTTCAAGAACAAACCCACAACCAATAAACATCAATAGAGAAACATGAGATACTAACCAAGCAACACAAAGACAGCCATCATTAACCGAAAATCAATTCACAATTAGTTTTCCAGCCTATCTAATAACACATCTTGCTAAGTTTCTATGCATATTAACATTCACAACCTCATTTCTGAATTACAGGGGGAAAAAAAAAGCCATCTCCATACATATAGTAGAGATAGCTCAAACACTCATTAATGTCAACTAAACTGAGTTCAAATACAAAGACCATCGACTTAAAGTTCACTCCTTTACTTAACATTTCCCTCAATTCAGTTAAATTATAAAGACCCAACACCACAAATTTCAATCCTTTACCACAAAAACAGCTCAATTTTCTCAGAAACCAAACACATTAACTTCACCAAGCAATCAAATTTCACTTAAAAGAGTGAAAAACGAACCAAGCCATTGCCACCACTAGTGGAAACCAGCTTCGAAGACTCGTCCTCGGGGCTCAAATCCCTCCTCTTTCTACCGCCGCCGCCGCCGCCGCTTTGCTCCGTCACCGTCGATTCCTCCAATGACCCATCTCTGTTCCCGGAGCTCTCTCCAAGCCCGCCCAGACTACCCATCCGGAGCCCCAACCCGCCGCCGACGGACCCGGGTTCGCCGCCGAATGGCCAAATCTCCGCCAGGCTGTACGCTGCTGGGTTCGCTGCTGAAAACGAAGACTCGTTGATCAGTGGCGGGTCCATTTTGTGCGTCAAAAGCCCGAAGTCATTCGACCCGAACCCGGACCCGAAGCTTGGAAAGATTGTGTACTTGTGGTGGGCTTAGTGGGTTGATTGATGGGTTATTTAATGGGTTTTAGAGAGAGAAAGATTTGGTGTTTTAGAGAGAGAAAGGAAGAGGCATTAATGGGACGATGAGAGACTGGTGATCCTTTTGGCTCGAGTCGGGGAAGATAGTGCGCATTGCGCCCACTGTGCTTTTTAGCCACACTGGACAGTGAAAAGCTGTTAGACACTTGCGAAATCGATACTACCACGGACAAGTAAGCTTTTGTTTGACAACTGGATTTACTACGTTTATTTGATTTTGTATCGATATTATTATCTACACGGTCTTGTTGTTACGAAAGATTCCTATAATATGGATTGCATATGAACGCCTTCTTCTGCCATAAACATGTGCATTGTGTGCTGGTAGTTGTATTTTGTTTAATTTCTTTTTTTGTGTGTGTGAAAAAGATTTGTTCAATTTCTTAGCACAGTTGCTTAATTGGTTGATCTAACCAAGTATGGGATCAAGTGCCTAAACAATACATTAATAGAAAGGCAGTGAGTCAATGAATCCAAAGTATTAAACAACATCTCCAATCTCTAGTATATACTTTAACAAGTGAAAGGATATCGACAAATGTGAAGGTAAATTACAGTTCAAAATAAAACGAGTTATAATGTAATATGTTATGTTATTTAACTTCAAATTCAAAGCATACATTATGACTGATTTATAATGTTTATCTGCCAAATAGTGTGGTAAATGAAAACTTCTCTGTATAGAATATTGCCTATAGCTAGTGGAAAATACTCTATTTAGAATAGTGCCTAAGGCAAGTGCAATATCCTGACTTTGGTATAGGATGGGTCTAAAGAAGATATAGCTACTTACTAAATGGGACAAGAAACAAAGTACAATAGCTCATCCCTCCATCCGCTTTTGTGAAATGTACTATTCAATTGGCATCTTATTCTTTCAAGATAGAAAATTGGGTGGAAACAAAGGTTGGTGGGTCTATCTTGAACTATTAAAATCCTCCAAATTTCAAAGAATTTGAACAATGAAAGAACCCTAAGCGCCATCATTGCCTAACCCCTTTCTTATGTGCCTAACTTGCTTAGCAAAAACTGATATTTTGCTTAGCAAGTGCAGTTACACTTGAGAAAGTTTGTTTGAGATTAAGCCCAAGATAGTTTCTGCCAAACTCATGTGCCAATCCTTCTAATTGACTTTACTTTGCATTTGTGTCATTTTGATGGGTAGGTTGAGAGGGACTAAACTCCCTCTTTAGAGCCTCCTTTTCCAAATTTGGTTACCAAAACGTGCTGCAAATTTCATGGATTTGGAAATTAGGGAGGGTTAATGGGGCAGTTTCATTTTCATGTCCACCTTATTTGTGTGCCTCATGCCCAATTCCCTGTTGCATCAGAGGTTTATGTCATCGGTGTTGGTGTGTAGATGGAACCGAAAAACTGAAATAAATGCTAGGGAAAACTAGAGTTTTTTAATTCATGTCAAAGGATGTAACATGTAATCCTTTTCGTGAATATCAGTTTAGAAGATTATGAGTTCAAATACTATAAGCACGGATTGTTAAATGAATGAAGGAAAACAAGCTCAAACAATCAAAGTTGGGTTATGACAAGTCATGACAAGGGAAGCTAAGGGACTGTACAAATCATTTACATCGCTACAAAACTTTTGCCAAATGAAACTAGGTCAATATTTGGCAATAAAATTACTGTTTGTAGGAATATCTCTGCTTCCAAACAATTTGATGGAACAGTATGGTAGAGAAAGATGTGTTAACACTTCTCTATTTTCCGATGAAAAGTACTTCAAACTACTCATTTGCAAACTGCATTTACTTTTTTCCTAGTCAAATTGTAATGATCCCCAAATTACAGAATGCCGGAAAAGGCTTCCTGTTTTCATCAAGCAACAAACCTGGCTCTTTGTATAAGGGAAGATAGACTCTTTTGTTTTTCTGATCAGTACAGAAGATAGAAGATAGACTGTTTAGTTTTATATAGTAAATCGATCCCATCCAAAATCTCAACTCATGAATTCTTGTTTGAATGTGTGACGCATATCAACATTACATTATCTTTCTGATACATATGAATTAGTTAATTAATTCACCGATTACCATAATCACACGAGTCAGTGCAGGATAATGTTTACTATTGCAGATTAAGAACAGAAAAAAGATAAACTTATTCAGTTGGGAAAACAGTAGCATGCCAAACTTTTTTTATCTGGGATCATCCTATTCAGTTGGGAAATTACTAGGTCAACTTTTTCTGTCACCTGTACATCAACAGTTGGAATTATGTCTGGTACTTTGCAATATGTGGCTACTGTCAAACACAGACCTGCCGTCTGCATGTGGAGGCCGTAAAAATTTACCAGAATACCTGTGCATGGATTATCATTGTTCCTCTCAATCATTGTTTTCATCAATCATTCTTCCTTCTTCATTTTACCAAGAACACTGTTGAAGGGTGTGAGTTTGCAGAATTATCATTTTCCATAGAACTGCAAAATGCCAATTTATGCCTTGAAAAAGAAGTAAAATTTTGCTCGGTATGAAAGCATAAGTACAACCACAACTCAATGGAATAAGACTCATTTATAACCTTTCTAAAGAAGAGTGAACATCTCAATTTACCGGCTCTGTCCGCCTTCATAACAAGTAAGATCCATCTATCATGATCCCTGAAGCATTTCTATGGTACAAACTCGTACTCGAGACAAACACAATCCAACGGCCTAGTTCAAAGCAACATCAATGGATTTTTTGCTAGAAAAAACAATCAAAGAATGTCCTAATCAACAATTCCATCTTGCTTTGGCTTTGCGTGAGAAGATGGTGCTTGTGGTGGACACCCTTTCAAAATGGTCCCATGGCCTGGTGCAGGCAGCAGAACTGTATGGCCCTCTCTTCTTAATTGGCTGGACCAAAAGGCCCCAATTTTACAAGCAAGTTCAATGATTTGGGGGGTCCTATAATACTGTGGTAGGGGCCTCTGGGTCTCTGACCAGCTCTCAATAATATAGGATTTCAATAGAAGTTTAGAAAACAGAAAACAGGGCATATTTAAATGACCTTTTCGGATGCCATCTATCGTAAAGTTTTACAATAATAGCACAAAATGCAGACAACTTTCCATACTTTTGTAATAATGCAGGGCTCCGTGTAAGTTATAATGCATTGAAGCTGAATCATGAACGAAGTGTTTTAGGGTAATTCAGATGCCACATTTCACATCAGGTGGTGAAATTTAAGGCAACATCTGTGGTAGGACTTCGTACTTAGTACAAGCAGTATATCTAGAAAACGGAGACTAGAGAATATAAACCCCTACTCTAGAATGTCGAATTCGTCAATCTAATGCCTACAATCCAACTCCTACTATTAGAATCTGATGTGAAACTCACATGCAGGTGATCCTATCATCCAATTACTACTCATGGAAGAAGCTAACTTAGGTTATAGGGCAATCAATGTTGATTGAGCCAAGAACAGAAAAGCGCACACAGATCACACACAATCCAGAAAAGTGAGAAATTTTGGGATTTATAACACTGATACAATTTGGCTACAGGGCTAGCAAAAGGGATTCTCAATCCAGACCACTTACATAGGGTCCATGAACAACAAAGATGGGGAGAAAATTCCATCTCTCTTATGCTCTCCCTGCATAACCACTAACTAACCAATGTACAATCTGAAAGAATACAACTTTATTTTTCAAGCTTTCCAGAACTTCCTAAGCTAAAAATGATTCAACTTATTTCACTTATTCTGCTCTTTGTACAGCGGTCTTAAACAAGAGGATATACAACTTTTGATCCATTGAAAAATAGAGGAACCCACTTACAGAGTGTGTTACAAAAGACCCAAAACTTGTTCCCACAATGCAGTGCCATGCTGGCCCATATACCCCATCAAATTCCTGCAAAACAATAGCACCAACCCCACAAAACTATTCATCAGTTAACCACCAACTCATCAAA
The DNA here is from genome assembly GCA_033992175.1 of Spiraea crenata. Taxonomy (NCBI): domain Eukaryota; kingdom Viridiplantae; phylum Streptophyta; class Magnoliopsida; order Rosales; family Rosaceae; genus Spiraea; species Spiraea crenata. Next base: position 7,191,056 of record JAVBHV010000046.1, read on the forward strand.
CCTCAGATAATTCAAATTTAGAAGTCTTGATCCTCTAAGTCATTCAGATGTCCAAAGTTCCAATCCCCCATTTCCCAACATTGCTGCTATAAAACAAAGTTACTAACTACAGAAGAAGAATTAACCTCTTCTATCAACTAATCATAAAACCCACATTTGAGAATTCCCATTAAATCAAAACTAAATCCTTAACCTTACAGATTAATCATAAACTCATAAAACTACATCACAGAATTACCAAGACTTCAGTTGAATGTAAGACTAAAGCCTTAATCTTTGCTAATAAAGTTTGTTAAGCTACACGAAATGAAGAAATACCTTTTTGAGAGTCAAAGCAAGAGTCTTGGAGGTGAACTTTTCCAAGCTATCATGTGTTTTCCTTGCACACTCAATAGCATGGATCTGCATAAACGGCGGCATGTCAACTGAAACAATCTTCACCCCATTACTCGCAAACACATCCGCCAACTGAACCTGCGAAGAGCCAGAGACTGATGATCTCCTCCTCCCACCGCCGTCGCCGCCGCTCGCCACCATCGAAACCGACAGCCTCCTCCCATCAAATTCACGCTCTTTTTGAGCTTCTTTCTTCTTCTTCACCACCACCACCTCCTCCACTCTCTTCTTCTCCACCAAATCTCTACTGGGTTTACTCAGCTTGTCTTTGCAAACCAACTCCTTGGTGGGTTTAGCAAAAAACTTGGAGGAGCCATCATCACCCAGTATTGCAGAGGCTGACATGGCTTTGGCCTGGGTCGTGTGGTGGGCTCGTTGACTTGCGTTGACTCTTGAGGAGGGTTTAGAGGGAATGGTGGGGTCTAGGTTGTAAGACAGGTGGTGGGAAGTGGAGGGTTTGGTCTGTTTTCTCAAGGTGTGTTCCGCGCAGGAGGGTTTTGGCTCTGGTGGTGGTGCTGCTAAAATGCGCCGGTGGGTTGGGCGGTTGTTGGCCATTTTAGGCGGTGAGTTGGATGATAATGGTAGGGTGTGGTACTACTTACTAGTAATGGGGGGGATATTGTCTTTGGGTTTTGGGGTGGTGGGGTGGTCAAGTGGTGGTGGGGTTCAATGGATGGGGACTTGTGTGGTGAGATCTGGCGCTTTTTTGTTCTAATGTGCGCCGGTGGCGGAGGACAAGGGACGGGCCTTGTGATGTTTTGACCGTTGACTCGATTTATAGATGTAAATAATGTAATGGGATCTCCTAGTTGGTGTAGCCTCTCTCTCTCTCTCTCTCTCTCTCTCTCGGACAACGTTTGGAGGTCTTGTCTTGCAGTTTCAGCAAAGGGGCAAAAGGATTTGGACTGTTGCCCTACAAAATCGTAGTTTATATGTGCTCACTTGAACTTTTGGTGCTGAGGTTGTACGTGTTGAAATGTAAGCTGTAGGTTGTATTATGTGGAAGAATCCAATGTTGTACTGCACCAATCCATTGTACTGCTGCTAGTATACTTGCCTCATTTTGCAGAAATAACAACACAAGAAAATATCATAATATTCTTGCTCTCTCAACTTTACTTTCTTTACAAGTTTTACATTTTCCCCAGAAATTCCAAGAACACTCAAAGGTGTTCATGCTACAAATCCAGTAACCAAAATACAAATATACATCTTTCTCAATCTTTAACAGTACGTAGGTATGGACGTAGCTAACTTGTGTCTCCTTGCACTCGAGTTTGATTCGAATCCGTATTCAAAGCATTTTAGTATAGTTGATCCCCATGGACTGAATAATAGAATTCATGTGAAACCATGATGGGTCCTTGACTATAGAAATTGATAGGCCAATTTTTACCCTGGATAAGTTGTAATGAATCCATGGCAGGTTAGCGAAAAGTTGAAGATGATACGCATTATAAACAGCTAATTCAATGTTAATTAAATCACTCTTGATGCTGTTATTCTTTACACCAAAGAAGAAAAAGGAAGCATAGTGAACAGCAAGTGGATCATAAAAACTCTCAGGTGCAACAAGTGATTGAAGTCGTACTGGCACAAACAGCAATACAGACTACCCCAAAGAAGCTCAATACAGCTCAATATGAGAACGTTTACTAATTTACACAGATACATTACGGGTTTAGGACTTATGAAACTTTTGGCGGTGCCCATGAACGGATCTAATATGCAAAAGGGGAAAAAGGAAGCCAACTGAGACACGTATCTGATCCTAGGAACCGACCTGGATTTGAAGAGAATGAAGACGGCTTCAAGTTATCAAATGTTCTTCTTTGCATCCTTACGATCAACCAGATATCTCTCCTCACTAGTGTCCAGAGGCTAGCCCCATGGTAAACAGAGAGAGTACATAAACAGAAATCTAATTCCATGGACTTGGCAACCGAGCATCTCTGAAAGCAGAACTGCCTCCAGACGCTGCAGGGGATGGGGAGGATGCAATGTAGCTGGTTCCTGATGCAGATACTGTGGCTAAATTTGGAGGATGCGGCTGGTGCCCTATGGGAGCGAAGCGTGATGGACTACTACCAGTAGCCCCCAAACTTACTCGAGAGGGATGTGGAACCTGCATACAATTTGATAACGGAATATGAGTTCATGAGTAGATAGCAAGTCCCCGACTAAACTTACAACTCTGACAAAAAACTTCTGATTCAAAAGATTCTTAAGGTATAAGCTTTCATAAGACAATGACAAAAATATCAACATGGTAGTCAACACAAATAAAAAACAAACCAAACATGTACAGACACTTCAATGGCACAACAAAAGTAGTGGTACGTTTTGTGACCAAAATGCATTACCACATTGTGCTGAATATGAGCTGGCCTTCTAAGAGGAGACTCTGAAGATGGGGATGTGCTGTTCATCCGAAATATATGGCGAGAATGCAAGTTAGGATTTGAAAGCTCATCACCTTCACCCCCTTCCATCTCAATATTCCCATCTGAACCCAACCTAGCAGCTGCTTGCCTAGTCATTGACCCGGAGTCATTGGTTACATCCACTTGAAGCGATACAGCCGGACGAACCACTACTCCTTGCATACTATTTCGCCTCTTTAATTCCTCCTCCGCATTTAAGATCTGCAAAACACCAAGAACCAACTCTCTAGCACCAATCCTTCACAATGTAGGCATAAAAATGCAGGCTTAACGCATTACGCAGCCCAACACTTACCTGCTTCAACACTTGTACTAGATTATGCTTCTTTTGATTCAAAACTTGCAACTTCTCCTCAACTTCTCTTCTCCTTTTTGTCTTCTCATCTGACTCCTCCTCTTTCTTGCATGTCTACCATAATCAACAAACCACAGAAGTTACTAAAACATCACTCAGAAACTACACACTTCAATTTCAATTCAACAAATCAATAAATTCTTGAACTTTATTAGATCATATTGATTTGAAAAGCATTAGAATTTAGTTTCTTCGCAAATTGCATTTCAATCTCCAAGCAAATTTAGTTCCCAATTCAAAATAAATGTACCTCAGAATTAGGGTTTTCGACTTCATCCAATTTCTCAACCTTCACGGCCAGTGAGCTCGCACCGGAATCTTTCTCCGGCAAATCGGGTTTAAATTCCGGCAACGAATCAACAGATTTCACGGCCAAATCAACAGCGTCCGATAGCTTCTCATCCTTGTCCACCCCAGACGGCCCAGCTTCGCAATCAACACCAACATTCTTCAGCGCTTCGAATTTAACTTCGGAATTAGGCAAATTGTTCACCTTCGGAGCTTCGTTCAGCTGGTCGGCGACAAAATTAGGGTTAGGGTTAGAAGACGTGGCAGCGGCGGCGGCGGAGGAGCGGTGGCGTGAGAGAGCCGTGGAGCGGCGGGTCAGAAGGGATTTGAAGTCCTTGACGGAGATTTTGGGGGTCGGCATAAGCCACCGGCGAGGTACGTCGGGGACTCGGTGGAGGTTTCCTCTGTACAACGAAATCGCCACCATTTTCGGAGGAGAGTTGATCGATTTTGTCCTGTCTGTTTGTTTTTTGATTTTTGGATGATTCTTTTTTGTTACAATTTTTGGATAATTTTGATTAGGAGAAGAAGAAGATGAAGCAAAGTTCAGTGGTGGTAATTAAACTAGGATCTTTCACTAATCGGGTGGAGTTAATTAGCTAACCGCGGGTGCGGCTGTTACCTACGGTTTTATGGTCGAGTGTCCTTAATTATAGTTGCCCGTAGAAATACCGAAATTTTAATTACATAACATACATTTTGTATTTCATAAATATTTCGGAAATAAAACACAATTGAAATATTCTGAAACAATTATCAAAGGGAAAACAATATAAAAACAGCCTGAGATTTCACGTAGAGGTAAATTTTGGCAAGTTCTCATATGTGAATATTTAGGCATGTTTACTTACAAGAGGGATTCGTAAACAGAAACTAAGAATGAGAATTGTGAATGGGAATCAGATACACAAGTCCCCCTTAGGTATCTGATTCTCATTTCTTTGAGGTTTTTGTTCCTAAATTGTAGTGTAGCTCACTAAATTCAATTCGTAAGTGCCAATTTAGGTCCCCAACAGATTCAGTGAAGGTTGACTACTACGAGCTATCCACAACTACAAATTATTCAATCCAACGTTCTAATGTAGTAATTAAAATGACCAGTCAAGCAAGTTTGTCCATATTGCATGTCAATTAACGTTGTTGCATAAATAAGTACAGTTTTACTTTTAATATCATGTAGAACACCTTGTAAAATACTTAATATCATGCCGAACACTTTGTAGAATACTTTGTAGATCACCTTGTAAAATACCATGTAGAATACTTAATATCATGTAGAACACTTTGTAGAACACTATGTAGAATACCATGTAGAACACTTAATATCATATAGAACACTTGGTGGAACATTTTTGTAGAATAATTTAGAGAACACCATGTAGAATATCTTGTAGAACACCTTGTAGAATACTATGTACAACATTTTGTAGAACATTATATAGAACACATTGTCTAACACCATGTAGAACACTTAATATCATATATAACACTAGATAGAACACTATGTAGAACACCTAGTGGAACTCTTTGTACACCTTGTCGAACACCATGTACAACACTTAATATCATGTTGAACACTTTTATAAACACTATGAAGAACACCTTATAGAACACTATGTAGAACTATTAATATCATGTATAACACTATGTAGAACACCGTGTGGAACATTTTGTAGAACATCTTGCAGAATACTATGTAGAACACTATGTAGAACACTTAATATCATGTAGAACACTTTGTAGTTCACTATGTAGAATACCTTGTACAACACGTTATAGAACACTATGTAAAATACCTTATAGAACACCTTGTATAACATCATGTAGAACACTTAATATCATGTAGAACATTTTATAGAATACCTTGTACAACACCATGTAGAACACTTAATTTCATGTAGAACACTTTGTAAAATACTATGTAGAATACTATGTGGAACAAGTTGTATAACACTATGTTGAACACCTTGTAAAACATCATGTAGAACACTTAATATCATGTAGAATACTATGTAAAACACCTTGCGGAACACCTTATAAAACACTATAAAGAACACCTTGAAGAATACTTAATATTATGTAAAACACTTTTTAAAATACTATTTAAAACCCCATGTAGAACACTTGTAGAACACCTTGTAATACATTAAAAACCATGAAGAACACTATGTAGAAACCTTGTAGAACACCTTGTAGAGCACTTAATATCATGTAAAACATTATGTAGAACACATTGTGGAACATTTTGTAAAATACCTTAGGGTACACTATGTAGAACATTTTGTAGAACACTTTGTAAAACATTATGTACAACATTAGAATACCTTGTAGAACACCATGTAAAAAAATATGTAGAACACCATGTAGAAAAATATATAGAACACCTTGTAGAACACTTTGTAGAACACCTTATGGAACATCTTGTAGAAAACTATGTATAACACGTTATAAAGCACCATGTAAAACAATTAATATCATGTAGAAAACTTTGTAGAACACTTTGTAGAACATTATGTAGAACACCTTGTGGAACACTTTGTGGAACACTATGTAGAGCATCTTATAGAAAACCTTGTTGAACACCTTGTAGAATACCATGTAGAACATTTAACATTATGTAGAACACTTTGTAGAACATTATATAGAGAACCTTGTGGGACACCTTATAGAATACCTTATAGAACACTATGTAGAATACCATATAGAACACCTTGTAGAACATTTAATACTATATATATAACACCTTGTAAACATCATGTGGAAAACCTTGTAGAACGTTATGTAGAACACTCAATACCATGAAGAACTTTGAATACATTGTACAACGCCTTATAAAACACTATGTATACCAAATTCTTGGGTTTTTGGTTGTTAATGAATAATGAACGGTTATGAGTGAAAAAAAGATGTGTAAAAATTGCTTCTGAAAGTCAATTATGAGTGTTTGGCCTCTTGCTGTGAATATGTTCAGTTGACAAAAATCTTCTGAAATGCACATTCATATCTTAGAGATAAATTATTAGAGATATGATTACCATAAATTGTATCAATACGGTACACTTTGTTCTCCGTTGAAAATCTGGCGCCCTTTACATTGTCGCACATTTAGGGACTAGATCTTTTGTCGTCATACTCTGTGAGATTTTTAAGGCTTTAGAGGTCGATATCTAGTTGTCTTCCTATGTCAAGTAGGATTACTCGTTATCCCTATTTCAAGAAGGAATTGCGTTTCTTCCTTTTTGTGTGTTTGTATTTGTTTTCATTTTCTTGTACGATATGGAATGGGCGGTGCACTTGGATATTGTACATAACTTTATCTTGTTTCCATCATTAGATAATTCAACTCTTGTCTGTCCTGTTACACGATGGAGTGGTCGTTGTCGGAGGAGCTTCCGGTTGCAACCGAGAGCCAGCGCAACCAAATGATGCTGGACACTCAAATTGGCCCCATCTATACACACTTCCGCCATCTTCCCCCGGACATCCAATTTCGAATGTTGCAACTAAAGAGTGACAATCACATAGACTACTTACAGAGATCCCTCACACAGCTCCCTAGCTCCTACTCCGTCTTGGATGCCAATAGGTCATGGTTTGCTATTGGATTGTGTACTCATTGGCTTTACTAGGAGAGTCCGTCGAAGCCGAGTTGCATAATGACATGATTGATTTCCTCAGTCGATGTCAGGACCCGAATGGTGCCTACGGCGGCAGACCGGGACAGATGCCACATCTTGCAACAACATATATGCTGCAGTCAGTTCACTTGTAACGCTGGGCGGTCATAAGGCCCTCTCATCAATCAATAGAAGTAATATAGGCAACGTCATAAGGCAAATGAAGCACCCAAGCGAGGGGTTTAGAATGCACGACGGTGGAGAAATTGATGTCCGATCCTGCTACACTGCGATTTCAGTGGCTAGTATGCTGAACATTTGGATGATGAACTGGTTCAGAATGTTGGAAATTACATCTTGAGTTGTCAGACTTATGAAGGTGGCATCATTCTGGAGAGCCTGAAGCTCATGGTGGGTACACCTATTGTGGGGTGGCAACAATGATGTTGATCAATGAGGTCAATTGGTTGGACTTGCCGAAATTAATTGATTGGTTGGTATTTCAGCAAGGAGGGAAAGAGGGTGGATTTAAAGGGAGGACTAATAAACTGGTTTGATGCCTGCTACTCCTTCTGGCGAGGATCTGTTTTGGCATTACTACAAAGGACGGAATCGAAAAGCTCAAACATGATCAATGATGAACAACTGGTGAATCTCAATGGCATTGGTTATGATTTTACCGAGAGGAGTGCAGAAATGGCGCCACTGTTTGATGGACTTGGATTGCAGCAATACTTACTTTTATGCTCACAAGATGAGAAGGGTGGATTGAGAGACAAACCTGGAGAGTCTCGAGACTTCTACCACACATGTCACGCGTTAAGCGGCTTTCTTTGAGCCAGCATATCAGGTCAGATGAAGATGACTCCCCAGTGATGCCCAGAGCAGTATTAGGCCCCTATTCCAATTTGCTAGAACCAGCTCATCCCCTCTTCAATGTTGTCTTAGAGAAGTATCATGAAGCAAGGGAACTCTTCACAAGATGATGATGATGAAGAACTTGTAGATTTAAAATTACATTGTACCTCTTGCATTTAAATTGTAACTCATGAGAATTATAGTAGTATTGGTTACATTAAAACCCTCACAAACACACTACTACGAACGATATACTAAAGTGAAGATCCTAAGAACATAATTCACATCGATGTCAACATATTTTGTTCTGTATTAGTCCTACAAACTTATAAGCGTAAAACTAAATTGTAACTCTCACATATAAATTGTAACTTATGAGAGTTAAAAGTAAAGTAAAAAGTAACTTTTTATTTAAAATGATAGCAACAAATCTGAGATGATCTAAAAATACTCATACCATCAGAAGTAAACATGCCAAGTGCCTACAAAGGTTCTTATTGTCAGTACCATTAATTTGGAGCAATTATATGCACTCAGTAGTAGAATGGTTCTTCCATGAGTTCCGGGAACTCCAAGAACATCTCATTCTCCTTAGCTACCATGGCTTCCACAAACGAACTGTGGCATGGCGCTGTAGCCTGAACTTCATTCCCAGAGATTGCATAGTCCATATCCGTAGTTCCATCCCATTTCTCCACAACAGCTTGGATTTCAATTTGGCTTCGTGGTGCTGTTACTAGTGGTTGGTTAATAAACATGTCATTCGATGAAAACTCAGCCTTATTTTCATGTTCTTGAGCATCATCATTAGGAACAAACGCGTCTTCAAGGAGAAAATCGCTCCAGCTAAAGGCCTGCGGAGCAGATGAACAAGTGGAAGACGATGATGATGACAATGCGCCTTCATTGAAGAAATTTGGCGGTGAAGATTGATGTTTGGTGGAGTTGTTTGAGACCTCTGTCACCAATTTTATGGCCTGCAGCTGTGTGAGAAGATCAAAGGGTTGGTTGCTAGGTTGATTGTTGTGCAAGAAACTGTCTTGAATTGGTTCCATTTTGGTCAAATGATTGTTGATATTTGACAATGAATATGGTTGTTCAGCCTTCATGAACATTGCGTTCTTTAAGTCCTTGTTGAGAGATGATCCTATTCCAATTCGCATCCCAGATTTTGGGAGGCCACCCATATTTCCATAGTCGGCTAAGATTTGAGAGAAGGGCTTATGAGTAACAGGATCAATTCCCATGTCTGAGAGCTTCTTTTTCAGCTTGCTGTTCCAGTAGTTCTTCACATCAGTGTCTGTCCTTCCAGGAAGTTGCTGAGCTATTATAGACCACCTACAAATAGTAAAATCAGATTATCTTTTACTAGCAAATTACCTGGAAAACAGATCTACGAACTATGAGTTGGAAAGAAAGACAACAGAGCAGATCAATTCGAGTACAACGAAACAAAGATTAGTTAGAATTTTGGTTCGAAATTCATCCTCCTTATCTAAGTCCATACGGAGAACATCAGTAAAAGTTTATGATCAGATAAATTGTTTGGACAACTAGGGAAAACAGGACAAATGAGCTGCAAGGCTAGACAGTAAAAGCATGAAAACTTACCTGCTACCTATGGTTGCATGAAGCCTGACAATCATTTCCTCTTCATGGGATGTGAAGGACTCATGCTTCAGATTAGGCCTCAGGTAATTAGTCCACCTAAGCCTGCAACTCTTGCCACATCGCGAAAGTCCTGTAAGCACACATAGATTAAATTAATTCAGCCTACAAATGCATAACATAAGCCACATTACGTCCTGGCCTCGCAACAAAGAAAGAATCAAGGAGAAAAGTAGTCCCATTGAACCTGCTTTTTTTGGAACAGTAGTCCAGTTACCAGTTCCATGCTTCGATACATGCGCAATGATCTTTGCATCTTCCTCTTCAGTCCATAGACCCTTTTTCACATGAAGCTTCTCACAAGAAGCAGGCCTCACCATCTGATCTGTACTAACCCAGAATCCCGCTTAAAATCTTTGATAAAATCAGAAAACAAAGAGTAAAAAGGATAAACAAAAGTAATTGGATTATAAGAGAGAATTTAGAGAGTGATTCAACTTCAATGAACTCTGCTTACAGATATTGAAAGAGATGTGAGATGAGAAGAGTGAAGGTACAGGTTTAAAGTATGGCAAGTGTGGAGGCAAGAAAAGCATGAAAATTGCTTGCTTCCATTTAACTAAGGTTTTCATGATGAATGACATCTTCGCCTTAGCGAATTGACATGAAAATTGAAATAAAAATCCATCTTCCATAGACACATGCTTCAGTCTGGTTCGAATTGGGTGAGTTTCTTTGGTTACACTTAGATTAAATCTAAGTAAAAACAACATTAACAAGTGATTGTTTAGACTATTCGGCCTTCGTGTGTAAAAGAAAATGACTAATGAATGCATTGCCTCAGTCTGTGATATTCACAAGTTTGATGATTCTAACTATTTTAAACAAAGAGCTCAACTAATTAAGAAATTAACTTGAAACATGCATTTGATGCACACACAAGCTCTGATCACCATATTTGCATGATTTGTAAAAGAAAACAAGATAATCAGACGGATGAAATAGTAAACACAACTTTTTTCACGCATCGAGGAGAAACAACACCAGCATAGTAAGAGAGGTGATATAAAAATGGAGGCATTTGCTGCAATTAGAAGTAGAATCACGGAGCCTCATGGTGGCATACGCTAATTTTTTTAGCAATAATTTGAGTGAAGCATTCTCACTTAATTGTTTAAGCATTCTCTCATTGAATCGTTAATTAATTGTCTAAAATTGGAGTGAATTTTCAAATTATCGGAGTGAAAATTATATTAAATTTTCAGATTTTATTAAATATATGAATTATCAGAAACATGAATAACTTTTAATATTTTCTTTCTTATATCTTACTAGTAAACACGAAGGGAGCCAGAATAAGAAATCTGATCTTGATTTTTGTGGGGTGTGGGTTTTGAAACATTCTAAGCAGGCCCATTTAGTATATTATACCGTGGTCGAATGGCACATGTCAATATTTGTGCGACTGACCTGTCTTTATAGACAAGGTAGTCCCGCAAATGAAAATCAAAATTGCATATTTGTCGGTGAGATTCTCCTTCTTTCAGGATATTGAAATTGAACAAAATGATTATTAAAACCAAAGAGGTAAGATAAATTATGATTTAAAGATACCATTCCTTGAACTGCATTATGATTTAGGCATATTACCAGAATTAGCATTGCAAAATCGCATAAAAATAACAATACAATATCATTTATCAAGTTGGTTCTTTGCCAGCAAGAATTTGCAAACATGTTGTGTGGCAGTGGCACACAGCTAACACAAGCTTTTCGCTTTTCCAGATTCAAATTTCAAATTCAAACTTTGCAGAGTAACGGCCATAAAACTAATATTAGAGAACACTATAGATGTTTGGTTCATTCAGGTATTTTTAACAAGCTTATATAATGATAGTTATGGCTTTGTTTACTTGGAAGAAAGAATCAGAAATAAAATTTGGAAATGTGAATAAAAAATGAGAATTGGATACTTAAGTTCCCCTTGGATATCCGATTCTCATTCTTTGAGGTATTTTTGCCCCTATATTAGAGTAAGATCCACTAAATTTTGATTCCCAAGTGGGATAGTAAACGTAGGGCAACCTAATAAACGAAATGATTCCCAATGGTTCTCATTTTTTCTATTCCCATGCCCTTAATTCTTGTTATTAGAAAATGGGAATATATGTTAATGTTAGTCACACCTATATGAATGTGTAATGCTAGCGCAATCATGTTTTGTGAGATCCATCTATCTCTCCCTTCATTCAGTTGTGCGAGTGCGACGGATGCTACCAGAGATCATTGCACTATATGAACGTTGTGTCAAAAGTAGGTCGTCGCTTTTTTATCCAAGTTGGGTGTGGATACAAAAGTTAGTGGTGATCCAACGTAAGCCTAAATAATGGAGGTGAGATCCTCAATTGTTCGGAGCTGCGCACATTTACGACCGATTTAATTCGTGTGACAAAAAACCAAACAAAACAGGGCTTTGAATTTTGACTTGGTCAAATTTCATTGTTCATGTTGTCATGCACTTGTGCGTTGTCAAGTTTTAGATGTGCCATGCATAATGTTGATGATCCAAATTGAATATTTCATGCCAAACACTTTCTCCGCATATCGAGCCAATACGTAAGACCAATGTCAAAGTGCAGATTAAAATTTTATTTTGAAATAAGAAATGTGTAACTTAGTTAATTATTAATATTTATCTCTATTATTGAAATTTCAAATTTGATTTTTCTTCTTCCAGTATTTACAATAGAGAAAATTGAAAGATGGCTACTATTTGATTATACTAGAGAAGTACTCGTCATGAATTAGTTTAAACTTTAGCAAACCTTTGATGTGAATTCTTAATCCATACTTAAGATATACGTTTTATGGGGAATTAGTATAGTCTAATTAGGTACCCAACTATATAAACTTACAAGTTAACAATATCTACAAAGCGTAAATGATACATTAGTTTTGTCCCTTCTAGCCAAGTCAAATCACTTGACATCACTATCCTGAATGAATCCAAACAGCCTTTTTGCACACCGATAATTGGAGGGACTTGATTGTCCCTTTCACAGAAGTTGTGAGTAGGATTACCATTTCCAAATTAAAGTGAATATTTTTCTAAACCACTTAATTTTGCCTAGTTGATCCAAAAAAGAGGTTTTGTACAAACTTATTACATATCTGTGATCGTGAATCTCTAGTCAATTGGCCATCATAGTTCACAGTTCATGCATTTAGTGTTTATCTGAGTCATCAAGATATTGAATCGTGATTCCTCAAGCGTTATATGCCCAAATTAGGCTTCTATAAATATCTTAAAAGTGGAAGCTAAATAGTTGTAATTATAAAGTAAAATATGCGGAGGATGCGATCCTTAGTAGTCTATTGTTAGCGGAAGTTAGTGCTGCAGGGTTCGGTGACTCAATTTGACAAAACTTTCACGAACTTAGAATTAAATTTTAATGTGTAACTTTTGAATTATTTAAACTTCGATAACGTGATAATGTAAAAATTTGGTTCGAGATTTTAGCACTTGAGAATTGGAATAAGATTCTTTGTTCTGTTGGATAATTGCACTTACTTGGATAATGTAAAAATTTGGTTTGACATTTTAGCACTTGAGAATAGGAATAAGATTCTTTGTTCTGTTGGATAATTGCTCTTACGGTTTCAAAACCTATATTACAAGACTACAGAAGGATTATAAATTCTTGTAAGAAGTTAAATAAGAAAGGATGAGCAAGTAAGGGATGGTGTTAGCAGTGAAACACCTGGCTATTGCCAAATGCCACCTAATAACGTCCAAGCTAAATATACCAATAAATTCATTAATTACTGTTAAATTAGCTAATTAAGCTAACTTAATCTTACGTGATCTGATTTACAGTAATACTAGTAGTCCCCAGTCGCAAGAGTTAGATGAAAACATAGATACTTGCTCTGCATGGCTTGGCTGCTGCCACCTTCGCAACGGTTGCGTTTGCTGGCTGCTCCTTGACATCATTGAAATGTTGACGAATTTGTAGTCTTGTTTTTGGTTTAAATTGAAGATGAAGATGACAGTGAATACGTCCAAGAAGATGAGGATGAGAGTGCAAAAAAGCGTAAAAGGGAAGGTAATTTTATAAGGCTCGGTAGCAACCAACGAAATTTTGAAGGTGTTTTTTTGGGAGCAACCAACGGAATGATGAAGGTTTCTTTGGTGGAAACTCACCAAACGGTAAGAGAGGCCTCCGAATGCTTCTTTAAACATTGGTGGAATATCTTTATGTTTGTTTGGTACATCCAAATACGATCTCATCTTATAAGAACATAAATAACTTCAAGAAAAACCCACATATCATCTAAAGTGTCTTAAAACTTTAATTCGAGCTTTCATCCATTTTTAAGAAATGATGCGTATTCCATGTATGTAAACATTTAAAACTTTTAAAGGATTTCATATAAGGGCTTCACTTTTTAATTTTCTTTTTATAAAGTGCATTTGAGATTAAACCATCTGCATAGGAAATTAACTTGGGTTTTCCAATGCAAGTACTGCATTTTCGAGTTACAAGATATTAAAAACTGATCTGAAACTAGTGTCCCGCCAAGTACGGGCACTCTTTCCTTGTTAACACTGTTGTCGCATAAAGCTTCCTGTTTGCAGGGTTGGTTTTTAGCAAAGCTTATGTAAACTTACCAACCTTACAAGTTACAACTAGCAAGTAGCAACTTTCTATATGATCAGCATCTTGATTGAACAAATTACTCCACCAAACTTCGCATTTCTATCCTTTTATGGTAATTTTTGCTTTGCATCTAGAGAATTTACTCCACTAACCACACGGCGAACTGGCGGGTAGTGTTTGATTACCAGATCTGAACCCCACCTTATTACTTTTAATTCTTTCCGCCTTCCATCCAAACAAACGCCTCTTCAAATTTCAATTTCAATTTCAATGTCAATTCTCAATTCCGTTATTTAGCGCAAGCATCACAAAAATTGGAAAATTGTTTCTTTTGATCTTCCAGGAAAAAAAATAAAAACCTAGTAGCTTAACCCCACCGACTTTAAGAAATCAAAATCACCCAAAACATCCTTTTCTTGTACTTCATCTTCCTCAACTCTTTCTTCACGCGTCCGTGTAAACCGAGTTGCAAGTTTATAGCCAACTCGTCCCTCTCGTTCTCTACACTTCGTGTTGAATTTGAATCAAAAGACTCGGTTTTCAGCACATCCCAGAATTCAAAACTCAGTATTTGAACGAAAGGCTCGGTTTCTAGCAAAACCCAGAATTCAAAAACCAGTCTTTTGATCTGCCCAGTGAAAACCAGTTCTTCTGGTGTTGTATCAAAGACTCGGTTTTTAGCACAACCCAGAATTCAAAGTTCAGTATTTGAACGAAAGACTCGATTTTTAGCAAAACCCAGAATTCAAAAACCAGTCTTTTGATCTTCCCAGTGAGAATCAGTTCGTCTGTTGGTGATTCTAGGGTTTAGAATTTTCATCAAATTGGGGATGAGGAGGGCCAAATTGGACAGATTCCGTGTCGTTTTCTCTCTGAGCAGGCAAAGATCGATTCAAATTCTGATCGTTATTGGGCTTCTCTACCTTCTGCTAGTCACTGTCGAAATCCCCTTCGTGTTCAAAACCACAATCTCTCAAGACTCGCTGAGTCGACCCGGTAAACTCCATAGCAGAGAAGACGTGGAGGAAAAGGACGCACCAACTCGGCCGCTTGAGCAAGTCTCCCAAAACTCGTACCAACCGACTCAGAGCCGACCCAGTGAGTTGAAAATCGTATCTGGTTTGGCATTCGACCCGAAAACGTTCGATTCGGAGCTTTATAGACCGGCCAAAGTTGCCTGGGAAGTTGGGAGGAAGTTATGGGAAGAATTGCAGGCCGGAAAGGTGAGGATTGAGGCCGGAAGGGCCAATAATCGATCGGAGCATTGCCGGCATTCGATATCGGTATCCAGGTCGGAGTTTTCGGAGCGCGGAAATATGGTGGTGCTGCCGTGTGGGCTGACATTGGGGTCCCACATTACGCTGGTGGGGCGGCCGAGGGCGGCCCACCGGGAAACTGAGCCCAATATTGCGCTGGTGAGTGATGGAGAGGCGGTGATGGTTTCGCAGTTTAAGGTGGAGTTGTTGGGTTTGAAGGCTGTGGAGGGTGAGGACCCACCTAGGCTCTTGCATTTCAATCCTAGGTTGAAGGGGGACTGGAGTGGGAAGCCTGTGATTGAGCTCAACACTTGTTATCGAATGCAGTGGGGATCGGCGCTTCGATGTGAAGGCTGGAAATCGAAAGCTGATGATGAGACTGGTAGGTGATTGCTAGTACTAAAGATTATGTTACCTGTGTTGGTTATGGATGTTATTAATTGCTACGGTTTTGTTTGGTGTGAATGGTTTTCTTAGAATCTCAGCATTGGTAGGTTTGGACATTGTTTGGTTGGGGAAAAGGAAATGCCTAGTACATTAATTTTTGTTTGAGTTTCTAGTATGCTTTGGAATATTTACATTGTACCTAAGCTACTGCTAAAGGGAAAGAAGAACCACATGTGAAATATAAGATTATCTGTTTCCTATCATTGGTGTTCTTCTTGGGTTGCCTCATTAGTCTTTGCTTGCATTGTTTTGATCTTGGCCATTCTGCCCATTTTTTCCCTTGAGTTTATTTATCTTTAATGTGGCATCATCAAAGTGAGTAATTTTTTAGGATGGTTCTAGTTGATGGTCAGGTGAAGTGTGAGAAATGGATTCGCGATGATGATAGCCGATCAGTGGAGACTAAGGCAACGTGGTGGTTGAGCAGGCTGGTAGGAAGAACCAAAAAAGTGCCTGTTGATTGGCCATATCCATTTGCAGAGGAGAAATTGTTTGTTCTGACTCTTAGTGCTGGCTTGGAGGGTTATCATATTAATGTCGATGGGAGACATATCACGTCTTTTCCTTATCATAATGTGAGTAGTATTCTGGTACCTCTTGACCTTATGATGTTTATGTATCCTTCGTAAATAATTTTGTTGTCATGTTGACAGGGTTTTACTCTTGAAGATGCCACTGGGCTTTCTCTGAGTGGGGATGTTGATCTGAACTCGGTATTTGCCGCTTCTTTGCCATCATCCCATCCCAGTTTTGCTCCACAGAAACATCTTGAGATGTCAACCAAATGGCGTGCCCCGCCTGTTTCTGACAAAAGTGTTGAACTCTTCATTGGGATCCTCTCTGCAGGCAATCACTTTGCCGAAAGGATGGCAGTAAGGAAGTCTTGGATGCAGCACAGTCTTATCAAATCATCAAAAGTGGTAGCTCGTTTCTTCGTAGCACTGGTAAGCTATAGCAACAATGGCACTTCGATAATTTGTGGTTGGTGATGTAACATTTCTAAATGGTAGATTCTCAATTTTTTCTTCAATACTTGGACAGCATGGCAAGAAAGAAGTGAATGTTGAGCTAAAGAAAGAAGCAGAGTTTTTCGGTGATATTGTTATAGTGCCTTACATGGATAACTACGAGCTGGTCGTCTTGAAAACTGTTGCCATCTGTGAATATGGGGTGAGTTGTGGAATGAACAGATAAATGAAGATGTGATAGTGTTAATTGTCCTCCTAATAAATATTTGTTACTTCTGTTTCAGGTGCGTACAATGTCTGCTAAGTACATTATGAAGTGCGATGATGACACATTTGTTAGAGTGGATATTGTACTCAGAGAAGCATATGAAGTACCAGAAGGCAAGAGCTTGTATGTGGGGAACATAAATTACTACCATAAGCCTCTGCGATATGGTAAATGGGCTGTCACATATGAGGTATGCACGAGCTTGCTATTTCTGATACCTTTGTATCATGGATTATGTTTTCCCTTTTGATTTCTTTTCATATCCGCCAGAAGAACTTCGTATGGGAAATTGCTTCGTATGACATTTTCCTACTTGATTAGTAAAGTTTCCTAATACACTATGTAGTGTACAGTTGTATATAACCCACCCGGTCTTCTACATGTAATACTAGTGATGCAGTCTGTTCTGAGTGTTCTCTGTTTATGGTTTCAGGAGTGGCCAGAAGAAGACTATCCACCTTATGCAAATGGACCAGGTTACATTTTGTCATCTGACATTGGAAAGTTCATCGTATCCGAGTTTGAGAAACGTAAATTAAGGGTAAGTGACATTACATGCCTTCTGTCCCTCTATGTGTGTGTACATATAGCGTGGTGGACTGCCGACATTGATTGTATCTAATTTGGGAGTTTTGTGCAGTTGTTTAAGATGGAAGACGTGAGCATGGGAATGTGGGTTCAGAAATTCAACTCTTCAAAACCAGTTGAGTACAAGCACAGCTTTAAGTTTTGCCAGTTTGGGTGCATAGAGGATTATTACACGGCGCATTATCAGTCTCCACGACAAATGATGTGCATGTGGGACAAATTGCGAAGGTTGAAAAGGCCTCAGTGCTGCAGCATGAGATAGTAGTTGGTGGTATATTCATGTCCCATCTTTGAGAATCTAGGAAAAAACATGGAAGTTTTGCAGCCATAACACCATCTAATCTCGTGTATAGGATAGGTTTGGCTGGTTTTGATTACATGATATGGTCCCTGTACAAAGAAAATTGCCCCATCAATATTCTTTCATTGTTCTTGCTCTTTATTTCGTTTTTTTTTACCCGAGGCTGGAAGGATGGCGATGACTGATGAAAAGGTCAACCGGATAAGTGATTCATTTCCGTACAAATCCAGGTCCTGTAATGTTGCATGTAGAAATGGAAAATTAGGTTGGAGGCAGATTAACTGATGAAAATGAATATAAATTTATATTCAAAAGCACCCATGTGCCCAGTGAAGAAAATTATATTTGTTTCTGATTGTGCTCTCCAGATTTATTAGAAACCACATGGACATGGATCTACAACCGGCAATCACACTGGTTTTGGGGTTGTCTTGTCAATGAGTCTCTGCTTTCAATGCTTTACAATTTTGGTCGTCAATTTCTTCACTAATTTAATCAAGAAAAGCAAAAATTTATGGTTAAATTTCAATATTTAGATTCCGGATCTCCTATGTTGGGCTGTGTCCAGCCGTTTAAAGACCAAGTGGGCTTCAAGCTCCTGATTCCTTTAGTAACAGATGCTTATACAAGTAATATTCGAGAATTGAGAAGGTAAAGTCTCGTTTGTTTGGTTGGATTCATGACTGAAATGGTACCATTTCATAATCAGATCAAGTTTTCATGTCTGGCAACCATTGAAAGAAAGTTGACAAGAGTCATTTTCATTTCAAGAAAGGAAAGAACTATATTCTCATCCCATTATATACATACCAATCAAATGAACGTGCCTCATTAACCATCTCATTTCACATCAAACGAACGTATATCATTAATCACTCGAACTGTAAGTTCCGTACAATTTCTCAACTCAATTTCTTTCACTTTTCATGAAAAGAAAGAAGAAATTTTGTAAAGAAATGACGTTGCTTTTTCGTCAAGGAATGGATTTTATATGAATGAATATTTAATATAAGAAATCTAAACTATCCAGGGCCAATTGGCAGGCCTCTTCTTTATTATATAATAATCAATCCATTGGTTCACATATGTATATTGATACTAATTAGAATAGGACATGTATATTCAAACTTGGCTTACAATTCAGCATTTGTACATATTTAATTTTATACGCGAATTTGTAATACTAAGTCAACATGCTACGATATATTAATTTCGTAGTAAATACGAGTCAAGCTCATGCCCAACTGTCCTACTTTATTATATGCATAACAGCATTATATTCTGAATTGGATTGCTATTGAATTACCTTCCCAATTCTCTTTAATGGTGAATTTGTTCATTGAACCTATCCCATCAAATTTCCCATTTCAAGCATATTTACCTGAATCAGATCGAACGGCCAATACTCACCCGCATTAAATTGATGGATAAGTTGCAAATAAAGAGGGGTAGGAATTTACTGTTTCACCCTCCCTCTTCATCCCCTTCACCCACCACAGTATAAAATCCCTCCTTTACCGCCCCAACCCAAGATTTACAGTGTCCACTGTGAAACATCGGAAAACCAGAAATCACCAACGGTAAAAAGCAAAAAAAAAACCACAACGTTTGTTCCGTACAATGTCGGACAATTTTTGCCGGGATTGTAACCGGCCGACCGAGATTGTGTTCGACCACTCAACGGGCGACACGATATGCTCTGAGTGCGGGCTCGTCCTGGAGGCCCATTCCATCGACGAGACATCTGAGTGGCGCTCCTTCGCCAATGAGACCAACGACAACGACCCGAACCGGGTCGGTGGGCCCGTCAACCCGCTGCTGGCCGAGGGTGGGCTTTCCACCGTCATCGCCCAGCCCAAAAATCGCGACGGTGGTGGGCTTTCCTCCGTCGCGAAGTTGCAGCACCGGGCCTCTAGGCCCGACCGCCACCTCCAAGACGTCTTCGGTGCTATCTCCGCCATGGCCGACAGGTTTGTTTAGGGTTTGTTTGTTTCCTCGAATTTTACTTCAATTTGTGTTAATTCATCTGTTTAAGTAAATTTTTGTAATATAACTGATGCAATTTATGGTTTTTCACTGCAGGTTGTCACTTGTAACAACCATAAAGGTAAATCAGTTACTTTAACATTGTTTCCATTCATGTTTTGTTTTGATTATGTAATGCCTTTCTTTTCTTTGTTGGGTTTGACTAATGTGTGATGTTGGGAAAAGTTGTGAAATGCTGGTTTTTGTTCTTTTAGTTTTGATCTTTTGAGGTTGTTTGACAATCGAAATTGTTAATCTTGATATTGATTTGTAATACAAGTCGAGGTTTTTTCGTTTTGTGTGTCGAATTTGATTGAGTTTTTGTAGATTATGCAACCATTAAGGGAATATCATGCCTTTTAGACGTCTCATTTGTTGAAGGATTGATACATTCTCTTGCTAGAAGCTTTATCAATGATGGACCTTTAGTAAATGCAGTACCTATAAAGCATACTCCTTGATGTAGCAATCTCGGAATTCCAACAGCAGAGATTCTCAGTTTGAATCGCTGCAATTGATCTTATGAGATATTTGCTGCCTTTTTTTAGCATTGTTGTGGCCAATCTCTTCTATGCTTAACATTTACCATGTTCTGTTTTAGTGGCACGTCTCCTCATTTGCATGTAGAATGTAACTCAATATGAAATCCATCATGTATAATGCTGCAAACTTATGTTTGATAGTTGGTCATATTCCTTTTATTTATCTTCCAATACCTCTTTGAAGCTCTCTTGAGGTTGCAGTTTTTTTTTTTGTTTTCTGTGCATTGTTTATATGATGTCAGATATTAATGCCATTTTGTATTCGTCGGATCTCATGTATACTTGACAGGCAAGCTTTCATTGAGAGTGCTAATCTTTAAGGTTTTTTTGCTGTTCTAATTCCCAGGATCGAGCCAATGAAATATACAAAAAAGTGCAAGATCAAAAACCCCTTAGAGGACGAAATCAGGATGCAGTTGTGGCTGCTTGCCTCTACATTGCCTGTAGACAAGAAAACAAGCCTCGTACAGTGAAAGGTAGGAGGACATTTTAGTGTTTGTTTCTCTTTATGTGCATCAGAGTTGCTAAACTTGTTGGTTCCTATCAGAAATATGCTCTGTGGTTAATGGAGCTACCAAGAAAGAAATTGGCAGGGCAAAAGAGTTCATTTTGAAACACCTAGAGGTTGAAATGACTCAGGAAATGGGAACTATTCATGCTGCAGACTATCTGGTGACTTTTCTAAATGAGCTGCTCATTCCATCGATCTTTATCTCAACATTCTTATTTCTTGGTAGTGATGTGCTTTAACAGAATATCCATCTATTGTCTGTAGAGACGCTTTTGTACCAATCTTGGGATGCAACATAAAGACGTGAAGGCGGCCGATGAAACAGTGAAGAAATCTGAAGAGCTTGTCATAAGGTTAGATCAGGCTGTTGATAGTACCATGCATACTCGAAATTGAATTATAATGTTGTGATGATAATATGATTTCTCTTTCTTCTATGAATTAGATGATAAAGAACCTTGTCGTCCATCACTTAACAATGATAATCTTGTTTGAACGCAAGATTTCTCTTTCTTCTATGAATGTTGTGCTCGCTAACTTCCACCTGGGGGGAGTGTTTAAATGTTTCATGTACTTATGAATTCAAGTAAGTAGTTTTTAAAAGAAACATGCCATCCAATTCCATGCCTTCGGTAATACTGATAGCTAAAAGCTTCCATTTCTTCCAATTACAAATTTCGATATCTATGTTTTGTAAATACTTCTTGAATGGAAATAAATATATATAAAGTCAAAATCGATGGATTGCAAAGCTTTCGAAGCAATCAAAGCAATTATGCTGGATGGTTTCTTCTCAACTTCATGGAAGCAATGTTAATCTCTCACTTGTGCAGGAGGAGCCCAGTGTCTGTGGCAGCTGCTGTTATTTATGTCATCTCTCAACTATCAAAAGACAAAAAGTCTCTCAAAGGTGAGAAAGCTGTGGAACCTATAATCAGAGACTTGCAAAAGCCTATACTAATTCTGTTTGATTGCAGATATTTCGGTTGCTACTCGAGTGGCTGAAGGGACGATTAAGAATTCCTACAAAGACTTGTATCCTCATCTGACACAGCTGATACCAAACTGGTTCGCCGAGGAGGAAACTGTGAAGAAATTGTGGTGCCCCTGAAAATGTTCTTGAAGGTGATAAACATGTTACATAACAAATTGATATCAGCAGTATACGCAGCATCAGAAATTTGGGAACAATTTAATGCTTTAACTTTTAAGTCATGTGATTTAGGTATTAGCTAATAGGAATTCTTTTGGTTTTTCTCCTCCTTTCCAGTGTAAATAGAACAGGCCTTCCCTCCATGTCATAGTCTGGACAGAGTAAATTATTTGATTTCTTATGAATTTGTGGAAGATTTGCAGTTCTATGTTTGGCATATGATGAAAGTAAAGAAAAGTTACTTTTTGTTAAAACGGTTGCATCTACTTTGACTTGTTCTGTTTACCTTTTGAAAGAAACAGGACGCAATGAGTGCCCAATAGACAACATGGTACTCCTCATATCTTCCACAAAACTACAAAGACAACTTGTGTTCTCAGTTGCTCTCAAAGTCAATGTACTTTTGACCGACGTTGATTTGTTACTCGACCATTTGTCATCTTCTTTAACAGAGCAAGTGCACCAACCATGTCAGGGCTCCACAAAGATAATAAAGAAACGTTTGATGCAATGCAGTGCGACAAGCATATGAAACATCTATCATAAAAGTTATGCACATCTTAAGTGATGTTCGCAATGTGAGGCGTGGAGTAGTTGTTCACAATGTGTGAGAAATGTTCCATGCACCCGTTGTATGATACTGTCAATGTAAACTTGGAACTAGGGAGATTCGATTTGGCTGGAGTAAACTTTTGAACTTGGCAAAAGATAATGGAAAAAGTAAAAGGGCAAGATCAATGTTAATGTTGACAACCAAGTGTGTCACCGAAAATTCATAAAAATCATCATGAAGCCAAGGAATCTAATAATATAATACGAATACAGAAAGACATTCGAATTATGTTTTCACATACTATAGCATTGTCGTTTTGGAGAAATGTTAAATAACAATCCTTCCAACTATACTTACGTAGATAATTATGAACTATTGCGAATAACTCTTTTTTATTTATTATCCCGTGGAATGACCATGCAATCATCAATTCTCTTTGTCAACTTAAATCTTGTGTTCGTAATTATACATCGCCATTGCCAGCATCTAGTGTTTATTATAAGCTCAAATTCACAGTGTTTAATGTGTTTTCATTCATTTGATTGAATGACACCAAACGCTAATGCTAAATCAACTTTCCTTGATTATGTGATTCTAAATCTTGTGTGTGTTGTTGTGGATGAAGTCTTATGTGTTTGTTAATTACAGAGAAAGAATGATAAGTCCTTTACATCAACAAACAACAATGGAATATCCAAAATCTAACTATTAAATTGACGATTTTCCAGAAAGGGGAAAATGCAAAGCAAAAGAAACCCCACAATTCGTTTTCAAAAGTTGTCATTTTGTTTGATAATCAATTAATTTGAAGTCTTATAATCCCATGCGCAGACAGCAGACAGACCCACTTTCTTCGTCTGGGTGTCTTACGTGCGTGACACGTGTCCAACTATTGACCCCTTTTAGCCAGGGATTAGTCACCTCCCATCCCATGCAGTTTCTTGTACTTATTTTAATTTGCTTCACACTCCACGTAGACCTACCAATCAATGTAATCCTCAAATTTGTGTGTTGTAAACTTGTTCTTTTCCATTTGTTTTGCTTGTTTTTTAACTATTTGATTATGTAAAAGAAGGATTAGCTCATCACTTAATCCCACTTGTTTACCACAGTTTACCTGGCTTTGTACACCATCGCCTATTTAATAATACATCATATGTTGTATTGATATCACTGTCTTAATATGTGCACTTCCCATTACATTACATAATGTCCTAATATCAGTATTGCTAGCATATAAGACATTTGACATCTATGCAACCCCCCTGATGCTTTTAAGTACGTAACGCTACGTCGGTAGAAAAGTTGATACCACATTAACCACCTTATTGATAGAATTTTTCTTTTTGTATTTTAATAAGTTATTAATACACTGCAGTTTACAGGTAAAAAATTGTTATACATGCCAGACACTACAGTCAAACACCTAATGCTCAATAAGCCAAAAACTTTAGAATATGTCAATCATCGTATCACATGCAGAGGAAGGGGCCAGAGGGGTCCCGTGCCCTATCTAAAAAAAAATAATAAAAATTTTGAGTTTGTTATATGTAATTTGTATATATATTTCTGGGAAATATAAGATATATACAAGAGAGTGCCCTTTTTAGTAGCTAATTTTTCATAATATAAGTCTTGCTATGTTTGAAGTGCTCCTGCTCACTAAATTTCCTAAATCTGCAACGGATCACATGTTCAATATGTGTAAAAAACCTTTCTTTTATGTTTTTGACAAGTTATCATTTTACATGTGATAGATTACAATTAGCAAGTGACGTTATACACGTGATACTGATATACAACAGGTGCATGTGATACACTGACTGCAGTTACATATGATACACTCCACTGTACACGTAAGGAGTCAATTATACAAGTGATCCAGAGACTGTAATTTACACAAACAAAAGAGCCAAATAGTGTTCTTACATAATGAGTAGAAAAAGCCATGGTTGGTTCCTTTACAAACTCCATTCTTCACTCGTTATCTACCTACCCCATAACAGAGACAGTGCACTCTCAAAGCTCAAAACTCAAAACACAAAAGCCATGAAGAAGAAAAGGTCCGGCCTTTAAGATCCAAAACAGAGTCCCACCACTTAAAAATCAACCACCAAAAACTCCATAGATTAGCTTCTTCACCACCACAAAAAACCACACCAAAAATGGTGCCACCAACAATCACGCAGATGTGGGCAACAATGGGCTCATCCATCGCCAGCTTCATGTTCTTCTGGGCCATGATCAACCAGTACTGCCCCTACGAGCTCCGCCGCTTCTTGGGGAAGTACTCCCACAGAGTCACCGGCTACTTCTACCCCTACATCAAAATCTCCATCCACGAGTTCGCCGGCGACCGCCTCAAGCGCAGCGAGGCCTACTCCGCCGTGGAGGCCTACCTCAGTTCCAACACCTCCAAATCCGCCAAGTGCCTCAAAGCAGAGATGGGCAAAGACAGCAGCAACTTGGTCCTCAGCATGGACGAATACGAACGCGTCACCGACGATTTCCGGGGGGCGAAAGTCCGGTGGGTCTTGACCAAATCTGTGTCCTCCGGTGGGTCGATGTCAATGTCGTATTATCCAAGCCAAGAAAGGAGGTACTACGAGCTCACTTTTCATAAAAAGTACAGAGATTTGATAACAGAGGCCTACTTGGACCATGTGGTGAAGCAGGGGAGAGAAATTAGAGCCAAAAATCGGCATAGGAAGCTGTACACAAATTCACCAGGGTACAAATGGCCGAGCTACAAGCAGACCATGTGGAGCCACATTGTGTTTGAGCACCCTGCAACTTTTGATGCAATGGCATTGGACCCAGAAAAGAAGAAGGAGATCATTGAGGATTTGCTGACTTTTAGTAAAAGTAAAGATTTTTATGCGAGGATTGGTAAGGCTTGGAAGAGGGGTTACTTGCTCTATGGCCCTCCGGGTACCGGGAAGTCTACTATGATTGCTGCCATGGCCAATTTGTTGGGTTATGATGTTTATGATCTTGAGCTCACTGCTGTGAAGGATAATACTGAGTTGAGGAAGCTGTTGATTGAGACCACAAGTAAGTCTATAATAGTGATTGAGGACATTGATTGTTCACTTGATCTTACAGGGCAGAGGAAGAAGAAATCGTCGGAGAAATCGGAGATCGAAGACGAGGTGAAACCGGTTAAGGAGCCTAAAGATGAGGGGCATTGGAGTAGTAAAGTTACTCTTTCCGGGCTGTTGAATTTTATTGATGGGTTGTGGTCTGCTTGTGGTAGTGAGAGGATTGTGGTTTTTACTACCAATTATGTTGAGAAGCTTGACCCTGCTTTGATTAGGCGGGGCAGGATGGATAAGCACATTGAGCTTTCTTATTGCAGTTTTAATGGGTTCAAAGTCTTGGCCAAGAATTACTTGAATCTTGAAGGGCATCAGAAGTTTGGTGCAATTGAGAAGTTGA
Organism: Spiraea crenata; assembly: GCA_033992175.1. Lineage (NCBI taxonomy): Eukaryota > Viridiplantae > Streptophyta > Magnoliopsida > Rosales > Rosaceae > Spiraea > Spiraea crenata. Next base: position 7,217,333 of record JAVBHV010000046.1, read on the forward strand.
TGGGGGAGGTTGAAATGACACCAGCTGATGTTGCTGAAAGTTTGATGCCAAAGTCCCCACAAGATGATCCTGAGAAATGTCTGTTGAACTTCATTCAAGCTCTTGAAGTTGCCAAGGAGGATGCAGCTAAGAAGAAAGGTGAAGAAATCAAAGAGATTGATGCAACAATCAAGGAGAAGGATGAAGATGATCATAATGTGAAGCCACAAGACAAAAAAGATGTAGAGTCTGATGATGATATCTCTTTTTGTTGATGAGGGAGGGGGTTTAGATGGTGATGGTGTTTAAGAAATTAAGAATTGATGTTCGCATTTTGGGTAGAAAGTTCATCCATCTAATGTTATCTATTGAAGAAAGATTAGTACTAATTAGAGTTGATCCAAAGCCTTAATCTACTTTTCGTTTGTGTGGTTTGATATTAAGTGCATCAAGTTCCTTTTCACTTGGCAATTAATTAAGTACATAAAGTTTAGGAGTGCTCTAGCACGTTTTGATTAGGATAACCCTTTTCATTATCATTGGTATCAATGTATTTTTCCATAGAAGTATACTATTTTAATAAGGATTATATATACAGCTGAAGGAGTGTGTTAGCCAGTTTTGCAATCCATTTGGTCCATGGGTAGGATTTCACTTTAGTAATATAATCATCAACATCAATTCTTATTTGAATATACGGTTCAAATTCACAATTATTTTTCGCAATGTATATGCATAACAATCAATAAAAGTCCGTTTTGACTTCCATTGGTTCACTTTTGTCCCTAATACACATGTAACATATATGTATGTCAAACGGTATATGATTATTAGGTTGGTTCTTGTCTAAGTGTACGATTCAAAGTCTTGTTCGGTTTGTCACCCATACACACTTCACTAGGGTTTTAATGTTATTATTGATAGTTGGGTTAATTCCTCCAATCGTACTCAATATTGAGCAAATAAAACACTTTGGTACATAATGTTTAAAACCAGACACTTTGGTATCTAATCTATACCTCTGTTTGACACTTTAGTGCTTCCGTCAAATTTACCGTTAAAATTTACAATCTTTTCATATTAATTCATAAAATATAACTTATATAGTTCCAAATGTTTTTAAAAAATGGACAGAATAGTACCCAAATTATAACAAAACTAGACTACTAAAGTATCTACTATTTTTTTGATATTGAATTTCATTGTATGCATCATAAAAAACAGTTAATTTTTATTCCAATTTAAATAAATTTGCAAAGACTTAAAAGATCAATTGAAGCATAATAATATATATTACCCTAAGTTAGCAAAGCACTAAATTTACGAGCAAAATCCTAAATCTAGCTTGCAATCAAAATAAAGTTTTTAGAACATTCACAAAAATAACACAATTCAAGAGCATGAAGACTCGGTGGTGTGCTTGGGAACTGAAAAAGAGGCTAAATTTTGATATTATCATTTTGTCCATGCCCAGCCAAACAAAAAGACTGTAATACCTTCAATTTTAACAGCAAATTGAACGAGGGCACTAAAGTCTCAAACGAAGGTATAGATTGAGTACCAAACTGTCCGGTTTTAAACATTAGGTACTAAAATGTAAAGTTTTTAGAACATTCACAAAAATAACACAATTCAAGAGCATGAAGACTCGGTGGTGTGCTTGGAAACTGAAAAAGAGGCTAAATTTTGATATTATCATTTTGTCCATGCCCAGCCAAACAAAAAGACTGTAATACCTTCAATTTTAACAGCAAATTGAACGGGGGCACTAAAGCCTCAAACTGAGGTATAAATTGAGTACCAAACTGTTCGGTTTTAAACATTAGGTACTAAAGCGTCTTAATTTTCAAACATTGGGTACTATTGGAGGAATTAACCCTTTATGAATTAATTTGAAAAGATTATAATACCATCAATTTTAACGACAAATTTGATGGAAGAACTAAAGTGTCAAACGGAAGTATAGACTAGGTATCAAAGTGTCCGTTTATAAATATTAGATACTAAAGTATCTTATTTGTTAAATATTGAATACCATTGGCGAGATTAACCCTTGATAATTTCACCTTATCCAATCCTAGTTAAGAATCTTGGTGAAAGTAGATGGTGGTGCAGAGTATCCCACACAAAATCAAGAAAATATTCTCGATCCATGATGAAACTTGAGAGGCAGGGGTGACAGGACAAAAGGCCACGTGAGTGATGGGGACTTTGACTTGTTGGTGCTTGATCGTTTTGGACTTTCTTGTTCACCAGGAGAAAGTAACTCAAACTCATCCGTTTTGAAAGCGAACTTTCTGCAGTGGCCACGCAATTCCACCACTTTCCACTCAAAAGTTCAGATCAAATTCTTTCATATTAAAACTAGATGAAGGGGATTGATGAAGGCATTGAAGCGCACCCACCGGCATATGCACCAGAAACGTTTTTGGGGTTTTTTTGGAAATGCTTGGACTATTGGATGGTTATATTTCCAGTCCATTTCTGTATACAATGTTACTTTTTTTGATAATTACAGGATTGCAGATACAATATAAGATATTGTGAGATATTGTACCGGTATGATATTTGCCCCAAAAATCAATATCATATCACATTCAAGATTTACAAGTACTTAAACTGTCCAGTCTAAGTAAGTCTAAGTACTTGCCATATTTCATACAGTCTGGAAATAGTTGTGAAGCACCTTTGTCCTTTCCTTTCAGATACTTGATATGAAGGGTTCATAGAATATAGAGGACAAGGGTCTTTCTTCGTTCCAATTGGAGTTTCGAACCCGCCTAAAGGAGGGGAGGGCAGCTTTACATGAAAACAGTATCCATAATTTATGGGGCCAAATTGTAATGAATATTTTCTTGCCATCATGGGAACATAGTAAATAAAGGTCTTCTGAGAATCTGAAGAAAGAGCTGCTTTCAGTATTTATTAGAAGAAAACCTTCGTGTGATGGTTCAAGTCTCTTGTCCTTTTCCAAAGAAAAGGACCTTCACATTGTCACATTCAAATATTAACCAACTATGGCGATCCCTTTCGTCTTTTCTAAAAAGAATTATTTTTAATTTGATTTGACAACAACTTCAATGAAATATATGAAAATAAAACTGAATTGATATTTTCTTCCAATCTTATCTTCTTTTAGTAGTTTCGATGATAACATGTATTAGCCGAAAAGAGAAGATGAGACATAACCGGGGTAGTAAATTTGGGACATCAAATTAAGTATATAGAGTATTTGTCCATTGTATACAGAGTTGCATTGCATGCACACTTGCTAGTCTCTAAGATGGTATTCCATTAATCCATCTGTTACCTGGCAATTAATCTACTATAGGACATCAAATTAAGATTTTTGGCATGCCTCTCTTCTACTTGTAACTTGCTACATCTGAGAAAAAAATCACCGTTTTGATTGAACCCGAAGTAGTTGCATTATGCAAACTGCGAATTACCGTTATGAAAACAAACAGTGACTTTGTTGCCGGCAAACTGCAATGCATTGTATATTAATTTGATTCAAGGCTGTTACTTGCAAAGAAATACTGGAGATCATCAATTCAACAGAAACTGCCAAAACATGTCTCAAGGAGGCAGTGGTAAATCTGCATAAGATAGACAACTTTAATCTCAAGAGCAGTGAAGACGTTCCTTGTCAGAAAATGATCATGGAGCATGACTACCCGAGCACCATTTCCCTTTACCTGGACCTCAAAGAAGAGCACGACGAGTTCAAGGCTGCTAACCCTGGTCTTACTAAGCAGACCGAGTACGAGGCTGCCAACAAAAAGCTCGACGAGCCATCCTGAGGTGACGGTCGAGGAGTACGATCGCGAGAGGCATGAGATCGACGAGTAAGTAGCCAATGAACTTTTAAGCTATCTATAGTCTCCTATACTCAACTTGTACTCAACTTGTATAAATCAATTCATTGGATATAAATTTTAGAGTTTTGGTTAATTACGATTAACTATTTCTTTTTGCTTGATCATGGATTGAATTCATATCATGTTCATATTCATATTGATGGGATTAAATTAAAACCCCATCTTCATTTTCTATCCGTGTGTCTTGCAAGTTCGATTCGATTTTAGCACAAGGCTATAACAAAATTTAAAATTGTTCATAAATTTTGTCGTGACAAAATCACAACTTCTCAAATTTTTAAACAAAATTGTAACAAAATTAAATTATGAGTAAGATTTGAAGGAAATTGAGGTTCCACCCCAAAACCAATTGGCAATGGGGGGAGTAGCCCAATCCTTTATGAATACATCACCCCCCTCTCCGTTGGTCGATGTGGGATCTCACAATCCACCCCGCTCAGGAGCCCGACGTCCTTGTCGGCACACTCGCACCACACGACAGAGTGGCTCTGATACCATGAAGGAAATTGAGGTTCCACCCCAAAACCAATTGGCAATGGGGGGAGTAGGCCAATCCTTTATGAACACATCACCCCCCTCTCCGTTGGTCGATGTGGGATCTCACAATCCACCCCGCTTAGGAGCCCGACGTCCTTGTCGGCACACTTATCACAAAATTAAATTTTGTAACGGGAATGCAACTTTGATCTATCGGAATTATCATAATTTACCGAATCACAAAACCTAATTGTCACAAGATTTTTACAGTCTTCCAAACTATGAAAATAGTTTCCTCGAATCATCACTCGCATTGGATTCATAATATGCCACCACCATATGTCCAACAAACAATGAGGGGATGGGCTCACCGAAGTTTGTTCTAAAGAGACTAAAATTCTCAATACTATTTACAACCAGATCACAAGAAGAAATTACAATCTTCTAATGGTATGATGGCCTCAATATCATTCTCTTTGATACTGTCTTCCCAATAGGTCATAGAACAAGTTAACTACCATGCATTTCTTTCTAACCTGCAATACAAAACCATGTGAACTGATCTTATGAACTACATTATATTTGACGATTCAGGTTGTTACTCGCAAAATGAAATACTGAACATCAACACAAACAATGAATGCCGCAGCAGCAGCAGCAACAGAATAATAAAGGTCATACTATACGCAAAATAGATGATCGAGTAACCAACCAATTTGCATTCACTAATACTGCTACTACTACCTAAATCTATTGCAATTGAAAGTGAATGCTTTCACTAGCATATTTGGATCATCCTAATAACACAGAGAAAAGGAAACACTAGCTAAATCGAAACAGAAGCGGACGAAGAGGATAAATATCAGTCACATACTTGGGATGATCAATCAGTCCACCACAGAAAGATGCGCATACTTTTCGCCAGCAATGGCAGCTTCGATTACATCTTGGTGGCCAATATCGCCTCCATTTTCGAAGAAGGACTTGCTCAAGTCGATGAAGGGGCCACTCAACGATGTCAACGCTGGTTCTGTTGTTGAACACCTGAGCCCCTCTGCGGTAGGAGACACTGTCATATATTTCCCCCAAATCAAAATCTGTGGCACCACATGACCGTAACCTTTTTCTGCAAACTTTCCCCGTATCGCCTCATAATCGCTCTTCCAGCAGCGTGTATCAGAAGTATCATAGAAGTGTGCGTACATACTAAACACAAACACCTTGCTGATCATCTGCTCTGGCTTCAAGTCTGCCTCCACAGCCAATTGGAGAATCAAATCAAATACCTTGTCAAGAGTATTATACTCGTCACTTTGTTCCCCATCCTCGCGTAAACTCTTCAGATACTCACACCTGGACTTGAGGTCATGGCCCTGCATCGAATGCAACCGAGGGTTTTGATTCGAAGTGAAAGAGATGAACTTTCCTTTCCATGGCTCTTCACTCAGTTGAGATGTCAGCAGTGCTAAAACCAATCCCTTATTGGCGGAGATAGAGGCATTATACTCGACATCATCGCAGACAGCAATGCAGTTTCTGAATTTCCCCTGCTTTAAGTAAACATCCTCCACCATTGCATTCCATTGTAGCTCAGCCGCCGCCCCAAAATCCTCATTTCCGACATAGCGTAAGATCTCATATGGAAGCAGCAAGTCAGCCTTAATCTCCGATTTTCCCTTGGCCTTCACCTCCTCCATATACTTCTTGACACGGCAGGGCACAATTGGCCTGCATATGACTTCATCGGATGACCGCAAAGCCTTCCACAAGGGCACCATAACCTCCTTCTTGAGCCTCTCTCGGGCTCTCAATGTGTAATCCACCTCCGATTCCGATTCCGATTCTCGCGGGAAAATCCTCTTGGCAATGCTCTCGCAAAGCAAAGTGGCGCGATCGTAACAGGAGTCGATCCAAGGACAGAACCTGATCGCCGGGCTGATTTCCAACAACTCATTCTCATTCTTGCCAATAATGTGATTATTCAAGAGTTGAATGTCGGACTTGAGACATTGGGCGAAAAGATCGGAGATTCGGTCATGTAAGACTCGGTAGTTGGGGTCACGGTCGTACCTCCGCACAGCCCTAGCGGCCATGGCGATGATCTTGTCCCTCCTCTTCGAGCTACAAGCCCGCCGCCCTGGGAGACGTTTTGCGACATGGTTTCGGAGTTTAATGTTGCCCCTCTTGTCAACCTTAATCTTGTCTTGTCCGAGAAGAGTCCTCCGTTCCAGAATGTGGAGAATGTCGTTTAGATATGGGCTTGTGGCAATTGCGGCGAGGTTGCAGGCGAGGGTCTTGGGGTGGTTCCGGTGAAGCCAATCCACCGCCGTGTAGAAGGCGTCTCTGTCACTGTAGTGGTAGAGCCAATGGCAGATGAGCTTCATGGTGGTCAGGGGGTTCTGGGACCACGCTGACGGCAGCACTTGCTTCAGATACTCAAGGGAGTAGCCTTCTGGGAGCCTCACGTTGTAAAACAGATCCAGGCAGGGGTTGCCGTACGCCGCCTCTGCCGCCATTGGTGATCTTGTTCTTCTTCTTGTGAGCAGTGGAGGGCCAATTACTAGAGGCCTTGTTGTTGTTGCCCCCGAAGTAATAATTGGAAATTCACATGATTTCGGAGGTGGCGGCGGCGGCTGAGGAGGAGTTACCAAGTGCATTCCGCTGGCTTGATCGCCGCCGTTTGGGGCATGATCCCGGCGGCATGCTCTCAGAGCATGGTGCATATAAATTCGCAATGTCTTTTTCATCATCTCTCCTTGTTTTCCCTCTTGCTCTCACCCTCTGTTTCCTTTCAGTTCAAAGAAACAATTTCGGGGAACATCAGATCAGATGTATGTATTTGTATACATATGTTTACAACTCAAAACTCAAACTCAAACTCAAACTCAAACTCTCAAAAGAATATAAAGGTAGAAATCAAACTCTTGCAATAATATCATTTCAAACAGAATGGTATAGGTGAGTGACGCAAACACTGGCCCTAAACATTACAACTAAAACACTCACTAGAAGAATATCTTTACAGAAGATAGGTGATCAACATGATTTTGTATATAGAATAGGTGAGTCACGCCAACGGTTCAGCTCAAGCATATCCAACTTGTGAAGTGACTCTCCATGGAAACGCGAAAAGGCTCTAGTTAAGAAGTATCAGCAAGCTGCTCCTTTAAGTTTGGTAACTCTACTACTTTTAAACCCTTCCAATCAAATCTAACCGTTCACTTATGATGAGTAGACATCAAAATGAATAAATTATGTTAAAACTAATGTACACATTTCAAACATGGCACAGGCAAGGACTAAGGAGGGAGGTCATTAGTTGTTTGTTCCTTAACCATGTAGGTATCATGCCATATTAAGAGGAAGTTGGAAGAAATTTTTGTGATAAATAGTAATTAATTTTATGCTTGGAGGACTACTACACATACATAAAGGTTTTGCGTTTTCTGTTTTCCGTTGTCCGTTTCTCTGGCTAAGCTAGAGAAATCGAAATTGATTGCTGTGGGTTCCAATGAAGGTTCCTATATTCTGAGACGTTGGGGCATATACATTTGGTTGTGCATGTATGGTAAACAAATGTGAAAATGCCCATGTGTTTGTTTGGGCATGAATACAGTGGCCGAGAGTCAAACATGTACGTTCTATTTTGCAGCACACAAAGATTTTGTGCTAGAAAATCCATGGAATTAACATGATTTTGGTTTTGAAGTTCAAGGGTGGCCTCCTCTTCACAATTACCTCTAATATTTCCAACGTACTAGTATTGCTCAGAGCCCAATTACCCACTTAGGCATTATGTCGTCTTCACAATTACCTCCAATTACCTCTTTCGATCTCAAGTGGAGAAAATTGCCGAACACGGCCACAATCTGTGCAAGGAAAAACTGCCCAAAAATGTCTCGAGGTGACAGCTGAGAATCTCTGTAAAATAGGAAACTTTGCTCTCAAGAGCAGTGAAGAAGTTCCATTTGTTAGTAAGTTGATCAGGGAGCATGAATACGTACCCGGGCACCATTTCCCTTGACCCGGACCTCAAAGAAGAGCACGATGAATTCAAGGCTGCTAATCCTACTTCTACTGAGGAGACTATGTACGAGGCTGTCAAGGAAAAGCTCCGCCAGCATCCTGAGGTGACGGTCGAGGAATATGATGCAAAGAGGCACGAGATAGACAACAAGTAAGAAACTTTTAAGCTAGCTATAGTCTACTACATATATGTACTCAACGTGTATAAATTAATTCATTGGATATAAATTTCAGAGCTTTGCTTGATCATGATTGAATTTTAATCATGTTCATATTCATATATTCATATTCATAAGGAAATTAACCCCATTCCCCTCCTTTTTCTCTTTTGTACAGCAATGTTGGAAAGAAAGGTGGGCCCAACTATCCCAAGGGACACCACTAAGCAACCTTTGTTGCGGCTGGAGGATCGGCACCCGGGAATTTTGATGAGTCACCTAATAAGTTTCTGAAATTTCATTTTATGTGTTAATCTTCTGTAGTGGGCTTGTTATTGGCTACTTCTATTTGTGTGTTGTTAGTATTTGTGTGTTGTTAGTTTGGTGTTTGCTAGAGACTACAGTTGTTAAATCTCTCGGTTGTTGGTGCTTAATTATATGCAATGTTGGCTCTGTTTCCATTAGTGTAATCAATTTCTATGTTTGATAATTTAGTGCCATTTCGTTTCAATTGCAGTTACTTTTCTTTCTTTTTTTGATTTTGGTAAATGGAAAAACACTTTCGGGGAACATCAGATGTCTGTTTGTAGTCATCTCTCTATTGTAGGACACTTGTATTTGTATATAACTCAAAACTCTTAGACGAATATCGTAACAAACAGGATGATGGTATAAGTGAGTCACGCAACCGCTGGCCGTAAACATTACAACTCAAACTCTTACTGATATCATTACAGATAGTATAGGTGATCAACATATTTTGTATATAGAATAGGTGAGTCACGCCAACGGTTCAGCTCAAGCATATCCAACTTGTCAAGTGATCCTCCATGGAAAGGCGACAAGGCTACGGTTAAGTATCAGCAAGCTGCTTCTTTCAGTTTGGTAATTCTACTACTTTTAAACCCTTCCGATCAAATCTAACCATTCACGTATGATACGAGTAGACATCAAACGAATAACTTATGCTAAAACTAATGTACACATTTCAAACATGGCAAAGCTAATTCTGGTAACTCAGACAGAAAGCAATCAAATGATCATCAACAGCTTACAAAGACTTGAATTTTTGCAGAGCAATAGTTAACAAATGTAAGATTGTTGGTAAACCAAAGGAAAAATGAGAAAGCCAATCTGAATACAAGAGATATAAAAGTGCAGTAAGGGAGGATGGTTCCATTGCAACACAACCAACCCAAATATGCTCATACTTTGAATGCGGCAGGGACGCAAGAACACCGGAGATAATAATACTACAAAGGCTTTGACTTTAAACATCGATCTCAGGCCAAATCATTCAGTTACAATATTAGCTGAGGGTTATTGTACATTGATTGGATGAACTAAACATATCCCAACTTCCATTCGTCTGTCCTAGCTCGCACGTTTCTTTCGACGTTGAAAAATACTAAAAAATGACTACCTAATCTACATAACTCTCCGCATCGTGTTGCGACCCTGCTGCAAATAGGGCACCAAGGTTGTTGCTTAAATTATGCCTAGGAGAACTCTGGCCGCAACTTCCTCCATGGGCTAAGCACAAAATTTATGAATTTTACAATGGTACACTGCTCGGCTTCCTTGCATACACATCTTGCTGTCTGGAACAGGGGGAAACCTTCACATCATAAATCATCCGTATCATCTTTCATTATTGTGTTTGGACCATCCTCGAAACCTGAACCAGGGGCTAGCTCATTTAGGTCGAGGAAACGTCTTTTCTGTACACCTTCGACTCCATCCTCCCCTGGGTTATTTGGTTTTTCAGGTGGCTGGTTTTGCTCTATCTCGACTGTTGTCACAGGGTCAGGGTAACTTTGAACAGCTTGACCAACTTGCATTTCCTGGTCATCATCATTACCGTCTGAATCTTGACTTTCCATTGAAAAATCCCCGTTCTCACTTGCATCATAATGTCCATCTGATGCATTTGATTTCTCAGGTTTCGCAGGCTCTGCTTCTGACTCTGATAACTCTAATTGTCGATAATCAATTCGATTTCGCGTGGCCCTCTTGCTGCGCCTTAGACCTGACTGGAGGGCATCAACTGACCTCAATTTAGTTTCCCTCCTAGTACGGCCCGGCAACTTCTTAAACTTCCGGGGTTGATCACTGTCCTCACTGGCACTTACCGAATCTGCTTCCTCCTCTTCTTCCTCCTCTTCAGCATTTTCTTCCTCAAAATGATATTCCTCGTCTCCCTCAGAGCTACTAGAAAACCTTTTTCTCTCTTTGCGTTTCTTTAAGTATTCCTCATCATATATAGCTTCACCAACTATATCATCATCACTATCAAAGCCTGCCTCATTATCTGAAACTGCTTCGACAAATTCTCTCTCAGAATACCGCTGGGGCCTCTTTCTTCGCCTATTGCTACATGTAAAGAAAAGGAGTATGAAAGAAGTTCACTCAAATAATACTGAGTCAAACATCTTAAACAAAGAAATTTGCTCACCTACGATCCAATTGTTCAGACCTGTCATCTCCCTCTACATCTTCATCATCATCATCATCATCATCATAATCAGGCGATTTAGGAGATAGAGCAGTAAATACCCCATGCTCATAGGAATTTGAAATAGCACTCCATTTACCATTACTAGAAGCCTCAGGTTTCACAACACCTTCACGTTTCTGTAAAGGATCCGGAGATGGCGGCTTCCTTCTAACACAGGAGTAAAACAAATAAGTAAAAGTACTTTACATTTGTAAAGAAATATATTGGGAGAGACAGTGATACAATGAAATTCATACTTGGTTACTTTGATTGCCTCATTGATCGACCGGTCATAATCATCTACAAAATGATTTAAACACGACCATCAGATTTCAATATCAGATATTGCATGCAAAATTGCAAACAGTAACAGTACATATAAACAGCTTGCCATGATGAGGCCATCTGCTACTTCCCAGATTTAAAATTAAACCCCAGATCATTCAGGTCAAACTCAGATACAAAGTTCATGGGACATCCCCAAACTCAACACACGCACAGCTAAACAGTCATCCATTTATACCAACAGTAACCAAGGGATATTTCTCAAGCAATCAGTTAGGATATAATATCCTGAGATGGCATTCTCTAATATCCATTAATCTGGGTTGATTTTATCCATCACCCGTAATGTAGAAACACAATTACCATAGGACAAAAGCCTCTCTTGACCACTTGCATCTAGTTATTTTATTTAAATAAGAACGTGCATCTAGTATTTCAATATGTCTATAGACTATTGGAAAAGAAAAGAAAGAGTAGAAAACCAGAATTCTAAAGAGAAACGTTGAGGTTTTCATGAAGCATAATATATACAAGGCAACTTTATAATTTGATTTTACTCTGATATAGTCTCATGAACCCCCATGTTTTCAGTAGTCAAATCCTCTTTCAGCTAGTAAAAGAGTCACTCGGGATTTTACCAGAGCAATTGTACTCAGGAAACCCAAGACAAAAGGTAGAAATTAGTTGCCTTACCGAAAGTATAGGTCACTGGTTTTCTGTCACGAAGAGAGCGCCCAGGACCAAGCCCATCAACAGCCAAAAAATTGTCCAGGAGGAGAGCTTGCCTGTGTTGTTTCTTTAGCAACTTTTCTTTCCTCTGTGCAAGCAGCAATTGCAAAAGTGGAAGCTTATGAAATGAATTTCTTGCTACAGAAATAATAATTAATATGGTAACTCTCTTAGAAGATCTATTTGCAAATAATACCCCTCAACCAAACCCAACAAGATTAAGAAGTTGGTCAAAGATCGCCATTATATACCTTGTGGACCTTCTCAATCTCTGCAAGCATGTCTCCTTTCAACTTTTTTCCTACAGAAGCCTCCGTTCGATTTTTACTTGAAAATAGCTTCTCCTGTGAAAAAAATGGAGCAACAATAGATCTGTCAAAAGGGGTTAACAGTGCAGTTTTTGTGCAAGAGATTTTGTTGAAAAACTTGAATAAGTTTATCACATCCACAATTCCAAATTCTATGCATGCATTCTATTAGTAATACTCCGATATACAACAGGCAGGAGGTAATCAATGCTAGTGCTGCTTCCCTCATCATTACTTGTCTCAAATGCGAACACATGCATTTGAATAGCCTTATACTTGAAGAAGGAAAAATGTATCAATGGTTACTGGCTACAGAGATTACCCGTGTTTCAGACGTACTTAAATACCAAAACTGACTCTAGCATGCAACTCCAAAATATTAGTATCTTACCGCGACATCCTGAAATTCGTCAAAATTGGTTGCAACGGTTTCCCACTGATATGTCGCATTAGGAAAGACCTGGGAGCCTTTTCCTTTTACTTTCTTAACCTCAACCTTCCTTATCTCCCGGTATAATCGGTGACCAATTATTTCATCATCTTCATACCTGCAGCAACCGCATAAAAATTGTACAATTTCTCTATCAATTAGTGAGAAAACAAGTGAACCTAATCAAACTAACTAAAATGGTATTGTTAAGAAGCTGCATTATATTACCAGTAGGAGATTCCTTGTGAATCACCTCCGATACGTTCTTTACGAAATGATGAAAGGTGAACTCCATGCTTCATTGAATTATCAATATAGTTCCGAATATCCTCTTGCTGCAAAACACCACTCAAATTCAAAATTCTGGTAAACTAACAGAAGCAGCAGAAAATCATCAAGGCGATACCAAATCTATACAGACATGACTTGCATGTCGGAGGGAGGTACTTGGTCATGTCCAGAGAGAAACACAGAGAGAGGAAAAGTAAACATTATACTTCCAAAATATACTATCAAGTCAAATGAAGTTCCGTCATGTTCATCTCTCTATCCTTCAGATAAAAGAAGAAGCTTCCCAAAAGTATTCAAATGCTCTGGTCATATAATAAACCAAATTTGGTTCTGAGGTTGGTAGCAAGCCCACATAGAGTCTTTGCCATTGTATGAGGAATTGATGTCTGAGTCCCATTTTACTTAGGAGAGAGGGCCTACAGAATGAAGATTGCTACATCCTCATCTGTAGCATGTATTGGATCTCCAATAGGTGATATATGCATAATTTGATATTATATGCTTGTCTATTCAGACTGTCCTCTTGGTTAGGTGATTGACCAAAGAGTTATTGATAATAGGTCATGAATGATTCTATTATAAACTTTTACAGGAATACGATGCTAAGTGTGACATATGCAACGAGTAGCTGGCAAACATTATATCTTTACTATTAACTCAAATAATACCTCAACGCGAATATCACAAAGTGCCTTCAATATGACCACACGAACACCAGGATCAAGTGTTTTATATACCTCGATCTCCGCTCTATCAAATAACATAATGAGATAAGTCAAAAGCAGAAATACATACACATGTTAGAGTAGACAAACAGACATGATTACTCACCCGTGTGAAGCAACAATGGGTAGCTCCCCTTCTGCAACCTGCAAATAACAATCGGAATTAGTTTTACTGCCTAACCACAAAAAAACTGGCTCTGGCCAAAATAACTCCAAAATACAACTAAACAAGAGTACTTACCCAATGCCACCAGTCTCTCAACTTTCTGCATAAGACAGTGACCCAAGTATCACGTGTAAGGGCCATTCGCGTAACAGGAGGAATTGCCTATAAAAAGAAATCAATTGGAAATTATGGGCAAGCAAGTACCAGTTGTATCAGTGCAAGGGCCATTCAGCAAAACATCATCTTCCAGTACCATTGGTGTTCACAGGGTCATGTAAGATTGTAAGATCGTAATCCTAAAGGGACCTCGATTTTGGTAGTTGTTTCCCTGAAGCAATGCAATAGCATATACTTCCGTTCCTACCTAAATTGTGAAGAGAGCCTAATGCTTATGCATCAATGATCAATGTATTTTTCTACTCAGAATCAAGCTATAACAACTCTAGTGAACTCCTACCGAAATGCTTCTCTAACTCGAAAACGAAAAAGATACTCTCTTTATACTACAAATTAACTAACTAAAACTACAATGCAACAGAGTTACAATTGTTTTACCAACCTTCATCAATGGAATGTGGATATCACTCAAAGTGTCATTAGGTGTAATCAAAGCCGTCTCAAGCTCCTCAGCCGAAAACTCACCCTGTATATTCAGCAGCGGCCGAAAAACCTGCAAAACCACAAAGCAAAATTGAAAGCTCCATAAGCCCTAAAGCACCAGAAAACAAACAGAAAAACCCTAAAAGCTTGGAGCTTCAAGAGAGCTCAAGCTGTGAAATCAAAGCATTACGTGCAAGAAATTGAGCACGGCGGCCAACTCCCACATGGACCGGAGGGTCCACCGCGGCAACTGCGAGGGCGGCGGAGGCCCCACCAGCGACGTGACGATCTTGCTTGCGCTGCCGCATTGCTGCGGCGACGACGGCGGCTCGTCGTCGTTCGCCTGCTCCTTCTGTTGCTCCTTCCTCGCGACGGCGGCCCGCCGCTTCTCGGCCGGCTGCTGGTACTGCTGCTGCTGCTGCTGCCGCGCGGCGGCGCGTAGAGTGCAGGCGCGGGAGGGGCGGTTGGACCGGGTTAGGGGCGGCGTCGGGGCCGGATTCGACGAGGCGTTGTCGTTTTGAGGGGGTGATTGTTGGGGCTCCGGCGAGGATCGGACGGCGGGGATCGGAGGCAGGGAGGCATCTAAAGACATGATTTTCGGAGATCGGAGGCGCAGGAGGGTCTAGGGTGGGATTACATGTAGAGGATCAGGGGAGGGTTTGGTGGCAATGAGATTGAGGGTTTGTTGATTTTGGGGTTTTTTGCAGAGTGGGAAACAAACAGAAAGAGGGGAAGGGCATGGAGGAGGAGGACGACCAAAAAGCTCCAAACCACCATTCACATATCAAAAAACAGGGTTTATTATTATTATTTTCGTTTGGTTGGTTAATTTTCGATATCTGTAAATGTAAATAATTTTTTTTTCCTTTGCACAACTTATATCAGTGTAAATAATTGTTTGTTTTCAATTCAATCTATGTATTGGATTGGCATTAATCAAGGTTTTTCCTTTCCTCCAAAAAAAAAAAGGTCTCTTCTCCTTTCTCTACGTGGTAAATTCACAGAAACACAAATTATTACATTATTAGATACCGATAGATAATTATTCTGAACATATACTTTACGTTTCACAGATATATTGATTTCCTTAACCAGTATTTTTGAGTGTGTGCTATTTGATAAAGAAAGCAACATATGACACTAAGATGATCAATGTGGAGAATGTGAACGATTTTGAAAACAAATAAATACTCTTGAAGATCAAATTAAAACTTTATCCATGTTTTTGGTTAAATTAAGAAGATAAGTCAATGCAAGGACCCAAGGTTGAATGGTTAGATCTTTGCTAAATTGCTATGCATAACTGATAAGCTTTTGGGTTTAATATTGTGCCTAGTAATCCTGGTTTAAATTATGCAAATACACCATGGATTTACATTTTCATGATCTGCTTCTTAAACTTCACCCTCCATTAAATAAGTCAAACTCTAATTTTTACAACCCTTTTGCTTAGTTTGAAAGCTAGCACAGAGTTCACTTATGTAAAGTCCAGTTTCGTTAGTTGAGTACACGAGAGTAGCGCGTGTGAGGCCCAACAACGTGTAAGGGGGTTTCTTTATGGGAAATGTCAAGCAAGTCATCATGCATATGCAGTCCAATGGAGGCAAGAATCTTTCCACCAAGAATCTTTCCTTTTGTACAACTAGGAATTCCAGAAATGGATACGTAATGTCCCTTCCGAATCTCAAAACTATAATTACAAAGTAAAAGTTTTGACATTCTTTGTGTTACAAAAGTTCGTCTGATGCCACTGATTTCCACAGAAGACCTACCATCAGTTGCTACCAATGTACTAAACAAAACTGAGGAGAAGCAAAAGTAGAGAAGAAAATAAGATCACTGCATTCCTAGATGGGTGAATTAACCAGGTAGCATCGGAATTAGGTTGACCGTTATCCCCCGGTGTTGTAGCAGCAGTTCGGTTTTCCTTGGAGCAGGTGTAGTTGCAACGACTAGGACGAGCAACTCTGTAAACACCGCTGCTGGCTAGAACAAAGATGTCTTTGCGGTTATCCTCCCCGTATGAGAAGATGTAGCCTAGAGCTGGAAGACTACTACCTGGAACCGAGCTGCAAGCTATAGGAGAGTCATGTGCACAACTGAAAGGAATTTCACTTGTGCTGAAGTTGCCACTGTTTTCAGGGTCTTCAGAGCCTGCCCATACTGAGCCAGCATACAAATCTCCATACACGTACCTGCAGATTATTGTCCAATCAAGATCAATACTTCAATGGTACTATTGTAAAGATGCGTATCCAAAGAATGCTTCATTCCTATAGCTAGCTGAGCCATCTATCAAGCAGAAAATTGGTTCATTTCGAAGGTCTATGATAAGGTACTTGCTTACAAGAGCTGAATCACAATGATGATTTACCTTCCATACATGCACGGATCAGTCTCACCGCGATAGATATAACCCCCGGTTATAGACGCTGAGCCTTCTTTCTTGTTTACTTCGGAATGATTATACCCCATTATGGGAAAGATTGGATCTGTAGGTGTTGTGGATGTATTTCCACTGAGTGACTTTGGAGGAGTGTAATCTAACGGGCCCTCGTAAGAGCGCCAGCCATAGTTTCCGCCCTTGGTGATGACATCCACCTCTTCATATCGATCCTGTTCGATAAACAGATCAGCATCAGAGGGCTTAATGCCATGGCTAACAGGAGATGTCTGTGTTCTTGTTTGGTTGATATCGAAAAGAGGAAATTTTCAGGACTTGGGATCTTTAGCAGATAGGATTGTATGTGGTTGAGCAAGATGTTCATGAACTTTTTGTACAAAACTTGCAGATGATAGATATATATCATACCTGCCCGACGTCTGCGCATATGAAGTAGGAAGGATTGTCTGAATCGAAACTGCAGCGCCAAGGATTTCTTAATCCTACAGCCCAAATTTCTGGCCTCAATTCTGGTTCTTCAGAGAACGGATTGTCCTTGGGGATAGAGTAGTTTCCCCATAAAACAAGTTTATCCATTTCCTCTGCACCTGGAAATATGCATTGCATAGATGTAAGTACTAGAGCTTGATTATTCTTGCTAACAGACACTATAATTACTTAATTCTGATACTCACTTAGTACGTTGTCAACATCGAGCCTCATTATTTTTCCAAGCAAAGATTTCTTGTTTTGGGCGAAGTTGTAAGGATCACCTCTGCCCCCACCATCTCCCATCATGAAGTATAAGTAGCCATCTTCTGGTCCGAAGAGTATCTGTCCTCCATGATTGCCTCTGAAAGGGAGGCCCATAGTAAATATCCTTCTTACTTCTGTTGGTTTAGCACTTGTTGCCTGAAAAAAGGATCAGCATTCAGTACGAATAGTTGAGTTAAAAGTACAAAAAATTTGTTATGGCGGTGTCTATAGAGGCGTACCAAGGAAGGGTTGGATGCTGTGCCATTAGCAGAATACTCTGCTATAACAGTTTGGAATTGGCATGGTTGAGCACCATTATCAGCACCTATCTTTGAGGGATCACAGTTGACGTCAGAATTACATGAACATCTTCCTGTGCATCCTGGCCACTTAACCTTATCGCAGTTGAACGATGCAAAGAACCGGCCATTTTGCGCAAATTTTGGATGAAATGCCATTCCCATCATTCCGAACTCAGTATCAAAATGAACTTCATCAGTTAAATCCACAAATGGATTGGCTTCATCAAGCCCCATAGCTCCTCCTGATCCCTCTTCGGGGATAGTTGCCAGCCAAACTTTCCCTTCTTGACTGGAGAAGAAAGCGCGGTTGGAGCCATCAGGATGAGCAACCATGTTGAGGTAAGATCCATTTCCGATTTTCTCAAGGCACACACCGTGTGGGGGGATAGGAGTTCCCGTATCGTTTAGAGTGACAGGTTCACCAGCAAAACAGACTGATTCATCACTAGATGCTCCACCAAATGCGTTGCAGAAATCCGATTTTGATTGCCAGAGTTGGGTCAGCTGACTAACATTAGACTTGAGAGGTACTCCAGCTTTCACTTGCAACTGAGAAGCAAAAGGGGAGTTGAATATGGACACATTTTGGCATGTGTCCCATATGTTGGAGCAAAAATCATCCACTTTTTGGATAGATTGGGATGAGTTTGTTGATACTGTGGAGTTGCAAAGTACAGGAACTGTCCGAGGCACAGAATCAACGGTGTATAGCTCACCCGAAAATGGATCACACCTCTGAGAATTATGACAGAAAACAAATAAGGAATCTGTGGTGGTTAAGATTTAACTTTATGAGAATAAATCACGAACTAGATTACGGGAAAAAGAGTAGCTTACTGCACAAAGTACTGATTTTAAAAGAGAACCACAAGAAGAATCAGAGATATTCATGGCTTGGAATTGCTTCTGAATTTGTGAATCTTCTGTGGAGTTGCAGCAACCAGTTTCATTGTAAGGACAAAACTTGAGTGGATCACTCAAAGTCGAAGGTGCCCCTGCATCAATTATTAGACCAGTTGATTTCAATTTCATTAAAAACTGCAGCAAACTTTATAGGAGCAAACAACCAAAAAGAACTAGAGACAGAAGCACTTGAATCAATGCATGTCAAATACAAATGAAGCATCAGTGCTTATTAGGGAAGGGGAAATCCAACTCTGGTGATCAAGCAGAAAAGTGAACACTACAGGATTAACAAAGATTGTAGAGAGAACACTCACTTGAATCAATGCACAAAGGATGTGAAACTGAAGGGTCTAAAAGCAGCAGGAAGCTGCAAAGCAGAATCCCCAAGGGAAGAACACTACCCATCACCACACCACCAAAAGACAAAGACTCTGAGAAAACAAGCAGATTTCTCCACCTTTTAATCTACTATTGGGGAGGCCAACTAGCAAAAGTTTCTCCTTGACCTCAGGAATCCAAAAGTGTTTGCCTGCAAACCAAAAGCTCACTGAATTATCAACAATTCAACATTCTTGCCAAACCAACCACCCTATCCTCCATCTGGAATCCACCATTATTAACCCCATCTCAAGCGTTTAATATTCAGCTTCCAGAAGGCAGATCATTTTCAAATAAATCTCCCTCCCTTTCTAAATTCAACTCTCCTAATGAATATACTTCTCTGTCCCTCTAACCTTCACTTTCAGAATACTTAAGACAAACTTTTTGTTTTTTCAACTCACTAATTGGAAGACTTGAGGCACCTTAGCTTAAAGATAATTAAAGACTGAGGCACCAAGAACAAATTGACAGTTTAGAATACTGGTTTGACTTTTGCCCGAATTGTTTACATGAATTGATGGAGGTGGGTGAAAGAAGGGAGGAAAGAAGGACACCCACTTGCTTGCATTCAAAGTTAAAAACTAACCTGGATAGATCTTGGTTGGTCTCAATGTATCTTGTGCCAACATTGATTACCCCAAACGCCCTCCTCGGTAGGATGTCTCCAAACCCAAAACACCGTTAATAGTAGTACTATATTGCATTGATGTGGTATTTATTATAACATATAAATGAGTTATATTATGATATTATCGACTGTAAAAGACAGCCACTAAAAGCATGTAGTATTGAATATGATTGGGATTCCACTTGGACATACTTGCAGAATTAATCCTGGGATTCAACGGCGGTGATGACATCAAAACGATGTGGATATGATTGTAGAAACAAAATTAGAGTCATCACATGGATCATCATCACATGTTCGACATAAATGTTTTTCAGTGCTTTCTGGGACTATATAAAAACAAACAAAATCTAAATAAATATTAGTGGATCAAGCTCTGTTCACATTAAATAAGTGAGAAAGAAGAGCAGCTGTAATGGTTGAACGTGGATAGCAGAAAGTGCCCTTAAGTGCTTTTATAGACAGCAGCTTCCTGGCTAGATGGATAACTGGATAAATAAAAGGACGCGGGGTCCCACTTTGGATAGTTTTAGGTTGTCCGGTTCTCTTACTTGTTGTCCTGTTTCAGAGATTCTGCAAACTCAAGAATGAAGCTTTCTTTGGTAAATGATGGTGGTTGCAAGCAACCAACAAACATTCACATCTTTTTCAATGACCCTCTTTTAAGTTTTTCCACGTGACGTAAATTTCCATTCACTTAGTTGAAGTAAATAAGACAGCGGTTCTTCTAAAACTAAGCAAAGTAAAAAACTGAAAAGCACTTTGACAAAGACACCATTTTTTTGAAACTTAGAAATTGTTAAAAGTTGAAACTGCAAAAGTGAAATTGGGTTTGTCAAGCTGTTAAAGAGCATTGGAGTGGGATGGTAAGGCCTAGAAGTGGACACATCTGACCGACAATGGTATCGAAATTGATTCTTTTAAGGTCTAAATTGTGAGAAATAACTGACAGTACACACTATATGCATATTTCTCACGTTCATAGCTAAATGTGTGATTATTAACGTAATAATATATGCAAATATAGAACTGCATACAATTATTGATAGTTAGCTTTTTCACCTTCTAAACATTGGTATTGCTGCAATGTTTGTACACTTAAAATAACAAGAGTTAACATCATTTAGTAACAATAAGCATGAACAACTGATATTAGCATAATTATAACCCAAAACAATCTTTATATTGTCATATACTAAGGTCTTTCACAGTAGGTCGGAAAATATGATGTTCAAACCCATTTTTGAATATCACTGTTCCACACTTGGCCGAAAATATGATGTTCAAACCAATGAGTTCTATTTATGATATCCATTTTTGGACATCATGAAGCCTTCCACAGTAGACCGGAAAATGTGATGTTCAAACCCATTTTTGAACATCACTTTTACACACTTGGCCGGAAAATATTATGTTCAAACCCATGAGTTCTATTTGTGATGTCCATTTTTGGACATCATGAGTGTGATGTTCAAACCTATGAGTTATATTGCAGAAAAATTATTATATACATCAAACTCAGGTCACCTAAGTTACATTTATAGACATCAAAACCTGAACAACTGTCGAAGGCCTGAGTATGATATTCATACCCATGAGTTCTACTGCAGGAAAATTATTATAGATATCAAACTCAAGCTACCTGATTTCCATTTATCGATGTCAAACTTACCTAAATAACTGTGGAAGGCCTAAAGTGGATGTAGATAGACATTGATGCACAAGCACCTCGTGATGTACAAGCATATTGTTATAGAGCCTACAACCAAAACAAGAAAAGAAACCAAACGTAGATTATTATACTGCAGTTCAATTATATACAATGTGCAAGTTTGAATAAATATTGATTGTTGATAGACCATTGACATTTTGTATCATATGATATTAGGCAATACCTATGTTTAAAATAAGACGTCTGATCTTGAGAAAATTTGATTGGTAACAAGACTAGATTGATTTTCTTACCCGAATACTTGAGCATCTCAAAGCTTGATATCGTTGGATCGAGGCCCAGCATTATGGGCAGGTCAGGGATGTCGCAGAATCTGTGGTGTTGCACAGAACAGGAACTTTGCTTAGCCAGTCAACCTCAAATAGCTGAGCAGAATATTGATCACACATCTGCAAATCATAGAAGAACAAAATTTAGCAAAAGCAAAGCACTTTTTTGTATCAAACTTTACTTATGGTTGATTGAGAAGGAAGACTTACTGCACACTTGGTCGATTTCAGGAGAGAAGCGCATGGAGGATCGAGCACGTTTAGCGCTTGAAATTGTTTATGTGACTCCAAATCTTAGGTAGAGTTACAACAAACGCTTCCATCGTAAGAACAAAACTTCAGAGGAGTGTCTTGCTGCACAGGTAGACCTGTTTTGGTTTAAGCATATAAGTGGTTAACAGATGGAAAGAACATAAGCATAAGCCAAAAGGTAAACTATGCGATCAAGAGCAAAAACAAAAGGCACAAACAGAGGACCAACTTGAATTAGTGCACAGCGGATATGATGGAAAGCAATCGAGAAATGATGATAAGGAGAACAAGAACAAGAACCAGACTACAGTATTCATTGGGATACCAAAGTAACAAAGCTGAGTACAGTAATTTGAGTCTGAAATAGTGATGAAAAACTACAATTCTACTGCTTATGATTCAGAGTGGAATATAGTCCAGTTGCAGTTCATTTCCTTCCCATAATTTACTTTGTTAAATTCGTTAATGTGCATTGAATGTTCAGTTACTGGGTTAATTTAGTTTATGGGACTCCTCAAAACATGACAGTGAAGATTGAAGAAAGCATTAGAAAAAGCAGTCTTTACAAGTTTACATTTGAAAAGCAGCTGTATCAAGTAGGCACGGGTTTTACCGTACGCCGAAAGAATCATACGTCATATCACGTGTCCCGGATCTCCAGCAGACAAAGCTAATAGCAGTTTGCTTCACAAGATGAACTTGTGTCAGCTCTCAGCTATGCCATGGCAAGAGGTCAGTTTTCGGTATTTCTGGTGCTTAGTAAGAGCATCTCTACCGCGCACTGAATCGGACGTCCGATTCGCTTGATCGGACGCGAAATCGGACGAGGGCGTGAAAACGGGTTTCCAGCGCTGTCGAGGCCGAGGGCGATTCCGCGTTTTAAACCGTGAGAGCGAGAGCGAGGGCGCTGGCGAGGGCGTCGATTGCTTTCGGACTCGCCTTCGGACACGAACTCTGGCAATCCACCAAAATGGGTGGAGATGCTCTAAGTGTACATGTGTGGATTGAAATAGAGGGGAGCTGGGAAAATGCTCCACAGTTACTTTGGTATTCAGAGATTGTGCTTCTTTTCAACTTTTAAATCGTCAAGATGACCAAAAGCAAAGGAAAGAACTAACAAAAAAGTAAAAGGCGGCTTGTCAAAACGAAGGACCAAAAGAGCAGGGCAAATTTATTGGAATTGATAATCATATTATGAAATACAGTATATTCTGAATTTCGAACACCTCTATTGCGTTCCCAGTAAAAATAAGCCCATTACAACCGTCTAGCCATCTGATAGAGTTCTAAATTTCACCATGAAAATTATCGATCACGGAAGAAACGTTCATCGGTCCCCAGCTCCACTTTAATAGCCTGTGCATTTCTGTTTGGCAACAGGCATGCCACCCTTCTTTCACAGCAATTCATCTCCTCCTTTCCACTTTCTATCGTTGTGCGCACTAACCAGTTAGATTTCAACCTTCAAGTGCACCAAGCGCCTTCATATCCTCCAAGAAGGCCGAATAGGAGTCATCAATGCTCTGTGCCTTTGGTGCAGATGATGAGTTTACTGACTGTGTTCTTACAAAAGGACTTGCTGACTGCGTTGGTGCTGCTGTGGTTGGGAGTGACGGTTTTGCTTTTGCTTTTGGGGCTGCCATCTCTCTCCTTACGCGAACAGATGCAGGAACCTGAACCCAAAACCAAATAACAGGCTTAGGTCCTAGAAAGATATTCCCCCAAAAGGTACAATGTAAGTACAAAATTGACATTATGCAGAAGGAAATAGAAACGAAATGTTAGAAACATGAAACAAGCCTTAACCCACTATCAATGTCTAAGATCAAACGCCCATTTCATTCACATTGCTATAAAAAATGGGTCCAGGAACTAAATAGAGATATACACTCGCCTGCATTGTAGCATAAGTAAACCTCTACCACCTCACACTTCAACCTTAATTATCTTTCTATAAATGAAACTGAAAAATTGATAAGTTAAAACTAGAATGCTTATCCACTTAGGTGTGGTAGAAAAATACAACAATGCGGAATAAATTACTAGCACACTAGGCGTGCGACACATCTTATTAATATCGGAAAGAGAATCAACTCACCATGGACGTAAGTTCGGGAGTGTGCTGAGCCAAAGGCCTCTTAACAACAGTAGACGCTGCAGATTTAACATATGAAGGTTTTTGATAAACAGCAGCTCGGTTTGCAGCATAATCATCTTCTTGATAAATAGGAGGTGGTCCAGGTGGAAGTGGTGGTCTCATCATTGGAGGAGGTCCAGGGGGAAGACCATAAGGTGGCCTGGGGATCATTGAAACCATCATTCCCGGGGGGCCTGGTCGACTGGGAAGTCCAGGGGTGGACAATGGTGGCCGCATATCTGGTGGTGGCGGGGGTGGAGGAAAACGAGAGATACCAGGGGGTAATATATCAGGCTGTGAATTTGGAATCGGGGTGGGTCCAGGCACTGGAGGTTGTGGTCTTGGAGGAGGAGGAGGAGGTGGTAGAACCATGTTATTAAGATCCTTGCTCACCGGTGTATTGCTTGTTTCAGCTTCAGAGGTTGTACCTTCAGACTTAGGAGGCAAACCAGGAGGCGGAGGAGGAGGAGGAAGTATGTTCTGTACCTACAGGAGAGGATGAGACATCATTTTGAGGAATAGAAAAACTTAAAGAGTACCGGTTTCAGATAGCCCTGCAGGTATACTACCTTTCTTTGAGACTAAGAGCCCAGCATGTACAAGTAATTTCCGTTATTTGAAAAGTAATTATATCACCTACTACTTTACACTGCTGATAAATTTTTATTCCTCTAAAAAGAAATGAGATCTCATTTAAACAAAAGAGGGCGCAACCTACCAGCGTGGAGTCCTTAGAGGTTGATTGATCAGACAATGCAGATTGATTCTTTTCCCTTTCGTTTCCGCTGATACCAGGAGGCGGAGGCTGTACTGACTGTTGAAGAGGTGGAGGCGGCGGAAGTGAAGGACGATGAGCAATCTGCTCTTTAGGCACGGGTCCTGGAGGTGGAGGTGGAGGTGGTGGCAGGGGTGGTGGTGGCAATGAGATACCTGGGTTTGCAGCTGCAGGATTAGGCGGCAATGGGGGTGGGGGAGGTAGAGGCAAAGACTCTGGTATGAAGGAGCCATCACCAGGGCCATCGTAACCGGTATCAGGCAGATGTCCTTCCAAACTACTATCATCTGGCTCCATTCCTGAGGATGATGCACCAGCTGATAAAGGAATTCTGGGCCCTGCCATTCAAATTCCAGAAGAGAATAAGAGTTTAAGTATTTGGGTTATATGAAGACATAAAGTTGAGGTTGGAGAACAGACCTATTGATGATTTAAACATTGGAGGCTTTCCTGGCGGTGGGGCCCCAGTAGGATTCAGGGTTGGGTGGTAGTAAACGGAGTCCTGCAGGAAAAAATGAGAGAAATTTTGCATTTTATAACTTGGAAAACAAAAAAGAAGAACTGAAATAGCATTTACGAACCGGGCATGTCTTACCTCAGGCATTGGATGCTTCGCTCTGTCTTCTTCTTCTGCAGTTGTTCGTCTTTTAGGCGGTCCCAAATGACTAAACACAAACAGATCACTAATTATAAATCAAGCAAACAGAAAATGGATTTAAGAATATGACCACTGGCACAGGCATAGATTAAAGGAATCATTTTTTACCTGAACATAATTGGGGTCTCTCCTTTCTCCTTCAATTTCTCTGCATGTTCCTGCAAACAAGTAAATAAGACTCTGATCATTCCATGTAGAAAACTATCATACAAATACAGAAAATGGGCATAACATGAAGTGGGTACAGCATTATCAACAATGTCCCTCAACCCTGCCTTTGTGATAGAGGAATGGTTATACAGAAAAAAAAAACTCATATGAGATAATCACCTTCCTCTTCTTTAAAACAAGGTTGAGTGTATCCTCTAGCTGCCTCTTCCTATGCTTTCTTGCTTTGTCCATAGGACCATCAGCCTCTGTGCCAACAATGAAACACATCAGTGTATATGAACAGGCAAAGCAGCATTACACAGGTGCACGTCAAATGAAAGTAGTAAAAAGCAAAAGCCTACCCAAAGAGAAGAAACGTACAGTAAATCAGAAAGAAAAGAAAACAAGCACAAATTGAAATATTTGTCTAAGAAAAGTTCATTCTTAATTATATGATATAGTCTCCAGCATTAAGAGGATCAACTTTTATTATAACAATTACGTGGAAGCACCTTAAACATTCATTTTTTTCATAACAGTTAATAAGATGAAATGAAATTCTGCAATCTTTCAACAAAATTCCCCAAGTAAATTATGACTTACTCATTGTCTCCAGCTTTTCAATCTGCTCCTTGAGTGTCTCGGGATCCTTCTTCAAGATCCCCACCTCCCTCACCTTCTTTCTTTCTTTCTTGTTCTGTTCACCAAAGACAGCATGAATTCAGAAGTCTATTAGTGAAGATCAATCTAAGCAATGAACACGTAAAGAGCACCAAACGAAACGATGTAAATGGAAGTAACTATTTTGGACTTTCATATATCACATGACCCAAACTAACATGTACATACAAAAACACAGGTCAATGACATTTTCGAAGAAGCATAAAGCCAGCAAAAACACTTAACCAAGCAAACTCAGAAGCATAAGGCAATGCTGCTAATCGAGCATGGTCATACACCACCTTGCCAAATACGTCTGTTTGCACGTACACCGGTCACACATAACTTAGGTGGTTATATCAAATAACAGCACTGGTCTTTCACAAACCTAATGCTATCAATTCCAATACCATAAACCAATGCCTGCTCAGTATGCATACATCTTCCTTTCGAAGACTACGAGGGATTATTTCAAGTACGCCACATTCAAGTTTATTAACGACTATTTACCCACATGCAAGCAGGACTAAATTAACTCATGTTGGGAGCAAAATCGAAAAGAAAAAAAAACACCAGATTTTCACATAGTGCAGTGAAAAGATTCAATCTTTAATTCCAATTCAAGTTTTACTGATCCAATTTTTCTGGGCTTCCTGGCTAACCAATAAAAATCAAATTCGAGCAACAACCAAACACAATGGAGCACCAAAATTGCAAAAACCGATTCGATATAGACGAATTGAGCATGAGAATCAATGAATTGAACGAAGAACAAGAAGGGCATGATAAAACGGCGTAGTTTCGGAGGAGTAATTACCCTTTTCAACTCCTTCTTGCGGAGCTCCTTGCGGTATGCGTCCGTAGGGTTCATGACCTTGCCCCCCTTGGTCGTCTTCATTCTTGCTCAAAGTTGTGTGCTTTTTGGAGTTTTCAATTCGGCATTCAAGAACAAGCTCCGGCCAAAATTCGAAACCAGTATGGGTAGAGCAGAGCGAAACTTGGATAATGAAGATAATCGATTTCCGGTGATTTACGAAACCCCGTCGGCCAAAAAACCTTTCCTTCTGCTTTTTATTTTGTTGGTATTTATATATAGGCAGCAGCAGCACCTGTTTATTTTTTTAGGCCCCAAATGTTGTTGAAGTTATTTCAAAATAGACCGACCACAGGAGGGTTGTAACTTGTAACTTGTATGCATAGTTCTCTCAAACAAATTAAATTATATACAGTACTAGCCTCACTATAAACGTGTAAATTTTTTTTCTTTCTTTGGTGATTTGTTCAACATTTTAATATTGTCGATTATAATTTAGAGCTAATTATTGGATTAGTTTTCGGGTGGTGTTAGTGAGATTTTTATTAGGCATAATAGAATTTTCTATTTGTTTTTTTTTTAATTAATAAATTTGTAGTTTTACAGTTTTACTCCCCTTTTAAAAAATTAAATTTGTTTTGTGCTTTAAAATACTTGAGTTTTTGAAATGTTTTTCACCATTCTCAATTACTAAAATCTCACCTCCTTAAATAATAGAGATTACTCTTGACCCTAGAAAGCTCTTCTAACATTATTGGTGATGTGCTAATAAGACTGGCTGGCATTGGAAAATTGTGGAGGCGCTCATATACTCGTGAATCATCATGGCCCAATCACAAACTAACAGTAATTCATCCTGGGACAATACTCGCAACCTTTGGATTTCACTAGGAAAGAGCGATTGGGATACTACACAGAAGAAGTTTAGGAACAAAGGCAACGACGATGAGGTGTCGGTGTCCCAAATTTTGATCTGGTCTACTCATGGATTTCGGCTATGATGTTCTACAAAACAAGAATTTGGCGAAAAACTTTCATGAACTCATTGTATTATCAAATTATTATCTCAAACTAATAAAAAAGTCCACATAAGCCAAAGTTATCATAAGTACCTTTCTTAGTGTATGAAAGTCTTTCTCCTATTAATTAGCTTCAACCAAACTTGATTAAGTCCTTTCTTACCAAAAATGTCATGGAATGGAAGCCATCCTCTCTTTCGAAAAGTATGCTGATCTAATTGTAGTCGGCTGATCATGATGTTTTTCCGCTGCTAGTTGCATCGCATGTTCGTACCCGTTCTTTAACAATTGGATTTAGACACCTACAGCCTCTCCTCTTTCATTAATCTTTCTTTTTCAAAATCAGATATTGCAGCTACACCAAAACAAGAAAATCCCATTGAAAACTTAGGTATGTATCCAATTTTTAAATTTTTTTGTGAAACTTCATACATACATGCATAGAAATCATATTGTAATTATGTTTGTTCGTTAGCTCTAAGCCTGGAAATTATAGTTATTCTCCATAGGTTACCTCTTTCTCTTTGCATTTTAGTTTTCAAAGTTTAATATATTTACATTCCGTCCCGATATGACTTGGTGCTAATTTTACATAATTTCCTTGAGTTGAAACTTTGAGATTGGGTTGACTTTGATTTCTTATTATTTTGGATGTTGATTGATGTTATTACACATCTATAATGAAATTTAGAAATGAAATGCAGTTCCCAACTAATTTCCGCCAGATCCCAGAAGTAATAGTCTTGCATTGTTTTGGTCTTATATAAGGGCCCTATGTTGCATTTTGCACAAAGCCCTCAAAATTTCAGAAATGACCCTGAACTTGGACATGCATATCGACCCAGTAAAACCAATTTTTCTTAGGTTCTATTCTTTGCAATTTGCTCTTATTTTCTTTTGGTAGACACATGGATAGTATATATATAGGCATATAAATACAGTATGACTACAGTACTCCTAGCACTCAACCAAAACCACATTAAAACAAGTCGAGAAAAGGGGCGGGTTTCGGACCAGGTATTACATTTATGTCTACTGTTTTTCCGAATGCTTTTGTTTAATTATGGTGTACTGGGTTCTCTTTTCCTCGTACACTGCGAGGTTTTTAATGAGGCCCTCGGATGTTGTGTCACGTCTTTTGTTTAGTTTTTCTTTCCTTCTTCCTTTGTACTCCATTTGTTTGACAGTTTGTCAAACTCTTTTATTAATAAAAAAAAAAGTCGTATATCTATATACTAACTTAGATTGCAACCTAATTATACATATGATAAATGAGAAATTTTATTTACACATCTTCTTTTGATGAATTTGCCTCATTTTTAATTGTTAAATAAAAGACTATTTCAATGTATATGAAACAACTAATAAGGATAATATTAATTATGAATAAACCCCAATCCTCTTCCGAAAATAAAAGTATTGTTAAGAATCCTAGACATCATGTTTCATCTTCTTCAACTCTCCAACCTAATTGAAACTGAACGTATCAAATTTTTAAAAGAATTTATAAAATGATGTTTAATTTTCTCAAGTCAATAATGGAAAGAAGAACACAAGAAAACGTTGATATCAAAGTAGAGATTGATTAGCCTTTTTTCATCGATGATAATTTGGGATTCGGATCAGATCATCACATTGAAGGTGTCGCAAAGCTGGTGCAATTCCAACAAAATTATACTAGATACGAGTGTGTTGTGGCCTTAATGTTAAACCCAACATAGTGATATTTCGCATTTGATTCATGAATGTCTTGATCAATTTGATTTAGCTTTTATTCTTTTTTCCAAACTTTATGTTCACCCCTCCTTCTTTTTTTTGGCCAAAGGAAAGCACACTGGTATTAGGCCCTCCTTTTTTTTTTTGCCAAAGGAAAGCACACTTATATTAGGCATCAAGTCGAGAAGAAATATTGGTATCCTCTTCCAAGGCATTAAATAGCCAAGGAGGGGGATAGTCAATTCAGCAACTTTTACAAGAGTTTCTAGAAATTTAGCTTTTATTCTTTTTTCCATACTTTTTATTCATCTCTTCTTGGAAGAATTGATTTTTCTTTGGTTGGAAGCTATGGACGTATTATTGTTAGATTTCAACCTATATTTTACATGCGATTCAAACAAGATGAAGAATTCCATAAAAAAAAAAAACAAGATGAAGAATTCAAGTCTAATTAGTCATGAATGGATGTCAAGTGAAATAAAATGAATAAAAAGTATGAGCTAATTCATAATAGAGAGAAACGAACACAATAAAGTTGCAAATTTGTTAAAGGTAATTTGGGTAATATTTAAGGTAAATTCAGATATAATAACAAAACGAAGTTGATATTGAAAAAATTTATAATAGAGTGAATTTATTAATATTTGAAATGTAAATAAAATAAATTGTACTACTTTGCCCCTATACAAACCCTAGGTGGTGATGGTAGTAGCATCCCATGTCATTTGTACTACATCACGCCATCTCCACTGATCATTTCTTCAGAGCTTGGAAACTTCAACAATGGAGAATTTCACAATCCTATGCAAGTCAAACCCTGCAATTCTGGCACTAGCCTACAAACTCGGCAACAACCCATCTGAATTCTCACCGCGACACACCAAACCGACCATCTCTTTCTCCAGGAAATGCTGCCCACAATTGGCAGAAGCTCAACTGGATTGCCGAGGTAACCTCCACAACTACTTGAATTGATTTTTCTCCTATACGAACCATTCTTCAAGTTCAATTTCAATTTTGGAATTGGTTCTTTCTGCTATCACAGAGATGAAGAAACCAATCAAACTGTATTTCGCCTCTGTTCAAAAAGCATTCAGCAGCAGCAGCCCTCTGTTCAATACCAAAATGGGCATTTCTTCTTCTCCAACACCCTCAGAAGAACTAGTCAGTGGCGGTGCTAGTGGTGGTGGTCTCGTTGGTCCACCGCTACTCCAAAGATCAATGGCCGACGCCCGCGGCGACTTTGTTTCCAAAGGCAACCCTTGCCATGATCTGTTTTTCCATGTTCAAAGAGACAGAATATCACAGAAACCCTTGTATTCCCAAGAATATCTCAAGCAGCTGCTGCCGGAGGCCTGGTCCCACGACCCCCTCGCCACCCTCAAACTCATCGGCAATATCGCCGATTGTGATAGAAAGCGTGATCTCTATATTGGGGAATATGGACTGGAAGGGATTGGGAAATGTGACTGGGAAGGCTTCCGCACGGCGACGTTTTGGCTCTACCAGAACCACCCCCAATCCCTCGCCTGCAACCTCCCAATTTTCGCCGATTTGGGAGGTCTACCCGACATTGTTGAGATTCTGTACCGGGCTTTCGATGGTAGCGAAGAAGACGGCCCAAGGCAAAATTCATCTGTGGGCCGCCTTCTGTCGCGCGGTACTTACAGCAGGAGGAGGCGGGGGAAGATTGTCGCTTTGGCAGACAAGGCTGTTGAAAAGTACCGTCTTGACCGCAATTATCGCATCTTACACGATGCTTTCTCCGATCTTTTCGCCCGATGTCTCAAGTGGGACATCCAAAACTTGAACAACTACCACCTTAACCATTGTCACCACCAGGAAAATGACTTCATCGAGACGACTTGGCTGGCCAGATTTGTCTGCCCTCGCATCGACTCCATGTTGGATCGCACCACTCTGCTCAGCCGTAGCATTTCCGACAAGGTTTTCCCGGAGGAGGAGGGTGGTCAGAGAGTCCGATTGCAGCGGCTGAGGGATGAGGTTTTGGTGCCTTTGAGGAAAGCCTTGGATATTCCACATAACCGGTGGGGTTATAAACCAGATCACAGGCGAGTTGAACGGCCACCTTGTCCGGTGAAGAAGTATTTGGAGAAGGTGAAAGCCGGGGGAAAATCCAAGATCAATGCCGGTGCTTTGCTTCCAAGCGACATCATAGGCTTTCTTAAGAATAAGGAGCCTCGTAAATTGTATGATTTGTATCCGGATTCGGCGTACGCAACCTTATTTTTCAAAAAGTGTGATGATGATGATGATGGCCTAGTTTCTGCCGCGGAGCTTCATTGGAAGGCAATGGTGGAGGAAGTGTACCTAAAGCAAGGGAGGCTTAAGAACTGTCTGGTTTTCCGTGACATTAAGAGCCACCCTTTGGACTTGGGGGTGGCTTTGGAACTGTTGGCATCGCAAGTCAATGACGAGCCGTGGAAAGGAAAGTGTATTGATACTACTCGCGATTCAGACCTTGTGTTGCGTGAGATACTAGGTGGGGACGATCTTAAGTCCAAGTGCGAGTTTGTCAACAGTTTGGACGATGGCCTCCACCGCCTTAACGTGATTGACATTGTTCGGAGGGTGCTTGATTTGATTCTGGAAGTGGCCGTCAAGGAGAGTGTGAAGCCGGAGCAGATGATTAAGAAGGTGTTTGTGTTCCCTAGTGCCAGCATGTTTTGTATGGATGGAATCCGCTGGGACTGGCAACGTGATTACGAGGATGCGCAGAGCAAGTTTAAGGACAGGGGCTACGGCGATTTGGTGCCACAAATTGTAATTTGGAGTGCGCATGGGTTGCTTGATTGCTCAACAAAACAAGGCTTGGCCACATTAACCGGGTTCAACCAGTTCTTGGTCAAGTGTTTCTGGGACAATGACGGGGAGATTTGCCCCGACAATGTCATGGAGGCCATCATCTCCTCCGAAAGGTATGCGGATCTAGTTGTGGTCGACTGATATGGTGATCATATCCCTCTCTACTATGTAATATCCACACCAGGACAATCAACTAAATCAGTAATTTAATGAAATTTAGCAGCCGGAGATGGTATGGAAACAAAGAAAAATAATTAAAGAAAATTATAATAATTGAATGGTAAGTTTTCATGCTTAAATTGATTGAATTAAGAGAATGATTGAGATTAAATAAAATCCACAAAATACGGGAATAAACAAATGCAGAGGCTCATCATGAGTTATGCATATAGAGTAGGCCAATACAACATGAGACTGACTTGTATCTACCTATAAATTGACGTAACGTAGCATGTTGACGTACATGTGTGCTAATCGCTGAATCTTGAACCAATATCCATGTTCTATTCTAATATGTAGCAATGTACAAATGTGAGCAAAGGAATTGATATAATAAAGAAGAGGCCTGCCAATTGGCAGTGATAGTTTAAATTTCTTATATTAAACATTCATTCATATAAAATCCATGCCTTGACAAAAAAAGTAATGTCATCCCTTTACAAAATTACTTCTTTATTCTTTTCACGAGAAAAGTGAAAAAGAAACAAGTCGAGAGAAACAGTATGGAACTTACAGTCTCAGTGATCAATGACCCGCAATACATACAAGGAACTAAATTTCGACCGAACTACCAAAATTTTGGTCGAAATTTCGGTATTTTTGGAGTCCTGAAAGTTGAATCGGGGTACGTCTCAATATCAGCGGAAAAATACTAAAATTTCGGTAATTTCGATAGTTTCGGTAAATTTCAGTAAATTTCGAGCCTTTTAAGCGGAAACTTTCCGAAATTACCGAAATTTCCATCGAAATTTCGGTAAAATTTCGGTCATCAACTTTCTTTTGGAGTTTTCTTGCTTACCTTCAATAATGCTCCTTAAATCTTTCCACAACTTTCTTTTTGTGCATTCAACAACGTTTTTTTGGTGTTTCCTTACTTTCCTTTGGTAACTTCAATAGCTTTTTTTTGGTGTTTTTTTCTTGCCTTCAAGTATAACTTTCTTTTGGTGTTTTCTTTCTTGCCTTCAATAATGGTTCTTTCACAATCTATTCTCCTTTGACTTGCTTACATTGAATGGTGCATGCCTTCAATAATTCTTTTGGTGGTGCATGCCTTCAATAATTCTTTTGGTGTTTTATGTATTTGAATAATATGTGTGTGCAATTATGATGTATTATATTCCTTAAAACTCTTATATTATATTGTAATATTAATGTATGGTTAATGTATGTTTCATGAGCCTCACCTTAAGATATTGTGCTGACTGATAGCTTATTGGAATACAAAACACGAATTCTTCTCCTTTATGTATACAAAAGTTAATCCATATGGATAATGCTATATAGCTTAAATGTTAAATTGCACTATTTGTTGCTTTTAAAGCTGAGAGAAAGTAGAAATATTAATTTATAGGGTTTCTAATATGTTTTTCGTCTTTTTTTTTTTAAACCGAAATTTACCGAAATTTTATCAGAAATCAAAATTTTAACCAAAATTTTGA
This sequence comes from Spiraea crenata, assembly GCA_033992175.1. NCBI lineage: Eukaryota > Viridiplantae > Streptophyta > Magnoliopsida > Rosales > Rosaceae > Spiraea > Spiraea crenata. The sequence goes on from JAVBHV010000046.1 coordinate 7,251,907, forward strand.
CTACCGAAATTTTGTTCTTTGAGTACATATGAAGTGGGATGGGCATATACTTCTTGCCTTTTCCTTTTCAATGGTTTTTTTTTTTCCTTTTCAATAGTTTTTTTGGTCAAGAAAACGTATCATAAAAGCGCGTAGAGGCAAGGGTCCAAACGGGGGATCCTGGCCCAAATAGAAGGCCAAACAGCCAGGCACGCCGAGCAAAATATCTATAAATAAAATTGGCCTGAAACACATAGATCAAAAAGTAAAATTACGATGTAGAAGGACAAAATAGGTCGTCGGAGGTTGGAACAAAGATTAAACAAGATGGTGGGACATCAATCCAAACATGAACTTGATCGATTGTGAAACAATACCATTTGAGTAGGGCGCACTACTCTTTTTTTAAGTCGGGCACATGCAATTCATGCGTGCGTGGGGCGAGTGAAGGGGATTCTGTGTTCGGGAGGGGAGGCCGAACGACTCTTGTTGGGCAGCCACTGCCGAACACTTAAAAACAATATTTTTTTATATATATAAAATCAACATTTGTTTTCTATAAAAAATCACAATTTTTTTATGTCAAATTTTTTAAGTATGTAATATTAAATTTTAAGCACAAATAAAATTTAACATATGATAATTCTACATGTTTTTTATGATAATTATTAGTATGTAATATTCAATTTTGCTGCTTTTATTTTATTTGAAGAAGTTACTAGCATGTAATGTTCAATTTCAAATTTAAATAAAATTTATTTGACAACAACAGGGAGGCGATGATAATTATTATACATGTTTTTGATAAAAAAAAAAAAAAAAGGGAGAATGGAATATACCCATATAATAAGTATCTTGCCACATGAGATCTACAATTAACCTATTAATTCATAATTTGCCCCATACAAGCAGTTATAGATCTAAATCCAATGTACTATTACAACCTTTGCTACGATCCCACTGAAGATGGGATTGATACACACTTTGCAGTAAAGCTCCCAGGAAGACTCCTTTGTATTTGATCCTCTGTTCGGTTCTGCACGTTGTGAGTTTGTGAACTGAATTTGGCTGGACTGTTGATCGCCCAAGAAGTCGTCTGTTGATCATGAGGTCCCCAGAAGTAGAATATTAAGAGCTCACCCGATGGTTATATCATCAAGAAATACTTCTGTTTCTTATTGTTAGAAAAATTTCCCTTGTCATAGCCACAGTAGGGTTGGATCATCTTATGCGCTTAGTCATTGAACCGTCACAAGAGCAATAGTTGCCTTGTTTGGTTTTGGTTTTCATGTACAAGTAGTTTGCTCATCAGACAGTTGTAATGAAATTTGAGTTCGCAGTTGCATGAAAAAACCTATTAATTCATAATATTTACCTATATCCCACTTTATTTACCTTTCTCATTTCCGTTTTTCCGTTCAGGTGTCTCTTTTTTTTTTTTTTTTTTTTTGAGAAGTGTTAAGGTGTCTTCTAAGATTGTCTCAGGTGCCTTGGAGTATGCAGGTGTCTTGGGGTATACAATTAGGTGGTTATATGTTTAGTTGATTAAACTCATGTGTCTTGGAATATGCAGGTGGTTATACGTTTTAGTTGATTAAACTTAGGTGTTTTGGTGTATACAATTAGGTGGATTAAACTCAGGTATCTTGGGTTAAATTCAAAATTGTGATGATTTTCCTTCCTAAAACTAGATGAGATTACATTAGCAACATGAGATTACATTCGACAACTGGATGCAGCTTTGACTGTTACTGTGGTCAATGCTATTGTTTAAAAAAATAATTGAATGCACCTTCCTTACCCATCAAATCAGTTTTTGAATCTCAATTCTTATTTTAGAAAGTACGGTTTTTGATGCAAGGATAATTTGAATGTAGAGGACTCCTATAATTCACCTATGCAATCAAAGGTTGTAACCAAATAGGGGGTATTTTAGGAATCAAAAAATTACATAAGCTCTAAATATGGTAATTTGATGATATAGAGTCCTAATCTGGGCCTTCTTCAACTAAAAAAATTGCTATGGGTTTTATGTTAAAAAGAAAAATAAATAAGGGTCTGTTTCTCATATAGCCCAAAAAAAAATATTTTTAAAAAAATATGAATAGTGATCGCCTGCGCCTATGCCTTATGTGGGTGGAAGCTACTTTTTTGACGGAAGGCGAGGTGATCACTATTCATCACTTTAAGGCAAGAAGTGGTCAATTGGCTAATGAAGATAATCGATTTCCGGTGATTTACGAAACCCCGACGGCCAAAAAACCTTTCCTTCTGCTTTTTATTTTGTTGGTATTTATATATAGGCAGCAGCAGCACCTGTTTATTTTTTTAGGCCCCAAATGTTGTTGAAGTTATTTCAAAATAGACCGACCACAGGAGGGTTGTAACTTGTAACTTGTATGCATAGTTCTCTCAAACAAATTAAATTAGAGAATTGTTATCCCCACCCAATAATTATCTCCCCACACCCATCAAACTCTTTAATTATGAATTTACTATATTCTCCTAACATGTAATTACTAAAAGACCTTGAGGTGCCATATTGAGAGTAGCTTGCAACTCATGTCGATCTCTGTTTGTACTAGAATGTTTGAAGTAAACTATCCTCATGTAGGCAACTTCCATGGATTTATAGGCCAAGGCAGCGGAAGCCACTTCTTCGCGGCTTTCATATTCCTGTGCACATAATCTGTGAATTTGAAAGATTTCAGAGTCAAGGTGTATGAAGCAGCGGCAGAACTGAGAGCTTCAACATGGTATAGAGCATTACATAGTATACTTGGATCTTAAACAAACTATTACGCTAACATTTGACTTACTCGCAAAGTTTAGCGGTAGTAGTGTACACTTGCAATTGAGTCATATCTCCATATTTGCCATTTTTACTACTGCAACTTTCTAACACTGTAGCTTCCTCTTCCCAATAGCCCAATCCTCAATCACCAAAATTGAAACCTAAAACCCAAGATTCCGGCGAGGGAAGAGAAGATAGGCGGTCGCCGGAACTTTGGATGAGATTCCGGCGTTTGTGATGCTTTTTTTCCACTTGATGCTTTGGTTGGCAGGGATAAGGAGATGAAGATGATTGTTAGTGAAAGAGGGCCTTTTAGGAATTAATATTGGGTGTGGTAAGAAATTTTGAGTTTAGAAAAATATGAGGTGGGTGTGTAGAGTATATTGGGTGTGGTGAGAGAATTATTGGGTGGGGATATAATCTCCCATTAAATTATATACAGTACTAGCCTCACTATAAACGTGTAAATTTTTTTTCTTTCTTTGGTGATTTGTTCAACCTTTTAATATTGTCGATTATCATTTAGAGCTAATTATTGGATTAGTTTTGGGGTGGTGTTAGTGAGATTTTTATTAGGCATAATAGAATTTTCTATTTGTTTTTTTTTAATTAATAAATTTGTAGTTTTACAGTTTTACTCCCCTTTTAAAAAATTAAATTTGTTTTGTGCTTTAAGATACTTGAGTTTTTGGAATGTTTTTCACCATTCTCAATTACTAAAATCTCATCTCCTTAAATAATAGAGATTACTCTTGACCCTAGAAACCTCTTCTAACATTGTTGGTGATGTGCTAATAAGACTGGCTGGCATTGGAAAATTGTGGAGGTGCTAATATACTCGTGAATCATCATGACCCAATCACAAACTAATAGTAATTCATCCTGGGACAATACTTGCTACCTTTGGATTTCACTAGGAAGGAGCGATTGGGATACTACACAGAAGAAGTTTAGGAACAAAGGCAACGACGATGAGGTGTCGATGTCGCAAATTTTGATCTGGTTTACGGATGGATTTAGGCTATGATGCTCTACAAAACAAGGATTGGCGAAAAACTTTCATGAACTCATTGTATTATCAAATTATTATCTCAAATCAATAAAAAAGGCCACATAAGCCAAAGTTATCATAAGTTCCCTGCGTATTGATTTCTTAGTGTATGGAAGTCTTACTCCTATTAATTAGCTTCAACCAAAACTTGATTCAGTCCTTTCTTCCAAAAAATGTCATGGAATGGAAGACATCCTCTCTTTCGAAAAGTATGTTGATCTAATTGTGGTCGGCTGATCATGATGTTTTCCCGCTGCTAGTTAAATCGCATGTTCGTACCCGTTCTTTAACAATTGGATATTAGACACCTACGGCCTCTCCTCTTTCATTAATCTTTCTTTTTCAAAATCAGATATTGCAGCTACACCAAAACAAGAAAATCCCATTGAAAACTTAGGTATGTATCCAATTTTTAAATTTTTTTGTGAAACTTCTTACATACATGCATAGAAATCATATTGTAATTATGTTTGTTCGTTAGCTCTAAGCCTGGAAATTATAGTTATTCTCCATAGGTTACCTCTTTCTCTTTGCATTTTAGTTTTCAAAGTTGAATATATTTACATTCCGTCCCAATATGACTTGGTGCTAATTTTACATAATTTCCTTGAGTTGAAACTTTGAGATTGGGTTGACTTTGATTTCTTATTATTTTGGATGTTGATTGATGTTATTACACATCTATAATGAAATATATCTCTATATGAAATGTGAAGCTACTGTCCTGGCTACAGTAGAATTACGAAAATACCCTTCAGCTTTTAGAAGGGTTTTATCCCCAGGTAATTGAAAGGACGTATTTGCCCTTGATGTTTTCGGTGTTGTGTTCTGGGTTTCCACGGAAGCTCAGCCGCCGCCTTTTTCATTCTTCTGCGCAGTTCTCGATTCTTCTCCATAATTCGACAAATCTCTAGCACCAATATGCTTTTCTCGATTCTTCTGTAATTTGTTGACCTTTTTCTGCTACAAGCCTAGATCATTATCACAAACCCGTCCTTTATCTTTGTCCCCACCTGGAAAAAAAACCAATCACAAAAGCAAACTTTGTAGTGGAAAAAAATTTTATCCTTCCAGAATTACTGATATTTTATGAGGCACTATATAGAATGCGAAAGGAAGAGAAGAAAGAAATGAAGGAAAAACAGATGAAGCAAAAGGGAAATGAGTGGTGGCGGCAGCGAAGAAGGAGAAACGCTAGAGTTCACTCCAGTGGCGGATCCAGGAATTGTTGAGCAGAGGGGCGGAAATTTAAAGAAGAAATGTCTAGAAAACAATAGAGCAACATCAAGCACAAACCAAACTCTAGCAAGAAAACAATTTGAAGCAATACCATATCAAACTGGAATTACCTATCCATCCTACATAGAAATGGCAAATCTAGCACAGCACCACTATGGCATGGAGCCTAACCCCAGTGGGAAGCGGTTTGACAATTGTAGCATTGATCTCATCATCGACAATCATTCCCTATGTCTCGAAATCCGAAGTGCAGAGTGTTTCATCATATCCATCCACCTCATCTCCAGTGTAGTTCCGCTGTTGTGATCCATGACCGGAATAATGAAACGCCAATGAATCCCCAGCTTGACAACCTTGCACAAGCCAAACCATCGCCATTATCATATTTTGCTTGGTGGGTGGCCGATATAGGGATCAGATTCCTCTTCTGCAATCAAATACGCACATAACATTTTCAATACCAAAAGCCACCCTCAGTACAATTTCAGCAACATTGATCTAATAACATTCTAAAAGAAACCATACTGCATTACCAAAACCCGTTTTATTTACCATATCAGAAGCAGTCATCTTTCAAAAACTGTGAACACAAACATTACATACTCATAAAGTAGAACACTGAGTTGTTCATCAAAGCAAGATAAAAGACATCAAATTTCATACAAGTAACAACACTTTAATGGTAAATACACAATTGTTCACAATGTATTATGTATATAATATATAATAAATAACACTAATATCTACACACAAAAATGTCAATTTCCCAAATTGCTATGAATTTGGAATAATTCAACTAAAGTCTAAACCAATCACAACCCAACAATCAAAACCACACGAAACATCAAAAAGTCTAAAACTTTAATGAAAATCGGATCGAATTTTTTACCGGGGAGCATAAGAATGGAGGATTCCGGGAAGCCGAACTTGTTGACCAGCAAGTATTGCATACACTTGGCGTCTTGGAGAGTGCACAGATTCAGGACTCTTCTTGGCGGAAGAGAACGGCTCGAATAATCGGGAGATAGAATGGGATGACAAACGACGACAACGCCAGCTCTAAATACGCCACTGCCTCTGCCCAGCTACCAAACGACGTGTCGCTTGGAGGAAACGACGTTGCTCCCATAAGTACAAAACGACGCCGTTTCTTCAGCTGCAGAGACGCCGCACCCAGAATTGCAGAGACGTCGTCCTTCTTCCGCGCCGCTTCAATGGAGGTCGAGGTTTCTGGAGCGGAGCGAGCGGCGTCTTCTTCGTGCAGAGGGGCGGATTTGTCCCAAACCTGCTGAATTCTCCGGCGAGCAGAGGGGCGGAGGCGTACCTCCGCTCTCACATGGATCCGCCCCTGGTTCACTCCGAATTGGTTGTTGCAGCGGTTTGCACAGTGATCGTCGCCATTTCCCTCGCCGTCGAGCGGCTTCTCCACTACGGCGGCAAGGCGTTGAAAAGGAAGAACCAAAAGCCTTTGTATGAAGCTTTACAGAAAGTAAAAGAAGAGGTCATGCTTCTCGCATTTATCGCTTTCCTCCTCACCGTTTTCCAAAACGTCATCTCCAAAATCTGCGTCGACGAGGACGTCATGAAGCACCTCTGCCCATGCGTCCAGAATTATATTTAATATGTTTTATTTCCATTCTGCTCTTCAGAATTAGTTATGTGCTATTGCAGTTATAGTTGGTTAACAATAGTGTTCTTTGTGTTGTTCATTAATGGTATGTGTGAATTTTTTGCAGGCAGGCGAAAGAAATTGTAGAAGGTTGATCTCTCCAATTTGCTGTCACTCCTCTTTACTGGCCACTGCTATTCAGATAAGTTTCTTTTCTATTTGCCCATCTCTTTTCTCATCCCTTATCTGCAATCTCTCTTTTTCATGTCTAACATGCTATTTAACTTTCTAGGATCGGCGCTGATTGCATTTTATTAAGGTCCGCAGTTATTCAGTTCACTCTTCAAAACTCATTGCTTAGAGCTTTCAGATAATCAAACTGAGGTTTTTTTTTTTTTTTTTTTTTTTTTTCCTCCGCAGGTATTTATGGAAATCGAGTTCATAAATTGTGGGCTAGACCAGTTGAGCTTCTTCCTTAATTTTCACCAATTTTGGTTTCTTCTCCTCAAACGTTCCTCCACAGAGTTTTTTGGGTGTTTATACAGGTTTAATGTATGTTAACTGGTTACAAGTTTGCTCATCTACAGGGTTGTCTTAGGTATGTGTTTTCAGGTTTTGAAGTTCTCAAACTTAGTTGATATACAAGCACTGTCCTCAAGTTTGGTTTTATTGGCCTTTGCATTAGGGAACGAAATTTGAAGATTTAAGTGAGTGGATTCCAACAAGGGGTGTTCTTAACCTCATCCACACTAAGCATATATGAAAATTGGATTTTGGTACCAAAGGTGAAATTATGTTGGTATGGTGTTTTCATTTTGTAAGCAATAACAACACATTGCATTTGCATTTTTGTATGAATTTAGTTAGACTGATTTTAGCCTAGCCAAATTTTGATGAAGCCTACACTTCGCCATGTCTATGTACATGCCTTATTCTTCTCCATTTCTCTCACAACTATATACACATGTTATATAAATTTTACAACCCGCAGCAACGCGCGGGCACATTTGCTAGTTTAGATATGAAATGCAGTTCCCAACTAATTTCCGCCAGATCCCAGAAGTAATAGTCTTGCATTGTTTTGGTCTTATGTAAGGGCCCTATGTTGCATTTTGCACAAAGCCCTCAAAATTTCAGAAATGACCCTGAACTTGGACATGCATATCGACCCAGTAAAACCAATTTTTCTTAGGTTCTATTCTTTGCAATTTGCTCTTATTTTCTTTTGGTAGACACATGGATAGTATATATATATATATATATATATATATATATAGGCATATAAATACAGTATGACTACAGTACTCCTAGCACTCAACCAAAACCACATTAAAACAAGTCGTATATCTATATACTAACTTAGATTGCAACCTAATTATACATATGATAAATGAGAAATTTTATTTACACATATTCTTTTGATGAATTTGCCTCATTTTTAATTGTTAAATAAAAGACTATTTCAATGTATATGAAACAGCTAATAAGGATAATATTAATTATGAATAAACCCCAATCCTCTTCCGAAAATAAAAGTATTGTTAAGAATCCTAGACATCATGCTTCATCTTCTTCAACTCTCCAACCTAATTGAAGCTGAACGTATCAAATTTTTAAAAGAATTTATAAAATGATGTTTAATTTTCTCAAGTCAATAATGGAAAGAAGAACACAAGAAAACGTTGATATCAAAGTAAAGATTGATTAGCCTTTTTTCATCGATGATAATTTGGGATTCGGATCAGATCATCACATTGAAGGTGTCGCAAAGCTGGTGCAATTCCAACAAAATTATATTAGATACGAGTGTGTTGTGGCCTTAATGTTAAACCCAACATAGTGATATTTCGCATTTGATTCATGAATGTCTTGATCAATTTGATTTAGCTTTTATTCTTTTTTCCAAACTTTATGTTCACCCCTCCTTTTTTTTGCCAAAGGAAAGCACACTTATATTAGGCATCAAGTCGAGAAGAAATATTGGTATCCTCTTCCAAGGCATTAAATAGCCAAGGAGGGGGATAGTCAATTCAACAACTTTTACAGGAGTTTCTAGAAATTTAGCTTTTATTCTTTTTTCCATACTTTTTATTCATCTCTTCTTGGAAGAATTGATTTTTCTTTGGTTGGAAGCTATGGACGTATTATTGTTAGATTTCAACCTATATTTTACATGCGATTCAAACAAGATGAAGAATTCAAGTCTAATTAGTCATGAATGGATGTCAAGTGAAATAAAATGAATAAAAAGTATGAGCTAATTCATAATAGAGAGAAACGAACACAATATAGTTTGTAAATTCGTTAAAGATAATTTGGGTAATATTTAAGGCAAATTCAGATATAATAACAAAACGAAGTTGGTATTGAAAAAATTTATAATAGAGTGAATTTATTAATATTTGAAATGTAAATAAAATAAATTGTACTACTTTGCCCCTATACAAACCCTAGGTGGTGGTGGTAGTAGCATCCCATGTCATTTGTACTACATCACGCCGTCTCCACTGATCATTTCTTCAGAGCTTGGAAACTTCAACAATGGAGAATTTCACAATCCTATGCAAATCAAACCCTGCAATTCTGGCACTAGCCTCCAAACTCGGCAACAACCCATCTGAATTCTCACCGCGACACCCCAAGCCGACCATCTCTTTCTCCAGGAAATGCTACCCACAATTGGCAGAAGCTCAACTGGATTGCCGAGGTAACCTCCACAACTAATTGAATTGATTTTTCTCCTATACGAACCATTCTTCAAGTTCAATTTCAATTTTGGAATTGGTTCTTTCTGCTATCACAGAGATGAAGAAACCGATCAAACTGTATTTCGCCTCTGTTCAAAAAGCATTCAGCAGCAGCAGCCCTCTGTTCAATACCAAAATGGGCATTTCTTCTTCTCCAACACCCTCAGAAGAACTAGTCAGTGGCGGTGCTAGTGGTGGTGGTCTCGTTGGTCCACCGCTACTCCAAAGATCAATGGCCGACGCCCGCGGCGACTTTGTTTCCAAAGGCAACCCTTGCCATGATCTGTTTTTCCATGTTCAAAGAGACAGAATATCACAGAAACCCTTGTATTCCCAAGAATATCTCAAGCAGCTGCTGCCGGAGGCCTGGTCCCACGACCCCCTCGCCACCCTCAAGCTCATCGGCAATATCGCCGATTGTGATAGAAAGCGTGATCTCTATATTGGGGAATATGGACTGGAAGGGATTGGGAAATTTGACGAGGAAGGCTTCCGCACGGCGACGTTTTGGCTCTACCAGAACCACCCCCAAACCCTCGCCTGCAACCTCCCAAGTTTCGCCGATTTGGGAGGTCTATCCGACATTGTTGAGATTCTGTACCGAGCTTTCGATGGTAGCGAAGAAGACGGCCCAAGGAAAAATTCATCTGTGGGCCGCCTTCTGTCGCGCGGTACTTACAGCAGGAGGCGGCGGGGGAAGATTGTCGCTTTGGCCGACAAGGCTGTTGAAAAGTACCGTCTTGACCGCAATTATCGCATCTTACACGATGCTTTCTCCGATCTTTTTGCCCGATGTCTCAAGTGGGACATCCAAAACTTGAACAACTACCACCTTAACCATTGTCACCACCAGGAAAATGACTTCATCGAGACGACTTGGCTGGCCACATTTGACTGCCCTCGCATCGACTCCATGTTGGATCGCACCACTCTGCTCAGCCGTAGCATTGCCGACAAGGTTTTCCCGGAGGAGGAGGGTGGTCAGAGAGTCCGATTGCAGCGGCTGAGGGATGAGGTTTTGGTGCCTTTGAGGAAAGCCTTGGATATTCCACATAACCGGTGGGGTTATAAACCAGATCACAGGCGAGTTGAACCGCCACCCTGTCCGGTGAAGAAGTATTTGGAGAAGGTGAATGCCGGGGGAAAATCCAAGATTAAGGCCGGTGCTCTGCATCCAAGCGACATCATAGGCTTTCTTAAGAATATGGAGCCTCCTAAGTTGTATGATTTGTATCCGGATGCAGCGTACGCATCCTTCTTTTTCAATGGTCTAGTAGCTGCCGCGGAGCTTCATTGGAAGGCAATGGTGGAGGAAGTGTACCTAAAGCAAGGGAGGCTTAAGAACTGTCTGGTTTTCCGTTACATTAAGCACCACCCGTTGGACTTGGAGGTGGCTTTGGAACTGTTGGCATCGCAAGTCAATGACGAGCCGTGGAAAGGTAAGTGTATCGATATCACTCGCGGTTCAGACCTTGTGTTGCGTGAGATACTAGGTGGGGACGATCTTTTGTCCAAGTGCGAGTTTGTCAACAGTTTGGACGATGGCCTCGACCGCCTTAACGAGATTGAGATTGTTCGGAAGGTGCTTGATTTGATTCTGGAAGTGGCCGTCAAGGAGAGTGTGAAGCCGGAGCAGATGATTAAGAAGGTGTTTGTGTTCCCTCGTACCAACATGGATGAAATCCGCTGGGACTGGCAACGTGATTACGAGGATGCGCAGAGCAAGTTTAAGGACAGGGGCTACGGCGATTTGGTGCCACAAATTGTAATTTGGAGTGCGCATGGGTTGCTTGATTGCTCAACAAAACAAGGCTTGGTCACATTAACCGGGTTCAACCAGTACTTGGTCAAGTGTTTATGGGACAATGACGGGGAGATTTGCCCCGAAAATGTCATGGAGGCCATCATCTCCTCCGAAAGGTATGCGGATCTAGTTGTGGTCGACTGATATGGTGATCATATCCCTCTATACTATGTATAATATCCATACTAGGAGAATCGGCTAAATCAATAATTATAATGAAATTTAGCCGCCGAAGATGGTATGGAAACAAAGAAAAATAAAAAAAGAAAATTAGAATAATTGAGTGGTGAGTTTTCATGTTTAAATGGATTGAAGTAAGGGAATGATTGAGATAAGATAAAATGCAGAAAATACGGGGAAGAAGCAAAGAGGCTCAACACGAGTTATGCATATCTAGTAGGTCAATACAACATGAGATTGACTTGTATCTACCCAGAAATTGGCGTAACGTAGCATGTTGACGTACATGTGTGCTAATTGCTGAATCGCGAACCAATATCCATGTTCTATTCTAATTTGTACAAATGCGAGCAAAGGAATTGATATAATAAAGAAGAGGCCTGCTAATTGGCAGTGATAGTTTAAATTTCTTATATTAAACATTCATTCATATAAAATCCATGCCTTGACGAAAAAGTAATGTCATCCCTTTACAAAATTACTTCTTTCTTTTCACGAGAAAAGTGAAACAGAAACAAGTTGAGAAACAATATGGAACTTACAGTTTAAGGGATTAATGACCCGCGATACATATGAAGTGGAATGGGCATATACTTCTTTCATTCCTTCCTCGAATTGAAATTGACTCTAGTCAACTTTTTTTTTTTGAGAAGGAGTAACTTTATTAGTAAAAGAAGAGTACAAATATCAAAAGTCAAGTGGAGTTGAGCTTTCTTGCACAGCTTCGTGCGGAACCTCTCAACCAACTTCTTATCATATCCTTCTTGCGACACAAATTCCAGAATCAAGGGCTTTTCACTTCTAAACCAAGAAAGTGATTCAACTCACCCAACTTCTTCATATCAAATCAAGTAGAGTTCAGCCCGTTATCCGGGCATTCCCTACCATTGTCCGTGAAGTACTTGTCGAAATCCCCAGAGTAGCTACACAAATATAGTGCTTATGACTTCTCCTAACCTTCTAGAAGCTAAGTCATACATTTTGAGTCCCAATTTAAAAAAAGAAGCTAAATTATATTATGCCTAATTCTCATGAGTTATACCATGGTTTTAAGAGTTACAATTTGAGTAATTATGATCGAGTTAGATTGACGTTTATTCGGGCTATATGAAGTTTTAAGAGTTGTAAATATAGTTTTTACGACTTTTTCAAAACTCCTAGAAACTAAGCCCAAGAGCTCGTTAAACAAAGAAGCCAAATATCCACTTCTCATGTGTTACATTTTGGTTTCAAGAGTTACAATTTGAGTAATTCTGATCGAGTTAGATTGACGTTTATTCGAGCTACAGGGATTTTCAAGATTTGTAAATATAGTGTTCACGAGTTCTCCTCAACTCCTAGAAATTAAGTCCTACACTTTGAACATTGGGCTAACCAAAGAAGCTAAATTATATAATATCCAATTATCATGAATTACTTACACTTCGATTTCAAGAGTGGTGGTGGTCTCGTTGGTCCACCGCTACTCCAAAGATCATGAACATTGGGCCGACGCCCGCGGCGACTTTGTTTCCAAAGGCAACCCTTGCCATGATCTGTTTTTCCATGTTCAAAGAGACAGAATATCACAGAAACCCTTGTATTCCCAAGAATATCTCAAGCAGCTGCTGCCGGAGGCCTGGTCCCACGACCCCCTCGTCACCCTCAAGCTCATCGGCAATATCGCCGATTGTGATAGAAAGCGTGATCTCTATATTGGGGAATATGGACTGGGAAGGGATTGGGAAATGTGACTGGGAAGGCTTCCGCACGGCGACGTTTTGGCTCTACCAGAACCACCCCCAATCCCTCGCCTGCAACCTCCCAATTTTCGCCGATTTGGGAGGTCTACCCGACATTGTTGAGATTCTGTACCGGGCTTTCGATGGTAGCGAAGAAGACGGCCCAAGGAAAAATTCATCTGTGGGCCGCCTTCTGTCGCGCGGTACTTACAGCAGGAGGCGGCGGGGGAAGATTGTCGCTTTGGCCGACAAGGCTGTTGAAAAGTACCGTCTTGACCGCAATTATCGCATCTTACACGATGCTTTCTCCGATCTTTTCGCCCGATGTCTCAAGTGGGACATCCAAAACTTGAACAACTACCACCGTAACCATTGTCACCACCAGGAAAATGACTTCATCGAGACGACTTGGCTGGCCAGATTTGTCTGCCCTCGCATCGACTCCATGTTGGATCGCACCACTCTGCTCAGCCGTAGCATTTCCGACAAGGTTTTCCCGGAGGAGGAGGGTGGTCAGAGAGTCCGATTGCAGCGGCTGAGGGATGAGGTTTTGGTGCCTTTGAGGAAAGCCTTGGATATTCCACATAACCGGTGGGGTTATAAACCAGATCACAGGCGAGTTGAACGGCCGCCCTGTCCGGTGAGGAAGTATTTGGAGAAGGTGAAAGCCGGGGGAAAATCCAAGATCAATGCCGGTGCTTTGCTTCCAAGCGACATCATAGGCTTTCTTAAGAATAAGGAGCCTCGTAAATTGTATGATTTGTATCCGGATTCGGTGTACGCAACCCTCTTTTTCAAAAAGTGTGACGATGATGATGATGGTCTAGTAGCTGCCGCGGAGCTTCATTGGAAGGCAATGGTGGAGGAAGTGTACCTAAAGCAAGGGAGGCTTAAGAACTGTCTGGTTTTCCGTGACATTAAGAGCCACCCTTTGGACTTGGGGGTGGCTTTGGAACTGTTGGCATCGCAAGTCAATGACGAGCCGTGGAAAGGAAAGTGTATTGATATCACTCGCGATCCAGACCTTGTGTTGCGTGAGATACTAGGTGGGGACGATCTTAAGTCCAAGTGCGAGTTTGTCAACAGTTTGGACGATGGCCTCCACCGCCTTAACGTGATTGACATTGTTCGGAGGGTGCTTGATTTGATTCTGGAAGTGGCCGTCAAGGAGAGTGTGAAGCCGGAGCAGATGATTAAGAAGGTGTTTGTGTTCCCTAGTGCCAGCATGTTTTGTATGGATGGAATCCGGTGGGACTGGCAAAGTGATTACGAAGATGCGCAAAGCAAGTTTAAGGACAGGGGCTACGGCGATTTGGTGCCACAAATTGTAATTTGGAGTGCGGATGGGTTGCTTGATTGCTCAACAAAACAAGGCTTGGCCACATTAACCGGGTTCAACCAGTACTTGGTCAAGTGTTTCTGGGACAATGACGGGGAGATTTGCCCCGACAATGTCATGGAGGCCATAATTTCTTCCGAAAGGTATGCGGATCTAGCTGTGGTCTACTGATATGGTGATCATATCCCTCTATACTATGTATAATATCCATACTAGGAGAATCGGCTAAATCAATAATTATAATGAAATTTAGCCGCCGAAGATGGTATGGAAACAAAGAAAAATAAAAAAATTAAATTAGAATAATTGAGTGGTGAGTTTTCATGTTTAAATGGATTGAAGTAAGAGAATGAGATAAGATAAAATGCAGAAAATACGGGGAAGAAGCAAAGAGGCTCAACACGAGTTATGCATATCTAGTAGGCCAATACAACATGAGATTGACTTTTTTTTTTTTTTTTTTTTTTTTTTTTTTTTTAACCGAAAGCTTTATTAATAAAAGAGTTTGACAAACTGCCAAACAAATGGAGTACAAAGGAAGAAGGAAAGAAAAACTAAATAAAAAACGTGACACAACATCCGAGGGCCTCATTAAAAACCTCGCAGTGTACGAGGAAAAGAGAACCCAGTACACCATAATTAAACAAAAGCATTCGGAAAAACAGTAGACATAGATGTAATACCTGGTCCGAAACCCGCCCCTTTTCCCTACGGCATAGCCATCAAGAAAAGAACACGGGAACCTAGTCGACCTCCTTACGGCCTAACCATCAGAGGGAATTAGGCCCGGACCAAGATCTACACCCAGTGTACTGATATGCAGAACAACAGAAAATGACACTACCAGTCTGACGAAGCAAGACGTCAAACAAAGCGATAATTCGGAAGACCCGTCAAATCTCGAACACATTTGGAAATCATGAGATTGACTTGTATCTACCCAGAAATTGGCATAACGTAGCATGTTGACGTACATGTGTGCTAATTGCTGAATCGCGAACCAATATCCATGTTCTATTCTAATTTGTAGCAATGTACAAATGTGAGCAAAGGAATTGATATAATAGAGCAGTGATAGTTTAACTTTCTTATATTAAACATTCATTCATATAAAATCCATGCCTTGACGAAAAAGTAATGACATCCCTTTAGAGCATTGGCACCGCACGGGCAAAAATGCCCGCGCCCACAGGCGAGGGTTGTCTTCGCCTTCGCCGGCATGCGAAGACCAGGTGACGTCACAATGCACCTAGATCCCTTTTGTTTATCTTTCTTCTTCCAATCGTGGCCAGCGACGAGCCAAGGACGATGCGCGATGACAACGGGCGACGACAACGGAGCATCAGTGCTGCTAGCGACTTCGTTGCAACGTTCGATGGCAGGCTCCGAATGCTAGTTTGGAGTGCTATTATGTTCGGCAGTGGCTGCCAAATGCTGGTTTGGAGCCCTAATCCTATTTTTATTTATTGTACAATATGTTTCGTCTTCGCTCTCGCATTCCGTGGGTGCGAGTTGCGAAATCGACGGAGGCCAATGCTCTTACAAAATTACTTCTTTCCTTTCATGAGAAAAGTGAAAACAAAACAAGTTGAGAAACATTATGAAACTTACAGTTTAAGTGATTAATGATCCGCGCTCATTGGATTGGTCCATATGAAGTGGGATGGGCATATACTTCTTTCCTTCCTCAAATTGAAATTGACTCTACTCAACTTGCCCCTCTTTTTCCTTTTCAATGGTTTTTTGGTCAAGAAAACGCATCATAAAAGCGCCTGGAGGCAAGGATCCAAAGGGGGGATCCCATTCCAAATAGATGACCAAATAGCCGGACATGGCGAGCAAAACTAAAGCCCGGAAAAAATATCTGTGAATAAAATTTGCCCGAAATACATAGATCAAAAAGTAAAATTACACTGTAGGAGGACATGAAAGGTCGTCGGAGGTTAGAACAAAGATTAGAGAAGATGGTGGAACACCAATCCAAACATAAAAACTTGATCGATTTTAAAACAACACTATTTTAGTCTTCTTCTTCTTTTTTTTTTTTTCTTTTTTTTTGTCAACTACTATTTTAGTCTTTGTGAAACAATACCATTTCAGTCTTGAATTTCAACCAAACAAACGAGACCCTACCTTCTCATTCCTCCAATGAGGAGCTTGGAGCCCACTTGCCCTCGGCTGGACTCTGCCCAACATAAGAGCATTTCCACCGGACGGGCGGCAGTGCAGGCGGGCGGTCCGGCTAGCCCGCCACCGCCACAGTTCACACCACATCGGGAGGAAACTCGAACGGTGAGCTGCGGGTGGGAGGAACCCAGGCGGGCGGGCCGGCGAGCGTCGCTCGCGCCCGCGACCGCGGGCGGTGAGGGGAGTGGGCCCCAGCTGACGCGGAAGCACACCCAAATTTTTTTTTTTATTCTGGCACGTGCATTGCACGCGCGCGTGGGGGCGAGTGAGTGGGAGGTTGTTCGGTAGTGGAGTCCGAACGGGGGAGAGTGGACTGAGGTTTGTGTTCGGCAGCCACTGCCGAACACCAAAAAAAGCCCTAACGGCTATTTTTTTTGTGAGTTTGCTGACTGCCACGTGGCAGCATCTGGTGCGTCCGCCAGATGTAGTCGTTGGCAATCAACGGTCCAGATGCTGCCACGTGTACTGACCGTTTGAAATTTTTTTTTTTTAATCTGAAACTTTTTTTTTAAAAAATTTTTTTTTTCCCTATAAATACAATCCTTCATATAATTTCTCATACACCAAATTAAATTTCCACTCCATCATTACACACCATTTTGCTACTTTCTTTGTCAATTTGCATACAAAATTTCCTCATCTTTTTCCAATCAAAATGTCTCGTTCCTCCAGAGCTAATGCAGCAATCCCGGGCAGTGTATGGATT
Source organism: Spiraea crenata (assembly GCA_033992175.1). Lineage (NCBI taxonomy): Eukaryota > Viridiplantae > Streptophyta > Magnoliopsida > Rosales > Rosaceae > Spiraea > Spiraea crenata. The sequence goes on from JAVBHV010000046.1 coordinate 7,269,263, forward strand.
GAAGCAGAAGTTATCCAGTTGTGCAAATCTTGGAAATTTGTATGTCATTGCCTGATCATCGGTACTGAAATGCGTGCACCCCAAATGTGGAAAAAAATTACCCAACACTATATTGCTCATATGCCCAGTACGGTTCGAAATGAATGAGCTCTACAAAGTCACTGGAGGAATTTGAACAAAGAATTCAAAACATGGAGGGATGCATTGAACAAAGGAGCACAAAATACCGGGAGCAGCTATGCTTTGGATGACGAGGTAAACATTTCAGAAATTTTATTTTTTTTAACATTATATTTTGGTATATAATTTTAATAATTTTGATGATAATTTTAATAGATAAGACATGTGCAACTGTGGTATCAATCTGAAATGAAAGAGGCTAGTTTCGGACAATGGGGCGGTTGGGACATTGTCAAGGATTGTCAGCGGTATGTACAAGTCCGCATACCGGACCCAACCCCTTCTTCATATGCTTTCACAGGTGAAGGTTCATCAATGGGAGCGTCATCGGGAGGAACCCCAATGGGAGCGTCATCGGGAGGAACCCCAATGGAAGTGAATTTATCCGATGATGTTGACACTATTGCAACACCTAGTTCAGAGACTCGTCCTACAGGAAGAAAGGCTGCAAAAAAAGCAAGAAATCAGCCCCCCAGTCTCACCAAAGCATTGTGCGAAGAATTTGCGAGGAATTCCGCACTTCGTGTTGAAGAAGCAAGAAGAAGGGAAGAGGTCCGACAAGCAGAACGAGCAAGAGAAAATGAGTTACTGCAACAGGAAACTAAATATAAAGTTATGGCAATGGATTGCAGTTATATGACTCCAAATTCAAAACAATATTGGGCGGAGGAAAGACAAGAAATTACTCGTAGACGGAGGCTTTTTAAGGATGCCCAAGAGGCTGAGGCTTCCGCTTGGTTTCCTCCTGAAGAGTGATTTAATTTGATGATGTTTTTATTTTATTTTATTAGGATGTAATATTCATGTTTTATTTTATTAGTATGTAATGTTAAATTTCAAATTTAAATAAAATCTGTTTTATTCATGTATGAATAAAATTTGTATGAATAAATTTTATGTGTAGATTACTTGAATATAATATTGGTGATAATTTTTATACATGTTTTTGAAAAAAAAAAATTAAAAAAAGTTATCGCCTGCGCCTACGCCTACATGGGTGTGCGCTGTTTTTTTGACGGAAGGCTTGCCCGATCACTATTCATCGCCTGCTCGCCTGAGGAGGGCAACAACCCACTTCGCGCCTGCGCCTGGGCCTGCATGGGTGGAAATGCTCTAAGGAGATTCGATATAAAGATTGGGAAATTATCTATATTGTCAACTTGGGGGGGTCAGTGTTCCATTTTGGCAGAGGGCAGCGGGCAATTTTGTGGATAGCCAAACTACTGTTCAAATTTTGCAGTGGTGGTGGGAGGCCATAGATCTGGAATTTTCGTGCAGAGTACTATGGAGGCACTATCATGACACTATGAAAAGAAAGGGTACTATAATAGGACTATAAGGTAATCACTGAAAATATGAGGATATTGGCCTTGTTGCAACCTCATAGTCCATACGTAGTGACCTCATAGTCCCTACAAAACAAATACTATGAATGGACTATGAGGGTACTACACTTGTTTGTTATGCAGGGAATATAAATGTTTGTTTTTCAGGCACTAGGAGGTTACTACGAAGGGACTATGATATTGCAGAAAGGTCAGTAACCTCATATTTTATATAGTTACCTTATAGTCCTATTATAGTACCCTTTCTTGTCATAGTGTCATTATAGTGCTTTCATAATACTTTGTGTAAAAATTTGCAGATCTATGGCTTCCCACCACCACCGCCGCCATCAACACCCAAATCATCACAAACTCACTTCAATCCACCATGGAAACGACGGATTTAGTGAGTTTTACATATGCAGTAGATCAATTCATCACAAAACTACAATTTTTTATGTTAGTTACATCGAATTCATCACAACCCAATTCTTCAAATTCTAAAGGATTGTAATTTAGAATTCTTTGGGTTTGTTTTCTTCAACTTTTTAGGGAGAAGAAGAGGGTTTTGATAGGGAAACCACTACAGCATCAAAGATAAAAAACTAGACAAGGGAAATCACGCTTCGATTGTGTATGGGTTGCACGAGGGGAGAGAGAGAGAGAGAGAGAGAGAGAGAGAGAGAGAGAGAGAGAGAGAGAGAGTTGTGCATATTGACTGTTGGTACTATGAGCACACTATGGGGGTACTATGACTCTTATCAAGGCTTTTTATAACAGGGACATCTTTGCAAAAAAAACTATAGTCTTTTTGACAACCACAGAATAACCAGCTGCCTGTTGACAGAATGGAATGAAGCCCCCCCTCAAGTTGACAATATAGATAATTTCCCTAAAAGATTCCGAATGTAAATATAGAAATTTAACAATAAATTCTCTTTTTGTTTTTGAACTTGACGACTAAAGTTGTAAAGCAGTGATCAATCTGATTGTCGTTTGTCCATGTGGTTTGAAACTTTGAATGTTGGCGAGCACAGTGAGAGATACTTTTCTAATTTTCTTCAGTGGACACATAGGTGCTTTTGAACATGCAACATTACACTACCTGGATTTGTACGGAAGTGAATTTCACTTATCTGGTCGATCTACCACCATTGGGTAAAAAAAAAAAAGAAAAAAAAAAGATAGAACAACATGAATATCGCAGGGGCAATCTTTTGTACAGAGATCAGATCATGTAATCGAACCAGCCAAACTTGTCCTCCACAGACTATACACTAGATTTGATGGTGCTATGGCTGCAAAACTTCCATGTTCTTTCCTAGATTCTCATAGATGGGTCATGAATATACCACCAACTACTATCTCATGCTGCAGCACTGAGGCCTTTCCAGCCTTTGCAATTTGTCCCACGTGCACATCATTTGTCTTGGAGACTGATGATCCACGGTGTAACACTATTGATAGATAAGAAACAGATAATCTTATTAATCACATGTGGTTCTGCTTGAACATATTATCGACAAGCAGTTAAGGAAAATGAGCATAACAACTAAATCACATTTTGATTTCTCACCAAGTTTTCCACAAAACTTGATATAAATCAAGACGCTTCTTTCGCTTTAGGAGTAGCTTGGGTACAATGTTAATATTCCAAAGCATACTAGACACTCAAACAAAAGTTAATGTACTAGTCATTTCCTTTTTCCCCAACCAATTACCAAACAATGTCCAACTCCAAACTTCCCAATGCGTGTGATTCTAGGGGTGTATTGCATTAGGACTTTTTGTATACCAAATGACATTCAAAACCTGTCAGACACCCTTTCAGCTTCAGATGTATCCTTATTGATATAGTATACATCTATGGAAAAATCCATTGATACCAATGATAATCAAAAGGGTTACACTTCTTGGCAAAAGATGATTTGAAACAATTATAGTTTACAGTTCTATGAAAATCAAAAGCAATAATTGTACTGGAATTCTGACCCAAGAGAAAGAACTTCACTGGAACTTGGTCCAACAATCTCCACAAAATCTTTCCATCATTAATTATTATTTCCTTTTGTATGAAACTGAAATAGAGAAGAAAATGTAGCCAAAAATTGATAGAACCGCAGGAAAGCAAAATTGATGGTGTTATGGATTTTATTAATACATATATATAATTTACTATGGTTTTTTTACAGGGTCATGCATCATGCATGACAGCAACTTTATAAAACCATTTAAGTAGAAGCATTTAATAAAAACACAAATTTAACTATAGATATATTTAGCTTTAGAATGCGCTTCAGATACTTGGAAAAAAAAAAACACATTCCAAATTTCTCTTTATTAATAAAGATGTTCGCGGTGAGAATTCAGATGGGTTGTTGCCGAGTTTGTAGGCTAGTGCCAGAATTGCAGGGTTTGATTTGCATAGGATTGTGAAATTCTCCATTGTTGAAGTTTCCAAGCTCTGAAGAAATGATCAGTGGAGACGGCGTGATGTAGTACAAATGACATGGGATGCTACTACCACCACCACCTAGGGTTTGTATAGGGGCAAAGTAGTACAATTTATTTTATTTACATTTCAAATATTAATAAATTCACTCTATTATAAATTTTTTCAATATCAACTTCGTTTTGTTATTATATCTGAATTTACCTTAAATATTACCCAAATTATCTTTAACGAATTTACAAACTATATTGTGTTCGTCTCTCTCTATTATGAATTAGCTCATACTTTTTATTCATTTTATTTCACTTGACATCCATTCATGACTAATTAGACTTGAATTCTTCATCTTGTTTGAATCGCATGTAAAATATAGGTTGAAATCCAGTAATTTGTTCCATCAAGATACTGATCATATAACGAAACTAGATGGGTTCAAATGTTTGGCCCAATAAGCAAAGAGACCAAAGCCCAAACAAGTTCTTACAGATAAGAGAGGATAAAAACCGATTAATAATACCATTACAAATGTTCTGATCATAATACCATTACAAACCGACTACTACTAATACTGAAAAATAGGTAATACCAGTGGCTTCACATTTCACTTCCTGATTCCTCTGTTTTCCCAAGGTTTTGGGCCTTGGGCCACGCTCCCGCCCTGTAAATGGAAAATACCCATAGTTAGTAAACGATTAATAATACCATTACAAATGTTCTGATCATAATACCATTACAAACCGACTACTACTAATACTGAAAAATAGGTAATACCAGTGGCTTCACATTTCACTTCCCGATTCCTCTGTTTTCCCAAGGTTTTGGGCCTTGGGCCACGCTCCCGGCCTGTAAATGGAAAATACCCATTGTTAGTAAAGAAAAGTTAACGATGATTTTAAAGAGAAATGGAGAGCGACTTAGTGCTAGTTTGGTGAAGCTTAAATTAAAAAAAAAGCAGCTTCTAAAATAATCTGCTAAAAGTTTTGTGTTTGGTAAACCCAGAAAAGCCGCTTATTTTAGAATCCAGCTTAAAATAGAAGCTGAATTAAAGAAGAAAGGCAGAAGCGGCTGAAAGCCTGCTTCTGGCTTCTGGCTTCTGCTTATTTTCTTCGCTCTCGCTCGCTCCTCCAACAAACCCGTCTCCTCCAGCAGCCAAGCTCGAGAAACTCGCCGCTTTAAACCTCACCGGCCGACAAAATATGACCCATCTCAACCTGCGGCGGCCTAAAGCTCGAGAAACCCGTATCGATTTCGGCAGCCGGACCAACAATTGAACCGCGAGACCTTTGAGTTGGGGGCCAAGGACGACGACGATGACCTTTGAGCTGGCGGCGTAGGATGACGGCGACCCAGCCGCAGCCCAGCCCGTCGTCCTCCACAACGACGCCGAATCTGTCTCCCTTCTTGCGCTCGGGTCTGCAGCTCGTCTCACTCAAATCTGCCGCCCACAAATTTGACTTCACCAGTCGCCGGCCACAACCCACCGTTGCTGCAGTCCTCCGCCAGAAAGCCCACCACTCCGGTCCTTCTTTGGCCCTCCCCAGTCCTCCGCTGTAGCCACGCTGTGAACCCAGCAATGAGTTGGGAGTTGAATTGATGTGGAAGTTGATTGGTTGTAGTTGATTGTTTGTGGGTTATTGTTGATTGGTTGTGGGTTATTATTGGTTGATCAATTGTGGGTTATTGTTGATTGATTGGTCGTTGGTTATTGTTGATTGGCTGTGGTTATTGTTGATTGGTGGCGGCGTGATGGTGGTGGATGCGGAGGGCGGCGTGGTGGTGGTATATATAAATGTGTTGTGGAGGGCGACGACGGGCTGTGGGCAATGGGCGACGGATTCATGGTTGAGATATGCAATTGCGAGAATCTCAAGCTTGTTCCTGCAGTTCCTTGGCCAAATTTCAGGTTTCGTTGTTTTCTGTTGAGCACGATGAGCTTGATGCAGATGGAGAGATGGAAGCTGATCAATCTCTCACTGTGGATGCTACCAGCGAATCTGAATAGGAGGGCGGAGGAGGCCTGCTAGTTTACTGATGTACTAACAAATTTAGAGATGTTCAAACTTATGTATTGATACTGGTTTGATTATATTTGTTCTGCTCTTTTGAACTCTACTTCATCTAATACTAGTTCATTTTCAAAAGCATGAATCCCCGAAATGTCGGATGATGACAATAGTTTACTTCTGTGTTTCAACCAACCAGTACTACGTTAGAAAAAACAAACCGACTAGAATGGCAACGATGCAAAATGAGTTCATTCAGCTGCCAATTTCTTTCTTTTCTGTTGTAACATGAAATTATAATTTGCTATGATATTTTAGTGATAAAATTTTGTGCAAGTATAATTGATTTTGGTATAAGATTTTATGATAATATTGTTTTCTTGGTGTAGTTTGGATTGAAATAAGAAAAAGATTATACATAGTGTCGGTACCGTGAGAGAAAAGTTTGTCTAAAAGTTTACCAAACACTAAACTTCTGCATTTTCTATACACAATAGTTTTTCAAAATTATTTTACCAAACGCTTCACAGCTTATTTTTTCAGCTGCTTTAATTATAATTTCAGCAGAAGCAGCTTTAATTATAATTTCAGCCTCACCAAACTAAGCCTTACTCAAGCCCAGCCATAACCTCATCCTGCACTATGTAAGGAACGACTTCAAAGCCAAGCCTAGTGGCCATGCTCCGGAGTTCGAGTTTCTCTTCTTCCTCTTCAATATTGGCGGTGTCCAAAGCAACAGATTTTTTGTCCCATGGTGTCAGCACACCATAAGGATCGGGCTTCCATAACTTGGTTGCCTCCTTCAACTCCTCCAAGGTCCTGCAAATCAGGTGAGGCTGCCTGTTGATTTTAACCATCAGCTGGTTGTTCATATACCAAGCGGCCTTGTTTGCCGCTTGGAGACGAATATTGGTGGGCGGGCCAGCACGCGCGGGCAAAGTAACGTCGATTTTATTGAGCAACTTCTGGTTTTCAAGGTTGGAGAGGTACTTTGAGTACTCTTGCCACATCTCCAATCGGATCATGTTGAAGGTTTCTATATAGGAGGAGGGAGGGTGAACGTGAAAATTGGATTTGACTGTAAGAGTAAAGTCCTGAGGATTTGATTTATATAGAGGAGGAGGGAGGGTGAACGTGAAAATTGGATTTGAACCATTGCCGGAAATGGAGAGGCAAGGCGGGGAGGGGTTAAATTCAAACTTTACCAGAAATGGAGTGGAAATTAATACAAGAATGGGCAACACTCTTCCCATGGTTACGTATCATCCCATGGAGTGTGAAATTTTACACTATAATTATTTCAATGCGTTCATCATCCCCTTCATCTAGTTTTAATATGAAAGAATTGATCTGAACTTTTGAGTGATAAAGTTCTGGAATTGGTGGCCACTGCAGAAAGTCGCTTTCAAAACGGACGAGTTTGAGTTACTTTCTCCTTGGTGAACAAGAAAGTCCAAAATCAAGCACCGACAAGTCAAAGTCCCCATAAATCACCTGGGCTTTTGTCCTGTCACCCCTGCCTCTCAAGTTTGATCATGGCTTGAGTTTATTTTCTTGATTTTGTGTGGGATACTCTGTACCATCTATGATTCTTAACTAGGATTGGAGAAGATCCAAAATAACATAAGAACCCTAGTGAAGTGTGTAAACAAAACAAGACTCTGACTCGTACACTTGCACAAGAACCAACCAAATAATCATATATGTTACATGTCTACTTGGGGCACACGTACTTCGACATATACATATATGTTACAACTTACATGTGTACTTGGGGCAAATGCAAACCAATGGACGTCAAAAAGGACTCTTATTGATTGTTATACATTGTGAAATATAATTTTGAATTTGAATCGTATATTCAAATGAGAATTGATCTTGATGATTACAATACTGAAGTAAAAACCTACAAATGTATACCAAATGACATTCAAAACCTGTCAGACACCCTTTCAGCTTCAGATGTATCCTTATTGATATAGTATACATCTATGGAAAAATCCATTGATACCAATGATAATCAAAAGGGTTACACTTCTTGGCAAAAGATGATTTGAAACAATTATAGTTACAGTTCTATGAAAATCAAAAGCAATAATTGTATTGGAATTCTGACCCAAGAGAAAGAACTTCACTGGAACTTGGTCCAACAATCTCCACAAAATCTTTCCATCATTAATTATTATTTCCTTTTGTATGAAACTGAAATAGAGAAGAAAATGTAGCCAAAAATTGATAGAACCGCAGGAAAGCAAAATTGATGGTGTTATGGATTTTATTAATACATATATATAATTTACTATGGTTTTTTTACAGGGTCATGCATCATGCATGACAGCAACTTTATAAAAACATTTAAGTAGAAGCATTTAATAAAAACACAAATTTAACTATAGATATATTTAGCTTTAGAATGCGCTTCAGATACTTGGAAAAAAAAAACACATTCCAAATTTCTCTTTATTAATAAAGATGTTCGCTTGAAAGTGTTTTAAGTAGAACTTTGAGACATGTTGGTTTTTATTCTAGGACATGTAGGTACATTGTGAGGAAAATACTTGTATCACCCATTGCAACAGATTAAGTTAAGAGTCGCATTCAATGAATCACCAACAAATCAAATGCAAGCGATTGTCACAATACTCGGATTGATATCGAAAGTTGTTTATCCAATTGTCATTAGACTTTTGATCAAATAGAATTAAATTGATTATGATTTTCACCCATCCAGTGGAAAGACGAGAGTCACAAGACGCAACCGATGAGACTCAACATGCAGCAGATGCTATTGTCTCTCGTGCCTAGTGTGCTTGTCTAATAGTTGTGTGTGATCGTCACAAGAATGTTAAGTAATAAAACCTCCAATTTTTCCCACCGTCGCTCGACTCGGACGCCTTTGCCAAGAAAGGAGAAACGAGGGGTCATTGGACGATAATGTCCTCTATGTGCGGCTCATGTGTACTTTCTAGCAGAGAGAATTGGTCAATTTAAAAGGAATTTGGTAAATTCATCTAATAAAAATAAAGGGAATTAAGTAGAATAATTTTTTAATGTGCCAATGGAAGGGGCAATATGAAAGTGCAGTACAAGTTGAGTTTGAAGAAAATATTGTTGGGTTTGTGTTAAGTCCGTCTAAATTGGCCTCAAAAATAAATTGAGATAATTTTGTAATGTGCAAATTAAGGGGACAATGTGAAACCTGCCAGACACTCTTTCAGTTTTAGATGTATCCTTATTGATATAGTATACTTCTATGGAAAAATCCATTGATAGGAATGATAATCAAAAGGGTTACAGTCCTTGGCAAAAGATGATTTGAAACGGAAAATCAAAAGTAATAATTTTACTGGAATTCTGACCAAAGAGAAACTTTACTGGAACTTGGTCCAACAATCTCCACAAAATCTTTCCATCATTAAGTATTACAGGGTCATGCCATGACTAATGCATGACAGCAACTTTGTAATGAAGTCTATATTTACATTTTTTTATTTTTTTTTTTGTAATGAAGTCTATATTTACATGGTTAAGTGGAATAGTATTGGCAGGACTGGGGAGACCTGGGTGTGTGTTAATTATTTCTGGGTCAGAAAGAGGGAATCAATACAACAGCTGTCGAATGACTCTTTTGGCTCTTTTTGTTGTTGTTCTTCTTGGCGGTCTGCCTTGTAAGCTGGTTGGGTGTTAGCCCTTATCAATACACTTTTACTTATCCAAAAAAAAAAAAGATCTTGGTGATGTGTACATGCAATTTCAGATATCAGGTCATCTCTATCCTTTGAGTGCAATATTGTTGGATTTGTGTTAAATCCGCCTAAATTGGCCTAAAAAATAAATTAAGTGAGATAATTTTGTAATGTGCAAATTAAGGGGACAATGTGAAACCTGCCAGACACTCTTTCAGTTTCAGATGTATCCTTATTGATGTAGTATACTTCTATGGAAAAATCCATTGATACGAATGATAATCAAAAGGGTTACAGTCCTTGGCAAAAGATGATTTGAAACAGAAAATCAAAAGTAATAATTTTACTGGAATTCTGACCAAAGAGAAACTTTACTGGAACTTGGTCCAACAATCTCCACAAAATCTTTCCATCATTAAGTATTACAGGGTCATGCCATGCCAAATGCATGACAGCAACTTTGTAATGAAGTCTATATTTACATTTTTTTTTTTTTTTTTTTGTAATGAAGTCTATATTTACATGGTTAAGTGGAATAGTATTGGCGGGACTGGGGAGACCTGGGTGTGTGTTAATTATTTCTGGGTCAGAAAGAGGGAATCAATACAACAGCTGTCGAATGACTTTAAAAAGATCTTGGTGATGTGTACATGCAATTTCAGATATCAGGTCATCTCTATCCTTTGAGTGCAATATTGTTGGATTTGTGTTAAATCCGCCTAAATTGGCCTAAAAAATAAATTAAGTGAGATAATTTTGTAATGTGCAAATTAAGGGGACAATGTGAAACCTGCCAGACACTCTTTCAGTTTCAGATGTATCCTTATTGATATAGTATACTTCTATGGAAAAATCCATTGATACGAATGATAATCAAAAGGGTTACAGTCCTTGGCAAAAGATGATTTGAAACGGAAAATCAAAAGTAATAATTTTACTGGAATTCTGACCAAAGAGAAACTTTACTGGAACTTGGTCCAACAATCTCCACAAAATCTTTCCATCATTAAGTATTACAGGGTCATGCCATGCCAAATGCATGACAGCAACTTTGTAATGAAGTCTATATTTACATTTTTTTTTTTTTTGTAATGAAGTCTATATTTACATGGTTAAGTGGAATAGTATTGGCGGGACTGGGGAGACCTGGGTGTGTGTTAATTATTTCTGGGTCAGAAAGAGGGAATCAATACAACAACTGTCGAATGACTTTAAAAAGATCTTGGTGATGTGTACATGTAATTTCAGATATCAGGTCATCTCTATCCTTTGAGTGCAATATTGTTGGATTTGTGTTAAATCCGCCTAAATTGGCCTAAAAAATAAATTAAGTGAGATAATTTTGCAATATGCAAGTTAAGGGGGCAATATGAAAGTACAATATATTTTTTTAGGTCTAAAGTGCAGTATAAGTGAGTACAGTTTGAAGAAAATATTGCTGGGTTTGTGTCAAGTCTATATTTACATTTTTTTTTTTTTTTTGGTAATGAAGTCTATATTTACATGGTGAAGTGGAATAGTATTGGCGGGACTGGGGAGACCGACCGATGGAGACCTGGGTGTGTGTTAATTATTTCTGGGTCAGAAAGAGGGAATCAATACAACAGCTGTCGAATGACTTTAAAAAGATCTTGGTGATGTGTACATGCAATTTCAGATATCAGGTCATCTCTATCCTTTGAGTAACTCAATTTAACCTTCTGTCATCTAGAGATTTCATGAGATTTGAAGTCATCATGAGATTTCACGCATTTACTGAGGTAATAAAATTGGTAACATGTAAGCAGATTGGCCTTTAGAAATCTGGGCCAAGGGTAGAGGCATTGGCGGACCAAGGGGGTACGACTGGGGGCTCAAGACCCCACTCACTTGCTTCTTTTCTTCATGTATGTAGTAGGTAAGCCCCCCACTCCACGATTCAGATGTATATAATCAAGCCCCCACAAACTTGTAGATTTTAGTAGTTTATAATCTAGCAAAGAAATTAGTTGAGACAAGAAAAATATTCATCTATTTGCTCAAAGCATTGACATTCTAATAATTTTAGTTAATGTTTTTGTGTGCAAAGAGTTTTATCAAGCATAATCTTTGTTAAGAATAGCTTACGCAATCTAATGAAAGATCAATAAATGACAATTTGGTTGTATAACAATAAAAAAAACACTTTCAAAACTATTGATAATGAGCTTATTGTAACATATTTTTTAACCGTAAACTCCGTAGAGGGCACGCATAAATATATTAACTACATATGTACTATCAAAGTTCAAGTTTTGAAAATTTGAACTTATATGTTATTTTTGTGAGCCCCCACACACGAGAAATTATTAGGTACGCCTGGCATACCACGTGGCAATGCCAGGTGGTATGCCTTTCCAATCAAAACCTGACACATGGCAAGTTATTTAGAAAACTGAAAACCCAAATTTTCTGTTGAACTCCGTCAGTTTATTGTGACCCCGTTAACTCAATTTTCATTTAGTTAACCTTTGACATCCAAACTCTTCCTCTTCCTAAATTCCCTCTCCCATTTTGTCGAACAAAAACACCAACCTCTCTCCCGCCTCGTCTTCGTCGTCGTCCTCCTCTCTCTCCCGCCTTCGCCTCCGAGTTAGATCGCAAGGTAAAATCCACCCCCGTGTTTCTTCCATTGTGTTGCCGTGAGCCTTAACATTTGGATCTACTCGTTTGTTGTTTCAATTTTGGAATTCTGATTCAGATCTGTAAATAAACCGAAAGGTTAAAAGGTTAAACAGTTCAAGGATGCAATTGAGAATAGTTACTGGTTTCAGTTTGCTCGGCATAAAACTTTTGTTATAATACATTTTCAACATGATTTTGGTTATTGGTTTAGATTGAGGGCATGTTTACAATTCTAAACAAGTTTGGGGTTTGTGGCTTTTCAGGTTGTCGATTTGGACAAGTTTATCACACTTAGCATTTGAGAAGATAAGCGATGCATTTCAGCTGCTCATTGAAGGCGAGTCACTGAGATGCGTTTTACAGCTCTGAGTCTCAGCCATTCATGAAATGACACCAAAAGAACAGAACACTATATTTCAAGGATTGTGTTTACATCCCATTTAGTCAAAGTATTAGTCATTACATATTGTTGTTTCGTTGATGACTTAATGCGATGTAATGGTTGTATTTGTGAATCCTATTTATAGCACACTTATTTTCTTTTGGCATTCAACACATAAACTTAAGAGTTCCAAGTTTTGCTCAAAGCATCCTCAAATAACCACCACCAGCCTTGTGCATTGGTAGGACATCCACCCCAAAAATTAGATAGCACCCATCTTAAAGAATACAAAATGAGCCAGAATCCTCATCAAGCAAACTGCATTCATGAAATATGAGCACTAAACAACTAATCATTGACCAAAAGGACCATTTCAAAGGACTGTTAAAAGGGTTCTTCATATCGAACCAAACAAAAAAGGGTTCATATGTCATAAGATTCTACTTGGCATAGTTTAGTCTAGGGAATAAGACCAAACCAAAATGAGCGTAATACATAGAATCATCTTTTAAGCCTCAAAGGTCTCTGTCCAACTCTGTATTCTAGAACATGATAAACTCTAAAAAGAGCAAAAGATCCAAGGCTATGAATGTTGAGGACTAGTGTAAATAAACCGAAAGACCAGAGGCATGAAGCGCATCTTTAGATAGTTGTATGTGTATTTAAATATACTTCAACTGGAACCGTAAATCAGCCTGGGATGCTGAAGACGATGACTCAACGTATGGGGAGGCGAGGAGCGCGTGGATGAACAGGTGTATTTAATAGACTTATCCTGTTTGTACAAGAAACCAGAGGTGAGTAAATAAAAATTAAACTTATGTGGAAACCATATGATTCATAAGGGTGGGGAAAAAGAAACAAATCTTCTATTATGATATTAGATGAAAGAGCATGCAATCTAACCTGATTGGCAACGATTCAAAACCACGCCACTACAATTAAAAGCATCAATTGCACTTTCAGCCTGCATGATGGAAGTACATTAGCATTACATTTCTAATGAATTGCATCAATCAATGTGGAGGTCTCTTTGTAAGTGTATATATTATCAAGTATAGTGGAACTCATTTTTCAAGTCACCTTCATAAAAAACATAAATCGCCAGACTTTCTATATGCAGGATTCACATCACTTTAATCCTACTTCTACCTATCGCTTAATAAATCAGGGAGTTTGTCTTAGAAGCGCATGTTTCCCTAGTCTCGCATGTTTCCCCAATGCACACTAAACTCCAAGAACTGAGTCAAGCAATTTCAACTATTAAACTCACATCGACTTTCTACATTGCAAGTCTCAATTCACCACTATAATAAGCTCTTTCGTTGACACGCATGAGTTAGAAATAGAAACAAGACAACAAGTAAACAAAAACTCAGTTGAGATCTAACCTAACAAAGCCATCGCGCCAGTCTACAACACAAATTCGAAGCACAAAAAGGCTCTATAAAAGGAAAAACCAAAAACCCAGATGAGAGCAAGCCGTACAAATTACAGATCTGAATCCGAATTCCAATATTGAAACAACAAACGAGTAGATCCAAATGTTAAGGCTTCGGCAACGCAATGGAAGAAACACGGGGCTGGATTTTACCTTGCGATCTAACTCGGAGGCGAAGGCGGGAGAGAGAGGAGGAGGACGACGAAGACGAGGCGGGAGAGAGGTGGGTGTTTTTGTTTCAACAAAATGGGAGAGGGAATTTAGGAAGAGGAAGAGTTTGGATGTCAAAGGTTAACTGAATGAAAATTGAGTTAACGGGGTCACAATAAACTGACGGAGTTCAACAGAAAATTTGGATTTTCAGTTTTCTAAATAACTTGCCATGTGTCAGGTTTTGATTGGAAAGGCATACCACCTGGCATTGCCACGTGGTATGCCAGGCGTACCTAATAATTTCTCCACACACACAAATAATCCTAGGTCCGCCACTGGGTAGTGGTGGGTTCAGGCCCCTTCCAAAATGCACACAAGAAGAAAGTAGCCCACAACGGATTGTGTGTAGACCAATGAAACTCTTGCTTGCGCCCAAAGTAAGAAATCTACTTGTTGCCCAAGGGCGGCCATGAAAGAGCAAAACCGTGGCTTTGGGTAAAACCGTGGCTATTGGTGGTGATGTGTAATTTTGAAACTTTGCATGCAATCATGTTTGATTTTCTGCATATCTTAATTTGACTTGTTATAGCTTTTATCCTTTGGTTCTTTGACTTGTTATTTGATTAATTTGACTTCGCTTAATTTGAAAAGTATGGACTCTCTTTTCTTTTGGCCACATTCCTCCACGTGACTTTGCAAGGCATTTGAGGGAAAGTTCCTGCAGCTGCTTCTCTTTCGTGATTTTGGTGCTGTCCTCGTAGCTTTTTTTCATAGCCTTTGTTTATGATTTCCTCTGTCGGCTCCTCCTGCTTTCTAGCTTGAGAGAAATCATTCATTGTTCATTGATGAACTTAATTTGCTTCATTATTTGAATGTAGCTGCTAATTGAGATTTGGTGTCTGGATTCAGTTTAATGGATCTTTTTTTGTGACAAATTCATTGAACAAAACTGGTGTCCTTGCTGAATGCCATCTTGACTTGAGTTTTGTTGACGCTGCCACATGAGATTGCCTTGGCTCGAATTCTTTTAGTCCTTGAACAGCAGACCTGATGCAGAAGTCAAAATTTGGTATTGAAGTTGACTTAGTCTCTTGCTCATAAAATGGCGTGATACAGAGCTTTGGCTCTTGTATCAATTAGGTTGGGGTCATGCATCCTTTTTATGATGTTCCGCTGCTTGCTTTTCCTTGTTTCACACTGTTTTTGTCATTTGTTGTTTGACTTGGTCTTGTAAACAAATCCATGAGCAGGCCCACATGTATTTGCAACCAGACGTAAGTGTAACCAAGCAAAGCCATGAATACAACCAATTATGTGCAGCTGAGTGGGCTTTCACATGCTGCCGCAGGTGTGGACTCTCAATACAACCAATGGGACTTCACACCCTGCGATCGAGTTGGACTTCTGCGGGTTCCTCTTCGGGACTTGGCTAAGGTCAACTCAACAGCAACCAACAAGTGGCTGCCATGAACTCCACCGCTTCTCTCTTGTCCTGCATCTCCTCAAAACTTCCAAATCAAATTGCACACGGAAACATGCGCAAGTCCTTTGGTCTTTGGTTCTTCAATTTCCTGAGGAGTATGGAAAACGATAACTCTCATATGAGAGTCTCGGCCTGACACCGGAAAGAATTACGAGCCACGGGCGTTTTGCACCCAAGAGCACCGCGATCAACTTCAACTTATCGACGCCGAAATTTGTGAGTGGGCTGCGGTGGAGGTGATCTTCTCCTTGCTGGAATCGATTCATTGGATTAACCCAATGAATTTTGTGTTTTGAGGCACGGCAGACCAACAACAAATATGATGTTTGTTTTCAATAAAACCACTAAGTGGCCAATTGATCTTGTTCTGCATCCTTTTTCTGATGACTCTGACGAAACCACCCAATGAACGTTGAGTTCTTCACGTCTTTGGTTTGTGACCGAATCTAATAGAATCCCGCTGCATTCCTTGCTTGATTGTCGGCGGAGGGCCGACGGCCTCGGTCATTTGTCGTCCTCTTTGGACTGCCAGCAACGGTGGAGAGCATTTGTTAGGAAACTTTCACGGCTGGTTCGAGGATGGGCTTTGTCGAACGGTGACGGTTTCATACCTTTCCAAGATTGCTTGCTGAAAGCTGATGATACTCCTTCACGTCGGGATTCCGACAGCCTTTTGATGCTCCTTCACTTGCCTGCCTTCAGCGACACGATGGCACCACTCTTCTCTGCTTTCTCCTCTGCTGCCTCCCGTTGCTCCTGCTGCTTTCTCTTCAGCTACCCCTGCTCACCTTCTGCTGCCCCCCTCTCTGATGGCCTTAAACCTCTTATTTATAGGCAAAATCAAGAGATAGCTGGCTAACAATGGACTCTAATATCAAATCTTGAAATGTAACTGATTTAGAATAATCCTGAGTTTGTTTTGGATTCGGTGGATATCCTCATCTATTTGTTTGACTGAAAGTATCTTATCTTTCCCATCCTTTTGCTCTTTTGAATTTGTACTTAGCTGGTCCACGAGATTTTTTTTTTCTTGAACCATCAGATATTCTTTTCAATAGAAAAAGATGCCTTCCCAAGCCAAACGCCCACGTGTTGTCGCCAACTAAAGAAATTATCCATTTTATTTTGCCACCTTGAAATAGTTTACATGTATTAGTCGGTCCATCTGTCCATGTACAACAATATATATATTTTTCCTCCCTATTGTTTTCTTTGGTGAAATTTCACAGTTGAACACGTCTTTGGAAGACGTAAATTCGAATACACGTGTGATCTTTACATTAAAAAAGCCAATGCTCACAATCTTTGTTTATTTGAGGCAGAACTTTACTATTTCTGCCTTTCCTTGCATTACTATTGAGAGATTATACATAGAAATGAACATATGACAATATATGAAGATGTCAATCTGTGCGATTTTGAAGCAGCTTCTTCAGATAGAAGTACCTGCAGTTTGATAGTTTGGCATTTGAACTTTCAGGCTAACCTTTAACTAGAAATTCAGGTTTCTGAGAGAAGAGCTAGGTGATTCTGGTTCCATCAACATCCTCCTAAAGATACAAAGCAGTCAGATTGTTGTCAACCAAACCACCGGAATACTCTCATTGCATTGCAACCTGTAGTTGAAGTTAATAAAAAACACACAGATACACCATAGTTTAAAGAAGTTATGTTCCGCTAGACAACAACGAAAAGGAGGCTTACCTGATGACTGTAGAAACTTCTAGTCCGGATGAACAAAGCCAACGCAGACAGAGACCCTAAAAGAGTAGCGGCTGCCATGATAAGGAGCGATAACCTCAAGCAGTGAGCTCCGAGGCATGTATTCCCTGATGCTTCTTTGTCATAAATATAACCAAGTACTCTCACAGAAAGAAAGACGATCCCACTGGAGCAGCTATGGTAATGGCATAGAAGATGGTGCCCATGCGTTGCACACCAAATATTTCAGGAGTGATTGTGGGCATCAGTGACCATTGAGCACCCTAACAAACTCCCACCAGTACAGATCCTGTATAAAGAGAACCACGCATACTAGAAGCAATCACTAGATAACCGATGCTCATGCAAGCTAGAGTGATGACCATGAACAACAGCCTCGGCCATGCTTTCCAGTGCAGGAAATAATCTGATACATATCCACCTCCAAAACGGCCGAGGAAATTCCAGATGCTCCACAAAGAAATCAAAGTATTTGTCTCAAATTGTTTGTAACCAAGGGATCGTCCTATCTGGCTGAGGTTATTCACCATGGAAAGTCCTGAGCCCATTCCACATGCCATGGAAATAAACAAAATCCAGAAGTCTATAGTACACATGGCTTGGACTAGATTAAAATTTTCGCCAAAATGCAATTCCTCTTCATCACTACTATCCAACTCTTCAATAGCATTGTTAGGTAAACCACGATATGCAGAAGGATCTTGTATATGCATCTTACCAGGATCTCGCAAGTTGGCATCACCATCCACAAATTGGTCACAGTCAACAGATGAAGTATGTAAAACCTGATGAGATTCCATTTGTGCTCTAATTGCAATGCGAAGAGGTGAGGCAAGCAGCAGTACAAGCACAACAAAAGCAACAAGGCGTATGGCTAACCGTAAAGTGAGCAAGTCCTCTAACAATATAATGCCCATAAGGTAAGCAGCAAGAGCTAGAGCAAACAAGGAAAGCCTGTTCAGGTGCTTGCGCTCGCTCCCTTCGACTCTGTTGTGGATCCTCACAAACCACATTAGCACCAAAGTGCTTATGGTTGGCACCAATGCCACCATCAGTAGAAACGACGCAGGTTTCTTGTATAGAAACGTCCAATACATTTGAATCAACAATGCTCCACTCAGCCCAAGAAATCCCTAGCACGAAAAAGATAAAGTTTCTATCCAAATCATTCATTCAAATCAGAAACTACATAATCTTGGACATTAGCCATTACACATGAGGCATGAGACTAAAAACCACTTCATTAAAAATGCTTCTGGCATACTAACTACTATTCAATGGACATTACATTTTCCAAGAAGGTAGAGCAGCTTATACAAATTCATAAAATGATGATAGAAAGCAGAATTATCTTCCAAGACAGAGCAAAGTTGGAAATTGGTAACTATATGTATTGATATTGTGGGCAACAACAGTATCAATTCACATATTGACAATGATATCCTTGACAGGACAATATCGGATTACTACAACTTGAGCCAAACGTCCTAGAATTAACAACACAAGCTAAAGTAAGCTCTCCAAGATAATCTAATTTGTAAGAAAAAGTAACTTACTTGGCCACAACCCAACATAAACACCAACATAAAGTTCCCGAACAAAAACACGAAATTGCAAATTGCAAGCGTATATACCTTCATGATCCCAACAATAGTTCCTTTATGGTACGGAAAATTCCTCACGTCAGTGACCACATTCGCGGTGTTCAAAAACGACACGCCGTGCGCCGCCACGAACATGAACAGGCACACCACCCCGACCACCGCGGCCCACATCAGTAAGTAGCCCAAGAAGCACTGCGCCGCACCCGCCGCGAGAACAATCCATACATTGCGCGACGTGGCGGCGTAGGAGTAGAGGAGGCCGGAGAGGACGCCGCAGTTGGCGCCGAAGTCCTTGAAGACCGACACCGTGTCGAGCGTCCGCTGGTCGTAGCCCTGAGTGGTCTTCAACGTCTGTGAGTAGACGGAGAAGGCGTAGAGTGAGCCGCTGGTGCACTGTATCCAAATGCTCGCCACCGTAGACAACCATTTCGAGCTGAGGAGAAGCTTCACTAATCTCCGCGCTTGTTGGGTTCCCGCCATTTTTCTCTACTTGGGTTTTCGGGGAAAATCCGGCAAAGTTTGCATCTTTTGTGTTGTTTGGTAGATTTGACTGCGGTGGCGCGTGGTGGCGGTCGGTGGCGGCCGGTTGGTGGCTTTTTGTGTGAGGTGTGGGATTTTAGTTTGCTTGAGTCCACGTGTGCTCTTACTACGACTTCTCTTATGAGTTATGACGTGAAAGGTAGTGGCAAATTTTGATGAAAAGGATACTAGGAAATGTGTTTACAAGGCTGAATTTAATTAATCGACTAATTTACAATGTTCCTATAATTTATATTATTTTTTGTACTCAATGTGTTAATGAACGTTAGAAAAAGTTGAGAATTATTAATATGAAATTGATATATTTTTAGTATTTATGATATGAAAGTGGCAATTTTAATAAACGGAATGTGGAATTTGAAATTTTAACTGAAATTATGAATGAGAATGCACTTAGTTAATCGACTAAGTTACAAGTTTATGCTAAATGTGTACCAAGATGTAGTAACCATCTCGATTTGTGGCGCCCCTTCTTTGGAACTTAAAAGGTTAAAAAGCAAGCACACTTTGTTACTATCAAAGAAGCAACCATGAAGCATTTCACTTTAGCAAAGCAGACACAACTCATCTAGTCAAGCAAACTGGTGTAGGCTTTGCCTGCTTGAAATCCGGGACACTTGACATAAACTACGATTTCTTTCGGTGAACAACGGTAAAACCAAAGTGAACTTGACTTGATATGGCTGCTTAATGTAATGCCAAAAATGCAGGGCTGATTTTTCTAATGCTTTCTCCAATCTTCAATGTTGTGCTTGAGGAGTCCCAAAAACTAAACCCCAGTAATTCAAACTTGCAAGGCACGTTAAACAAACAATCACAGATTCACATGAGTAAATTAAGGGAATCGACAGCAACTTGGCCACATTTACCTTCTGCTCTCAATCAATCATATGCAGAGGAAATAGCAAATTGTTGTCTTCTGAATCCCAAATGAATACTGCTGTTCGTTATCTTTTCCTGTTCTCCCTATCATTTTTTCTTGATTGCCTTTCGTCATTTCCACTCTGCACTAATTCAAGTTCGTCTCTCTTATCTCTACTTCTGTGTTTTGTGCTTCATTCCATATCTTTTTAGCTTGTGATTGGTACTAATTCCACGAGTTAACGAGTTATCTGATTTCAACTAAAACAGGACTGCCTGTCCAGCAAGACACTCCTCTCAAGTTTTGTTCTTACAATGGAAGCGTCTGCTGCAACTCTACCGAAGATTTGCAGTTGCAGAAACAGTTTCAAGAGCTAAACGTACTGGATCCCGCATGTGCTTCTCTCCTGAAATCGACAATGTGCGCTGTAAGCCTTTTTATCAAGCAATGATTTCGATTTAAATTTGTTTTACTAACACAAATGAGTACATTACCGTTGCTAAATTATGTTCTTCCACAATCTGCAGAAATGTGATCCATTTTCTGCTCAGTTATTTGGAATTGACACCGGACTTAGAAAAGTTCCGATTTTGTGCAGAGACATTGCTAACCAACAGTCCAAAATTGGAGATTCAGTTGACTTCTGCACAAAGTTGTGGGATACATGTGGAAACGGGTTCATATTGAATTCTCTATTTTCTCCATCAATGCAAGGAACTTCTGTTTCTTTGAAAATCACTGACCAGTGGCACTCGAAGAAAGATTTCTGTGAAGCATTTGGTGGGTCGGAAGATGCTGTTTGTTTCGATGGAAAACCAGTTTCATTCAGTCAAGAAAAAGCTTCACCTCCAGCTGGTCTGTGCCTTGAGAAAATTGGAAATGGTACTTATATAAATCTGATCCCACATCCTGATGATTCCAACCGTGTTTTCCTGTCCAGCCAACAAGGTAAGATATGGTTGGCCAGCATTCCTGAAGAGGGTTCAAATGGGATTTTGGTGATCGACGACGAATCTAACCCCTTTCTAGACATTACTGATCAAGTGCTATTTGATACTGAATTTGGCCTAATGAGTATGGCATTTCATCCAAACTTTGTGCACAATGGACGCTTCTTTCTCTCATTCAATTGCGATAAGATGAAGCATCAAGGCTGTTCAGGTAGATGTTCATGCAATACAGATGTGAACTGTGACCCCTCAAAGATTTCAGCTGATGGTGGGGTGCAGCCATGCCAATATCATAGTGTTGTTGCAGAATTTACCGTCAATGGTACAAAGTCCGAGCCTTCCTTGGTATAGATTTCGCACCTCTTCATTTCAAGTTTCAGAATCTTATCAGATTTGAATATTTATCTTCTTCTTGTCTTTTCGTTTTGCTTAGGCAAAAAGGGCAAATCCAGTAGAAGTGAGAAGGATATTCCTAATGGGGCTTCCATCCACAGGAGGTCACGCCGGTCAGATTCTTTTCGGACCAGCAGATGGTTACTTATACCTCATGATGGGAGACGGCTCAAATCGAGCTGACCCTTACAATTTTGCACAGAACAAAAAGTCCTTGCTTGGGAAAATTCTGAGGTTTGACATAGATACCCTACCAAGTAAGTCCTGGAATCTACAAGACCAAATGATAAAATGTAAGTTAAGATTGCTATTAGTGCTTGCTAATGCAATCATTTAATTTAATTTAGGTGCATTGGAAATAAGTGAAAAAGGTTTCTGGGGAAACTATTCTATACCAAGAGATAATCCGTTTTCTGATGTCAAGGAAGCGGAGCCTTTGATTTTTGCCTTGGGATTCAGGAATCCATGGCGCTGCAGTTTTGATTCAGAAAGACCATCTTATTTCTTCTGTGGCGACTGTGGACAGGTTTAATATCACTTTCCCTCCATCTGTAACTCGAGAAGGGCCCTGCTTCTGCATAAGTTCGAACCCCCTAAATGAATAACAATCAACAAAAAGAATAATTGCAGAGAACTTTGTTCAATGTATGTTGTAGGATAAATATGAAGAGGTGGACATAGTCACAAAGGGTGGGAACTATGGGTGGAGAGTTTATGAGGGCTCATTTCCTTTTTATCCAAAAACGTCTCCGGGAGGATCAACATCTGCTAGTTCAATCAACCCCATATTCCCTGTAATGGGTTATAGCCACTCAGAAGTAGAAAACAATGCGGGATCTTCTGCATCAGCCTCCATCACAGGCGGCTACTTCTACCGCGGTACAACTGATCCGTGCATGAAGAAAAGGTTAGTTTTCCCCATACACATAATGTTAGGACCATACGCAAGAGGAAAAGTTCATGTACACGCATTAGACTGTGATTTGATAGCTATACTTAAGTTCATGCTTGTCAACATCTTTATTGCAGGTATCTGTACATGGATTTGTATGCTGATGCTGTATGGGAAGGAACTGAAACCCCCGAAAACAGTGGGAACTTCACCACCTCCAAGATTCCATACCGATGTGCTCATGATTCTCCAGTTAAATGCAATATTGTGGGAGGAAGTTCTAGTGCTACCCCTGCCCTGGGGTATGTGTTCTCATTTGCAGAAGATAATAAGAAGGATGTTTACATACTAACAAGCACTGGTGTTTATCGAATTGCAAGAGCAAGCCGCTGCAATTTTACATGCACAAAGGAAACTGCAGTCAATCCTGTGACTCATGGTGAACGTTCTAACTCCCTAGTAGCTACATCAAGGGACTCAAAAATGTTGATTTTCTTGACTTTTATCTTGTTTTGTATACTGCGTTGTATCTTGTGAACCAACAATGTCAATCAAACGAGAAATTAATGATGAGGTAGTGGTACTGGAATTGCTCCGGACCATAACAAGGATGACATGACACTTTCTCAAAAACAGAAGCCATTTCCATATTTGTAATATTTGACCAAAAAACATCATCTGTAATAAACTGAAAAATTCACAACAGAAGGCCAAGAGACCTCAACCACAACTCACATACCATTTGGCCTCTACAGAAGTTGTCATATTTTCACTCACTCTTTTGAAGAATGCCGCAATCTTTTTATCACAATTGACTGATAGAACCTCTTCGTCCGAAAGAACAAAGAAAGAGCAACAAGGAACCCCAAGAAAGCAACAGAAGCCATGATCAGAAAGGACAACATGAAGCAGTGAGTGCCACTGCAGGAGTCATCTCCAGAAGCTTCTTTATCATATATGAACCCGATCACCCATACCGAGATTACATAAGAACCAACAGGACTAGCTATGGCAATTGTGTTGAAAATAGTCCCCATATGTCTTATACCAAAGATTTCAGAAGTGATTGTGGGCATCAATGACCACTGTGAACCATAGCAAATTCCAACAAGGATTGAACCCACATACAAATTCCCAGGAAAACCAGATGAAATCACAATGTGTCCAGCAGCCATGATTACTAGAGTAACTGCCATCAACAATGGCCTTGCCCATCCTTTCTTGTGCAGCAAGTAATCTGAGGCATACCCCGCGCCAAACCGGCCTAGAAAGTTCCATATACTCCATAGAGAAACAAAGGTATTGATCTCCACTGTTGCGTACCCAAGAGACTGGCCTATTTGGCTCATGTTGTTTATGGTGGCCAATCCAGACCCCATCCCACAAACCATTGCTATAAATAACAACCAGAAATCAACAGTTTTTATAGCACTCAAGAGATTCACATCCTCGTGCTGAATTACCAATTCATGATCATGTTCTGCAGGGCCTTGGGATGCAGAACACTTGGAGGATGCCAATAAAGGATCCAGAGTTTCACGAAGTTTTTTAGTCTCCAATCCAGCTTTGATTGCAATACCAAGGGGGGATGCAATTAGAGCCAGGAGGAGTGCCGTGAATGTGACGACACTTGCCCATGTTGGTAACGTGAAGATGTTCCTCAAGATTATTATGACCATTAGATAAGCAGCTGTGAGCAGAGCAAATGCGGAGAAAACATTCAAGTACTTCTTATCAGTTTCGGCTCTGGAGGCTTCATAGATTCTCACAAATGGCATGAACAAGATGGTGATGCCTGTTGGCAACAAGGCCAGCAGAAGAAGGAAGGTGCTGGGCTTGCCTTTGCAGAATGTGGCATAGACTTGGACTAGCATTGCTGAACTAAGACCAAGAAATCCCTGGCCAACATAAACATAACACCATAGTATCAATTTTTTCATAATTTGCTTTGCATAAATTGTTTGTAATCCAAGATCACGGCCCCTGTAATAATGTGACAGTACTGAAAGGTAATAAAGTTCAATTCAAAGAAACATGCGCTCAAGAAAGAAATACATGTTAGTTATGTAAGATGAACATGTCTCTTCGGACATACACAAGACTTGGACACCTTGAGCCCCTAGTACTATTTGGTATAAGTCAAGTAAGAATGAAAACTTGACAATGGACGGTTCGAATAATCCAACTATATTTCAGGACACGAACAATAATACAAATAGTATATATACTTTGTTTTGTGGTCAATTAAGAATGTCACAAGTCACATGAAATTGTGGACCAAGAATATCGAACCTTCATGATGCCAACAATGGTCCCACCGTAATCAGTGAAGTTGTGGACCCCCGTGACCACGTTGGCGGTGTTAAAGAAAGTCTGAGCGTGGGCAGCCAGGAACATGAACAAGCAAACCACCGCCACAGGCGGCCGGTGAACCAATCCAGTGACGGCGGCCCAGAGGAAGAAGTACCCAACGAAGCACTGGATTGCCCCCGCCAAGAGAACCACCCAGGGCCCACCAAGACGGCTCCGATTGTGCGCGACGGCGGAGTATAGAATTCCCGATATGACGCCGGCGTTGGCGCCGATGTCTTTGAAGACGGACACCGTGTCGAGCGTTGATTGGTCGTAGCCCTGGCTGGACTTGAGGGCGGAGGAGTAGATGCTGAAGGCGTAGGAGGCGCCGGCGGCGCTCTGGATCCATATGCTCGCCGCCGTGGCCGTCCACTTGCTGGTGGTGCTGCTGACCAGCCTCTCCGTGTCGGCCATAGCTTCCTCTGTTTTGTTTCGTTTCGTTTACAAAATGAAAAGGAAAGTTGTTTCCCTTTTTAAAATGTTATCTTCCAATTTTATTGGCTGTATTGATAAGATTGCTGATTTCCAAATTTGGTGTGCAATAAAAAACAAATTTTGATACTTACCCACCCGTGTCAGTTGCACAGTTCTTAATGTTCGTAACAAAATATTCATCCTAAGCCTTGTTCTTTTCAGTTGTAAGAGCTTGTTAATTTTGTCTAGCATAACTATTGTCATGGACCAAGTTTGCGGTGTTGGTGTTGGAGTAACTAGCTACTTGTGTGTCGGTGTGAAGTACTCATTCCGTAATACTATATTAGTTAAAATTGGAACTTGACTTAAAAGCTAATATTTATCGGTGAAATTAAGCATCTTTTTGGTTGGTTTCAATTTGCAATTATTAGTTATTTCTTCCCCAAGTAGATGCCTGAAAGACGAGTAACTTAACTACTTATAAACACTTGTAAGGTCTATTACTTATTCAATGTGGAATAGACATCCAATTTCTCAAATGATAGAAAAAAGAGAGATAAGGCCTAGCAGACTGAGAAGCAATCACAAACCTCCACCTGCTGACATTTTGGCCTCTACACAAAAGTTGTCCCATTAATGCCCCAATCTTTTCAGCATAATTGACTGATAGAACCCCTTGGTCCGAAAGAACAAAGCAAGAGCAACAAGGCACCCCAAGAAAGCAACGGAAGCCATGATCAAGAAGGACAACCTGAAGCAGTGAGTGCCACTGCAGGAGTTATCTCCAGAAGCTTCCTTATCATATATGAACCCGATCACCCATACCGAGATTACATAAGAACCAACAGGACTACCTGTAGCAATGGTGTTGAAAATAGGCCCCATATGTCTTATACCAAAGATTTCAGAGGTGATTGTAGGCATCAATGACCACTGTGAACCGTAGCAAATCCCAACAAGGATGAAACCAACATACAAATTCCCTGAAAAACCAGAAGAAATCACAATGTGGCCAGCAGCCATGGTTGCTAGTGTAACAGCCATCAACAATGGTCTCCCCCATCCTTTATTGTGCAGCAAGTAATCTGAGATATAACCGGCCCCGAATCGGCCTAGAAAGTTCCATATACTCCATAGAGAAACAAAGGTATTGATCTCCACTGTTGTGTAGCCAAGAGATTCCCCTATTTGGCTCATGTTGTTTATGGTTGCCAATCCAGACCCCATTCCACAAACCATTGCTATAAACAACAACCAGAAATCAACAGATCTCATAGCTCTCAAGAGATTCACATCCTTGTCGTGAATTACCAATTCATGATCATGTTCAGCAGGGTCTTCTGATGGCAAGAGAGTATGAAGCATTTCGGGAAGTTTCTTGGACTCCAAATTTTGGGCTTTGATTGCAATGCCAATAGGGGATACAAGAGCCAGGACGAGTGCTGTGAATGTCACAGCACTTGCCCATGTTGGGAAAGTGAAGATGTTTCTCAAGATTATTATGGGCATGAGATAAGCAGCTGTGAGTAGAGCAAACGTAGAGAAAATATTCAAGTACTTCTTGTCGTAGTCGGCTCTAGAACCTTCATAGATTCTCACAAATGGCATGAACAAAATGGTAACGCATGCAGGGAAAATGGCCAGCAGAAGAATGAAGGTGCTGGGGTTGTCTTTGCAGAATGTGTCATAGACTTGGACTAGTATTGCTGAACTCAGACCAAGAAATCCCTGCCCAACAAAAACACATGCAAAATTTACACGTAGCAATTTTCATTTGCAATTATCTATACTATAGTATCAAATTTTTTCATAGTTTATTTTTGATTAATTATTAATTATACCGTGACAATATTGAAGGGTAAAGATATTCAATTGCAATATTACTATTCACCAATTTGCCCCCTTGGGCCACTACTTTCAATTTTCTCCCCATGATTGGGAGCACTAGTTGTCAGTGTTCCCTTCTCTGTCCAGATCAAAGGCTATTCCATCAAAAAAAAAAAAAAAAGTTGACCCGCATGAATATGATATACGGAACAAGTAGAGAAAGGAACATTGGCGATTAATGCCCAAATTAAGGGAAACTAAAAGAATAGTCTAGAGGGAAACCAAATAGAGGGGACAAGCTCACTAATACCTTCTTAAAAATACATGTAAGTTTTGTAAGACATATTAAGATGGATACGGACATTAAAAAAAAGGTTTACATTTACATTAAGAGGATCTCTGAAATAAGTTTATTTGATGGACACTTTGTTCCTCGCTTCACATTGTATTTCTATGGTTCGATTTGCAAGTCTTCATGCACAACATATACATGAAAAGTATTGGATCATTAAACTTGCAAGTTAGAAGTTCTCCCTATCTAACGGTCAGTATCTAACCTTCAAGATGCCGACGATGGTCCCACCGTAATCAGAGAAGTTGCGGACCCCAGTGACCACGTTGGCCGTGCTAAAGAACGTCTGAGAGTGGGCCGCCAAGAACATGAACAAGCAAACCACCGCCACCGGCGGCTTGTGGACCAATCCGGTGACGGCGGCCCACAAGAAGAAATACCCGACGAAGCACTGGATCGCCCCGGCCAAGTGCACCACCCAGGGGCCCCCAATACGGCGCCGATTGTAGGCGACGGCGGAGTACAGAAGCCCCGATATGACCCCTGCATTGGCGCCTATGTCTTTGAAGACGGACACCGTGTCGAGCGTTGATTGGTCGTAGCCCTGGCTGGACTTGAGGACGGAGGAGTAGATACCGAACGCGTAGGAGGCTCCGACGGAGCTCTGGATCCATATGCTCGCCGCCGTGGCTGTCCACTTGCTAGTGGTGCAGCTGCTCAGCTCAACCATGGCTCACTCTCGGTTTGAATAATTAATCAAGACTTTTTTTTTATGAATCAAGACTCTCTTTGTAATGCCATGCGATTCACATTCCAAATATAAATGTATTTCACACATGTGCCTCCGCTCAGGGGAAAAATAAGACTATAATCTACTAAAGGAAGTCTACAAATGTGTGCTATAGCCAACTCATTAATTGATTATACAAACTTCTGGACGAATTCGTCTGTGCTGTAGAAAAGATCATATACTAAAATAAAAGATGCGGTAGTATTATGATTGTATAAAATTCCATTAATCGATTATACAAACATCTGGACAAGTTCGTCTGTGCGATAAAAGATGCGGTAGTATTATGAGTGCATAAACTTCAAGAAATGTTTTTTTATTTTTTTGGTCATGATAGAACTTGATGGATACACAAACACAATGAACAAGAATTATATATACTGCTGGTGATGACTGTAGAAGGGTGGAACCTTGTAGATGATTTGCCAAATGCACGTCGTAGGACCATATGCATGTTCAGGTGGGGGCACGTGAGCTAGCTGGATCTGGGTCCTTGAGGCCATATAAAGTAGGGGTGGCAAAAAAACCGGCAAACCCGATCCAATTCGATGTCCAACTCATGCTCATATCCGATTTTGCCCAATTCAATTTAAATCCGACCCGAAAAGTCGAGTTTTTTGCCCGATCCGATAATTATAGGGTTTGGGCTCAAGTTGAAATTTGAAACCCGATCAGGTACCCGACCCGACCTGACATTTTTTAATTTTATTTTTTATTTAATTTTTTTATATATAAATACCCTTTTATTTTTATTTTTTCTCATTTCTCTTCTCTGATTCTCCGTTTCTGGACTCTCTCTTCTCCAGCAACCACCGCCGCCAGTCAAACCTGCCGACCGCTGCTCAGTTCCGCTGCTCCACCATCGCCAACAAGTTGAATCGCCTTCATGACTCTTCTCCTCCGCTCAACTCCATTTCTCTGAGCCTCACAGCCTCCGTTCGACCTCGACAACCCATAACCCATAAGGCGCTCCAACCTTTGGCTATCAACTCCATGGCCTTCTTGTTCCTGATGTGCATCACAAATCAGAGAAAAAAACAAAGAAGAAAGGGATTAGGTTCGGGGTTTTTGTTGATTTTGATTTGTATGCAATTGGGATTTGGATTTGTTTGCTATGAATGACTGATGTGTTTTTATTGATTTTGATTTGTATGCAATTTGCTTTGAATTTTTTGTTCATGTATCTTGCAGTCGAGATCGGCTTGTGCGGATTTGTTTGCTGTGAACGATAACAAATTCATTCATCGGCTTGTGTTGGCAATTGGTCGGGATTTCACCCACCCAACCCGAAAATACCCCACGGGGTCAGGGTACCCGATCGTAGGGACCCGACGCCTATCAAGGTCGAGATTGGGGTGGAAAATGCTTGCCCGAGGGGGTGTCGGGGGTGGGGGTTTTCGGGTCGAGACCCAACCCGATCCCAGCCCTAATATAAAGAAACTAAATATCTACTTTGCTAAAATTTAGCCATCCAAAATATAATTTTTTTAAATTTGAGGTATGCTTAAATTTTATAAATTATATCTAAAAGATATTATATTACACTCTTAATATTTAAAAAATATAACACTTTATTGTAATATCTAAATAGTTCAAATTGTCAAGATGTCATAATTCTATTGGACAATTTTAAAGTTAGTAAGTTTTCATAATATCTAAATAATAACAGTTGATTGTTTCTCCGAGACACTTGACTGTCACTGTATATTTCTAATTTTTTTTCTTAATATTTTTGAATTTGGTGTCTCTGCAAAGACATATAACTGTCTCTGTAGAGACACTTGATTGTCTCTGTAAAAACACTTGACTGTCTCTACTGATTTCTAATTCTTTTTGCTTAGTACTTTGAAATTTGGTGTCTCTACATAGACACATGACTGTATCTGTGGAGACACATGACTATCACTATAGAGACATTTAATTGTCTCTGTATAGACACTTGATTGTCTCTACAGAGACACTTGATTGTCTCTGCAGAGACACATGACTGTCTCTGCAAAGACACATAACCAGCCTCTCCGTCTTGGCCATGGCTTTATCTGTTTTGTGTCGTTTCCAAAATGAAAAGGAAAGTTGTTTCCCTTTTTAAAATGTTATCTTCCAATTTTATTGGCTGCATTGATAAGATTGCTAATTTCCAAATTTGGTGTGCAATAAAAATCAAATTTTGATAATTACCACCCGTGTCAATTGCACAGTTCTTAATGTTTGTAACCAAATGTTCATCCTAAGCCTTGTTCTTTTCAATTGTAGGAGCTTGTTGATTTTGTTTAGCGTAACTATTGTCATGGACTAAGTTTGCTGTGAATAGCTAATACTAGGGCTGGGCACAGTCCGGTCCGGTCCAAAAAAGTATAGATCCACGTCCCAACCCACAATCTTTTTGCGGTCCGGTCCGATCCGGATTATGTACATAAATTATTTGGACCGGACCAGACCTAACCCATTTTATTGCGGGACGGTTCGGTTCTAAATTGCGGGTTGCGGGATGCCTCGTGAGCATACTCAATTTCATACATAAACATGCATAAATGAATATAACTACTACCAATATTACACACAAATAAAAACAACTTGCACAATTCATAAATCCATAATGAAAAGTACATAATCTTACTTGAAATAAGTACTCCATCACAATTACGAATAAACTGATTAGAAATAGTAAATCACATAAATGAGGAATACTTATATGCACCTGGACTTCAAGTCCTGTGTGTAGATAAGCCAAACCTTGAGCAGCACCAAGCATAATCTGCAATCTTCTCATCCAAGGCAATGTGGGCAAAGCCCTGTTGAGAAGATGATCATCTAAGCTTCTATTAGGCAAAAGATTGATTCGACATCATAAACTAGCCCCCTTGCTTTACACGGTTTCTAACTCCAATATAATTCATCCCCGTCCCCATCTGCAATGTACATGAAAAAAGATATAATACAATTTCCTCCTTATATAATGAAGATCTAAGTCTAACTACCAAGCACAGTCAACAAGCATATAAGTATAAACCCCTGAGGCCAATTAAAAAATTTCTATTACACCAAATCGCATTGCATACGCGCTAATCAACTATAAACAATTAGTGCCATTCAATTCCACTACCAAAAACCATTCCTAATTTGGAAGTTTGGCTTTGGGTTGATTTAGTGGTGGGTCAAATGGGTAATATGAGTTTGAAGTTACTAGATCCATGGCCCGGACCACAATTTCTCTTGCGGGACTGTCCGGGACGAGTTTATGTAAAAATATTTTGGACCTGTCCCTATTTGCGATTGCGGTCCGGTCCGGCGGTCCAAAAAATGCGGGTTACGGGTTGCGCGGGCGGACCGTGCCAACCCTTAGCTAATACTCAATAAGTTTTGTGGTGTTAGTATACTTGTGTGTTGGAACTTGGAGTGAAGTACTCATTCCGTAACACTATATTAGTTAAAACAGGAACTTGACTTAAAAGCTACTATCTTTATATTTATCGATGAAATTAAGCATCTTTTTGGTTGGTTTCAATTTGCAATTATTAGCTACTTCTTCACGCAAGCAGACGACTGAGAGACGCATTCCGGATGGAGACATAAAATGAAAGAAAAAAAGAGAGACAAGGCCTAGCAGACGACACATTTGCAACAAAAGACAAAGCGATCACAAACCTCCAGCTGGCCCCTAAACGAAGGTTTGTTACATTAAAACCCCAATCTTTTCAGCATAATTGACTGATAGAACCTCTTGGTCCGAAAGAACAAAGTAAGAGCAACAAGGCACCCCAAGAAAGCAACAGAAGCCATGATCACGAAGGACAACCTGAAGCAGTGAGTGCCACTGCAGGAGTTATCTCCAGAAGCTTCCTTATCATATATGAACCCGATCGCCCATACCGAGATTACATAAGAACCAACAGGACTACCTATGGAAATTGTGTTGAAAATAGGTCCCATATGCCTTATACCAAAGATTTCAGAAGTGATTGTAGGCATCAATGACCACTGTGAGCCGTAGCAAATCCCAACAAGGATGAAACCAACATACAAACTCCCTGAAAAACCAGAAGAAATCACAATGTGGCCAGCAGCCATGGTTGCTAGCGTAACAGGCATCAACAATGGCCTCCCCCATCCTTTATTGTGCAGCAAGTAATCTGAGACATAGCCGGCCCCGAACCGGCCTAGAAAGTTCCATATACTCCATAGAGAAACAAAGGTATTGATCTCCACTGTCGTGTAGCCAAGAGACTGGCCTATTTGGCTCATGTTGTTTATGGTTGCCAATCCGGACCCCATTCCACAAACCATTGCTATAAACAACAACCAGAAATCAATAGATCTCATAGCTCTCAAGAGATTCACATCCTTGTCGTGAATTACCAATTCATGATCATGTTCAGCAGGGTCTTCTGATGCTAATAGACTATGAAGCGTTTCGGGAAGTTTCTTGGACTCCAAATTTTGGGCTTTGATTGCAATGCCAATAGGAGATACAAGAGCCAGGACGAGTGCTGTGAATGTCACAGCACTTGCCCATGCTGGGAAGGTGAAGATGTTTCTCAAGATTATTATGGGCATGAGATAAACAGCTGTGAGCAGAGCAAATGCAGAGAAAGTATTCAAGTATTTCTTGTCGTAGTCGGCTCTAGAAGCTTCATAGATTCTCACAAATGGCATGAACAAGATGGTAACGCATGCAGGGAAAATGGCCAACAGAAGAATGAAGGTGCTGGGATTGCCTTTGCAGAATGTGTCATTGACTTGGACTAGTATTGCTGAACTCAGACCAAGAAATCCCTGCCCAACAAAAGCACATGCAAAGTTCATAAATAGCAATTTTCATTTGCAATTATCTATACTATTGAAGGGCAAAGATACTCAATTGCAGTATTACTATTCACCAATTTGCCCCCTTGGGCCACTACGTTCAATTTCTCCTCAAGATTTGGAGCACCAGTTGTCAATGTTCCCCTCTCTGGCTAGAGCAAAGGCTATTCCATCAGAGTAATAATAAGTTGACCCGCATGAACATTATGTGTCATCTCTTAGTGTTGACTTTGTACGGAACAAGTAGAGAAGGGAACATTGGTGATTAATGCCCAACTCAAGGGAAAATAAATTGACCAAAAAAAGAATCTAGAGGGAAACCGAAAAGAATGGCTTAATTGAGAGGACGAACTGACTAATACATTTTTAAAAATGCATGCAAGTTCTGTAACTTTGATATAATAAAATGAATACATTATTTTGGAAATAAAAAAAATTCACATTTACATATGAGTTGAGAGGATCTCTGAAATTAATTTTATTTGATGGACACTTTGTTCCTCACTTCACATTGTATTTCTATGGTTCGATTTTGAAAGTCTTCATGCACATACACTTGAAAAGTATTGGATCATTAAACTTGAAAGTTAGAAGTTCTCCCAAAACTAACGGTCAGTATCTAACCTTCAAGATGCCGACGATGGTCCCACCGTAATCAGAGAAGTTGCGGACCCCAGTGACCACGTTGGCCGTGCTAAAGAAGGTCTGAGAGTGGGCCGCCAAGAACATGAACAAGCAAACCACCGCCACCGGCGGCTTGTGCACCAATCCGGTGACGGCGGCCCACAAGAAGAAATACCCGACGAAGCACTGGATCACCCCGGCCAAATGCACCACCCAGGGCCCACCAATACGGCTCCGATTGTAGGCGACGGTGGAATAGAGAAGCCCCGCGAGGACCCCTGCATTGGAGCCTATGTCTTTGAAGACGGACACCGTGTCGAGCGTTGATTGGTCGTAGCCCTGGCTGGACTTGAGGACGGAGGAGTAGATACCGAACGCGTAGGAGGCTCCGACGGAGCTCTGGATCCATATGCTCGCCGCCGTGGCTGTCCACTTGCTAGTGGTGCGGCTGCTCAGCTCAACCATAGCTCACTCTCGGTTTGAAAAATTAATCGAGACTCTATTTGTAATGCCATGCGATTCACATTCCAAATATAAATGCACTTTTTATTTTGCACATGTGCCCACCACTCAGGGGAAAAATAAGACTATAGTCTACAAATGTGTGCTATAGTCATTATACAAACTTGTGGACAAATTCGTCTGTGCTGTAGAAAAGATCATATACTAAAATAAAAGACAAGCATGTTTGTTTTTTTTTTTTTGGGTCATGATGGAACTTGATGGATACACAAACACAATGAAGAAGAATTATATATACTGTATAATATTAGATACAGTGCTGGTGATGACTGTGGAAGGGTGGGACCTTGTAGATTATATGCCAAATGCATGTCGCAGGACCATATTCGTGTTTAGGTGGGGGGGCAGGGCTAGCTGGATCTGGGAGCCCTTAAGTTAAGTTTTGGGAAGAGGTGAGAGACGTACCTACTACCCACACCACACACACACCCGCCTGAAATTCTTTCATGAATTTTATCACCCATCCATGAGAATTCTTCATTTCTCTTCTATGGTTATGGGAAAAATCATGAAAGACCAGAGTATTTTTCCTCCACTTTACTATGCACGTTAATGACTGATGTTAGTATTTGACTTAAGTAATGAGTTTGTCGTTGGTCTAAGGGCTATGCAAATTATCGAAAATGAGATCCAAAGCTAATGATTGATCTCCGAAACAGTTTTGTGACTCAATTGACTATTAAACCTGTAATTCTGCAAGTCTCCAGTTTAATTGCCCGTCATCATATTCCTATGTTCCTTAAACACAAAAATGTGGTAAAGGCCTAAAAAAGGGCAAAAAACAAGCACTCACCAGTTAAACAAAAAATGAGCGATTTGATGGCTTTGATTAAAAGTGGAGAGTGTATCACGTGTAGACAACTTCAAGCGACGACTGTTTTCTCCTGTGTTGATGACTGAACAATTGTGAAGACCAAAAATTCCCTCTTAACATGTTTTTGAATGTATCATCAGACAAAGGAGATAGAATATATGAATTGGGGTTGTTTACACATAATACACTCTTTACTTTCAATCACAACTCTCAAAACATTGTTTCTTATATTTTACGGTGAATTTGTACTTTTTGTCCTTGTTTTAGGCCCTTATCATCGTAGTTCTCTTGCTTAAATGGATCCATGCATGCAATTATGGGCCAATACCTATGGAGGCCCAAATTTTTACATACACGTTCTCTTCTCTCCCTCTTTTGTCCAGAAGAAGTCGTCCGTGGCGCCAAAAGCTGAGGCGGGAACGTGCAGACCTTCGGAAGCCACGAGCCAATACCTCTGAGGCTCGTGCAGGTCGGGACAAAAAGCTTACCGCCAGATTCAGAACGTCGACGGTTGACAGTTGTCACGTGGCGACAAGGTTCCGGACGTCGTCGAGCGGAAAACGCAGCGTTTGGCGACCGTCACCGAGATTAAAATAAGCGGGGACGAAGCAGAAAGAGGCCAAAGCTGGACGGCGTGAAAAAGCCCTTGTTACTAACTTAACCCCTCACGCATTCGATGGGTGATTCGTTTCTGATTACGAAAACAACCCTTTTGATTTTCCACACTATTCAAACTCGAACTGCTTTGAAAACAGTCAAAATAATCTGATTATGATTAAACAATTGGCGGGAAGAATTAAAGAATTGCTTATCGAAAAACAAAAGGGATTAAAGAATTGGCGGGAGAAGTTAACAAAGCCACGCCCTTCTTCACGTTGCAGCGGGGCACGTGGAGACTAGAGAGATGAGAATGTCACAATGGCGTGCTTTACATTGAACTACGCAGCAGAATAATGTAATTCAAAACTAAACGTTACGTTGAAAACTAAGATAATTTGAGGAAAGCAAATCGTTTATCACTATATAAGGTAATTATGAGGACCTGTTTCTGTTACAAGAGAAGGTCAAAAGAATGTCAAGGCAACATAACTAACAAGTCATCCATTCAATTAGATAGGAGCCTAAAAAAGTAGATGGAATGGAGAAATACTGTTAGGTACGAACATATTTCTGATCTCATCCAAGGACAGAGCCACGATTTTAGAATGGAGTTAGCTGGACTGGATTAGACATATTGATTTTTGCTTAACGTGAACTGAAAATAAAATTTACTTAAAAATTAAGAATAAAATTATGAAGATATAACGAACTTGTGTGAAAAAATAGTCATTTATGCAATTTACACTGAGCTGGAGCACACCCTTGCCCAAGGGTAGCTCCGCCCTTGATATCATCTGTAACATTTGTTCAATAATTGAATAAAATCATAGCAAATTAGGTATTTTATAAAGCCCAAAAAACTAATAATCAGGGAATACGAAGCTACCGATCGCATCTAAATCGATTCTATTTAAAGTTAATTACGATTTATTTATACTCTAAACCAAGGATTAAAATTTCGGTTTCGATGGAAATTTCGATAGCCAAAATTATGGAAATTTCGATGGAAATTTCGGTATATTTCGATATATTTCGGTATATTTGGATAGTTTCGGACCTCCAAAATTATGAAAATTTCGATAGAAATTTTGATATTTCGATGGAAATTTTGTTACTTGCTCTAAACCGAACCAAATTTCATCAGAAAAAAAAAAGAAAAAAAAAGGAACCAAATCAAGTCAAACTAGTACAGAGTAGGAGACTCATTTACCCGCGTATTTCCCACTCTCGCTTGAAGCGCATGGTGTTTGTACAGTAGCAGAGCTGGGCGGTTGGTACGCCGTCGCAATCACCGGCCATGGCAGCAAGTACAGAAAATACATTATCAAATCAAAACCAGGGAAATTAAGCTTTTTAAAAGTTTCATATTTGATGTGTAGGTTGGCGAGGGAACAAAGAGAGAGATGTTTTCTTCAAAATCCCTTGACCTCCGCGATGCAATTCTTCCCCTTGTTTTCCCCAACCTTGATGGTTCTTAAACGACGTCGTCCTCTCACCGTGGATGGGCGGCGACGGCGACTCTCCCCCCCAATGCCCGACCAATGCTCGTCCGCCGCCGCCGGCGGAGCCGTCCTCCTCTTCCTCGGCCTCATCGACACGTGTCTCGCTGGTCAACATGCCGATTCTGTTCCTCGTCTCCTTCCACAAGGCGGTGCGGGCCGAGCTCGAAGATCTCCGTCGCGTGACCGCCGCCGCGTTGGAGAGCGGGTCACGTGACTACCAAGGCCGCGGCTTTGTTCTCCGCCTCCTGCGGCGGTTCGAGTTCCTCAAGCTCGCTTATAAGTACCACTGCTTTGCGGAGGACGAGGTCTGTGCGCTCATAGCTTTAAAATTGCTTGGTTAAAACTTCAATGAAGTATCTAATTAAGCAAAAGCTCGAAACTTTAGGTCAAATTTGAATTGGTTAAATGTGACAAACAATGCATAGTTAATTTTTGTTAGTAGCTTGATCTTGTGAATCAGTTAAATGTGACATTTCTATGTGAAGCTCCATACATTTCTTAATTTTTACTGTGAAGAGTAGAGAATTTTAGTTTGAATGTAGTCAATTTTGTTGGCAGGTGATTTTTTTAGCGTTAGATGGACGAACTAAGAACGTAGCGAGTACATATTCACTAGAACATAGGAGTATAGATGGTCTCTTCGATTCCATTTTCAACCGGTTAGATGATTTGTTAGAGGAAAGTGAAGACATTTCCAAGGAATTTCAAGAACTAGTGTTTTGCGTCGGGACGCTGCAGGCATTCGTATACCAGCATATGCTGAAAGAAGAACAACAGGTAAGCCTTGATGGTTATTTAACCGAATCCAGATTGCTATTTGTGACAATGTCTTTCAAGTATATTTGATTGTGTTTTCCTTGTTTATGTGAATGGATTGTAGGTTTTTCCTTTGATCCTCCAGCAATTTTCGGCCAAAGAACAGGCCTCGCTCGTGTGGCAGTTCTTGTCTAGTGTTCCTTTGGTGCTGCTAGAGGATCTACTTCCGTGGACGATCTCATTTCTTCAACCTGATGAACAAGATGATTTTGTACTTTGTATAAAAGAAATAGTGCCCAAAGAGAAGTTCCTGCAAGAGGTAGATTTTGACTCAAATTGTTACTCTAGTATGAACTGAATTCTTGGTGGTTACTGAGCTTAAAGTTATCTTTTTGAAGGTAGTAATTTCTTGGCTTGCCAGAAATGAACAATCATCTGGGGACGAAAATGAGACTGGAGGATCTGAGCATGCTGGGGAATCTGCAGATATCAAGAAGTTGCTGAAATCTCATTCTCCTAAGAGATTTTTTGAAGAACATAGGAGTAGGATCAAGGCAGAGAGCATCCACTCTTCTATCGGGTATAATCTGATTGATGGCCTTCATCTTTGGCATGGTGCCATTAGGAAAGCTTTGACAAAAGTTCTGGAGGAGCTATATCAATTAAAAAGCTCGAGCAATGTCTCTGATCTTGATTCAATACTTGTCCAGCTAAAATTCTTTGTTCATATCCTTACTTTCTATAGGTAATTGATGTGGTTGTTATGTCCTTATATGCTTTCCATATCTTGTTTAGTTAATTGATAACTTACGGAATAATTTCTGACCTACAGTAGTGCATTGGACAAGCTGTTCCATCCTGTGTTAAATGAACTTTTCGATTGCTGTCTCTACCCCTCGGATGAAGAATTTCCCAATGAAAGCCATGTTGAAGATTTGCAGAGGTTGCTATATTGTAGTCTTCAAAATATAGCACCCTTGTCCAAATTTGTGGAGAAGCTTTGCCGGGAACTTGAGTCTTTTCTGTTGGAAATCAACAAGCATTTTGCTTTCCAAGAAATGAAGGTACACGGCATACATGACTGAATTTTTTATAAATTCAGAGAAATATAATCAGCATTATAGGCACTCTTTTTGTTGTGACAATATGTTGCTCAAGCCGCTAAGAAACTTTTTACAGTATTAATTGCAAATTAACGCTTTTCCAGTTTTTTTTATCAGGTATTTCCGATTGTAAGGAAGAAATGTAGCCATGAAATGCAGCAGCAACTCTTGTATGTGAGCCTTCATATTCTGCCGCTTGGGTTGCTAAGGTGCATGATCACTTGGTTTTCAGCTTGCTTATCTGAGGACGAGTCCAAGTCTATCCTTAGCAGCTTGAACCAGGGTGATTTCTCAGTCAATAAATCATTTGCATTCCTCTTAGAAGAGTGGTTCCGAGTTGGTCATTCAGGTAAGACTTCTGTTGAAAAATTTGGAACGGACTTGCAGCAAATATTCAAGAGCAGATACTCTTCATTATCCGAACAGTTCTCTGATACTAGTGGATCCTCATCCGCAAGTTCCAACATCCAATGTTGTGAGGGATCAAACACTAGGCTAATGGAACCAATCTCTTCCGACAAGGGCAAGAACTCTACACCGTACTCTTCATCTTGT
The DNA here is from genome assembly GCA_033992175.1 of Spiraea crenata. NCBI lineage: Eukaryota > Viridiplantae > Streptophyta > Magnoliopsida > Rosales > Rosaceae > Spiraea > Spiraea crenata. Next base: position 7,308,928 of record JAVBHV010000046.1, read on the forward strand.
GCCTCCCACTCTGCCAGGAATTATGAGAAGTCATACTCCACTGGAACCAATCCCCACACATATTTCCCTGGAGCAATGGGAACATCACGTTACTTTCCTGAAAGTCTCAGTGAAGAGAACCTTCTTGGTACTGTTCTCGGTGAACCAAAACCAATAGATCTCCTATTTTTCTTCCACAAGGCTCTTAAGAAAGATTTGGAATACCTTATCTTTGGTTCGGCTCAGTTGGCTGAAAATGTTGCTCTTCTCACAGAGTTTTGTCGACGCTTCCATCTCGTACAGTTCTTACATCAAATACATAGTGAAGCAGAGGATGAGGTTGCCTTTCCAGCTCTGGAGGGAAAAGGAAAAGCACAAAACATTAGCCACTCTTACACAATAGACCACAAACTGGAAGTTGAACACTTTCAGAAGTTATCTCTCATCCTAGATGAGATTTCTAAATTGCATGTTTCAGTTGCTAAGGGTGATTCAATTTCAAACACAGTGGATCAGGAAATGATGCAGCACCATAGATTGTGCATGAAGCTTCATGGTATGTGCAAATCCATGTGCAAGCTACTAACTGAACATATTCATCGTGAAGAAGTTGAACTTTGGCCCTTGTTTAAAGAATGCTTTTCCATTAAAGAGCAAGAAAGGATTGTGGGAAGCATACTTGGTAGAACAGAAGCGAAAGTATTGCAGGATATGCTACCATGGCTAATGGAATCTTTGACACCAGAAGAACAGCAAACCATGATTTCTCTATGGCGCCAGGTCACACGACACACAATGTTTGATGAATGGTTAAGAGAATGGTGGGAGGAATATGATACTGCTAATGTGGTACAGAAGTCAAATGTCCTTCCTTTGTGGAATTTAGATCCCTTGGAGATTCTCAGTACCTATTTATGTGGATCAGGTGAAGAAGAAGGAAGTTTTTGCAACAGAAGTATCAAATTTCCAGACAAAGTTTCCCCTGCTTCTAATACCAAGCCATTGGAAGATAGTGAAGTGGATGAGAAACGAGAGGCTTCTGATGGTGACCAATGTATTCACACTGATACCGGATATGCAAAACCATATGCTGAAGGAGACAAGAGATGCCAAAAAGTAGAAAATGCCACAAAAAGAATCAATGGTCCAGTTCAACTATTTCAAGCAAGCCAGAAATCCAAGTACTGTAAGTGCCTGCTGACTCTAAGTCAAGAGGATCTGGAGGCTGCAATAAGAAAAATATCCCGTGACTCTTCCTTGGATTCCCAGAAGAAATCATACATGATCCAGAACCTGCTAATGAGGTTAGTGATAAGAAAAATCCTCTATATATGCTTGTCTTATTTTTTTTCTCCTTCGGTAATGAGGATGTTATAATTCCAAGTTCACTATCTATATTGTGAGGAAATTGTTTTATATATTCTCATGGAAAAAAGAAAAAGTACCTTTATATATGTACGAGTTATTTGGGTATTCTATTGACATGATCTGTTACTAGAATAAGAGGGAAAGTTATATAATCTAAACCCTAAAACTCGGCATGTGTAACAGTAATTCACTGTACCTTTACCTTGAGGAAACTAGCTTATAGGTGAACTTTGGAAGAGGTAATGGAGTAGGTTGGACTAAAGAAGTAAACTTGTATTATCCTGTACATCAAAAATCCGATAAATATGAGTTGTAGAATTGCAGGTGATTTTTCTTACTTTGTGCACATATCTAGTTGTCTACCACATGCTCATAAATTTGACAAACCAAATTAATTCTTTTCAATAATTATAATGTTTCAGCCATTGGATAGTCAGACGAAACTCTGACCATAATGTCCCAAGCAATGGGAAAGATATTCCTGGTCAGGATCCATCCTATCAGGACTTGTTTGGACTAACCTTTGGTTGTAAACACTACAAGAGGAACTGTAAGATTCTTGCTGCCTGTTGCAACCAGCTTTATACCTGCATACGCTGCCATGACGAGATGGCTGATCATTCAATAGATAGGTATCAACAATATGAGTTCAGGCATTTAGCCTGTGAATAATAGTTTTCTTTTTTCTGTATTCACATTTTTGATCCTTATGTGATACATGTACAGGAAATCTATAACGGAGATGATGTGCATGAAATGCTTGAAAATTCAGCCAGTGGGAGCCACATGCTCAACTGCGTCCTGCAGTAATTTGTCCATGGCAAAATACTATTGCAAGATCTGCAAAATATTTGACGATGAACGGTGAGTTTCCCTGATTGACCTGTTTTATTGTAGCTCTTTACCTGTAAGATTATAACATGTTGAATGGATTAACTTAACAGTTTTACCAGAAAAAGCACACTCTAGCTTCTTGGTGCTTCTGTCACCTTTTAATGAGAAAGAAAGAAAACAGTAAAAGAAAAGGGTACAGAACTAAGTACTTCTGGGCTCTATCAGTTTGACCAGAAGAAGCACTTAAACTCCTTGCCCATGAACAAAACTCTAGCTTCTTGGTTGCTCCTGTCACCTTTTAATGAAAAAGAAAGAAAACAATAAAAGAAAATGCTACAAAACTGAGTACTTCTGGCCTCCGTCTACTAAACTGATTTTTTGTTATTTACTTATGAGAATGGTGTCCTGGTTTTTCCTGCCATTTTTTATGGTGTCCTGTATATATTTAACTCTAGGTTGCCTATACGAATTGGCTGTTTTAAGGTTACCAATTCCAGTTCTAACGGGATGCTGTTTGACAGGGTTATCTACCATTGTCCGTATTGTAACTTGTGCCGGCTTGGAAAGGGATTGGGTATCGACTACTATCATTGCATGACTTGTAATGCTTGCATGTCGCGCTCGCTATTGAAGCATACATGCAGAGAGAAATGCTTCATGGATAACTGCCCTATTTGCAATGAAGATATCTTCACATCCAACTCTCCCGTTAAGGCCCTTCCATGTGGTCATTTGATGCACTCAACATGTTTCGAGGTATTTCCCTTTCATCATCTCTTGCTCTGCTCCCTAGAGATTGTTCGAGTATTCAGACTTCTTTACCCCCTCCTTCTGATGTTGCTTGTTGTAGGCCTACACATGTACTAATTATACCTGCCCAATCTGTGGCAAATCACTCGGGGACATGCAGGTTAGTTACCAAACATTTTCTTTAAGAATATAAAACTTTGAGGTACGATGAATTCACAGCGGAGTTAAGTTGAAACTTACTCTTTCGAAGTTTCAGTTGAACTTAAGCTATTCTAGTTAATTTATTACCGCTAGTACTTAGGAGAACTAAGAAACTTTCTTCTGGGGATCGATTATTTACTATCGATATCTGAATGAAAACAAGCTATTGAGAATTTACTGTATGCGGATGAGTACTGGGGTTAAATCAGGCTAACAACTTTTACTCACTAATGGCATATTTGAATGTGTTAAACTGTTCGAAGCTAACTGTACCTGTTGAGGGTTCAATTCATCCACTTGCTTCATATGTTGAATTGTAGCCAACAGTTCTGGGTGATGTCTTTTGGCGCTCAAACCATTTGATTGTCTTGCAGGTGTATTTTAAAATGTTGGATGCATTTTTGGCTGAAGAGAAAACTCCAGATGAGTACTTCGGCCAAACTCAGGTTGGTCGTCGTTTTCTTGTGTACTTATTATCTTTGAATGCCTTTGAACATAGATGTTCATTGACTGTTGAAGAAATTGCAGGTCGTACTCTGCAACGACTGTGAGAAGAAAGGAACTGCCCCGTTTCATTGGCTTTACCACAAGTGCTCCTCTTGTGGTTCATACAATACCAGGGTCCTGTGACCGATTTCCACATAATATCACGATTCGAGTTTGATTTATATAGGTAAAGAAGAGCATGTACTAATTTTTGGATTTCGCTTATTAATATATTTGAGAAATTTCATCATTTAACAGCCACGATGATCAATATGTGTTTTGATTAGAAGCTAAAAGAACTAGCACATTTATCATTAACTCAGCCGAAATTTGATATAGAAAAATGGAAGAAGCTCAGTATTGTGGATTTTTATTAACAAGGAAAAAGCAAACAAAATTGTTGATTTTCTCGTGTGAATGAATTCCGGCTGGAAACGAAAATAAAACAGTAGACGTTTAATGGCAACCACACTACTTCACCTAAAGTTTACTCCATCAGTTGACACTGGTAAGACTAAAGCATGCTGCAGCATTCTTCAGTGCATTCTCTGCATGATCCATTGATTGTGGTGTGTCCTTGAACGAGTCTTCCGAGCTGCATATCAATTTGAATTGCAAGATTAGATTGTGAAGAGTTAGAGTACATAGGCTATAAGTGATTAAAAATTTACCTAGACTCATAAGCTTCTTTAGAATCAACGTATGATTGTCTATCGTCTATGGTGTCAAAGAAGGGATGCAGCTCATCGTAATCTTGAACAACTTCGGGTTGGATAGAGAGAGGCTGCAGAACTCCCAATTGGGATTGAATGGCCTCGGAGTTAATAGTATTGCTGTCATTGTTGTTGTTATTAGTGGTGAAATCATTGGAAAACCAGATAGCATTTGCTGCATTGTTGTTGATGTTGCCCTTGGTCTCAATATAAGCAGCAGAGCTATAAGCAGCATCGCTGCTATTGGAGTAAGACTGCTGTTGATTTACCTGCAAAGCCGGCACTGCATTGTTGTTGTAAGGTTGAGGGTTGTGGTTGAAGAGTGGCAGGGGATTATTATTGGGTGGCGCCATGCCTAATTCTAACTGTGAGATCACGTATTCAGGCATTGATGCAATTTGTTGCTGATGATGTTGCCTGTACATTGCAAGTTGTGAATGAACAGCTTGTAGCTCTTCCTCTGCAAGCAGAATCTGGCATTGTAGCTTATAGATCACCTCGCAGCATCCATGAACCCGAAACTTGTCCCTCATGTTGGCCTCGTATATGATGGAAGTCATGGCCTCCATCTTCTGCCGAGGGTTCAAGTTTTTGAGTATTTTCAATATATTGCTGACTCCAAATAGCTTGTGTGCATTTTTGAACATATAGGGTTGGTCTGGTGGGAAATATGGGGCCAAAAGGCACTCTGATGTGCACTTTCTTCTCTGGTATTTGCAGGCTGCACAGGCCTGGCTAGTGGCACCCTTTAGGGTCATTTTCGGGCCGGCCAACGAGCAAATGCAATGCGAAAACCGGGAGAGTGAAAACTCGAGAATGGAGATGGAGTGGTGCTGGAGGAGGAGGACAATGGCAATGAGCTGAAGGACGATTAGGAAAAGGAAAAAGAAGAATGTGAAAGATGGTAAGATGATGGAGAAGGAGATTGGGGAAAGTGATATGGAGAACATTGTTTTTGATCTGAAAAGGTCTGATCAGGTGCGGATTTACTGGAAGTAGAAGATGACTTGGTAAACAAAAGAGATAGAAAGAGGAAGCGAGAAAAAGGGGGGGATGGTTTCAAACAAGTGTGACCGTTGGGGACAAATGTTGCCAAGTTCTTGAGGGAAGAGAGTCCTAAACTTTTGGGCCACCTTGTATGGTCATAGCTACTTCACACTGACCCCTCTCTGCATGACGTGGGTCTCCCGATTCTAATTTAGGTGCATGTTAAACATAGTCAAAACTTGTCACTAGTAGCTGGTTTACTGTAGGTGTAGGTGAGTATATACTCCAGTGCATACCTAAGCGGATACAAGTTGACTAAAGTAGTATATTTCACCCTTTACATATAACTTTAAAAGAATCCCCTTCTCAATTGTTTAAATTAGATTAGGATACAATGTGGTTGTGTCAAAGAATTTAAATATGTAACAAACAACTGTTTCAATCGTAAAAGATTAAAATAGGTTGAAAGTTTAACTTCCTACTCAACTTTTGAATCATATACTAACTCATTAACATACAGTTTCAGCTGCAGTGCTCTACAATCTACATTGAAACATGACTGGGATGATCAATTATAAAAGGGAATAATAATTATGGACATGAGAAAGAGCAAAAGATCCTCATTTGCAACAGTAAGTAGCATAAAAAAGAAGCAAAAGATTTACTGTAATCTGCAGAGACTAAAGGGGCCAATCATTCATAATGTGATCTGATCTATACAAAAACCTTTTTCAAAACTTGGGGGAAAATATGTAAAAAGAATAGAAAACGTCCACTAGTAAAAAGATGCCGTTGATTTCCAAAACCTATATATTCCCCCGTTACATCTGTTACATGCTCTAAGAAACAACTGACATCAATGTCCCCATTTATGGAAACCCATCTTATGCTCCTTAAATACAGCCAGAAAACCTAGTTGCTCATGCTTCCTTTTCCATCAACGAATTCACCATCAAAGGAAAATTGCTGGACAGTGACATGATTATGCTGAATTTATTCGAGGTAAACGTATCACAGGCGTACACTTTTCTGCTCCTCGTTTGCCTGAGTATGCTGAAACTCTTTTGATACACAATTATTCCTCAAGGACCAGTTGTTCCCACAAGAATTCTCCACCATATCACAAAACTGTTAATTGTACACCAGAACCTTGGACTTCAACTGAGACATTCTAACCTTTTCGAAACTGATGCTGCAAACTTTGCTGTCTAACCAGCTGGAGGATAAAGAGGAACCTGTTACTATGATCTATTCGTCATCATAGACAATGAGAGCATGCAAAGTCATTTACAACACCATTGCTCTCTTGTCAAGTCAAAAAAACGTAATGAGTTCCACAAATAGCCTAGTTTACAGCTTCAAAGAACAGAACTTGTGGTTGCAAATGCCCTCTTTCACACATTGCAAGAACATCAGCCCAGCCACCAATCACCTAGACATCAGATACATATTATAAGAAGGGGAAAGAAGTGTGAAAGAAAGCATTGATATATACTAATAGGTGAGTTTACCTTAACCGTTTTATCATCATACATAATCCAGCACTCACGGTCATGACTATAGGCAAAGCAATGATAATGTTGCCCATAGTAGCACACCTAAATGTGAATAAATGACATCAGATAAGAAACATTAAGAATATTGAGTTTTTGTTGAAGCAAATTCAATATGACATTAAAAAATTGGTAGTGATAGCAATGAAGATCTCCAAAGTCCAAATAATAAGAGAGAAAAGGTAGCCGTATAAGCTAAGTTTATGAATAGGAAAGGTAATCCTTTGTGCCAACCTTCAACCGACGTCAAGTTTCCTATTCCACAAATATAGGAAAATATGCAATAGAAGCCGCATTTTGCAAAAAATAAATAAATTGGAGAGTACTAACAGCACGACACCAATATGGATCTAACTATGCTTACCACAGAAACCAAGTTATGCGTGCTCTTTGGGTCCAAGCCACGATAAAGGACACTGATATCTATCTCCGGATTAAGAGCTGCCAATGTTGCCTTTATATCATCAGCACTCTCACATGTCTTTTGCCAACCTAAAACTGCAAAACCAAATATAAATATATTTATTAATTTACATGGAACGCCAATTTCCTCTTTACAAACATAAGTCAATGTCCTCCCCAGAACGATTCAAGTCACCTGTTGTGAAAACATGTGGTGGAGTTGAGAGAATGTGATGAATATAGTTGGGCTTCCCGCAACCACCAGCCTCCGGATCACAGGCTAACTGATGATTCATCTCCACAAGATTTAGGAGTTCATCATAGGAGCTTTCTGCACACATAACCTGAGTAGCAGAGGAAGAAAAGGATAGATGGGAGCAATCAGATAACATGCAAAAAACAGTAATAAATTGCTTAAACAAAACTTTCAACCATCAGGGTAACAAACAATCATGGAAGTTCTCTTAACTGATACCTTCATTGTTCGAAGAGCACTGGCATTTATGTTATGGAAGAATGAAGTGTACTTGAGATGTCTAGACTCCAGACCACAACTGTAGCAATTCATTCGTTCAAAAATGTTCATTCCAAAGATGGAATGCACTATACAAGCATTGTTTGTACAATCCCAAGACCCGGGACAACTACTTTCCATCGATTCAGCATCAGAAACACTTGAACCAGAAGTAAACGACTGGTGAAGACAATCAAATATCACCACCAAAACTTCGGAAGCATCATTCATTTGAGCCTATATAGTTGCGATTATCTTAGTCCAAACATTCAAAATCTTCAGAATAGTTATACGTATGATAGACAAGGGATACAATCAAGTTCTTTAAGTATACCTCCTGGAAGAAATTACTTTCTGGATATAGGTTGCTTAAAGCTATTCTCAAAGAAGTAGGGGCAACTGCTTCTCTTCTCATATCTGCGGATGCATTGCTCAAGGCAGTAAAGATTTCATACAATGCACACACAACACAAGGGTCCCCCACATGAATATGCTCTGATGTTGACCTTCTTAGGAACTCATCTCGAAACAGTCTAATATGCCATAAAGACTGAAATGATAAAACAAGGAGGGATGTTTCAATATCAAGATGTTGTTTAGGGCAAAATAAGATACAACAAATGATTCAAGAAGAAACACTAGACAAGTAAATTTGAACCACACCAACCTGTATAATAACATTAAGAAAGCAGTTGTATTCACCAACTTCATTCTTTAACCCAGGGCCAAAGATATCAGCTTCACTATCATTTTCATTTGTGATGTCATCATGTAAAATAACACCATTATCCACTTCTGCGATTATCCTTTTGGGCCTCAAACTTGAAACTCCAGGCAACTTCTGACGTTCTTGGAATGTGTCTGAGAAGTAGCATGAATAAAAAGGTTAGGCATTTCACATACTACAAATACCATACTATAAAGTAGGTGCTCAGAGCATCATTTGATGGAGAGATGCATTGTTAAGACAAGGAAAGGAGTATCACCTTGGCCACCATGGCCACAGTGGTATATTACAAATAACAAAAAGCTCACATAACTGAGAGAATAGTTTTACCTAGGCTTTGGCGTACAGCCTTTTTAAGATCAGCTTGAAACCTTTCTTCGTCATCCTCCTCTGCTCGTTGCTGTCTCAATTCATTTGTTCCATTGTCTGCTAAAATAGTATTATCCAGTTTTCACTTATTAGAACTCAGGGTCATAACAATTCCAAATTCCTCAAAAATGAGGACGGGATCGATGTATGGAACATCCCAACAAAAATTTAGAGGAAGTCCAAAAAATGGTATGTGATAGGATACCCAAAGTTAAAATAAAAGGGTATGAGCGTCATGTTGTTAATGAAACCATAAAACAAATGATTAAGCATGCTTAAAGTTCTATTCATAATAGACAACAAAGTTAAACTTAGAAGAGAAAGTAGAAAACAGTTTCAAACTAGAGATTCATGCTGCATAAGCAAAATCTTTTTCTGAAGCCATTACCAAAAATATAAGGTAAAACAATTTTCCGTTTATAATAAAATAAGATTCTGAGAGATTGCCCAGTCATCAAGTAAACAAGACTGGGTAGCTATTATTGACATGTCAACATATTCCCAACAAATGCTCAAGTGACAAAACTAGAGTGGGAATCATACGATGTGTAAACTTACCGCTGCCTGTTAGAAGATTGTCAGGTGACCTAACTTCAACATTTTCCCTTTCAGATGACAAGGACTGAGACTTTCCATCAACTTTTGTGGAGCTTCGCCTTCGATTTTTCCTTCCTGACCGTCGATCAGAAGGCATGTAACCATCATCCTCCACTATTCCTCCATTAGGCAGGCCTGTTCAAGAACGTCACAATGAGAACGCCTTGTATCATATTAAATAACACAAGCCTCATCCAATTATTCCTATACCCACCTTGATTTACTTTGGCTAGATTTGCACCACTAATCATTTGACCACCAGAAATGGTAGAAGATTTGACTGGGACAGCAGAACCATTGGTCATCTTGACAGGCTGGCCTTCTACATTGTTAGGGAATCCAGTCTTCTGCGCCTGCTCCTGGAAAGCAGACTTGTATAAGGTTAACTACTTCTCTATATATACTCTATATGATCTTCAAATATCATTAGCATCCAGTTTAAAGTACCAATTACTTATGGAAATAAATCTAGAGAAAAGAAGAAAAATATGCGGGAAGGAAGCAGCCAAACAATTATTACCTGCACAGAAGGCTTAAGTGGCTCATTAACATCATGAACATTAGCACAAAGCTCCAATTTAACATCAACTGGCCCCTCTGCCACCTTGTCTGTATGCATTTGAGTAGATTTCTTATTTTGCTCAGCAAGGTGCTTCTGCTTAGCTTCCTTCTCAATTTGTCTTTGATACTCTAAAGTTTCTTCAAGCTTTCTTTCCTCTTCTTCAAGTTCAATTCTCCTTTTAGATTCCTCTTCCTCTTGTTTCCAGTCATCACCAATCACGGAAACAATAATCTCAGAATATGGAAGGTCACTGTCAGAAGCAATTGGAAAGGAACTACACAAAATGAACATTTGATATACATTAGAAAACAAAGAACATAACCGAAGGATGGTATTTGTTAAGGTACAGTCAATGCGGCTACATATTAGGAGCAAGGAGACATACAGCTCAGAAGCCTCATCTTGATTCATGTGCTCATCCCAGACACCATTGCTCTGCAGAAGTGAAAAATAAAAGTTGGATATTCATGATATCTTAATGGATTTGTTCACCACCAAAGAAAAGAGAACCATAAAGAAAATTAAAACCTTTGGGTCTACCTTTGAATCTTTCGCTTTTTTATTTTCCTTGTTCTTCTTTTTGTCCTTTGTCTTCTCCTGTGTATGCCTCAAATGATCATTTCCTCCTTTCAAACCTTTCTTAGAATCAAGTGCAAGTTCCGCCAGAAATGCTTCTCTTGCAGCATCAGACTTTTCTGTGGCATCTTTCTCAGCAAGATCCTCCAAATGTGCCTAAAAAGTACACAAAGAATACACTGAGTTAAATTCCGAACCACTAAAATGGAACTAAAAGTCAATGTGCTCAATACATACCCGCAGGTATGACTTCACTAGAGGCAACATTATCGACCGATAATCATGGGCAGAAACAGGTTCAAGTTTGATTTCCAATTGTTGCATTCCAGTAACATTTCGCATAATTCGTGCATCTATTGTGCTAAGCTGCATGAAAAAAACAACCAAAGTAAAATAACAACAAACAATATCACTTTTTCAATCAAAAGGTAAGCCAATTTGGAATCTAAAAACTCACCTCTACATATAGCTGTTCTTTCTGTCTCTGTATTGCGACTTCTACACAAGTGTCTGCTTGATGCACATAATCCCTGGCTCTCCAATCATCATCTTCCCCTGATTCCAAGTCATACAACTGAGAAGTGACACCATAAGTTTCCTCGTATCCAAACTGATTAATATTTAGAGCTTCAGATTCTTTCAGAACACTCGATATGACATCTAACTCAATCCTATTGCTAAGGAACATCACATCATTCTCCCTCTCAAGAAGCTCTTCCCTCCTCTTCCTTAGGATAGACTCAAAGCTTCGATGAGCAAACTCCATGACATTTTCCCTCTTCTTACCTTCTTCAATACATAGATCCTCTATTGCCTGTAATGCCTCTTCGTAGCTTAAATGCTCACATTTTCTCTCACAAAGAGACTGTAGGTGGTAAAACTCCTTTTCTAGCATCTGGAGGATTTCCATCCCTTGTTGTGTTTTCTCTTCTTTATTGTGTACCCATGATGTCAACTGTTCCCCACTATTCGGCCCTGCAAATATCCACGACAGCAGAGCATCGGAATCAGGAAGAACCCCATTTCCATTGCCAACAGCAGCAGCATTAGTGGCAGTATGATGACCAGCACCACATCTACATTCAGATGACAAAAGACACTCATCCAAGAGGAGGCAGGAAGCATCTCCATCCAGAACAATCCTCTCATTAATCTCTACAGCCTGAGTAGGGTTATTTGCATCATCCATAGGATTGCTACTTCTCTCATATCTACCTAAACCACACGCATGGGACAGGTCCTGCAAGAATTTGAGGATTTTCCTAAGCTGGGTAGCTCCCAGAAAGCAAATGCACATAGGTGTTTGCTCCAACCCTTGGTTAAGAAGCTCAGAATCACAAGCCTGTAGCTCATCCATTGTAAACTGTATGACCCTGTGAAGATGGCTTGCAGCAAGATATTTGTGCCGGATAAGCACCTCAAACAAGGCATGAATTCTTTCAAGAAGTTTTGCACGCTCAGAATCATCAGATATCGGCCAACCATTAACAAGAGAAGAGTAACTAACCAACGCATTACCTTCCTCAAATTCTCTACACTCAGCATCGGCAATCTTCTCATCGATATTTCCATCAACATTACACTCACTAGGAATAACCCTAAGAATTTCCTTCTCAGGTGAAGAATCCCACGCATCTGTGAACTCATCACACTCCTTGATAAGACTCCCCGAGTCGAAATCCTCAACAAACTCAGGCTCCTTGCATTTCCTTTGACCCCTAAGCATTGCCACCGCAGCCGATGCATCCAACGGCTTCCAAGCACAATTAATCAGCATCTCAATCCACTCATTCTCAACATTCTGAGGCAAAACCGCCTGCATTTTCGGCATAAGGCTCCCCATATGCTCCTGCACAACATGGTGCATATGGGACTCCGAATCCACAAACTTCTCATTACACCTACAACACACCCAAAACTTCCAAATCCTACAACTCTCTGCAAACGCCAATGCCTCTGACAAAACCTCATTCACCAAACCATCCTTAGCCGAACTAAACTTCGCCTTGAGATCATTAACTCTAATCCTAAGCAACTGCTTCTTCATATCCACACTCATTGATTTCCAATAGGACCTAACCCAATCTTTCCTCTCTGCAGATGACCCGTTTTTCCTCAAATTCCCCAACCTCCTCCGCTCACTCCCTCTCTGACTAGACCCCGAACCCGAACCCGAATCGAAACCCCTGTCACTCTTCTCTCCCTCATTTCCCAACTGTGGCACTTCACTCTTCTGCTGCAAAAGCCTAGCAGCAGCTACACGGACCTCAATCTCTTTCCTCCTCTCGTCCGGCGTCTTTGTGGCCTTCTTAATCTCATTGGGCCGTCGGGCCTGCACCATCCTCACCTCCATTGGGTCCTCCGTGGTCCGCCTAATCGGAATTAACCTGAACTTCTCTTCCCCATTTCCCAAATTCTTCATCCACGTCGAAATCGAAGCGATGTTCGACTTCTGAATCAGCTGCCGGAGCTCATTCTGCACGTGCCCGACACGTGCCTCCGCCGTCGATATCTTCAGCTGGCTCTCCTCCTGCAAGCTCTCCCTCGCCGGATCGACCGGCGTCTCGATCGCCAGAGCTCGCTCGCACTCCGCCACCACATCCTCGTACTCCTTGCCCTCGTTGGCCGCTTCGTAGAGCAGGTTGGCGTAGAAGTGGGCGAACTCGACGGAGGCCGGCGAGAGCTCGGCGGCGCGGCGGGCGGAGTCGATCGCGTTCCTCATGTGCCGCTGCTTGGCTGTCGGGTCGTCGATAATTCCGGCGACCTTGACGCAGACCGTGCCCTGGACTCGGTGGACCAGCGCCGAGTGGGCCGAGGAGTGGGCCGGGTGGGCCGACGAGCTCTCGTAGCGCTGGCACAGCTCCTTCATCAGCCGGAGGGCTTTCGTGTGGTTGCCCCGCCGCAGCGCCGTCAGGGCCTTCTCGCATTCGAGCTTCGCGGCCGAGTACGACGCGTCGTCCACCGATGATTCGATCGTCGGCGGCGGCGGCGGCGGCGGCGGGGGTAGCGGTAGCTTAGACGATTCAATCTCGTTCGATAGGGCTTCGATCAGAGCGAGGCTGGAGGCATCGTCGGATTGGGCGGCTCCGACGGGCTCTCCGTCGGCGGAGACTGGCTGAACCGCCGCCGGCGACTGCTTCGGCCGCGGAGCAGCGTTTCGCTTCTTGTGCCCCATCTATCGACTAAGCCCCAATCCGCAAATGCATATATATATATATATATATATATATATACACAAAATCTGTATTTTATCTGTATAGACTCGGGCGAGAGATTCAGGGGTACTTACTGGGGACGATGTTGGGGGTAGAATTGGAATTTCGCAGTGGGGGAAGATAGGTGAAGACGGCGGCGGTGGGCGGTGGTGAATGGGGGCGGAGGAGGCGGGCGGACAGAGACACTACCTACTAGTAGGAGTGCCCATGGAACATGGAACAGGGCTTTGAGGTTTGATCGGATGAAATATAATTACTAAGGAAAAACCGAGATTAAGGTGATGGTGTATTTATATGTGATAGGAATAGAATCATAGGAGTCTCTTTAGAATTGGAAATGTTTTTTTTTTTTTTCTTCAATTAATGTGTTCTTTTGGTTTTTTTAGAATATGCTTTTGGATTGATAAGTTAGTGGGGTGGAGAGGGAGCCAAATAAGTAGCACACAACAAACAACCAAAAAAGAAATGTTATTGATATTGTACATTTTTTATTGTATACTCTAATCGTTCTTTAAAATTTACATATTAATACAGTGTACAACGAAAAATATGAAGTATTTTAGTCCAAATTTCTTGTTTTTGTGAGTTGGGATAGAACTTAGAGAATCCTTAAAAGTTGAAGACTTTTAACTTTAATTGTAAATCCATGTGTGACTAATACAGGTAAAACTTGCTTGGAGTTGATCATGCTAGGAATATGATCCCAAAAAAAAAGGCAAAGTCTTAGTCATATATGCTCAGCAAGCATTAGTATTGTGCCCTGAATTACGATAATAAAAAGATAAATTACGAATAAGTGGAAAGATGAAAAACGTGAAAAAAGTAACGTAATAATGTGATAAGATTTTGATCAAAATAATAAATTGAAAAGGAAATAATATATATATATTCTAAATCCGATTAGGTGAGGTTATTCGGACGATGGATATTGAAGATGTAAAGACCTTCCTTTATATTGAAAAGCAGTGGATGTATGAATTATAATTAAGCTACAAGTCACAAAAAATAAGCAGAAGGAAACCCTGCAATGCAGCAAAACCAGCTAATGAGGTAATGCCACCCCATATCCAAAAAGCTGATTCTATACATATGTCATCTCCTTTTGGTTTTGTTTGTTTTCAGTTTAAAGTTGTAAACCAATGAATGAAGTGGTGGTTCCATGACGGGTATAGATTAGACATGATGAACTGAAATAAGTCTGTAAGACTTCCTCACATTCAACAAACCGGTTTCTTTTCTTCTCTTTTACATTGACAGAATCAACCCTACCAACTTCAATCCACCAACTTAAATGGTCAATTTAAACTACCTACACTTCAAAATCTGGGCATAATTCCACATTTTCAACTAATTTCTCTGTCGGGAAGTTAACTGGTCTTTGCTGAAGATTGATGATCAAGTCTGCTATGTAAGTGGTAATTTATACCAGCAGATCACAAAAGACCTTTCAAATACACTGAACACGTTGGTGAAAGGAACTTCAATAAAGCACCAAGTGCTACTTATCTTTGCTGTTTGAAAATTTTTAGTTGTTTTGGCAATGGCATACATATGGGCCCGAATGGGAGAGGGAAAACCACTTTCCGTACAAGTGATTTACATGCTTCATCTACTTCCACTCCAGAAATGAATTACACAGCACCAACTAGTTGTAGCATGACCAAACTACAAACTATAAAGTTTCTATGCATTAAATTTTTCTAGCTTCAAGTTGTCGCTAGCAAAAATTTAGATTGCCCGTCGAGGAGTATTTTTCGATTAGACTGTAAAGTGAACTAAATTCCTCAGCATGCTCTATCTGACTTGCAGATTCCAACTGTTTAGAGGAAATGTGTAAACTGTTAAAGTTGAAGATTAGCATAGTAAGCGAACAAAGTCTGCTAATCACCCTTTTGTCTAGAGAAAAAGGACACTCAAAGAAGATTGGTCACGAGTCTTGGAGAGAGGAGAGAGCCTTTTCTCCAAGAGATTCCAGGCTTCGTAGGAGATGGAGGAGGGGATGAGAAGCATCTTGATCGTCGGAGACGACGTCGCCTTGATCCAGCTTAGCACCAATTTATCTTTCGAATAAATTGGATTTACAGAGCAATCGGACAATATCATTTCGGGGCGTGAGTTCATCTTGATGATTTCATCAAGATTACGCAGATCAAGAACGTCTTCGAACTGCAACTTCCAACAAAGATGGTTCCACCTGTCCATCGGCGTTGAAAAAAGATGGGAGATGTTGAAAGATGTGGGAATAGATGAGGTAGCAGCCATGATTGAGGATGTCCTAGTTTCTGAGGTTTGGGATGAAGGTGAAGTGGGTGGAGACATAGGAGAAGACAAAGAAGCAGGTAGGATCGAATTGGGTGTTAGCTCTTTTTGGCTTTGATACCATGAAAGAAAGAGAGGGCAGCTAGGTTTGAAATCTTTGACCTCGATGATCTTTGATTACTATTGATCAACAACATATACAACAGAGAGTTGACTACGGACAAGGTGAAGAACAGTAAGTAAGTAAAGCCTATACAAATTAGGATAATTTAAGGGCAAATTATATTTTAGTACCCTATGGTTTGGGTTGAATTTCAAAATGATACCTACGGTTTTTTTTTTTGCATTTTCGTACCCTAAACTTTCTAAGTGTTGCAAACTTGTTCCACCGTTACAAAAACGTTAATGTCTCCGTTAGTGGCTGATGTGGCATACATGAGGCCCACCTAACTGCAGTTTTGCAGACAAAATTGGATTTCTTTTGCTTTTTTTTTTTGAACAATTCTTTTGCTGTTTTTCCGTTTCTTACGAAACAATGAGGAACACCAAAACAAAAAAACAGCAATCCTCATCTTCGGTTCCTGCCTCTCCCACCTCCACGACGTCTCCTGGAGCGTCACCCCCTCCGCCGCCGACGGCGACGGAACCACCGCCACCGTCCGCTACGACAAGTCCTGGGCCTGGTCGCCGTCCTCCGCCGTCTCCGCCTGCGGGTACCAGAAGCTCGGCCGCTACGACGCCTCCGATCTCCTCAACGGGTCGTGGGTCGTCGTCGCCGGCGACTCCCAATCCCGGCTGGTGGCGCTTTCGCTGCTGAATCTGGTTCTGGATTCGTCGGCGATGGAGCAGGTGAACAAAGATCTGTTCCGACGACATAGTGATTATCAGATTGTGGTGGCCGAAATTGGGCTCCGATTGGATTTCATTTGGGCTCCGTACACTGTGAATTTGACCACTCTGGTCAAAGGTTTCTGGCGAAATCGGAGCTACCCGGATGTGCTGGTCATGGGTTCCGGCCTTTGGCACATGCTCCACTTCACAAACGCCTCCGACTTCGGCGTTCAATTGCAATCGCTGAGGCGTTCGGCGGCGGCGTTGCTGCCATTGTCGACGGAGACGGAAACCGGGTCGGGTTCGGCGAACCGGACGACCCACTTGTTCTGGGTGGGGATGCCCACGTTGATAAATTCGATGTTGAATACGGAGGAGAAGAGGGAGAAGATGACCGATGGAATGAGGGGTGAGTATGAGAAGGAGCTTTTGAAAAGTAAAATTTTGAGGAAATCTGGAGGTCCATTTTTGCTGCTTGATAGTGAATCGTTGAGTTGGAATTGCGGGGTTCGGTGTACTGCTGATGGAATGCATTATGATATGGCTGTTTACGAAGCCACACTTCATATTATGCTCAATGCATTGCTGATTGAGTCTCATCAGAAGCTTTGATTCCGGTTCGAGTCGGTACAGAGGGAGCTTTTGATTCTTTTGAGAGGTTTGTACCCTTTTATCTTGCATCTTTGATTTCTGCCAGGTTTTCGCGCTCGGCCTCGGATTAGATCGGTATAGTGTCTGTGAGATAGTTATTGAGATTGAAATTCATTTGTATGTTCTTTGCATTTTATATGATTATTGAGATAGTTATTAGATCGGCAATGTCGTCGTCGTCGTCGATTTGGAAGGTGGCGGCGGTGAGGGGTTTCCGGTCGATTTGGAACCGAAGATGAGGATTTCTGTTTTTTTGTTTTGGTGTTCCTCATTGTTTCGTAAGAAACGGAAAAACAGCAAAAGAATTGTTCAAAAAAAAAAGCAAAAAAAATCCAATTTTGTCTGCAAAACTGCAGTTAAGTGGGCCCAATGTATGCCACATCAGCCACTAACGGAGACATTAATGTTTTTATAACGGTGGAACAAGTTTGCAACACTTAGAAAGTTTAGGGTACGAAAATGCAAAAAAAAAAAACCGTAGGTATCATTTTGAAATTCAACCCAAACCACAGGGTACTAAAATGTAATTTGCCCATAATTTAATTACACGGTTTACACCATTCAAGGCATTATTGTTTAAAAAAGCATTCTAAAAGAGCGCTATTAGTGCGCGTTTTAGCGTAGGGGTCTAAAAATTCTACAAAGAGGTTACGCAATGCACAATACCAAAAAAGCGTATGCGTTTTTACGCTTTTTTACGCTATCTACACTTTTACACTATTAGGGCGCTATATGGGTATTTTTTTTTCCAGAGAAACAAAGACCAAAACGACGCCGTTTTAGTTGATTTTTAATTTTTAAAAAATTTTGAACTTAAAACCTAACGCTTGTAGGTAATAATAGAAGAAAAGACAAAACTCAAAGAAGCAAGATTGTTGTTAATAATGTGGATGTAAATGATATGAGTTGGTTAAATTATCATCAACCCGTTTTAAGAGAGGAAGATAAGAATGATGATGGTGGTGAATATTATGAAAATAGTGGTTTTGATTTCAATGATCAAATACTTGAGAATGAGGATATGCATGTGTGAATTTTATTATCTATTTGTAATATTATTAATCTTGTTGAACTATTTCTCTTTCTCATGTTAAAACTATCACTTTTGATGATTGAATATTGGTAATTTTGTTGAACTATGCTTGAATATTGCTGATTTGTCGTTGAATGAGATTTAAAACTTTATGAATGACTATGTTATTGTGAAATAATATGTATTTTTTAAAACCAAAATAGCTTACGCGAAAACGCGATATAACTTACGCTACGAGATAGCGAGCTCATACACTACGCTACACGAAACTGCGATTTCAAACATTGCAAGGCATAGAAAAGATTTCATGTAGCATTCTTTGACTTTGTGGGATTGTCTGGTAACTCCAATAACTTAGGAGAGGATGCCGTGATACTCTCATTAGTCTAGCCAATACCATTTGTCCTATATTTGACCCCAACAGAAAGAAGAAGATCAATTGTCCTAAATTGCGGGAACAAATGCTATGGAAATTGCATGTGCAGTGAGGTGAGATTTACTAGAAGTACAAACCAATATAAGAAAGAATTAAATAAATTTTTCACAATGCAAATCCCTCTTCCACAACAAGTTGGTAATTCCAAATCATGAACTGATCGATGTTGGTAAATCCGAGTAATTCACTGATTTGTTGACAATGCTATGTATGGAACGTCATGAAAAATAATCTCAAGAATGAAGAGATTCTTCGAAGACAAACTTATTATTTTCAAGGACTAATCATGCGTTTGTTACAAGGGGAACAATGCTTTCATTATAACCCGTAACTACGAGAAGCACTCCCGTGTCAGCAGCTACGGGCAACCAATCAGGAAACACGAATTCATGTGTTGTATAACCTTTGCTCTTCATATCATAGAGATGCAAAGTGGGCGGTGTGTAAACTTCTCTACAATCACAGCATGGTTGAACGACCATCGCTACCTCGCCTGTGTGGATTGTAAACAAAGGACACACGTACAGCCCGCAACAACAAAGATCCTCCGGATATGTCAGCAAAACAGTCTCTTTAACCCACGCATTTTGATCGTCCTTGAAAATCCACAACACCAATGCCCTTTCGTCTTTATATTTCAGAGTCCAATCATACACGACCAAACATCCTTCCACCTCAGCTATACCTATGCTAGAATTCCAGGATCTAGTTATAAAATCATCAGGTAATGTGATCGCTCTGAATTTCTCTTCTCCAACGTCAAACGCGACTGTAATTTTTCTCTCCTCGCACATCCAATTCCAATGAATGACCCCACGTAGGCACGTGCTTGTCCAAGCTAATAGTAAAACATACGGATCACAAGGAAGATCAGCAACGGCTACGTGTAACGGCCTCCATGATGAATCCTTTTTCAATGTGAAAATATCCAACAAGAACTTGTCAACACATCTAGCTACTCGGAGAACCTTATACTCGTTAGAAATTGGATCGAATCCAAAGTGATAAGTAGGCCATTTGTCACCTGGATATGGGATTTTGATAGACTGTCTGGTGCTAGGATTAAATACAAAGACTGGACCGTTACGATACGATGCACAAACCAAGCCGTTGGCACTCTGTACACTAGGAGTGTGTGTGACATCTATATCTAGGTCCCAAGTAATGCATGGAAGTTGGGCAACAGGTGATGGATTTCCTTGTTGGTCTATTTGTGAGGACAAGAACAATCGCTTTGATTTGTAAGGATAGGTGAAGAGGATATTCGTAGTTGTTTTCTGGTTCTTTTGGTAATTAGCAGCGGCAAAGGAAGGGCTGCCAATGAGAGAGGACCAAAGCTTGCACACGGACTTAAACCGCATTAGCGACTTCGCCGAAAGCCTTGGGAGTATATTGTAGCATATGACGTCGCTCGGGAGCTCCACCTGATCAACTACTGCCATAGCTCACCTTCTCTCAAGTTATCTGTGGATGATATCGCAGAAGAATATAATGAGAGGAATTCGGTGGCTGGTATTAATAGTAAAATAGAATGAGGAAATTAATGAAGAATCTTAATCATATTCGAGTTTCCTTTCTGATACAATTCCAACTCCCATAAGGAAATTAATGAATCCTAATCATATTCTAGTTTACTTTCTGATACAATTCCAATTCTGATAAGGAAATACCACTGTCATGTATAAATTAGAGGATTTAGCTTGCGGCACCCGACCCATGAGGCTCTTTGCAAACCACATCATTGGTGTAAGAACTTTAGTTTAGTTGCAAAATTGCAAAAGTGAAACTAGTGCTGTGTTGTGTTGAATTATTTGATTAACTATTTGGGAAATTCCTCATTCTCATCCAACATCACAACATAATTTATGTGCAGATGCTCAATCTTCCGTGCAATATTCTTCATGACATTTACTATAAGAAGACAGTAAAAATCGAGCGTAATTTATGAATATTATAGTGTTTGAAGGTACGTAAAAAGGAATGCAATTACTTTTTAGCTGTAATTGGTGTGGAAGACCTAGCAAGACATACAGAACAGAAGAACAAGTTAGGATTTCATTCATAGTGTTCCCTATCTGAAGCGCAATCTCTTGAGCAAAGATTCAATAGGCCCTAGCGGGCGCTATTGGTGACATGTCCGCATTCATCGAAGGATTTCCTCCATAGGGGATTCATGGTCAATATATAAAATTGGCACACCCAATAGAATGTACTAGTGCATAATCATGAACAACTCAAGAGTTCAAATTACGACTACTCTGAATGGGATGAAGATGACGATGATCAGGTAACATATGGCCACAATCAAAATTGTAACAAGAAGGAAAATTTATTTACACCCCACAAAATGATTAACTCACCCCATTTATATCTAAAAAATAAAAAGACTATTTAAGCTTTACATAAAATGACAAATAAGGACTGTATATTCAAGTAATGATAATTTTTATGTTAATTACCATAGTTAGTAAACTACGAGAAGGGTATAGTATGTTAAAAGTACGTATGTATATTAGTCGGCAAATTTCTTAAAAAAATAAAGTATATAAGTCTTTTGTTATAATTATGTTTTTAATAATATGTAAAACAAGGGATAAAGTAAGTGAATAATACTTGTATTATTGTTAAACTTTTAAAATTACACATATTATTCATTAAAAATATGTCAGTATGTGTATAATTTATGTATAATACATTCAAGATAAAAATATGCATATTTTATTGAACTTTTCATTTCAAGATGGCCAACGAGAGTATTTTAAAAAATACATATTTTATTGAATTTTATTGAACTTTTCATTTTATGAATATAATCCACGAATTTACCAACTAAGTTAAATACACTCCACCACCAATCCTCGAGCCTCAAATCCTGAGCCCCAAATCCTATTGAATTCTTCCCCAATGATAGTAAAAGTTACAATCAAAGAAGCAAAGTCTTAGTCATATATGCTCACCAAGCAATGTATGACTAATACAGGTAAAACTTGCTTGGAGTTGATCATGCTAGGAATATGATCCCAAAAAAAGCAAAGTCTTAGTCATATATGCTCACCAAGCATTAGTATTGTGCCCTGAATTACGATAATAAAAAAATAAGTTACAAGTAAGTGGAATGACGAAAAATGTGAAAAATGTAATGTAAGATGTGATAATTGATTCTGATAACTATAATATTGAAAAGAAAATGATATTATATATATATATTCTAAATCCCATTAGGTGAGGTTATTCGGACGATGGATACTCAACAGCTGAAAAACGAGCAAGTATATTGAAGATGTAAAGACCTTCCTTTATATTGAAAAGCAGTGGATATATGAATTATAATTAAGCTACAAGTCACAAAAAATAAGCAGAAGGAAACCCTGCAATGCAGCAAAACCAGCTAATGAGGTAATGCCACCCCATATCCAAAAAGCTGATTCCATACATATGTCATCTCCTCTTGGTTTGTTTGTTTTCAGTTTAAAGTTGTAAACCAATGAATGAAGTGGTGGTTCCATGACGGGTATAGATTAGACATGATGAACTGAAATAAGTCTGTCAAGACTTCCTCACATTCAACAAACCGGTTTCTTTTCTTCTCTTTTACATTGACAGAATCAACCCTACCAACTTCAATCCACCAACTTAAATGGTCAATTTAAACTACCTACACTTCAAAATCTGGGCATGATTCCACATTTTCAACTCATTTCTGTCTGTCGGGAAGTTAACTGGTCTTTGCTTAAGTTTGATGATCTAGTCTGCTATGGTAATTTATACCAGCAAATCACAAAAGACCTTTCAAATACACTGAACACGTTGGTGAAAATGGAACTTCAGTAAAGCACCAAGAGCTACTTATCTTTGCTGTTCGAATATTTTTAGTTGTTTTGGAAATGGGGGAGGGAAAACCACTTTCTGTACAAGTGATTTACATGCGTCATCTTCTTCCACTCCAGAAATGAATTACACAGCAACAACTAATTTTAGCATGACCTAACTACAAACTATAAAGTTTCAATGCATTATATTTGTCTAGCTTCAAGATGTTGTTAGAAAAACTTTAGATTGCCTGTCGAGGAGTATTTTTCGAAGTAAATTCCTCAGCATGCTCTATCTGACTTGCAGATTCCAACTGTATAGAGGAAATTGTAAACTGTTAAGTGGAAGATTAGCATAGTAAGCGAACAAAGTCTGCTAACCACCCGTTTGTCTAGAGAAAAAGGACTCTCAAAGAAGATTGATTGGTCATGAGATTAAAGAGCACCACGGCCCAAAAACATAAACAAGGTCTTGCCGATCGATAAAATGACCTATCTGATCAAGAGTGAAAGCATGCAACAATAAATTGATAGAAAATGAGAGGCAGAACATATGTGGAAATACTGACACATAACTGGACATGTAAAGATTACCGATCCAGCAGGCAATTCTTAGGAACAGGAAGAGACTACAAAAACAACGTGCATCTCTTGTAAGTTGTACCAGAGAAATCAGGGTAGCAGAACAAATCCACAATGAAAACAAAGGAAGCTTTAAAAGAGAGGTATGAGAAAGAAAATATAGATATTACAGCTAAGCTTGCGACTTATCAAGATTGTTGCAGAGATCAAGCTATTAACATTGAATTCACAACAATGCAAGATGTGAAAAACATGGCCACAGTCGGATTGGGTGGCGCTGACGGGCTCTTCTTTTGGATTGATAGGTTTAGTGGGGTGGGGGGGAGGCCAATAAGCAAGATACAACAAAAAAGGTTTAGTACTTCTGTTTTTGTGCTCTTTTTTATGTGTTGGGAATGAACTTAGAGAATCTTCAAAAGTTGAGGACTTAGAATTTCAGTTGTAAATCCATGTGTGACTAATACATGTAAACCTTACTTGGAATTGATCATGCAATGAAATATGATCTCAAATAGAAGCAAAGTCAGTCATATATCCCCCCCAAGAATAAGAATTTTGTCAAAAAAAAGAGAGTAAAAAAAAAAAAAGAAAAAAAAAAAACAAAAAAAAAAAAAAAAAAAAAAAAAAAGGGTAAAAAAAAAAAAAAAATATTCTCACCCCCCCCCCCCTCTCCAAAACTCTTGTTCTATTTGTCTTCTCTTCTTTTTTTTTTTTTTTTTTTTTTTTTCATTTTAATGCTCCACACCAACGAGGGGGTTGTTGCAAGAAGGCGCGGAGGCGGAGAGGAGAGGGGGGGAGTTTCCCTCGGGAGGGATGTTGATTTTTCTATAATAAGATATTTATACTAAAAATAAAAAAAAAAAAAGTTTCCCTGTTCATTTTTTTATTTTTTAAGCATCCATGGCTGAATGGTTAAAGCACCCAACTCATAATTGGCGAATTTGTAGGTTCAATTCCTATTGATTGCACGCCAATGGGACCCTCCAATAAGTCTATTGGAATTCGCTACGTATCAATGGAATCTCATCATCCATACATAGTGAATTGGTGTGGTATATGCATATCATAACATATGAACAGTAAGAACTAGCATTGTTACATTCAACAAACCAGTTTCCTCGGCTTTACATTGACAGAATCAAGCCTACCAACTTCACTCCACCAATACTCTACTGATAGTTTAGATAGAAATCAGTCGTCTCACCTTTCGGATTTTGGAGCACCTAGAAAACACAAAAAACATAACCCGCATCCACCCACGTTTGGGCAGCCCCCAACCCCCAAAATTAGCTCAAACACCCCAAAAAAAGAGGGACCCCCCCCCCCCACAAAGACAAAACCCCCTAAAAAAAAAAAGAAAGGGGAGGGGCCAGACCAACACCCCCCCCCCCCCCCCGCCAAGACAGGCGGGGGGGCCGTCTCTCCCTCCCCCCCAAACACCACACCCCAGGAGCCCCACCCACCCCCCCCCAGCAACGACCCCCCCCCCCTAATCGACTTAACAAGAGTTGTCATGGTCAAAATCAGAAATTCCCCAGTGATAACTCCGTTTGTACCATTAGTCTTACAAACTAACTCCGTCTATTATCCCGTCTATGATCTAGTCTGCTATGGTAAGTGGCAATTTACACCGGCAAACCACATAAGACCTTTCAAATACACTGAACACGGTGAAAATGGAACTTATTTATTTAACTTGAAATAGCTACACATGAGAACAACATAAATACATGCTAATAATACATAGAGGCGAAATTAATCAACCCAACTCTGCTCATCTTTCCCGCCGGAAAAGGAAACAAAAATTTTGCGGTAATGAAAGAATAGAAGCATTACCGACTACAGTAAGTGCATCCGCTCCACATAAGATTGGAGCAACCATCTATTAAGAGGCTCTCCACAGCCTACAAAGCACCCCGAATTGCCATTCTCAGTGAAAAATGGGAAGCTAAAAATATCAAGTAGTTCCTGCACTGCCTGCCTCACCAAAGAAGATCCTGTGACCCTACTGCGCCGCCCCCATCCAGTCACAATATCTATTCTGCTAGGGCAAATCCCAGATATTAGCATTTGTTGGCGAAACCAAGCCAGTGTCCGTGACAGCGCTGTCACAGCAGTGCCGTCCGACATAACATGCAGGTTTATAAGCCAGTAACACGAGCTTTTTTCTTTAATGGCGTCCGGATAGACGTTCTTTTGAGCAGCCACCTCCCAGACTGAACCAGCCTCCTCCTTGAGCCCTGACTTGTGAAGAAAATCCACTACTGCATCTACAAGCCCCCTCTTACTTTCCCTATCTTCACTATGCATCAGATCCAAGAACCTGCTCATGTGCTCTCGCACATTTTGCCCACAAACTCCTGCTGACGGCATAGACATCAAGAATGTATGCGCAGGATGGCCTGTGACTGCCATAAGCTCACCACAAAATTCCATGTCATACGGTGATCGTGCTTCTGTGCAACAACTAAGAAGCAAGGTATATGTCTGCAAAGAAGGGTTCAGGCCTAAACCGACCATGCTCTGCAGCAAGTTATAGGCATCAGACAGCTGGTGCACCCTAAGAAACGCACTCAGCATAGAATTGCAAGTAGGCACATTAGGACGTAAACCTGCATGGAGCATTGCTTGATACCAATTCCACGCCTTTTCAACATTACCAGCCTTACCCCACAAATCCACAAGGAGGCCATAAACAGGTTCATCAGGTACCCAGTTCTTCCGTTTCATCTCAACAAAAATCCCCTCTGCTTCCTCGAGATATCCACAATGGCCAAGCACCTCCATTACTATACTATAAGTCACTTTATCTGGTTCAAATCCAGCACCTTGCATATCACGGTACAGCTTTAAAGCAGTCTCATAATTCCTTGCTTTGGCCTGCAAAGCTATCATGATATTATATGTGACCAAATTGGGAACACAACCATGATTAACCATTTCACAGAACAGCCGGTGAGCAGCAGCTAAATGGCCAGCTTTACCGAGACAGTTTATCATAACACTGTAAGTAAATGTGTCAGGAGAAAGACCAGCATCTTGCATCCTGTCATACAGTCGTAGGGCAACATCAAGAAACCCAGATTTTGCATGGATGTCAATCAGTGTGCAGTAAGTGACACGGTCAGGTTCACACCCTGATTCTTGCATTTGACTGAATACATTCATTGCTTCTTTCAAATAGTTTGCACGCCCATAACTATGAATCAGACGGTTATATGTCACAACATTTGGCTGACATCCTTCACTCACCATCTGATGAAGCAACTTGTTAATGGCACCAAACTGCCTGGAACGACCAAGGATGCCAACCATGGTGGTATAAGTGTGCCCATCATGCTTGAACCCTGCTTGCCGCTTAAGCCAATAAAAGAAGCCAAGAGCAACAGAATGATCTTGAAGTTGCTTTAAAATTTGGTTTGCTTGATATGCATCCATTGAGCAGTTGAGATTCCCAAGAGCCGCCTCTGCAGCAGGACCCCATTTTACATGTTGCAGTATGTGGGAAACATTTTGAACAACATTTCCAGTGTGGGCAAACTGCCTGTTGATTGGAGCCATTCCTGTAGCCATTCTCATATCTCGTATGGGTCTGTTGA
This sequence comes from Spiraea crenata, assembly GCA_033992175.1. Classification (NCBI taxonomy): domain Eukaryota; kingdom Viridiplantae; phylum Streptophyta; class Magnoliopsida; order Rosales; family Rosaceae; genus Spiraea; species Spiraea crenata. The sequence goes on from JAVBHV010000046.1 coordinate 7,335,961, forward strand.
AACCTTTATTGACACGACCAACAGTCTCTGCATCAGAAGTCTGCACATTGCAACTATAATTTGGGATGAAGTCATTTGAATGAGCTTTTGAGTTCCGTGGCAATGGCATAGACCTTTTATCATGAGTGTCAGTATATACACTGCGAGCTGCCACTGAGTTTTCTGTCCTAGTATATGGAACAGGATTTAGACCTTTAACAAAACCGGATTTGTCACCTTTGCCCTTTGAACCATGATTATTACTTGTAGGCTTTGATGCAGTCGCTACCTCAGGAGATGGTTTTGGATGAACACAAGTGAAATGCTCTCTTTTTATTTGTTTCACATTTGATGACTTGATACGGGAGAGAGGCCTGGTGGGATCAACCATACAATTGTCCGGCAAAGTAAGCATTCCAAGCCCATCGGAGAAAGGAAGCTTACCGTTAACTATACCAGATAAAAAATTTACAGCTATAACTCCAGCCTTAGCAAACTGATCTGCAACAAGAGGCGATGAGTGCACAACCTCCACCTGAGCGGCATCAATGCTACTAGAATAACTTACAGTCTCTGATTTCACAAAAGATCTTGGGGCAGCTGCAACCTGTTTAACAGAAGTTGCGTGGTCAACAATCTCAGCTTTGTGAGAACCAGCCACCTTCACTGCATCTACTGAAATAATAGTTCCTACCCTTGCTGAAGGTTGGGATACCATGACCACGGCGGGTGTAGATGGATTTTGGGCAAGTAAACCACCATTTCTGGCTTTCTGCCTTTGTGAAACACACGTTTCATCTTCAGAGCAAGTGCAAGAGCTTCCATCTGTTGCACTACATCGTGATCCATTCAGGAAAAATGACCTGGCACTGCTTGAAAGATTACTTATTTGCTTTGCTCGCAACATAATTTACAGACACAATATCAGCTGCATGAATTGAAACATATAATCAATTAGCAACACATAAATCAATACAGGAACATTCCTAAAAACTCACGAGTCAAGAAAGAAATATGATTCTGCATGCAGTTCCAGCTGTTTTGATTTACCAAACGAACTATTGATGTGTATCATCGTTTTTACAGACAAGCTAATCAAAGTTGCATCAAATTCATATACATGCTAACCCTTGATACCTGGAATACACATCCATTACAGTACCTCCTCCATACAGATGATATCGCTCATTCCCTCAATTAGGAACAGAATAAATTTTGAACCAATATTACTGACAACACAATCAGATTTCAACAAATAGATATGAAGAGCCAACCGAAAATGGACATTAGTGAATCAACTCCAAAAAAAAAGGCAACAAAATGGTTGTGTTTACCAAACTACCTCCGACCCGGTGTAATTAAGTTTGGTCCTTGTTCTCCATGCACTTGAACTCGACAGAGACGTTAAATGTAGCAAAAGTTAAGTCAATAACAGAAAGCCTTGCAGAAATTTTGTCAAAAATGGCAGCTGGCATCTCTCTTGAAATAAATCAAGTCGCTCGCTTGTTCTCACTTTCTACCAGTAAAAAACTCAGTGCCTTCACTGATTATTTCTGCAACTATCATCTCCATTCGTATTTCACTTACACTTTGATTTGCAATCTTTCACTAAAGATTTATTCTTTCCTAGGATTACTTTGTTCCTTTTTTTTTTTTTTACTCAAAAACCGCAAATACCAAGCTAATCAACAATCCACAACCTTCAATCTACATTCTAGAATGAAACTCCTCACCTTTCCACCCACACATTAACATAAAGTTGGAAAATTTCAGACCCCCAAAAGAAAACATCAGAAAATTATAGAAAAAGAACCAATCTTTTCCACATCTAAGAGCTTTCCAACCAAACACATCTCGAAATCATCATACTCAAATGAAATACCACCAACCATTCATCCAAAATACAAACAATTAATACAAAGCAAACAATTTTATAGTCAGTAAACATCATACGACTCCACAAACTCGAAAGAGACATAGAAGAGAGAAGTACCAGCAATGGTGAAGGGGCTTCTGGGTTCGTGACACGCGTCCAAAGAGAGGAGGAGAGCAGAGAGTAGGCGGAGACAGCGGTGGCGGCTCTGCTACTCTCAGCCGTCAAGACTCGAGCTTTTTTCTGTTTCTTTTCTCCAACCAAGTTGGGGAGAAGGAGGCTTGGAAATCAGCTGTTTTCGCCCTACTTTTCTGTGTGATTGCCTACGTGTACTAGGACTGTTCATGACACGTGTCGGCACTTCATGGTTCTCACGTGTGACCTGCAGTGATCAAAACCCTTCTACAGGTTTCTCGGTTCAGAATTTATAGAATTTTTTGATATTTTGTGATGATCCAGTGCAGCCCTTGTCACCATTCTTCGCCTCAAATTTCTGCTTATTTTAAGTTAATTTTATTTTATCCATTCTTGATCAAATTTCCCCAAAACAAAGAAAAAGTTTTGATAATGGTATAAATTTCCACTAGAAAATAGCATAGATTATAATTTTAGTATGGTTAAATTCGAACGTGAAATAGATTTTGACACACTAATTTTCCGTAATTGCATACTCTTATTTATTTTTAATCGTTGATTGAATGATCAAAAAATTAATGATTATAATTGTACAAAAGTGTGTAAAAAAAGGGAAAAAAAATGTAAAAATCATTTTCCTTCAAATATTGTGTAAATACTGTCCCAAAGAGTAAATTCTTGAATGCTATAATTCAAATGCAATCATCATTATTTTCCTGTTTTGCTTGGTCAAATTTGATTGCGTTTGCTTCTTTAACTGAGCAAATCACCCTGTTTCTCCACAATCCCAATTCCATGAAGTCCATCCAACGGCTATAATATAGCAACCGTGAGGAGAAAGCTGATGTTGAAGGTAACGACACGACAAGTCGACAACAGACGGTCAACTCCAACGTTCCGCGTTTGATTTTCGATTTACAGTTGTTTTTAATTGAAAAGTACACCAAAATGTGTCTTGTTGCTCAAGCAAAATTCTTGGTCAAAAGGGGTAAGTCCGGTTAAACTCCCCTAATTATGCTGCTGTAATTATTGACAATAATTATAGTCTTGTGGGTCCCTCTTCATATTCCGTTCATTTTGTTGTGTCAGTCCAAATAGTACCAAAAAGGCTTGGTACATTACCTACTTGGGCCTTGTTCGGCCTCTTTGGTAGGCCCGTAAGAAAACTATAGGCCATTATGTGCACAAACCCAAGAGAGGTTCTATGTGAAAGAATATGCTTGACCCTATGAGAATCTTCCTTGTTAGGTGCATTGCTTTTCTTTATGTCAAGGGTAAGAATTAGGCGACGGAGAGAGGAAAGAAAGAAATGTGTACAATGACCTGAATAGGTAAGTTAATCCTCTAAATCTAGTGTGAGTTCGTACTAAGATTGGTCTCGTGAATTTGACACGTTGATAGTATTATTAGGAATTAAACTCATAATGTTAGTTCTTATTTGTAGAATCTAACTACGAATTTGTATTGTGGAAAATGAAAAAGACTTGCAAGCTAGATAAGATGATTCACGCTCTCATCTAACCACTACAAATTACAATCGCGCGTTGCTTATACCCATTACTTATTGGTTGTACCAAATACTAGAGCTTGATAATGTGTAATTAGGTAATGAATAATGATGGAAAGGCATGCACGTAGACAACTTTATACCCTGGCATGTGGAAATGACATGAATATATTGAATTCAATTGAATAGCTGTAGGCCAATTCTTTTCTCTTGCAAGTGAAAGAAGAAAAAAAGAAGCCATGTTTGATTGTTGACGCTATGATTATGTTTGGTGATACCATCGAGAAAGGCATGTGTTCCTCCCCCCCAGCTCACCCCTCCCACGTCTACTGCATAAAAAGCAAAGATCATCAACTTTTTCATGCTCCTTTTACGTTTTAATTTCAAAAAGTCACACTATTTAATAATTTAATAAAGCTATAGATAAGTGTCTCCATTTTTTGGATAAATAATCCATAATTCGGAAGAGATAATTTTAGTATGTAGTATATCTTCTCTTTATTCTTGGGCGTTGGATTGAATGATTTAAAGTGAAATCAACGGATATGATAAAAGTGAAAAATATTATGTGACAATCACTTCTCAGTTTGTATTGTAGCTTAGGTAAATAGATTGATCAATGAAATTGTCAACATATGAATGTGTTTACATCTTGCTTGTAGTAAAGATACAAGAATTTATGAGTAAAGTTGTAAACATATTTTCCATTAGATTAGTACAGATAACATTCATTAGCTAATGGTAATCAAATACCTGAAGTTAGAAGTTAGAACTTAGATGCTTCATTGATCAACATTACCTGAAGTTAGAACTTAATGCTTCATTGATCAACATTAATGCCAAAATCATCAACTTTTTCATGCTCCTTTTCCTTTTTAATTTCAAAAAGTCACACTTTTTAATAGTTTTATAAAGCTGTAGATAAGGGTCTCTATTCTTTTTTGGGATAAATAGTCTCTAATATGTAAGAGATGATTTTGGCATACTATTTTGACATGTAGTATATCTTCTCTTTATTATTGGTCGTTGAATTGAATGATTTAAAGCGGAATCAACGGATATGATAAAAGTGGAAAAATGTGTGTGAAAATCACTTCTCAGTGTGTATTGTGGTTTAGGTAAAGAGATTGATCAATGGGATTGTCAACATATGAATGTGTTTACATCTTGCTTGTAGTAAAGATACAAGACTTTATGAGTGTAAAGTAGTATACATATTTTCCATAAGATTAGTACAGATAACATTCATTAATGGTAATCAAATACCTGAAGTCAGAAGTTAGATGTTTCATCGATCAACATTAATGGCCCACAAACGCGAAATTAGTCGAATCCTAGACTACAAATCTGAAAGCACAAGACAATTTTCAACACATTGTTTTGTAGGTTGAGTAGTACTCAAAATGTTGATGAATCAAAATCAAAGGAAATTGGTTTAAGACTAAACTCACATTTCCACTCAACTATCACTTTCCCCAACTAGTACGGCATGCAAACAAATTAACGAGCTCGAACAGTCTCGCTGGTGCCAATTGATCGAGGCTATCCACTTTAATGTTTTTGATAAATTAAACTTTGTGACAATCATACAGGTGGGCTTTTATTTGACTTTCTACCTAAACTACTTTCTCGCGTTAATTACTTAAGAGGTAAAGATACTATTGGCTTGTTTGTGAAGGAGGAGAACCCACATCATAGTAGCTAGCTACTAACTTTTACTAAAGACGAAATGTATGTGAATGTCATCATTTTGTTGACTTTAATCTAATGGAATCTTAAAATTTTCCATTTGTGTGGCCATTTGTGTGGGCTTTCAAGGACTTCTCCATCTATGACCAATTCATCACCCTACCTATTACTTCCAGAACCCCCTTGCCCTTGTTTTTTTTTTTAAATGCTAATAAAAACCATCTTGTTGTGGATTGAAAACAAAGTGTCTACGTTAAGAGTTATAAACTCACCATACTTGTCATTTACTGTGGTCATGAATAAAAAAGTCAACCTCATCTTGACTTTTTCTTTTCTTTTCCAAAAGGGGGTTATTAGTTGTACAACCAAACCCATTGTCATACTAAGTAAAGAAAGATTCAACCTAATAGAGAAAGATATATAAACCAAAACTTCATCCATAATTCTCAAATACCAGATTTTCTATCGTTAATTTATCCGCTAGTTGTTCTCTATTAGTATAATCACAATCTATAATTAAGGATGTCAACTTCTATTCGCAAATATTCATTCTATAACATTCAAAAATATCTATGCTAAGTCGTTTGATGAAGGCCGGCAAGGATGTCAAGAATCGAATGAATCTAACCGTCAAAAACAGCTTCAAAGTATGCAACTGGATATCATTATTGCGAAAATCTACTTTTTATATTCTGTTTATTATTTAATTTGGTTCAAACAAACTCTGTAAGTTACAAAACTACCCAATCTGCAAAAGTTTCTGGGCCTAGTTTCTGCCTTAGCCCGCCAATGTAACGGACAGAAGGGTTTAATCGTATTTTATTAGTCTAATTAATTCGTATTTAGTTTTTGGTAAAGACACATACGTTGGACTGGTGACCGAGTCAAACATTCAAAGTCATCCAAAGACCACAACTTGTCAACAGGTGAACCAACTTCAACAACTTGTGTCCATTGGATTCGATCCCTCCACATCACTCAGCAATTCAATGGCCATACATCAACGGCTAGCATTATTTGGTGCCTTTGTAATAATCAAAGAATTTAATTCAGAGCTTGATTGGCATTGCGATCTTAGACGTAGTCTAAGAGCCAATCATGGAAAGTGGTTGGTAGCTAAAAGATTCATAGCTGACTTTTAAATTATCAAATTAGTAATTTAGTTTCTTAAGAGCATTAAAATACGATGTTATATCTCAGTAAAAAATTATCTATATTGTTTAAACTGCGAAAGTTGAGTAAGAATCTGAGAGCCGGAAGATCCAAAAATTTACTAATCCTCATAGTAAGATAGTTGTCGATCAAAACTCCGATGTACATAAACTTTACTACAGTCTCTACATTTGTAGCCAAAATGTAGTTATTGTCTCTTATCGTAGAAACCACTTTCACCAAAATATTGTTTGTACGAGACAACTGAGAAAGATTCCAACAAAAACACACTTATTTGTACCTTGTTGTCAGTTGTTAAACTCTCAGAGACTGGGTACACCACTCCCCGCTGTTCCCGCCATCACCAGATACGCGCCGCTTCACAATACTAAAGTCGAAAGCGACAAAAATTTCACTGGCAACGACAAAATTTCTGGGAAATTAAGCTCAACTACAGTAGAAAAACAGCACACGGAGAAATTAAAAAGTAAAAAACTTTTTTTCAAAATTTATTTCAGTTTTTATTTCGGGAAAAAAAAAAGTCTTCATTTTTTCAGTTTTTTCTTAACCGATTCGCCCGCTCTCTCCTCTCCACATCTGTCGCATCCCCGGCGGCACCACCACGCACGACCACCGCCACCACCAACCCCAAAACGCTGCGTTTCTGTTTTGCTATGTGAAGCTCGAGTCTTTAGTCTGTAGTGCTTTTCTGAGCTGAAGAAGAAGAAGACGACGACGACTAAGCGATGGGGAACTGCAACGTCTGCGCCAGAGCTGACGTCATCGACGGCGACAGCTCCGGGGGTAAGAACAAGAAGAAGGCCGGGGATCGGCGGAACAACAACCCGTACTCCGACGACCCGATCCGGTCGCCGGCTCCGATCCGGGTCCTCAAGGACGTGATTCCGCAGAGCCACCGGACCCGGATCGGCGACAAGTACATACTGGGCCGCGAGCTGGGCCGCGGCGAGTTCGGCATCACCTATCTCTGCACCGACCGCGAGACCAAGCAAGCCCTCGCCTGCAAATCGATTTCCAAGCGCAAGCTCCGAACAGCGGTAACCACCCAAAAAAGCTCCAATCTTTCCTAAAAACGCCGTCGTTTCCAATTTTGGGTATGTTGGATTTTGGGTTTTGATTGATTTTTGTGTGCAGGTGGATATAGAGGACGTCCGGCGAGAGGTGGCGATAATGTCGCAGTTGCCGGAGCACCCGAACATTGTGAAGCTGAAGGCGACGTACGAGGACAATGAGAATGTTCACTTGGTGATGGAGCTGTGCGAAGGCGGCGAGCTTTTCGATCGGATTGTGGCGAGGGGGCATTACAGCGAGCGCGCGGCGGCCGGCGTGGCGAGGACGGTGGCGGAGGTGGTGCGGATGTGCCACGCCAATGGAGTTATGCACCGGGACTTGAAGCCCGAGAACTTTTTGTTCTCTAATAAGAAGGAGCACTCGCCGCTAAAGGCCATAGATTTCGGGCTCTCGGTGTTCTTTAAGCCCGGTGAGTTTGTGGGTTTTTGTTGGATTTGGTGAATTCTATCTGGGTTTTGTTGTGTTTTGTGTGATTGTATATGTGTTTTTTTTGGGGGTTCTGAATTTGATGGGTTTTGGTTTTGTGTTTTGGGGGGTTTTAGGGGAGAGGTTTATGGAGATTGTGGGGAGTCCGTACTACATGGCGCCGGAGGTGTTGAAGAGGAATTATGGACCAGAGGTCGATATATGGAGCGCCGGCGTCATTCTTTACATTTTGCTATGCGGTGTTCCTCCATTTTGGGCAGGTATTTATAGTCAATCTAGCTCTTGAGGATGTTTAAACTTTAAGGCGTTTCCGAATGACTGAGTAGTTTTGATTTTAGTTTGGGATTGTAAAGTTGTGGTTTTGGCTTTGAATCTTTGTGACAGAGAGTGAACAAGGGGTGGCTCTTGCAATCTTGAGAGGGGTGATTGATTTCAAGAGGGAACCATGGCCTCAGATTTCGGAGGGTGCCAAAAGCCTTGTCCGGCAGATGCTGGAGCCAGATCCTAGAAAACGGTTGACTGCTCAACAGGTTCTTGGTAAGCCTTCGGTACTGAGTGTTGCATAGTTGTAGTGCTTAAACATTTGGATAACAATAGCATTGCAGTGAGTTGGTTGTGGATTATGCAGTCATCTTCTTTCTTCCATAGGTAGGAATTGAAACATTTTGATATTAGTGAATTAGCCAAGTGGCCATTTAGTTTTAGGAATTCGAGAAGTTTGGTGTCTATATTCCATGGCTTTTTCTGTGTCAAATGAAGTACTTACTATTGGTTTCACAAGTTCTTGGTAAACACCAGACAACTCAGACCAACTACATGATAAGTGAAGTCAAGTAAAACAAAATAAGGCAGTGATGAAAACAATGTAGCAGCAAGACCTTTATAGCACTAGTAGCAATAGGTAAATGCTCCAATAGCATAATGCATTAGATCAAAAGATGGCTCTTTTTGCATTAGATCATTTTGTTTGTGAGCAAGGGTGATATTCGTAATGAGACAGAGGACCAGCTGCTTTATTTAATAGTTCAAGATATTAGAAATGGAGTTTCTGATAGGAAAGACTTCGTTTGATCTCTGATTATTAGTCTTAATAACTACAACCATTAGTACCACTCCATGGCTTATGAGGTTTCTGTTTTTCTGTTGGAGATTGTTGTTATCTTTCCACTCTGAATGTTAGGTTGTACTGCTATGGAGAGCGATGATATTTCACATTGAATAAATTATTTTTCATCAAAGAACAAATAAGTGATGAAATGGTAAATAGCATCAGTTCAACTTGCTGGGTAAGACTAATAATTAGTTTGAGGCTCTTTTTGTTATGGAAACGACCATGGGATATGCAAATTAGTTGGAATTTGAAATAACTAGATGGGAAAATTGGCAGGACTGAGGAATGTAAAGCACTTCTTTGATTTCTTCATGAAAAAGCTTCATATTTGTTTGTGTGATGGGGGGATTCAAATAAGCTGCTATCTCACCAGAAATATGCCCTTAAAATCAGAATCAATATAACCTGATTTACTCTTGCTACCTGGTGCAGTTCGTATTTGATTTAGAGCACCAGACAAGGTAAACAGTTGAGTTTTTTTTTTTTTTTTTTTGTAAAATCTTTTGTTTTCAGTGTTTAACCAAACTGGAGGAACCTTTTTTCATCATGGATTTTTTAAACAAGCAAGTGTTTATTTGTGACTGTTTTGGTATGCCTATGCTGCTACTATGCTGAATAACTCTGCAAAATAAGTCTTACTTTATGAAATGGGTGAACTGAGTTTTACTTTCCTTCTGAGGTTACAGAACATCCATGGTTACAAAATGCAAAGAAAGCTCCAAATGTTCCGCTAGGAGATATCGTGAGACCAAGGCTCAAGCAGTTTTCGGTAATGAATAGATTCAAAAAGAAGGCCCTAAGGGTAAGCATCTGTAATTGGTACTTTAAGAATGTCAGCTGAAGTATTGGCTATGGCAATGATGTGTGATTCGCAAATTATATGTGACCAATTTGGGTGCTCTTTTCCTTCCATTCAAATGTTTTAGGTAATAGCAGAACACTTATCTGTTAAAGAAGTTGAAGTAATCCGAGACATGTTTACATTGATGGACACTGACAAAAATGGCAAAGTAACATATGAAGAATTGAAGGCTGGGCTTCAGAAAGTTGGTTCGCAATTGGCTGAACCGGAGATTAGGATGCTGATGGAAGTGGTAAGTTTCTGCTGTCTTATACTTATTACTAATTCTTTTCCAAATCTATGCTATAACTTTTGCATAGATGATCATTGTCATTCCGACAAAAATTGTCATCTTCATGCTCTAGACATATTATGAATGAGCTCCTTCAATCACAATAACTTTCCATCCAGTTGATTTTCATATATTAATCACCTAATGGCAGCCTTGAAGGGATGTATTGTTGTATATCTTTGTATGTGGTATCCATATAACAAATTAGATGATGCCTTCTTTGTTTTTTTGTGTAGGCTGATGTTGATGGAAATGGAGTTCTGGACTATGGTGAGTTTGCAGCAGTGACAATTCATTTGCAAAGGATGGAGAACGATGAGCATCTCCGCAGAGCATTTGTGTTCTTCGACAAAGATGGAAGTGGATATATTGAATTAAGTGAGCTAAGTGAAGGTTTAAGAGAGGAATCAGGTGAAACTGATGTTGACGTGCTGAATGACATCATGCGTGAGGTCGACACTGACAAGGTTTGACTTTTAAGTCATTATTGTCATCTGTTTTATGTATCACTGTGTTTCCTGTACTATTGTTAACTTGCTGCGTATTTTCATTTTTGCAAATATCAGGATGGGCGTATCAGTTATGAGGAGTTTGTAGCAATGATGAAAACTGGAACTGATTGGAGAAAGGCATCTAGACAATATTCGAGGGAGAGATTCAAGAGTTTGAGTCTCAACCTGATGAAAGATGGTTCATTGCACCTTCATGATGGGCTGACTGGTCAAACCATCGCCGTATAACTTATATTCTTCTTTACATAGTGCGCTTTGGGGGTCTCCTTCTCTTTTGTTGCCGATACACTTGAAAATCACAGCTGGTGGGGGTTTTATGTACTGATGTTTGAGGACACGGACTGAATTCAGTCCTCCAGGACTCCATTGGCTCGACTTAGGACTGGTAGGGTGTCAGCTTGCGGCTGTTTGAAGCTTCACATTCAAGGACGGCATGTTGGGTTGTTGGAAGGTCAGCTGTTTGTGGTGGGTATCGTCAAGGCTCGTGTATACATTAGGCAGTAGTTTTCTCGTCATGATGTATGCGTCGCTTACACTTGTATATTTCTCATATCTACATCAATTTGTGTTTGCTGGTTTGCTTACTAAAATGAATGGCAAGCGATTTGTTCTTTCATTGAACTTTGAGGTGTTGTCTCATTTTGTATTTATGAAAGTGATCCTGATTTCTTGTACCATTTTATGGATGTTTGCCAAGACCATATTCTGCATCTCAACTACCGAACACCAGTTTGATTGATTGGTTAGTAAGCTAATTGGCTAATCCCTTGTATGTGTTTTTAGTGCCAATGACGATCAATGCATCCAAAATACTTCTAACCTATTTGGCTATCAGTATCCAAAAGCTTAATATGAAAGTGTAACATTGTCTATGATATAATAAGCTTGCTTAAACTACAACCTTATGTAATCAGTGTACTTAACTCACTTCTAATATACAGACAAACAAAGATCTTGACCAGATAAGCACTTGATAAAATTTGGGCCCCCAACATTCCATACTCAAAATAATGATTAATTTCAACTAAACAAAAGGCGGATGCCTCTGCCTCAAAGGCAATGAAGTGCCCTTTTATTATTGCCATCCTCCCAGTTAGTTTGGTGCACGTTAAGATACCCATCAGTCCAAATAGTATCACAAGATTATTATTTTGTAGCTCTATGAATAAAGACTTAAACCATTTTTTCCTTTCGAGTGCGAGAAAGACATGGTTTATTGCGTGTTCTTTATCAATAAGCAACCAACCACTTACCCCAACCCGGTTGCAAAAGATTACCACATTATCACATGATTTTGTTATATAGCATCAACCAAACGTAAAGGTAGAATATTATCTTTGATCTTCAAAATTTTTTTTTTTTTTAATGTAAAAGTTAGAAAGTTTACCATTTATAATTGTGCACAACAAGCATTTAGCCCACTCATATCTAGAGATGGTAGATACCCCTTACGGGGTGGGTACCCTATAAAGACATGCTCCTAACAGGGGAAAATTCTTGGAGAAATGGGGAACAAGGATCCTTATCCCCGAAAGTACAATTCCACGATAAGGATATGGCAATGATGATATTGTCATCCACATCTCTAAACTTGCCTTGATAGCACATTTTTAAAATCTATATAAATACACTAGCCTCACTGCACACGCTTACGCGTGTGCGAGAGGTTTTCTTCTCATCACAGGCGATGCCCGCTACATCACGGGGGCTTCTCGCCACATTTCAATGCTCTTGCTATTCGTCTCGCGTTTGCTCGGCGTATCTTTTTCATTTTCCATTTGCCTCTACCACACTCTTGAACAACTTGTTGAACATCATGTTGAACATCATGCTGAACATCTTGTTGAACACTTTGTTGAATACGTTAAAGAACACCGTGTTGAACACCATGTTAAACACATTGTTGAACACCTTATAAAACACCGTGTAGAACATTTGAAGAACACCATGTTGAACACCTTATAGAACACCGTGTAGAACATTTGAAGAACACCATGTTGAACACCTTGTATGTTGAACACCTTATATGTTGAACACCGTGATAAACACCTTATATGTTGAACACCTTGTATGTTGAATATCTTATTGAACACCTTATTAAACACTTTGTTGAACACCAGGTTAAACACTGTGTTGAATACACCATGTTGAACACTTTATATGTTGAACACCATGTTGAATACCGTGTTGAACACCTTATATGTTGAACACCGTGATGAACAACTTATATGTTGAACAATGTGTTGAACACCTTGTATGTTGAACATCTTGTTGAACACCTTATTAAACACTTTGTTCAACACCAGGTTAAACACTGTGTTGAATACACCATGTTGAACACTTTATATGTTGAACACCATGTTGAATACCGTGTTGAACACCTTATATGTTGAACACCGTGATGAACAACTTATATGTTGAACAATGTGTTGAACACCTTGTATGTTGAACATCTTGTTGAACACCTTATTAAACACTTTGTTCAACACCAGGTTAAACACTGTGTTGAATACTTTGTTGAACACCTTGTTAAACACCATGTAGAACACCATATTGAACACCTTGTTGAACACCATGTTGAACACCTTATTGAACACCTTGTCGAACGCCATGTTGAACACTATGTTGAACACCATATTGAACATTTTGTCGAACACTTTGTTGAAAACCTTAAAGAACACCGTGTTGAACACTTTCTCGAACACCATGATAAACACTTTGTTGGACACCTTGAAGAACACCGTGTTGAACACTTTCTCGAACACCATGATAAACACTTTGTTGAAAATCATGTTGAACACGCTGTTGAACACCATGTAGAACACCATGAAGAACACCATGTTGAACACTATATTGAACACCTTATTAAACAACATGTTGAACACCCTGTAAAACACCATGTTCAACACCATGTTCAACACTATGTTAACACCTTGTTGAACACCTTCTTAAACACTTTGTTGAATACCATGTTAAACACTTTGTTGAATACCATGTTAAAAACCTTGTTGAATACCATGTTAAAAACCTTGTTGAACACGTTGTAGAACATTTAAAGAACACCATATTTAATACCAGATTGAACACTTTGTTGAACACAGTGTATGCTGAATACTTTGCTTAACACCATGTTAAACACCTTGTTAATACCGTGTAGAACACTTGAAGAACACCATGTTGAATACCTTGTATGTTGAACATCTTTTTGAACATTTTGTTGAACACCTTGTTGAACATCTTGTTGGACACCTTGAATAACACCGTGTTGAACACTTTGTCGAATATCATGTTAAACACTTTATTGAACACCTTGAAAAACACCATGTTGAACACCTTGTTGAAAACAATGGTGAACACATTGTTGAACACCTTATTGAATAAAGTGTCAAACACCTTGAAGAACACCGTGTTGAACACCATGTTACACAATATATTGAACACCTTGTTGAACACTTTATTGAACACCTTGTTGAACACCATTTAAATACTTTGTTGAACACCATGTTAAACACTTTGTTGAACATATTGTTGAACGCTATGTTGAATATCATGTTGAACTCCTTTTTAAACACCTTGTTAAACACCATGTTGAATACTATGTTGAACACCTTGTTGAACACTTTGGAGAACTCCTTAAAAAACACCATGTTGAACACCATGTACAACCAAGGTTTGAAAAGTCGTCAATGTCGGTCGACATGTCGACGACATGTCGTTTCGCAAGGGGGTCGATATGGATAGAGGGGGTGAAGAGTATGTCTTCACCCAATGTCGCGACTTTCGCCGAAAGTCGGTTGAGTTCGATGAAATCGGCAAATTTCGATGAAATTTCGAGGATTTTAACGACAAATTGACTTGAAAGATGAAGTAAAACAGCGGAAGCATGGGCGGCAGCACCGCGCCGTGCCGTTCCTTGCAGATCTACTTCACGAAGAAGATGACCACCAACCCTTGAAACTGCAACGTGTTGAATGTTTTTGGGTTTACTCTCCAATAAGTGAAACGGTGCGGTGCAAGTGTTGGTTCCCCACTTGTTTTTGTTGAAATGGGTTCCCATGAATATTCTTTAGATAAACACAAAAAAAAAATGCAAGCTCCTAATATTGCAATTAATTCTATGTACTCATGTCAGGCTTGAAATAATGAATTTTTCAGTCTCCAGCTAAAGTTTTATACTATCACTTGGCTAAATCGCTGTATAATGTTGGATGAGCACTCATATAATTTTGAATCCGTTAACACTCTATATGGTTTTAATGAATTTTCATGAAAAATGTGTCATTTTGAATTATTATAATTTGTAGCTACGGTTTGATATTATTACTCGTCATTGACAGACACTTGACATATATTATATGGTTATCATATGAATACTATTTAGCAAGTTCATCAATCTTAAAAACGTGCATTGTTGGTTGATTTAGCATTTTCTATAGTTTCATTCAAAATTTCTAATTTTTTAAGCTGATTTCCATCAGTTTCTTTGACGGTCGTCGATATCCGAAATATCCGTAAACTGAGCTATCGATATTTTTATCAACATCGATAATTTAAACTTTGTGTAGAACACGTTGTTGAACACCATGTTGAACACCATGTAGAACACGTTGTTGAACACCATGTTGAATACCGTGTAGAACACCTTCAAGAACACCGTGTTGAACACCATTTTACACACTATATTGAACACCTTATTAAACATTAAGTTGAAAACCATGTTGAATACTATATTGAAAACCTTTTTGAACATCTTGTTGAACACCATAAAAAATACCTTGTTGAACATTTTGTTGAACACTTTGGAGAACACTGTGTTGAACACCATGAAGAACACCTTGTTGAAAACCATTTTGAACACCTTGTTGAACATCATGTCGAACACCTTGTTGAACGCCATGTTGAACACCATGCTGCACGCCATGTTGAACATCTTGTTAAACACATTGAAAAACATCATGTTGAACCTCATGTTGTTGAACACCATTTAAATACCTTGTTGAACATATTGTTGAACGCTATGTTGAATATCATGTTGAACTCCTTTTTAAACACCTTGTTAAACGTCATGTTGAATACCATGTTGAACACCTTGTTGAACACTTTGTTGAACTCCTTAAAAAACACCGTGTTGAACACCATGTAGAACCCGTTATTGAATACCATGTAGAACACCTTCAAGAACACCTTGTTGAACACCATTTTACACACTATATTGAATACCTTATTAAACATTATGTTGAAAACCATGTTGAACACTTTGTTGAACACTATGTTGAAAACCTTTTTGAACACCATGTTGAACACTTTGTTGAACACCATAAAAAACACCTTATTGAACATTTTGTTGAACACTTTAAAGAACACTGTGTTGAACACCATGAAGAACACCTTGTTGAAAACCTTTTTGAACACCATGTTGAACACCTTGTTGAACATCATGTTCAACACCTTGTTGAACATCATGTTGAACGCCATGTTCAACACCATGCTGCACACCATGTTGAACATCTTGTTGAACACCTTGAAAAACACCATGTTGAACCTCATGTTGAACACAATGTTGAACATCATGTTGAATACCATGTAGAACACCATGTTGAACACTATGTTGAACACCATGTTGAACACAGTGTTGAACACCATGTTGAACACTATGTTGAAAACCTTGTTGAACACCTTATTAAACACTATATTAAACACTTTGTTGAATACCATGTTAAACACTGTGTTGAACATATTGTTGAACACCATGTTGAAAACTTTGTTGAACACATTGTTGAACACCATGTTGAACACGTTATTAAACACCATGTTGAATACCGTGTTGAACACCATGAAAAACACCATGTTGAACACTTATTGTACACCTTGTAGAATACTGTGTTAAACACTTTCAGTATACTTTGTAGAATAAAGTGTTGAACACCTTATCAAACATTGTGTTAAACACTTGTATTATACCTTGTAGAACACTGTATAGAACACTGCATTGAACACATATACTATACCTTGTAGAACACTAGTAGTACACTGTGTAGAACACTTGTAGAACATTGTATTGAACCCTTGTAAAACACTGCGTGAAACAGTCGTAGAACACATTATAAAACACTTGTGGTACACCTTGTAGAACATTTGTAGTACACTGTGCATAAAACTTGTATAACACTTGTAGTACACATTGTAGAACAATGTATAGAATATTGCGTTGAACACTTGTATTACACTTTGTAGAACACTGTATAGAATACTTGTATTAAACTATGTTGAACACTTTTAGTACATCTTGCAGAGCATTGTGTTGAACACTGTGTGAAACATTCGTAGAACACCTTATAAAACACTTGTATTACACCTTGTAGAACATTTGTAGTACACTGTGTAGAAAACTTGTAGTACACATTGTAGAACACTTTATAAAACACCTTTAGAACACTGCGTTGAATCCTTGTTGAACACTGTGCTGAACACTTAAAGAACACTGTGTGAAACAGTTGTTGAACACCTTATAAAATACTTGTAGTACATTGTGTAGAACACCTTGTAAAACACTTGTAGAACACCATGTTTGACACCTTTAGAACACCGTGCTAATCACTTGTAGAACACCTTATAAAACACTTGTAGAACAATTGTACAACACCTTATAGAACATCGTGTAGAACACTTGTAGTATACTGTGTAACACACTTGTAAAACACTTTGTAGAACACTTGTAGAACAGTGTATATAACACGTTGTAGAACACTTATAGAAGACCGTGTTTAACACTTTTAGAACACCGTGTTAAATACTTTTAGAACACTGTGAAACAGTTGTAGTACACCATGTAGAATACCGTGTAGAACACTGGTAGTAAATTGTGCAGCACACTTGTAGAACCCCTTGTAGAATACTTATAGAATACCATGTAGAACACTTATCAAACACCGTATAGAACACTTGTAAACACTATGTAAAACATTTGTACAACACCCTGTAGAACATCGTGTACACTTAGGCCATCTCCAGCCGAAAAGGGCCACAATTTAGCCATGCTACATTGTAACCCTTTAAAATATAATTTTTTTGAAAGAATAGTGGTAGACTACATTTTGCTATCTCCAAACGGGGCGGGCTACATTCTAACTCTTTTAATATTTTATTAGTTTTTGAGTTCTCCTTTAACTCATTCAAATAAATTTGGGCCATGTGGGTGGAGCCTACCCTCATTCATTCTTGTATTCCGGTCAACCCAAAGGGTTGCATCCAACCCTCTTTCTAGCACTCTAACACTTTTTTTTGTAACCTAAAATGTAGTCATTTTGTTTGGAGATGGTTTTGAACCAATTTTGGGGGCTACAATAGGTGTAGTTAGCCCCCATGACTTCGGCTGAAGATGGCCTTATAGAACACTTTGTAGAACACTTGTATAACACCATATAGAACACTTATAAAACACCTAGTAGAAGACCTTATAGAACACCACGTAGAACATCGTGGTCGTCTTCCTCCTCGCCTTCGCGGCGGTGGTGGGTATTGGTCGTCGTCATCGTTATCTTCATCTTTGTCATCTTCCTCCTCTTCTTCATCATCGTCGTCTGTCTCGTCATCGACGATGTCAACGACATTGACAGGGGCTTTGTCATCGGCGTCATGGTTAGGGTTTTGGGGATTCGGTATGTAAGAGAGATGAGGAGGAGAAGTGTTAGGGGGAAAAATGAGTGGCGGAGATGGTTATTTAGGATTGCTGATAAATTTCTGCTAGATTCAGCCCATAAAGGGGAGTGAGCTATGATGTTTCTTTAGGGTACTATAGCTCTATAACAATACTATAATGTACCTGTATACTGGACTATATGCATATTATATGAGAGAGAATTATAGTGTCTCTATAGTACCCATATAATATCTTTTTAAGATGGCTGGGCATTTGGATCGAAAAACCTGGACCGCACCAAAAACTGTACCGAAATTTATCGGTTGACCAAAGAGTCAATAGAATCGGTACCGAAACTAGATTAAACCAGCCTCAATTGGATTGGGACCAGTTCTTGAAATACAAACCCACCAAGTTACCAGACCGAACCAAGTATTTTAAATTTATAATTAAATTGAAACGATACGCCTCGCAAACGCGAGACAAATAACAAGAGCATTGAAATCTGGCGCGAAGCGCCCGTGATGCAAAAAAAGCCTCGCACACGCGTAAGTGTGTGCGGTGAGGCTAGTATGAAATAAATCTGTTGATTAGGTAGATGTGAAAATGAAATGAATCTGTTGTTAGGTATAAGTTTACAAAATACCTTATGATAAAGTACATATAAGTCTTAAGCAATTGTTTCATTTCTTTCATATCTGAGGCAGAGGAATTGCTCTATACATTAGATCAGCATAAACTTTAGTAATCTTGTGCTAGCGTGGAACATAGTTGTACTGCTTATCAATTTTTATGCTAGCGTGGAACATGCTAGATTCAATAAGCAAGAAACCTAAAACCAAAAGATATAAACCAAAGTAGATAAATTGAAGTTAGACCAATAGATATTGAGTTGTTCTCCTGCTGAAATCTGTATACTTTCCTTATCAGTTTCTATGACCAAATCAACCTGCACTATACAACAAAAATTGGGGATTATGTATTGTTCTTCACAAAATGAATTGGTAAAAAAGACATACTTCACAAATACGATCAACCTTCTATGGAACTGAATATGCACACACCCAAATCCACAATAAAACTTTCATATGCATTCTGTAAAGCCAGAGCAACCGAAGGAAAAGTTAAAATTGATTAAATATGCTAGGAGAACAATAACTAAAAGCCTCTCGAATGTTGCAGTCCCTATTTTCAAGCACCTAATTCAAATGCAATGGCCTGTCATCACACCCACAAAATTCAAGCAGGAAACAATGGTGATAAAATATTTCGTACCAAAATTCAAGTAGACCAAGAACATAATAATTATTAAAAATCACTGTTGGTTAGGTATATGAATCACCTTAAAGGTTGAAACCTTTTGAAGTAATTTATTCACGAAAGCAAACTGCATTAGAGTATGGAATTGATCAAGAAGAGCTGAGGAAAATTGCAGAAAATGAAGCAAATAGAGTAGGGCTCCTCTAACCGTTTTAAGATAGTTTTCTCTCAAATCAAAACCAAATTAAACAGCCCACTAAATGTGCCAAATTTGATGACTTTGCAACTATTTAATATGAGAAATCAACATTAACCTAATACCCAACTATTTCTACGTTAACCATTCCACGTCGAAATTAAACCCAAAGCAAGATACTTAATTTAAGGTAAACAATTACAATTGAAAGCACATGGCGAACCAAACGACAGCCAGGAACTGGAGCCTTATTCACCTATTAAAAAAATTCAATTTGTAGGAGAATACTGAAAATCAAATTGAGAAAGATGGAAAAGACTGTCAAATGAAGAATTGATTGAGCATTACCCTTGAAGTAAACTGAGAAGCTTAAACCCTTGAAAAAAAAAAACCAAATTACTTTTGAAGGGATTAAGCTCCCTTTTGCTTTGAATGCATATTTCATTCAAGAAATCAATTGCATACATTTTCACTCCATGTTCTTCAACTTGTGTTATTAGCTTGTATTATTAGTTTGATGAACCAACGCGCTAGATTGGATTTTCTTTCTTTTCGGAATTGTGGGTGATTTTGCGTTTGCTGTGTGGGAGGCGGAAGGGTTCGAGGTGAAGAAAGGAGGCGCAAGCGTGTTTTTTTCTTTATTGATCTCTTTGATAGTTTTGCCCTCATTTTTTCACTAAGTGTCATTTACATTGTGCTTTGCATTTAAGGACAATTTCGATTTTACATTAAATTCCACCATTCTCAACTGCTAAATTCACATTCCTTTAAGTAAGAGAGATACTTCTTTAGTTAAATATAAATAAACATTAAAAAATTAAAAATTAAAAAATTAAAAATTAATTCTACTTGTGTAAAAGAGATAGGATGAGGAAGGGGATATGGAATAAGGATATGGATGATATTAGAAATATGTCCACAACCCGCTCCGTTGCCATCCTACTCATATCAAGTCCAAATAACTTTGAACTGAACATTGATCTCACGAAAAATATACCTCGATATCGCCACAATGCGAGTTGAACCGGAGTCCTCCTCTAATAAATAAAGTGGATTAAAAATGCCGTTATATCAACTGATTATCTGTTATTTGATCCCCAAGTTCAAATAATGGAAAATAAAATCAGACTAATCAATCGTAATTATTTAGAAAAGATCACACAATTAACAAAGTAGGACCCACGTGATATTCCATTCGATATCGTCCCCGCGCCGGTGGGAAATCTTCCCAATTCCATAACCGTAAAAAAAACCCCCAAATAAAATTCCAAACAAACAATTACGCACAAGCCGACGACGACGACGACGACGACGACGAACGCAAATTTTCAATTCAGCAGATTGAAAATCTCTCGAGAGTAAAATCGAATCAAGAACAATGGGGGTGGACTACTACAACATACTCAAGGTGAATCGGAACGCGAGCGACGACGACCTGAAGAAGGCCTACAAGCGCCTCGCCATGATTTGGCACCCGGACAAGAACCCCGCCGGAAAGCGCCCGGAGGCGGAGGCGAAGTTCAAGCAGATCTCCGAGGCCTACGACGTCCTCTCCGACCCCGCCAAGCGCCAGATCTACGACCTCTACGGCGAGGAGGCTCTCAAATCCGGTCAATTTCCTCCTCCTCCGCCCTCGTCTTCTTCGTCGTCGTCGTCGTCATCGTCCGCGGCCTACCACCGCGCCGCCGCAGCCCACCCGCACTACTACACCAACCACCACCACCAGCGGACCGCCCACCCCAATGCGTCGTCGTTTAGGTTTAATCCTCGCGACGCGGAGGATATTTATGCTGAGATTTTTGGATCGGATGGTGGCGTCGGCGGCGGGGGTGGTGGTGGCGGAGGGAGGGGGTATAGGGATGGGTTCTTTAGGACGTCTAATGGTGGCGGGCCGGAGTTTGCAGGGCCCAGTGGGAGTAGTGGGCCTGGGCCGGTGAGGAAGGCCGCTGCTGTTGAGAATTTGTTGCCTTGCAGCTTGGAGGAGCTTTACAAGGGGGTGAAGAAGAAGATGAAGATTTCTAGAACCATCTACGATGCTGTTGGTGCTGGGTAACGCTCTATCTAAACCCAAGTTTTGAACTTTATGCTAAAAATGCTGTTGTTGATAATTTGTGTGTTATAATGCCAATTTGGAGTAGTTGATTAGGCCTTCTTTGTTCGTGACGAAAAAAGGAGTCTTTCTTTGTTTTGAGATGAATTTGATGAGCCTAAAGTTGGTGTTGTTAGTCAAATTTTTACTTTAGATAAGTTAAAGAGTTTCGCCAAAATGCCCCATTAAGCCTAAACCACATTTAGTATGAAAAGTATTGAAACTTGTTACTCAAGTATACCGAATTGGCAGCTGGTTCTAGGCTGATGTGTGCACCTTGCTTTGAATTAGTGGGAAATTAAAGCAGGAAGCGCCTTCTATCTGTTTCATAGATTTCAAAGTCTGTACTCGAAAAATGAAAGATTATAAAGATTTGAAAAGAAGTTAAGCAACGATTTAGAAAGTGCTCATGAAGACAATAAGTAATTGTTTAACATCAGAGAACACGAACGGATTTATAGGTGGTTAATATGGATGAATAGCCTCTCTCCTTTATCTCCAAATGGACCCATGACTTTCTAATAGGGGAGATCTTAGTGTGTTTACATTACCTATCTCCTAGTTGGTCGGGTGTGGTATGACTTAACCCTTGATTTTGAAGGTTTTTATTGCACATTATTGATTCAACCTTGTTTTTTCTATTTTTTTCCCTTAAATTTGCATCAGGAGTTATCGAAGCTTGATTACCTATTTACATGTTTGGAGCATCTGGCTAAGTTACCTTTGTGATTAAAGAAAACTACCTTATTAATAAACCTTTGACTTTCTAAGGAAAGTCATATTCATGTTTTTGGAACTTGTTTACTCTTTGTCCTTCCAAAAAGACAAAAATCAGCTTGAATTTTGGGCAAGTTGAAGCGTTCTTCATGCTTTACAAGCTTCATCTTGCCCTAAAGAGTGGAAATAAATTGGACCCTGTAATGTGATAAGAGAAGCAAATATTTTGATTCTGAATCTTTTTATTTTGAATATTAATTTTGGGTAGTCATTTGTGTTGCCTCTTTGGGCAAAAAGCATAAAATGTCACTTCTTGCTTGGAAATCTCACTTTACACAACTAAAACACAAATCAGTTCATTGCATTTGAGTTTTACTGGTTTCTGTGAGTCTTTGTTTGCAGCCTTTAAGGCAATGCATATAAAATCAAATAATGTTAGTACCTGTTAATTAGTTATTTTTTGTTTTCCCGTTGAATATCTTAAAGATAATTTAGCTTTTCAGTGACTTTTTGGCTTTTAACTTTGGTCTGATCCATGAGTAATACCATTGCAGGAAGGTCCGGACTGTGGAGGAGATATTGACCATCGAGATCAAACCTGGTTGGAAGAAGGGAACAAAGATAACCTTCCCTGAGAAGGGTAATCAGGAGCCTGGTGTCATTCCAGCTGATCTAATTTTTGTGGTAGATGAGAAACCTCATGCACTTTATAAGAGGGATGGTAATGATCTGGTGGTGAACCAGGAGATAACACTGCTGGAAGCACTAACTGGCAAGACTCTTGACCTAACTACCCCAGATGGAAGGAGTCTCATGATTCCATTAAGCGATATTATCAAACCTGGAGCCGAAATGGTTGTACCCAATGAGGGAATGCCAATCTCGAAAGAACCTGGGAAGAAGGGAAATTTGAGAATCAAGTTTGATGTGAAGTATCCTTCAAGGCTTAGTACGGAACAGAAATCCGATCTTAAAAGAGTTCTGGGAGGAGTTTCATCTTGACTGCTAACTAAGGATCTCAGGGCTGACCATAATGTAAATACGATACGTGTATGCTATTTGAAGAATGTGAATACTAGAAGCTTTCTGAGGAGTGCAAGGAAGGGCAAGCTATGCACAAGGACCATGGTTAGCAGGCTCTTGCAATTCTGCATTTGGATTCGCCATGTGGCATGAGAGAATTGATCATGTCATTCTTTGGATCACTAAAATTTTTTGTTCTCTTTTCATTGCACTCTATATACCTAGAAATCTCCTTGGATTTTGAATAGATAGTAAAGTGAGTTTCTCACTTTTAGAAGTTAAAAAGTATTGAACTTGATGTATTGGGTTGTTTAGAGATTCAATTTGGGGGTTCTTTCTTTTTATAAGTTTCTCGGCCATCGACAGGAGTTGTACTCAATTTTGTTGATGAAGATGAAATGTGTCTTTTGACAGAATAATTTTGTTCATTTCTTTTCGGCAGGCTCAAAATGGAAGGTAAAAGATGATTGATGAGGATCAGAACTCCTCCAAACTGGTAAGAATATTCACATTCAATCGCCCTCGAATTTCCGAAAGTGTAAGATATAATCGAAATCTAACGCCTGAGATTGCTATCCTGTAGGAAAATTGCTTGGTCCCCAAGTAACAAAATTAATTCTTGCTGTACAAGAATTCCTATTAGTCCTATGTTTTACAACTCGTCCGTTTCCCTTCTCTCCAGCAATTAATCCATTGTCCAAATCAGTCTATACTCTGCCACATTGTTCTCCATTTGGTGCCATGAAAACAGGGCAAGTGCAACTCATCCCGGCCCTCAAAGCATGCCAAAGATATGTCGCCGGCATTTTAAAACTCACAAGAATGCTACCTACACCTCTTGTTGGTCCTCCGGAGCTCAAAGCACCGGCCACCGCCACACCACCAGAAAAGCTCCTATTAGTGCACAAACCTGCTTCCAGCGCCGCCACCGCTGCCAAGATCCCCGCCTCCTTTGGTAACCCCTGCATCGACATCTATTTCAAGATTTCAGAAGGCAGTGCCAGTGCTGCTAAGCATAAGCAACTGAAGCAGCTCCTCCCACTGGCCTGGGCTCACAATTCCTTAACAACACTCAAGCTCATATGTAACATACTAGACAAATATGGCAGCACAGGAAAATGGCAAGATGAATTGTTCTACACGGCGGCGTTTTGGCTCCACCAGAACTACCCCAAGACCCTAGCGCGCAACATCGTGCCTTTTCTTCAGTTTGGGCAATACGGACACATTTTGGAGGTTCTGTTTGGGGTTCTGGAAGGCGAAGACGCTAACAGCAAGAAGAGGAGAGAAGGGAGGTTCTTATATCATTTTGATGGGAACGTTATACAGAAAGTAGAAGAAGGTAGAAAGATAGCTGAGAGGATCGCAACCGTGAAGAAGGTGGTTGAAATGTACAACAATGGCGCCGATTATCAGCTGTTACATGAGCGTGTTTCGGATCTTTATGCAGAGTGCTTGAAGTCTGATAATCGGAATTTGAAGAAATATGAGCAGCAGAAGAATGTGAGTGGTGATGATGCAAATGGTCCTAGCCAGTTGGAGTTGACCCCGGCGGCTAGGTGGTGTCCGTCCGTTGACTCCATTTACGACAACGCCACTTTGATCTGCGAGGCCATTGCGAGGAAGGTGTTCCCTCGGGAGGAATGCACACGAGAGGAGGAGGAGGAGGAGGCTGATTACGCATCCAGAGTCAAAGAGAGGTTGATGAAGGAAGTTTTGGAGCCTTTGAGGAAATTCATGAAGGATGACTCTTCTGATGATTTTTCTACGGAGCAAAGATTTCCTGTAGTTAAGAAGTATTTGGAAGCTGTGAGAGTCGGTGAGTCCAAGATTGTGGCAGATGCAATGCTTTCAAATGAGATCGTTCGCTATGCCAATGATCGCAAGTTTGGGGAAGTGGCTGAGCCCCAGTGGAACGCAATGATGCAGCAAATGTATGGCAATAAGCAGGGCAAGTTTAGCAACTGCTTGGCTGTGTGTGACGTCTCGGGGAGGATGGGGGGCACCCCATGAATGTGTCATTGGGTTTCGGGTTGTTGGTGTCTGAACTGAGTGAAGAGCCATGGAATGGAAAGGTGTTCACTTTCAGTCGAAATCCTCAGCTAGTTTCGATACAAGGCCATGATCTCAAGTCCAAATGCTCGTTTATGAGGAAGATGGACAACCAGGATTGGGACGGGGAAACTAACTTTCAAAAGGTGTTTGATTTGATTCTGGAAGTGGCTGTGAATGGGAAATTGAAAACCGAACAGATGATCAAGACGCTGTTTGTGTTCACCAGTAACCAGGGTTTTGATGATGCTTGTGGCCGCAACTGGAAAACTGATTATGAGGTAATACAGAGAAAGTTCAAAGAGAGAGGGTATGGGGATGTAGTTCCACATATAGTGTTTTGGGATCTGTATTATGACGGGCGCACTCCAGTGGCACGTTATGCACAACGAGGGGTGACCAGGTTGTGTGGCTACACTCCGGATTTCGTCAAGTGCTTCACGGACAATGGTAGGGAAATTTGCCCGGAGCATGCCATGGATGCAGCCATCTCTGACGAGCGTTACCAAAGTCTTGCTGTAGTGGACTAATCTATATTTAGTTTTTGTTCGGTTTGTAGTTACTGTTGTGGATCCATCTTGGATGCATTCTGTCTCTTGGGACGTATCTCCCTTTTCTTTTAGTCTTGAGTTTTTTTTTATGAAAGGAAAGCTTGAATTGGCTTATGGAACGATATGAGAATGGAATGGTATGTCACCTGGTTCACTGCAGATTTGTTATTTGGCTATTTCTGACTGATATCAGACAGTCATGTCGAAATTATATATCTATACTAAAATTGTATTATGAATTTATGACAAAATTTTTATATTTTTTTAATTTTGTCATAATCTTTTGACAAAATTTTAAAATTTTTGATTTTATCATAAGGCTATGACAAAAATTTTGAGTTTTTTATTTTGTCATAACCTTATGACAAAATTTATGAATTTTTTATTTTGTCATAAGCTTATGACAAAATGTTTGAATTTTTTTATTTTATCATAATGAATTTAACCTTATGACAAAAATGTTTAAATTTTTGGATTTTGTCATAACCTTATGACAAAATTTTATGAAGTTTTGATTTTGTCATAACCTTATGACAAAATTTTGAAATTTTTGATTTTGTCATAAAGTTATGACAAAATTTTTGAATTTTTTATTTTGTCATAACCTTATAACAATATTTTTGAATTTTTTTTTATTTTTTATAACATTATGACAAAATTTTATGATTTTTGATTATGTTATAACCTTAGGACAAAAATTACAAATTTTTTATTTTATCATAAACTTTTGAATTTTTTATTTTATTTTAATCTTAAAATTTTGAATTTTGTCAAAATCTTCTTACAAAATTGTTGAACTTTTTTATTTATAACAATTTGAGGGATTTACCAAATGTTATGCTATTGAGTGATACAACTTTGGGATGATGACCCCATGATCCATAAGTAAACCCGTGTTTGCCTTATACATCAATAAATTCAAGTATTTCCCTATGAGGACAAAAAAATAATTGACATTATTTTGTTCTTGAAGATGAATATTAAAAATTGATGACCTAACATAAAATTAACGGGCCTATATTATCCTTAGGTCATTGTCCCTAAAACTAGTATATACAAACAGAACAATTTCCATGTTTACAACTCTATAGTAATGCAAGAAGTTCTTGATCCGATTCTGATGTGGAGTGTATGTTTATTTTTCAACCATACAAACTTAACTCAACTTGTAACTCTTGATATCGAAGTGTACGTAATTCATGATAATTGAATATTATATAATTTAGCTCCTTTGGTTAGCCCAATGTTCAAAGTGTAGGGTTTCTAGGAGTTGAGGAGAAGTCGTGAACACTATATTTACAAATCTTGAAAATCCATGTAGCTCGAATAAACGTCAATCTAACTCAATCATAGTTACTCAAATTGTAACTCTTGAAACCAAAATGTAACTCATGAAAAGTGGACATTATATTTGGCTTCTTTGTTTAACGAGCTCTTGGACTTAGTTTCTAGGAGTTTTGGAGAAGTCGTAAAAACTATATATACAACTCTTAAAAATTCATATAGCCCGAATAAACGTCAATCTAACTCGAACATAATTACTCAAATTGTAACTCTTAAAACCATGGTATATAACTCATGAGAAATAGGCATAATATAATCTAGCTTCTTTTTTAAAATCGGGACTCAAAATGTATGACTTAGCTTCTAGGCATGGACGGACCCAGGCTTTGGTCTAACTGGGCTCAAGCCCAGGTGACTTTTTTTGGGGCAACCAAGATACTTCTTAATCACCTCAGACATCATGGACCTCTCGCAGACTTTCGTGGGTGAAGCCCAGGTGATTTTTTTAGCGCAACCAAGGTACCTGTCTGTGGTCTTTTTTTTACCTTGCTTTTGCCACGCTTTTAATGGTTGGAGAGTTGAGAAATAATGGTTGGGGTGATTTTCTGGAGGGTTTGCTATCATTTTGTGAGCAATATGGCATAAGTGTTCCTGATATGGATGCTCGTCATACAATGGGTACAAATGGTTCTTGTCAGCAGTATGATTTTATTACAATTAGACGTTATTACCATTTAACAATGCTAGATTCCTAGAGCAAACAGTGGAACTCCTTTATCTTAGCTCATAATTGGATTCACGTAACACTATCGAGCGATTTAACACTTTCGGTTGATTCTTTTAGTGTTGACCCTTCTTGTTTCTATGGCTACTATTTTCATCTAGACTTATCAAAAATCGACTTCGGAGCGACATGGAAGATGAATTTCTTGCTGGCAGTATGCTACTTCACATTGAAAGAGAATTAACTAATATTATCGATAATGAATCAATAATTAGTGATTTTTTGGCTATGGGGTCTCGAAGGGTGCAACTTATGTAGTGTTATCTTGCATGCTTATTTGTTAGTCTTTTACGAATAAAGCTTTTTGCGGGTATATCCTAGATTCATTTTTGTGGGTAAGGCTTTCTACATCCCTGTTATATGTAACTTTTTTGGTTATCAATTAAGTGCATTTGTACTTGTAACCTTTCAAAAAAAAATTATTGGTAAGGAAAATGCAGCCCCCCTCATTTTGAATTCCTGGATCCGTCCCTGCTTCTAGGAGTTCAGAAGAAGTCATAAGCACTATATTTGCGTAGCTACTCTGGGGATTTCGCCAAGTGCTTCACGGACAATGGTAGGGAATGCCCGGATAACGGGCTGAACTCTACTTGATTTGATATGAAGAACTTGGGTGAGTTGAATCACTTTCTTGGTTTAGAATTGAAAAGCCTTGATTCTGGAATTTGTGTCGCAAGAAGGATATGCTAAGAAGCTGGTTGAGAGGTTCCGCACGAAGCTGTGCAAAAAAGCTCAACTCCACTTGATTCGAGTCGCAAGTACTTGAGGAAAAAGGAAGGATCATTCTTCCATATCCTAGGCGAAATCGGGCTCTTGTTGGCGGTCTTCTTTACTTGACTATAACTAGGCCTGATATCTAGGATCAGTCACAGTTTTCTTTTCTTAATTACTGATTGGAAATTCTTGATGAAAACATCAATATGAGTTTACATTCCTGCATGTGTCAGCGAAAAAATAATTTCATCTCATTCTGTGAAGAAAAAGGACGGCTCATTTCCGGAAAGTCTAGGTCCAGCGAAAATTACTCATTTTCTTTAAGGACGAGTCATCCAAAGTCGGCAAGAGTCATCAAATTGAATTGCATTATAGGTTGAATATCGAAATTCAATGGCTAAGAGTAAGAGATACATATATATCCAAACTCAAAGTGCTTGGACCCCAAGTAACCAAAATCTTGCTGTACAAGTATTATAGGTTGGCCCTTTGTATGAGTCCGTCCTAATTCAATTCTCCACCAATTCAATCTGCACCATTTTCTTCACTTTGGTGCCATGAAGGGCAAGTGCAACTCATTCCGGCTCTCAAAGCGTGCCAAAGCTACGTCGCCGGCATCTCCAAACTCACAAGAACGGTACCAACACCTCTTGTCGGTCCACCGGAGCTCAAACTTCCGGCAACAACCACAAAACCACAACTCCAATTAGTACACAAACTCGGTTCAAGCGCTGTCACTTGGACGCCCAAGATACCGGCATCCTATGGTAACCCCTGCCTAGATATCTACTTCAAAGTGACAGCAGACACAACCGCCTGCCATAAGACTATGAACCAACTGCTTCCGTTAGCCTGGTCCCACAATTCCCTAACAACACTCAAGCTCATATACAACATGCTAGAAAAAAGGAACTGCGAATTGTTGTACACACCGCGGCGTTTTGGCTCCACGAGAACCACCCCAAGACCTTAGCTCGCAATGTTGTGCCTATTGTTGAATTCGGGAACTATAGAGATGTTTTGGAGGTTCTGTTGGGGGTTGTAGAAGGTGAAGATGTCAACAGCAAGAAGAGGAGGAAAGGAAGGGAAGATAGCCGTTATGATTACGTGAGGAACTTATTATGGGGTGAAGAGAGCATTTGGCCGAAGCCTAGTAGGAGAATGAAGAGGACTGGCATGGTGACGAAGGCGGATGTACAACAATGACCATGATTATCAGTTGTTACATGAGTGGGTTTCGGATCTTTATGCCGAGTGCTTGAGGGCTGATATTCAGAATTTGAAGAATTGTGAGCAGCAGAAGAATACGAATGATGCCAATGATGATTGTAACAGCTTGTTGGAGTTGACATCGGCTTCGAAATGGTGCCCTTCGGTTGATACTTTTTTCGATGAGGCCACTTTGATCTGTGAGACTATTGCCAGGAAGATTTTCCCAAGAGAAGAATGCACAAGGGGTGTTTGTATTAAGTACAATGAGAAGGAGGAGGGGGCTGACTATGTGTCCGGAATCAAAGAGCGGTTGATGAAGGAAGTTTTGGAGCCCTTGAGGAAGTTCATGACAGACGGTTTTTATCATGATGATTTTTCTTCGGAGAAAAGGAGCTCTGTGGTTAAGAAGTATTTGAAGAATGTTGAAGCTGGTGACTTTGAGATTCAGGCGGATGCTTTGCTTCCACATGAGATCATACGCTTTGCGAATGTCCGAAATTTTGGGAAAGTTACTGAGCTTCAGTGGAAGGCAATGGTGAAGGAAATGTATTCAAAGCAGGGGAAATTTAACAACTTCTTGGCTGTATGTGACGTCTCCGGAAGGATGAGTGGTCACCCCACGAAATGTGTCATTGGGGTTGGGATTGTTGGTGTCTGAGCTGAGTGAAGAGCCGTGGAAAGGAAAGGTGATCACTTTCAATCGAAATCCTCATTTGCTTTCGATACAAGGCGATGATCTCATTTCCAAATGTTCGTTTATGAGGGGGATGGACAATCCGGACTGGCATGGGGATACTGATTTACAGAAGGTGTTTGATTTGATTTTGGAAGCGGCTGTGAATGGGAATTTGAAGCCGGAACAGATGGTCAAGAGGGTGTTTGTGTTGACCAGTGACCAAGATTTTGATGATGCTTCGGGACGTAGCTGGAAAACTGATTACGACGTGATACAGAGAAAGTTTAAGGAGAAAGGGTATGGGAATGTAGTGCCCTGAATTGTGTTTTGGGATTTGAGAGATGATGAGCTTACACCAATGGCGCATTATGCAAAACGAGGAATTGCCACATTGACTGGCTACTTCCCGCATTTTGTCAAGGTATTCTTTGAGAATGATGGTGAAATTGGCCCAGATCATATCATGGAAGCTGCTATCTCCGATGAACGGTACCAAAGTCTTGCTGTAGTGGACTAATCTTATCTTTAATTAGTTTATTTATCTTGTTAGTTTAGTTGTGATTTAGCTAGTCCTGTTTTGATCATTTTAGAATTAGAATTCAGCCATTGTGCTATTCATGAACAAAACGTTTGAATTGTCTTGTTCATGAGAATGGTACTCATCAGGTTTACTGCAAATGATCAAATATATTGTAGAACTAGACGCATACCAGGAAACAAAAAATGCACATCAAATCATGCGAATTTCATATTATGCAGATATACCCTGAACAAGTTCTAAATGATCACTTTCACCGGCTGTCCTTTTCTTGTACATATACATCCAGTAGTACTGCTACCAAGATAAAACTTGTAGTACAGTACTATTTGTAAAATTAAAGTTTCTTTTCCGAAAGGGACGAGTATTCCTTGTAGAAACAGGAAATCCTTTTCCTATTAGGATTTGGGAACAGGGGAAATGTGTGAGTATATAAGACGTGCTAAGCCCCCAAGTTTCTTTTCACCCCAAATTCCTTTCCTCTCTTGTTCTCTTCTCCCATGGCTTCCAAGAATTCAGTTTGTCTTCTCCTTCTGGTTCTTTCTTCTACTCTCTTTGTTACCATTCAAGCTGTCCGAACCAACCAACCAAAACCATCACATATGCTCTCCGAAAAAGGGTATCACGCCATGGCACTCACCCTAGACACTATTCATCTTGAAGCTTTGATACCAACCCAACTCATTACCCACAAGAACACCACTTTTACCCTCTTTTGCCCCAAGGACCAAGCTTTCTTGGCCTCCAAGTATCCACAACCTCCATTGACTCTCCTCAAGTACCACATTGTCCCCTTCAAGGTCGACAAAGATACTTTCAATAGTACTCACGGCTCCAAGATCGACACTCTTCTTCCCGGCCATCCCCTTGTGGTTACTTCCCTGTCCAGTGGACCATACGCTTCTCTGAACTTAGTCAAAGTCACTGAATGGGATCTCTACAATGACGGGCAACTCATCATTCATGGGGTTGATGACTTCTTCGATCCGGCTTTCCAAATCCTAAGGTATCCTCAGTACGATGCCAAGATTAATGTGAAAGAAATTGCTTCTTCAAACTGGCTGATGGAGGCAACACAGAATTGGGTTCTATTGAGTCTCGTCACTGCCGCTTCAATTGCTGTGCTCATTATTGTCTTCATCTTCTGTGCTAAACCTACGCATCAGCAGGAGGATGATCTTGAAATATCATATGCTCCTTTGTATTAGTTAGTTAGTCCTTGTTCTTTTATCATGTTAACTTTCTTGTTCTGTTTTCTTTATCTTCTTGTTCTGTTTCCTTATTCCCCAAATGTGTAGAATCAAAGTCATAGAAAGCATGTTACAAATTGAAAATATCAGAAAAATTAAACAAATAGCAGTACTT
This sequence comes from Spiraea crenata, assembly GCA_033992175.1. NCBI lineage: Eukaryota > Viridiplantae > Streptophyta > Magnoliopsida > Rosales > Rosaceae > Spiraea > Spiraea crenata. The sequence goes on from JAVBHV010000046.1 coordinate 7,368,670, forward strand.
ATCGATCTTTAGATTTTATCAATTGGCATCAACAATCAAAATTTCAAGAAAACTAGATTCACAAGAAGAAAAGAAAAAAAAGAACATGTACAACGGAATACGAATACCGTTTCTGAAGTCTTCTGGCCAACAAAACATGAACAATATACGAATTACATGGTATAGTAAGTTCATGCGATAAAATTGATGGCGCGCTGCGTCAAAATTTGTTCGACTACAGACAAATTCAAAACATGTTCACGCAAACATTGGAACTGGAAACGTAACAGCTACATAATAAAACATGTTCGCCAGAGAAGATGTTACTGTTTTATTTTGGTACATTAACAACTGAGCCTATAAATTTCCTGAAGCTTTCGAGTCGTTTTATTTGGTCACGTTGAGAATTGCCACCTTAATGCAGGTGGAAGTGTGGGCTTACTTACTTATGCTATGAATTGAAACGGATTTCCTCTTAAAAACAAGCCGAGCAATGGCCATAAGTCCAACTAGAAAAAGCCCAAAAGCCCAAACCAAGAAGTAAAGCATGTAGAGAGGGCTTCTGTGTTTACATGGCCCCAAACGCAGAGAGAATTAATAAATCTTCTTTATCCGTGAACAACACAGAGAGCAGGAATCGTGCAATTTTGAAAGAACCGAAAGAAAGCAAGACAGGCAGGTCTTTGGCAACAAAAAGAAATGTGTGTTTGTGCGTGCAAGTAAAAGAAAAATACAGTAATTAAGTATCAAATGCGTCCCATCTTCCTGAATATAATAAAATCAAAAGGAGAAAGATGAAAGTTTAAACAAAGATGGGGTCCAACTTTTGAATATATAAGGAGAAGTGAAAGTGAAAGATATTTATATAAAAAGGGGTACTTCCTTTCTCAAATAATCTCTTTTCGAAAAGAAATAGTATGTTACTTTGAGACTAACCAAACTATAGAGTTGTTCGATTATTAAATTGGACATGTGGCAATTCTCAAGACACTCATATCTCCACTTTTGTTTCTTTAGAAGCTAAAGATCATGTTTTTCAACTATCTTGTACCAAATTAAACTCATTATATGATATTAAAATTTTTCAACCAGTTATATGAGGGAGATGTTCATATATGCGTTTGATGCTTAAATTTTCGGCTCATTATAAAAAACCTAAAGATCACGTTTCTCAACTTATTTTATGCCAAAACCCTTCTGCATTATTATGCTTGACACCCTTGCACAGGAGAGCAGGAATTCTTTAGAACTAGAATCCAAGAAGTGCTTTGACACCCTATGCAAACAACTAAACTACGTGCGCATGTTTGAGGTTAATATGCTTAGTAGTTTATGAAAAGAAAAAGGCGACAAAATGACAATCATGTTAGTGAGTAACTTTCAAAACGGGAAGAGAAAAACTTTAATGATGATACATATTTCTCTTGTGTGCAATGAGTGTATAAATTTTACTATTGTTACCGAATAACTGGCATCGAAAAGAGCATGTTATGAATCGAATATATATATTCCTTCAAACATAAAAGAAAAACTTATATACAACGAGTTTAAATCATCTTTCTGTTTATTTCTATGCAACAAAATCATAACTTAATTTGCCAGTTATTTGTGATAAATGAAATACGAAGAAACAAGGTGTGATATATAAATTTTCTCACAAATAGACACATTAGTGATCTATCTATTTGACGGTAATGGAAGATACGTGTACAGTCTCATTCATTCTCCCCATTTTCTGCCTTTTTGTAAGCTTTTGTGTTGGCTACTTTTGGCATGAGATTGTTTGTAATCCGATTTGAATGTGACCCACGAAAACAAACAGTCAGTAGGTTTCTGGGGTATAGTAAAGTACTAATTAAGTTCACAAACAACAAAATGTTAAACTCGAAAGGTTGAAGTTCCAATAAAAAAGATCAATCAAAGACACAAACCATGGAGGCTTAGGTCAGCAGCTGCATATACATTAAAAATAATCTAGTTCAATTATATGCACGTATAGTGGCATTGTTGTGTGCCCTAACTAGCCGGGCAGATTGTGTCCTGTAGTGTAGGATAGGGTGAAAAGCTTAATAATGCGAACACACTTAGCTATAAACTAACTAATCAAACCATCAATTATATGATGCATATATATGCCATTTTGCCACTTATTTTGTTCCTATATATAAAAGCAATTTTCCCTTTGTCTTTGAGCTTTCATTTCTCTATCTAAGCTATATTGAATATTCCTCACCCAAGTGCCAGTTCCAAAGTTACATAGCAACCCACATATCTAGAATCAAACCATTCCTTATTCAATACTTTATTATTGGAACCTATCACCGAACAATCAGACTTTAGTCAAACAGCGCAGAGTCTCCACTTGTTTTTTTTTTTTTTTTGGGTAAATTGGGGGCACTAAGGCCCAAGACAACAAATCTACACACTAACTACCACAAACCCGCAAACGAGACTTCCCAAAAACATCCTCCGTTAAAATAGACATAAGAGAATCAGGGGGATCTTGAAGAATATAAACACCCAGATCAAAACTGTGAGCGTTGATGGCCAAATGGTCTGCACGCAGTGTCTCCACTTTAATCAAAAGAAAATCCAAGTTGAAATCTTGTAATTACAGGACGGTTATTGATTGTGCTATAGTTCTCATCAATCTGTACTTGTAGAGTTTGTTGCGATGGCATACACATATGAAGGTGGATATGGAAAAACTGAACAAATCCTAAAATAAATAAAGAAGACATTAAAAGGGTGTGGGAAGCACAACTTGAACATGTGTTGATGCCTGCAAGCATTAACTTTAGGAGCTGAAAGAGTCCTACTCGGGGACCATCTGCGTCTCTGTCTTCTTTTCGTTTTCTTTTTCGGTGTCCTTGGAATTGGATTGATGTGGAAAAAGAAACAAGTTTCCACAACAAACGTCAGCAACACAACATTTGGACCTTTGTTTGAGACGTGCAACTTGCACTCAACTCAACTCAACTGTTATACATTACATAATTCAACAAGAAAGAATAGTCCAATGCAAATAATTAATTTATGATGGCAATTCTGCATTTGTGATCATTTCCCTATCATCCTCTAGATAAAAGCATTATTCTCCTCCACACATTAAATGATTCATTTTTGCTCACTACTACCAAAAAAAAATTTAATGCTAAGCATTATCATTACTTTTTATATTATTAAATAAATAAAATCACGCACGAATGTTAAGAACTTCATTCATCCAATAATAAATAAAGTGATGGTAGTGCTCACCATCATTTTTTGGTAAGAAGCAAAAATGCACTCTATATCAAATATCTAAATCATATCTATACAAACTATGAACTCCACTGGCTGTCTCTTGAGAATTGAATGATTGCAATCTATCGGGAAGTGCATCTCACTAAAATTGAAATAATTTGGTACTAAAAACATTTTTGTAACGAAAGAGTTAATGTGTACGAGGGTGAAATTAGATCATAAGTTCTACTAATCTCAAATTTTATAGTTACATGAGAAGTGTGCTTATGTTGGTTATGACTCGACCAGCACCCAACTCAAGCAATTCCAATCTATTCATCTTCTATTGGATCCATGAAAAGACTCTTTGAGTTAGCTAGAATTACCATTTCAAACTATTCATTATCTATTGGATCCATGAAAAGACTCTTGCCTTACATGAAAGTTTAAGTTTTATTTGAATATGCAAATCGAAAGCGTGATCTTCACATAATCGTTACTTGTTGGCTTGATAAGTATAATTACAGATAAGCATTTTTTGATACTTAAATTGAATTAATTTATCATTACCAGTGAAATGTTAATGTTTTAGTTGTTGTTCTCTACTTATTCCTTTTGTTTGTTTGATTGCTTTGGAAAGAAAGAAATCAGACATAGCAAAGTTAGAAAAGAGGTTCGACAAATTAATTTCAGGCAGTCAAATTCGTAGAGAAAAGGACCTGTATCCAATTGTCTGGGTTTTCAGGTTTATATACCAGAATAAATGAAAAGCCTGTTTTGAATTGGAAGATGCAGTCCCATCAGAAGGTAATGTGGTGCATCACATCAGATCATTTGCCTTGCAATAACGTGCTACGGTAGAGAGTACGGACCGTACCCCTCCTTTTTTAGAAGGAGACAAAGGGTTGTGTGGGGCCCACTTACTTCGTCGCGCTGCGTTCTAAGCCAAACGGACACGTGCCACGTTGCCGTGGGGCCTATCGGTCCCATCCGGGCCATTCCTCCACATGCGCTTGTGGTCCAAAGGACCCCGTTTAACCCATATCAATATCTTAACCAAAAAAAAACTCCCTATCAATAATTGTAGTTTTTGTTTTTGCTTTGTTTCTAAAACACAGAAAAGGTTGCATTATTTTCATAGTGTAAAATGTTTACAAATGTAAATGTAAAAAGAAAATTATTTTAAAAGAACGAAATAAGAAAAAGATAATTATTGTTTTACCGTAAAAGCATATAGAGTTTAATTTCATGCGACAAATATAAGAAGTTGAATTTAAATTTTAAAATTCTCTTATAACTTGACCGTTTTAGTAAGTGAATAATTATATTAATATAAGTATACATTAGAAGGGAATCCTCCTAATTATTTTAACTTTAACCCTTTTAAGTTTTCCCTTAGAACAATTTTTGGCTGCTCACTCTTGAGCAGCCAAGGCTGCTCAATTCCCCTATTTTCACACTTTCTCGTAAATTATTTTCATGATCGGGACCGTTTACTTTATTTATTAACATGTCAAAATCATTCCTACAAAATTTCAATCAAAACGGAGATCGTTTGGTTATCTAACTGTATGAACTATATGAACGATATAAATAGGCATTAAACGAACCGTCGATATGTTTTACAAAGTTAGATAACCAAATGATCTCCGTTTTGATTGAAATTTTGTAAGAATGATCTTGACATGTTAATGAATAAAATGAACGGTTCTGATCATGAAAACAATTTGCGAGAAAGTGTAAAAATGGGGGAATTGAGTTGAGCAGCCAAAAATTGTTCTTTCCCTTAACCTACCCAACACTTCAAGTGGAATCCTACATAAAGATGAGATGACAGCAATATATCCTAGCTCTAACTTTTGTTCCTCCATTTTCTTACTATTGTGTCACGTCTAGTATAACTGTTATGGGGCAACAAATTCTATCCAATCACGTGGACATGCCTGATTCTCATGCACATGCATACAAATTGTAATTTGGTGGAGGTCCTGTTAATTTTGTGACAAAAATGCTACTTTGGCCCGGCCAATCAATTTTGTTTGAGCAATTAGTTACCATCCTAACCTTAAAGTAAATATTGACATCTTCCTTTATTCTTACTTTGCTTCTCACTTGCCCCCACCCCTCACTTACCGGCACCCCTCCTCGTAATAATCATGTCCAAGTGAAACACAGGGTACAATGACTAGTCAACTTTGGTTAGCGACAAGAGATATCTACTCCACAATTCAAATAATAATAAATTATAAAGTAGTATGGTATCATATGATTATGCATTATTGTATGAATATACCACATAATTAATTAACAAATAATTATTCAAATTAGAACACCTGAATTGATAATTATATAAATCCATAGATTCATCCAAAAGCTGCAAAAATAAACCTAATTCAAACTTAGCCCACCTACACACGTAATAAGGTTTGGCATATAGGAAGAATTAGGCTGGCAATTTCCTACCTAAAATGAATGAAAAATGGTGTGATATCTAGAAAAATTAATTCAAAAGTAAGTAAGTTTTAGGTTATAGACAAGGATGTTTGTATAAATACAGCTTCTCCTACTAAAATTTTGCATCTATATCTTACCCATTTACTTAGGAAAGAAATGTTTCTTAATGACTCATTTAACCGTACTAGATAACTGCCATCGTATGAAGACTTAAACAAGGATCCTCATATTTTTTCCTCCGAGTCATTGCTTAAGGATTGTAATTATCTTGACGCAACATACAATTACAAAATTTTGAAAATACACGTAACCAAATTATAAGGTATTAAATCTAATGACATTGTACTAAAATGTAATTTGTTCAACAATTAACTATATATAATTTGATTCTTTGGTCATTTGAAGCAAGAAAAGGTCACTGTTGTTGAATTTTTTTGTTTTCCAACTTTGCAACATTCGGAAAGTCATGCGAGTCAGTGATGACTTTGCTTTCCACCTTCTCACCTCCTTTTTGCGTCACCATTCCAGTCTTTTTTTTATCGACTTTCCATTATTCAATTTCGTTGTTTTTCATTTTGCTTTTTTCTTTTTTCTTTTTCTCCGTTATTTTCTCTTATTTGTTTTCTCAATTATCTTCACAAAAGGAGGGTCCCTGAAGGTGTTATTTCTATTGATTTAAACAAACTAATCATGATTCACGAGAATGATTACCTCTTAATGCGTCATCTATCCAAAATGAATGAATTTCAAGAAAAATGGTACTATCTCCAGCGATTGCAAACATATGGATATAACATGTGTTTTTGAAAACAATGAATGCTCCGTACCACAAATTTGGGTAAATTCCCTTGACATTTTTTTCTTTCTTAGAGTATTTCCACCCTTGGGAAAAAACCAAGAGGCAAAGGCAAGAGGGAAGGGAAAATCTTGCCTTTGCCAAAAAATGGGTTTCCACCCATGCAAACCTTGTCTTTTACCGTAGAGATTGAGACGACAAAGGGCAGGGCAAAAGACAAGAAGTTGTCTGCCTCCCTGATCCTGACCCTCTATTTTTAATCCAACGGCTACAATAATTCAGATAAAAATTTATTTTTTCCTATAAATACCCAATCCAATTTTTACATTTCCCACATCAAAATATCACAAATTCGTTCTTCCTCATTTATATTATTCGATTAGCATAAGTACCAAACTATGTTTTTTTCATTAAAAAAAATTCAAAATGAATTTCATGAATATTAATCACCCTTGCTTTTCCCTTTTTGCAGTGGAACTAAAAACGAAAGACAATTATTATTTTTATGGGCCATATGTGAATAGTATCTACCTTTGAGGAATATTATCTTGCCCTTGCCTCATAGGTGAAAACGCTCTTACGAGTCAGTCAGTGATTTATGGATACAAACTTTCCCAATTACTTGCAAAAGTTGCAGTGGAAGCTTGTTTGCTATTGGTTCTCACGAGTCAGTCAGTGATTTAGGTCAAAGTTGCTGCAGCTGTGAAGGTAGGAAGGAGGTCATTTTCTACACATTCACCACCAAAATTTTGACTGCATGAGAGGCCAGGTGGCCCATCTCAACACCCAACCAAGCACGTATAAGCCTTTTGGACTGCTTGAAGAAAGATTTTCTTAAAAAATAATATTCACCTCGTGTGGAGAAAATTCTTTTTGTTTTATAAGAACGTAGAGAAATTTTAGAAAAGTGAAAGAAAAGAACAGAGAAAAAGCATGGTAGGCCAATTACCTATGTGCGCCAATTACCTATGTGTACCAGTCCATGTGCATTTCATGATTCAATGGCCTTGGTTGGTAACCTCATCTGATAAATTCCTTTTTATTTAAATACTTGTCCTTCACTTTCATTTATTTATTTTTCAATTTAATAGTTAATTTAAAAGTACATTGTAAATTACTTTATTTAATTTGATTTTGTCAAAATTTTCTATTTAACGAAAAATATACCAACTCTAATGTAACTATGCGTGTAAAAAGTGGAGTACATTGTATGCATATTGATCGTAGTCAGGTTCGATAATTCCACCTTGTTTCACCTATAGCATTCCATTTTTTAATTATATTCGATAATTGCACTTTTAAATCATTCAATTCAACGTCTAAGATTAAAAAAGGGTTAATTACATATAAGCACACAAAGTATAAGATCAATTTCAAGTTGGTACCCATACTTGTAAAACTCTACAAACACATATTCAAACTTTACCAAACTTTACAAATTAAGTCCTCCGTTAGTAATGAAACTTATTAAGTGGCCATTGATGGAGCCATTTTGAGTTATGTATGGAACTCTTTTTGTGTAGTAATGAAATCAGGTTGTGTTGGCTGCACTAATGATCAAAATTGGTCTTTAAGATGCATATCTGCTGTGTATATTGTGGTATTTAATTTTGGAAACAAGATTTGATAACAAACATAAATGAACTATATTTCATTGTGGGGCTAAATCATAAAGGGCGGGAAAATGAAGATTTGGGGTCAGTCAAAAGCCCACGTCAGCAAAAAATTATCAACTGGGCATAGCTAGTCAGCAATTAATGAGAGTTTTGATGAATTTACTAACGGAGGACTTAATTTGCAAGGTTTTATAAAGTTTGGAAATGTGTTTGTAAAATTTTATAAATTTGGGTACCAACTTGAAATTGACCTCATAATTTATGTACTTATATGTAGTTAATTCATTAAAAAATGATATGCTAAAGGTCAAAAGTGTGTGCAGCTTTCTTCTTTAATTCCAATACAGTGTCTTTCTTTTGTGAAAATAGTACAATGTCTTTTCGATAAATACGAACTTTACAACTGCATTTAAAGACAGCGTTGAGGTTTTTTCTTGGTAAAAGAAAGAATTTTTCAGTGGCTTTTTCTTATTTATTTTTGAAGAAACTGCTATATTCTAACAAAAAATAAAAGAATTTGCTATTAAAAAGGAAGAAGTAAGAAAAAGGCTTTGACTGTTACTGACTGCCACTCTTTTTATATACACTCTCCTCTTGAGCGGTTCATCTTCTTGGTTCATCTGCCCGAGCGTGAATTTGGTGGCGCAGTGTCGTCCTCATTTTGCTTTCCCTGCCACAATTCCAATCCGTTTCAAGTTTCTGCAACTGGGTATTGCTCAATTTCTCTGAAAATATCAGTTTTTTTTTCCGTTTCAAGGTTCACGATTTTCGTCTTGTTTAAAAAAACGGTCATTTTTCATTTTCATTCAAAAGAAAAAAAGCTTCATTTTTTCTTGGTGGGTTATCAGTTGGGGCTTATCTTTGAATGGTTTTATATTTTTTTTGCAGTGCAGAGATATAAAGCAAATTTTGGTTCAGAAGAGAAAAGATGGCTGAGAAGCCTGAAGTATTGGATGCTGTGTTGAAGGAAACTGTTGATTTGGTAAATAGATCTGAGAAATTTGAAGTCTTTTTCTGGTTTGTGCATCTGAGTTTGGTTTTTTTTTTGGTTGTTGCTGTTTTTTGACTGTTGGATGTTTGTGGACTATGTTGAGTGCAGGAAAATATTCCCATTGAAGAGGTTTTTGAGAATCTGAGATGTAGCAAAGAGGGGCTCAGCGGTGAGGCTGCTGAGGAAAGGCTCACCATTTTTGGGCACAACAAGCTTGAAGAAAAACAGGTAACTTTTTGTGTTGAAAAGCCTCTTTTTTTTGTTGTTGTTGTTTTGTAAACCTCATGCTTACCCATTTGTACTAACATGATTTTGGTTTCTGGGTTTGTTTTCAGGAGAGCAAGTTTTTCAAATTTTTGGGGTTTATGTGGAATCCTCTCTCATGGGTTATGGAAGCTGCGGCTATAATGGCCATTGCTCTTGCAAATGGAGGAGTAAGCATTTTGGCTCTTCCTACTCGCTGCACTTTTTTAGGCTGCTTGCGATTTTCTTTTTTTTTTATCAAATATTAGTTGGTTGATTTGTACTGTTATGACGTTTATGCAGGGGAAGCCTCCGGATTGGCAAGATTTTGTGGGTATTATAATTCTGCTTGTCATCAATTCCACCATCAGTTTCATAGAGGAAAACAATGCCGGCAACGCTGCAGCAGCACTCATGGCTCGTCTTGCTCCAAAGGCAAAGGTATCAGACTGGCAACTTGTTATCTTTCTTTAGGGTGGCAGGCTGGTTCTGTTGTGTACACAGAGTGATCCATAAGTTTGGCCTTTTTGTAGTTATGGATGATTTATGTTTGATTTCCCAGATAATTGTGCAGTCGTAGGCGATCGTGTGCGTACAAGTTGTATTTTTTGTGATAATTTATGTTTGATATCCTTTGGTGGTTTGGTTTGTGACATAATGAAATGTTTAATAGGTCCTTCGTGATGGAAGGTGGAACGAGCAAGATGCTGCTTGTCTAGTACCTGGTGACATTATCAGTATTAAGCTTGGTGATATTGTTCCAGCTGATGCTCGTCTACTTGAAGGGGATCCTTTGAAAATTGACCAGGTTGATCGGCGGTTTTAACTTTCTTGTTTAGCATGTTCAACATGACCAGCATATTCATGGTCTTGGAATTTTAAGGCTGCTTTTCTGAAGTTTCCGTTTTGGGATTTGCAGTCTGCACTTACAGGAGAGTCCCTTCCAGTGACGAAAAGCCCTGGGGATGGTGTGTACTCTGGTTCTACTTGCAAACAAGGAGAGATCGAAGCAGTGGTCATTGCCACTGGTGTCCATACTTTCTTCGGGAAGGCTGCTCACCTTGTTGATAGCACTAATCAAGTGGGCCACTTCCAACAGGCAGGGGATCTATAATCTTTTATCTTTCTGTTTTTTTGGTCTTTGTAGACATTCTACTCTGTCACTTTATTGATTCTAGGTTTCATTTCATTCTTAGGTCTTGACTGCAATCGGAAATTTCTGTATATGCTCCATTGCTGTGGGGATGGTAATAGAGATTATTGTCATGTACCCTATACAAGACCGAAAGTATCGTCCTGGAATTGACAACCTTCTTGTGCTTCTCATTGGTGGAATTCCAATTGCAATGCCGACAGTTCTTTCAGTGACCATGGCTATTGGTTCCCATAGATTATCACAGCAGGTTGTCTTGATCCCTTGTAATGCTACAGTTCTATATGGGATAAAGTGTCTGGAGCATAATTAAGTATGTTATCAATGACTGCAGGGAGCCATTACGAAGAGAATGACAGCAATTGAAGAGATGGCGGGAATGGATGTCCTTTGTAGCGACAAAACTGGAACTCTGACATTGAATAAGCTTACTGTTGACAAAAATCTTATTGAGGTTGTTTAAAGAGATATGTTGCTTGGTTATTACAGGAAATTCTTGTTCGTCAACGAAAAATTCTTGTTCAAATATGTGCTTGACTTCTAAACTTGCAGGTTTTTACAAAAGGAGTGGATCCAGATACTGTTGTGCTGATGGCTGCTCGAGCCTCCAGAACAGAGAATCAAGATGCAATAGATACTGCTATCGTTGGAATGCTCGCTGATCCTAAGGAGGTAATAAGATCACAGCTTTATATAGAATTGTGCCCCTTTCCAAACATATGCCTGGAAACTTAGCAACATTTACTAATATTCATTGAAGTATGAACAATTTCTGATACACATTTGTCATAAGTATGTTTTCCTCTTTTTAAAAAATTGCATTTTTATGATTTCTGTGAATAGGCGCGTGCTGGCATTCAAGAAATACACTTCCTTCCTTTCAATCCTACCGATAAGCGAACTGCATTGACTTATCTTGACCATGATGGTAAAATGCATAGAGTTAGCAAAGGTGCACCAGAGCAGGTAATGTGCCTCCACCTTTTGTTGTTTTTTGACATTGACCCTTTCCAAGATTAAATCCTAGTTCTTTTCTGAATTTTTCTTGTAGATTCTAAATCTTGCCCACAATAAGTCAGACATCGAGCGCAGAGTTCATGCTGTGATTGATAAATTCGCTGAGCGAGGTTTGCGATCTCTTGCTGTAGCATACCAGGTTACTGAATTCTAACTTTTCAGTTTTGTGCTGTGTACTAATCAAAGTTTTTCCTCGTAAAAGTCATTTCTTTCATTTTATGCAGGAAGTTCCAGCAGGAACTAAAGAGAGTGCTGGAGGTCCATGGCAGTTTGTTGGTCTAATGCCTCTCTTTGACCCACCTAGGCATGACAGTGCAGAGACAATAAGGAGGGCTTTAGATCTTGGGGTCAATGTGAAGATGATTACAGGTGTGTTCTTTGTTGTAGGTTAAATTAGTATTGTTTCTACTTATGTGAAATATAGCAAGTCCAATTAATGCTGTGTTGGATACCAAAAATTCTTAAGAAATCTGAATCTAGATTTTCCATACCATCCTTTGGGTGATTTTTATGGATTGCTTAAGATTTTCTTGGAGTCTCTCACCATTTTTCTTCTGCCTGTCCATGGTCTGGCTCAATGAAAAATGTGACGCTATGGCTTATTTTGTTTATGTTGCTGTCTTGCTGAACCTTTTTATGTATTCAGGCGATCAACTGGCCATAGGAAAGGAAACTGGACGTCGTTTGGGGATGGGAACCAACATGTATCCTTCATCTGCTTTGCTTGGACAAGACAAGGATGAGTCAATTGCTGCCTTACCGATTGATGAGCTGATAGAAAAAGCTGATGGCTTTGCTGGTGTATTCCCTGGTATGCTTGTTACCTCGCCATTGTTGGGAAAAGCTCAAGCATGTACCAAAGTACATACTTGAGAAAATGTTCATGGCATTTTACTTGTTAACATGGTGTCAATTCTCATTATCTGATTCGATTGATATTTCAGAGCACAAATATGAGATTGTGAAACGCTTGCAAGCTAGGAAACATATCTGTGGAATGACTGGCGATGGAGTTAATGATGCTCCTGCCCTCAAAAAGGCTGATATTGGTATAGCTGTTGCTGATGCAACAGATGCAGCTCGCAGTGCTTCTGATATTGTTCTTACTGAACCTGGTCTTAGTGTCATTATTAGTGCTGTTTTGACCAGTCGGGCAATCTTCCAGAGGATGAAAAATTACACAGTAAGCTTCGTTTCTAATGTGGTATATAGTTATTGTCATTAAGAGTCATTGTTCAAATTAGAGGTGCCCTTTTGATATGAAACTAATTCTTTTTGCTGGTGGTTGGCAGATATATGCTGTGTCTATAACAATCCGTATTGTGGTAAGTTAATGGTTCTTTGGTTTGGTTTATTTAGATTATATCTTTGCATTCAATTAAATTTCTTTCGGAGCATCCGTTGGAATTTTCTCATTTTCTCATTCTTTATGTGTTGGCAGCTTGGTTTCATGTTATTGGCCCTCATATGGAAGTTTGATTTTCCACCTTTCATGGTGCTGATTATTGCCATCCTCAATGATGGTTTGTACTTTCTATCCCTGTTCTAGAAGACACTATTAAATTGCGCACTGTCTTTATTTAGCTACCTGGTTAAATCATACATAGCAATGAACATTTCACATCTCTTGCTACTGGATGAAGCAACTATTTCCATTATGCATTAGTACCTGCAACACCTTAATAACATTGTGACCTTTTAGGTACTATCATGACGATATCAAAGGATAGGGTTAAGCCATCTCCTCTGCCGGACAGCTGGAAACTGGCTGAGATTTTTGCAACTGGAATTGTGCTTGGTAGTTACTTGGCAATAATGACTGTCATATTCTTTTGGGCAGCATACAAAACAGACTTCTTCCCAGTAAGATTCCCAGCCTTGTTAGGTCATAAAGTGTCCTGGTTGTTGCAAATATATTCCTTGTAGTCATAACTGGCCATTTCTTGGAGCTAGTTTTGCTGATCCCAGGAGTGCTTGTAATCTCTTGTTAATATTTAATTAACTGCTTGCTACTAATTGTTCAGAGAACATTTGGGGTGTCAACCCTTGAGAAAACTGCTCATGATGACTTCCGGAAACTTGCTTCTGCCATATATCTACAAGTTAGCATTATTAGTCAGGCCCTCATATTTGTTACACGGTCTCGAAGTTGGTCCTTTGTTGAGCGTCCTGGATTGTTGCTTGTGGTGGCCTTTGCGATAGCTCAGCTGGTGAGCCAATTGTGCAATTATTTCATTTTCTGTTCATTTTGGTTGATTTTATTTTTTAAGTAAACACTAAGCTTTTGATCTTCCATTTTGAGCAGATTGCCACCTTGATTGCAGTCTATGCAAATTGGAGTTTTGCTGCTATTGAAGGGATTGGATGGGGTTGGGCTGGGGTGATCTGGCTTTATAACATTGTCACCTATATCCCTCTGGATATCCTAAAATTCATGATACGCTATGCGCATAGCGGGAAGGCTTGGGATCTTCTCATTGAGCAAAGGGTATGACTATCAACTTTTGCTTGCTTTCCTGGTTTTCTTGATTAGAGAAATTCCTGTGAACTGTTTGTTGAGAGGGATTCTTTTGTTTTCTAGATTGCTTTCACAAGGCAAAAGGACTTTGGAAAGGAACAACGTGAGCTCCAATGGGCACATGCACAAAGAACACTGCACGGTTTGCAAGCACCAGATACCAAGATGTTTACAGAACGAACACACTTCACAGAACTCAATCAGATGGCGGAAGAAGCAAAGAGAAGAGCTGAAATTGCAAGGTGAGCTGCATGATTTCGTTTCAGATCGAATCCAAGTTAGGGACTTTTGGCTTTCTTTGCAATTCGACTATAGTTACATCATCTCAGCTTCCAAAAAGGACATCATCTTTTACTTTGATTTGCTTTTATAGTCTCTAACGACAAATCCACGGTCTTTTAGGTTGAGAGAGCTCAATACGCTGAAAGGTCACGTCGAATCGGTGGTGAGATTGAAGGGGCTTGACATTGACACAATTCAACAAGCATACACAGTCTAAGGGGAGACATAATTTTATTTACTTATGTTATACTGTATAAGATGATTCCTCCTCCAAGTGCCGAGAGTAAAGACGTGAACTCGGCATATTGGGAGTAACCTTCTCGTAGACAGATGAACCTTTTAAATTTGCTACTGGTGTTTTCAGTTCAGATTTTGGCATGCGAAATGAGTGCTGCTGCAATCAGCCGTTTTGCTACTTTCTCCTCCCTTTTGTCCCTTCTTCCCTCATGTATTCTAAATTTTTGATCTTGGTTTCTCTTTTAAGCCGTTGGATCATCATTGACTTTATCTCAGCACCAACTAAAGGTACGATCCAAAAAGGGTTAAAAAATCTGTTGCATTATCGGTGTATTTTAGAATTTTTGCTCCCACTAAACCTAATAACCTACTGGGAATTAAGTCCAGTCTTCTTTTTTTTTTGTCAACTGAAGTCCAGGCTTCTTCATGATATGCGTTTATATAGAATTTTACATTTTAATCACAAAAGAAATTTGATTTTAGTGGTTTCTTAGGAAAGCCTTCTCATTGCACATTAGCACAAGAAAACGCATATAATTCGATTAAGATCTTTCTATTTTTTTATTTTTCGTCAACTGCGATTAAGGTCTTTCCAACCGAATGGTTTTACTGAAGTTTGGACCAAAAGGTTAGGGAATATTGTTCTGATCTGAGCTCTACTTGATCTTTCTTTCAAAAAAAAAAAAGTTTTTTTTCAAAGAAAGATCTCTACTTGTTCAACGAAAGGCAGATTTGAAGGTGACAATAAACATTAACAAAATGTATTTACCAAGAAGATGAACTTGGTCGACTTAATCAAATGCAAACAAACATTTCTTGACAGTCAACAACAATTTCTTCAGATAATTGATTACTCCATATAAGTTCAAGCACCAAAATATCTTTGTTTTGCATTGTAACTATCTAATTGTGCATTAAACTACTCTTGGTGATGATCCACAATTTGCCTCTTTAGCTGATTGACCGGGATCCACTCTGCATAAGCATTTGCCTATCTGCAAACACATTTAACAACTGAATTTACTTTCATTTGTAGTAACTTTGAAAAAGAAACCAAGATTTGACAAAATACCTTAATAGCCTTCAAACCCTGGCTTTACAATGCAGTACTGGTGCAGACGACTTAAAAATCCGACATAGTGCTCCAAGATCTGTTGGTCAATCCTTTCGTAATCATCATAACCTTTGTCAACAACGTGGCGTAAAAATTTGAGGAGGTCCAGTATGCCATCACCATATTCCTTGCGTGTGTAGACCTCTTGAAATATAGGGTCCATATCCTTAACTTTTGTCTTCCAGTCCTTGTATTGATTAAACTCTCCTCCAACAATTTTTGTGTAGAAAGTACCAGGGTCAATCAGAATGTTCCATTTTATGACATGATATAGGTCCTCTATGTGTCTGCACCTCCCTTTCGCTCCCATCAAAAACGGGTGTTCCATGAGTCTTTCGATTTTCTGGTCATACCTAGTGGAGAAAAAGAAATGTCTTTACACATGGAAGATGAAATAAACGCAGTTTGTTTCAAGCATAGTTATCAAGGGCATATGGAACTTACGGCAGATCCAAGTCAAACAAGTCAAAGAACAGTTTCTTGTCTTCTGAGGAGAAGTTGAACTCCGACTCCAGCATGGCTTTAAAGTCTTCCAAGTCACTGGACCTCCCATTCTCGAAGTCTTTTATAGTTTCTAAATCTTTCTTTGACTTGGCCACATTGATTATCTTTATCCCATCTTTGTGCAAAACATAATTGGATTGATCCCACAGTCCCTGGTGAATGAATCCTTCCTTGTGGATGTACTTGATCCCTTTCAAAAGATTCCTGTATCGGATTGACAAAAGGTAAGTGCGTTGCTTTAGAAAAGTGCAAGAGATAAAATATGTTGGCAATGCGTACCAAATGGCTGCTCTCCACCAAGGATGGAGAACATCATCGTCGCGACTCATTGGCTGCTTATCAATCTCCCAATCACTTAGGAGGCAGTCAAAGTCCCAGTAGCTCAATGTACAAAACCCTTCTTCCTTAAAATGGTGGAAATGTCTAGGGCCTAGAATGGATCCATGCCCTAATCTTCTAGTATTATGGAAGTAATTAAAAATTTTTTGCATTTCTGATTGGTTGTTGGTTTCATACTGGATGAACTTAACATCTATTTTGTAATCACTAGCACCAAAATTGACTGTACCCCATGATGTCTCGAGGTTGATCTCATGAATAATGGCATCCGCAGCAAATAGCTGAAAAACAAATGTGCAAGTACAGTATATAAGTGTGTTCTTGGTCAAAAAGTCCATATGATCCTTTCGTCATACATGTTTTAGATATTAAATAAGTTTTATATCAAATTCACTGAGGAACCTCAATCTGTAAATGGAAGTAATGCAAGTTTTCTACTACAACCGAATTTTGTTTGAGGACATAGGCATCAAATTCCTAAAACTTTTAACAATAATCTAGGAGAAACTGAATACAAAAGCAAGAGCATACCGTCTCAACTATCTCAGAATTCTCTCCACAGTTGGCATCCAGCTTCGTTTTGCTTTCATCTGAAATATTTTTCTCTCTCTCCATTACCTGCAATTCACATACACATGTAACTGAGTTATTGTGTTTACAGCAAGAACACTATAACACTAATGCTGCTTTCGGGTTATGGGGTTTTGGGGAAGAAGTTAGCACTTTGGATTGGTGCAAAGCATAATCTGAGTAATGTAGAACCATCTCAACGAATTTTAAGAAGCGTGAGGGTTTCAATTCATCAGCACAAGTCAGTCAGTTCTGAGTCATGACTTTCAAGAGGCATTACAAAGCTCTAATATTGCAAGAGCAAGGAAAGTAAAGCATTTACTCTACGAAGAGGAAATTAATAAACTGAAACAACAAGGCTTGTCATTATAATTTGCTTTCCCAATTTATACTCAGTATATGTTTAACTTTCCTTTACTGTGCACCAACAAAATCAACCCATTCTACCAGATGAGTGCATACCTTGAATTATGCTAAATTATATATTCAGAGACCTAGAGAACTCCAAAAATTGTAAGAATCACACATTCTAGGTCAAGCTTTCCGAAAGAAATTAGAACAAGTTACCTTTAACTGCAGAGGTAAACGAAAATTAGAAGCCCCAATTTCTTCTCTTCTCCAGTGGCTCCTCAATCTCCTCCAGGGGTTTAATTGAAAAATGGGGTTTATGCTTTTCGCTGGAGAGAGGGGTGTTGAATTCAACGATGGGTTTATGTGCTTTCGCTGCCTCCGGGTCGGGTTCGATGTTTAGTTTATTTCCTTCTGCACTCACGTCTGGTCTTTCCTTCAAATTTGAACTTTTACCATTGCCTGGCCTAGCTCGTTAAAGCCTACTTTCACAGATGGGCTTAGGTCATGGTTTTACTACAAAAGTCTAATCAATCCAGCTCAACTCATAAATCTATTTATTTGGGGGGTGATCTAAAATAGGCCAATGAGCCAAATTTTATTCTAAATTGATTGGGACATCTATTTTCGTTCTAAAATAGTCCATTGGGCCACTGCTGCCAGCTGGGGTTCGGTCCAAGTTTTCGAACAAAGGCAATGTAGATGGTACGAGGTCTGAGCTTAGGAAACCCAGTCTGAGGCGTCGATGACGCTGGTGTGGATTTGGAGGTTGACGACGATGAAGTCTGACGGGTACTTGTTGTGGGCGTGGATGCCACCGACCTTGGCTGCGGCCAGGATCATGAATCGGGGCTTCTCAGCGGAGAAGAAGGACTCGACGTCGTTTTGGCCGGTGAGGTCGAGGCCGGAGTGGGTGCGGAGGACCAGGTTGGTGAAGCCTTGGGATTATAGCTTGCGAATGATGGCGAAGCCGACAAGGCCGCGATGGCCTGCCACGAAGATCTTGGCGGATTTGTCGGTGAGGAAGGACCGCCATGGAATCCACTGGTATCCTCTGCGTCGTCATGCTTGACACCAAGGTATTCCCCCATTTTTTGGATTGAGCAAAGCAAGTAGAAGAAGAAGAAGGCAAGGGAAATTTTACATAGATTTGGGTTTTATGGTTTTGAATTGGTGGGATTGAACAAAGCCCAGAAAGCAGACGTTGAGCTTCCATTGAACGGATTTGTAGAGACATGCCCGAGAGGAAGCATAGGAAGGAGCTGCTTCAATGTCAGAAAAGAGTTTTGATTTGTCGGTGAGGAAGGACAATGAGGTCGCATGGTTTTTGACGGCAGTCATGTTGCTTCAGAACCGGAGCTAACTGTAGAAGAGAAGTGGACTGCCGACTGGGGAGGAAACCGGGTCAAAGACAACCGGCAGTGCCAGACGGTGGACTACAACCACACTACAATGGACTACGACCATACTATGGTGGAATACGACCACCAAAAATTTATTGCAAATTGTGAATAGCAATTTCTAGTGTAGAACTGCTTGTTGTCTATTTTGAAACAGGAATTCCCCACTAAGCTTAATTTGGACAATTCCCCTTTATTTTGTATAAGCCTAACCCAGCCCAACTCAAACCCACTATTAACAGGCCGGTGTAGCCCAGCCTGGCCTGTTGCCGATTCCTAAACACATTATGCATTTGAAAAGTTCTATTGAAGGATAAACTTAATAGCAGTTGACACATAATCTCCAATTAACCCAACAAAGTACCCAAAAATTGCGGAACCACAAGATTACAGGTACTTTGTGTGCATATCATGTATGACAGTCATATATTCTAGGCGTGATACTACGATACTACAAAATCCCAGTTAATCTGCCTTGGTCTAAACGTAATCAACAAGAACATCAGCAGCAAGCAAACTTGATAATAATGAAAATACCTTCTCCACTCCACTCCACAACAAGCTTGCCAATTTTATGTATCAAAAAAATATCATGAGAAATAATCTCAAGCGAATGAAGAGATCCCTCAAAAACTAATTATATGCGTTTCTTACAAGGGGAACAATGCTTTCGTAATAACCGGCTTCTGGGCGAAGAGCTTCATTGTGAGCTACGGGCAACCTCTGTTCTTCATCTTGAGTAGATAACCTTAGCGATTCAGGAAACACGAATTCATGTCTTCTACAACCTTTGCTCTTCATACTATATAGATTGAAAATGGGTCGCGTGTAAACGCGGAGACAATGACAATATGGATGAATTCCAATCGCTACCTCACCTGTGTGGATTGTAAATAAAGGACCCACATGGAGCCCGCTACAAAGGTGGTCTGCATATGTCAGCAACACAGTCTCTTTAACCCACGCATCGTCCTTCAAAATCCATAACACGAATGCCCTTTCGTCCTTGTTTAGATACCAATCGTAGACGACCAAACAACCTTCCACCTCTGCTACACCTATGGTAGGGTAAACTATATATGTTGTCAGTAAAATCATCAGGTAATGGGATCACTACTCTCCAATGTCAAACGCGACTATAATATGTTTCTCCTCACACATCCATTCCCAATAAATGGTCCCGCGTACGCACGTGCTTATCCAAAAGTGTAATTTTGAAGGATCAAAAGCAAGATCAGCAACAGCTACGCGTAACTCCTTCCATGATGAATCGTTATTCAAGGTGAAAATATCCAACATGAGCTCTCCATCATGACACCCAACTACTCGGAGAACCTTATACTCGTTAGAAATTATATCTATATTACAAAGCAAATAGCAAAGTTCCACTGTGCTTAAGAACAGTACCCCTCCATGAGCAGTGGGCTGCCGGTTTTAGCCTTTCCTCAACGCATGTAAACCCCCAACTTTCCCAATCTGTACAGTAAAATCCCGACTTTACTCTCCTCTTTCTTCTCAATGCTTCGAAACATTTCTGATCGAAAGGAATGCTTCGAGATATTTCTATCCTCGGTCTTTTCGTTTTTGGGTCAGAGCGCAAAACCAGAGTCGCGATCCTCCACTCCACAAGATCGCCTTCCACGATCCTCCTCAAAATCGTCCTCCGCGATCCAAACACCTCCACCGCCACTGCTGCGGCCTCGCGAATCGCAGGCTGCTCCGTCGACGACTTCACCACCACCCTATCGCCGATCAACTCTCACTTCTCCGACCTCGCCCAGTCCAGCTGCGTGTGCCGCTTCTGGACCTCCGTCGCCGCCGACGACGTTCAAGTTCCCTTGGAATCTGAAGCGTCTGATCGGAATTTGGTTAGGTTCAAATCTATTCAATTTGGGCTTGGTTAGGTTTGCATCTATTCAATTTGGTTAGGCTTTCATACGATTTCGAAATTCATTCAAATCCAACTACTACAGCGTTCAGATTGAAAGGGAATCTATTCAACCCCAAACCTTTTTCCTTTAATTGATTATATAATTTTTTCTATACTATATTATATAAACTCTGATTTTCTGAATTTTTCAAGGGAAGATGAATTTATATATTATTGTTTAATTTTTACAGATGAGATGAAAGCTCTGACCGGATTGTCCGCCGCGATACCGTCGCCAGTCTCTCCGTCAAGTATTCTGTCCAGGTACAGACGGTTTAAGTTCTTAAAATCTGTTTGGTTGCCGATAAATTCGGACAATTTGAAACAGCTTCTGTTTGTTTTGATCAGGTGATGGACATAAAGCAGTAAAGTTCCAACCCAATGAACAATCAAAATCCAATTAACAAAGTATTGATGGGTGCTTTTGTTTTCTTAAAAGTTTTGATCTTCCTGCTTCCAAACTGTGTGTTGACAACTTAACTATAAATTTGTATGCAAGCTTTGTTAAACTGCGTCTAAATTTGATTTGATATGATATTTTTTATGGGCTTTCTTCAATTGTTCTCGCATGGTTACAATGCTTTTCGGGTTTTGTTCTTTTACAGAGACCTTCAATGAATACTTTGGAAAGTATGAGGAGATAATCAACTTTGTGATCATGAAAGCCCGGCAAACCAGTGGACCTAGGGGATTTGGGTTCATTGCCTATGCGGATCCTGCTTTTGTTGACCAAGTTATTGAAGAGACTCATGTAATCAATAATAAGTAGGTAATAATATGCTCCTCCTAAGCTTACTCTATTGGGTTTTTTCTGTTATTTACTTGAGTTAAACCAGAATGAGTATGATATGTATAAAGTGGCCATGTTACGTGGTATAATGCCTAGGTTTAATTAGTACAGATTGTGGTTAGGGCTAAAGGGTTTCTGGTTAGAACAAATGGAAATTTTGGTATTGGGTAGTGAGTGTATTGCTGTATTGTGATGTGGGTTGATGAATTTTCTGTATTTTGATTGGACTATGATCTCTGAAGTATTGAGATTTTGTATTGGAATTCTGGGTTTCATTGTTAAAAGTATATAATTTTGTATGAAATCAAATTTGTTAGTGGTTGTGATTTTGAAATGTTAATTATGATTTGGTAGTTATGGTTATTTATTGGTTTAGCATGATTACTTTTGGTTTTGTAGTTTAGGTCCAATGTTTCTTCGGGTTTGCTTTAGGCACAACACTACATGCGGATCTCCTTATTGGGATTTGGTCAATACCAGCTTCATTAGTTTCTCTATTCATAATAAGGTCGATGTTTGATACTAATTACTTGCTCTAGGCGTATGCTTTTCTCATAAGAGAATTTAAGTTGACTTGATCTAGATAACAATTTAGACTTTTCTGTATTTGTGGTTGACGTTCCTTTTTCATAAGCTAAAGAAAGCTATAGATTGGTAGAATATTCTGTATTGGTTATACTTTGACGGTTGTTTGATTTTCTCTTTATGCAGTTGGACTTGAAAAAGGGAATGATGGATTGCTTATATGCAACGTGTGAGTCTTAAGTTACTTATTTATTCAGAAGAGTCTAATAGATTGAAACTAATTGAGCGTTACCACTATTTCTTGGAATTGGATTGCAGGTTTCCACAAATTTATGAAACATTTTTCTACGTAAGTTTTCTCCATGTTTGTCTTCTAATTTCTATTTTTGTTGTTCAATTGCAATTTCTGATTTTAGTGAAGAAATCATTCTAGGCAGCTTCTAATCTTAAAGGTGATATCAGTGAATTTGTAGTGCATATTGTTCAACTGCTGGAATAGGTTTGATTGGTACTTTTTTTATCCTTCTAATTTTCTGCAAAACATACTGTTAGGTTTCATCAGGAGAGCAATTTTATTAGAGATTGGTTACAGAATGCACTGATTGTGTCCTCCAATTTAAAGCTTTGTCAGGTATTTCTTAGTTTTCATATTTCACTCAGCAAATTGTTTAATTTTCTTTTCCACAAGATCTATTTAATTATCTTCAATGTTGCTTAGTATGTTTCTGATATTCAGCACCAAATCATAATGCTATTCCCCATTTCCTTTTTCTTAATTTGTGAAGTTTTAGTTTCCAAATGTTCCAATTATGTTTATGTCCCCAATTTTGGAGAGATACGGATCTCTCTTTAATTTTTAGGTTTTCAAGAATGCCTTGATCATTCCAGCATCTATTTGAATCAATGGTACAAAATTGTAGATTATGTTGGAATAGGGAATACAACTTGATATTCAACTTGATTGATATCTGTTTTCAGTGTTTAATTGTGGAGAAAGGTTGATTTCTCCTTTTCATACTTTCAATTTTGATTTCATTAATAAAAAGGGTTATTGCTTTGTTGGCTTACTCTGCTTAATTGTTGTCGGAATGTGTAGATGTTATACTGTTTCATACAGTGTGTCACTTGATACAACAGTCTACAACTAACCAGGTACACTCGCTTGCTTAAATTAAAAATAATCTTTTGAACTTGATAGCATAAATCATTGTTCTTTGTGCATGGTACACCAGAATTTGATTGATTTGCTTTTGAAAACGATGAAAAACATTGTGATATTGTTCCCAAATTTGTTTGATTTAGTTTTACTTAAGAGTTTTCTGCTTCAATTTGGCTCACAGTTGCATGTTTCTTACTAAATTTTTTTTGCGGTTATATGCTTCATGAATGTTATTTTCTTATTTAAAGTTTAATATGCTTTGTTGATTTTGGAATTGCAATGTCGATGACTCCTAATAATGTTGCTTAGTTCAGATTCTGAAATTGTTTAGTACGTTAACACTGTAAATCAGCATAAACTTTTGCTGGACATAAATTTCGATTGAATTCATTGAGGTTATTTGTCAATAATTTTGCGTGTCAAGTTATATTCAGTTTGCTACGGTTTGAGTTTTAAAGCATGCAAATGTACTATTTTTGGTAATTTTAAGTTTAGATGCTTTCATATAGAACTGCACTTCAAGATATGATATTGATATTGATAATTTGTCAAGGGATTTAAATTTGCTTTGAAAAGTTGAATAAGTTAACTCCCTAGCTATCCGATGTTCTTGAAAATTTCCTGTTAAGTGACAGAACCTTTGCTTTGATCATTTGATGCAGAACGAGAGCACTTACTATTTTCAGTTTTCATAAGCAAAGGTAAGCTTTTCAGATTATGTTTTGTTCCAGTCCATGTTTGATTCAAATTACAAGTTAAAAGGGTTTTCGGTTTTGAGAATTTTCCTCAGTTTTGAGCTTTTCATATTTTGATACTCATGTGTTCTTAACAATTTTTAATACTATAAATTTTGTTTTCGTTCATTGTTGATGCGTTTATGAAGAAGATTGCTTGGTGAATGCCTGGGTTTGAGTTGCTTTGTTCTACCTGGGATCCCAATATAAAACCACGGCAATAGGGTTTGCAGAGCCGTGTTTCTTCTGGGATTGCAGAACAGAAGCAGGAGACTGAAGACTGTGTTGGTGCATTTGATAATGAGGCCATAAGCACTTTTCTTGGCCTAATTTTTTCCTGGGTTTGCTAATTCTTCCCTACTTCGTGTTTCAGATGCAAAATGAGGCAACAACTTGAGCACTACGATTTCATGATCTATAGGTATGCCTCTGTATGTCTATTAACTTCAATGATGACTTTTAAAATCACATTCCTATGTTTTTCTAATTTCTATTTTTATTTATCTACAGATGGTTTTGGTGTTTTAATTGTAGTTTCAACGGTAAATTTTAGAGCATATATGAAAAAGTAGCTTTGTATTTTTGTTGAATTTTGTAGGTTATGACGACACATTCCACGTTTCATTTTCGCTGCTTCTTTTATTTAATTTATAATTCCAGAGATTTTTATTTATAGATGTCTTCTACGATTTTGTCTTTGCTAATTGGAAGGTTTGTAGATAATAACCTTTTTTTATTTTGATTTTGTGCTTTTTAGTTGCCGTCAATTTCATTTTCATTTCCATGCTAAAAAAAAGAGGCTCTCGCACTCGCGTAGCGAGTGCGATGAGGCTAGTATATACTAAACGTGAGTGGCCAAATTCACTGTAGCTAACCTGTTCACAAAAATCACAATTTTGCCATCTGCCGTTTTGTTCAATCTGCGCCTGCGTTTTGTTCTCAGGATGCTTCTAGATGTTGCTTTTACCGCCTCTCTCGATTTTTCTCTTTTGTTATCGATCTCACTCCCTCCGTCTTCCATTCTCTCTTTACCAATTTTCCTTCTTTTTGTTCTCCATCTTTGCCCAATCCATCCAGCCGCCTCTCTTCACTGCCAACTTGCTCGCTTGCTTGCGTTCTTTCTCACTCCTCTCCTCTGTTCTCCACCAAGGTTTTCTCTTTCATTTTCGGGTTCTCATAAGTTCTCTCATGGGTTTTTGATTTTGGTGGATACTCATGCTTGGTTGGGGTTTGATTGTTTTTGTAGGCCAAAGTTGTACCAAAAGCAGGAACAAAACAAGGCGCTCATGGTCGAGTGCTCCGCATCGAAAAGCTTTACCATCTAAATCCCATTTTCTTTGCATGTGGGTCTGTCCAATTCATCTTCCCACCTTCAGATAAGTTACGTTTCGTGTCTCTGCTGTTTTCCTCATCTTCCATATCGCCTGCTTTTTGTGTTTTGTGGCTTTGGGTTTGTGTTTCCGGCGTTTTTCTTCAATTTTTAGGAGTCTTTTTCCCCTTTCTGACAAAATCAACAATTTCGCTTACAGTTTTCAGTATTGACTCTGAGGTATGAACAAACACATTTATGTGCTATTTGCTTTGTGTCTTTTCGTAGTGCATGACCTAGAAAGATCCAATATTAAGAAAATTGATATTTAGGGGTACCTAAGCAGTTTGGTAATGGCCCGTTCAGTATGCAAAATAACTGCAAAAAATTGGTCGGCATCATAGTTAGCTTATCTATTATACCCCGCCAGTGATAGTTTGTTTGTTACTTGGTCTAATTTATGTGTTTTAATAGACCGTTGTAACAGATAAAATCTGCATGTTTGTCCTCTTCTCTCTTTTTCATTGTTACTCAATTTAGTTTTTCTGTCATCGCAGTTGTTCATAGGTGGTGTATAGCTTTTTCCTGGGCTGCTTTAAATGCTATTCTTATTGCTGCTGGACAAGAGGTTAGTTATCTGTTCCTCTTTTCAAGAAATCAAGCATAGTAGTTATAGTTGCTTTTTTTGCTGTTCTGCTTTAGTTTGCTATCGTTTTAGTGTTGTAGGTGTATGTCTCTTTTGCTTGGTTAGCACGTCATTGTAGTTAATTGTCTTATAGTTGTTGTTTTATTGTTCTTTCACTTCATGTTCTGCATAGAATATGTGTGTGCAACAAACTTACTGATGGTTTAATTCTCTTATAAATATTTGATTTACTTTGCATTTTGGGTCCTTTGGTTTTATTCTATTATAGGTGTTTGCCAATTTGTGTTAGTTGTTTTGCATAGATCTGTTTCGACCAACCTCTCAAAAGAAAAAGAAGCAAACCGGTCAGTTCTGCAGCACAACTAGCCCAACAAACCCAGCAAAGAACAGTGAAGAATGAGAGGAATAAGAAGAGTGAGAGAAAGAAAAAGCCAGTGAAAAGAAGAAGAGTGAGAGAAAGAAGAAGCCCTCTTTCCATTTAAAATTAAGCATCTGAACAATGAGCATTTCAAAACTGCCACTCTTTTGAGGACTACCATAGTACTTTTTAGATTGTTGCTTCTATGATTTAAACTGACCATTTTAACCTAATAAGCAGCATCTGTAACGTATTTTCAATTAACTTTTTGTAACTTAATCTAAACATAACAAGATGTCACTATTTGCTTTTCCATATGTATGTAAATATTATTCGCTTTTATTATGCGTTTTCACAATCCCGCAGCATCGCTCGAGCACCCTTGCTAGTAGGATCGAATCCAAAGTGATATCTAGACCACCTTCGATCTCGTGGATTCGGGAGTTTAATAAACTGTCGGGTGGTAGGATAGGATTATTAAATACATAAATTTTACCCTTACGAGTACGACACACTGCGCAGACCAAGCCATTGATACTTTGTACACTAGGGTTACGTAGGCCCCAAGTAATGTATGGAAGTTAGGAAAATGTGTTGTATTTCCTTGTTGGTCGTCTATTTGTGAGGACAAGAAGAATTTCTGTGATGTGCAATACATGAAGAGGATATTTGTAGCTGTTATCTGCTTCTTTTGGTAATTACCAGCGGCAAAGGGAGGGGGTGATGGTATTAATAGTAAAATAGAATGAGGCAATTAATGAATAATCCTAATCATATTCGAGTTTCCTTTCTGATACAATTCCAACTCCCATAAGGAAATTAAAAATCATATTCTAGTTTACTTTCTGACACAATTTCAACTCCGATAAGGAAATACCATTGTCATGTATAAATTAGAGGATTTAGCTTGCGACACCCGACCCATGAGGCTCTTTGCAAACCACATCATTAGTGTAAGAACTTTTGCAAAATTGCAGAAGTGAAACTACTTTGGGAAATTCCTCACTCTCATCCAACATCACAACATACTTTATGTGCAGATGGTCAATCTTCCCCGCGGTATTCTTCATGACATTTACTATAAGAAGACAGTAGAAATCAAGCGTAATTTATGAATATTATAGTGTTTGAAGGTACGTACTCAAAAAGGAATGCAACTACTCTTTAACTGTAATTGGTGTGGAAGACCTAGCAAGCCATACAGAAGAACAAGTTAGGATTTCATTCATAGTGTTCCCTATCTGAAGCACAATCTCTTGAGCAAGGATTCAATAGGCCCTAGCGGGCGCTATTGGTGGCATGTCCTCATTCATCGAAGGTTTTCCTCCATAGGGGATTCATGGTCAGTATATAAATTGGCACACCCAATGGAACTTACTAGTGCATAATCATGAACAACTCAGGAGTTCAAATTATGACGACTACTCTGAATCGGATGAAGATGACGATGATCAAGTAACATATGGCCACAATAAAAAAAGTAACAATAAGACAAATTTATTTACACCCCACAAAATGATTAACTCACCCCATTTATATCTAAAATATAAAAAGACTATTTAAACTTTGCATAAAAAATAGGGACAATTACCCCAAAGGACAAAATAAATAAACCAATTCTATAGTAGGACAATATATTCAAATGTTCACATTAAAGGACAATTAAATAATTAACTCATAAAATAATGGGTCTTCACTTCACCAAGTCCACGCGCATGTATTGGCAATACGGACTCGGCCAATTATCATGTAGTATCCCTGTGGTGGGCATGTAGTATCAATTTGGCCCCTGTGGTGCAAAAACTCTCAATTAAACCCCTGTGGTGGGTGTCTGTTATCAATTCATACCCAATTTCCAATTCCGTTAATTTTTCTGTCAATATTCGAGGTACATTCGTCTTTTCAGTTTGGGCCTTTGTGATGTAATTCACTGTAATTTTCAACTTGTCCCCAATTTCCTCTTCCTTTACTCTTCAAAAGCACCACAACACGTAGTCGGCGAAGCTACAACCACCACCCGACAATAATATCATTCCCTCTTCTGATCCTTTGAATTCAATCAACATACTCAAAATCTTTATTCAGATCCAAAAAAAAGTCATAAAATATCCTATTAGATTTGGATCTTGTCCACTGATGCCCAGCAAACCCATCATAATATATTAATATTCATCAACCATTCTGAGTTTGGGTTGCCCCAAAAACCAGCCCGTTGGTCGACTCCTAATCCGAATTCGAATTGCTCCGCGCGTTGATCAAGATAATCGACGATTTCTCCTTCTAGGCCTCTAATCTCAACAAGCTGGCCGGCTCCGATGTTTGCTGGTGGGCCCAACCTCACACCCAATTTCACTAACCGCACCTCTACCGGCTCCGTCATCTCCAATCACAAGCTCCTACCGCCTAACTGTTCCGGAAGTATATCCCCGCCGCAACACTCATTGTGCGCCATGTCGGAACCCATCAACGCAGTCGACTCCGCCTTGACAGCCGTCGAATCCGCCATTCTTGAGATTCGAGGGCACCTTGCCCCATGTCCAAGAACATCTAGCCACCCCGGCGGAGCGACTGGAAACTCGTTTTGTCGCCCATTTTCGAGAGAATGACCGTGACAACAACCGCGAGAACCACATCGAAGATAATTGGTTGAAAACGAGCTAAAAAGAAAGCCAAACGGAAAAGACAAATGTACCCCGAATTCTGACAGAAAAATTAACGGATTTGAAAATTGGGTATAAATTGATAACAGACATCCACCACAAGGGTCTTATTGAAAGTTTTTGCACCACAGGGGTCAAATTGATACTTCATGCCCACCACAGGGATACTACATGATAATTGGCAATACAGACTGCTTCTTCAAGATCGTGCTGCACCTACAGCGTCGATGCCATTTTCAAAGACGTCATCTTCAGCGACGCCATCTTCGCTCCCTCAATGGCGACATCGGTGGAGGAGGGAGTCGGGGCGGCGACGCCTCTGTGGCCATTGGCGCGGTGGTTTCGAGTCGGGGTCGAGGTTGTTTCGGAGGCGGCGAATCCGGACGTGGATGTTGTAGGGCACCGTGCTCAATCTCCGCCCCGACAATGGAATCTGACCCTTCACCATCGGACAACCATGAGCCTCGTCGGATCTGTTGAAATTCCTTGAACTCGGCCTCGTAGGTCGTGCCCGACGGGACCTGCTACGACATGGTGTTCGCCAACAGGACCTGCTACGACCTGGTGTTCGCCGACCACTCCTTGGGCTCTACCTTGGCGGCGCTGTTGATGGTGATCGTGGTGAACCATCGGGATCGGTTGGGTGGGATCGCCAGAACAAAATCAGGTGCTACCCGATTGCTCTGGCGAGGTGTATGTCCTTGAATTTGGCCGCTGACGTCATCTACTATGTGGTTTTGCAGGTGGCTTCGTTCGTTTGTCGAGTTTTTTTTTAATCATCATGTATTTGTTTGGATTTGGATTATTTTTATTGTGGTTTTGATGATGACTTGTGGAAATGGTGGTTTATCGATTGATTGATTGCATGAGGGAAAGGAAAAATGCTGAAATCCGGAGAATTATTAACTGTTGTTGTGTTAATACAAGTACAAAGTGTTTCTATATATCATTATATATTTCTGTGTTTTGTTAACTGTTTCTGTGTTTAATTAACTGTTTCGGTGTTTGGCAGAAATAGTTCTTGGTTCTGTGTTGACATAAACTTGAACTGTTTCTGTATTGATGTTCACGCGCGTGGCACTGTACATTTGTTACTATTCACATGCGCCTCTATCATTGGTTAACTTATTTTTTTTTATTATATTTATTATTATTTTGTCCTTGTAGGAGAACATTTAAAACTCATGTCCTACGGTAGAATTATGGTGTTTCTTTGGTCCTTAGGACTGTATATTCAAGCAATGATAATTTTTATGTTAATTACCATAGTTAGTAAAATACGGGAAGGGTACAGTAGGTTAAAAGTACGTGTGTATATTTATTCGGAAAATTTCTTAAAATAATCCAATATATCAATTATTTTTAATTAAGTATTTTGTTATAATTTATGTTTTTAATAAGAATTACATTTTGATACTACTTCAAGAACAAAATATCCAAAAACACTACTATACTTTAAACATTACAATATAGTACTACTTTGACACATGGTGATTTTTTTATAGGCTTGTATATTGTTAATAGAAATTTTCTATCCACGCGCTCAAATACAGCACAGCGTCATAAACGTAACAAAAAATTTTCGCGCGGATTAGTCTCTTTCATTTTTGTTAACCCCCACAAACTTTAAAACACTCTTTTACCCATAACTTTCTCATTCGGACTCCGTTTGACACGAAATCAATTGGGTTGGATTCGCCTCGTCACCCTCTTTCCATAGACATTAAGATTGTAACCCCAGATTCACTGTAGAGAGAGAACGGAGCAGCAACATCTTAACGTTTTCCGGCGAGATTCTCCGATTCCGGCAAACAAATGGGATGAACCACCACCCAAAACTTCATCCTCTCATTATTCTAGACACAGCCCAACCAATATTGAGCCCTAGTTTGCAGCGGATCATCGCTGGTGAGCCTCACATATTGGTTGAAACTTTCCGGTGAGTTTCCAGCGAGTTTCCAGCCAAAGTAATCTTTGAAACTAGTCTAAAAAGCTTTGTTGGGTTGTTTAGATGAAAATTGATATAAAAATCGTGTGAATTGATGGTGAGTCAACACTTCGTCAACACAGCTTTTTCGAAGGACTTCCTTCAAATTGAAGGAACACCTTCTTCATTTTGAAGGCAATTTGAAGGAAGTCCTCCTTCATTTTTGATGAAAGTCCTCCTCCTCCATTTTGAAGGAAGTCCTCCTTCATTTTTGAAGGAAGTCCTCCTTCAAAAGGAACACTTCCTTCAACACAGTTGTTCCTTCATTTTGAAGGAACACTTCCTTCAAATTGAAGGAAGAGGTCCTTCGAATTTGAAGGAACAACTTCATATTTTTGAAGGAACACATCTTTCATTTTTGAAGGAACACATCCGTCATTTTGACAATGCGGACGAGAAGCGTGTGGTGTGTGATGTGGGGCGCGTGAGTCTCACGCATGCGGGCTGTGGGTGGGTTTGTTAGTTTGGTTTGGTATTAAATTGTAAAAGTAGTCAATTTTAAGAAAAAAAAGTGAGGTAGTGTTTTTGGGTACAATAAAGGTGAAATAGTAGCTTTTGGGCATAAGCCCTATTAATAATATGTAAAATAAGAGATAAAATGCGTGAATAATATTTGTATTATTGTTAAACTTTTGAAATTACACATATTATTCATTAAAAATATGTCAGGATTTGTGTATACTTCATATATAATACATTCAAGATAAAAAATAAATATGTGTATTTTACTGAACTTTTCATTTCGAGATGGCAACGAGAGTATTTTATAGAAACATGTATAATACGGATATAATACATGAATTTACCAACTAGGTTAAATACACCCCACCACCAATCCTCATAGCCTCAAGTCCTATTGAATTCTTCCCCAATGATAGTAAAAGTTACAATCAAAGATACCTTTCCTCATCGAGTTATGAATCGCGATAAAAACTTTTTTTACTTCCTCTATTGCAGAACACCTGTTTGGGCCCGAATTGTGCAATTGGACTAAGCACACTGTTGGGCCTGAGTGCAGTAAATAATGTAAGGCCTTCTAGTGGCCAAAGCCCAGCGGAAGGCGGATTGATGATGGAAGAATCCCGTGTTTAGAAGGAAATCGGCTTGATTTCAGCGGCTAGGGTTTTGGCAAGTTATTGGGAAAGTATTTCCCATGGGCCGAAGGAGATCAAGTTCAAATCAAGGAGGATTCTTAAGAAAACCCAGCTTAGGAAGGATTTCGGAAGAAGAGAAAGTAGAATTCAATTGGGAAATTCATTACTTGCCGTCCAAGTCAAAGCCCAGTCCGTGGAGCACCACTATATAAGAGAAGGTCTCTCTTCAAGCTAAGGATCCCCGATCCCTCAACACAAATCCCTAAAAAGATTTAGCCGCAAGACACCAGATTTCGCCGCAAGGCAACCAGATTTCGCCGCAAGGCACCGACGCAGAAGACGGTCACGAGCACCGGACTTCCAAGGGACGATCACGAGTATCGCTTCCGGACGCAGCCGATCACGAGTATCGTGCTTTTACGACGACGCAGAGACTAGGCCAATCTAGTTCTCCTTCACCCGCAACCGACGCGCATCCCGGTTGTATTTATCTTTACTTTAATTTGCTTTGTTCTTCAATTCAATAAGGATTTTAATCCTTAACTATCAGTGTAGCACTTTGAATTATTAATAAAGTCCTTTATCGCCCAAAGGCAAAAAAGAACTCTTGTCTAGACTTACTCTTGCATGTCCCTGTCTAGCACAATCGTTTGGCGAGAGGTCAAAGACGCGCAATCACTCACTCACAAGTCCAATAGACCGGAACGGTGCTATTGGTGGCACGCCCGCGCATTCAAGAAAGTAAGGTTTCCTTACGCGGAAATCAGGGTTAACAACACCCATAATAATTGTACACCAACATACATATTGCAGTTCACCCATATACCAATGCAACAATGTAGGGTAGGGAGTGGGTTCGAAACCGCCAGAGTTGAAATTGCAAAGTGCGAGCTTTAATTTTTTTCTTTCCAGATAACATTTATTTTTTTTGCTTTGATTTCTTTGTTACTATCTGACGACAAGTCCACAGTCACGTAGGTTGAGGGAACTCCACACACTGAAGGGTCACGTACGTAGAATCGGCAGTGAGATTGAAGGGGCTCGAACTTGACCCAATTCGCCAAGCAGATACATACACAGTTTAAGAGGAGATCTAATTTTATTTACTACTGTATACGATGATGGAAAGAAGTTGAAACTTCAATTGGGCAGCATTGGCGACAGATTGTTGTGAGAAGTTCTGTTGAAGACAATCCCAAACGGCCTTGGCAGTGGGGAGGCCGACGGTTTGAGCGAGGGCACTTTCAGTAAGGGTGGCGCGCAGCTGGCTGATCAGGGCCTGGTCAGCTTGAAACCAGGGAAGAAAATCGAGATTGGGGACGGTGGGAACAAGGGAGGTCGAATCATTAGGTTTCTTTGCTTTAGGGTCGGGAATGACGGTGGGGGAACAAGAGTAGCTCCCACCAATATAACGCCACAGATTATGGCCAATGAGAAAAGGCTTAACTTGACTTTCCCAGAGAAGATAGTTGGTTTCAGAAAGTTTGTTGGTGCAGAGAGTTGCAAGGCTAGGGACGGTGGAGGAAGAAGCACTAGTCGCAGCCATGGAAGCAGGGAGAAGGATCGGAGACTTGAACCTAGACTATTGATACCATGTAGAGACTTGGGCTTTCATATTATTAACAATCACCAATACAATGCTTATATACAAGTAGTCGGCTATACCTAGGGTTTACAACATAATAGGGCTGAAGCCCATGCGGCACAATCACATAGTCATAACGAAACCCTAACAGTTTCTAAGCTTCACTATCAAAGAACAAACTTTGTTTTACTTAGGTAGCTTTTTTGGACAACTACTTAGGTAGTTGTAGAAACTACTAATCCAACTTGAGGGGTAATATTCTCAGAACCTTTGTACTTGTACCAATTTGCACATACTAAAAAGTAGCAGAAATTAATGACTCCTAGAGCAGCAATCAAGTAATAAAAGTAATCCAGTCTCCCTTTGTTGAGGTCTTCCGGAAGCCAATTTCCGGTTGCAGCGCCCTCAGTAGTTCGGTGAACAATGGCGATCAAAAAACTACTTAAGTAGCTTGAACCTGCCAGTCCACAAAAGAACAGAGCCCCTGCAACGCTTCTCATGTTTTCGGGGAACTGCTTGTAGTAGAATTCGGATTGGCCTATGGCGGTGAATGCATCAGAAAGTCCAGCTAGTGTCAACTGAGGGACCAACCAAAAGGCTGACATTGAAGAAATTGCTCCCCTTGTCCTGATTCCTGGGATTGGATTGGTTAGGGCTATAGTCCTGCGTCGTTCTTCAATGATTGCAGATACTAGCATAGTGATAACAGAGAGAAATATGCCAATTCCCATTCTCTGCAAGAGCGTGATGCCACCTTCTTTACCTGTTAGCCTCTGGAGTAATGGCACAAGAAGGCGGTCGTAGATTGGTATCCAAATGGTCATGCTCAGCATCATAAAGATGGTGTACGTTGCGGCTGGGATGTTGAAGTTGGTGTTTCCAAAGCGTCTATCGGATTGAAGGGCTTGAAAGATAGCATACGTATTCTGCTGGACTATTGCAGTGTGGTATATGATGGCTGCACCCCATATTGGCAATACTCTCAGCAGGCATTTCACTTCTTCCACTTGCTGCTGGCTGCAGAGTTCCCAAGGGTCAGCTGCTGATCCATCATGGTTTATAAGGTCCCCTGATTTCCGAATTGCTGCTTTGTCAAGGCATCTGAATTGGTTTGTGTGAGGAAGCTTGGAATTGATTGAATTGGGAGGCATATAAACAAACAGTTGTTGTGATAGCTTCAAATGCCTTTTCTTAACCGCAATCGTTATCACCCGTGCTAAACTTGTGAATGGACTGCCAGAGGCCTTCGCTTTGACATACATTTTCGAACCCATGAAGAAGAGTGCACATGATATCAACATGAAAATGGCCGGAATTCCCAAACCAATAGCCCAGCTTACATTTGATTGAACATAGACAATCAGTGTCAATGAAACCATCTGTGCAAAAGTCAAGGTGAAAAAGTACCAATTAAAGAAGCTGTTGATCCCTCTTTTCCCAGATTCTGTATTCGGGTTGAATTGGTCTGCCCCAAATGCCAAGTTACATGGCCTGATGCCTGCAGCTCCTACTATTAGTAGTCCAAAACCGGTTAAAAGAAACACTATCTGCCCTGCTGTTGGCCCTTTACATGCTTCACCCACTTCTCCTTTGCAAGGGGGAGGATGCAGCGTCATGAATACCGCAGTGAGGTCTATAAACACTAGTCCCTTCAAGAAGACAAAGAAGCAAATTAATCATAGAGTGAAGTCCATTTTGAGCTAGTGAGTCAAAGGGTTCATAATGCATGACATTTTGTGAAAAAGACATCAAGGCTTAATTTCGTATGCAGGATAGTGAACTCAATCTACTGATGCCAAATTCAGAGACCTAAAACCAATTCAATCTTGTTCTTTTTTGCAAAGTAGTATCATAAACGAAGCGTAAGCTTCCTGCAAGTTCATTTCAGTATACTTGAGTCCTGTATTCTACTTGAAAATGCAATTCATTCGACTCAATTTACTCATGTTTAGTGTCACTTTTCAGTAAATTGATAGAGCAAGTACCATAAAAGAAGCGATTGAAGAAAATGCCAACGTCTTGTAACGACCGAAGTAAGTATCAGAAACGAAAGCGCCAATCAAGGTAGAGAAGTTGGTGGTGCCATTGAAAATGTTAAGCATAGTTGCGGCTGTAATGCTCTGCATATGGAACACAGTAGTGAGATAGACCAAGAGGTTTGATAAGGTGCCAATAGCTCCTAGCTTCTCAAATGTTTCATTTCCTGCAATTTTATGCAGATGGGTCAATCGAGATAAGCGAAACAAGCATGAACAAGATCATGATTCAAACAGAAAAGATGATCAACAAACTATACCTATAACTAATGGCATTGCTTTCCATCCTCTGTAGTTGATTGGCTTCTCATCATCTGTGCAATCCATTTCATAATTATTCTCCATTGTTTCTCTAAACTTTTGAGGTGAATCAGCTTTGATCTGAGCTTTCAACCTTGACGTTAAAAAAAGATTGAAATTAAGAATTTTTGGTCGAAGACTGAAATAAGAAGTTGTTGAGAAGGTGAAGTTGGGGCAGACTGTAAAGAGTATTTTGCATCTTATCAGATCGATTGAGACACTTCTCAAGTCTTGCCAGTAGTCTTTGGCGCTTTCTGAGAATTCTTTTTTTGCATTATATGGTTTCTGATTTAGTTGGACCAATGAGTCGTTAAGGTTGACTTTCAGTCCAACTTTCTGTACAAGGTAAATAGAGCAACTAGGAAGTGCAACTTAAATAGAGTAGTGGTCTGGACTATGGACATAGTTCTTGCACAAGCATCAAAAACTTCTATAAATAACAAGTGCAACCCTATATGACAGTGTCTTGTTTGAATAAGGATTGTGATGCACATATTAATGAATTAAACATGAATAGAAACTTTATTTATTTTCAGGTTGAGTCAATTCTATCAAGGTTTCTCCTACTAATTTGATAATTTAGAACTGTTTAATAAAATCTCGCTAATATTTATTGGCGAATGGCGTCCGACAACTCAATACACTTAGTTATTTAAGATCAAAACATATTTCTCTAATTACCTCAATGCTATGTTAACTACAAAGGGACAGTACCATACATTTCATATTAATTCCCATCACGTACGTTCCCTCCAATTTCAATAATCTAGTGATTTCTAATGAAGATATCTTTGAATTCCAATCTAAGTTGTAAAGCAAACAACAACTTTGGAGAAATAAAGATAACATGATTGGATTATTGGAAATGAACACAACACATGTACAATTATGAAGAGAGATGGTAGACTATTAGGGCAAACCAAGTAAGGAAGCTAACCTCTTAAGAAGATATTGAAAAGATTGGGTTCATCCCATAGATTCATACCATGGCTTGAACTTGGTTCATATCATTGTGCCTGCAACTACTTGAACTTGACAAGATGATATATACCGGTTGCCAGAGGAAAATAAATTTACTTCTTTTTATCAAAGGAAATGAATTTTTTTTTACTAGTAAATACCAAATCATGGTTTTTTAGTGAATATCCCATTCATGTAGATGCTCTACCATTCTAAAGAAATTTCTTATGATGCTAGACAAATTTGTTTCTCAATAAAATTACATTATGTGACAAGTGATGTGTATAAGCTACACAAGCTTAATAATGGTGAGATATTTTAGTACTAGTAACATTCTATGTTAGAATAAAATATCAGCCCCTCTTTTATGGTAGATTCTTGATGCGCATCTAGAATCTGATACCCTATTTAAGGATTTTGTAAGCTATTGTGTAAGTGTTAAGTTGATCTCTTAAACTAGTCAATTTTAGCCTACAACTTCCGATTTGCTCAAAATAAGATCCTCGCTAGGATGAGTAATAATGAGTCAACACGTATTTCATGCCATTTTAGCAATGTGCTTCAATGTGGAGCATTGGGTGATGATCATTGAGTTTTCATTAAAGTTTGATACCAACTTGTACACAACATTGAATGATGAGCATTAAGTTATTCATTTTCTTCATCAAATGAGTGTGTGGCTTTTCTTTGGTTTGCGTTCTGCTAGTTTTGGAGTTCAAATACTTATTTGCTGCCTTATGAATTATTGGAGATGAGTGACATCATGACTCAAAGAATTTGTGCTGTAGTCTAGTTCCCATTTCTTTTTCTCTTACGTACCGAGCATTTATTTTGTTTACCAAACCTCGACGGGGCAAGGAAAATTTTAAAAAAGAAAAGAAAATCATCATAACCAATTATTTCCATACTATCTTATATTGAACTATGATTGAGTTAAATTTGTTGGCTTCTTAATCTTAAATGACCAAGTGCATGATTGTCGAGCAGTCTTTTCTTCATAAATGGGGTTAGATTTCTTCATGTCGATAGCCATGGCTTGCGTTTTGGTTTTGGACTGCTCACATAGCTTATAGTTTTGACTTGCAGTTGAAACTTATAGTTTGACCAGTAGTTAATCATCACATCAATTAACATCAATAGAAAACACATGTTCTAACTATATCATCTAGATTGAAACATCTGGAGTTTCTATCTCTCATATATCTTCCTCTTTGAGGTGTTATCGACATATTGAGCATAGAATAAGAGCAAACAACCTCATCTTTACCTCTTTGATGTGTTATCACATTTGAAATGGAAAAAGGGCACCGTTTATGCATATTTTTCATAATAACTAATCACATAACCAATACATGAGGTGTAAGTTATGCCATAAATTCAAGAAAGCATATTCCAGAATATTCCTCAATAGCCTCCCTTCACACTCAAAACCCTACGCTCTCGCTAAAAAAACACCCAAAAGTTTTTCCAGCCGCCGCCGGTCCCTTGCTTTGGCCTGGGGTCGGCCGGCCATCATCCCCCTTAGTTTCCTAGTCCTTTGCTGCCTATTTGTGCAGGTTGTTCAATAAAGCCGCCGTCGACGCCATTGCTGCCGTTCTACTCCAGGATGCTTCGTCGATTCGATCCATTGGCGTTGTGGTGCTGCCTTCTCCGATCTGTCTTGTTTTATGCCGCCGGCCACCACCAACCTTCCCCCCTTTTTGGATCTTGATTCATCTGAATTGGGATCCGCTTAGGGTTTTGGGTGTGGTGTTTTTGGGGAGTTTCCTTGGCTTTGGCGCACCCCTGTGCTGTGGGCTTTTGATGTTGATGAAGATCGTCTTGGTATGCTTTTGTTGCAGTGTGGCTTCGGCTTCGGTTGGGTTCAGCTCCCTTTTCGGTGCTTGGTGTTTGCCAGATTGGTGGTTGATATTGGTTAATTTGTCGAGTGAATAATAAAAGTGTTGAGTTTTAATAATTGTTAGCTCGTTTAATTTCATTTGGTATGGTGTGATGGTTCCCATCTAGTGGCGACTGGTATTATTTTCTGTTTTCCGATTGTTTGATAGGCATCAGATCTCGATTTTACCTTGCTTGGTCGGTGTTTTTTCAGGTTTTGGGTTCAGCAGGTTCAGATCTCACCCGATCTAGTGGCCGCTTGTGCAATGGGTGAGATCTAGTGGCGGCTTGTGCAGTTTCGGGTTTCCCTTCTGCTATGCTTGGCTGGTTTGTCTGCTTAATCCGAGCTAGTGGCGGCTTGTGCAGTTGTCAGATTCAGATTCCTTGAAGGGCTTCGGGATTCAGGTTCACCATGCTTTGCCGGTTTAGTTGTTAAGTTGGTTTAGTAGTTAAGTTGTCCTTGCAAAAGTTGTAGTTAATTTGTCAAGTTTATCTTTTCCGGTTGTACTGATGCCTTCTCTAGCGAGTTGGCTTGCTCTTGCTGCCTAGTTGCAGTGAAGTTATGGGTCCTGTTAGGAGTATAGCCATTCCTTGTTCGGTCGATATCTGATTTGTACTCCTTTGTTTGGTTTTGCCAAACGCTTTTATAATATATTTCTGTTGATCAAGAAAGCATATTCCATACAACAAGTGTATTGTATACAAAGGACTTTTCACAATATAACTGGTAAATATGTGACCAACATAATTGTAATGGTAGAAATATCGTATCGTGTACAACAATTATGTACGAATTTTCCATACTAGAAAACATGCTTTTTTGACTATGTGTGGTCTAATTTTTTGTCTATAATCAAACTATATGTTTCTCAGATTCCATATGCTTCATCCCAACTTCAGAGGCACTACTTTCACTTCCTTTGTACTTGTACCATCTAGCAAGCACTATGAAATAGAGCAAATTCAGAACCTCCAATGCAGTAACCACATAGTAAAAGTAATCCAATCTCCCCTTGTTGAGATCTTCGGGCAACCAATTACTGGTGTGGTGGGTTATTGACACCAAAGCACCACTCAAGTAATTCGACATTGCCATCCCGACGAACAAGAAAGAACCCCCAATGCTCCTCATGTTTTCGGGGAACTGTTTGTAGTAAAACTCAACATACGCAACCAATGTAAATGCCTCGGAAAGTCCTATAAGAATTAACTGAGGTATGAACCAAAAACCAGACATTGAAGAAATCGCTCCTCTTCGATTTTGAATCCCAATGGGATTCGAAAGAGCCAAGGTTCTTCTCTTCTCTTCAACTAAGGCAGATACTAGCATTGTCATTACTGCAAGAAACATGCCGAAACCCATTTTTTGGAGTAGCGTGATGCCACCGTCTAGTCCTGTCCTTTTTCTCAATGCCGGGACTATGAGTCTGTCATATATTGGTATCCAGATTGTGAGGGCAAGCATGGTGAAGACTGTGTAAGAAGCGGCGGGGATATCAAATCCTGCGCTGCCTAGGCGCCTATCGGATTGCAGGGCTTGGAAGACTGTATAAGTTTGTTGTTGGACTATAGCAACATAGTACACAATGGCTGCCAACCAGATGGGGACAACTCTCAGCAGGCATTTCACTTCTTCAACTTCTTGCATGCCGCAGAGCCTCCACGGATTTGCTGTTGATCCATCAGTGTTGATTTTGTCTTCATTGGTGATGACAGCAGCTTTGTCGAGGATTCTGAAATTTGAGTAA
The DNA here is from genome assembly GCA_033992175.1 of Spiraea crenata. NCBI lineage: Eukaryota > Viridiplantae > Streptophyta > Magnoliopsida > Rosales > Rosaceae > Spiraea > Spiraea crenata. Next base: position 7,409,155 of record JAVBHV010000046.1, read on the forward strand.
ATTTTTTGTTAATTAATTAGTCAACAAAGAATCTTTCATTGAATTCAACATTGGGATCTTTGATTTGGAAGATTTCATGGGACATGGCCCACTTGGGAGGGAAACTAGTACTTATCAGCCTAATTTGTCAACACGTAGTGGTTGGTCTATCTCTGGGGTTGATCTTGCTATAGCCTTTATGATTGTTTCATTATTGTATCAGATTTATCTTCTTTGTTAGGTTGATTGGAGAGGTGGAGGGCGGTCATTGACTAGTACCGGATATCAATCTACAATATAGATCATTGACGTGTAAAAATGTTCCCAAATGTGAATAAGTATTAACCATGTATCGGCTACTGTACATTGATACTCTTTGAAGATTATCTTCCGTCTGATAAACTTAGAATCACACATGTTCCTTTAGGGGCATGGAACTCTAATAAAGATAGAAATCTACAGTAGCAGGCAACTTGAGTTGATAGTCATCATAATGAAGTTACCTGAATTGATCAGTGTAAGGAATCTTGGAGTTGATAGAGCTGGCTGGGGTATAATTGAAAAGCGAAATCCACGGTTGCTCCGGCGAGTTCAACCGCCTCTTCTTGATAGCAGCAACCGTAACCCGCACTACATTTGTCAATGGACTACCATCCGGTTTCACTTTGACATAGATTTTGGAACCCATGAAGAACATTGCACATGACAAGAACATGAGAAATGCAGGGATTGCCAACCCCAAAGCCCAGCTCACACTAGATTGGACATACACAATGATGGTCAAGGACACCATCATGGCAAAAGTGAAGGTGAAGTAGTACCAATTGAAGAAGCTATTGATTCCCCTCTTCCCCGATTTGGTGTTGGGATTGAATTGGTCTGCACCAAAGGCTAAGTTGCAGGGCCTAATCCCACCAGCTCCAACAACTAGTAGTCCGAGGCCGCTTAGCAGAAATGCCATTTGCCACGGTGTTGGACCAATACATGGGATACTACCCGCTGCACATTTTGGAGGATGTAGCTTTGAAACAGCTGCTGTTAGTGTTAGCAGCAGCATTCCCTATCAAACAGAAACAAAACCACCAAAGGCAAAAGAAATCAGCAGTATAGGACAGCTGGCAGAAAGGTTATGCAGCAGCTAGACAGGCATAAGCGTAAAACAAGTTTTGAAGTTCTGCGCATACAAATGGAATTATATACCATGAAAGAAGCAACTGAGGCAAATCCGAGGGTGTTGTAGCGGCCGAAATAGGTGTCACTGAGGAAGGCTCCTGGCAAGGTAGCAAAGTTGGTCGTGCCATTGAAGACATTGATAAGAGTTGTAGCAGAGATGCTGTTCATGTTGAACACTGTGGTGAGATATACCAACAAGTTGGTTGAGGTTCCAATTGTTCCCAGCTTCTCAAAGGTCTCATTTCCTGAAAAATCAGTTTTGATCAATAGTCTACTACATGATCACACTCTAGATATCAAAATTCTGAGAAACTAGTTAGTTCTATTTTCATTACCTATAACAAAGGGCATGGCTTTGATGCCACTATACTTGATCTCAGGTTCGTCTTTAGCAACAGTTTTCTCATTGTTATTCTCCATGATTGATGTAAAGGAAATATGGAGAAATTGAAAGTGCCAAAATAATTGGAGGGCTGAGAAATACTGATACAATTTGAATGAGCTTCCCACTTATTTAAGCTCTTTTTCTTGAGACGAGGGCGGTGGCACTGCCTTGATTCATATTTTTGTCAGGTTGTGACATTGAGGCTAACTATAGCCTTACTAGGAAGTTGTCAATCTTGACACAAACTAGTGTCTGGAATAACGGTGGTGACGTCGAGAACTCGAACTCTTCTGAAATTCCAATCCCAGCCTTTTTCCATCTGGTAGTCGGTTGATGTGAACGTCCCTCACACATTAATGCGAACGCTCTACCGGAAAAAGACTGTTCTTTGAGGTCACTCTCAGCCCACCCTTGTCAATCTAGATGATGCAAATGTGTAACTGCACATGCTCATTTCTGTAAGTTCAAACACTGTCAAATCCTATTCTTCTTGATTCCTTTCAATTCATCCCTCTTTGGGGTAAAATACATTTTATATATTCATCAATGGTGTAGCTTAGAATGTGATTCCAATATGGTTTACCAAACACAAGGAAATATGCAATACCAAAAATAGTTAGTGCTTTATCACTCGATCTAGATGACAGCAGTGCTTTCTAGAGTCTGACAAGGACTAGAATTGAACTATCACTCAATATGTGCTGGGGTAAGTGCTCTACCAGTAAAATATTTCTTGACGGCTGGTGAATTTGTTCGTTCCTCAAGTTGGAGTTCATGTAGCTATATACACTTGTCTTCTGACTCATTTGTCTTTTCTTTTCCTATGAGTAGCTTGTTTTTCACAGAGGAAATCTTCTAATAATTAGTCAGGCCAACAACTTTTCACTTGCTAGTAAGATTTTCTAAAGCAAAGCCCCCATATTTTTCAACTTCAAGTCCTTGTCAGGGCTAGCTCTTTTACGGCAGATGTTTCATCTGCTTAGTTTATTAATACTGAGAGTTATCTTTCTATTAGTGAATTAATCTATAGCACACGCTTTGAAATTTCAATTTCGTAAACAGAAGAACAAGTGGAAAAGGCACAAGTTGGATGCGCGTTTTCCACATGGTCCAAGTACGTCTATGGAGGGTTTGAATAAACAGATGAGCTTTGAAAGTTCAAACTCAACTTGGAACATAAAAAAAGATTTGTGCAGCAGTGGGATACCCATATTATAAAATCAAATCATCAATCATTGAAATGTGATCAAATTGTGTGCGGTGATGAAGAGCTGTTTTGAAACTGGACGTTAGTTCGCACTGTGCTAGCCACATGTGTCATTGATGCTCATTTTCTTGGCAATAGAGAGTGATTTTCTACCTGCATTTCTCTTCATCAACTACCAGTCTTCTACTCAACAACACGTACAGTACAGCAAACAAATCGAAATACAGAAAATTAACAAATCCTACACCAGCAATGATTCAGTAGTAGTAGTAGTAATAGTATTCCAGCATATCCAGTTCAGATCATGACCGAGCCAAGCCATGGAGATCTGACTTCAATTCAGTTGCTTTCTGAACTGTATTGTATATAAAGGAAGCTACATTATGTGGTAACGTATCAAACGAGATGTTTCTCAGATTGCATAGTTTCCATGCCAACTTCAGAGGTACTGCCACCTTCTCCTTTGTACTTGAACCAGCTCGCCATCGCAACGAAATAGACCAAGTTGAGAGCCTCCAATGCAGTAACCACATAGTAGAAGTAGTCCAATCTCCCCTTGTTAAGATCTTCAGGCAACCAATCACTGGTCTGGTGGAATATTGACACTAAAGCACCACTCAAGTAATTCGACATTGCAAGCCCAACAAACTGGAAAGAACCCCCTATGCTCCTCATGTTTTCGGGGAATTGCTTGTAGTAAAACTCCACATACGCAACCAATGTAAATGCCTCAGAAAGTCCTATTAGTGTCAACTGAGGTATGTACCAAAATCCAGACATCGAAGAAATCGCACCTCTTCTTGCCTCCACTCTAATGGGATTAAAGAGAGCCATGCTTCTTCTCTTCTCTTCAACTAACGCAGATACCAGCATTGTGATTACAGCAAGAAGCATGCCGAAACCCATCTTCTGGAGAACTGTTATGCCCCCATCTATTCCAGTTTTTTTCCTCATTGCCGGGATTATAAGTCTGTCGTAGATTGGTATCCATATTGAGAGGGCAAGCATGCTGAAGACTGTGTAAGATGCGGCAGGGATCTTGAAGCCGGTGTTGCCAAGGCGCCTATCAGATTGCAGGGCTTGGAAGACTGTATAAGTTTGTTGCTGGACAATGGCAACATAGTATATAATGCCTGCAATCCAAATGGGAACCACTCTCACCAAGCACTTTACTTCTTCAACTTCCTGCATGCTGCATAGCCTCCAGGGATTTGCTGTTGATCCATCTGAGCTGATTGTGTCTTCATTGGTAATGACTGCAGCTTTGTCGAGGATTCTGAAAACATGGCGACATTGTTGGTTAGTCTTCTAGGCTTATTTTCTCAAACATTACTAAATAAGGTCCAAAAATTAGGCAAGTAAGGCACATAGTTAAGTTACTTGAACTGGTCTGTATATGGAATCTTCGAGTTTATGCAGCTTTCAGGGGAATAGTTAAAAAGTGATGGCCATGGTTGATCTGATAGCTGCAATCTTCTCTTCTTGACCGCAGCAACTGTCACTCGTGCTGCAGTTGTCAATGGACTACCGTCTGGTTTCACTTTGACATAGATTCTTGACCCCATGAAGAAGACTACGCATGACAAGAACATGAGAAATGCAGGAATTCCCAACCCCCAAGACCAGCTCACACTCGATTGCACATAGACTATGACTGTCGACGACACCATCACGGCAAAAGTGAAGGTGAAGTAGTACCAATTGAAGAAGCTGTTGATAGCCCTCTTCCCTGATTCAGTTTTGGGATTAAATTGGTCTGCACCAAAGGCTAAGTTGCAGGGTCTAATGCCACCAGCTCCAACAACTAGTAGCCCGAGTCCGCTAAACAGAAATGCCATTTGAACTGGTGTTGCACCAACACATTCAACACTTCCCTCTGCTTCACAATGTGGAGGATGCAGCTTTGCAATCGCTGCGGTTAGTGTTAGCAGCAGCAATCCCTATAAAATTTAATCAGTTAAAGATCAGATATATATAGTTCTAGTTGCAAAATCTTAGCTGAATTTGAGTCATTAGTTTGTTGCATCAATTTCAAGTTTGTGTCTATCTATTAAGACTAATGTAGCAATACCACAAACGAAGCAACTGAAGCGAATCCCAAGGTTTTGTAACGGCCGAAATATGTGTCGCAGAGGAAGGCCCCTGGCAAGGTAGCTAGGTTGGTGGTGCCATTGAAGATGTTGACAACAGTTGTAGCAGTGATGCTTTTCATGTGGAACACTGTGGTGAGATAAACCAACAGGTTTGATGATGTTCCAATTGTTCCCAGCTTCTCAAATGTCTCATTTCCTACAAAAATCAAATATAGCCATATTAGAAATTGCGAGTTCAAAGAAATGATTAGTTATGTATTTGCTTTTCATGTTGAATACTGTGCAGATATGATCATATTGGAACTTGAAGCTCAGAGAAATCAGTTACATTTTCTTTACCTATAACAAAGGGCATCGCTTTGATGCCGTGGTACTTTATCTCAGGTTCATCTTTCGTAACAGTCTTTTCGTTGTCGTTCTCCACGGTTGATGTAATGCTGAACTCTTTCTCTCCCTCTTTTTCTAGGTTGGTCTGCATTTTTTGTATGCAGCAGAAAAATGCAGACAAGTACTTAAAGTGGAAACTATAAGTTCTGAAACAATGGGAAGATGGCTAGAGATAGATTATTAAATTCTAAATTAGCTTTCCACTTATTTAAGCTCTCCTCCGTCCTGATATGAGGATGACTCACCGGCCTCCTTACTTTCTGTGATATTTGTAAGATTCAAGTTTGAGGCTGTAAAACAACCAGACGCGTTTCCAATGGTGAAGGTTGTTGAGAATTTGGACTCTCGATAGTATTCTCACACTAGTACGCAACTGCGAGTCATTGAGAAGGAACCAAACAAAGATCAGTCTGGTATACACGGTCCTATACGTGTGTGAAGCACATGGTGTAATTTCAGAGGATGCATGAAAAACCATAATGGAAAAAATCCTGAGCCTTTCGTATATAAATCGTGATTCTAACTCAATCTATTTGACAGCGGAGTTTTTCTGATACCAAACAGCATGCTTCAACTACAAGTCTTGGTCAAGGTCAGCTCTTACTGCAGAAGATGCAGGTGATGAAACAACTGGTTCTCCTATACTATAAATTGAAGTTTACATATGAAAATAGTGGAGTAACTGTGATTAGTGAATAGCTTAACCACTGCATTAAGGCTAATACAGGAGGGAACATTATCTCGGAAAGTAGAAGATTAACCAACACGGTAACAACACTAACAACTAGTGACACAAAGCCCTTTGTCTGAGCTTGCAGTACTTGATCCTTTACGCAGGTGCTTAGCATCTGAAGTATATACTATATCCAACGACAGGCAAACGTTTTCGGATTTCAATTTGTTGAAGCGTAGAAACCTGTCAATTCTGCAATCACACTACAAGAAAACCTCACATTAGGAACCAAAATTTAGGCACCACTCAATTTGGTGAGTACTTGTTTCCAAATACCCACAGTTCACTTCTCAAATGTGCCTATACGTGTTTTCCCACACTATGTTGTGCCAAGTGTGCCTGAGGAGGATTAAAATCTATTTTTCTATCACGGACAGCCACAGATTGAGCGAACTGTGGCTCAAAATAGTACAAAACAGTTCAAACCAGTTTTTTTGTTTCTGCCAAATGCCTCCACAACAGATATTTTCACCAAAAAAAGATATTTTCATCTCACCTTTTTCTTTTTGTCATTAAATATTCTATATTTATCATTAGCTTTTAACCCTAGCCACAACCTCATGCACGCCGCCCACACCCTCTATCTCTCTCTTCGTCTTTTCCTTCTCATCTTTCATTTCCAGCCGCATTCATCATTTAATCCCTTTTCTTCTCCCTGTTCTAGTCTTACTTTATACGTATTCGATTTCCATCTCCATCTAATTCATGTGAATTTTATTCTTCAGGTCTTCTGCTTCTTCGTCTAACTCGGATCCGGCGTCTCCGTCTCCCCAATTGGAAACCTGGACCTGCGTCTCCATCACCTCCTAACCGCCTCCGCCTCAATTCTTAAGTCTCTCACACCGCATACGACTTACTAAACAAACTTTCTCAAGATCTGAATTGGATCTGCCATCTCAAACTGAAGCTCATGTTTTTATTGAATTTATTTGTTTATTTTTCGTCTTAATTTGTCTATTTCATTCTGAACAAGTTAATTGTGTTGATGGTTCCAATTTCAGATCTTGAGTAAGAGCTTGCCTCCGTTTTGGTATTCTTTTCTGTAGAATTGATTTGGGTTCTTTGAATATTGTTCCAAATTTTGGTTGTGTTTATTTCCTGATGACTTGTGTGTGTTTGGTGATTTGATTTGTTTTTTGTTTTGCATATGAGGAAGACAAAGTAAATGCAGCAAAGATGGGTGAAAGGCTCAGGGGTGGAAGCACCGACCGACTTGGTTTCTCTCTGTTTTGTGTCTTCGTTTTTGTTTGTTTTCACATCTGCCCAGATCTGTTTTTAAATATTTGATTCTTTGTTTGTTGATGGCTTTGATTGCTTATTGCAGGTGGGAAAGATGAAGCAGATGCATCATGCATCCAGAACTAATTTGAAAATTTGTGAGAGGACTTAGATCATCTAGATGAGAGCATCAGGGAGTTGATTCAAAATAACTACAATCCGTATGTATTACTGTATAGAGACTGAAGAGTACAATGGACAAAATAATACAGGACAAATACAGAATATAAACAAAGAAAACGAAGGAAGTTTGTTTTCTGCTGGACTCTTGCAATTTGGCAATTAAATGCAAATTTAAATTACTTTATAGCCACGGTTAAACCATCCGTGGCTATATAGAATAAATTTACTTCGTAGCCACGGTTGGGCCATCCGTGGCCATAATATAGCCACGGTCGACTAACGGGGTGCCTATTGATCAATACGGACGGCGAGTTAAGACACAGACGGATTGTCCGTGCCCATTTGCGTTTAGCCACGGATAATATGCGTTAGCCACGGATAAACCCCTCATAGCCACAGATTTTGTCCGTGCCCATTGTGCAGTTTTTTTGTAGTGTCAATTGAGAAATACAATAAGAAGCATGCATCTATTCCCCCTGAAAACTCAAACAGTTTAAGCATTGAAAATTCAATCCGTACTACAATGTCAAAACAAAGTTTTGGCAAGGTTTGGCTATCAAATAAACTGATATCTGACAGGCTGGCGCTGAAATAGCCACAAGTTCTGCGGTGTCATCTTGCAAAATTGAAACTGGAGAAGCCGTGTGGTCTCCGTATATAGACTTTGTACAAAAAAAGGCAAAAGAAACATGATTTGCATGTAAAAGATAGCGTCAATTATACTGCAGAATTGGCAGGCAACATCGCGGTAAGGCAAAGTTAGTACTGTCATCTGTTTCCAACCCTTTCGAGCCTATTGAATACCGCCCAATTTAATGTGTATATACTTCCTTGAGTCCATTTGCCATCTATCCATTTCTTAACTAACAAAATAGTTCAAATAACATAAAGCTGTAAGTAGTACAATATTTTTGTACGAAAGAGTAAGCGCTAGCGAATATTAATCTCGTGTGTTTCCACTTCTTTCTCCTCATCCCTTGAACCATGAAGAATCAGATTCTCTGCCTGCGTTTCTTTTCTTCCATTACCTGGTTTTCCAATCAACACATAGCCTCTAGCAAAGAAATTAAAATACACAAGATTGAGAAATCCGAGGCCAGCAATAATGTAGTAAAAGTAGTCCAGCCTATTCTGGTTAAGGTCATGACCGCCCAGCCACGGGGTTTTGCCCTTCTTTTCAGTTGCTTTGTGGACTATATTGGCTATCAAGGAGCCTACATAACTCGAAACCGATAAGCTGAGAAAGAAGACTGCCGCAGCAATAGTCCTCATGCCCTCTGGCATTTGCATGGTGAAGAACTCCATTATGGCAACAGCAGAAAAGGCCTCAGTCAATCCTCCTAAAAAGAACTGTGGCAAGAGCAACGTGAAACTTGCAGGTGAAATGAATGATCCATGCTTCAAGGCCTTTTTGCGCCGATGTTCTTCAACAATCCCAGATACCAACATGCACACAATTGACAATGTAATGCCAGTGTTAATCCTCTGTTGCATGGTCAATCTTTTATCCCTCCTGCCAAATTTTCTGGCCAGAGGGAGATAGACGCGCTCGTAGATGAATATCCATGCCGCAAGCGCAAGCATGGATATGATGGTCATCCAGCCGGGTGCAAATTTGAAATGGGGTCCTATAGATCTGTCCATTTGCAATGCTTGTAGGACTCCAAATGTGTTCTGTTGGTCCATGGTTAGGAAAGTCCCGATTGCAGTTACCCAAACCGGTAGAATTGCAACCAAGCACTTCAGTTGCTCAACTTGTTGGAGGGTGCACAGCCTCCAACCACTCCTGGGCCTTCCCAAATTGTCTAGTTCAGTAGGACTAGTTATCATAGCAGCTCTATCAAGGAACTTGAACCTATTAGTGTGAGGCAGCTTCAATACCATCTGTGTTTGATCAAATGCATTGTTTAACAATGGAGGATCATAAAATGTGTGTTCAAAACCCGGTCCAACCTTAGCTCTGCATTTTCTGCTTGCAGCTATAATCACCTTGGCAATATCAGCAAAGATGCTCCCTTGAGGCTTCAAGTAAATGTAAGTGTGGTGGCCATACAAGAAAATCGATATGGAGGAGGCAAGGCAGGCAGTGGGGATAGCAAAGCCTATGGTCCAACTAATATTGGTCTGAATGTACACAACAATGGTAAGGGCCACAACCAAAGCAACTGTGAAAGAGAAGTACCACCAGTTGAAGAAGCTCTCAAGTTGTGCTCTTCCTTTAGCTGTCCTGGTATCGAATTGGTCAGCACCAAAGGCAATGTTGCAGGGCCTTATGCCACCAGCTCCGACTGATAACAATCCGAGAGCAACGAAGAGGATACCAAGCTGCCAACCTTGGGGCTGAGGGCAATTCTGTGGATCTTTGCAGGTGGAGGGCCTTAACTGTTGTACACCTGCAGTTAAGGTCACTGCTGCCATACCCTGAAAAAAAAAAATATTGCAACCATTGGTAAGATGTTCATCATTTTCTTGATTTAGTTGTCTGAGAGTTAGAAGGACAGATGAATCTAACCAGGAAAGATGACAAGGAACCAAAGAGGAGGGTACGAAACCTGCCCAGATAAGCATCAGAAACAAAAGCACCAGCTAGTGATGCAACATTGGATGAACCATTCCAAATATTAACCACATTTACCACAAAAATTCCACTCAAGTTGTATCTTGTAGTCAAGTACACTGTGATATTTGCAATTAAACTCATGGAAGCCAGCTTCTCAAACGATTCATTCCCTTTATACACCAATAAAAAACCCCATGATCAGTCTCATTAAAACATGAGTCATAATATTATGCATAACATCAAAACAATATTAATGTGTATACCAAGAATGTATTTGATAGCTCTCCATCCTCCTCTTTGTTTTTTTGCAGTAGGAGGAAGTGAGTTCGGAGGAGGATCGCGCTCTAGTGAAGAAGAATTGTGCACATTCTCCATCTCCATCTCCATCTTTATGTCTATATAATATAACTTCAATTCAATGGCTCATCACTTTCTACTTATATAGTGCACTCAAAATTAAGAGATGAATGTTCAGAACTGGCTATGACTTGGTTGTACTTCTCTACCTGATTAACCGGGCTAGTAGAAGATTTTCGAATCTAAAATATTTGCATTTGAAGTGAAAATTGCATCAAGTCCTCAAGTCTATGCATATATTTGGTGGAATCTATTGTGATTGGTAGGTAAAATGTGGAGCAGTTTGTTATGGAGTCTAATGACTTGTGTGAGTCATGACTTATGACTTGGATCCTAATTTTGCGTACAGTTTTTTCCCGTGAATCTTGTGTGTACTAACAACCTATGCAGAAAACCACAAATGAGCAAGATTTCTTCTTCTCCCCTATGCCTTGCATTTCTCTGAATCTTAACCGTTTATTCAACGCAAATCTGTATGCTGTGTTGGGCCCAGCCGTAGATCGGCCCATATTATTTTCTTTGCTGGGTTTGCCGAATAGGTCCATTGCATAATTGCCCACTTTTGACAAAGCTAGTTTCCGCTCCTCCTTACTGTACTGTTTTTATTTTATTTTATTTTATACAAACGATATTTTAAGTCATTAACGAGAGAAAAGAGATCCCTGGTAGGAAGAATTCAACTTGCCGATCTTAACTAAGTTATACAATTAGAATCTCCTCAAATTGATTGTTTGAGACTAACTAATAAAATACATCCAAAAAACAAATCATAGTTCTGACTAATTATTAGTACTTTTTAATATCAACTTGCCCTTAATTATGTTTATTCTGATTTCGTTATCCAAACAGATAACACGTCGACTCTATGGTATATTCCCACGGCATCAATCATGCATGTAATAAGACACAAAACACAGATCATGAATTTCCTCTTTGGCACATAAGGCCACCCCCGTAGTTGGAAAGAAAGATGCCGAATTTACCATGGAAAGTATATTTCACTATTTAGTCTGATTGGAGACAAGAGTATATAATCCAAGGTGTCCGGAAATTTATAATATCCTTGTTTAGGAGACAACACTTCAAACTTGGTGAATAATTATTCTTTAGTCGGGACTTGGGGGAGGTTATATCTAGTGCGATGCTGATAAGTTAAGAGTTCAAAGTTCATCTAAATTATAACATGTATATTAATTGTTCACGTTAATACACACAATATACACACACGACTAACTATGGTTGAAGAACATGATTGATGCAAAAAAGAGCTTTGTCTCCTTTCTAACTGTTGTCTAGAGAATAACGAACTCGGAATCAACCAAATCGCTATATATATAGCCAAGCGTAGTGTGGCATTAATTGTCACCATATATGGAACTATAGCTGATAGCAATGGAAGCTTCTATTGAAATGTGGGTGGCTTTGGTTTTGGGAGGATTACCATTTTTGGGGTTGCTCTTGTGGTGGTGCAACGAGCTTTGGTATGTGCTGCCTCTCAAACTATGGCCTTCCGACTCCAAGGCCAAATTGCCACCCGGTCACATGGGATTCCCACTTCTCGGTGAAATGTTGACGTTCCTTTGGTATTTCAAAGTTCTTCGCCGTCCAGGTGAATTCATCAATGCTAAGAGACGAAAGTAAGCTTTTCTTATTGTCCGTAAAAAGTTTATGTTTATGTTAACGCGTTCTTTATGTGCGTTGAATGCGTATAGGTATGGTGATGGAGTAGGAATGTATAGGACCTACTTGTTCGGAAACCCTTCCTTCATAGCATGTTTTCCGGCGGTGAACAAGTACGTATTCCAAACGGAGGACATCTTCATGCTGAATTGGCCTAGTGTTGAACTCATGGGGTACACTTCTTTGGTGGCGGTTCATGGAAAGGCTCATGCAAGGCTTAGAACCTATGTCACAAACGTCATCAACCGGCCAAAATCGCTAAGAAACATTGCGCCCCAAGTCCAGCCGAGCATGGTGGCTGCGCTTCGAGAGTGGGCGGAGAAGGGTCAAATCAACGCATTCGATGAGTCCAATAAGGTAGACTATCAAATATACCTACAGGGAGCTTTTGATATAGACCCAGCGAATTAGCTAGTGATTGATATATATGTATGTCACATGTGTACAATTGCAGGTAGCATTTGAAAATATTGGAAAACTATTCGTGAGTATGGAGCCGGGACCTCTCCTTGACACCATCGATAACTTGTTCGCCGGAGTGTTGAAAGGCGTTAGAGCTCACCCGTCCAACATTCCGGGAACCGCTTTTCACCATGCTACTCAGGTTGATCATACTATAGGCCGTTGAGATAAAAGTTCAATTATGGTTTGACGAAACTTGTAACGTTGTTTTTTTGTTTTGGTGTGAATGAAAAAGCAGTGTAGGAAGAAGCTTGAGGCGATTTTCATGGGGGAGCTAGAGAAGAAAAGGAAGCTTGAGGAAGTAGTGACAAATGACCTAATGGATGGGCTTATGGAAATTAAAGATGATCAAGGCAACAAATTAAGTGACCAAGAGGTGGTAGATAACATTGTGAGCCTTGTTGTTGCTGGATATGCATCTACTTCCCTTTCATCAATGTGGGCAGTCTACTATCTTGCCAAATTCCCTAACGTCCTCCAAAAGCTTCGGGTAGGATATTAATTAACCAATAATCTAAACTTCGCGATTTTGATGAGGTTAAAATTTCATTCTTGAACTATGTGTATATATGTGTTAAGGAGGAGAATCTGGCTGTAAGGGAGAGCAAGAAAGGGGATACGAATATTACGTTTGACGACATCTCAAAATTGATGAAATACACAAACAAAGTGGTGGAAGAAACAATAAGAACGGCAAATGTGGCAGCGTTTCTTTTCCGAAAGGCTAACAAGGAAGCTGAGTATAACGGTACAAATTATACACTATGCACATTTTCGATGCACTTATTAGCCCTTTTGCCCCCTGCAACTCACTTTGAGAGACATTTTGCCCCTGCAACTCTATTTGTATCCCACATGCCCCCTGCAACTCATTTTTTGGGAAATTTTGCCCCTTTTTCCGTTAACTTAACTAATTCTGTTAATTTTGCTGATGTGGCATGTCCACATCAGCATATGTGGGTCCCACATATGTACAAATCAGCCAAATATATATTTTTTTTAAAAAAAACTAATTTAGGGTTAATTGTGAATTTTAATTTTGTTTTACCGCATCCTCTCTCAAAAGCACAAATAGAATTGGGTAAAAACACAAATCGAATTGGAAGACAACAAGACGTCGACGATTCGGACCTCTCTGCCCTTGCAAGCGCTCCTCCGCCGCCAATTCCGTAAAACCGAACACTCCAAATATCAAATAGCACCCTACAAATTAAGAAGTACGAAAAATAATTTGCAATTTCACAAACAACAGGAGTTGTTTGATGTACAAATTAAGAAGTATCACTGCTTTGACAACAACAACAACATCCCTGCCCCAACGCATTCCAAACTATTATGCTTCGAACTGCATATCCATTCTGTTCAACCATTAAGAAAAATTTACCTTAGAACTATTATGCTTTGAATCTGGTGTGTGTGTGAAAAATGAATTGAGTATTTGGCATCTTGCTTGGCTGAGAAACAAAACTACAATTAAAACCATTCACCAGAACTTCAAACTTAATCCAAGATATTCAATCGTTTGTAACATCCACAATCGTTTTCAAATGAACTTGAAATCTACAATCACTTACGAAATTGATTATAACAAAGATGGAATTTTTTATCAGAGCTATTTTGTGAGTGTTAGCCCCTTTTGAGATGGGGCCCAACGGCGTTGGAAATTCGCCGCCGTGAGCGCATAGCCAAGGGTCCGCTGCGAAATCGCCGTCATGATCATCGCCTTTCTCGACGATTCTCATCACGAATTGGCGGCGGACGAGCGCTTGCAAGGGCGGAGAGGTCTGAATCATCGATGTCTTCTTGTCTTCCAATTCGATTTGTGTTTTTGCCCAATTCGATTTGTGCTTTTGAGAGAGGATGCGGTAAAACAAAATTAAAATTCACAATTAACCCTAAATTAATTTTTTTTAATATATATTTGGCTGATTTGTACATATGTGGGACCTACATATGCTGATGTGGACATGCCACATCGGCAAAATTAACATAATCAGTTAAGTTAACGGAAAAAGGGGCAAAAGTTCTCAAAAAATGAGTTGCAGGGGGCATGTGGGATACAAATAGAGTTGTAGGGAGCAAAATGTCTCTCAAAGTGAGTTGCAGGGGCAAAAGGGCTAATAAGTGTTTTCGATGATCAAATAGTTATTAGACCCTTGTTTGGTATCAAGTTATTGGGAAAATCTCCTATGCAGGTTACAAAACACCAAAGGGATGGACTGTGATACTTTGGATCCGATATCTCCACACAAACTCTGAGAACTTCGATGATGCGATGTGCTTTAACCCAGATAGATGGAATGTAATTAAGACTGCCATTGCTTCACGACACAAATTAATTACTGATTACTATGTCACATTCAAGAACCGGCTTAATGTTTTTGTACTTCTACTTTGATCTTAGGGGTCGCTTAAGCCCGGAGCGTACCAGGTTTTAGGTGGCGGACCGAGAATATGCCCCGGGAATATGCTCGTTAGGATCCAGCTCGCAATCTTCTTGCATCACTTGTCTACGGGATACAAGTAAGAAAACACAAGCTTTTTTATTTATTTCACAATCTTTGAATCTTAATGTTTTTAATTGGATTTTAAAATGTAATATAAGCATTACTAAAGTTTTAGTGAATTGGATTTTTCAGATGGGAGCTGGTCAATCCAGATGCGGAAATCATTTATCTTTCACACCCAACACCAGTTGATAGGGTTGAAATCACAATCAGCAAAAATTGAGAAATAAAAATCCCTCATCTTCTGTTGCATTTTCCCTTTTTATTTTATTTTATTTGTAAGTATGTGAAATGCAAAATATGTATTCAGGTATTAATTTCCATTTTGTATGCATTTTGATTTTCATTCTGGATTTTGTATTTTTCCCTTCTTTTTCTTGTTAAGCTATGATGAAGTATCTTTACTTTAATCATACCAACTATAGGAAATTATGAAGCATATTATTACATTGATCCAATTGGACCAATCATTTTCCACTTGGACCCGTATCAAACGCTCATTATCTCCTTAATTCTATTTGCTTTATGTCATTGGACATCAAATCACCAAGCCACCTCACTTCAACGTGTGTTAGCACTTCCTCCAAATGACCAACTAAATTGCCCCTTCTCCGACATCTTATCTTAATTCTCCTTCACCTTTTATTTGGCTTTTCATCTTATTTTTTCACTCTTGTCTGTCAGCTCAATTTCTTCATCATCTCCTTTTTGGTCTGGAAGCTACACTAAGCTGGGATGCAAGGTAGGGGATTTCTTGGAGGCCTCTATAATGATCGGAAGTTTGATCTTATTAAGCTTTGTGAAATATATAATGTACTTGTTAATATTTATTGGTTGGTTGTTGATGCTTTTTTTTATTTTTTATATTATGATGTATTGCTGATTACCATTGAGTTTTAACATCCATTTGTAATAAAGTTTGAAATCATTTGTCAAGTTGTGCATTGCATAATTGATGAGAGGCATGAATCATGTGCGTTGCCTTGAGTCATGATGAGATGGAAAGATTGGTTTTGTAGCACCTCTAGGAACTAGGGTTGCCGGTAAGCGTAATAATTGACATTAAAGTGATTATGTGAGGGACGACTAAGTGATTGAGAGGGAAGGGTTTCCGGTAAACATAATGATTGATCATTATGTGAAAGACCAAGTGGAATTGAATCCATATAACTGAGCATACGAGGCCAAGTAGTATAAGAATGGAATGGGACGTGCAGGCCTTTTTGTTTCAGAGTATGGATTAAAGTGTTGTTTAATGGTTGTCCGTGAGAAAGCATTCATTATCATCAGACCATTGATAATTTTGTTGTTGTTATGATCTTGATGATTGTGTGTAACTTGGTTTAATTTGCTCAAATTATCCGCGGTAAGGTTGATATGTCCCTACTGAATTACAGAAGCTCACCCCGAATAGTTTGTGCTGCAGGTTCGTGAATGAGAGGTTAAAAAGGGTAGTCAAGGAGGTAAAACCATTTTAGATCATGTGAGAAAACATTTCGTGTTAATTTGTAAAAGTCATTTATTTCTTTAGTTTCCATTAATCACGTCTCAGGGATCGTTCTTTCTTCTAGCCTCGGGTCCAGGTCGTGACAATAACGTTAGAGCCATTAGAGCCAACAAGGGCTTACAATAATTCTAACTAGCTATAGGGATCATGGAAATTTCTCTGGGAGTTTGGATGGCTTTGGCTTTGGGAGGTATCCAATGTTAGGATTGCTATTGTGGTGGTGGAATGAGATATGGTACTCGCTTCCTCTGAAACGGCGGTATTCCACTTCTAACACTACTAGACTTCCCTCGGGTCATGGATTTCCATTCTTAGGTGAAATGCTCTTATTTCTTTGGTACTTCAAATTTCTTCGTCGTCCAGATGAATTTATTAATCGCAAGCGAGCCAAGCATGTTTTACCTACCCTCATCTATTAAATTTTCAAAGTCCTTCATTTGCAGTAGTAACTTTACTTATAATGATCAGGTACGGCGATGGACTAGGCATGTACAGAACCCACCTTTTCGGATCACCGTTAATCATAACGATCTTCCCGGCGGTCAACAAATTCATACTGCAATCTGATAGTATTTTCCTCCAGTACTGGACTAATGTTGAGATTGTGGGTGCTACTAATTTGGCGTCAGTTCATGGAAAGCCTCATGCCAGAATTAGAAACTACATCACTCGTGTAATTAACCGACCCTACGAAACATCGCCCAACAAGTCCAACCCCAAATTGTTGCCGCACTTGATTCATGGGCTCAAAAGGATAGAATCCAAGCATTTGATGAGGCTAAGAAGGTAAAAACACAAAATAATAACATTTGTCAACGAAAATAAAGTAAATTTTGAGTTTCTATTCTATGTGTCACATATATTATACACTTCGTTGCAGGTAATGTTTGAGAATATCGGGAGATTGTTCGTAAGCTTGGATCCGGGGCTTATGGTAGACACCCTTGACTATTTGTGTGATGGAATTAGAGCTCAGCCTCTCATCATTCCCGGATCTGCTTATCACCATGCTCTTCAGGCAATTTCGATCCTAATTAATCTTCGTTTGCAAAAAACATAAAATTCATGTGAAGAAGTTCACATTTTCCTTAACTTCAATTTGAATGATGCGATTTAAATTTGCAGTGTAGGAGGAAACTTGAGGCAATATTCAGAGTGGAGCTAGAGAAGAAGAAAAACCGAAAAGGAGTGACGACAAATGATCTAATGGATGGGCTAATGGAGGTTAAAGATGATGGAGGTGAAAACTATGTGACCAAGAAGTGATAGAGAACATAGTCGGCCTTGTCCTCGCCGGATATAAAACAACTTCCCTTGCCATGATGTGGTCTATGTATTATCTTGCCAAATACCCTAATGTCCTCGAAAAGCTTCAGGTACATATATATACGTATATATTTAGTATCTCATACCCTAACATTCTTGTTTATAGTGATCATGTGTGCCTACATGTATACAGGAGGAGAATATGAAAATAAGTCGGAATAAGAAAGGGGATTTTGCTACAAGCGAAGATATTTCGAATATGAAATACACAAACAAGGTACAATGGACTAGGTATATATGAATTTAAAGGAAGAATGCTTGAGATTGTAATTGTAATAAAGATTAACTAAGCTCAAGCTGAACTTATTGTTCTAAGTTCATACTCAGGTGGTAGAAGAAACAATAAGAATGGCAAACATTGTAGTATTTGTTTTCCGAGTGGCTGGTGCGGAAGCTGAGTATAAAGGTACATATGTAAATTATATGTTAATTTACAAATATATATCTACAGTGAAGGAAACTAAGGTTCTGACTGAAAACTAATTGGTAATGGATAAGTAGTTCAGTTCCTTACCAATGTGGGACCCCTCTTCTCACATATGATGAACTAGATGTGTTTATAATCAAGTATGCAAAACATTCTTGCAGGTTATACGATACCCAAGGATTGGAAAGTCCTTGTTTGGATTCGATATCTACGAACGAATAAAGAGAACTTTGATGATCCTATGTGCTTCAACCCGGATAGATGGGACGTAAGTCATACATTTTCTGACAGAATGATGATCATCGATCGATAGATACAAACTTTCCTAACTAATGATAGTATACTTTCGTATCTTTTAGCAACCAGCTAAGCCAGGAGCGTACCAAGTTTTTGGTGCCGGGCAAGAATATGTCCAGGAAACATGCTTGTTAGGGTACAAACTGCAATCTTCTTGCATCATTTATCTGCAGGGTACAAGTAACTAAACATAATTAAGTCATATACGCATAATACACTTTTTAAAAGAACTACATATATATATTTATGGTTCTTCTGAATTTACAGGTGGAAATTGGTCAATCCAGATGGCGAGATCATGTATCTTTCACATCCATCACCAGTTGATGATGTGGACATCACCTTCAGCAAACTTGAATAATTAGAAACCTAAAATGAAGGAAACTAAAGACTTTGTTGTGAGTTTCTTCTTTCATCTTTGGCAACGACTTGTCTTTGGCTTAACAAGTGGTAATTAATCTATTGTTTATACTTTTATTTATGCAAAGTACTCCAAGAGAGAAAAGATTCCGATCCCCTAATTAGCTAATGAAGGGATTTTTGCCATCAGCTCTGTAAACTAGTTGCGAATATTGCAACATGTATTCATGCTTTCATCAGCTGTGTCAACCGAAAAAAAAATAATAATACCTTGCATACAGATTCCGATCCCAGTTGGTTCTATTTTGAGCTGAAATGAGTCAAAAGTACGTATGAACACATATAAGATTGTCAGAAACAAATATAATTTAGCCCAACATAGCATGACATAAGACAGGTGAAAACTTCCAAAACCTGATGGCCAGTATGGACTCTACTAAAAGACAGAAACAAACAAGACCCAACATAGCATGACGAAGATTTTACCAAAAAGAGGCTTGCCAGTTGGCATCAAGGCATATTCTTTAATTCTCCGTAGTAAATTATCCGATTGGGGAGTTTTATAATAAATTAATTATATTAGATGCTGGTTGTAGGCACCAATTGACACATAATGCGGGGTTTAGATTCAGAAACAGATGTGATCTCCCTCACAAATTATACCGGTCCTTTTAATTATGGATGAAGTGGCTACTGGAGCTACATGTATAAGTTCCCTTGTCGACTTGCTCACTGTACGCCAGGCGAATAATAATTAGGAATCAAACAAATGTGTATATATATGGAAAGTGTGACACTATAGGAATCAACACAACAATTAGAGCCTTGCAATAATTCTAACTACGCCATAGGGATCATGGATATTTCTATGGGACTAGTGTGGATGGCTTTGGTTTTGGGAGGTATGCCAATGTTAGGATTGCTATTGTGGTGGTGGAATGAGATATGGTACGCGCTTCCTTTGAAACGACAATATTCCACTTCTAACACTACTAGACTTCCTCCGGGTCACATGGGATTTCCCTTCTTAGGTGAAATGCTCACGTTTCTTTGGTACTTCAAATTTCTTCGTCGTCCAGATGAATTTATCAATCACAAGCGAGCCAAGTAAATCTTACCTACCCCTCATATATTATGTTTTTTTTTTTTGGTACTATATATTTCTAACTGATCGATGATCAGGTACGGCGATGAAGTAGGCATGTACAGAACCCACCTTTTCGGATCACCTACGATCATAACCATCTTCCCAGCGGTCAACAAATTCATATTGCAATCTGAGAATATTTTTCTTCAGGATTGGACTAATGTTGAGATTGTGGGTGCTACGTCTTTGGTGGCAGTTCATGGAAAGTCTCATGCCAGAATTAGAAACTATGTGATAAGTGTAGTTAGCCGACCCGATTCTCTTCGAAACATTGCCCAACAAGTCCAACCCCGAATTGTTGCGGCACTTGAATCATGGGCTCAAAAGGGTAGAATAAAAGCATTTGATGAGGCTAAGAAGGTAAACATACAAAATAATAACAATTGTGCGCGAAAATGATGTGAATGTTGATTTTATGTATGTCTCATATACGGTTCGTTACAGGTAACGTTTGAGAATATTGGAAGACTGTTCATAAGCTTGGATCCGGGGCCGATCGTGAACACTCTTGACTACTTGTTTGATGGATTGCTGAAAGGAATTAGAGCTCACCCATTCAACATTCCTGGATCTGCTTATCACCATGCTCTTCAGGTAATTTCGATGCTAATTCATCTTCGGTTGCAAAAACATATATGTATACATTAATGTGACAAAGTTCTTCACATTTTCCTTAACTTAGATGAGAATGATTTGAATTGCAGTGTAGGAGGAAGCTTGAGGCCATATTCAGAGTGGAGCTAGAGAAGAAGAAAAACCGAAAAGAAGGAATGATGACGAATGATCTAATGGACGGGCTTATGGAGATTAAAGACGATGAAGGTAACAAACTATGCGACCAAGAAGTGATAGATAACATAGTCAGCCTTGTTGTTGCCGGATATAAATCTACTTCCCTTGCCGCGATGTGGTCTATGTATTATCTTGCCAAATTCCCTAATGTCCTCGAAAAGCTTCGGGTACGTGTATATATATATACATATATTTGACCCCTATATCTTGCCAATACTCTAGTGAATGAACTAGTGGGCGTACATATACATATACCGATATTGATCTCGTGTGAATGTACATATACAGGAGGAGAATATGGCCATAAGACAGAATAAGAAAGGGGATTTTATAACAAGTGAAGATATTTCAAAAATGAAATATACAAACAAGGTACAGTGGATTAGTATATGAATTTAGAGGAATAATTGCTCAAGCTGAAACTTATTGCACTAAGTTCATATCCAGGTGGTAGAAGAAACAATAAGAATGGCAAACATTGCAGCATTTATTTTCCGAGTGGCTGGTCAGGAAGCTGAGTATAAAGGTACAGATGTAAATATATATATATGTTAATTTACACATACATATAATTGTGAAGGAAGTTGAGGTTCCGACTCAAATGTCATATATGGTGAACTAGATGAGTTTGTAATCAAATATGCAAGACATTCTTGCAGGTTATACGATACCCAAGGATTGGAAAGTCCTTGTTTGGATTCGATATCTACATACGAATAAAGAGAATTTTGATGACCCTATGTGCTTCAACCCGGATAGATGGGATGTAAGTCTACATTAATTTTAGTAGATGATGAATTAAGGGATAAATAAATTTCTTATAACTAATTGGCATGTATTTCGCATCTTTTAGCAACCAGCTAAGCCTGGAACGTATCAAGTTTTTGGTGTCGGACCAAGAATATGTGCCGGAAACATGCTCGTTAGGGTACAAATTGCAATCCTCTTACATCATTTAGCCACAGGATACAAGTAAGTAAACATAATTAAGTCGTATACGTATGTGTGCACTATTTAAAAGAACAAATCACTTTAACATTTAACATATTATGACTCTTTCTGAATTTACAGGTGGAAATTAGTCAATCCAGATGCCGAGATTATGTATCTTTCACATCCAACACCAGTTGATAGGGTGGAGATCACCTTCACCAAACTTTAATTAGAAACCTTAATGAATGAACGAACTGTAGACTTTGTTGTGAGTTTTTTTTGGTCGCATTAAGTTGTACTGTATTTGGTTTAAGCAAGTGATGTATGTATATGCTTTTATTTATGCAAAGTGATAATCTAAAATAAATACTCCAAGAGAGCAAGATTCTGTTCCCCTAATTAGCTAATTAATGGGATTTTTCGCTTGAGGAAAGCGACAAAAGCTCATACCACAAATGGTAGGATGGAATCTAATCGATCCATGCATTTCGTGTTAAGTACAATATGTTTTAAACAAAATTTGACAGAGATGTCGTTTGTTGAACTGCCGCCCATCGGAAGTACATCATGATGAGTATAATGTAGATAGGAGATAGCGAGAAGAAGCCCTGTTTGCCGTAAACATTCGATTTTCAAAAATATTTTTAACTAAATACCAATACTTAAAAGGGACTTAAAGTATTCTTAATTAAAATATATAATATTTGCAATATCGAAAATACATTCAATACTTAATATCAAAAATATTCTCAATTAATATATTTAAGACTAACAAAAGCTTATAAAATAGTAGATTGAAGCGCGTAGGCACGTGTTGAGGCGTAGGCAAGTGTTGAGATGCTAATATATAATTAACAGTAAAATGTTCAGGTAATTAGGGGATAATTAGAAGACACAATCAAGCAGAAACTCAAGATTAACAATTAATTAAGATGTAAGGCAGGTTCAACTTCCAAAATTAGAAATAAAACAAGCTCAAGTTGGCATGCATGAAAGAATATTCTTGCAGGTTATACCCAAGCATTGGAATTGTTTGATTCGATATCTACATACAAATAAAGAGAATTTTGATGATCCAATGGGCTTCAACCCGGATAGATATGGGATGTAAGTCTACATTAATTTCTGACAGATGATGAATTAAGGGATAAATAAAAGAAATTTCTTATAACTAATGATCGTGTATTAGCTAATGAAAGGGCTTTTTGCTTGAGGAAAGCGACAAAAGCTCATTAGTTGGCATTTCCACAGATGGCAGGATGCGAATCTTCGGCATCTCCCGACAATCGATCGTTATCTTATCATTTAATTATCAAGGCATCAATTATCACATAATAAGAAATTATGTTATAACAAGATCGAGCTTATAAAATCAACAGAGCAGCTTGCATATTTTGAAGGTTGCGAAGATATGGAATTGTCTATGGGGGTATTTGTGGGTTTGGCTATGGGAGGTTTGCCACTTTTAGGGCTTCTGTTGTGGTGGTGGAATGAACTTTGGTACGTGCTTCCACTCAAAGTAAAACGGTCGAGTACCAACGCCAAATTGCCGCCGGGCCATATGGGACTCCCATTCTTCGGTGAAATGCTCGTTTTCCTTTGGTACTTCAAAATTCTTCGTCGTCCAGATGAATACATCAATGCTAAGCGGGCCAAGTAAGCTTTACTTCCCTTACAACTTTTCCATATATATTTTGTTCATTTTAATCCGACATTTCAAAAGTATTTCAAATTATTCACTTTTGTTTGACAAATGATAAAATGTTTACATGTATGTACCTAACTGAATGATCAGGTATGGCGACGGAGTAGGCATGTATCGAACCCACCTCTTCGGAAAACCATCCATCATAACATGCTTTCCGGCGGTCAATAAATTCGTATTCCAATCGGATGATATATTCACCTTAAGATGGCCAAACAATGATCTTATGGGTCATACTTCCGTGGTGGCAGTTCATGGAGAGTCGCATGCAAGGCTTAGAAGCTACATTACAAATGCGGTTAACAACCCGAACTCCCTCAAGAACATTGCCCTCGTCGTCCAACCTCGCATCATCGCCGCATTCGAATCGTGGGCCCAAAAAGGTCGAGTCAATGCGTTTGAAGAATCTAATAAGGTAAATTAATTTGTAACAATTAGTTGTAGAATTTGGTGATACTTTTCTTCCTAATACTGGAAAATGTGTCACGTTCAAATTTCTCCAATATCGCTTTAATTATTCATGTTTTATATATATGTAGGTCACGTTTGAAAACATCGGAAAACTATTTGTAAGTATGGAGCCGGGACCGCTCTTAAACACGATCGATAGGTTGTTTGATGGAGTGCTAAAAGGAATTAGAGCTCAGCCGTTCAACTTCCCGGGATCAGCTTATCACCGTGCTCGTCAGGTTAGATTATAAGACTAAATAACATAATTAAGAGGCCTAATTTCGGGTATGATGATTAATATGAATGTTGAATTTGCAGTGTAGGGCGAAGCTTGAAGAGATCTTCAAGGGGGAGCTAGACAAGAAAAGGAACCAAAAGGAAGTGGTGACGAATGATATAATGGATGGGCTTATGCAAATCAAAGATGATAAAGGAAATAAGCTAAGTGACCAAGAGGTGGTAGATAACATTGTGAGCCTTGTGATTGCCGGATATGCTTCCACGTCACTTGCATCAATGTGGGTCATTTATTATCTCGCCAAATGCCCCAATGTCCTCGAAAAGCTTCGGGTATGACCATATCGTTCCTAAAGTTATATATCATCACGAATCAAAAATTAATTAAACAAAGATCGTCTTAGTATAGATTGTTTATGATCATCTCTAGAGGTTCCTTCGCAGGAGGAAAACATGGCAATAAGTCGGAACAAGAAAGGGGATTTTATCACGAGTGAAGATGTCTCAAAAATGAAATACACAAACAAGGTATTAACTGTATTGCATCCATTAATGGAAGAAAGGGGACGTAATAATTTTACAATGAAGTAATCTTAAGACAACCGTGTTTTATTTTCCTTTTGTTTTTGGAAAAGTAGATTTAGACAATTGTTTTGCACTTGTATATATAGGTGGTGGAAGAAACAATAAGGATGGCCAACCTTGCAGCATTTCTCTTCCGAAAGGCTAACAAGGAAGCTGAGTTTAAAGGTACACTTAACATATCATGTTGATGCAATTGACCAAAAGTGATGGTTCAATAATTGGACCTTGGTTGTAACAATTTTTGTGGTAAATTCATGTAGGTTACAAAATACCGAAGGGTTGGACAGTGATTCTTTGGATTCGATACATCCACACAAACCCGGACAACTTTGACGATGCTATGTGCTTTAACCCGGATAGATGGAACGTAAGCCAACATTCAATTAGCATAGGGCAATTGTAAATTTATTAGTCAGAGAGATGATTTAAATGTGTTTGCGGTTATTGTTATATGATATATCTCACACAGGAGCCAGCTAAACCGGGAACATATCAAGTTTTTGGTGGTGGATCACGAATATGTGCAGGAAACATGCTCGTGAGGATACAACTCGCAATCTTCTTACATCACTTGTCTACTGGATACAAGTAAGGCTTAAAGCACAAGTAATTGGAGTCTTTAATTTGATTTAACTTATTCCCTCTTCTATATATTGTTGTTTATGGAACTTTCAGGTGGAAGTTGATGAATCCTGATGCAGAAATCATCTATCTATCACACCCAACACCAGCTGATAAAGTTGATATTGCATTCAGCAAAATTTGAAATCGCCTTTTGTGCATGATTGGTAAAAAGAGGGACTCATTGTAACATATTTTACATGCCTGGTGTTATGATATTAAATTTGGATTTGGATTCGTTCTAGCTAAGATCGGATTTGTACTTTCGCTTGATTTCAAAAGGCCCAAAAGGCAAAACAAAGGTCAATTGGGATGGGGCTGCCTCTAAATGTAATAGGGAATTGGCTAAAATATGAAGTTTCCAATATTTTCTTCCCAAATTATGCGGGCAACATCGGTTAGTTCCATCCTAAGCAAATTACTGTTTATATTTTGCAATTACACCCCTGATACAAAACAATTCCATTTGGTAGATTTGCCCCTCCTCCTCCACCTTGGTCGTCTTCACCAATGTCTCCTTAGCCTCCAGCCCTGCTGCCCTCGGGTGCGTGGGCTGCTGATGCAAAGCGATCTAATACAATATAATACTATATTATAGTCTATAAGGATAAATGATATTCGTTTGGAAAATAAAAAATATCTGCACAATTTAGGAAGAAAATATTAGAAACTACTTATTTCAGCCAATTTCTCAATGTAATATATATACATATGAGGTGTAGCATCAATCAGAGAGGTGAAGTTTATCTGTTATGCATGGTGTCACATAATGAGAGTAATTGCTTTCAAGTCCAACACACAGGACCTTGTTTTGAGTTTCGCCAAAAGAATTTGATGGGCCACACTATACCATCTTCAAGCTTTTAGTGCAAGAAGTTGCATTCGGAACCAATTAAAAAAGTCCCAACTGACAATGAGTTTGTATGGGTCTTTACAGCTAGTGGCAAGTTCTCAGTTAAGTCAGCGACATGATGTCAAACTATGATTCAAGACCACCCGAACTATAAGTCTATTCGGAAAATGTGGAACTTGAATATCCCTCAAAAAGTCAAGATCTTTAGTTGGCTTCTCCTTCGTAACAGGTTACAAACAAAATACAGACTTAGTAGATTTTACCTTAATACTCATTCTACGTGTCAACTTTGCTCAACCGATGTAGAGACTATTGATCACCTCTTTTTTGATTGTTCGTTTGCAAAAAATGTTTGGACGTCTATGCCAGATATCCCTCTGCCTGCATCTAATAGCTTGATCATGTTCAAAGACTGGCTAGCTCAGAGTTTTGCTGATCCATCCTCCTCTACCGAGTTGCTCTCTAGGATCCTTCTGATTTGTTGGCAGATTTGGGATGCTAGAAACAACCTTGTTTTCCGTCAAAAACCCCCTCATATTGCTCAAGTTATTCACTGTGCTCACCGGGAAGGAGTTTCAGAAGGCTAATGCTCATGCTCACCACCATCAGTCTTTGGCCATTCCGAACATAAAGTGGAAGCCTCCTAATCATGCGCGTCTCAAGATCAATTTTGATGGCTCAGTGAAGGAGGCTGGGGCGGCTTCAGGCTTTTTCATTAGGAATGACGTTGGTGCTCCTCTTCTAGCTGGTTCTAGACCGTTAGGGACTGCTACAGTGCCTATGGCGGAAGCTCTAGCTCTCAGGGATGCCCTTCTTTTTGCTTCTCAGCATCAGTACTCTCGTCTTGTTGTGGAAGGTGACTCGAAACTTATCATTGAATGTGTTCCCAACTCCTGCATAATGCCATGGTCTCTTAGATCTATCATGCGGGATATTCATCATTTAACTAGTTGATTTGAAACTATGTCTTGGAATCATATTTTTAGAGAGGCTAATTTTTCTGCTGATGCGAGAAACTATGTCATGGGCATGGTTTGGCTAGTATGTGTGTTTGGTAGAACTTTGTTCCTTCGTCTGCTCGGTCTGCCCTTGTACTTGACAGTGTAGCCTCTGGGTGTCCTAGAGGTTTTTCCGTTTAATTAAGTTTCTTCTTCAGCAAAAAAAAAAAAGTCCAAACTTTGCCAACTCTTTTCTAGTCTACAAAAGTTAGTTGCAACTAGAAAGGAAGGAGTGACGGGAGAGAAAGGGATGCGAGAAAGAAGTAGATATAGAAGAAACAAAGAAAGAAAGAAAGAAGAGGAAGATCCAAAGATAGAACTTGGTGGCATTACTCAAGGTGTTTCGCTATAACTTTGGAAATTGAGGTAAGGCGTAAATTTCTTAGCAAAAACATGAATGATAGAACGTTTTGACTAAAAAGTTTGGTGAGGAAATGCAATTAGATCGACTGGTACTATATGTTTGCTATGATTAATTGGTTGAAGCGAGTGTGGGTTGTGGAATAGCATATCGGACGTATAATGGCCAATTGAGTGATTTGGGGTTGGAGATGATTTACTCTAAAAGATTAGTTTTTAAAAAGCTTAATAATTACACCATCACCCCCAAAACTTTGTTTGGTTTATATAAAAGCCATGCATCGAAAACTGATTCCTAATGGAGCTCAAACCATAAGATATTTGCTTGTAAAAAAATGAAGTAAAAGTATGACATTTTGCCTACATGGCGTTTGGATTCAAGTATAATATTCTCTCTATTGTAAATTGACTCAGTCCTTATTCGTTTGACAAAAAGAAGTGATGATAAAAACGAGGTTAGTGATTTAATCAAGAACCAATACCGTACTAGGACATCAAATCAAGATTATTAATTCTTAAGCCGAATCCTGATTTCTACTTTCGCACGTTAGCCTGCACACAACAAATCAAAATGGAAAGCAAGAAACCCAATTTGGAAAGATGAAATATAATTATCAAGTGGGGTCGGTCCGCTTGTCTGCTTGCTAACTCCTGGTCAGACGAATAATTAAGGGAGGTGATTTTGGCACACCCAAAATCACCTCTGGCACACCCTTGGCATTTTAAAATTATTTTATGTTTGTTTTTTCTTGAACTTCCGAATTTGCCCATAATTATCGACAAAACCGAGACTCCCATCAGCGCTTCTCAAGCTCATTGACAAAAATCTACTGCCGCCCACCACTCTCAGCCTACACCCATACGACGAACCCAACCCAGAAACGATACCCGACGACGAGCCCTTCCTAGACTTTTAACCCAAAAACCTTCAAAGCTTCAAATCGACCATGGACCTCTCGGCGAACGAATTGACCGGATCGGTACCGGCCGATTTGATTCCGAAATCGCTAGGCGACTTACCGGTGACAGTTAGCTTCGATCTCCGGAGCAACAACTTCAGCGGCGAGATTCCCCAAACAACCCCGAATCCGAACCAGACCTGAGACTCCGCCGAAGCATGCCCCGGAGCTCCGAACCCAAACCCGACTCGTACACCACAATGGTGTTCAAGGGCGCCGATCGAGACGCCGACGAGGACGATGACGACGACGACGCGTCTCTCCCTCCGCTTCTCAAGCGCCTCCCCGAGGGATTAGGCGGCGGAGCCTCGAATGACTACTTCGAGGACGAGGAAGACGACAATGGCGGCGATTTCGGGACTATGATCGTGAAGCCCGGTCGGAATCGAAGCATTAGGCGGACGAGGGTCGATTGACGACAACCCCTAAACCGGTCGTTTTCGAACCACGGCCCCACCGCGTTCCTCAACAACCCCCTGCTATGCGGGTTTCTGCTCCAGAAATCTTGCAAGGACAGCCCGGGCGGTCGGAGCGATATTGAAATTTTTGGGGAAAATGTGAGCTGGGTTTTGTTAATTTCTGCAAAATGGAGTGTAAAGATTGAAACTTTATGGTGTTTATATGCTATGTTGTTTTGGATTGTTTGTTCATTAGCTAAAAATAGAGCTTAATTTAGAAGTTTTTTACTCAATTCTATGCTGTGGATTTGCTTTGGATTGAGATTTTGGGGTTAATTGAGCAGCTGGGCTTATGTTGATGAGCGGTTTGCATTCAGTGGACTGGTCGGTGGAAGTTGCAGAGGAGTACAAGCTCCTTTCTGACACTCTTTTCCTCACCGTTATGTATATCGATAGGTACCTATCTTTGAATGATGTAATCCGGAAAAGGGGCTCGTCGTCGGGTATCGTTTCTGGGTTGGGTTCGTCGTATGGGTGTAGGCTGAGAGTGGTGAGCGGCGGTGGGTTTTTGTCGATGAGCTTGAGAAGCGCTGATGGGAGTCTCGGTTTTGTCGATGAATTATGGGCAAATTCGGAAATTCAAGAAAAAACAAACAAAAAATAATTTAAAAATACCAAGGGTGTGCCGGAGGTGATTTTGGGTGTGCCAAAATCAACTCCCATAATTAATTAGGCATCTACACCAACATTATATATCAAGTCAAGGCAAGTGCTTTTGCTCAGGATATTTTGTGAGGGAGAAATTAATGGATGTTTCTAATTAGGAATTTACACCAACATTATATCAAGTCAAGGCAAGTGCTTTTGCTCAAGATATTTTGTGAGGGAGAAATTAATGGATGTTTCTATGGGAGTGTGGGTGGCCTTGGTTGTGGGAGGGTTGCCACTACTTTGGTTGCTCTTGTGGTGGTGTAGGGATGGCAATGGGTCGGGTCGGGTCAGGGTAGTACTATCTTCATACCCATATCCATTTATGATTTTAATCTCCATACCCGCCTCCATACCCATTAATATTTAATCGGGTATATGGAGATTAGTATCTCCATACCCGCCCCGTATAAAAAAAAAATAAGGACAATATTAATAATAAAGTTCTATAAATAATTATAATCTATTAATAATTGTTTATAAATTTTTAGGGTTATAGCTTCATTTAAGTTGGGGTGAATTCTAAAAGTTTATATAATTATTATACATATTAATTAATTATATATATATTGTATATATATACTCGGGTCGGGTTCGGGTTGGAGACTAGTAATACCATACCCGCCCCATACCCGTCATGGGGATTTTAAAAATCTCCATACCCGCCTCCATAACCATTTAGCTCCTCCGTACCCGCTCCATCAGGGGCGAATACCCACGGGTACCCATACCCGTGGAGATTTTTGCCATATGTTCTTCCCCTCAAACTCAGACCATCGCCTACCGGCACCAAGTTGCCTCCCGGTAACATGGGACGCCGTTCCTTGGTGAAATATTGTCATTTCTATGGTACTTCAAAGTTCTTGGTCGTCCCGATGACTTCATCAATGCTAAGCGTGCTAAGTATGTTTTTTTTTTCTTTTCTTTCTACTATCCTTTATTACTTATAGGTAACTAATTTTGGCATACTTATTTTCCTCTCATATACACTCTTATTCATTTTCGGCCATTAGATTGAATGATGAAAGGAGAATCAAAGCTCAGAATTAAACAAGGATGTGGATAAGATGAAAAGAGTGTGTGAAAATCATATATTCCCTTGTTTTTCGTTTAGTATTCTGTTATTGACTAGTAAAATTGGATCAGGTACGGAGATGGAGTAGGGATGTTTAGGAGTCATCTTTTCGGATCACCAACGATCATAACATGCTTCCCAGGGGTCAACAAGTTTATGTTCCAAGATGAAAGCTTCATTCTAGACTGGCCTAATGTGGATATTGTAGGTTCCAGTTCTATAGTGGCGGTTCATGGAAAGTCTCATACTAGACTTAGAAGCTATGTGTCGAATGTTATTAACCGTCCTGACGCTCTCCGCCACATAGCCCTCTGTGTCCAGCCACGAATATTGGCCGCTCTTGACTCGTGGGCTGAGAACGGTAGAGTCAAAGTATATGATGAAGCGAAGAAGGTAAACTATCAAAACTTAGAAATAGAGAAGGAACATATGTTATCATGTCGTATTGGCCTTATTTGGCATCCGTCTCTTTTAGAAATATCAGTAAATGCCGCTATATACCTATGCAGGTAACATTTGCAAACATCGGAAAACTAAGTTTGGAGCCTGGTCCTCTCCTCGATACTATCGATAACTTGTTTGATGGGTTGATGAAAGGAATTAGAGCTCATCCATTGAACGTTCCCGGAACTGCTTATCACTATGCTCGTCAGGTTCGAATACTAATCTCAACGTATTTTTGTACAATTTCACTAATTAGTAGTAATACTTGAATTCATACAACATGCTTATAAATGTATGAATCTTTTGGATTTGCAGTGTAGGAAGAAACTTGAGGACGTTTTCAGGGTGGAACTAGAGAAGAAGAAAGCCCAAAATAATGAAGAAGAGGCAAATGATGTAATGGATGGACTTATGAAAATCAAAGATGAAGAAGGCAAGAAATTGAATGACCAAGAGGTGCTAGATAGCATTGTCAGTCTTGTTATTGCTGGATACGCCTCCACTTCGCTTTCAATAATGTGGGCCTTATATTACCTTGGCAAGTACCCTAATGTACTCGAAAAGCTTCGGGTATGCAGGATTAGACGAGATTAGCTCTTTGGTTATGTTACTTTATGATTCACTATTTCATCTTGATTGTGATGGTTGGTTCAATCATGTGTGATTACAGAAAGAGAATAAAATTATACGTAAGAACAAAACCGGGGAGTTTATTACGACCGACAATGTTATGAAAATGAAGTACACATACAAGGTGGTGGAAGAAACAATAAGATTGGCAAATATTGCAGCATTTGTTTTCCGGTTGGCTACCAAGGAGGCTGAGTATAAAGGTAAAATAATTAATTATGCTTCTATTTAATTACCTCGTGTAACTATTTTAATCTCTGTGTTGGTAGTAACCCAATTGGTAATTCTCTTGCAGGTTATAGAATACCCAAGAATTGGAGAATCATTGTTTGGATTCGATACATGCACACAAATCCAGAGAACTTTGATGATCCTATGTGCTTCAATCCAGACAGATGGAATGTACGTCTCCATGTTTCCACAACAAATCATTAGAGAATTAATTAATTAAGATGATTGGTTAACTATTGAGTTGAGTGTACTTAATTTTCATTAATTTTTTAGATGATCAGGAACCAGCTAAGCCGGGAACGTACCAAGTTTTTGGTGGTGGGTCAAGAATATGTACCGGAAACAATCTCGCTAGAATACAACTTGCAATATTTTTGCATCATTTGTGTTTAGGATACAAGTAAGGAAACTCATAATTAACTATATAAACTCCTCAAGATGTCCATGCTTTTTTTATCTGAACAGACTGACTTTGACTGAGTTATTTCAGATGGAAGTTGCTTAACCCCGATGCTGAGATGATTTATCTGTCACATCCCTCACTGGTTGATAAAGTTGATATTACATTCAGCAAAATCTAGAAAATCCATTGACTATGGTTGACATCTCACCAACTCGAAGTCAGCATGCACTCAACTCCAAAAGAAGAAGAAGACGAGAAAAAAAACCAGAAAAACCCATGTTCATGTAGTTTGTGTTTGGCATCATCGAATTGTATTTGATTTGAGTAAGTTGTACATAGTTAGCATTATTACGCAATAAAAACGAATTTAAGACTGATGTTTCTTTAAGTCAATCAAAATTACCTACTTAAAAAAGGATACAAGATGAGAGCATTTTTGTTTACCTCTTAGATGGTGTACATCAACTCCTTATCATTTACTATTGAATAAGTGAACTATTTGAGATTTCTGATATGATATCACTATTCAAATAATAAATAACAAATTTGTAATACTATTATTTTTGGTTTTCTATTTTAAAGCCACATAAAACGAAGCTTGCGTTGGCACCCAAAAACTGCAAGACAAATTGATTCTTAAGCGCATTTTGACAACGATTATTAAAGTTGTAAACATTCTTATAGTCCAATTCGAGACGGAGCTTAAGACTATTGTTAACTTTTGCTCTTAACCTTGATATATCAAATCTCATAATCTAATTATTTTGTTGGACGGTAATCTCAGAAGGTTGGTGCAACTTCCAAGTTTTGACACATGAGCCCCACACCCCTCACATGAAGCATTTCTTCCATTTCACATGCACAAAGTGATCTGATTGGACAAACAAAACAACAGAGTATTGCTCATGCTATCTCAAGGGCGCGTCACCAAAGCACAAGATTCCAAGAATAGGGTTGATGTCGATGCCATCACTTGTTGTCTATTTCGTCACCTTGGTCACACGAATAATCATATCGGCATCGACCAACCTCAACTATATAAAGCCATGGGTGGCAAACAAACACCAAATACCACTAGCCAGGGAGATATGAAGGTTTCTCCGGGGGTTTTGGTGGCTTTGGCCTTGGGTGGTTTGCCACTACTTGGGCTGCTCCTGTGGCGGTGGAACGAGCTTCGTTACGTGCTTCCGCTCAAACTACGGGCTTCGGGTACTAATGAGGCTAAGTTACCCCCCGGTCACATGGGATTTTCGTTCATTGGTGAAATGCTCACTTTTCTTTGGTACTTCAAAGTTCTTCGCCGTCCAGATGACTTAATCAATGCCAAACGAACGAAGTAAGTTTTGTTTAATTCCGTTAATTACCATCTTTTGCACTTGAACTACTAAAACTTGTTGTTAGCCAGCGTAGACTAGATCATGTGGTATAGTTCACTTATTTGTCGAATCGCATTAATGAAATTGGTATTAATTACTATGTAGAAATTGTTGACACTCTTTTGCGACGTACCTAATTAGGTACGGCGATGGAGTAGGAATGTTTAGAACCTACCTCTTTGGATCACCGTTGATCATAACATGCTTCCCGGCGGTCAACGAGTTCGTAGTCCAATCAGACGATACCTTCATCCTAGAATGGCCTAGTGTTGATCTTCTGGGCTACACTTCCTTAGTGGCAGTCCAAGGAAAGTCCCATGCTAGGCTTAGAAGTTATGTCACAAATGCAATCAACCGGCCCGATGCACTCCGGCGCAGAGCCCAATTAGTCCAGCCCCGCATCAGAGCAGGATTGGAGTTATGGGCCCAGAAGGGTAGAATTAAAGCCTATGACAAAACTAAGAAGGTGACATTTGAAAATAGGGAAATTGTCTAAAATGGCCCAAGTGGCAAAATTGTATTCCAAATTGTTTTGGTCAGCATAATTCATTCCAAATTGTCAAAATTATTGTCTATTTACACAACAAGCCCCTCATGCTATTTACACAACAAGCCCCTCCATCTCAAAACAAGGCAGCCGAACCTTTGGAAGCTCTCGCCGCCGTCGCTCTTTTTCCGGCAACTTTCTCTAAAAGCCACCATCTGCACTGGCTTCCCAACATTCCCCAGCTCACCCCCACGAAGTTTCAGCTCCAAACTCGCCTTGGATGGTCGCCGACGAAGCAAAATAGAAAGCCAAACCTTTGGAAGCTCTCGTTGTCGTCGCTCTTTTTCCGGCAACTTTCTCCGAACTCCACCACCTGCACCAGCTTCCCAATGTTCCCCAGCTCACCCCCACGAAGTTTCAGCTCCAAACTCGCCGTGGATGGTCGCCGGCGAAGCAAAACGGAAAGCCGAACCTTTGGAAGCAAATTCCGGCCAACTCAGGCCAAAGTAAGTCCAAAAACTTGTACCATTGAATTCGTTGGATTGCGTAGATAGATTTTGACATAAAATTCGTCGAATTTGGTTGAGAATTGAAGAAGTTATGAAAATTGGGGCTGGAAACGAGCTATAAGAGACTATGGACATACTATAAGAGACTATGGAGGACTATGAGGAACTATGGCCACACTATGGGCGCACTATGAGGGACTATGAACGTGTTGATGAATTATAACTAATTTGTACTCGAAAGACTATGAGGGACTATGGCTGCACTATGGGCGCACTATGAGGGACTATGAACGCATTGATGAATTACAACTAATTTGTACTCGAAAGACTATGAGTGACTATGAGGCACTATGATCGCACTATGGCCGCACTATATATCGAGGGATTCAATTGCAAAGTGTAATAGTATTTTACCTACTGTTAAGTTGCCCACTGCCCGTTGGGCCATTTTAGAACAGAATTTTGCCACTTGGGCCATTTTAGACAATTTCCCTTGAAAATATTGGAAAGCTATTCGTAAGTTTGGAGCCGGGGCCTCTTCTAGACACAATTGATAAGTTGTTTGAAGGATTCGTGAACGGCGTTAGAGCTCAACCGTTCAACATTCCCGGATCTGGTTTTTGTATGGAGAAAACAATAAGAATGGCTAACATTGCAGCCTTCATTTTCCGAACTGCTGTCAAGGAAGCAGAGTATAAAGGTAATGAATTGTGAATAAGATTAATGGATTATGCTTCTGGTTTGCAGTTAATTAAGCTAGAAAATTCTTGCAGGTTATAAAATACCAAAGGGTTGGAAAGTGATTCTTTGGATTCGATATCTCCATACAAATACAGAGAATTTTGATAATCCCATGTGTTTTAACCCGGATAGATGGAATGTAAGTCAAAAAATCTTTGAAGAAATCAATTTTGTATTTACTCTGTAGTTAATAAATCTTCAGCATACAAATAATTTACTCCAACCTATTCATTAATGAGCTTACTTTTACTCATCAGGATTCAGCTAGACCTGGAAAATACCAAGTTTTCGGTGGTGGATCAAGAATATGTGCCGGAAATATGCTTGTCAGGATACAGCTCGCAATCTTGTTGCATCATTTGTCTACAAAATACAAGTAAGAAATCATAAAGTTTAACTCATCCTTTAATTGATATCACATATGGATTAAAATCTGTAGACAAAATAAAGGTATGATCCTGATGAATTTCTGGCCATCGGATTTCAGGTGGGAGCTAGTCAATCCGAATGCAGAGATGGTTTATCTTCCACATCCAAAACCCGTCGACGGAGTTGATATCACCTTTAACAAAATTTAGGACCTTAATTTTAGTAGGCACCTGGTCTTTTTAAGTTCTTGTAAAGAAACGAATTACTCCAAGCTTCTTAGTTTGGATATGCAATTTTCAATTTATATCTTCATGCTCAAATGCTATTTCTTTTAGAATCTTAATTTGGCAGTAACACTCTTAGAACATATGGCAGAAACATTTCATTTAAAGTTTAAAACCATTTGATACTGTTTAGCCCATATTTTCGCATGGGCTGGGCCGCACGGAGTTGGTCAAGATTGACGGTAGGCCGTGAGGAGTGCGGACCCAAAATAAAAATCCACAAGGGAATAGAGGCGGACGGTCAAGAATCTCCTTGGTCATTAATGATGGATTCTTTCCTGGCCGCTAAGCCT
Source organism: Spiraea crenata (assembly GCA_033992175.1). Taxonomy (NCBI): domain Eukaryota; kingdom Viridiplantae; phylum Streptophyta; class Magnoliopsida; order Rosales; family Rosaceae; genus Spiraea; species Spiraea crenata. The sequence continues at coordinate 7,445,584 of JAVBHV010000046.1, forward strand.
TTTTAACTCATCGGCTGGATCATCGGCCGTTACTCAACTCAGAATATCTCATCGTCCGAGATTTTCTCACAGAAAAGTATCGTTGGCCATCAAGGATTTCGGATCCTTCGGCCATCAAGGAGTTTGAGTCCTTGGCCATCAGGGAGTTCGAGTCCTTGGCCGCCAAGGAGTTCGAGTCATTGGCCATCAAGGAGTTTGAGTCATCGGCCATAAAGGAGTTCGAGTCATTGGCCTTCAAGGAGTTCGAATCATTGGCCGTCAAGAAGATTGATCCTCGGCCATTAAGGAGAATAGTCCATTTTGGCCAAGTCTTCTCAACCATTAAGGAGTTTGATTTTCAATGGATTTTGTCTTGGCCGCCAAGAGTTATTACTTCGGCTGAAAGCAAGGAAAGATTTTCGGCCAGTCAGAGGGAGATTTGAGAGGCCTAATTAGGCTAGAATTTGGCCGAATCTCCACCCCCATTGTGGATCTGAAGCCGATAAATAGAGAAGTCCATTCAATAGAAAAAGGAGCCCCGACCAATATCAAAAATCTACCCAAAACGCTCCAACGCGTCTCTATATCCAGAGTTTCACCCGGAGGAGCTTTACCAGGTTCGTTCGGAGAAGTCCCGGAGTGCTTTGCTTGCCAAGGTACAGGCCGGAGAGTCCCGGAGGTATTCCCAGAGTACGGGCCGGAGGATCCCGGAGATCGCCAGAGGTCAGGCCGGAGAGTAGGAGTAGGAGTAACTTAGAAATCCCGGAGAATCTCACCAGAGTTCAGGCCGGCGAAGTCCCAACCAATTCTTATTGGTCACCCGCTAGGAATTCAAGGGTCGGTTAGTGATTACTCTATCGCTAGCCGTTCTATCATTTATCTGAAGCACACAAACTCGAACGGCCGAGAACCATCCTTTTCTCGGCCGCAGTCGTTTGATTCGAAGCCACCGGCCACCAACCTGGCCATTCTATCATCTTTCCGTGAAGCACACCGAGCCAAGTAACGAACTTGAACGGCCGAGAGTTGTTCCTTCCTCGGCCGCAGTCGTTTGATTCGAAGTCAAGATCGCGCATACCACCACCACAATTGTAACGCTTGGCCAATCGGCCGCGTACTGGCACGCCCCGCATTCACCACATTCCCGAAGGACGTAGTTATTAGAATAGAGCTTTATTTACGGCCTGCGAGCCACGTGTCTTTTGCACTATTTTAGTCAACATTTTTGGCACGCCCAGTGGGACAAATTTCGCTCGTGTGCTAACCATCACAAGGAAGACCTATGGAGAAACCAACTTCATCATTCATTGTACCAGCATTTGCCACAAGAAGTAGCAATTCGTGGCTGGATCCAAACCCATCTACGAGCGGCCGAGATACGGTCGCGAACAATTACATCTTTAAAGACCAAACAACTTTCTTCCAACAGATGAAGACTTTTTTCTTAAAGATGGGTTCGTCGGCAAAGATGATGTCATCAGCCACAAGTCCAACTTATCCTCTTGATTACTATGATACTTTACACGAATTGGAGGTGCTCCGCCAGCTCGACGCCAAAAGAGAGTACGATTTGACATACAATGAGTATCGACAAGCTCTTTCGGCGTACAATGAGTGTCGACATGCTGAAGCTCGTTGGCCTGCCCAAAATCATCACCAGGCAAAGGACCTACGCCGTATAGATGGCAAGCTACGCCGTTTAGACGGCAAGCTACGCCGTATAGAAGACGAGCTCCACCGTTCAGAAGAAGAGCTACATCGTATAGATGAAGACCAACAATTGGTCAAAGCTTGTTTGCTCGCAGAAGAACGCCGCCGATGTGGAACACAACAGTTGGCCGAGCAACGATTGGCCCAACAATTGGCCGAGCAACGTTTGGCTGAGCAAAAATTGTCTGGGCAACAGTTGGCTGAGCAACAATTGATGGAGCGAAGGTTGACCCAACCAATGGCCGTGCAATGTTTGGCCGAACAACAATTGGCCCAACAGGTGGCCGAGGCTGAGAAACAACTGGCCCAACAGTTGGCCGAGCGACAGGCCAACGAGTGCCGCGAGGCTGAGGTCCAACGATTGGCCGATGCTCCCAGGCAAGCCGAGGAACACAAAGCCGAGATGCGCCGGCAAGCCAAGGATCAACGGCTGGTCAAATCTCGCAGGCGGGTTGAAGAGCGTCGCCAAGCAGAGAAGCGATGTCGCAAAGAAAATCGAAGAAAAGACGAACAACGCGTAGAAGAAGAGCGACTACGTACTGACAAAGAACAACACAGTGTTAGTAAGGAGAAAAAGCCGCTAGCGAAGGTTGCTAATGAATCTTTCCTAACAACCATGACCACCATGGTTGGAGTCCATGTGCCAAAGCGAAGCAAAATCTCTCGCCACAAGGTGGACTTGGCGAATGCAAGACCTCGATGCACAAAAGAAAAGAAGGTAAGGAACAAGGCTCGTGATCCGCTAATATGTTGTAGGTGCAAAAAACATACGGACAAGCCACCCAACAAGGAAAAAGTATCGGCGAAGAAAAGAGATACCCAGCAGCCACCCGGCCACAGATCGCAAGCTAAGTCAAATTTGGCTCAGTTGGCCGAAAGGCTTGGTGAACCAACCATGCCAACACAAGTTTCGGCCAAGAAACAACCAACATATGGCCGACTGTTTTATGACAAAGAGAACCACCAATCAGCGGGCCAAAAACACGAGACGTTACTTCCGCCTAATACCGCCAACGAACGATGGTATTGGCATGACTGGTCCAACGGCGAAGTAAGCCCCAGTAATTACAAAACCCTTAGGCGACGACGTCAACGAAAGGCTAAGGCCGCTCATCTTAAGAAGTTGGCCCACGAGATACGAAGGTGGGAGGGAAAAGTTCAAGAAAAGGGCACCCAAAGTTTAAAGGTGAGAAGTATTTGGGTGCCAGTGGCCAAGAAAGAACAAGAGGCCAAACCTCGGGTGACCAGGGATGAGGCCACCAAAATTATTGAGGCCATGTCCATCAAGGCCGACCAAGATCTCGAGATCTTTCTACAAAGGAAGGAGAAGAAATCACAAGTTAAGGTGTTTCACGACCAACACCCACCATTCTCCAAGGCCGATATGAAGGTTTGCGTCGAATTCAAAGATCTTCTTTCATTGGCCGAAGCCCAACCCCAAATTGAGAATACGGTAATATCGAAAGATAGCTCGACCAACATCAAGGCCAGATTCTAAGCTATGAGAGATGTCGGATCCAAAGGAGTTTCTCTGTCTCAACATTTAAAGCCTCCAATTGATTTCCCTATTTCGGCCGATGGCTTAGAGTATCTTCGTAACTACTTCAGCGACATCCCGACCGACCTAGCGTTCAGCCTTACTTCAATAGAGAAAGCTCAAGTTATTAAGTTGGATGCCTATATTCTGACACAGGATGCCAAAGCCAAGCTAATGGCCAAGCGCGAGGAAGAGTTGGCCAAAGAGGATGCAAGCTTTCGTGCCGTCATCAGTCTTAAGACAAAAGGTCATGCCAAAAAGGAGAATGAACAAGTAGAAAATGACAAAGAGGCCTTAAACTACAGTCAGATTCGTTAGAGCCCAACATCAAGGACGATGGCCGCAAACTAGAGACCATGAATGTCAACATGGTAATAGTATTGCTGGCCGAGTTCAGAGCCCCCCGAAAACTAAATCAACAGGTTGCAAGGAGATGTCTTGGAGTTGATGACTACCGCTTAAGGTCAAATGCTCAAATCGGCCGTGTGAAATTTATTTCCTCATCATGGATCGGCCGAGCACCAACAAAGATGGGTTAGGAGAAGTCCTTATCATGGCCGACAATGACTCAAAACCCACTGAACTAGAAGGTCCTCATCCAGAAACGCAAATTCTCCCAAGGAAGTCAACGCTAGAAAAGAAGAAGAGCTATGGGCGTTGTTGTCCGATGAGGCCAACCGCCGTGAATAAGGATTCTCTCATCGAAGTGCAAGGCCCTCGAGGTAGTTAACGATACTTCATCCACTCTTGACATTGCCTCAGCCTTTAAAGTCGACAATATCAAGAGTCGGGGGGCAAACATCACCAGCGATGCACCAGGCCGAGTATCGGGGCACATTACTTTTAGGCATCACACGGGGGGCATGTCTTTCACAATAGGTCTTTGATCGCCCGCATTTCGTACTTGAGCAAAATTTTAGGGTATTCAATTTTTGGCCATGCATACGGTGAAAGGACAACCTCTTGACCGCAAGCAGTGGCCAGGCATACGGTGAAAGGACGACCTCTAGCGGCAATCAATAAACAATGGTTGACACCATACCGAAGGATGGCCTCATGACCGCCAAAGCCTTAAGTTCGAGTTGTATTGCTTCCCGGCCAATGTTGGCTATTGCCCAAGGAGGATTAACGCTCTTGAAGTCAGCCAACACATTGGATATGCAACTTACCCGTTGGCCGTGCAACGCATTGGCCAGCCACTTGTTAGTTGTGCAACACATAGGCTGGCCATCCTTCGTGTCACCTGAACGGCCATGTGCAACTTATTGGCTAGGTTATTCATTACTCATGTTTGGTCGTTGGCCGTGCTTACTGATTGAAGATTTTTGTACGACTCCGTTACGCCAATAAGACTCGCTTTCCACTCGATGATGCTATTGATTTGAAAGACTTGTCAAATCTAAGATATCGGAAAGGCCGGCCTCGGCCACCAAATTCTTAAATAAATAAAGGGGGTGGCCTCTTGGCCACCAAGGTTTGAGTTTTCAAAACAAGATGGCTTCTTGGCCGTTACAACAAAAGCACAAAAGAGAAAGGCAAGGGCTAGGCAAAGCAGCCAAGAGAGTCACCGGAAAGTTTGATGACGGCCGAGTTTACACCCTTGGCAAAGATCAAATTTGCAATCGGCTAAGTCCTCGGCCTGGAGGCTCCGTCAGCTGAGTCCCCGGTCTAGAAACTTCGTCGACTGAGTCCTCGGCCTAGAAGTTCTGTCGGCCAAGTCTATAAAAGTCAAAAATCGACCGAGTCCAAGCCATTAAATAGGCCAAACGTATCATCGGCTGAATATTGGCCTTGCAATTGGCCAGATTCTAGGCCAAGCTCGATCGGCCGCACGAACGGCCGAAATTCAAAGTTTGTAATCAGCCGAGTTCCCGGCCTAGAAGCTCAGCCAGCCAAATCAACAAAGTCAAGAAATCAATCGAGTCCATGACCGGCGACCGTTAAATCAGGCCGAGTCCGCGGCCGCTACATTGGCCGAATCTGCGGCCACCCCATCGGCCAAGTTCGCGGCCGCTACATCAGGCCGAGTCCGCGGCCGCCCAATCGGCCAAGTTCGCGACCGCTACATCAGGCCGAGTCCGCGGCCGCTACATTGGCGGAGTCTGCGGCCGCCGAATCGACCAGGTCCGCGGCCGCTACATCAGGCCGAGTCCGCATCTGCTACATCGGCCGAGTCCGCATCCGCCATAGTTGGCCGAGTCCGCGGCCGTTACATCAGGTCGAGTCCGCGGCCGCCCAATCGGCCAAGTCCGCGGCTGCTACATCGGCCAAGTCCGCATCCGCTACATCAGGTTGAGTCCGCGGCCGCTACATCAGACCGAATCCGCGGCCGCTACATCAGACCGAGTCCGCGGCCGTTACATTGGCCAAGTCCGCGGCCGCTTCATCAGGCCGAGTCCGCGGCAGCTATATCGACCGAGTCCGCGGCCGATACATCAGACCGAGTCCGCGGCCGCTACATTGGCCGAGTCTGCGGTCGCCGAATCTGTCGAGTCCGCGGCCGCTACATAAGGCCGAATCCCTGGCCGAGTCCGCTGCCGCAACATCCAAGTGGTTCGGACGATCATCTCTACACACAAATGACTGAGGTGTACTGTAATGCCAGTGGTTGGAGCTTCTGTTAAGAGAGTTAATCTGGCAAGCTCAACCCAGATCAGCCGAGTTTCTTTCTTCGGAGAGTCCTGATCGGCCGATTTTCTTTCCCTAGATGTTTGTCATTCAGCTGATTTGATCGATTTTCCACCCAAATGATGGTGTCAAATGCTAATTTTCTATTTTCCGCCAAGTATTGGTTTTAATTAGCAATGCATCATTCTCTAAGAACCATTCGGCCAGGTGCTAGGCCGAAGCTTCCGAGAATCGGGGGGCAAATGTTTAGCCCATATTTTCGCATGGGCTGGGCCGCACGGAGTTGGTCAAGATTGACGGTAGGCCGTGAGGAGTGCGGACCCAAAATAAAAATCCACAAGGGAATAGAGGCGGACGGTCAAGAATCTCCTTGGTCATTAATGATGGATTCTTTCGTGGCCGCTAAGCCTTTTTAACTCATCGGCTGGATCATCGGCCGATACTCAACTCAGAATATCTCATCGTCCGAGATTTTCTCACAGAAAAGTATCGTTGGCCATCAAGGATTTCGGATCCTTCGGCCATCAAGGAGTTTGAGTCCTTGGCCATCAGGGAGTTCGAGTCCTTGGCCGCCAAGGAGTTCGAGTCATTGGCCATCAAGGAGTTTGAGTCATCGGCCATAAAGGAGTTCGAGTCCTTGGCCTTCAAGGAGTTCGAATCATTGGCCGTCAAGAAGATTGATCCTCGGCCATTAAGGAGAATAGTCCATTTTGGCCAAGTCTTCTCAACCATTAAGGAGTTTGATTTTCAATGGATTTTGTCTTGGCCGCCAAGAGTTATTACTTCGGCTGAAAGCAAGGAAAGATTTTCGGCCAATCAGAGGGAGATTTGAGAGGCCTAATTAGGCTAGAATTTGGCCGAATCTCCACCCCCATTGTGGATCTGAAGCCTATAAATAGAGAAGTCCATTCAATAGAAAAAGGGGCCCCGACCAATATCAAAAATCTACCCAAAACGCTCCAACGCGTCTCTATATCCAGAGTTTCACCCGGAGGAGCTTTACCAGGTTCGTTCGGAGAAGTCCCGGAGTGCTTTGCTTGCCAAGGTACAGGCCGGAGAGTCCCGGAGGTATTCCCATAGTACGGGCCGGAGGATCCCGGAGATCGCCAGAGGTCAGGCCGGAGAGTAGGAGTAGGAGTAACTTAGAAATTCCGGAGAATCTCACCAGAGTTCAGGCCGGCGAAGTCCCAACCAATTCTTATTGGCCACCCGCTAGGAATTCAAGGGGTCGGTTAGTGATTACTCTATCGCTAGCCGTTCTATCATTTATCTGAAGCACACGAACTCGAACGGCCGAGAACCATCCTTTTCTCGGCCGCAGTCGTTTGATTCGAAGCCACCGTCCACCAACCTGGCCATTCTATCATCTTTCCGTGAAGCACACCGAGCCAAGTAACGAACTTGAACGGCCGAGAGTTGTTCCTTCCTCGGCCGCAGTCGTTTGATTCGAAGTCAAGATCGCGCATACCACCACCACAATTGTAACGCTTGGCCAATCGGCCGCGTACTGGCACGCCCCGCATTCACCACATTCCCGAAGGACGTAGTTATTAGAATAGAGCTTTATTTACGGCCTGCGAGCCACGTGTCTTTTGCACTATTTTAGTCAACAGATACATAACAATTTTAGTTTAATAAAAAAATGAACAAAGCTTGTCTACTCTAAATAAAGTACGAGCTCATATTCTATTTTTTGTATTCTTTTCGTCTTACAATGTTATATCATGATCGGAACTGTTTATCTTCTAATTTATCTAGTAAAATCATTTCCTCAAAAAATCATAAAAATTTGAGATTGTTTGGTTATATAACTATATAAAATAATTGAATAGTACAATTACATGATCAAACGAGTCATCTATATATTTTTGCATAATTAAATAATCAAACGATCTTATATTCGATAGATTTTTGAAGAAATGACCTCCACTAGATACATTAGAAAATGAACAATTCTAATTATAATATAACATAGTAAAATAAAAAGAATTTTAAAAAAAATAGAAGATTTGCTCCAATGGATTCTTTAGAGTAGACAAACTTTGTTTATAAAGAATTGTGGCGGCTTGCATAGTAACGCCACCTTTGCCGGTATAGTCGACATTTGCACGAGCATCATCGTGACATCTTATATCACTTGTTATGCTCTGTAATTAAGAGACGCAAATCTTGTACATTAAACCACAGAATTCAATAGCAAATAATGAAGCGTTGATGCTGAGGCCAGCAATGAAGGTGCTCCAACGAGTGTACCAAACTCATCGAACTGTTGAGGTTGCAACTTGCGCAAGACTGAAACGTGTTCTCCATATGTGGCGAGTTCTTGTCAGTTTGCACTCTCGGCTGTAAAGGAAACGAGTAATATTTTGAAATTGTGACAACGGCCACTTCTTTCTGCACAACTTTCAATTCTCACTTTCAAAAAAGTCTTGTCCTTCACTCTGCTCATAAGTTATAGGAAAAAGCAATTTTCTTTATCTTCGTGCTCGGAAATATAATTTGTTTAGCTATAATGGTGGTACCCCACCTCCACCACGGGCCCACAGCTTGCAAGTTTGCAACTTACTCTACACACTATGGTCATCATATTGTAGAATTTGAGTTCACTCACTGCACAGTGGACTGAACTGACTGAGCTCAGCTGAAACAGCTCATTTCAAATTCAAAGAAAATGGAGGACATCTTGATTAGGGTTTTGCAAGTGATTTCTGCGGCCTTTTTCTGCTTCCATTGCTCTCTTGCTCTGAACCCAGATGGTAAATCCAAAGTTTCTACTTATATTTTGGGTTTTTCTGCTCCAAGGTCTCTCCTTTTTTGCTTTTTTTGAACTGTTTTATGCTGTGGAATGGAGGCATTGGGTTAAAGTTTTCATCTTTTCTTCATTATTCGATGTTGGGGAATTGCTTTTTTCAGCAGTCAAGTAGTTCAGTTTTCTTGAGCTGGAGATTCTGATTTTCTTTGGGTACTAATGCAATGATGCTAGACATAAAAAGGTCCCAACCTCTAGTGGGTTTGCATTTGTTCTGCATTTTATCAAGTGTTCCATTTTGTTTTAAGGTTTTCATCTTCTTTCATTTTTGAAGATGGAAATTTATCTGTCAGAAGTCAAATAGTTCCTGGAGATTACAGATTCTGGTTTGTTCAGCTGGAGATTCTGGTTTTCTTTGGGCATTAATGTTAGGCCTAGAATTCACACCTTGAGTGGCTTTACATTCCTTCTGTATTTTCTCAGAACTGTTATATTTGGGATTTGCTGTTTGCGAATGAATTTGCGTTTGAAGTTTTCTTTTTGGGTAATATTTGTGCTCCAGGTTTCACGTTGCTGGAAATGAAAAGCACTTTGAATGACACTAGGAATGTGCTCAGTAACTGGCAGGCTTCTGATGAATCACCCTGCAGCTGGACGGGAATATCTTGCCATCCTCAGGATCAAAGAGTGAGCTCAATGTAGGTCAAACCCGGTTTTCATCTTGGGAATCTATTGTTGATTTAATCAGCTTGTACTGAAAGTGCTTTTTATATTTGTTGAATTGGGTTTTGCAGTAACTTGCCTTACATGCAACTAGGAGGGACTATATCTCCCAGTGTTGGCAAACTGAGTAGATTACAGAGACTGTGAGTCCAAGACTGAATATTTTATAGTACTAATCACTACTATACCGGTTGAGAAGGTCTTCAGTTTTAAGTTGCTTTTGTTGTTCTTTGCATATGTGAACCAGGGCACTTCACCAGAACAGCTTACATGGATACATTCCTGTTGAAATTACCAATTGCGCTGAGCTTAGGGCTGTGTAAGTAAAAAGCATTCCATGCTCTCGTTGTATTGCTCCTTATGGATATTTCGGTAGTCCCTTTTCCATCTAATTACATTTTATCGCAGTAGAAGAGAGCGTTGACCCTTTCCCTGCTCTTTTTTAGGTACTTGAGGGCTAATTATCTCCAAGGAGGTATACCATCAGCTATAGGAAACCTTTCTCATCTCACCATATTGTAAGACTTTTGTATATGATTATCTCTCTTTCATTAACTGAGTCTACATTGCATGCGTAGTCATCAACTGCTTCTATAGGAGAGTTACCAACTTACTGTTTGAATTATTTTATAATGATATGATAGAGACTTGTCGAGCAATCTATTAAAGGGTGCTATACCTTCAACTATTGGCCGTCTGGCACGACTGCACTCTTTGTAAGTCTGCCTTATAACTCAGTTCAAATTTATGTCTATCAGTGAAATTAGATACCATATTCCCTTGATGGTGTGGCTGTAGCATAATTACTTCTATATGTCTTAGGAACTTGTCCACCAACTTCTTCTCCGGGGAAATTCCAGATGTTGGAGTTCTAAGCGCTTTTGGGAACAAGTCGTAAGTACCTCATACCCTCATCCCATCACTCACTCGAAAGACTTTTGTTCCATATACGCATTTATCCAGATGTATGGTTCCAGTTTTGTGCTTTTGGAAATTAGACATGGGCCTGCGTATGGTTAATTGTCCCATTCGTTTGATTTGCTGTGCACATGTCAATTGGTTGATGTACTTGTAGAGCATCAAAAGGTGCACAGTAGGTAGTACAGACAGTATTTCCAATACCTTCTGTACTTATGTTTTCTTAAACTATCCCATAGGGTTATTTACTAGTAGAGCATCAAATGATGTACAATGTTCAGTTATCCATATTTTGACCGTGTTCTGAAACTTCCTTGAGCTTTCATAGGTTTATTGGCAATCTAGATCTTTGTGGCCAACAAGTGCACAAGCCATGTAGGACCTCACTGGGATTCCCTGCAGTGCTACCGCATGCTGAAAGTGATGAAGCAGCAGGCATGTCTTCACTCCGTTTTCATCATCTTTACAATTAAATGACAGATATTCTTTTGATGTTTGATCACTTTAGAAAGTGACAGATATTCTTTTATTAATCACTTTTGATGTTTATGTGCTTATACTAAAATTATTCTATTCACTGAATATTCTAGGGCCTAGTAAACGATCTTCTCATTACATGAGAGGAGTGCTTATTGGTGCAATAACTGCCATGGCCATTGCGCTTTTCATGCTCCTTGCCTTCCTTTGGGTTCGGTTACCAGCAAAAAAGGAAAGAGTGGCGAAGAAATATACAGAAGTTAAAAAGCAAGTAAATCAAGAAGCAGGTAATTTTCAAGCTCTCCTGCACTATGGGCACTTGTTAGTCATAAAATTCATTTTAAGGTTATGAACTTTTCTGAACTTGATAGGTACCAAACTCATTACTTTCCATGGAGACATGCCCTATCCTTCAAGTGAAATCATTGAGAAGCTAGAGTCACTTGATGAAGAGGATGTTGTAGGATCAGGCGGATATGGTACTGTATATCGAATGGTCATGAATGATTGTGGAACGTTTGCTGTTAAAAGAATTGACAGAAGTCGGGAAGGATGTGATCAAGTTTTTGAGAGGGAGCTAGAGATATTGGGCAGCATTAAGCACATAAATCTTGTTAACTTGCGAGGGTACTGCAGGCTTCCTACTTCAAAGCTTCTTATATATGATTATCTAGCTATGGGAAGCTTAGACAGTTTCTTGCATGGTAAGCATCCATGATAAGATTGTGCCTCAAACTAAATGGCTTTTGTTTTTTGCTAGACTTTAATTCACTGCTGATTATATTTTTCTCCTAATGCCTTTATCTCCTTCAGAACATAGTCTGGAAGAGCGACGTCCTTTGAACTGGAATGCTCGTTTGAGAATCGCCCTGGGTTCTGCCCGAGGGATAGCATACCTGCATCATGATTGCTCCCCAAAAATAGTACACCGGGACATAAAATCCAGCAACATTCTTCTCAATGAAAACTTGGAGCCCCGTGTCTCTGACTTTGGTCTTGCAAAGCTTTTGGTTGATGAGGATGCACATGTTACGACCGTGGTGGCTGGCACTTTTGGCTATCTTGCTCCAGGTTTGTATTCTGTCATAATATGCTCTTGATGTATCTCATAACCCAGTTCTCTGTTAATATTTGTTGAGAACTCGATTAGGGTGATTAAATTAATGCTTTCACTTATAGATCAGGATTGCTTATCAATCTCTTGCTATTCTGTGATTATTACAAAACATCAAAGCATCTGTTCTCACCTAATCAATTCAATGGCAGAAAAATATCCATTACCAGTCAGAGATAGATGTTTATGATTCCGGCCTCCTTGCTTTGAGTAACATATACTAATTACTTTTTGTTCATGGCAGAGTATCTACAAAGCGGAAGAGCCACCCAAAAGTCAGATGTATATAGCTTTGGAGTTCTATTGCTAGAGCTTGTTACGGGAAAGAGGCCTACTGATCCCACATTTGTGAAAAGAGGCTTAAATGTTGTTGGTTGGGTAGGCTCTCGTTCACAATCATATAAACTCAAACAACTGCATCCAATTGTTGTAGAAGCTACAATGTTATGAACCATGATCTGAACTGACCTTCACTGATTTGCAGATGAACACACTGTTGAGAGAAAACCGGTTGCATGAGCTAGTTGATAAAAGGTGCAAAGATGCAGATGCCGAAATTGTGGAAGCAATTCTTGAAATCGCAGCTAGGTGTACGGATGCAAACCCAGACGACCGACCAACAATGAACCAGGTACTCCAGCTGCTAGAGCAAGAGGTCATGTCACCTTGCCCGAGTGATTTCTATGAGTCCCATTCCGATAATTGCTGATTGATCGATGGCAAAAGGCACACTAGCCTAGTGACTGCAGATATTGATCACATACATTCCATTAATTCGTGTTGTTGTTGCCCCTCTCTAGGGGGCTTGTAAATTATATGTATCTATTTCAAGCAACCATAGTTTGCAAAACTTTGCATTTTGCAGGCTTGATTTTCTTCATTGTTCAAGCAATGCATGTAAGAACATATGTAGAAGCTTTCAATGACCTAATGCTTATTGGATGCTTGCCCAAAATGCAACGGAGTATTTAGCCGAATAAGCAGGGCCCAACAACCTAGGAACACGACAAGAAACAAGACGAGAGAACAATGTAAAGAATGAAAAACGACAAAGTCATGTATTTTCTGTTCTCAATCATATTCATTCATACGGTTCAAATAGACAGAATAACATAATTTTACTCAAAATCAAAGAATCATATTGGATCAAAGAAAGAATCAACATGATTATTAATACTTCCAAGTAGTGTGTGACGAATGCTCATGTCAAATGTCGCTATTCAAAATGAAAGAATAGCAAATGTCCCTATTTTTCCCCTTCAGACGTGTAATATTTTTATCAGGTCTAAAAAATACATGCCTTATAAGAACTTGACTCAACCAACTATTCGGAGTAGAATAGAGACAATAAAGGTTGTTAGGAGGTCCTTGTTCTCTAGTTAATTTCTAAAAAGTTGCCTAACAGTCCACAAACCCAATTAGAATAAGAACTACATATTAACGTTGCCAATAACAAAGTATTGTGATCATAACTCATTACATCAACCAAACAAAAATGACAGACCCCGCCACCACAATAGACGCCGTCACACAAATCACCACCAAAAAGCTTCAAGGCAAGGTGGCCATTGTCACTGGCGGTGCCAGCGGAATTGGCGAAGCCACGGCGCGCAAGTTCTCCCTACAAGGCGCACGGGCCGTGGTGATCGCCGATGTTCAGGAAAACAAGGGCCAAGCAGTTGCGGCATCCCTCGGTCCTTCCGCCTGCGCCACCTACGTCCGTTGCGACGTGTCGGACGAGGACCAGGTCAAGGCCCTGGTCGAGTCTACGGTGGCGATCTACGGCCGCCTCGACATCATGTTCAGCAACGCCGGCGTCTGCAGCGGGTCGCAACAGACTGTTCTTGAGTTTGACCTCGACAACTACGACAAGCTCATGGCGGTCAACGTCCGTGGCATGGCGGCGTGTGTGAAGCATGCCGCCAAGGCCATGGTGGCGGGGGGAGTGAAGGGGAGCATCGTATGCACTGCGAGCATTGCGGCGGAGAGGGGCGGGGCGATTTATACTGACTACACGATGTCGAAGCACGCGGTGTTGGGGCTGGTGAGATCTGCGAGCTTGCAGCTGGGGGCGAATGGGGTGAGGGTGAACTGCGTGTCGCCGGGGCCGGTGACGACGCCGCTGATGTGCGAGGCATTTAAGATGGAGGCGGAGGAGGCGGAGAAGATGTTGGGAGAGCAGTTGGGGTTGAAAGTTGGGAGTATTATGACGGCGGAGAGCGTGGCGGACGCCGTCGTGTTTTTGGCTTCCGACGAGGCTGAGTTTGTGACGGGGAGTAATCTGGTCGTGGATGGTGGGTTTAAGGGAAAATGGTAATGTAATGTAATGTAATTATCACTCAGTGAGAGTCAACGTTGAGATGAGATCTCAAATAAAAAAGATGTCATGAAATTATTTGCTTGCCCATTACTTGTAAATTAACTTGATTCAATCAAGCTCTTGAGAAGTTGTTTTAAAACCTATTTTAATCTAATCACCTAACCACCAATAATTGTTCAGTTATTGTTGAGAATATCCCACATTGGAGATGGGAGCCTAGCCTGTAGTGTTTAAATATAGTTGGGTTTCTCCTCCCATTGCCAATTGGTTTTGGGTGATGGAGACTCACTATGTTAAGAAATTCTTCAGAGCGAACGGAGTTATGCTACTTGAAGAGTCTAACGAAGAAGGAAACTGTCAACTGATGTGTAGTTGTGGTTGAGCCCACTCATTATCTCTTGCACTTGCAAACAAAACAAACACAATATCCACAATTGAATTGTATGTGTCCAGGATGAGAAAGATTTTCCTACATAAAGTTTTGTTTAGCGACCCGTAAGAAATCAACACGTAATGAATTTATGATAATTTTTACTTACGTTGCAGTTTTCATTGATTTGGAACACTAGTAGAAATGTTGGCAAAGGTAACCAATATTGATTACTAATTTGTTACCAATTGGTAACCAATAAAAGAATGATTACTAATACCACTAGTAATTACATTAATTGTAACCAATATTTGTTACTAATACCCTTTGGTAACCAAAATGAAGGGGTTACTAAAACCCTTTAGTAACCCCTCTCTAAGTTACCAACACCTTTTGGGTTACTACCAACACCTTATTGGTTACTAAAGGGTGTTAGTAACCAAAAAAAAAAAATATTGGTTACTAAAGGGGGCAATAGTCACCAATATTGGTTACTAAAGGGCAATAGTAACCCCTCTCTAGGTAACCAATAATTGGTTACCTTTGCCAACATTTTTATTAGTGGAACAATGCTATGACTAAGGACTGAGTCCATGAAAACCCATCTCATCAACGACTCAACTACGGATTCGGCTCCTCTGCAGACCGGATCTCTGCAGATCCGGTGCAGATCCGGCCAAACGGCGTCTTTCCGGTCACTTAATCGATGATCGGAACCGTTGAGTTTGTAATTAAACTTGTAAAGATCATCTCCACAAAAAATGAATCAATTCCGACATCGTTTGATCACCTAATTGTGCGAAACAAATACCAAATATATGGACGGCTAGTATAGTCACTTAATTGGACCGTTCATTTGTTTCGTACATTACTTTGAAAGCTGTGTGTTTAATTTGATTCAATCAAGGTCTTGGAGTTTTGTAACCTGTTCTTATCTGACTTCCAATCTAAAGCATTGAACTATCTGAGTTTGAATTCGGATAATAAGTAGTTACACTGCACTTTCTTGTAAACCGAAAGTGTAATGCAGTGGTGTTTCTTGCTTCTGATGATTCAGAGCTTGTCACTGGACATGATTTGGTTGTGGATGATGGACTTGTTCTGCGATGAACCCAACTAGTTTGATTTCGGACGTTATGTGATGTGAGGTTGGCCCAATTCGCATGTTCATCTTTTATACAATTTTAATGGTGTGTTTACTAAGCATTAGTGGAAATTGGGAGTTATTCATACTCCGAGTGATTTATGTATTTGAAAATCAAATTTGAGGTGGGGCTCACAACAAAATTACCAATCACAATCCTGATTTTCAAGGAATTGGATTCTCTGAGTTGATATGGTATTGAGATTCCTGATTATTAATTTCATTATGAATGAAACTTTTATGATTAAATTATCCTCACAAATTTAGTAATATAATTGATTTTCACTCTAATTTTTTAAAATTGGTAAACAATTTAATGACAATCAACTTAATTTTCACTTGAATTCTGGATAATTAGTAAACATTTCAATAGTAGTGCTTTACTCCAATTTGTGCTCATTTCGATTCATACTCACTTCGATTCATGCTTACTCTGACTCTTACTCACTCCGATTCAAAATTAGTAAACGTGACATAGAATATATGTGATTGTTGCTTCATTAATTAAAAGAAGAAAAACGTGTGACCGCAATAACAATTTATAAGAAGTTGTATATCCTAGTAATTGATGATTGGTGAGTCAATTGAAATTGATATAAGAGGAATACAAACATGTTCCATTCATATAATACACATTGTCAACCATTTCGTCGATAACAAATGTCGTAAAATGGCTAACTAGCAATATATTGGCCCTTTCTTTCTTTCGTTACAATCGATACTCGATGGCCTTTGGACCTCACCAAAAGGCCACTTAATTCAAAATCTAGTTTCTTCAAATCCCAACGGCCACAGACAGACAGATGGGGATGAAATCTCTGTCTCTTGTTGTCTGACTTTCTCTCTGTTTCATTCGTTCAATTCAAAGAAATGGGGCTGCAGCTGAGGAGTTCTAGTTATCGTCACCATCTCCATCTTCATCCCCAAAGCACTTCTGCAACTCCATCAATTTCATTGCTATTCAACAGCAGAAACACATTCAGCATCAAAACCAGAAATCAAAAGTACTATGGGATTGTGGCCTCCTCAAGCAACTTGGCTGCACCATCTTGGGATAGTTGGAAGCCTGAGAAGAATTCCACAGCTCCTTCCCTCAGTGACATTCTTTGGCCTTCCGCAGGTTAGTTTTATTAAAGACCATAAGGTGTATTATTAGTCATATTATGTTTACTTATCTGTCATGAGAATGAAAAGAATGAAAAAGTTGGATTCCTTCTCCACATAGGCAAAATTAGGAATTAAAGTAATTACAGGAGCAGTTGATCCAATTCCGATTTATTCTGTCTTATTTTTTCACTTTCCTGATATCTTACTTTTCGTATTCCAAGTAAGGGAACGTGTCATCATTATAAGACGAGTTTATTGCACTGCATTAATCTTTGTATTACCACAAGTGAATTGGATTGCAACAAAATTGAAGCCTTAGAATCTGAATTACATTTTCATCTTTCGGAAAACAGGGGCATTTGCAGCAATGGCACTCTTGGGAAGGGTGGACCAGATACTTGCACCAAAGGGAATTTCAATGACAATTGCACCGTTGGGTGCGGTTTCCGCAGTGCTCCTCGCCACGCCCTCCTCCCCGGGTGCACGGGTATGTTGTTCTACTTCACCTTCCATAAGCACTTTTTAGTACGTGCTTTCTCTTCCACACAAGTGCCTTTTGTTCTCAAGTAAATTGTTCGATGAATTTGGGCCACATTTAGGTTTGATTTTGTTCTTCTCTGATCCAAATGAGTTGTGTGACAGATACATGTAGACACCGGTCACAAGTTGACATAAGTCTTGGATAAATAATCTTACTAGTCCAACCAATACCCCATGATAGTTATGCTAGCGGTTCCAATTCAAAGTCAAAACTAATCCCAATGCAATAAAATCTTACCTCATAATCCAATACAATCAAGGTCACCAAACATGTTTTCAAACAACGAAAATGTAACAAAATTTTCTATGGCAACTTTACAAGTCATTTGAACCTGAGTTTGAATTCCACTTTCTATAAACCAGAACAGTTGATAACATCCCCTTGTCAGTACAATACAATAATCCGCAATAGTAAACTGAATCACTTCATTCGCTTTTATGTTTTGCAGAAGTACAACATGTTCATGGCACAAATCGGCTGCGCAGCCATAGGGGTGCTCGCACTCTCTATATTTGGGCCTGGATGGCTTGCCAGGAGCTTTGCATTAGCTTCATCCATTGCTTTCATGATTTACACACGGTCCATTCACCCACCAGGTAACACCATAAGTTCGATTCCTTCTAGCTAGTAACTTTGAGGCCTACCTCATTTTTCTGCTACTAAAAAGTACAACTTTTATGTGTTCAATTCGCAGCTGCAAGTTTGCCGATAATGTTCATTGATGGAGCTAAGCTGCATCACTTGAGCTTCTGGTATACTTTCTTCCCGGGAGCGGCGGGATGCATTCTTATTTGCTTGATCGTAAGTTGTTATACCAATCTCTCCTAGCAAACCTGTCAATTTAAACGTGCCCCGAAGTTCATCCCATAGGCAACCGAACTAACTTTTGTCTCTCAATTCTGCAGCAAGAGGTCGTGCTATACTTGAAGGACAACTTCAAATTTTGATAGATTAAAACATCGGCGTTCAACTACAGAAAATGCGAGCTCCAATACTGTAAAAATGGAAGCTTGTTGGACACAAATTCGGTTCCATTTCGCTGTAAAGTGTGATATAAAAATTCTTCTGCCATATGCATTCCCATTGTGGTCCTATAAGTCCTAAAAGTAGTGTTTTGATAGTTCAGGTTCTTCAGCAACAAAGATAGTTCCAGGTTCTCCGATTGATGTGCTAAATATTCTCTTAGCAAAAGGACTAATGTTTTAGTCCATCCAACAATGGGTAATGCAATTCTATGTCATCACAAATTGATGAAAGAATGGGTACTTTTGGGGTGAAATGGAGGCTAACAGCCCAAACCAAGCAAACTATGTCTGCTCATTATACAAGACCTAACAAACTTTAGAGAAGAATCCTTAGTCCAAGTCAAAATGCCTCGTTTATCTACATAAAGTTCGAACAAAAACTTCAGGGTGCGGCACATTTAATTTCTATTGCAAATAATATCTCCAGAATTCTTTGACCAACAAAATATATATATATATATAAACGAAAGTTGTAAGAGTCAGTTAATCACGGTAAATATAATTACTTTTTTGCCCTTAAGAAAATCTCATATCTTCTAGTTGTACAGTGAACGCCCCTTTTTACCCTCTGAAATTTCAATTGAAAATTGGATTACATTTTGAAAGTAAAAAAGTGACCCGGTATGATATTTTATTTATTTATTAGAGACGTGTTAAGGTTTGGTAAAAGTCATGTTTTTTTATAAACGTTAAAATGCAACCAAAAAAACATGATGAAAATGATCCAATTAAGAAGAAATCGATCAAAATCATTCGAAACCTTTTGTAGCTCAAAATCAAATTCAATTCAATTCATTGGTCCGGGAAACAGCATCCTTTGCTCAGAACGAAAAGAACGCCCTCCACCGAGAAAGAAATCAAAACAAAAATAAAAGCGTTGTCAAATAAAATAACAAACTACATGGAAGTAAAGGGCCATAGGCCCATAGGCAACCACGTGCGTGATGGGCCAAAAGAAAGCAACTGGACCCGTATGACATAAGATTGATGGGAGACAAGGACAGATGCGTCCACTCCCCATCCCCCCTGCTTCTTGGCCCACCTGGGCCCACTCTTCATGCGTCTTTTCCATTCTATGCCTCTCTGCATCGGGAGGAACTTACAAGTTACATATAACCAGAAACCTCTCTTATTTACTTTTGTGTCCTGATCTTTTGTTGTACAAAAAATTGAGGTGCACGTATACAACGGATTTTATTTTATGGATAACTTCGAAAAATAAAGCAAACTCCGATATAACATTAGACGTCGATCTTATTATAAGAAATCAAGAATTAAAATGCACGCATTATAAAAAGGTGTATTATCTGATATCACAATAAATTTTTAAGTGGAAATTTAGTTAATTATGACGATTCAGCTACTTAAAGTATGCTGATATTTTAGAAAATTCCCAGAACACTTGAAATAGGTCATATCACTTATTCATATGAATGAATCATATTAAGTTGAACCTGAACCTAGTAGGTTGTTATAGGCTATAGCCGGTGGCAGGCCCCGCCTATTTTGACCTGATCGTAGTCGTCCAATCGGGGACGTGGGATCGGGCGGCAGGTGTGGGGAAGACGTCGACATCGGGTGGTGGCCCAGCGAGCTGGAAGATTCCGCGGGGGACTTTGAGGACGCTGTCTTGATGGCGATGCTTTTCGACGGGGGGGCTCGGATAAAAAAAAAGAAGAAAAAAAGACGAGATCCGACCATCGCAGCTGTACACGTGGTAGACACACGTCTAAACCCCGACGGCATGGGTTTTTGATGGTCAGTCGGAAATCTCCAAAAGCACCTCGTGATTTGAAAAGAAGGGACACTTGGCTCAGAATCGATGGCTCAACTTTGTTTTGCCGCAAAAGGCATTGCACGTATGTGATAATATCTTCCTCGAGTATATGGTGCTAGGTGCATTCTAGCTTGTTTAACACAATCTTAATGAAAGTACCTTCTTTAGTTCCATTTCGACTCAAAAATTCTATAATTTTTCTTACAAAGAGAATATTTATATAAGAATTTAATTTATTTTAAATTTATTTTTCTAAAATAAAAAATATTATGGTATAAAATTCGAATATGACCAAAGAAACACCCAAAATGTAATGTGTTAGATTTAGTAAAAGAGTAGCTTACAGGTATAAAATAGCTTTCTGTGTACATGTCAACTCCAACATTCTCACTGTTTGCGTACTGATTCTCATTACTTGGCCAAAAATACTCTACATTCTCAATTTGAGTGGACAAGAATTTGTTTTCTAGTCTTGTATGTCACAATTTGATATCATTAAGTCATGTTAAGAAAATCGACTAAACCAATTATACAGCTTCGATTCGCACTGAAACTCTCACCAAGCAAAATACAATGAAGTTTTAAGCGGTTCACACTACTACCTTGTTTATCTTGTTTATTACACTCATTTTTTTATCAAGGGAAAACATGTTTTTTTTTATCAAGGGAAAACATGTTGTGCCACTTAATCTTTTTTCTTAGTTTTTTACATAGGGGTAGGTGGTGATTTTAATAATATTCTTCACAAAGAAGATATAAGCATGATATCACTCATTGATATACAGGTTCCTAAAATGGTGGGAGAATGACTTTTTAAGGCTACAAAAGTTGGAAAACTATTAGTTCTTTAATCATTTTCTTCCAATCTAGTTCCAACTATAAGCCTAGAGACGGCTATCCCTTGGCTAAACCGTGTACTTGTCTCAAGTGAAAAGATAATTAGCTAGATCCCACCTAGCTACGCCTATGTGTTTCAAACTTAATTAGCATGCATTTTATATTGTTTTCTAAAGTAATTATTGACAATTAGGTCATAAAACTTGGGCTATTTTGGAATTTTACAGTTGGGAAGGCAGGAAAATATTAGTCTAAAACGTGCACATATTCAACAATTCCAGCCTGTGTCATTTTTTTATTTGTGCTAACATATATACATCACTTCAACAATGTTTAATATGTGTTAATAAGGGATAGATGCAATGGTGAATTGATACCAGTTTAGCGGCCAGATTATAATGGGAGAGTTTACTACTTAAAGAATGCCAGAGAAGTTAAACCACACATAATAGAGATACCGTAAAACATTTATATAAACATACTCTATAATGAAATACCCTTCATATAATTATAAAAAATTGTCATCCCAACTTGGGACCAATTATATTTTGGGGGTATTAGCCAATTTGCCCCCTCAACTTGGGCCTTAGTTTTGATTTGCCCCCTTAACTTGTACTTTGGAAAATTAACCCCCTTAACTTGCATTTTTGGCCAATTTCCCCCCTCGCAGTCAAAATTAATATATTCTCATCCAATTTTCCGTTAAATACACTCACGTGACTTGCACGTGAAGAGCTTTTTTCGTCATTTACCATCATCGAGACATTTATGTGCTATCGATTGGGCTGGAGTTCGTTGACAACATTGATGGCGTTGACGGTCTTAAGAAGAAGATGACGAAGAAGAAGAGTAAGAAACACGACAAGATGCCCATCACGTATATGTTATGTAACTCAATTTGATGGAATTAGGTTAATTTTGGACGGAAAAGGGGGAAATTGGCCAAAAATACAAGTTAAGGGGGTTAATTTTCCAAAGTGCAAGTTGATGGGGCAAATCAAAAGTAAGGTATAAGTTAAGGGGGTAAATTGGCTAATTCCCCTATATTTTGGAATAATATTCATATTGTCATATTCCATGTGTTTTTAAAATCTCGTTATAAGAAATTTGCTTTAATATACTCATAATTACAATAAGACTAAAATATAGTACTTAATGTTAAAATAAAAATTTAAGATGAAGTTAAATAATATAGAAAGAATTACATTTTTATATTATTTCAATAACAAAATACCCAAAAACACTACTACACTTTAAATATTACAATATAGTGCTACTTTGACACATGGTGATTTTTTATTGGCTGGTATATTGTTAATAGCAATTTTCTATTCACGCGCTCAAATACAACACAGTGCCATAAACGTAACAAAAAATTTTCGCGCGGATTTGTCTATTTCATTTTTGTTAACCCCCAGAAACTTCAAAACACTCTTTTACCCATAACTTTCTCATCCGGACTCTATTTGACGCGAAATCAATTGGGTTGGTTTCGTCTCGTCACCCTCTTTCTACAGATACTAAGATTGTAACCTCAGACCCACTATAGAGAGAGAATGGGGCAGCAATATCTTAACGTTTTCCGGCGAGATTCTCCGATTCCGGCGACAAATGGGCCGAACCACCACCCAAAACTTCATCCTCTCATCATTCTAGACACAGCCCAACCAATATTGAGCCCTATTTTGCAGTGGATCATCGCTGGTGAGCCTCACATATTGGTTGAAACTTTCCGGTGAGTTTCCGGCCAAAGTAATCTTTGAAACTAGTCTAGAAAGCTTTGTTGGGTTGTTTAGATCCAGATTGATATAAAAATTGCGTGAATTGATGGTGAGTCAACACAGCTTCGTCAACACAGCTTTTTCGAAGGACTTCCTTCAAATTGAAGGAACACCTTCTTCATTTTGAAGGACTTCCTTCAAATTGAAGGAATTCCTCCATTTTTGAAGGAAGTCCTCCTCCTTCATTTTGAAGGAACACCTTCTTCATTTTGAAGGACTTCCTTCAATTTGAAGGACTTCCTTCAATTTGAAGGAAGTTCTCCTTCATTTTGAAGGAACACTTCCTTCAACACAGATGTTCCTTCATTTTGAAGGAACACCTCCTTCAAATTGAAGGAAGAGCTCCTTCGAATTGAAGGAAGAGCTCCTTCGAATTTGAAGGAACAACTTCATATTTTTGAAGGAACACATCATTCATTTTGAAGGAAGTCCTCCTTCATTTTGATAATGCGAACGAGAAGCGCGGGGCTTGTGATGTGGGGCGCGTGAATCTCATGCACGCGGGCTGTGGGTGGGTTTGTTAGTTTGGTTTGGTATTAAATTGTAAAAATAACAAAAAAAAAAAAAAAAAAAAAGGTGGTGATGTTTTGGGGGAAAAAAAAAGTAAAAAAAATAAGTATGAGACAAAAAACAAAAAAAATACCAATAATAATAAAAATAGAGAGTATGGATAAAGAAAAAAGTAAAATAAAAAAAAAAAAAAAAAAAAAAAAAGAAAAAAAAAAAAAAAAACATCAAAAAAAAAAAAACAAAAAAAACAACAATAACAACAAACACAAAAAAACAAAATAAAAAGAGAAAAGTACCTACAAGGACCAAAAACAATACCCAATTCTCTCCTAGGACATTCAATTTGAATATTCACCATCCAGGACAATTCTCCAATCAATTCCCAAAACAGTGGGCCCCTTTGGAAACCAATAACATCAATCCTACGCGCCCCTTTGTCAAAAAAAAAAAAATCCTACGCGTCCAAGTTCTCTTTACCTTCGCGATCTCGTACAGCGGCTGCACTGAGGGCATCGACGCCGTCGCGTGCCCAGCCCAGCAGCTCCCGATCCCGCGCTTCGACGCCGCCCAAGCCAGCAGCTCCCGCTCCCTCTCCGTTGCGACCTCGTCTCTCTCCTCCGAAAGCAGTGCTCGCGCACCACGATAAAAGTCGTTCATCGATCCCCGCGACGCCGATCTCCGCCGTGAAATCTGGAGGAGAAATCCAAGTCGCCGATCATCGCTGTCGTCGGCTCATTCGCTACGCCAAGTGCGTCCTCTTCGGCAGAGGATCCACTCCGGGATCGTTGGCGCGGCTCATCACCACAAGCGGCGACTAGATCGTCAACCTCTGGTTCGTCCAGACCGGCCGCGAATTGACGGCTCTGTCCCTTGAGCCCGCGACGCCTGTGGCGGCGGTGGTGGTAATGTTGGGTTTCTAGTCTTGGTCATTTTTGGAAATTTTGGTAGTTATTAATTAGGTATCGGAGGTGATAAAAATGAATATAATGGGGGCAAATGCATGTTATTAATGTGTTGTTGCTGTGTTTGGAATTATGAAATCGAACTTGAATTATTGATTAACAAGTAATTGGGGAAGTAGTTGGAATGGATAAACTGTTTATGTACGATATTGAACTGTTTCTGTGAAATAGATGAACTGTTTCTGTGTTTTGCACAGGTGTTTCTATATTTTCATAACTATTTATGTATTTTACATAAGTGTTTCTGTGTATTTCATAACTATTTCTGTGTTTACAAAAACTGTTTATGTGTTTGCCAGAACTGTTTCTGTGTTTGACAGAAACACATAAACTGTTTCTGTGTTTGGCAGAAACACTTAAACTGTTTCTGTGTTTGGCAAAAACACTTAAATTGTTTCTGTATTACTATGCGCGTGTACTATACACGCGCGTGGTACTGTTTATCAGACACTGTTCACGTGGGTTTATACTATTGGTCAAAATATTTTTTTATTATTTTAATTATTGTTTTGTCCTTGTATGAGAACTTTCAAAATTCATGTCCTATAATAAAATTGGGGTATTTTTTTTGTCCTTAGGGGTCATTGTCCCTATAATCTATGTTAGGTAAGAAAATTCTTAGAAAAAAGAAATTAAGTAAAAACAATAATTTTTTTTAATTATCCCTCTCTTACAAAATAACCTTCTTATAGTCATAAAAATTATATGGTTCTAACATTATAATTATATAGAGGTTTTACTGTATTTGTCAATTTGTTTGGACCGGGTTATACTCTTTTAGACCGATCCGGCCAAAAAGACACAAACACAATAATTATGAAAATGTTTGTTATGTAGACATAAAAATGTTCACTATGAAATGCTTTATAGAGTTTTATCATACATTGAGAAATAGTCGCACGAAAACATCTATAAAGATCCTTCATGGAGAACTACGAAATAAGATCACATGCTTGCATCAAAAGTTAGCTTCCTACAAACTGAGACATCTCATTAAACGATGACATTACTGACTTCATCTCTTACCAAGATGAGATTCATATAAAATTTATTTTTAAGAAAGCTAATATCCAAAATGTTCGACACATAAGACCATCTCCAATAGTGGAGTGTCAAACCCATATTTGAGCCAAAAATCCTCCCAATGGAGGTATTTGGTCCGTATACACTGGCTCAAATTTGAGTCTGGAGACAAATTCTGGGTCAAATTTGACACAAATTATGACTCCAATCTCATAAATGGAGCTCACAAAGAGAAAGAGTAAAATTTTGGATTCTTACTAAAATTATTGGGCACAATATTCTTTTGGGTTAGATCTTACTCGGAAAATCAATAAGTATACACTTCTTTCTTTAACAATCAACACAACTTCTTCATCATTCCCTCTTAACAATTTCTATTTTCTATCTCCATTCAATTTGTTCAATATGCCTCCAAAACTTCCAAGGGGTCCAAATTACTTACAAAAAGAAGATGAAAGTACATGTGAAGCTTGGGTGAAGATTACTGAAGATGGTGCTATCGGAGTTAATCAATCGTCTGATATATTTTGGAGTTCATCTTCTAGTAGCATTTTCATTGCTCTCCCACATGAACGTGAACTTGAACTCATTTCAAGAAGAAAGTTTGGAAGGAAAAAAAAAATGCTAAAATGATAACACAAGATGGTTTGTGTTTGGAATATTCATAAAATTAACTTAAGAAACTATATCTACAAATTAACTTGATAAAAAAATTAATTGACAAAAAATTAAGGTTAAACTCAATTAGTTAAAGTATAATGTTAAATTTGAGTCTTTCACCATTGGGAGCAATGTCAAATTTGTTTAAATGAATAGTTGTATTTTGTGATGTCAAATTTGAAATAATGACTTCAACCATTGAAGATGATCTAAAGAAAGTGATATGGCTCCTTAAGGCATATAACAAAATGGTCAAGACCACGAACCTTGATTTGAGATGTCATCTTTCTCCATTGTGGAAACAAAAATGATAGGTTGGTAGATATTGGATACACCTATTTCCAGTAGTGACACAACCTGTGGTTCCCAACAAACAAAGACACCCCACTTTACTTGTCCCTAATGCTTAATCAAATTTGCAAAGAAATCACCCAGGAGAATCCTTCTACACACAGCCTTTATAGCCAATTTAGATGCGTATCATAATCATCAAGAAATAAGCAAGAACATCACCATCACTTGCCAGCATCATCTGATGTGTCTGTGTGCCAAATTTTCCTTTCCTCTCTTTTTCTCCAATTGTAACTCTTGAACCTTACAGTTTATTTAATTCAGATCTTGGAGAGTTTGGGGTCTTACGATTTAGTCTTAACTGTGGTTTGGGTAACCCCAAGAGACGAACAAAAACCTTAAGCCCCACAACGTTTGCTGACTCATCATTGAAGTCGACCCCCACAACATGAAAGAAAGCAATACTTGTGGCCTGTTGCGTTTAACCAAGAAATTTGTTCACCATGGAGAAGTCAACTAGGTTCTGTATATATGATATGTACTGCTTCCACTATATAGAGCACTATCATACCGGAGCGGGGAACACTTGGCTGTCACAGAGATATATTTCCTCTTCCCATAGCTCTTATCATGAGATATTCTCTCTTTTTGAGAGTTAACTCTTTCCCAGTTGTACTTGTATGCAAGAATAATACCATAAATCGGACCTTAAAGTCAATGTCTAACTGCCTATACCTTCTCCAACTCATTTGAATCTTCACAAGTTTCCTTTCTTATAAAAGTACTGCCCTGAACTATGCAGAAAGTAGAGGCATTTCTATCAAGCTTACTTGACAAGGTGAATTTATTTAATCACATTCCATACAAAAATGGTTCATTAAACACTAAGAACCCCAACAAGAAAAAGATTACAAATGGGGCAAAAACCACCATCTTTTGCATTGAAATCTAATCCCACCACCACATCTGGATCGGGGCGCCATTCATTGGACTTTATTGTCACTTCTATGTCAATACTTTAAACAGCAAGGCAATGTAACCAACCCAGGAAGTCCAATTTGCCAAAGGAAACTTAGTATGACCAGGACCAAAAGGCTTGATCTTCCACCGGGAATCCGAAATTAAATGAATTTACAGGCGTGTCGGAGTAATCAACATCTTCAAGCTTTGGGAAGATGTATGGAGGCAACAGGGTGTTGCTGAAGTTATCTTCTTCATCTTGGGAAAGGTCAGACTGATCAGCCTCAAAGACATACGAAGAATCGCCAGGCTCCAAGAGTGAAGAGTGAACTCCATCAGTGTAATGTGGGCTATCTGAATCAAACATGTCACTCTTGGAGGGCACACCTGAGACTTTCGATACTTCACCATCTGAGACCGATTCAGCAATTGGTTTCTGCAGTGGTTCTTGAGATAATTTGTTGGTATCAGACAGTTCTGAATTGGCCCTTTCTTGCTCATTGATGTGCAGCTGGTCTGAGAGGACAAGAACCTGATAAAGTAAACAATACAAACATATCATGTAAAATTCAAAAGCAAACTACTACAAATGAACAAGAACGCAGTGAATCACAGATACTAATGTTTACCTCGGCCTTTAGTTTATCGTTCTCTTTAGCAAGGCTCTCACAATTAGCCTTCAGACTATCATACTTGGCTTGCAGAACATCATAGTCCTTCTCCAGCTGTTTTGTCTTCCACCTTGCCCGGCGGTTCTGGAACCATATTGCGACCTGCCGTGGCTGCAAGCCAAGGTCCTTTGCAAGCAGGACCTTCCTTTCTGGTTCTAGCTTGTTTTCCATGTCAAAGCTTTTCTCAAGAAACTGGACTTGATCAGCAGTTAGCCGCC